>JAUIMM010000618.1:1298333-2596666 GCA_031769625.1 Taudactylus pleione
TAGGTAGCTAGAGTGACGGCGTCCCGCACAGGTAATAATACAATACTTACCTAATGGTAGAGAGCGCTTTGCTCTGGAGCAGTGTCTGTCAAGGAGGAGGTTCACCTTCTGGGTATAGATGCCCCTTGCAGTGCCAAGGGTGGATCTGTCAGCACCTCTGTATGGGGGCTGATTCCCGAAATGACACCTCACCCCATCCTGCTGTGGACGGACTTCTGTTTTTGGTACTTGGACCCCTTGGTCCCGTGGGGTCCGGACTGGCTGGTCAGTGCTGGTATGTCAGCTTAAAGAAGTAGTGATATTAGAATTAAAAGACTCTGCACTTGTACAGTATACGCCGTGTCCAAGCCTGGACGGGATGTAGGTGGTAAGTATCGGAGCCAGGGGCGTAGAGAGGCTGGCTGGGCCCAGGTGAAGGGGGCATGGTCTAATCATGGGAGTTGTGACCTCGGCCCCATAGGATTTTTTTAAAGGATTTTTGCGCAGTGGTGAGGGCAGCGCCGTGAGCCCCTCAGCCCGGCGCAAAGCCAGGGGGGCACGATCAGTGTGATGCCCCACAGGCATAGGAGACTGCTGCAGCTGCTGATCAGCAGCCGTGAGCAGTCTCCCACTGCAGCCTAGCACACAGCAGCATGTGCTTGGCTGCTGTGATTTAAGAGGGAGAGGGGGGGCGGAGCTGGACCCGGGTCCTCCACCGGGCCTTTCCAGCAGCAAGGACACAGGTAATTAGTATCGATGTCAATCACTGATACGCTGGATATGTAGAACAGTGGGATGACCTGAGACGGTGGTGGGTGCGCTAGAGTATGCAGAGGCCACCGGGTCCGGTTATCGGCTGTGCCACTGCAGGGAGGAACCAAGTCACTTGCTTGGATGGTGGATCAGGTTGGTGTAGTGTTTAAATCTCTGACACGTTTCGGCCTTTGGGCCTTCTCCTAGAAGAATGCCCAAAGGCCAAGACGCATAAGACAATGTTATATTATGGCAATGTTGACATTTCCAATGTTGGCAGCCATCAATGATCGGTGATCCATCAGTGGATTGGAGAAATGTTAAAAATCTCATTCTGGCCATTTTCGGGTCAGGATCGGGGAATCGAGATTGTTCAACATGTTAAATTCCCCCAATACCCCAGCCACGGCAGAATGGTGAATTGGGGTAATCCATCTCAGATGTATCGGTGCCCTAACCCTCTATTTTGTCCCTGTGTTGTTATAATTATATATTCAATTTCCTTCTCTGAACATGCAGAGTAGCGTAATATGTTGACACTGCTGAATAAAAATAAAGGATATATTATTATTATTAATTTTTTATTATTATTATTATTATTATTATTATTATTATTAATAATAATAATAATAATAATAATAATAGTAATAATAACTCAACAATTAGATCTGTAGTTGGGATCTCTTCTTCCAAAGCTGGGTGGATTTGCAAATATTATCACCAAATCTACAGGGATCTCCACATCCGCATTATTGTTCACAATAAAACAGAAAATAGCTGGAGTTTTTGTATTATAATCATAAAAATATTGACACTGACCTGTTAAAAAAATATATATGTTGTCTCATTGATGCAGGTATTTATTACTTTCAGAAAGAAGAGATCTATTGTAGACCAGATACATATTTCCCTACCGGGTTGTGCTGTCGGGGCTGTTATCATTTACCATTAGATTCCTGCTCTAGAGAAAACAATCAGGTAATCCCTATTATTATCCAAACCTATTCATAAAGTTTGCTTAAACATGGAAGTCAATGTGCACACCTATTTACTTGGCATATTCAATTAGTTTTTTTTTCCTCTCTAGTTTATACAAAGGTCATAGTAGGTATTGTGTTTGAGCTTAGACATGTCTATCATTATTGTTTTAGTTTCCGCTTACCTAATACTTTACCTAATCCAACAATAGAAGTTGCCTGCTAAGAGCTCTAAATGCTGTCCACAAATATATATAGGGAACAGGTCAAGAAACTGAAGTGGTTATAGGGGGAAGAATTTATTTCTTCCAGACGTCCAGTGTGTAAAGCTGGATACACACTGAGCGATGTGTATCCAGTCGATATGTTGGCCCTTTGTGCTGACATATGGGATCCTGGGTACACATTAGAACGAGGTAATGATCGATGGAACGATACTTCGTTCCGTCCTTCATCACCTGCAACGGGGCCGCTTGCGATATCGTCTGGTTGGACGTGTAGCAAGCGGCCGCGGGAGCACGCATATTGGCCGTACACACTGAGCGATGCCGCCAATATGTTGTTTCAATTCATCCGGAAATTGCATATCGTGCTGACATCGTCTCAGTGTATGACCCAGCTTAACTCTATTGAAAGACACTGCAACTGGCCTATTTTGGCCATTAAGTTATTCAAATGTAAGAATATAGAATGTAAGCTCTCACGAGCAGGGCCCTCTTCCCTTATGTGCTTTTCCTTCCCTCACTCATACGATCATCTACTCAAAACTCTCCACAAGGGCACTTAACACTTGGTAGCTGATGCCCTGCTGCTTTTTTGAGTGTTATGATCGCTGCAGCAATGTTTATAAACCATGTTCTTATTCTGTATTGTCTTGTACTGTAAGTCGCTTTTTTTTACGAGTTAGCTCATTTGTTAATGTACTTTGTAAGGCGCTGCGGAACCCTTGTGGCGCCATATAAATAAAGGATAATAATAATAAAAACAGAGAAAAAATAATTTTCACTCACCTGCATGACCAATATGTTATAAATTCAATGCCACGATGAAAATAATAAACATTGGAATCTGAGTTCATCGATATAGTATGGGTGTATCTGGGTGTTCTCACACTCAAAGTAACTTGCAAAATTGTAACCACATTACCTAATTAGAAGATGCAGCAATTATTGACTGACAGAGCCCTATTTTATGTGATGCTGAGGGAGTTTGCCAAAATAGCAGCATCTAAATGTGGACTGTGGGCCTGATTCAGACCCGTTCGCTAAGTTGCGGATGCACGCTATGGACGATTGTCGCCCGTCTGCGCAAAATACGCATGCGCGAACCAGTCACTACGTCCGGGAATCATGCGTTCGTAGTACACAGACTGGACGCTACTTTGAGTGACAGAATGTACCGTTTGTGGGTGGTACAGTGGCGTAAATTCATCCCAGACGCCCGGAGGCAAGTTATAATTTGGTGCCCCCCGTCACAGCCACTGACACTGTAATGTAGTAATTTGCATGCAGACAGGCTATAGATAGACGAAGGCAGCAGCTGATGGTCTGACATGGAGCTCTCTACTAGTGTATGGTGGCTTCTCAGGTGCTGGGAAGGGGTGCCATGTATTGGGCGACCGTGACGGTACACTCCGGGTACATAGTTACAGCCCTAAGTGGGGTGAATATGTTGTGGACAATGGAGGAGGTGCCCCTTCAGAGCTGGAGCCCGGCGGCAGGCGCCTCCATTGCCTCCCATAGTTCTGCCCCTGGGGTGGTAACAGGGGAAGGTGCTTGTGAACGGGGGAGTGGTGCTGCGAACGGAGACATAACTGGGCGTCAAAACAGAGTTTTATGAGTGTGCATAATTAGCAAAGATGCATCATTGTACACGTCACTTGGTTGTATTTCAGCCTGCAGTGATCGCAGTGCTTGTGGCGGTGCATGCAGCTCCGATGGCTCTCGATGGTTCTGGAGATGTGGTAAGAAAGAAAAGTGGGCGTCTTTAGACTGGCGTCCGTTCGCTCTGCTGTCGCTCTCTAAGACATAGAGGGCACCTTACACCAGACAGTGCGATAGTGGAGTGTGCATACCTGGCCCCTTTTGGCTGCGAGAGAGCGCAGCTTAGCGGCCAGGTCTGAATCAACCCGTGTCCCCTTTAAATTTAACTCTGCGAAATGCGTTGCACTTATTTTGGGGTTTGTGAATAACCCTTTGTCATACTTTCTTGTTTTTCTCCCTCCCTCCCTTCAGCATACGCATAAAGAAAGTTATAAAAAAGGTGACTGTACAGATTTGGGAATAGCAAGATTAATATTGCTATATATGCCATCTTAGCTGCCCATATGAAACTATGGACATATGTCACTTACCTTCAAAGGCGAGTAAGCAGTGAGGTTAAAAGACTTTTGAAGTTATTCCATTAACTAGTAAATGACTGTATTAAGCCTTGAAGAGAGATAAAGTGGATGAAGATAAAATACCAACCAATTATTTTTCAAACACAGCCTGTAAAGTGACAGTTAGGAGCAGATTGGTTGGTACTTTAGCTCTGTCCACTTTATCTCTCTCCAAGGCTTAGTAAATCTACTCCAGAATATTACAACAGGGTAAAGGAAATTGAAATCAACTGTAGACTTCCTTAATACCGATATACAACTCCTTTTCCTATAGCCCTGTATTCTGGGGGGTACGTATTTACAATTAGGAGGCACTTATTGTAGCTCCTGATTCAGAGACGGACGCAAAGCTGATATTTTTGCAGAACAAGCGATAGTTTGCTAATGCACTTGTGCGAACGTCACACTGCATACTCACAGCGATGGCATTGTGATTACTCTCGTACACAGGAACCATTCGTAAAGTGAGTGACAGCTAGTCAGCATTTGGGGGTGGTAATGGGGGGGTGGTTATAAAATTGCTGGCGGGTCTGGCCATTTAAAAGCTGTTTCGTGGGCGTGCATAAATTAGCCATTGTGTTCTCCTGCGCAGCATAAGACCTCTCCATGTCAGGAGAGCTGCAGTGTTTGCGACTGATCAGACTTGCCTTACATGCTACGTGACTCCCCGATGTTCGTTGATAGTATTGATGTTTATACTGTTCTACGTCGTCGGACGGATATGAGAAGGCAACGGTGAGCGCCCCTATGCTCAGCTATGCTTTGAAGCGCATTAGCATATTTTCGCAGCTGTGATTGCATTAGAGTAAAATCTCTGAATCAGGCCCTTAGGCTGGGTACACACCTAAATGTCCGGCAATCGTGCCGATGTTCAGGGCAATTTGGCTTTACCCTGGACATCGCATAATTGGCAGTACACACTTGAAAGATTTAATGGGCGTACGCACGGGTACGCGCAAATTTAATGGGCGTACGCGCGGGTACACGCTAATTGGGCATACACGCTGTACGATATGCCCAATTTGTCATTCCAATTTGGCTAAATTGGTCAAATCGGGCCGATATCGTGCAGGTGTGTATGCACCCTAAGGATGCATACATACCTGCACGATATCGACCCGATTTGACCAATTTAGCCAAATTATAATGACAAATAGGGCATATCGTACAGTGTGTATGCCCAATTTGCGCGTAGGAACGGTCGCATGCTATATCGTGTGATTGGCTGTGCCACCCAGTCAATCACACGATATCGCATGTGAGCCTGTACATGTTAATGAAGGACGGAACAATGATTGTTCCGTCTTTCATTAAATCTTTCAAGTGTGTACCGGCAATTATGCGATGTCCAGGGTGAAGGCAAATCACCCTGAACATCAGCACGATTGCCAGTTGTTTAGGTGTGTACACAGCCTTAGTCTGCATATTAAAGGAATGTGTGTCTACAGGACATAACAGCACTTCCCAGCAGGAGCCTGGGTCAAAATGTGTGATAAGATAAGCCAGAGAACAAAATGGCAGCAGGTACATAGGGCCTGATTCAGACGCACTCGCGAGAGCATAACGCTCACAAGTGGGTCGATGGACGGGCAGTACGGATGCGCGGCAGGCGCACCGCGCGTGCGCGAGCCCCCTAGTGAGTGAATTTTCATTCGCTGCAGGACTCACTACAAGACGGGGCAGCTGTCGATTGTGATTGACAGCTCGCCCCGTTTTGTAGGCGTGCGGGGGGGTGGCTGGACAAACAGAGGCATTCCTGAAGGAACGCCTGCCATTTGTGGGCGGCCCTACTGACATCACCAGTGATGTCAGTAGTGAACTTCCTGCTCTATTAGAGCAGGAAGTTCACTGGGGCTTGCAGTGGACGAGTCCCTAACACAAGGGTCCCGTCGCAAGCCTGATGGTCGCGATAATCGCGACCATCACCAGGCCGCCCGCTAAAGCTGTGGGTGGTCACCCACAGTTTAGCAAGCGGCCTGGAGGCCAGTGAAAAAAGAAACCAGCCCGCCTGATTCAGAGCGAGCGCTCGCAAATAGCGAGTGCCTCTGAATCAGGGCCATAATCCGTATTTAGATAAAAATAACAATTTCTACTTTATCTAGAAAACTCTAAAATCATTGAAATCTGTATTAAGCATAGGCTCTCATACCATGGGAATTAGGAGCCTAGAAGGGAGAAAGGGAATGGGTCTTGTCCTTTTCTGGATTTAAGGTATTAACTAGATGGGCCATTCCAGAATTGGATTGGGTCGGAAACCAGCCAGCCAATGACAGGAGAGTTGGGGTTGACATCAATATAGAGTTATGTGCAGGGTTTAAAAGGTGTTGCAATTTGGTGCTCTGGGTCAGTTTTTGGGGATCAAATTGTACTTGAGCCGCACCGTTTCCTATACTGTGCCCCACAGCTATCAGACGATGCAACCTTTATATTCTATTTCCTGTCAGTTTTCCTTTTTATTTCAAATACACGTATTGCCTATTTTTATTGTTATTATTATTATTACCATTTTGTACCTAAGCATTGTAATACTTTTTGTAAAAAAAATATATATATATATATATTTTTATGTTAATATATTTACTATATGCTCTGGAATCTTAGCTTTGGAAGAGGATTTGATTGCTTAAACTACCTTATAACTATTATTTCTATTGATAGTGAGACTAATTATTGCTATTGATTGTGAGACTAATTACCCTAGGCTAATTACCTGAGAGCAAATTTCGTTGCAGAGACTGTACAATTGTAACTATACTTAGAGGAATGTATCGTGTAATCAGCGGAGTTATAAAATATTGCCTTTTAAGTGACTGTAAGAATACAGGCAGACTAGTCGGAATCTCACCAGAGCCTGCATCTCACAAACCCTTTTGGCCTGATTCAGAGACAGACGCTAATGCAATTTTCACGCAGATCGAGCAATTGTTTGCCATTGCGCAGGTGTATGCACAGCATTGCGCGTTAACTGCGATCGCATTTCAAGCACGCATGCACAGAGGAATCCATCACCAAGTGAGTGACAGACTGCCAGCGTTTGTGGGTGGTATTGGGGAGTGTTCACGAAAAACGCAGGCATGCCAGTCCGTTTAAACGCCGTTACATGGGCGTGCATAAATTAGCCACTGCGAGTGCATACGCAGCCCTGCGTGCCAGAAGAGCTCCCAAGGCTGCGGCAGGTCAGACCTGCCACAAGGGTAAGATGGCCGCTGATGTACTTTGATGTTACCGATGTTTACGTAGGTATGCAGCGTTGCACGCAGGTGCGAAGGCAGTAGTGGGCTTCTTTATGCTCAGGTGATCTTTGTTAACATTAGCATATTTTTTACGTACAGAAACGCACTTGCGATCGCATTAGCGTCCATCTCTGAATCAGGCCCTTAGTCTTTAGCAGGGCAGGGCAAACATTATGATGCCTCTGTCCAAGTGCTGCCCACTGTTCATTAAGGTGTGCAGGGGATGTCTTGCAGCTTCATGGTACATTCCTGCCCACTTTGAAACAAATAAGTCTCCCCTTCGTCCAAGAGTCTCCCGAAAATTCCGGCTGAGTTGACAATAATGCCTTTACTGTGAAGACAACACAACAAGCCATCCCATGGGAAATTTGTCTTACTGTCTCACCCAAAGCAGGTGGCAAAACAATTACTTTGCTATGTGCAGACTCTTTTTGTGTAAGTATCTCAAAGGAACAATTACATGTTTGTCACATTGGGAACATATAGTTGTGCACAGATACTGGATGATCCCAACTGTATAACATACAACTCTTGCTATAGGTGTTTTGTAAACATTATCCTCTATGTTTGCAAATGCAATGCCAATAGATATGAAGAATGCAAAGAATGCTTTGTTTTTCAGATACTCTCAGAGTGGCGTGAAGGTCGGGAGTTCTGTAAGTGTCAGAATGTAGTGCTACAATGCGGCACCTGCTCCTACGTACATGGGTGCAGCACAGAGGGCACCTCACAGAGATCAGAGTCAGGTATGGATGTACTGCTAACAAAATAATAATGAGTCGGATTTACTCCAGTTTGTACAGTCTTCAACATGACCGAACCAAGTAGAGAAACAAACCATGCTGAGGGCGGGATGTACTAAGAATCGCAGCCACGATGCCACACACACCACCCATTATCAGGTGCATACCGATGATACTATCGCTGTATGTACCTAGAAATTGGCAAAGGTCAGCTCTCCCGGTAAGAGCTGTCCTTTGCGATAGAGGGACTTCTGGGTTTATAACCCAGAAGTCCCTTTGGCGTCCTTCTGTGCATGCATGGAAGGAAGCGGGGGGAGCTGGGAGGGAACCAATTGGTTCCCTCTCAGGGGACGTCCCGAAAAGAAGCCCATAGCATTTTATTGGGTAACACCATCTAATGATGGCGTCACCCACCGGGACGAAGGTGCTTAGTACATATGAGAAATGCGGTAAAACCCCCGAACACTGCATTTTCAGGGGTTACCACATTTCTGCCCTTAATACATCCCACCCACAATAACAATCTGCAGATCAGAACCATAGTTAGGTGTGTGCTAACGGTCCTGTCACCCAAGGCGTAGGGCCCTGGAGGTACCACAGTCACTACTCCATGTTACCTGCATTTGGCTTGCAGAGTGCCTGAAACTGTACCCTGCATCTAGAAGTGCTGCTGCAGAGCTGCCCAGATCATCCTTTGGATGTGCTGAGCTTGTTCCGCCACCTGGAGCATCTTAAGGATGCTCCGGGCAGTGCATTGCTTTCTGGTGTTGGTCCCACCACCTTGGTGTGAAGTAATTTCATGACGTGTTCGCATGAGGGGGGGGTGACAGGGCAGCACAGGGTCCAAAATGTCCCTGTTATGTCACTCATACAGATGGACAACCTTATTTCCAGAGGAATTAATAAATATTGATATACAAAAATGAATACACAATCAAAGAGCTACAGCAATGTCCCAACAGATGTCATCGGATGCCTTAAATCCTTGAAACGAATGCCCTCTTTGATATTTCAAAGAGCCAATCATGTAAAGCAATATAGAAAAAACACAACATACTGTACTGTAATACTAAAAACAAAATCAAAAATACACCCTAGGTGTTTTAAAGAAATTGTGTGAAAGGGCTATCCCAGGGTCTCAGTGAGCTTTCAAATCAGCATATCTCAGGGGCTTTTTAAATCAGTTGCAGAGCAAATATGTAATAAAGGATATCAGATACACTTCTCAGGACCAAGCTGGAAGCTAGTCCGATTGTATTCCCTGACACATAGTTCACGGTTGGGGTGGTCCCGCTATATCCACTCCACTGACGCGTTTCAAATTAGGGTGATGAAGTCAACAAAGAACAATGAACTTACAGTACAAATTGGCTTTCATTGAATATATAAAACTGATATGTTTGGGATAAAAAAAAATATAAAACTTTTGTTTTTCAGAGCAAAGTACTGAGAGCAAGATTAACTGGGTTGCACTAGTTATTGAAGATGAGCTGATCCTTGGGGATGAGAATTCCAAACCTTGACAATATACGTCATCATGGTCCAAATCACTGGGATGAAAGATGCAGAACTGTTACCATCTTCTAATGTCCGCTTCTTGATGCTTCTTCAGCACTCAGAAGGTAGGAAGTGGAGACATTAGGACCACCACCCTGAGCTTGGGCCAAAACCAGACAAGTGTGTGATAGCTACCACTACGTGCAGGACACAACTGGGCTGATTCTGAGGAGGATGCTGCTGCCACAACATTAGTGTCTCTTGCAGTAGTCATGTGTTTGACCTTATGCTGATGCTACTATCCGGCCTCTATAGCACGACCATAAGACAGAATATATTCATGCACCTGTATAGCCACCTCCCAGTCACTGCTCAGGAAAGCCCAGTACATTCCAGAGTCCATGGAATTCAATTGGTCCTGCGACTCTGAGCGCTAACACAGTGAGACACATGCACCGTGCCACTTTTTAGGGGTTTAGATGTATGCACAGTCGCAAAAAAATGCCAACTTACGTGAACATCAACATTGAGTGTGACTCAAAATAACCATTAATTTTTCTTTCCCTAGTTATTTTATAGAAAATATAAATGAAAACAAAACTATTGGCAGAAAGGCAGACTATATAATGAGAGATAAAAGCACATTATAAAGAGTGAGAGATAGAAGCACATTATATAACGTGAGAGATAGAAGCACATTATACATTGAGAGATAGAAGCACATTATAAAGAGTAAGGGGTAAATTTACTAAGAATAGAGGGCCTGATTCAGAGCTGAACGCTCTGACCAGAGCGCTCGCTCTGAATCAGGGCCCTCCTACCTCATGGACGCTCGTATAGCTGTGGGTTACCACCCACAGCTATAGCGAGCGTCCATGTTGATGGTCGCGATGGTCAAAGACCATCGCGACCATCGGGCTTGCGATGAGACCCTGCGGTAGGGTCTCGCTTCCGCAAGCCCAGAAGTGATTTTGGCACTATCAGAGCCAAAATCACTCCCGCTGACATCATTACTGATGTCAGTGGGGCCGGACTCCCATGGGAACGCCTCCGTCTGGCAGCCACTCCCCCGGCACGCCCACCAAAGGGGGCGTGCTGTCAGTCACCATCGACAGCACGCCCCCTTTGGTGCGAGACCCCGAGCAACGTATTTCTCGTCGCTTGCCGGGTCTCGCGCATGCGCACGACGGAGCTCCCTCCATCGTGCGCATGCGCATTCACACAACATCGATCCGCTAGCGAGCGACCTTCGCTCGCGAGCGGGTCTGAATGACCCCCGCAGTCTGGGAGAGTTTGCTTTTTTATCAACTCGATTAGCTATGCCAAAACTCGGGTGACTTGAGGCTCCTGAGACTCTCATATTTACCAAGAAGTGAGTTTAGCTGAGAGTGAGATGTCAAACGGTGAAGCAGAACGAGATTTCTCTCCCGAGTAGCAGGTTTTACAGGAGATTATTCACCTGAGATTGCAGTGTCTTCTCTCTGCAAAACTCTCCTGAGCAAGCAGCCTGCACATATCAGTGAAATATGTATAAGCTGCTTGTGTTCAAGTCTGTAAAAAAAAAACGGGTTAAAAGTTTTAAAAAAAAATTACATAGGGCCTCCCCCCTAAAGCCTAACCAGCACCCGAACTTGCCAGCCTGTCTTGGTTCTTAAATATCTTAAATATACAGGGAACAAAATGAGTAGGGTTCCACTATAATGTAAGAACCAGCACTAGGCTGCAGGGCCAGATCTGGTTTTAAATATAGTGGGGGGAAAAAAGCGCAAAGTTACCCCTATATTTAAAACTATTTCACTGGGCCCCACAGCCTCAGCCCTGACCGCTAGTCAGCCCAGGCCTGGGATCCCTGGGGAGTTGGGGGACCCCTCCAATAAAGGGGTTCCCCTCTCCGGGGCACCCCTAGACTAGGCTGATAGCCCAGGGCTATCCTCGCCACCCCTGGGCGGTGGGTGGTGGGTTGATAGTGTATGTAGTGTATAAATATGTAAATTATTCACATTGTCTGTACAGTGGAATTACAGGTCCCAGCAAGCCTCCCCAGCATGCTGGTACTTGGAGAACCACAAGTACCAGCATGCAGGGCATTAAGGGGCCGCTGGTATGTGTAGTTCATCTGTAAAGAAATGTGTAAAAAAAACACAAGACACACACACCGTGAAATTAAAGATTTATTACATACATACATACACACTCACACATACTCACCTGCTCCCAGATGTTCACATCCCCTTCTCAATGTAAAGTATCCTATGGAAGTACCTGAAAAAAAATCCCATACTCACCTTTTGTCCCACGATGTTCTCCGCAGAAATCCAATAAGGGCCACGGACACACTGTAACAACACGCTACAGCATGTTGTTACAGTAACGCTAATGACAGTTCATGGAGAATGGGCTATCATTAGTGCCAGGCCACGAGCCAATCAGCGGCAGCTTAACATTAGCTGCCGCTCATTGGCTGGGACTCACATTATATAGAGTGAGAGATAGAAGCACAATATATAGAGTGAGAGATAGAAGCACATTATATAGAGTAAGAGATAGAAGAATAAGAAATAGAAGAACATTATATAGAGTAAGAGATAGAAGAACATTATATAGAGTAAGAGATAGAAGCACATTATATAGAGTAAGAGATAGAAGCACATTATATAGAGTGAGAGATAGAAGCACATTATATAAAGAGATAGAAGAACATTATATAGAGTAAGAGATAGAAGCACATTATATAGAGTGAGAGATAGAAGCACATTATATAGAGTAAGAGATAGAAGAACATTATATAGAGTGAGAGATAGAAGCACATTATATAGAGTGAGAGATAGAAGCACATTATATAGAGTAAGAGATAGAAGCACATTATATAGAGTGAGAGATAGAAGCACATTATATAGAGTAAGAGATAGAAGCACATTATATAGAGTGAGATAGAAGCACATTATATAAAGAGATAGAAGAACATTATATAGAGTAAGAGATAGAAGCACATTATATAGAGTAAGAGATAGAAGCACATTATATAGAGTAAGAGATAGAAGCACATTATATAGAGTAAGAGATAGAAGCACATTATATAGAGTAAGAGATAGAAGAACATTATATAGAATGAGAGATAGAAGCACATTATATAGAGTGAGAGATAGAAGCACATTATATAGAGTAAGAGATAGAAGCACATTATATAGAGTAAGAGATAGAAGCACATTATATAGAGTAAGAGATAGAAGCACATTATATAGAGTAAGAGATAGAAGAACATTATATAGAGTGAGAGATAGAAGCACATTATATAGAGTAAGAGATAGAAGCATGATTTCTTGATTTTAGTTTTTTTAGTAGATAGATAGATAGATAGATAGATAGATAGATAGATAGATAGATAGATAGATAGATAGATAGAATCATTATATTATAACCTATTTCCCTTTCTTTCTTGAAACAGCTCCACTACAGAGACTGAAAGGTGTTACAGGAACCTTGGTACAGTTCATCGCTGAGTGCCCATTCCTTATACAAAGCATGGTCATCATCAATAAATAAGCCATAGCCTGAAAACACAGCTGAAATCTGCATGCTGTCCACTGGGAGACAACATTCCATTTTGTGAGTGACTATGACAGCATGTAGCAGATTACTGAGGTAACCTGAGAGAAGACTATACTGGGATCAGTACTACTGCATTGGTGAGAAGAGATGTCCACAATCACCAAACCACGGTAGTAAAGAAAAATGTTTTCCTGGCAAAGTTCATCACGACCCTACTGACCATAGACATCACCTGCTAACTTTTCTATTTCGCAAAACTAAGTCAGTACGAGAGATGCCTACAGAACATTGCTGTCACCTCCATCCTCTACATTTCAGCAATAACAAAGAATACCTGGAGAATTTCTGCAGGAGGCCATAATATGATTCAGCAAGATGTGTAACCACATAAATATCATGTGGTCATGTGGAGAGTTACAACAATATGTTCTGTTCCTATATTGCTCTATATTCAGTGGACTCAGTGAGACAGTTTAAGCTCCGCAATGTCACATTCACCACTAGAAGGGTACTTGGGTACAATATGACAGTGGCACTTATAAAATACCACTGTTTCGAATATTTGAAAATCTTTGTACCGTTAATTAAGTAAATCAAAGTGGCGGGACTAGCATTTAATTACTAATAAATGAAAAGTTTAATAAAAGAAATACAGTCATACTTTATTCATTGTGTATAGCCATTACAATCAATACATTACATACAGTACAATTCACGTATACCCCTTTCAGACATCCGGACGCCGGGACACCCGCGCTGGAGACCGCCGACTGGTCCCAGCCATAGCGGGCCACCCGCACTCCTGCTGGACCACCAGGGAATTAAAAGAATTTTTTTTAAATAATTTAAAAAAAATCTGCATTATGATTGGCCGGCTTCCGGCAGCTGAATGATGACATCATCATCAGCCAGAGAGGGGATAGGCTAGGAGGAGCAGACGGCAGAGAAGAGGCAGGTAAGCAGAAAAACCCTGCTCTTGTCTGAAAGGGGTCTACCTGGGAATTTCCCGGGTAGACACTGTAGTGTGAAAGGGGGTTCTCTACCAAATACCCGGGAATTTGCACAGGAGAAATTCCCGGGTCTGAGCAGGAAATTTCCCGGGTTGTATATCTGAAAGGGGTATTAGACTACAACAGACTATACCAAGTGTGGGTACTCCAGAAATCAGAGTAGTCATGTTTTTAAATGATTCATCCACATTAATTATATTAGGTACACAGGCTTCTGAATGCTACAGTAGTTTGATAAGCAGGATAGCTACTGTATGTATATTGAATATTTAGTTTCACACAATAGTTGATGCATCCTGTTGGGAACCAGCAGACACTTCAGTTTACAATAGGTGTTCTTATCCCATGGGTCACCAGAACCTGGGTCACCAAGTGATATGTTATTTACTAACAATCATGCAGGAAATTACACTTTGAGTGGAGATCTTCTTAATTTAGGCACATTGGGCCTGATTCAGAGATGTACTGTACGCTAATTACACTGCCGCTGTGTCTTTGCTAATGCTACAGAAGGTGTATTGTGTAATTAACGCCTCCTGCCAGCTTATCTGATCCGCTGTTGCGTCTGAAGATGTGGCATTGGATCATCTGCGTGAACACTGTTCATCTGAGTAACCCTCAGATTGCTCATGATGAACGGGGAATTCACGCTGCTGATGTCAATGAAGCTGCATCCAAAGATGCAGCCACTGGCTTCAGCATGTTCAAAAAACAGGGGCGACGCGCTCCCATTTTCTGTCACTGCCCATGCACTGCCACCAATCAGGCTGCGGTGTCCAGAGCTCTGCGACCGATCTGGCAGAATGAGATCTGTGGCATCTGCGCATGAGCAGATTTCACACCATTGGAGATGTATGTAAACCATCAGATTTGTGTACATTTCTGAATTAAGCCCACTGACCCTTTCTGGGACAGTCCTAATATCGGAGCTCAATTCCAACCCGCCAGCTTCGTAAAAGCTGTAAACAAGGAGAAGCCTACTCTCTGACAGTTCTGGGCTTACTGATTAGCTCATCTGTGTCTGTGAGGGTGAAATGGGAGTGTAGGAGGTGAATCATAGCAATGTGGTGCTTTACTTAGAGTGAGAGACAGATATTCTCTTTTCGGGTCTGGACAATGGGCCGTACCCAATTTCTTAGCAGGCAATTTGGTAAACTTGGTAGACCACTATATGATTTGGGTCCAGGGACCCCTAAGACTCTGGGCCCCATAGCAATGGCATCTCTTGAACCCATTACAGTATAGTTACGCCCATACCTTCCCAGTTAATGTATTATTCTTTTGCTCAAGCTGCAGAGTTACAGCACCGGGAACAGGAAAGCCATTATATAGAATCCCGGGTAGGAGGGTTATTTTGATAGCTTGGACCAACCCCAGAAATAGGAATTGCAACAGGAAAACCAAGGTATAAAATCCATGGGAGGAGGGTTATTTTGATAGCTTGGGCCATCCCAAAGCTATAGTAATTGGACAGAAAACTGTGATAGGTATAGAATCCAAGGTAGGAGGGTTATTTTAATTGTCATGACCGGGCACTGGCTCTACATCTGATGAGGTTGGTAACCGGGGGGTTTTGGATATCCGTAGGGGAAAATGGTGAAAGTGACGGACTAAGTCTCCCAAGTGCGGTCAAAACCAGGTTTGGCGAGTCCTGCCCAGAGGCGTGGAGTCTAACCCACTTGGTGGTTTTCTCCAGTGACCCCTCCAATCGGGATATAATTTTCGCTGCACCAAGTGAGCAGGTCGCGGCCCTCTGGACAGGTACCTGGGAGAGACGGAAGACTAGAATAATATACTCAAAACACGGGGTGAGTAGTTCACTGGCGCTTCCCCCTTTATAATTTACTGCAATGTGAAACCAAGACGAATAAAAATGTTACTTTACTTCATACATGAACCCTCAAATAGGGCAAACAAATTCAAGAAGGCTTTATCAAAAATGAAATATCGGATATGAACATAAATGGCATACGATCATATAAGGGATACTCCACATATAAAATTTTTAAAAATACAAGACGTATCTATTTGTTAAAGTGCTGGCTGTGGATTCACTGTATTAATAAAGTGTCCATGCATATGGAATAACCAACAACAACCAGCTGTAGATAAAAAAATTTCACCAAAGAGAATACTTTTCTTTTCTGAAATACTTGCTGTGGATCCACTTTGTAAATAAAGTGTCCGTGCATGTACAATAAAAATTAAATAGCAGGATTCATACCATCAGAGGAAGTGTGGGGCCCCTTGACCTTCCGGACCTAAGAACTCCGGAGGGCTGAACATGGGGAAAGATGTAGTGGGCCCCAATGCTTATACCCGATGGTTCAAATCCTCAGTCACTGCAGCCAATGCTTTTCGACCGTTTCCTGGGTCTTTATCAAGGCTTAACTGAACTGTGACTGAAGTGGGTTTAAATACCCTCAGAATGACTCACTTCCTGTTTGGAATTTATCTGACTGGAAGTGGTGCTAAACAGTGTAAATATTATATATACATTCCTATTGCGCCACTCTATGTATGGCATTCTATTTGCCCCATACATAGAGAATCAATTTCTATTTATCATATAAAATTTTCAGCATAACAATCTAATAAATGTCCAAATGAGCAGTACATCGGAAGTGACCTCACTTCCGGTAAATATGCTAGTCTTTTCCTAAATAGGATCCTCTATTATGTTTCTTTGTAGTCGACAAACCCTGTGACTCATTGGATCTCCATGGTAACAGGGAGAGGCATCCTTTCATACAGAGGTTGGGCTTCCATCTTCCTCTAAGCCACCTGTGTTTTGCCAGGAAACAATGCTTACTCTGAGCCACATGGTCTCGTCACATCGCGGGACTTCCGGTTTCCGCCGGAAGTTACGTCTGTGTTTCTCTTGTACATGGAGATAGATGACCATTTTGTTTGTAGGCAATTTGTAGATAGATAGTTCTTTTCAAGGCATTGTTGGCATGAATTCCGGATTTATACAAAGAAAATGAATAAGATAAAGGAGAATTAGTATAAAAAAAATAGTAGGAAATATAAAACTTGGAGGTGGATGTTTCTTTATAGGATATAAAATGGAACAGATCTATGATAAAATATATCTTTAAAAAAGAGGAATCCTACTCAAAAGGGGACATTAATTGATATCTTGATTAAAATTCCTCTAAAAATTGGATAAAATTGAAATAAAAACCCTTATTCACGTAAATACTAAATAAAATATAACCAGACAAGAAACAATAGGAAATTAGCAACACAAAAATGGGCCGTTGACTAGAAATGGGAGCTCAGTAAAATTACAAGACCCACTTGAGTTCAAAGTCAGCATTAAGACTCCCAGGTGTGAGCATTTTCAGATTAAAAATTCCAGCGCATTTCAGCTCTGGCTAACCTAATTTCAATATTTTTCTGTCTCCAATTCAGTCTAACATTTTTAATCTCAATAAAAAATGTAATTCCTCCCAATGAACAATTATGCATTTTTTTAAAATGTTCGGGTATCGAATGTGACACTATTCCTTTTTTAATATTTCTCAAGTGTTCTCCTATACAGGTGTTTAAGGATCTTGTAGTTCTTCACACATATCTGAAACCACATTTACATTCTAGTAAATAAATTATGTTGTTAGTATTACACATAATGAATTGGTTAATTTTATATGTTTTATTATCAATAGTGAATTCTTCAGTTTTTGTCCCCTCTCCTTTTATAGAATGACACGCACACGCTATGCACAGTCCACATCTATGAAATCCTTTAGTTCTTATGAGGGATATGTGTGTTTCATCCGAGGAGCTTTTCACCAATTTATTCTTTAAGTTAGGTGCCTTACGATAAATAAAAGATGGAGCTGATGGTAACATTTCTTTTAACACCGGATCGCTTAGCAGAATTTTCCAGTGTTTCTTCGCAATTCTCTCTGTATCTTTGTATTTATTATTGTATCGTGTGAAGAAAGCCCTTTCCACTTTTTTATCTTTCCTTCAATTTCTTAGTTTGGTATTAGAAGCTTTTTTCTTTCAGTTTGGAGAGCAACTTTTGCTTTCTTTAACAGATTGGGTTCATAACCACTTTGTAGAAATTGTTTTTCCATAGTATTAACTTGTTGTTTAAATACTTCATTCTCCGTACAGTTGTGTCTAAGTCTTATATATTGGCTCCTTGGAATTCCTTATAGCCAATTTCTGTGATGTTCACTTTCAATATGTATATAAGTAATGTAATCTGTGGGTTTTTGATATCCTCTAGTGTGGATTTGGTCATCTTTGATATATATTTCCAAGTCTAAGAAATGTATTGATGTTTTACTGGAAGTAAAAGTAAGAAATATATTGTTTTCATTAACATTCAAATGCTCTATAAAAAGTTTAAGATTTTCCTCTGTTCCCTTTCCAAATATAAATGATGTTGTCTATATACCTATACCACCGGACCAAGTTTGCCCCATTTGTTCCCTCTTGTATCTTTTTATTTTCCCAATAAGCCATAAATAGATTGGTTTAACTGGCGGCGAACTTGGTTCCCATGGCGGTCCCTTGTTTTTGGAGGTAAAAGTCTCCTTTGAAAAATATATATTTTTTTTTAAATAAAGTCAATACTTTCCAAGATAAAATTCTTATAATCTTCAGTCATGTCTGTGTTAAATAAAAAATGTGAAATGGCTTCTTTACCTTGCTCGTGATCAATAACAGTGTAAAGTGACGTTACATCTGCCATTACTAAAAACATGTTTTTTCCCATCTAATATCCTCCAATTTTTAAAAAATGTCCATAGTGTCCTTAAATATGAATAATTATTTTTTACTAAAGGTTATAAATGGTAATCAATTAATTACCCTCATTCGGAGATACAAATACTCATTTTTTTGAGGAATGGAACAATGTCTTATGCACCTGCTCATTTTCACTCATGGAACTTATTGTAAAAGAAAGAGAAAAACTGAGAGTATCAAGATGAAAGTCTTACAAACCTTAGTGAAACTGTTCCGGAATGACGATGATTCATTTTAGAAGAAAGAATAGAGAACAATATTCAGAAAAATACAAAAAAACGTATCCAAAAGAAACAGAAAAAACTTATGAGGGATCAAAATCTATTGAACCCTATGAAAGAAATGAAAAATAAAAAGAAGAAGAGCAAGGATGATATAATTATGAAAGAAAAGACACCAAGACCCCAAAGAGATTATGGTTGGAGGGACAGAAATGAAGATAGAACATACCAGCTAGAAAAGAGGAGATACAGAAGTAGACAAGAACCTAATGAAGGATATAGACAAGAAAGAAGCTATGTATATACAGAAAGAGACAATCCAGGACCTTCGGAATGGCAATGACCCAAACGCACCTGGACAAACAGAAGAAGGAATAATTACAGATGGGAAAAACCTCTATCTTTAAGAAATAGATACGACTCTCTACAGCAGAGGTGGGGAACCTTTTTTCTGCCAAGGGCCATTTTGATTTTTAGAAAATCATTCGGGGGCCATACAAATTATTAACTTAAAATTTGCCTCCTATATTTGGTTAAAAATGTTATTAACTCACCCTTAATGCGATGGCTGTAAGTAACTGCTTCTCTTTGGTATGTTACCAGGCAGAGTCTGGAGGGGCAGTCCCTATGGATGTGTGACAGGCAGATTGATAAGGCAGCCCTGGGGTCCTCTCAGTCCTAACCAGCCTGATGACAGCACTGACTGTACACACCCCCTGCTGTGCCACCACTGCCTGCTTGCCCACGCTGTTAGGGTGAGACCCTGCATGCCCCTTCACTAACCAGCTCAATGGCAGCCATATGACAGCCCTGATTTCCCCCCCTTGTGTGCTGCCTGCCTGTCACCGCTGATGGGTAGAAAGCCCTGCATGCCACGCAATGACAGCCCTGACACCCTGATCCTCCCCCTATGCTACCTGCCGCCACTGAAAGGGAGAGAGCCCCTGCACTAATCCACCCAATGACAGCCCTGACAACCTCCACCGCTGCACTACCTCCCGCCGCTGATAGCCAATGACAGCCCTGACACACACCCTCCCCGCGCTGTGCTACCTGCCACCGCTGATAACACAGCGGGGGGAAGGGGTGTGTCAGGGCTGTCATTGGCTACCAGCCACCGATGACAATCCTGACATCCCCTCTCCCCCACTGCGCTACCTGCCGCTGATGACAATCCTAACATCCCCGCTCTCCCGCTGCGCTACCTGCTGCTGCTGACAGCCACTACACTATGCTGATTCTGCTACTGCCACTGACAGCTGGCTGGGCCAGATGATTTCACCTTGCGGGCCGTATACGGCCCGCGGGCCAGAGTTTCCCCATCCCTGCTCTACAGGATGAAATTCCTTCTACATATTCGAATCGACCGTATAAGAGGTCCTGTCAAAACCAAATACAAAACAAGACAAATAAGAAAAGGGGCAAAAGAGGGGGGAAAGATAAGAAGGCTAAAAGAAAGGAGATTAAAGTTGAAAAAGATATCTAACTCCACAACCTCAAAACCTTCTGAGATCAACCCCAATAATAAAGATGGAACAAGACTTTTTAATCTAAGTTCTAAGGTCCTAGATGAAAATGTAAAAGGATTACTAAAGAAAGGACTTCAGTTTGCTCCCACCCATGAAACAAATCCATTTGATATTTACATAGATCTACAAAAGTTTATTAGGAAACTTACTATAAAAAAATTATTTTATAAGAAGGAAAAGAATTCTGGAAAGACTACCACAGGAGATTGAGAAGAAACACCGACCACCTCTACTGAAGAAGAAATACAGAAGTTCAAAAATAAATTGCACCTACTTACATGAAAGGAAACTTCATGGAAACCTTTTCACAACTGGTTCAAGGAGATTTAGAGAAAAAGTCCAAAGATAAAAAAAGAAAGTGAAGAACAATTTAACGTGCAAAGAAAGAAAAGTGATTAAAACACTAAAGTATGATAAGAACATTATTGTGAAACCCACAGATAAAGGGGGAGGTGTGGTTATTATGGATAAAGATAAGTATAAGGGGGAGATTATTAAACAACTCCAAGAAAACCAGACATAACAAAAACTAAGGAGTGATCCTACAAACAAAATAAAAAAAGAAATGGAAGTCATGTTGTACAGGTATGTGAAAAAAGGAACCATAAGTGAAGATGTACACAATTTTTTGAAGAAAGAAAATCCGTCAACCCCAGTGATCTACATTCTACCAAAGGTCTATAAGAATACAGAGAATCCCCTGGAAGTTCCCATAATATCGGGGGTAGATAGTCTTACATCCAATCTCTTGTCCTACATAGATTACCATTTACAACCTTTGGTAAAAAAGAATGATTCATATTTAAGGGACACTATGGACATTTTAAAAAAATTGGAGGATATCAAATGGGAAAAAAACATGTTTTTAGTAACGGCAGACGTTACGTCACTTTACACTGTTATTGATCATGAGCAAGGTAAAGAAGCCATTTCAAATTTTATATTTAACACAGACATGGCTGAGGATTTTAAGAATTTTATCTTGGAAAGTATTGACTTTATTTAAAAAATAATTATTTCCTTTTCAAAAGAGACTTTTACCTCCAAAAACAAAGCACCACCATGGGGACCAAGTTTGGTAACAGTTACGCCAATCTATTTATGGCTTATTGGGAAAACAAAGAGATACAAGAGGGAACAAATGGGGCAAACTTGGTCGAATGGGGCACTGTTCCTTTTTTAATATTTCTCAAGTGTTCTCCTATACGGGTTTTTAAGGGTCTTGTAGTTCTTCCCACATATCTGAAACCACATTTACATTCTAGTAAATAAATTATGTTGTTAGTATTACACGTAATGAATTGGTTAATTTTATATGTTTTATTATCAATAGTGAATTCTTCAGTTTTTGTCCCCTCTCCTTTTATAGAATGACACGCACACGCTATGCTCAGTCCGCATCTATGAAATCCTTTAGTTCTTATGAGGGATATGTGTGTTTCATCCGAGGAGCTTTTCACCAATTTATTCTTTAAGTTAGAATAAGTTCCATGAGTGAAAATGAGCAGGTGCTTAAGACGTTGTTCCATTCCTCAAAAAAATGAGTATTTGTATCTCCGAATGAGGGTAATTCATTGATTACCATTTATAACCTTTAGTAAAAAAGAATGATTCATATTTAAGGGAGACTATGGACATTTTTAAAAAATTGGAGGATATTAGATGGGAAAAAAACATGTTTTTAGTAATGGCAGATGTAACGTCACTTTACACTGTTATTGATCACGAGCAAGGTAAAGAAGCCATTTCACATTTTTTATTTAACACAGACATGACTGAAGATTTTAAGAATTTTATCTTGGAAAGTATTGACTTTATTTAAAAAAAAATTATTTATTTTTCAAAGGAGACTTTTACCTCCAAAAACAAGGGACCGCCATGGGGACCAAGTTCGCCGCCAGTTAAACCAATCTATTTATGGCTTATTGGGAAAATAAAAAGATACAAGAGGGAACAAATGGGGCAAACTTGGTCCGGTGGTATAGGTATATAGACAACATCATTTTTATTTGGAGGGGAACAGAGGAAAATCTTAAACTTTTTATAGAGAATTTGAATGTAAATGAAAACAATATATTTCTTACTTTTACTTCCAGTAAAACATCAATACATTTCTTAGACTTGGAAATATATATCAAAGATGACCAAATCCACACTAGAGGCTATCAAAAACCCACAGATTCCATTACTTATATACGTATTGAAAGTGAACATCACAGAAATTGGCTCGAAGGCATTCCAAGGAGCCAATATATAAGACTTAGATGCAACTGTACAGAGAACGAAGTATTTAAACAACAAGTTAATACTATGGAAAAACAATTTCTACAAAGTGGTTATTATGAACCCAATCTGTTAAAGAAAGCAGGAGAAGTTGCTCTCCAATCTGAAAGAAAAAAACTTCTAATACCAAACTAAGAAATTGAAGGAAATATAAAATAGTGGAAAGGGCTTTCTTCACACAATACAATAATAAATACAAAGATACAGAGAGAATTGTGAAGAAACACTGGAAAATTCTGCTAAGCGATCCGGTGTTAAAAGAAATGTTACCATCAGCTCCACAGATCCCTCATAAGAACTAAAGGATTTCATAGATGAGGACTGTGCATAGCGTGTCGTTCTATAAAAGGAGAGGGGACAAAAACTGAAGAATTCACTGGTGATAATAAAACATATAAAATTAACCAATTCATTATGTGTAATACTAACAACGTAATTTATTTACTAGAATGTAAATGTGGTCTCATATATGTGGGAAGAACTACAAGACCCTTAAAAACCCATATAGCAGAACACTTGAGAAATATTAAAAAAGGAACATTTAAAAAAAAAATGCATAATTGTTCATCAGGAGGAATTAAATATTTTATTGGGATTGAAAATGTTAGACCAAATTGGAGACAGAAAAATATTGAAATTAGGTTAGCTAGAGCTGAAATGCGCTGGAATTTTTAATCAGAAAATGCTCACACCTGGAGGTCTTAATGCTGACTTTGAACTCAGTCAACGGCCCATTTTTGTGTTGATAATTTCCAATTGTTTCTTGTTTGGTTATATTTTATTTAGTGTTTATGTGAATAAGGGTTTTTATTTAAATTTTATCTCATTTTTAGAGGAATTTTAATTGAGATATCAATTAATGTCCCCTTTTGAGTAGGATTCTTCTTTTTTAAAGTTATATTTTATCATAGATGTGTTCCATTTTATATCCTATAAAGAAACATCCACCTCCATGTTTTATATTTCCTACTATTTTCTTTTATACTAATTCTCTTTTATCTTATTCATTTTCTTTGTATAAATCCGGAATTCATGCCAACAATGCCTTGAAAATAACTATCTATCTACAAATTGCCTACAAACAAAATGGTCATCTATCTCCATGTAATCCTTAGAGAAACACGGCATGATGTAACTTCCGGCAGAAACCGGAAGTCCCGCGAAGTGACGAGAGTAAGAATAAGAGTTGCTTCCAGCAAAACACAGGTGGCTTATAGGAAGATGGAAGCCCGACATCTGTATGAAATGATGCCTCTCCCTGTTACCATGGAGATCCAATGAGTCACAGGGTTTGTCGACTACAAAGAAACATAAGAGAGGATCCTATTTAGGAACGGACTAGCATATTTACCAGAAGTGAAGTCACTTCCGATGTACTGCTCATTTGGACATTTATTAGATTGTTATGCTGAAAATTTTATATGATAAATAGAAATTGATTCTCTATATATGGGGTAAATCGAATGCCATACATAGAGTGGCGCATTAGGAATGTATATATAATATTTACACTGTTTAGCACCACTTCCGGTCAGATGAATTCCAAACAGGAAGTGAGTAATTCTGAGGGTATTTAAACCCACTTCAGTCACAGTTCAGGTAAGCCTTGATAAAGACCCAGGAAATGGTCGAAACGCGTTGGCTGCAGTGACTGAGATTTGGAACCATCAAGTATAAGCATTGGGGCCCACTACATCTTTCCCCTTGTTCAGCCCTCCGGACTTATTAGGTCTGGAAGGTAAAGGGGCCCCACACTTCCTCTGATGGTATGAATCCTGCTATTTAAATTTTATTGTACATGCACGGACACTTTATTTACAAAGTTAATCCACAGCAAGTATTTCAGAAAAGAAAAGTATTCTCTTTGGTGAAACTGTTTTATCTACAGCTGATTGTTGTTTATTCCATATACACGGACACTTTATTAATACAGTGAATCCACAGCCAGTACTTTAACAAATAGATACGTCTTGTATTTTTAAAAATTTTATATGTGGAGTATCCCTTATATGATCGTATGCCACTTTTGTTCATATCAAATATTTCATTTTCGATATAGCTTTCTTGCATTTGTTTGCCCTATTTGAGGGTTCATGTATAAAATAAAGTAACATTTTTATTCATCTTGGTTTCACATTGCAGTATATTAAAAAGGGGGAAACGCCGGTGAACTACTCACCCCATGTTTTGTGTATTACCAGATTTGTCCTATTGGTGAAAGGTCTTAAGTAGCTCTAGGCTATAAGAGAGACCTTTTGTTTTTAATACGTTTTAGAATAATATACTGAATATAACTGACACAGGGAACATTGAGAATAGCACTGAGGAATGGAAACAGGGTTTATACACAGAGAGGGGAATTTGTACACAGAGGTGCGGCTCCAGCCGCGCTGACAGCTGACTTGGAGATTTAAACACAGGACCGTGTATTCGTACACAGGGATGTGACTTAAACCACACAGGATGAAGCAGTAACTTGTATTGTACACAGGAACACTGGGGATGCTGGCAGAAGAACTGGAGATTTAAACGCAGGAATGTGTATTTGTACTCCTGGATGTGACTTGAGACAGACAGGAAGAAGCAGTAACTTGTATTGTACACAGGAACACTGGGGACATTGGCAGAAGAACTGGAGATTGTACACAGACTTGTAACTGGAACTAAAGACAGGCACAGATTTGCACAGTGGTGCAGCTTGAGACACAGGATAGCTTGTAGTTAGTAATCACAGGATTAACATGTACAGTACAATGCTGCAGCTTGAGACACAGGATAAACTTGTAGTTTGCAATCACTGGATCAGCATGTACAATGGTGCAGCTTGAGGCACACAGGATACTTGTAAAGAACACAGGATAGAATACACGGAGATCTTCAGGGAAACACAGGTAAAAAGGAACACCAAGGAAAATTATATGGCCTCTGTGACACGAGACGGTCGTCACAAGGAATGACTACGTGCAGTCATATAGTTATGTTGAACAGCAATTTTCTGTTGCAGGAGTTGGTCATGAATAGCCACAGGCAGCTGGTCAATGGATCCCGAGATCAGCTGGGACACTAGCAGGACTGCCACTGGAGGAAACTGGTCAGGTGAGATGAACCCAACATGGCTGCGCCCATGCCTGCCAACACAGGAGTCAGGACGCACACATGAAAGTCCTACCAGACCCCGGGGAGAATCCGCAGCCATAACCCACCACTGCCACTGATGTCTGAATGCCTCGGAGCCTAAAGATACCAGTCCAGCGGTGAGTAAAGGCTGATCCCAGGCCGGATCCTGACAGTACCCCCCATTTCAGAGTGGACACTGAACACCCAAAACATGCACAAGAATACTCCAGAAAAAATTCCAGGAATATAAAAACGTTTCTCAAAAACTTGAAGAATCTACACAAGGAGCAAACTTTATAACTTTTGAAAGATTTGTACTTGAAACATCCAAAAAATTTGACTCAGAAAAAAATCTTGTTGAAGACATAAGAAAAATGACATTTCCATAAACTTAAAAAAAAACAACTTCCAGACTCACTACGAGGACTTTGTAGCTTTAGCAAGCTTGACCTGATATTTAGTATGGAATGATGTTTTCTTTTTCCATACAGATGGCTCCTGAACCGTGTTGTCTTGACAAGGGAGTAAGGTGGTACATCTGAGTTTGATATTTGAAGGTGGAGAAATTAAACTAAAACCTTTGTTGGACAAGGAAATCGAAGACAAATCCACAGGAGTAAATTCTTTAATCAGAGCTGTACAGAATGCTCCCACATCCAGTAGAATTGGATCCTTGGACTCCAAAAGTGGACTGACCCACTACAAAGCTCTCCCCCTAAAGTTCAACATGAGAAACTTAACAAGATTGGTGGGAGTGATACCACAAGACGGATCAGTTCTAATTTGGGTGTCAAAGTGTTTCAGCAACGCAGTGTATTGAGGCACCTCTCCATCAAAAACTATGGGCATCGATGTATTAGATGATTCTTGAGCTGCAGAATCTCCCTTGGAGGCAACATCACTTAGAGATTCTCTAGACTGAGGCTTAGATGATACAACTAAACTTGATTGAAATTCATCCTTCAAACTGATAGAAGAACTCGAAGGAGACTCAAAAAAATTGGAGCTGGTATTTATTAGCACCCGAAGGCCATCTTCATCAATAATTTTAATCCCTAAATTCTTTGCTTTTTACCTCTTGGACTCTCCACCATCACGTCCTGAGATTAAGTAATTCATTTTAGTACTGATATTTTCGAAGACTTTGCCTCCAAACTCTTCTATCATTGCCTTTGCCTCATTCTTAGTTATGGATTCCAACACTCCAGTAAATGCAAACGTCAGACCTCCCAAACATTTACTTGTGCCTAGGGAATTCTTCTTGTCATTGAAATCTGTAAAACTAGTCCTGTTTTTAGGAGAAAGAGCCACAGAAAAAGGCACATCACTAGAAACCTCCTTTCGGGGAGAAAGACTTGAAACCCCCATCTGGGGTGTAACATTGGGGTTAACACTGGAAATCCCCTGCTGGGGTATACAACTAGAAACCTCCTCTGGAGGTACAATGCTTGAAACCTCCTCCTGGGGTGAGGGACTTGAAACCCCCTCTAGGGGTGCAAGGCTTGAAACCCCCTCCTTGGGTGTGGAATCCAAGGCCCCTTCTTGGGGTATGGAATTAGAAACCCCCTCTTGAGGTATAACATCAGAAAACCCATGTTGGGGTACCTCCCTTGAACTCCTGTCTTGGGAATAGAGATTAGAGACCCCATCCTGGGGTATATAAATCGAATTGGAGACTTCATCCTGAGGTGAGAAACTTGTAATCTCCTTCTGGGGTGAAGAACTCTAAATGAAGACCCCCTCTTGGGGTATGAAACTTGAACTCCCCTCCTGGGGTGTGAGACTTGAGGCCCCCTCCTGGGGTACAGCAATTGAGAACCCCTGCTGAGGTATGGGACTAAAAACCCTTCCCTGGGGAAAAAAACAAAAAGAAAATGCACCTGACGCTAATCTTCTTAATTAAAACAATTTATGCTGAAACTGCAGCTCTCTATAAAGGAGATCTACTCACAATCTCCTGATCTGGCTCATAAAAAAAAAAAAAAATTTATATATATATATATATATATATATATATATATATAAGAGAGCGGTGAGACAGCTAATAAGTTTTAATATGAATTTAATAATAAATCCCTTTTGATACCAATTAAAATATATATAGATCATAACCATATACCAGATATGAACCAGCAATAGTATATACAATAATTAAACATTAACCTCAAGCAATAAGATACACCACATGAAAAGGTTTTTAAAACATGAAGATAAAAACTTAGGGCCTGATTCAGAGCCGGACGCTATTTGACTCGCTCGTCCAGAAAATAGGGCTGGCTATTCAAATCAACCGTTCGCTCTTTGCGGTCTGTTCACGCCTCTAGGTCTGAACGAGCGTACAAAACATGCGGTCGTTTTTTGAAAAAATACGCCCCCTGGCCGCTCGCATCCTACGTCATGTCCGCTATTTATTAGATTAATCGAGTACATCGACCAGGGTATGAACTGCTCGCTATTCTTGGGGTTGGTTTTTGCTACCACAATTTTGCGAGCAGTTCTGGCTATAAAATAATGATCAAATTATCAGGCATTCGCTATTTTGCGAGCACATGAATTTCGACCGCACTGACTGGTTTGCGCATGCGTATAACGATCCGTACGCATGCGCAGTTGGGCAAACATCGCTCGGAACGAACAAGCGGCCGCTTACGAGCGGCTCTGAATCAGGCTCTGAAAACGCGTTTCTCCACCTAACCTAAATTCAAAGGGTACCCCTAGAGACGAGCGATACATACTGATGGTAGCCACAGCAGGCATATTGCCCTGAGGATCCCTACTTGGGTGAGAGACCCAAAACCCCCTCTTGGGGTATGAAACTTGAAAACCCCTCCTGGGTTATGAAACTTGAAACTCACCCTTGGGGTATAAGACTTGAACCCCCTCCTGGGGTGTGGGACTGGAAACCCCTTCTTGGGGTATGAAACTTGAACTCCCCTACTGGGGTGTGAGACTTGAGACTCCCTTCTGGGGTACAGCAATTGAAAACTCCTGTTGGGGTATGGGACTAGAAACCCCTTCCTGGGGAAGTTGACTTGACATTCTCCTGGGGTACAGAATGTGAAACCCCCTCTTGGGACGCAAGACCAGAGATTCCCTCCTGGGGTGAGAGACCCAAAACCCCCTCTTGGGGTACAAAACTCGAAACCCTCTTCTGGGGTAAGAAATGCATAGCAAAGGTCCCCATCTTGGGCGTGAAACTCGAAGCGAAGGCCCCATCCTGGGGCGTGAAACTTGAAATGAAAACCCTCTCCTGGGGCATGAAACTCGTAGCGAAGGCCCCTCCATTGGCGTTAACCTTGAAACGAAGGCCCCCTCCTGGGGTGTGAAACTCGAAATAACAACCCCCTCCTGGGATGTGAAACTTATAATCCCCTCCTGGGGTTTGAGACTTAAGACCCCTTCTTGGGGTGTGAAACTTGAAATCCCCTCCTGGGGAACAAAACTTGAAACCCCTTCTAGAGGTAGGAACAGATTGTTCCATAGAAGGTGGAAGCACAATTGCTCTTGGCATAATAACGTCAGACTTCCCACCAGAAGACAGCAAATTGGTTGTCCCTCCAGAACTTACTGGATCACAAGAGTTCTTCTCACATGGTATGGAATGGACTTTGTCCGATTTGAAATCGGATCCACTAGAAACTCGTGCCTCTTTGACCTTAGTGGAGAAGAATACTTTTCCTAGACTTCCCTGACGAGGGTAGTAACTTCTTGTAACTGGATCCCAATCATAAATTTGGAATTTGTCATCTTCAATGGGCCTTCCTTCCTTGTCTGGACTGAGGGATACAGATACTTGTGATTGGTGGATGGCTAGAACCAATGGCATTGGCCGGGGCACTTCTACTTTTCTCACCATTTCTTGATGGACGAAGAACACACTCTTTAATAAAATGATCTTCATGACCACAGCAGAGGCAAAGGTATAATTCACGACGTCGCAGGCGTTCACCCACAGTAAGTCTAGGATGTGGAAAACTGCGATGCCTCTCTCCAACTTGAATGGACAGAGTGGTAGTCAACCCAGCCATGGCACCAGAAACCTTAGAAACACTTTGAAAAATTTCAGGGAGAAGACATTACAACTTTTTCCCAGTTACTGGAGCAATTGCAAAGTGTCTGATGTCACTGGTATCAGAAAGCGGGGAGGTCGAAGGACACTGGGAAGGGAGATGAGAAGTATTAAGAGAATTTTCTGCCATGGGCGTAGAAGCAACTCAAGATTCTGACAAAACAGACACAGGTGGTTTTCCAGATGGGTCTTGTAAGGCACTTGGAGATAGTGAAGTGAGAGCAGAGAAACATTTTTTTATTTGGCCAGAAAATGTCTGCAATTGCTGACTCATGAATTGTAGGGTGGTCTCGTGAGATTCAATATGGGACCGTAATTAATGTAAATTGGATGAATCAAAAAACCCGGCAGCTTGCATGTTGGCTGTTCAAACTGTCATGACCGGGCACTGGGGCTACCTCTGATGAGGTTGGTAACTGGGGGTTTTTGGATATCCATAGTGGAAAATGGTGAAAGTGACGGACTAAGTCTCCAAAGTGCGGTCAAACACAGGTTTGGCGAGACCTGCCCAGAGGCACGGAGTTTAACCCACTTTGTGGTATTCTCCAGTGATCCCTCCAATCGGGATATGGTTTTCGCTGCACCAAGTGAGCAGGTCGCGGCCCTCTGGACAGGTACCTGGGAGAGACGGAAGACTAGATTAATATACTGAATATAACTGACACAGGGAACATTGAGAATAGCATGCAGGAGTGGAAACAGGATTTATACACAGAGAGGGGAATTTGTCACAGAGGTGCGGCTCCAGCCGCACTGACAGCTGACTTGGAGATTTAAGCACAGTACCGTGTATTTGTACACAGGGATGTGACTTGAACCACACAGGATGAAGCAGTAACTTGTATTGTACACAGGAACACTGGGGACGCTGGCAGAATAACTGGAGATTTAAACACAGGAATGTGTATTTGTACTCAGGGATGTGACTTGAGACAGACAGGAAGAAGCAGTAACTTGTATTGTACACAGGAACACTGGGGACGCTGGCAGAAGAGCTGGAGATTGTACACAGACTTGTAACTGGAACTAAAGACAGGCACAGATTTGCACAGTGGTGCAGCTGTGAGACACAGGATAGCTTGTAGTTAGTAATGACAGGATTAACATGTACAATGCTGCAGCTTGAGACACAGGATAAACTTGTAGTTAGTAATCACAGGATTAACATGTACAATGGTGCAGCTTGAGACACAGGATAAACTTGTAGTTTGTAATCACTGGATCAGCAGTTACAATAGTGTAGCTTGGGACACAGGATAAACTTGTATTTTGCAATCACTGGATCAGCATGTACACTGGTGTAGCTTGAGGCACACAGGATACTTGTAAAGAACACAGGATAGAATACTTGGAGAAACACAGGTAAACAGGAACACCAAGGAAAATGATATGGCCTCTGGAACACGAGACGGTCGTCACAAGGAATGACTATGTGTAGTCATATCGTGATGTTGAACAGCAATTTCTAGTTGCAGGAGTTGGTCTTAAATACCCACAGGCAGCTGGTCATTGGATCCCGAGATCAGCTGGGACACTAGCAGGACTGCCACTGGAGGAAACTGGTCAGGTGAGATGAACCCAACATGGCTGCGCCCATGCCTGCCAACACAGGAGTCAGGATGCACACATGAAAGTCCTACCGGACCCCGGGGAGAATCCTCAGCCATAACCCACCACTGCCACTGATGTCTGAACGTCTCGGAGCCTAAAGACACCAGTCCAGCGGTGAGTAAAGGCCGATCCCAGGCTGCATCCTGACTATAATAAAATGGACCTTCCCCAGCCAAAGATATTGGAATAGGATAATTAGGATACAGAATACAGGGTAGGAGGGTTATTTTGATAGCTTGGACCTTCCCCATATATAAGCATCAAGCTGTGATATATAATCCAGGGTAGGGAAGTTACCTAGATAGGACCTTCAAGAGCCAAGATAAATGTGGTACCTGGAATATTCCTCTAATCCCCCTTAATTACCTAACATGATCCTGGGATAATTAACTTGATAAAGAAGGGAGTTTATGGCAGAATGAATGTCTAAGTGAGGAAGTAAGCAATATTCACAATAATATCCAAAATCAAAGTAAAGAACTATTTGTAGAGGCATATGACTGTATTGACATGATTATAGATTTGGGGCTAAAAGTAATAGGATGTGATTTCTAAAAATGTGCGAGTTTGCGGGAAAAAACATGTGAGTTTCGAAGTCACACAGGTAATAGGCTGCAAGAACAAGCAAACTCGCACTGAACTCGCATCTCGCATCCAGATGTTTTGCCAGGTAAATGTCACATTCTCACAGATAGATAGTGGATGCTTTTCCTGTACTTTAGGATTGGCTAAGACCCAGTACAGAGGTGCAGAGTTTGTGGTATTTATCAGGGACCCCCGAATGGAGATTTGGACTTAGCTGCACATGCAGGTCATGGCCCCATGACTAGATTCCCTAGTACAGATACTGGTGTACCCTGGAGTGCGGTAGGAAGTACGTAGAAGGCGTACAAAGCATAGTTGACAAGCCGAGTCTGAACCAGGCAGACAATACGGTATCAGGGGTCAGACAGGAACACGTCACTAAGAATAGCCACGGTCAGTTTGTGAGTGCATGTCCCCTTAAGAGTCTGTTTTGCAAGGAAGGTAGCCAAACTGTTAAAAATAAAAATGTTATAAACACTTTGTGTTTTTTTCCCTTTGCACGTCCTGTGATGTGGTTTGTCTTTGCAGCCAAGTTAAGCAAGTATTATTTGATTAAGTATAACCTTAAATAGTGTAATGTTTGCACTGAAATTAGTAGTCGACACAGATAATTTACTAATGATATCCTTCATTTGAATTTTCTCAGGTGATTCTGGCTGCGGTTGTCGGACTTGGCTCATGACACCTCTTTCAAGGCCAAGTAGTATCTATCAGCATAAATATAATGAGGCACACATTGGTACACACAGCATTACAGAGCCTTTTAAAAAGCAGGTTCCGCTGTTTGGATAGTTCGGAAGGAATTTTACTATATTCTTCTGACAAAGTTAGACATCTTTACAGCCTGCTGTATGTTATACAACAATGACCTTGGTCAAGAATGGTCAGATCTAGGTGACATACAGCCAGACAGCAAAGAAGACACATCAGACCTAGCACCATCAGAATATCAAATTAATATACAAGGGGGTAATGATGTTCATCAAAATATCATCCGCCAGTGCTTTACATGAGAGTTTGCGCTATTGTTCTGATGGTAATGGTGTTAGCTTACACAGGCTTGGCTATTTGTCTCATTTGTCATTTTTACGCATTACAGAAGGTGACATATGACATGTGATGCGCTGGCTGATTTCTACTGAGAAATTTCATATAATAATTTTTTTTGTTATTCCTACTTTTTTATAAGGCCTTTTATATAGAATACACAAGAGGACTGGCACTCGTTGCTTCAGGTGAAAATAGTTGTGGGTGCCTTCACTAAACATAGGATACACTGTAGAAAAAGAACTGTGGCACTCCAGGATAGTTGCTTAAATGAAGTATGTATTTGGCAATATGCTGCCAACGTTTCAGAGATGCACTCTTTTCTCAAGGCAGCCAAATACACAGTACATACATAAAGGTAACAAAACATACATGCATAAACTCTTACCTTAAATAGGTAAATGGAGTCACTGGTCCCTGCAGACCGGGCAGGGCGCGTCCACGCCGAGGCTGGGGTCCCGTCGTGATGACGTCAGCCAGCCGTGACATGGTTGCCAAGCAACCTAAACAGAGACTGATAGCGTCTCCCCGGTCTGCTAGACAGACCGCAGCGATATCTGAAATAAACATGGCAAAGCTCATCAGAAATAATACGAGGCCAAATCACTATGCATAAAACATGAACGTGAGACATATACATGAATAAAGCATCCATAACATGTATACATATGTCCACAGGGAGTCCAGTGCAAATAGCACATAATTGAGTCCAACCAGTGGTTGAATGTCAAAAACAGAGTGTTGTTCATGTAATGGCGGTATAAAAGCTGAATAATTCTAAGAAGCCATAATAGTATATGAGGAGCTGTCAAAGCAGAGGAATATATTACCAAGAACCAAAATCATCGAAGGACTGCGTGTTGATGCAGACAATAACGTTCACCAAATTGGAAGGGGTGTATAATATTGTGATGTCTACAGGCACTATGGACTAACTGAGGTTCTATCCACAATTTAAAAACCACTGGATTCACCCGAAATCCTAACTGATATATTATCACATATATTGTTCATAATGCAATAGTTACTGTCAAGAGCATGATACTATCTAGATGATGTTCCAGTTGATTTTTTCATTAAGGCCTCGAGGTGAAATGGTATTAAGTTGGTGTATCCAACGAGCCTCCAGGCGCAAAAGTTATTTTCACAGTCACCTCCCCGGATGGAAATTGGTATGCGGTCAATGACCATATGTTTCAAGGAAGACAGCGGATGTCCCAATTCCAGAAAATGTCGAGCTACTGGGTGTTCAGAGAGGCCTCTATTCAAGGTTAGTTTAATTGCTGACCTGTGCCATTATTTCTTTGATGGTACGAATGGTCTTACCAATATAGTAATGTCCACAAGGGCAAATGATAGCATAAATGGCAAAGGTTGACAAGCAGTTTAGCATTTTATCCTTGTGTGGATGCTTAATGGTGTCACCAATAATCATGTGCTTGCATGTGGTACAATGTAAGCATTTATAGCATCCTGTCGGCCTTTGTAAGAACGGGGCTGTTGGTTTATCTATTTTGAAAAACCCCGTTATGTCAGTGTGTACCACTATATCTCTAATATTGCGGCCCCTAGTGAAGCAGGCCATAGGTTTTTTATTACAGAGACTGGGTAGATTTTTATCCGTTGCAACAATCGGCCATAGTGCTTTACTGGCTCGCTGCACCACTGGACTGGAGGTTGGAAATCGCTGTTTCCAAGGAATGATGTCCTTATGTGGCTTAGTAGGTGGATATAATAGTTCTTCTCGTGTACTTTGGAGCACTTCTTCTTTCTGGCGTATCAACATCCCTAGGTCGTAACCACGGGTCACAAATTTGTCAATTATTTTATCCAGTTCAATGTGAGTGTTTAAAGGATCACTTGAAATTCTGGATACTCTAAGAATTTGTGACTTTGGAAGCCAATGGTTTCGGATGATGACCAGAAGAAGTGTGTTTCGGTCTGTGGGTTTAGTGTAGACACCTGTACGGATTCTGCCTTTCTCCACAGTTACTTGAACATCTAAGTCATTCAGGGTACTGCCACTATATTGGTAAGACAATTTTATAGGGGAGTCACGGGTGTTAATCTTGATCATCAGCCTGTTAAAGTGATCTTCACCTCCCGTCCATAACAGAAACAAATCATCTATGTAACGGCAATACTTAAGTATCAATCCCAAGATGGCAGGATCTTCGAAAAACATCTGTTTTTCTTCTTTAGACATATATATGTTTGCATAGGATGGGGCAACGTTACTGCCCATAGCACATCCTCTGAGTTGTTGGTAAACAGATCCATCATACAGGAAGTAATTTCGGGTTAGCGTAAGTTGTAAAAGAGTCATAAATAAATCTATACGCCAACTTTGTCAGAATGTTTGACGACTGCTCCTGAGGGAAATTGCCAAATCTCTTTAAGATAAGAAACTAGCTTCAGACAAATAGAATATAATATTAAGCACTTCTATTTCTAGAATTCAAAAAGATATAAAATACAACTCACGGTTTCTAATAATAATATTTAATACTTATTCAATTTATCACAGTATAAAAAACAGGTGCCTCTGTTCACTTCATTCTGCAGGGTTATCCAAGTAAAAAATAATATTATTGCAATCATAATTCACAATTGTAATACTGTATTTGTTTTCAAGAAGTAAACTGACACATTATAAACAATCTTCAATCCCTCATTAGTATCATTCCAGGCTCAGCTTTGCTGTGTAGATATGATGGGTAAAGTTGTTTTTTGTTTTTGGCTTTGTGAAGACATGTACACCAAAAATAAAATTTTTGCATGTAGAAACCAAACAACATCAATTGTTGTTTACTTTGACTTGAGGCTAAAAAAAAAATAAAATGTAGCTTTACAAATAAAAAATTTGTAGTACATGTGGTAAGTTTTACCACACTCATAAGGTTGTTGCAGGAGTATTAGGAACTACTGTTGCCATTAAAGATTATAATATTCAGGACAATATTATAAAATACTTTCCTAATGGTTTGGAGAACAGAATTGTAAACACTATTGAGTTATCTGTACAGTTTAGGTAGATACCCGATCAATGGGCAAAATTTACTAAGCGGCGGTTTGATGGCGGGTTCTATTTTATTCTAAACCTGGTTTGGTGGCAGTTTCTATTCTATTCTAAACCCTGGCGGTTTGGTGGCAGTTTCTATTCTACTCTAACCCCCGGCGGTTTGGTGGCGGTTTCTATTCTATTCTAAACCCCGGTGGTTTGGTGGCGGTTTCTATTCTATTCTAAACCCCAGGGGTTTGGTGGTGGTTTTGCAGTGGTTTCTAAATGACAGCCCTGTTCTATTCTATTCTAAAATGTGTTTTGATGGCAGTTTTGCAGCAGTTTTGACCTTAGTAAATCTGCAGATAGCAAAACCGCCGCCAAACCACAGTCAAAACACATTTTAGAATAGAATATAACAGGGCTGTCATTTAGAAACCGCTACAAAACTGCCACCAAACCCCCGGGGTTTTGGAACAGAATAGAAACCTCCACCAAACCCCCTGGGTTTAGAATAGAATAGAAACTGCCGACAAACCGCTGCTTAGTATATTTTGCCCTACGTGTCTTCAATGTGTGTCCTAGGTAGAATTTGGCATAGTATCAGCTGCTTTAACTCTTCTTCAAAAGGGGGTAAATTGGATGCACACTGCTTGGCCACCTCCTGTCTTCTGACTTTGACGCAGCTCCTCTGGCATTTTCCCTTAAAAGCACCCTAAGAGTAGCACTTTTTTACAATTTTCCACACACCTCTTGCATGTACTGACAGCATTAACTGCATCACACACCTCCTGCCAGAACTATTTCTTCTGTGCATCCTGTTTTAGTTTTGCCAGGTGCACAAACAGCACCCTCAACCTCTTCCTCCTACATTAGCTCCTGCGGTTCAAAAACCACATTCTCTTCCTCCTCACTGCTGTCCTGAGCCACCTTCCTCTTCCTAGTAGCCATTAGAACAATTCTCTCTTTCCCAAAATCAGTCTGTATCCTCTCTCCACGTTCTTAAAACCTATCAGTGACATCAATGCACAGGTGATACTTTTCTAGGGCTAATATTGTGTAATTCAGATAACCAATTACTACACTGCTTTCAAAAGCATCATCCCGCATTTAATGAAACTCGCGTTGTGATTTGCGAGAGTTTCGCTGGTCTTCTCACCAAGGAACCCGCATGGTGTCACATGCGAGTTAGGTCAGGACCTCAATACTCGCAACAGGTACTGTTTTCAGAGAAACTCACACCAAACGAGGAGATGCGAGTCCCTTAGTCACATTTACTTTTAAAACGAGCACAGTGAAAAAGAGTAAAATGATGTAAAACAAATAATGGAGAAAGAATAAGGGATTATCAATAATCAATAATAAATTGTCTGCAAATAGTTGCCTCTATATCAGGGGCATATCTATAATGAGTGCAAGGTGTGCGGTGCACACGGGTCCTTGGGTCCAGGGGGGCCCACACAGCACACCCTCCACCCATAGAGTTTTATACTTACCTGTCCCGAGTGCTGCTCTGTAGAGCCGAGCCGTTGCTGCAGAGCAGGAAAAATCACTGGGAAAATGGCGGCAGCCATTTTCCCGGTGACTCGCGCATGCACAGTAGATTCTGGCTCTAAGCCAGAATCTACTGCCAGTGCAGCACCGTGGGACCGCCGCAGAGAGGAGGGGGCCCGCACTGAGTCTGCACACGGGCCCCCTCCTCTCTTGAAATGCCCCTGCTCTATATTTATGTCAGTTCAATTTATAGCCTGAGATATTATAGTTGACATGAATGATCTGTGCTCCATTATTAGGAGTATTGAAGAAAGGAGACATACATTATGTGTGCAAGAGTCATCTGCAAAAAAACAGACTGTAATCTAATATTTGCTTTTGGATGCAGAAAATCTTACAAATAACGTGAAGGATAGGCCCAGAAACAGGTGTATTTATAATGGGAGCAGGGTGTGCAAAGCACACAGGCCCCTGGGACCAAGGGGGCCCTACACCGCACACCCAGCACCCAAAGTATACTTAGCCAGCTCCAGGAAGCTGGACCCTACTCCTCCGTGGTGCCATCTTCCTAGTTTCGCTTGTTAGGCTACTACTGAGACGGAGGCAGGCCCCGACTACGGTTTAAGCACACGTGGTTATCCTGACTGGTAACTACCACCTGGTTGTGCTCTGCCCGCAAACTAGTCGGGAGGCGGCTCCCTGCCGCTGCATCAAATACCAGCTGCTCCGATAGACTTACCATAAGTACGGAGACTAGCCCACTCGCGCAGCCGCCGTCACTTGCAGTCTGACTGCTTGATTGTTCTCTGCACTCGTTCTGCCTACCCGGCTGGAGTGGAGACGGGATTTTCTCCCTTGGTGATCCCTCGTTGTATCCAGATATCCTCCGATGCTGTTTTGAAGCCTTCCACAGGTATTATATTTATTATTTATTATTATTAATTATTTTTCTTATTATTTAGATTTTTTATTCTATTAATTTTTATTTTTTATTTATTTGCTTTATTTTTTGTTTATTTATACATTTTTTACCAAGTTTTAACATCTTGCTATTCACCAATTTTAGTATAATTTTTACATAATTCCACACCAGCGCTCATATACCCATACTTTCCACAGGTATATTGACGTGTCACTCACTCATGTGTTATATTATACGGGACTAAGGACCTCATTCAGAGGCGGTCGTTAGTTGCAAGCGGTCGCACTGAATCAGGGCGGCCACTTGCATCCTGAACAACCACCTCCTTGTCGATCGCTAAGCTGTGGGTTAACACCCACAGTTCTAGCGACCGACATGGGTGATGGTCGCAATGGTCTAGACCATCGTGACCATCGGGGCTTACGACCAGACCCTAAAGTTGGGTCTGGGCACTCGTAATCCCCAGGGAACTTCCTGCTCTGATCGAGCAGGAAGCTCCCCACTGACATCAGCAATGGTGTCAGTGGGGCCGACCCCAAATGGCAAGCGTTCTGGCAGGAACGCCTCCGTTTGGGCAGGCACGCCCCCTGCCCGCCTCCCAAACAGGGCGAGCTGTCACTCACCATCGACAGCTCGCCCCATCTGCTGCGAGACCCCTAGCGATGAAGAGTCCGTCGCTAGCCGGGTCTCGCGCATGCGCATGACGGAGCCAGCTCCGTCGTGCGCATGCCCAGTGGGGCAACATCGACTCGGTTTAAAACGCTCAGCGCTTGCGACCGACTCTGAATGACCCCCTAAATCCTTACACGTATAGGTGTCCAGACAGGAACGTTTGACTGGCAACCTCTGCATGTGGTCTGTGTGTTTATCTATACACTCAATATCATACCACGACAGACGTTAATATTTATCAGGAATATGTTACATCTACAGGGATAAAATAAACCAGTACAGACATTGGTTTCTGCCCATGGAATATCACACAGAGAATCTTTGTAACAATTATTATTTAATATCCTTGTATTTACAATTGCCATACTATTTGTTGCAGAATATAATTGGCCATTGTATTACTAATCTGTAGACTAGGAGCCTGATCAACCCTTATCTTTGCAGCTAGTTTGCTATATTAAATTTGTGTTTTAGTATATGTCTTAATTTAGACTTGTTTACGAGATATTAGTAGTGTCTATATAATATATGTCATTGTCTATGGTGAAATAAACTACTAATTTTTAACCATCTATATTATTGCCTATGTCCCAACATAAATATGAGAGCGCAGTTTTTATGTTTTTTTGTCTTTGCTAGTGAGGTTGACAATCACCTCTTTTCACTGCTGCATTGTTATTTGATATCTCCAGCTCATTAGCGCTAGGTTATATGTGTGTGTCCACTTAGCCATCCTCCTAGTGACATTTTCGGTAAGATGGAGCTGAGCAGTGACAGCGGATTAATGGGGTCTATTTATCAAGCAGTGAAAAGCATGGAGAAGTGAACCAGTGGAGAAGTTGCCCATAGCAACCAATCAGCTTTGCAGTAGCATTTATCAAGTACAGTCTATCAAATAACAGCTAAGAGCTGATTGGTTGCTATGGGCAACTTCTCCACTGGTCCATTTCTCCATGTTTTTCACTGCTTGATAAATAGACCCCTATGGCACTGTGCTAGAGCCTTTGCTCTTTGTGTGCATGCTGCGGAGGGCCCGCTTGTCAGAGCAAGGTAAGATGTGGGGCTGGTGGAAGTGGGCGCTGCTCAGCGTTAATACACTACTGCCCAGAAATGCCAAACCGCTGCAGTCATATAAAAATACACTACCAGCCGAGAGTGTTAAATGTCTTCTTCTAGCATGCTACAGAGGTGGAACTGGCTTTATCCACGGGGGTCAGGTATGGTGTGTATCTGTTAAAATAAGAAGTGAAAAATAATGTAACATATTTATCCTACCTCAATTGTCTGTTACAGCAATGAGGGACCTTATCAATCAAAATCAGGGTTGAGTAAAGTCTCATTCAAATATATTCGAAAACTTTCAGTTACAGCATTAATTCCATGTGAGTATTCCAATCAAAGGCGTGATCACAGTAAATTACATAACATGACGGCCTTGGTAAATAGAATAATCAAGTAGACTGTTTAGAGCAGGGGTCTTCAAACTTGGCCCTCCAGCTGCTGTGGAACTACACATCCCAGCATGCACTGCCATAGTTTTAGCATGCTGTTATATCAAGAAGGTGGTAGTACATGCTGGGATGTGTAGTTCCACAGCAGCTCGAGGGCCAAGTTTGAAGACCTATGGTTTAGAGAGTAGGAGGATGTATATCTAGGATAGATCGCTGTATGAAAATAATGATCACCATACATATAACAGGACATTACAGTGCAAGAGAGAATATAGAAATGTCAGCACAGTGGTTAGCATGACAGTAGTGAATAGGCAATGGGCAATAACTCTTTCCAATACTTAGCTATACTGTCTTCTTTATTTTGCTGTCGCAGCATCTCTTTAGCTATAATTAGAAAAAGGACAATATCTTGATTGTCTTAATATACTAATTTAAATGCACATTAACCTTTGCAAAACGCAGATATACTATAACAATGCAGAGATTATTACTCAGCAGATTTAGCAAAAACTCCAAAACTATTTAGTATTTTACAAAGTTTATGTAAAGACCACCAGCGCTCAGTTCCCATGATCTATTCAGTAGTGCTGAGACGGTTATATATATATATATATATATATATATATATATACCACCAGCGCTCAGTTCCCATGATCTATTCAGTAGTGCTGAGATGGTTTTATATATATATATATATATATATATATATATATATATAAACCACCAGCGCTCAGTTCCCACGATCTATTCAGAAGTGCTGTGACAGTTATACATACTGTATATACAAAGAAAAAAAGGAATCAGTTTTAATACAGATGCACTCAATCCCTCCTAATAAATAAAATGCTTTAAACTTTATTAGATATACTTTAAAATTATTATTCGGGCTTGTCAAGTTACAATAAAAATGCTATTTATTAGGGGTGAGCGGGTTCGGATTTCGGAAATCCGAACCCCCCCGAGCCCCCCCTGATCCGAGGCAGATCCGAGTCAGGCTCGACTTTTCCCGCCTGACTCGGATCTGAAATCGAGGCAAAACGTCATCATCCCGCCTTCCGAGTCTCGCGGGTTTTGGATCCTATATAAGGTACCCGCGTCGGCGCCATTTTCTCACTCGGCTGTGGACAGTGAAGAGGGAGGGTGGGAGTTAGGGCTGGCTGGGCTGTGTAGTGTAGTGCAGAGTAGTGTTGTGCTGTGTTGTGCTGTGTTGTGCTGTGTTGTGCTGTGTTGTGCTGTGTTGTGCTGTGTTGTGCTGTGCTGCGCTGTGCTGCTGTTGTCCACTACTTCAAAGTCCATAGAGGCTGGCTGTGTTGTGCTGTGCTGCTGTTGTTAATAGGGGCTGTGTCCACTACTTCAAAGTCCATAGGGGCTGGCTGGACTGTGTTGTGCAGTCAGTTCTCCATAGGGGCTGTGTCCACTCCAAAGTCCTGTGCAGTGTCCCAGTCCTAAAGGGGTGCTGTAGTGTTGTCCAGGGGGTGCTCTGTCCATCAGGGGTGCTCCTCCCAAGTGCTAAAAAAATAATATATTTTCTGTGTTTGTGAATTGTGTGCGCAGTAGCCGCACGTGCATCAAAAAAGTAGTGCCAAGCGTGCGCCTGTGTCATAAGTAAAGGGCCGGCTGGCTTGACTGTTAAAGGGTGCTGTAACCCCCAAAGTACACTCCAGTCCAAACCAAGAAAAAAAATATTTTCTGTGTTTGTGAATTGTGTGCGCAGTAGCCGCACGTGCATCAACAAAGTAGTGCCTAGCGTGCGCCTGTGTCATAAGTAAAGGGCCGGCTGGCTTGACCGGTAAAGGGTGCTGTAACCCCCAAAGTACACTCCAGTCCAAACCAAAAAAAAAAATATTTTCTGTGTTTGTGAATTGTGTGCGCAGTAGCCGCACGTGCATCAACAAAGTAGTGCCAAGCGTGCGCCTGTGTCATAAGTAAAGGGCCGGCTGGCTTGACCGTTAAAGGGTGCTGTAACCCCCAAAGTACACTCCAGTCCAAACCAAAAAAAAAAATATTTTCTGTGTTTGTGAATTGTGTGCGCAGTAGCCGCACGTGCATCAACAAAGTAGTGCCAAGCGTGCGCCTGTGTCATAAGTAAAGGGCCGGCTGGCTTGAACGTTAAAGGGTGCTGTAACCCCCAAAGTACACTCCAGTCCAAACCAAAAAGAAAAATATTTTCTGTGTTTGTGAATTGTGTGCGCAGTAGCCGCACGTGCATCAACAAAGTAGTGCCAAGAGTGCGCCTGTGTCATAAGTAAAGGGCCGGCTGGCTTGACCGTTAAAGGGTGCTGTAACCCCCAAAGTACACTCCAAACCAAAAAAATATATATTTTCTGTGTTTGTGACTTGTGTGCACTGTGGCTGCACGTGCATCAACAAAGGAGCAGCGCCAAGCGTGCGCCTGTGTCCCATAAGTAAAGAGCCGGCTGGCTCATTTCTTAAAGGGTGGTGTAACCCACAAAGTGCACTACTCTCCAGCAAAAAAAAAAAATATTTTCTGTGTTTGTGTGCGCTTTAGCCGCACGTATATATCAATATAACATAAATGGAGGACCAAACTTTCTCCGATAAAAATAAAATAGGGAAAGATCAAGAACCACTTCCTCCTAGTGCTATTGCTGCTGCTGGGAGTTGTTCATCATCCCAGAGAGGAAGTAGGAACATCACTACTTTTACTAAACAATTGACCCTCCAACAGTCCCTAGCGATGAGGATGAAGTACGACAGCAGTCATCCTGAAGCAAAACGTATAACTGAGGCCTTGACTGCTATGTTGGTGTTAGACGTGCGTCCGGTATCCGCCATTAGTGCAGTGGGATTTAGACAATTGATGGAGGTAGTGTGTCCCCGGTTCCAAATCCCGTCTAGATTCCACCTGCATCCTCAAAGCAGCAGCGACAAGTGTGTGTCTGTCTGTTAAAGGGTGGTGACACCCTCAAAGTGTGCTACACAAACAATAAAAATATTGTTCTTTTTTTTTCGGTCTTTGTGAAATGTGTGGGCTGTAGCCGCACCTGCATCCTTAAAGCAGCAGCGACAAGCGTGCGTCTGTCTGTTAAAGGGTGGTGACACCCTCAAAGTGTGCTACACAAACAATAAAAATATTGTTCTTTTTTTTTCGGTCTTTGTGAAATGTGTGGGCTGTAGCCGCACCTGCATCCTTAAAGCAGCAGCGACAAGCGTGCGTCTGTCTGTTAAAGGGTGGTGACACCCTCAAAGTGTGCTACACAAACAATAAAAATATTGTTCTTTTTTTTTCTGTCTTCGTGAATTGTGTGGGCTGTAGCCGCACTTGCATCCTCAAAGCAGCAGCGACAAGCGTGCGTCTGTCTGTTAAAGGGTGGTGTAACCCTCAAAGTGCTCCAAAAAATAAAAAACTATTTTTTTAATGTGTTTGTGACTTGTGTGCGATGTAGCCGCACGTGCATCAACATAGTAGCAGCGCCAAGCGTGCGCCTGTGTCATAAGTCAAGGGCTGGTTTGGACATCTGGTCTGGACTGAAGGACATGCCAACAATTTCTGACAAGTCTACTGTCACTGCATATGATACTGTCCTCAAAGCAGCAGCGACAAGCGTGCGTCTGTCTGTTAAAGGGTGGTGACACCCTCAAAGTGTGCTACACAAACAATAAAAATATTCTTCTTCTTTTTTCTGTCTTTGTGAATTGTGTGGGCTGTAGCCGCACTTGCATCCTCAAAGCAGCAGCGACAAGCGTGCGTCTGTCTGTTAAAGGGTGGTGTAACCCTCAAAGTGCGCTCCACAAACAATAAAAATATTCTTTTTTTTTTTTTCTGTCTTTGTGAATTGTGTGGGCTGTAGCCGCACTTGCATCCTCAAAGCAGCAGCGACAAGCGTGCGTCTGTCTGTTAAAGGATTACATCGGTGACAGCATCCAAGTAGGCATGTCAGACAGTCCGTACCTGTACTGGCAGGAAAAAGAAGCAATTTGGAGGTCCCTGTACAAACTGGCTCTATTTTACCTGAGTTGCCCCCCCTCCAGTGTGTACTCCGAAAGAGTGTTTAGTGCAGCCGGGAACCTAGTCAGCGAAAGGCGTAGGAGGTTGCTTCCACAAAATGTGGAGAAGATGATGTTCATAAAATGAATTATCAACTCTTCCAGGGAGACCAGCCTCCAGAACGTACAGAGGGACCTGTGGCTCCAGCGGGGATGAATTAATACTCTGTGAGGATGTACACACTGAAGAGGGTGAGGAATCGGTGGATGAGGATGACATCTTGCCTCCGTAGAGCCAGTTTGTGCAGGTACAGATTAATTGCCAGCTTGTTTTGTGGGGGCCCAAACGAACCAATCATTTCAGCCACAGTTGTGTGGCAGACCCTGGCGCTGAAATGATTGGTTTGTTAAAGTGTGCATGTCCTGTTTATACAACATAAGGGTGGGTGGGAGGGCCCAATGACAATTCCATCTTGCACCTCTTTTTTTTCTTTGCATTATGTACAGTTTGGGGCCTAGTTTTTCAAACTGCCATCCTGTCTGCCACTGCAGTTTCACGCCTAGATGGGTCACGTGTTTGTGCCGCCCACTCGTGTCGCTTAGCATAGTCATCCAGCTACCTTGGTGCAACCTTTTGGACATAAAAACACTATTGTGAGGTGTGAGGTGTTCAGAATAGACTGGAAATGAGTGGAAATTAAGGTTATTGAGGTTAATAATAGCATAGGAGCAGAAAAACCTACAAATTCTGTGATTTTAGCTGTTCTTATGCTTTTTTTTCTAAAAAATACAGATCCAAAACACAAAACCCAGAACCCAAAACACGGAAGGGTGGTTTTGGCAAAACCAATCCAGATCCCAAACACGAAGAAAGATCCAGATCCAAAACCAAAACACAAAACACGAAAAGTGGCCGGTGCGCACCCCTACTATTTATTACTTATTTTACTTGCACATCACTGCTATATCCTGTGCTAATTATTGCTCAATTATATTCAATATTCACACATTATTACTGTCATGCCTTCAGCATAGGGTTTGTTATGTTACATTAATTCATATTAGCAGCCCCACCTAGTGGTCAGGGCAGTAGCAGTTTAAATCAGATCTATTTTGTCCCTCCTAACATGCCTTAGCAGTCTAACAATGCATTCTGGGCTAAAGGAGCTGTAAGCAGTCATTTCTTCCATACACATGGTCCCAGACAGTCATCACTTCATATGCTCAACCTGGTATAGCATCCGATGGTGAGTTTCTAAGCTTCAACTGTGCCATCATAGATCTGCTTAGCCAGTTATGTATGTTAGCTATACTATGCCACACTGCAGCCTATACTTTGCATACTGTATATTTCATGCTGTTTGCATATTCCATGTTATGTATATGTTTGCCTTGCATTTCCATGTACATATTGTACTAGCCTTTTATTGTTTACATTTACAGTTTTACCGCGCACACTTCCTTATATGCATGTATGTGTGTACATTCATACAAGTTCCTCTATTGAATAATAAATTCTGTTCTTCAGACCACATCTGACTGGATTATTGGAAGATAGAGTATTGGTTATGCTGTCTGCTCCAAATTTGTCAGACACATAGCGAGGGGCAGAACAATTACCAATGTGCCCCGAAATAGGGCCTCATAAAGCGAAATATAAAAAAACAACTAATACAGAGATATAAAGTGATAAGAAAACAAATACAAAGAATTTTGTGAAGAAAATAAAGTCTGTTTACAAACAAGATTGTGTGCTGTCTTTATTTGTGGATATATACTATTATTTTATATTGTGTGTTGTTGTACATGCAAACTAAATAATTCCAGGTAATGGTGACTCAGTCCAAAGGGTAAATTTACTAAGATTCGAGATGGTCCCGATTTTCAAAGTGATTTATCTCGCTGGAATTCGCCAAAATTCGGGTGATTTAATCCCTTTTCTTTTACCAAATTTACCAACAGGCGATTTGAGGCTAAACGAGTTTGCAGATGGTGAAGCAGAACGAGATATCTCTCCCGAGTAACTCGTTTTGTAGGAGATTACTCACCCGAGATTGCAGTGTTTTCTCTCTGCAAATCTCTCCCGAGCTAGCAGCCAGCACATATCAGTGAGATATGTGCTTGCTGCTTGTTTGTTTTGCCTTGTAAAAATTTGAAAAATGTAAAAAAAAAAAATTACGTGAGGTCCCCCCCAAAACACTAACCAGCCTCGGGCTTGCCAGCCTGTCCAGGTTCTTAACATTACAGGGAAAAAAATGTGTAGGGATCCCCTGTAATGTAAGAACCAGCACAAGGCAGCAGGGACAGAGCTGGTTTTAAATATATACGGAGAAAAAAAATGACGTAAGTTCCACCGTATATTTAAAATCAGCCCTGGAACCTTTCTAACGGGGGACTGATGCCACAGCTAGGGATGCCCTTTCAGCGGGCCCCCCAGCCGCAGCATCAGCCCTGACCGTTAGTCAGCCCAGGCCAGGGATCCCTGGGGAGTTGGTGACCCCCCCAATTGAGGGCTAGTCCCTGCTGCCTTGTGCTGGTTCTTACATTACAGGGGATCACTACACATTTCTTTCCCTGTAATGTTAAGAACCTGGACATGCTGGCAAGCCCGAGGCTGGTTAGGGTTTTTGGGGGGGACCTCACGTCCTTTTTTTACAAATTATCCCTATTTTTACAGGTTACAGAAAGAAACATACACAAATCACAATGATTTGTGTATGTTTCTGACCATCTCGCAGCTCAGGGGGTTGAGAATTTGAAAAGTGATTTTGACACAGAGTTTGCTCCTATGTCACCCGAGCTTGTCAGTAGGATTTTTGTAAATTTGAGAGATGTATGTTTTAGGTGAAAAGTACTTCCGATTTGGCCCAATGGTGAATTGATTCGAGATTGCTATCTCACCCGGGTTTTACTAATGAAATGAGAGAAATCTCTCTCTAACTCACCCGACTTTGCCTTTAGTAAATTTGCAAGCAGGGAAAAAAAATCAATAAATCACCCGAGATGGTCATCTCGACCTATCTCGATTCTTAGTAAATTTACCCCCAATAATTATAGATGTTATTCACTTAATCTATTCCTAACGGAGAGCCTAAATGTGTTTTGATTGCTTACTAATATAAGCAGTATCTCTTATCATCAACTGTTACATATCAATATACATAATATCTATTGTATCATTAGTTGGTTAGAAAAAGATACACATGTTGCCAGCATCCCACATCTGAAGTGAAAGCTAGTTATTTTTATCTCAGGGACAATGATCTAATCTGTTTGTGCAGCAGCTTAAAGCTGCTATATATTTAAAGATCTATTTCCTGGGTTTATCACCGTATTATTAATTATCTTCAGTGATAATTCTAGCTCAGTTTCAATCTTCATATGATGTACTAGATTTTATAGCTATATTTTATAAATCTGTGTAAAGCCATTTGCAGTTACAATTTTTTCACCATTAACACAGCGTTTTGTACTATCTCAGGGTGGAAAGAATCATTAGTATATCTGCATTAATTAGACCCTCTGTACTGTCTGCTTTAAAATGCAGCAGTACTTGGCTTGTATTATACTTTTACTAACATATGCTGGAGTATAACTTATACTAATGTACCTATATCACTGAAGCAAGGCCACATACATCTAATATATCAGTGTCATACAGTCTCCGTGTAGCGCCACCTGCACTGTTTCTCTGATATCCCTGTGGGCTCACTCGCTTCACGTATTGTTCGCTATTACAATTAATATTTTAGTGATTTCTAGCAGATGGCATTTCCTCAATCTTTACACCACAACTTATACACATATTACATTTATTATATTAGTGTACAAGCACACGGCAGATGCCAATGCGCATTTTGCTTAGTCAGCTTTGTCAAACATATATACTGTATATATAAGCCACCAGTGCTTCTTCAAACAATCTATCAAATAGTGCTGTGACAGTTCTCAATATTAGCAACAATAGCACAAAGTTTTATGTATAAACTTCCAGCACTTAGTACACTTTCTGTAAGATAGTGCTATGACAGAGGCGTCACGGGGTCTGGTGACACCCGGTGCGCACTCTGGATAACCCCCAGACGCCGGAGTCGTGCCCGGCTGAAAAGGGGGTGTGGCCTTGTGGGGGATCCCAATAACATTACTCCGGGGGCAGCCCAGCATCACTGGAAATGCTGCGCTGCCCCTGGAGACTGGGAAGTCTGCACTGTCAGCTCCTCTTCTATGACAGGAGCTGTGAGCTGCCAAGTGATTATTTTAATTTTATTCAATGATACTGCATTGATGATGAAAGTATTATGTGGATGGCCCGGCTACGCATGCACACAGCCGCTGGGAAGTCAGTGAGAAGACAAGGAGGGATCTGCTCGGATCCCTCTTTACATCCCCAGAACTCTTTCCCATAGGAAGAAGCGGGGATCCGTGAACAATCGCCATCTGAAGATGGCGCTTGTTCTCGGCAGCAAACTAGTGTTTCCACATGGTTTCCGGGCCATTTATCAATGATGAATAGGCCCCTTAGTTTTTTAAACTTGCAGAGAGTTTAAAACATAATTATCACTAGTGATAATTATGTAATGATGAATAGGCCCGATAGATAGATAGATAGATAGATATGAGATACGGTAGATAGATAGATCTGTTTTCCCTCTATTCACCTGGTGTAGAAATGTAGGCTGACATCAGCTGATAGCGAGTATAGTGGTACTATTATTACTCTTTGAGAAAAATGCTTGGAATGTATATTGCGTACATTGGAGAACAAAGTACACAATTCTATATCATTGCATAAACATGAGGGAAATGTGACAAACTAACTTGCTCGGATGCTTCATGTTCCTGTGAAAAACTTTCTTTGTCTTTTGTGTGTGTGAACAGTGTATCTATATCATTGTGAATCCAGGATTGCAAGATGACAGCAGGTAAGATCGGCTAGCTTAACCAGCAAGAGAAAGTAACAAATGTATCTAAAGTATGGGAATGCATAGCATACGTGGTGTGGGGGGGGAAAAAAACAAGCCACTGGGAATTCATGTTTGGCAAAGCATAGGGTTTTTTTACGTTTGTTTTTGTTTTTTTAAAACTACTATAAAGCAAAAATCTGCAAGTATGCCTTTAAACAAAGATAACTGCAATCAACTACCATAGGGGCAAAGAGTGCAGCTGCTATGGTGCCTGGAGCTGAGGGGGGACATCTTCCTTGTCAAATTTACATGTGTTTCACCATTGGGTGGTACTTTATAGCCCTTATAAACTTTTGCTATGGGGCCTTCAAATACCTAGTTACAGTACGCTCCTGACTGACAGCTTTGGAGAACATGGAGAGAGGATACAGAGTGATTTTGGGAAAGAGAGAATTGTTCTAATGGCTACTAGGAAGAGGACGGAGGTTCAGGACAGCAGTGAGGAGATAGAGAATGTGGTTTTTGATCTAATCAGTAGTTACACTTTTATGCAGTAAATGCTTTTATGGCTTAATTACATTTTGAAAATGTTATTGTATGTTAAGGTTTTATTGTGAAGATTTGTTATTCGTTCCCTCTAATGTGGTCATGTAACGTAGGCAGCACTGTGGAGGGACTGCAGGTAAATGGTTTATTTAATGCTGTGCAGTCTAACTATACGTGGAATGAGAGAAAAGATTTCCTTCTTTTTGTTATTATTTAATATAAGAATCAAAATATGATTTCTATACATAAATACGCTGCCTTTTTGTCTGCAGAGAAAGATCTGGTGAGGTATTATCTAGTCTGTCATAGTTACAGCGTATGAATGTTACTCAGTCAGGCTTAGCATTCTAGATTCTTAGTACTCAAGACTATAGTTTTTTTATATTATGTTATTTTCTACTCTATTACCCTAGAAGTAGTCTGTGACATTTACATAGATAATACGTTGGAAAAGCAGTAACTGTCAACTAATGATTACGGGGCATATTTCTGAAAGTCATTTTGCGGGAAATCAACCATTTTCGGGGGACACTCGCAAAAGCAGCCTCCATCCCCATCGGCACCTACTGACGCATGTACAGCCTCGCATGTGCAGTATGCTGGCCTCACAGGTACAGTTTGCTGGTCTTGCATGTGGAGTATACTGGCCTCGCATGTGCAGTATGCTGGTCTCCCATGTGCAGTATGCTGGTCTCCCATGTGCAGTATGGTGGCCTTGCATGTGCAGTATACCTGCCTCGCATGTGCAGTATGCTGGTCTCACAGGTACAGTTTGCTGGTCTTGCATGTGGAGTATACTGGCCTCGCATGTGCAGTATGCTGGTCTCCCATGTGCAGTATGCTGGTCTCCCATGTGCAGTATGGTGGCCTTGCATGTGCAGTATACCTGCCTCGCATGTGCAGTATGCTGGTCTCACATGTGCAGTATGCTAGCCTCGCATGTGCAGTATGCTGGCCTTGCACGTACAGTATACTGGCCTCGCATGTGCGGTATGCTGGCCTCACACGTACAATATGCTGGTCTCACATGTGCAGTATGCTGGCCTCGCATGTGCAGTATGCTGGCCTTGCACGTACAGTATACTGGCCTCGCATGTGCGGTATGCTGGCCTCACACGTACAATATGCTGGTCTCGCATGTGCGGTATGCTGGCCTCACACGTACAATATGCTGGTCTCGCATGTGCAGTATGCTGGCCTCACACGTACAATATGCTGGTCTCGCATGTGCAGTATGCTGGCCTTGCACGTACAATATGCTGGTCTCGCATATGCAGTATGCTGGCCTCACACGTACAATATGCTGGTCTCGCATGTGCAGTATGCTGGCAGTGTCCGTGGACAGTGTTATTTATCATATTGCTTCCAACTCTTCGCCGGGATGGGCTCTTATCAGTATCCATGTACCAGCAACAGAAGATTGCTAAATACAAGTGAAATATTCATTTTTGCCTGTGTATTTAGTTGTAGTTGATATCTTCTCATCACAGCCATATTGTAATAAATGCCCCCTTCATAAAGTGAGTACACTCTGTAACTTGCACTTGAAGAAATCTCTACATTTAATGTTGACTTGCTTATATATGAGGCTACCAAATGTTTTAATAATATGTATGTGTATCTTGACTGTTTGACAAATTGACAGATAGCTGTGACTACTGTAACATGATTAACTGTCTGTGGTTATAGTCTTTTGACTGGTCACTGGCCCTTTATCTAGCCCCCAGGTATATAGCATTGTTCCTGTTTCCTAGTTCCTGTGTATATGACTTATCTTGCACTTGTGCAGTTTTTGTTCCTGTTAGAATGGAAAGAGCAAGCTGAGATCAATTCCAATACAGAGACCAATATACCTTCTTTGACAATTTCTTGATCTCACCATTCTCTGATTAATATACTGACTTTGTCCCTGGCTTGCTTAACCTGCTTACAGTAAAAGCCAGCCAACTCACCAATGATTTTGTTTTGTAATCATCTCAAACCCTTTGTTCTTGCTCCCTGATCTATTATCGAAGTTCCAGACTTCCAGTGATTTCTCTTATTTTTAAAATAAACTATGCTCTATCTGTTGCGATGAATGTTAATACCTGGCCTGGACCAGGTAATTTTAGGCCTACAAGGTGCATTTTATTATAAAAGATATGCACCTATATTCTCCTCTGCCGGCGCTTGGAAATAACATCATCTCCAAGCGCCTATGAGATGGCTCTCCATAGGGCAGTGGTTCCCAAACTGTGCGCTGTGGCACCCTGGGGTGCTTCGGGACACTTGCAGGGGTGCCTCAGGTTGGTGGTCCAGCACCAAATCAAATTATTTACGGCCAATGTAATGTAAATATGTGGACAAACAGAAGTGTAAACCTGTCCCCCACCATATAACTGACCCTAAGGATGACAGGTCAGCACAATTTACTTTATTACATTTCTTTCTGAATTTCTCCATAAGAAACTTTTGGCTTAGGGGTGCTGTGAAAATATTGCTTATACTCTAGGGAGCCGTGGTTCAAAAAAGTTTGGTAACCATTGCCATAGGGTGTTAACGGGACCTGGGTGGGATGACCTGGGTAACCAGTTCACACTGCAGGGTTACACAGGTCGTTCCAGTGTTCAAACCTGCTCACTACCTGAGTTGGATTGCCGGGTCACCCGATCTGGAATGCAACCCTGGTCCCCTTTTACACTGGCCAAATAACCCGGGTTATTTGGCCAGTGTAAAAGGGGTATTAGTGTTGTTATTACTGTGCCATACTCTGCAAATAAGGGAAGAAAGCTGAGAAAAGGTAAAGGTTCAGTAGGCATTTAAAATGCCTTGGAGGTTTTTAAAAACATGAAGCTTGGGTAACTGACTAGATAGGGTTAATAGTTCTAGTTTCTAGGTTTTTGCATATTTGTAATTTTATTTGTTTACAAAATTAGGGGTGGGGTGTAGGTGTGCCTGATGTATGCCCTATGGAACTTTCTAGTGTCTCTTGCCTGTTTGACATCCCACTCACCCTCCCTAGTTGCACTCCTCGCCAATACATGGGTTAGGCTGATACTGCCCTACAGGGGTCAGTGGCATCATTGGTCCAGGTGGGCCTTACGGATTTGTGTCATTGGGAGGGGAGCTAGATACCTTGAGTGGAGTATGATAGGACAGCAGGAGGCCTCCATCTAGACCTGGGGCCCAATGTAATAGAGTAAGAGTTTAGAAAATGTGAGTTTTTTCACAAGTTTTAAACTCGGCCAATGTAATAGAGTCCAAGAATAAAGCAACAGAGCAAACTCGCATGTTTTTCAGACTCCAAATTTACAATTTAAACTCTCATTCAGATGTTTTCCCATTTTGAAGATAAAACTCGACCAATGTGATAGTTTACTGCTAAACTCTCACCCTATTAAATTTGGCCCATGGTTGTGGAAGTTTGCAGATAGTTACACTGTCAGTAGGGCCGTAATTCTTTGCCACCATACTTCCCCTTTTTAATTAATAACATCATTTAAAATTAAATGACATAAAAGCTGACCCTTTTCCCAGCCAACATCTGCCTCTGAATCTTTATTTTAGATAAGTATATGTTTGTTAGCTGTCTGGGAAGTGTAGGCTGATACCAGCCGATTTGAAGTTTAATGGCTCATAAATGAATCATATTGCCCTGGTACTGCATTAGCCAAACGCCTATTTGCAGAGCACGGGTTATGTTTTTGCACTGCGCATGCACTGGAACGGAGCATTCATAAATACAGGTGATGCAGAGTTTTACACATTATTATTGCAACTCCACTTACTGTATGACAAAAGAGGTGACTGCCTGTAATGTAATGTTCTCACACAGGCACATTTCAGTGAGTACATGCTGACACATCTGCAGGCTATACAGAGTTGGAGGTAAGCTTGAATACATATGTTCTCAGGACCTCATTCAGAAATAATTTCAACTAATATAAAACAATTCATTTCCATGGGTGTGTCCTTTATAATTACCATGTTATATTTATTGAAATTACGTAATTAGCAAATTGCCTTATAAAAATAATAATATTGTGTATCCAAAGGCGTAGCCTACTGTACTTCTTTATTCTGTATTATATGGGATATTTTATGTAATGTATTTAATTATAGATCATGAATTTATAAGTGTAAATGTCTTATATATGCGTCCCTAGTTTATTAAGGCTATTAATGTGAGTCAGCATAGTTGTTGTACAGATGTGTCCTCATACACTAAGCGTCTATACGCCATACGGCGTGAGATGCCCGGGGCGGCCAAATCGACCAAAAAATAATTCTTAATGACTTTACCCCTAAAAGTGTCCCTGGAAACATTTGTAAAAGTGGCCTCATGGGGGCGCCACCAAATAAACTGTAAGTGAAACACACCTCAAAGTAGGTGGGATTAGTACATCACTTGTACATTGTAGATGTCAATGCACATTGATACTGTATGTAGGATAACAGTTATGATTAAAATAAAATGCATAAAAATCGCAGTCAATTCATGTTAGTTTTTATTACCAATAAAGAATACGGTACAGAATGACTGCAAACACTATAAACATTTTCTATGTTATTGCTGATTCTGGTTATGTGTCAAAAATTGTTTACATTTCTACTCTATAGATAAGGTAGATAGTTAACAGTAAATGATTAGTAAAGGTTTAAATCATTTTTAGAAGAATCAGATAAAAATAAATTATGCATTTATTTGCAAAACGGGTTTACCAATGTCAGTACTACAGACGCATATCCACTACACGATAAAAATGAATGATTGAACGATTACGACATAGTTATAGTTCAATCGTTCATTAATCGTGCAGTAAATATGCCGGAAACGACCAGCGATGCGCGCTCCTGCTGGTCGTTGTAGGCATCTGTCATCGCCTGAACATGCACGGCAACCTGCCGATATCGGCAGGTTGAGCATGTTCGGGGATGAGGGTGGGTGCCTGCACTGAATGACATATCGTTCAGTGGGTCTGATTCAGAGCCGCTCGTTCGCTCCGAGCGATGTTCGCACATCTGCGCATGCGTATGGGTTTTAGTACGCATGCGCGAACCAGTCAGTGCGGTCGAAAATCATGTGCTCGCAAAATAGCGAATGCCTGCTAATTTGAGTGACAGGATGAGGCGTTTGTGGGTGGTAACAGGGGAAGGTGCTTGAAAACAGGGAGTGGAGATCCGAACGCAGGCGTGCCAAACGGTCAAAACGGGCGTTTTAAGGGTGTGCATAATTAACAAAGCAGCGTCATTGACCACGTCACTTGGTTGTCTTTTAGCCTGAACTGCTCACATGATTGCGGTAGGAAAATGCTACCACAAGCACTGCGAGCAGTTCAGACGCCTTTCGATGTACCCGATTAATCTAATAAATAGCGGAGATGACGTATGATGCGAGCGGCCAGGGGGCGTTTTTTCCAAAATAGCGAGCGCATGTTTCGTTCGCTCGTTCAGACATAGAGGCGTCAACAGACCGCAAAGAGCGAGCGCTCAATTTAAATAGCCAGCCCCTTTTTCTGAATGAGCGTCCGCAAAAGCGTCCGGCTCTGAATCAGGCCCAGTGTGTGCACAATATCCACTCTACAGTATGATGAACGATAGAACGATTACAACGTTGCAATCATACAGTCGTTCTACACTCGTGTAGAGGATATGCACCTTAACAGCACATTGTTTTTAATTGTAATGTAAACACCAAGTCTGATAATAGCTGACAACTGTCTGCTGTCTAACATGCACATAAAATCAGTATATTATTATTATATGACATATGATATTGCTCAGACAAGTAAGCATTGGAGCTGTGTAATAGGGTGATGTGCTAGGCTATGACTAGGCAGAAAGTATATAGTAAGGTCCTAACTTACCAGACAGATGGTGACGGCTCTCTGAGGCATGTGGCACTGGTGATGTATCTATATGGTGACGTCTCTGGAGAGGAGCTCCGTCTCGAGATAGAAGGAATCTTGGATGTCAATAGCCCCATTATAGGATGCACTACTTGCAATGACAGGTGATGGACGGCTGTCTGTCATGAAGAAGAGCAATGCTACTGAGGGTGGCGCACCACCACCCAGCTCTTACTATGCATATCATGGAAATATGCTTTTAATTGCATTATATTATAGACACACTGGGTCTCATTCAGACCCGCTCACGAGCGCTGTACGCTGGCAAGCGGGTCGATGGTGCCCCAGTGCGCATGCGCGAGACCCGGCGAGCGACGGGAAAGCTGTCGCTCCATGTCTCGCACCAAAGGGGGCATGCTGTCGATGGTGAGTGACAGCACGCCCCCTTTGGTGGGCGAGCTGGGGGCGTGGCTGCCCAGACGGAGGCGTTCCCATGGGAACGCCTACCGTCTGGGTCCGGAGTGATTTTGGCTCTGATAGAGCCAAAATCACTCCAGGGCTTGCGGCAACGAGACCCTACCACAAGGGTCTCGTCGCAAGCCCGATGGTCATGATGGTCTTGACCATCGCGACCATCATCATGGATGCTCGCATAAGCTGTGGGTGGTAACCCACAGCTATGCGAGCATCCAGGAGGACGCACTATTAAAAAAAAAATGCCCTGATTCAGAGCGGGCGCTCGTTCAGAGCGTCTGGCTCTGAATCAGGCCCACAGTTTCTTTTTCTTATTTTATAATTATGATATTTGCATTATCCTTAAATTTTTTTAATAGATACTGACCTGTAGCCCTATTTGTTTGTTTGTTTGTTTGTTTGTGTTTGGCAGGTGACAACTGAAAATTGGTCACAAAAAAGAAAGAAAAATTGTGTTTCTGCACTCTACAATATTTGTTACTACGTAATCACATACACGGCCCCAAAATACTATGCATTATTTAATTCTTAGTTATGGGGGTGCTGCCCTAATTCAACCAAATTGAACTGAAATGTAAGGAGAGAAAGCTAGGGCATGTATTCTTATGGCCGCACAGAAAAGACATAATAAGACTTAACTTTTATTTTCATTAGTCTAAAATAATCCCAATCTTTGGGAGATGTACAGCGAAATATAAAGGTTAAAAAATTAACGAAACATACAAGTGAACAAAGTTAGAAATAATGTGAAAGGATGTTATTTAAAAAAACAAAGCAAGGTCCACTAATCAATCTCTGCTAATACTAGATACTGCCCTTTACCTAAGACACGATAGATATAAATAAGTAAAGGGAATAATATCCCCTGAAGTATTTAGGTCTGATATTGGCTGATATTATCTATCAGTATCTATCAAGAAACACATATATTCAAATATTGACAGTATTTATATTTAATTCATTGGAAAAAAAACCCACTGTAATTATGATTACTGCCCGAAGAGGCACTAATCTATAAAGAGACTTTGATTTGATTACTCAGACTGATAGGATTCATCAGCTATGCTAGGTATACTTATTTAATCTGCCATATTAGTATCTGGAGATCACAGACTTGTACAGTATCTACTATTTGTCAGTCACTCTTCAAGGCAGTGTCTTTATGTGCATTGCTACAGTGTATCAATGAATGTTTCCAGGATGTAGCCGAAATAGATAAATGTTGATAATCACAGCTGTGTTCTCTTTATCACTAGTGCTGGCAGTCTCTGATTCGTTCTGCCAAAATGCACTATAGACACAGATCTCGATTCAGAGCCGCTTGCTAGTTGCGTACGCTCGCACCCAGTGTATGCAAATTAGGCAAAGTGACGGCATGGCAGGCGATCGCACGGCAAGGCATAAGCACGCCCACTGTGTCCTGGCGTGCGATCACTTTGTGTATGTAGATGCCCACCAGCCTGTCTTAAGACGCCCACTTGCACACATCATCTCCAGGAAGTGCAAGCAACCTCGGCAGCACGTATCAAGGACTCTCGGCACTCATAATAAATGAAAACTGTTGCCATTTACTAGTGTATCACTATTGCTGTGCTCATTTTAATCACTTTGCTTATTTGATGAATGTAACAATTATTATTGTAGTGAACTGTGTCTATAGTGCACTTTGGCAGAACGAATCAGAGACTGCCAGCACTAGTGATAAAGAGAACACAGCTGTAATTATCAATATTTATCTCCTTCGGCTACATCCTGGAAACATTCATTTATACACTGTAGCAATGCACATAAAGACACTGCCTTGAAGAGTGACTGACAAATAGTAGATACTGTAGAAGTCTGTGATCTCCAGATACTAATATGGCAGATTAAATAAGTATACCTAGCATATCTGATGAATCCTACCAGTCTGAGTAATCAAATCAAAGTCTCTTTATAGATTAGTGCCTCTGCGGGGAGTAATCATAATTAGAGTGGTCTTTTTTCCAATGAATTAAATATAAATAGTGTAAATTTTGCACTTATGTGTTCCATGATAGATACTGATAGATAATATCAGCCAATATCAGACCGAAATACTTCAGGGGATATTATTCCCTTTACTTATATATATTAGTATCGTGTCTAAGCTAAAGGGCAGTATCTAGTATTAGCAGAAATTGATTAGTGGACCTTGCTTTGTTTTTTAAATAACATCCTTTCACATTATTTGTAACTTTTGTTCACTTGTATGTGTCGTTCATTTTTTAACCTTTATATTTCACTGTACATCTCCCAAATATTTTAGACTAATGAAAATAAAAGTTAAGTCTTATTATGTCTTTTCTGTGCACCCATAAGAATACAACCCCTAGCTCTCTCTCCTTACATTTGAGAACTGAAAATTATAAGACCAGTAAAAAAAATCCAGGGTTCAGCAGTACACTGTTGATCAGATACCAGACATAACCAAGACAAGTCGTCCAGGAGCATTTAGTACACATGTAATCCAAAAAGAGGGGTCCAGGTTATCTGAATGAAACAAGCAAACAAAAGAAAAGTGAAGAATGAAAGCCAAAAGTCAACAACAAGTATCACTAGCAAGGTCTGCAGCATCTCCAGGAATGGTAATTAATCACCTAGTACTGAGTGAGTTTCCTCTTTAGAGTCAAAGGGGTGTATCTTAGAGTCCAGACACACCCCGGAGCGACGGAGTGCCCGTCGCTAGCCGGGTCTAGCGCATGCGCACGACGGAGGCGGCTCCGTCGTGCGCATGCGCTGTGGGCCACCATCGTCCCGGTTGCGAGTGCTCAGCGCTCAGCGCTTGCGACCGGGTCTGAATCAGGCCCTTAGTTCAGACAGAAGTAATAATAAAACCAGTTGCTGTTTAAAGCTATATATATATATATATATATATATATATGCACTTAAACGATCGCATGTGTATCCACAATGCGTGCACACATATACATAGTTGCTATTGTAAATAAAAACAAAAACATACACAGCGCATGTTTTGCGCTGTACACAACCCCTGCATACAGCGCAACTTTTACGCTGCATGAAGACACACAACGCATACTTACATATAATCATAAGTATACACGCACTCATAAAAGGTTCCTGCACATTATGGTTTATATTAAAGTTATTAATTATGAAGTAATATGTATGTATTTGATATCTAAGGTTTAGTACATGATAAGCAGACCATGTTTGGTACCAGTCAGTCATCATATTCTTTCTTTTGACGGAGGCTTCATGTTTGATGCCGGGAAATCTGGATCCTGAGCGCTTGCGTATGTATCGACTGTACCTTTGAATGTATAATCTTTTGCGCTAAATTGTATTTAGATCAAGGCATGTAACTAATTCTTTTTAATGTGAATAATAACTTTTTTGTGCTTTGGAACCAAACTCAAAGTCTGGGAAGCAATTATTTCTTGTGCGACTTGCAACGCTAAATAGCGACATTTGGGTATAAAGATTATTAGGTATGCATAGTACACACCTAACAGATATATCTGCAGATGATGGTTGTTCAAACACACTCAACAACCATCATCTGTCATCTGGCCACAGGTCTTGCTGGCCGGGGGTCACGTCGCACCCCCCTCCCCACAGCTTCTGCAGCAAGTATATGGGCGGCCAGTTACTGCCCGTACACACCACACAATGAGCAGATATATCTGCCATCAGCTGTGCAGCAGAGCTTATGCTATATGTCTGTGAACTACGTCATTCACAGACATATCGCTGGTACGCACTGGCTGACATACACACAATATATTAGCCGATCAATTGATCGCCCAATTTATCTGCCAGTGTGTACCCAGCATTAGTTGTCCCAGAAGTACACAATTGAAACAAATGTATTAAGAAGTTGTCTTTGGTTTTTGGTGGGATAGTTGCACAGTATCTTCTGCCACTGTGTCAGCTAACTGGCTACATACATATCATAGCTCCTATGCTGCTGTTATGAAACTTCACAGATAGCACTGTTGGAATGTACTTTATAACATGATGCAAGTCGCTTGTATTAATATAAGCATGCGGCTATAGAGAGCAGCAGCAGAGCCACCGGAAGATCTGAAGTGGCTGTCTGTGTTAGCTGCCGTGTAGAATTAGTACGGCTAGATAAACAGCTGCAGAGAGCAATTAGAAGTAGTTGGGCAGGTGGAATTGTCCAGCAGGGCAGGTAATTCAACACGTTTTTATCTCCTTGGCAACACAGACTTTCTCAAGATATGTATTGGGTGTTCCAGGGCAGTGACAAGAGGGTGGCTTCCCAGACACACAGTGATGCTGTATCTTATGGGAGTGTCACCAAAGTGTGTCGCCAAAGTGGTTGCATATATAAAGACGTTTCTTCACTCACATTGGGGGCCATACACAGATGGAGAATCCACACCTAGCATGGGGATGGAGCACGTATTGATGGTGCAGCCGATGGTGGTATTTGAGCGTCTAGAGATGCTTAAAGAGGACATCGCAGACTTTGCGCATTAGGACGCACGACTGTACACCATATGCTTTGTAGTGGCATTCACATAAAGTTGCAGATGCAAAAGAAGAGCATGCAACTGTGCTAGCATGGACCATGTGCTAGCTAAATGCCCTCACCATCTGGGAAATTACAAATCTTAGGTGGTTCACAAGATACCCACTTAGTAATCACTTCTAACTCTCCCCTCTACCAATTTCCTTAAAGTCCAAAAATTGGTCATCTACAGTGAAGACCAAAAATCCTTGCAGGAGTCCCTGGTGAAGGCCAGTGCCCCATTAGAACCCATGCCTCTGTGAAAGTAGTCTCAAAACAGGACTGATCACCCACATCCCAGGTTCCTCCTTGAGTCTAAAGCTGGGTACACACTGACAGATACATTGGCTGGTCAATTGATCGGCCAATGTATCTGCTGCCCATCGGGCAGTGTGTACCCGCGATATGTCGGTGAACGTCGGCGTTCACCGACATATCGCATTGGCTGTGCTGCACAGCCGATGGCAGATATGTCTGCAGACATATCTGTCCATCGGCAGGTGTGTACAAGCGGTCTGCAGACCGCCCGTACACACATAGCGGCAGTCGCGGGGAGGGGGGCGGGACACGCCCCCTGGTCGCCGGGACCTGCGGGCAGGCACAGATGATGGTTGTTCAGTGTGTACGAACAACCGTCATCTGCAGATATACCCACCTTTACAATGGCTTGGATGAGGTCACAATCAAAAATTGTTACTCAATCTCATCACAGAGCTGTTTGATCATATCAAAGGTGCCTCTATCTTTTCTCATTTTGATCCTCAAGGGGACTACTATCTTATCTTGATTTGGAGTGGAGATGAGTGGGAGATTGTTTTCACTACAAGGGGTGGGCATTATGAGTGCCTCCTTATGCCCTTCAGGCTGTGCAATGCTCCAAGGTTTTGTTAATTAGAATTTTTGGGACTCATTCAATTGTGGTCTTCTTGGATGATATTTCATTTTTTTTTCCAGGATCTTCACTCCCATCGTTTCCATGTCTCTGAAGTCCTTGCATACCTACAGAAACACAACTTATATTGCAAACTAAAGTAAGGCCTTTTTAAACAAAAGAAGATGCAATTTCTATCCTTAGAAAGCACAAGTCATTCGCTAATTATTCTCTGTTGTTCATATCACCCCTCTCACTAAAAAGCAGGACAAGCCTAAGGTCTGGTCTCTAGAAGCCATCAAGGCATTTAAAGATCTGAAGAAGACATTCCCCACTGCTTCAGTCCCCAGACAACCTGTTACTTTTCTAGTTTTCTATTTGGAAGCTGATACATATTCAGTGTATACTGGTGCTGTCCTTTCTCAAATATTCTCGGATAGGAAATTGCATCCATTAGGGTTCTTTCTCCCTGCTAAAATGAATTATACTATAGGAGACAAGAAACTCCTGGCTACGCGCCTGACCCTGGAAGATTGGAGATACTTGTTGGAGGGGTTCCAGATTTCCAGTGACTTTTTAAATCAATCACAAAAATGTTCTTTATTTACAAATAGTGCAATGTCGCAATCCACAACAAGCTTTATTAATTTAATCTCCACATTACATTTTTGCCATCTTACAAGAATAAGAAAACAGCAGCCATCTCTCACTCTTCTTCTTTTATCTAGGATCAAGAGTCTCATAAGAACTGAACAATTATTGATCCCGTGCACCAAAGTTGTGCCTTTCCAGCAGCTTAAGCACCTAATTTAACCTGTCTTAGTGTTCACATCACTAACCACTAATTATGCTATGTGCTTTGCACTGTTTCTGGTAAGTTGCAATATGACTGATGTTTCTGCCCTGTTGTTGAACTTCCAGTCAGCGCTGTAAAAGGGCTCCGAGGCGCTGTTCCGGCACAATGCACCCCCTCAGGAAGATGCGCACCTTTCTTTGTAGCTGTGGAAATGGTTGTGGATAGATCCCCTTTAGTAGATGTACCCTGATGTCATCAATTATTATTCATGTGGACATAGAGTGGGAATAGTAAACTGTGGCAAGCAAAGCGAGCCACTGTGCCCAAAGCAAGTCCGCGAGGGTAAAAATTTATACTATTGGTGGCCAGATACTACAGTGGAGACAAAATAACAGTGCAGTTAGGGCATGGAACCGCACTTCCGTCCTCACTTCACGTCACTTCCGGTACATCTACTGAAGGGGATCTATACACAACACTGGGGAAAAGTACCACAAACTTCAAACAGGTGCCACCCCTTCGGTTTTGCATCCCGAGTGACAGACAGAGACAGATAGATAGATAGATAGATTTATTTTATTACTTTTTCTTACCTACTACTAAACTATTTACAATGTTCACAAACTATATAATTTTCTGGACATGATGTGTTACGGTTTTAAAAATTACAATTGTCAGATAATAGACAAAAGAAGGTAGTGGAACCAGCAAGGGTCTTAGGGACATATTTATTAACATTATATGTGCTAAAATCAGCGCCGTATCAGGAAGGCAGTGCGCCCTGTGCTGCACTGCCGCCCCTCTTATCCCCCCCTGCTCCCTCCTACCCCCCTCCTCTCCCCTCCTCCCCCTGAGCGCTTACCTTTTCCTCTGGGAGATGGGTGGAGGGCGGGGATCTTCGTCGGCGTTGCTGGTGTGCCGTGCAACACTGCAGGAGGTCTCTACCTACAGACCTCTCCGGACCCAGGCAAGACCCCACTTAGCTACATCCAGGGACCGGTGATCCGTGCTCTGTTGAGGTCCTCTGGGGCTCAGGTCAGCTGGTCTCCAGGCTCCTGCTCAGCTGACCGGGGTCACAGTGCAGGAGCCCGGAGACCAGCTCACCGGAGCCCGAGAGAGAGGACCTCACCAGAGCACCGATCACCAGTCCAGCCAGGTAAGTGTAAGCTGGGGGTATCACAGTATGCGCGGTGGTTCTTGGTGGGCAGTCACGGGGGTGGAATGGTTGTGGTATCCGGTGGCAGCACATTCACAGACACATTCTCCCTGTATTTTTTACGAAATATGTGCGGACGGGATTCTCAGGGACAGAGCTTTATCCCTGCATTGTGGATGTTAGTAGATCCAAATATCACACTACATCTGCATTTTAAATGCGGCTTGTAGTAAATAGGGGCCTAAAACAATACTGATAATTTGGTGATCCGTCAAACTGCTAGTATAAAATTTGAGGTTTCACACAAGCATCTAAAATAAACAGTTCATACATCCAACTGGTTCTGCTGGTTTTGGATATTGTGTTTTTATGAGCATACTGTTGAGTTTTCATATCAGTCACCTACTTATTAAGATCTTGAAATCTCCTACATTATAAAAGTGAAGCAAACAGGTTCTCCTTGCTTTATAGGATTATAGTGTATTGCAAGTTTTCATTTTGGCATTTTGAAATACACTCTAAATATACAAAGTCCTTAGAGTTCATCCCATCAAAGCAAGCTTTAACAACAGCTTTTCGGAGAGCCCCATGTAGTAAAGAGGTATGTTGACTGTTATATATCTGAGGCATGAAGGTGCAGAGAAAGGTCTGCTTGTTTGGATTCTTGAAATATTTGAATTAAATGCCCTAATTTGCAATAGACAGGGAGACTGCTGTGGAGCAGTGATGTATTATGGTATTTCATTTTTATTTTTCTGAATTATTTCTGTTTTTGTATGTATGCAGTGTTTATCTGTATCAAGTATATGATAAAAAAAAAAGAATAACTCCTAATTTATTTTAAGCAAGAAGGGTACAGGAGGAGAGGAACTTAGACAGAATCCCTGGGCAGGAGGAAGGGTTGTGTCAGGAAATCAAAATAATTTGCCTGATCCTGTGATGTAAACTTAATAGATGTCAGCGGTGTGCGTTGGAGATTAACCAGGGATTGGTTTACTAACCAATAAAAAACAGGTGCAGAATAATACCATGTGAAACAGTGTACATGATGCAGTATCTCCTGGTGTAGCCAGGAATAAATGGGGTTAGTACTGGTGGTGCAGCATGCACCTATATGTGTGTGTAAATTACACAGACGTAAAACACCAAAAACACCCAATAAAAACTACAGTGAAATATATTGAAACAAAAGTATATACAGTATAACATAATTATAAAATCACCCAATGTGTAGTGAATAAAGTTTAAATAGATTCACAACTTATCTTTAGTATATTTCTTCGCTCAACTAACCATCATATGGATCAACACATAAGTAATGAAAACAAATATGAAAACAAATAAAACGTAGTGTTTGTCTTGTTTTATAAAACAACTGCATAATGAACACTCTTTATGTAAACTGTGAGCCAAAATAAGGAACTCGTTTAGTCCCAAGAATGGCAGTCCTGCATCAGGATATATAGTAATAAAACACAGTTACATTAAAGTAGTAAGTAGCACACGTACAAAGTAACAATAAAAGAGTGCTTGTCTGTCCATGGAAGAGGATCACGTACAGGATCAGTCCCAATGTGTTACTTATTCAAAAAGAAGACTTCATCATATATATATATATATCCATACTGCAACAGGTGGCACTCGGAGTCTTTAACATCAGTGAAACAAGAAAGTGCTTTATTTCAACGTTTCGAGGAGCGAATCCCCGTCCTCAGGATACACATGAGTGCAAGCAAATAGAGTGATAACTTAAATACACTTACCTCCCTCCATCCCCTGCGGTCGCTGCAGCCACCTCCCCCAGGGCTCCGCTTCCCCAACTTCTGCTATCGGCATCTCCATGACCACCGGAAGTGACGTCACGGGGATCTGGCTAAGGTGACCATGGGACGCTGTACACAAATACAGAAATCAGTGTGTTACACCACGAGTTCAGGCTAAAATTACCCCACATAGAAAGATCAACACCCCACTGATAATACATACATTGTGTGCTCTTAATATAAAGAAATGAACAACGGCATGCTCATCAACTGGATTAATGAAACATAAAATAAAAATCATAACCTAAAACATATGCCGTTTTCATGTTCTTTATATTAAGAGCACGCAAAACTCACCTAACGCAGCACCTATCTAACAAAGGTGATACCAGCCCTCAAGGAGGTTGCGGGACAATATCCTACAAGTCATACCCCAGGCTTAACAAATATGCAATCACGACCACAATAGCTGATTCAGTAGGGATAATCTTCTTTTGGGTAAAGCTCATATCAATCCAAACAGTTCTACAAGTTCCCAAGGAACGCTTATTTTTTATAAAATCTTCAATTTTGTGCACCACCTATAGAGAGTCCAACACAATAACGATTCCTATTTTTTTCCTTTTTGGTGTGACTAAAGGTCTTCTTCTGAAAAGAAACCCTCATACCAGGAATTCATCCAATAAAAAGTAATCAACCTTTTGGTTTTAAACTTTGACCAAGTATTTATTAAATTACAGTGTTAAAATTTATTATTGACAGTGTGTTATATCTGTACTCGGCTGGTCGAGTCTAGATTGAATCATTGGAATGGTTGCTGATTTGTTTACCTGTTATGATGATGTCAGCCTGGGCATTGGCCTGGTCAACTGTGATTGGTTTGCCCTTAGTTTTAATCAGGTGCTGGCTTTTGGGCCTGTGTTGGTTGTTCTGTTCTGGCTGAGTCACCCACATGATTCTATGTCTTGCCTGGTCACTGGCAGGGGCGTATCTACCCATTAGCCAGGATGGCACTCGCCAGGGGCGCCCGCTGAAGGGGGGCACCATCCGGCAGTGCCACCAGCAGCCAAGGGGTAGAATCAGTCTGGGATTAGCGGCAGTGCAGCCGGTGCCTTGCACCGCACCCACCGCTAGTGCCCCGAGCCCCACAAGTGTAGGCTAGACCGCAGTGAGAGCAGTCTGCCCTACACAGTTACAAACACACAGCCGCCAGTGGCAGCTGTGTGTTTGTTATAGCAGCCAGCCAATGAGAGTCAGACAGACTCTCACTGGCTGCCGCGTCATCCACGGAGGGAGCCAGCTGGCGCTCACTCATGAGCTCTGTATTCCAGCTCCCTCCGCAGCGGGTGATGGGAGAGACGTCTCTGCCATCCCATAGTGCAGAGCGAGAGCGGGCCCGGAGGGGTGGACAGCGGTGGTCGTAGGCAGGAACGGGGATCAGGTAAGTTGTTTTTTTCTGTGTGTGTGTACAAGACTGGCACGAGGGGGGGCACTGTATAGGGGGTGGCCACTACTGGGTGCACTTTATTGGGGGGGTAGCCGCTACTGGGGGCACTGTAGAGGGGGGACTATTACTGGGGCCACTGTATAAGGGGGTCGCTACTGGGACCACTTTATGGGGGTGTGTGGCCGCTACTGGGGGCACTGTATATGGGAGACTACTACTGGGGGCACTGTAAAGGGGGGACTACTACTGGGGGCACTGCAGCATAGGGGAGATTACTACTGGAGGCACTGTATAGGGAGGACTACTACTGGAGGTAATGCAGCATAAGGGGGATTACTACTGGAGCAATGCATAGGGGGGACTACTAATGGAGGCAATGCAGCATAGGGGGGATTACTACTGGGGGCAATTCAGCATAGGGGGAATTACTACTGAGGCAATGCATAGGGGGGTAGCCGCTACTGGGGACACTGTATAGAGGGGACTACTACTGGGGGCACTGCATAGGGGTACTACTACTGGGGGCACTGCATCGGGGGGACTACTACTGGGGCACTGCATAGGGGGGACTACTACTGGGGCACTGCCTGAAATTATGAGGGGAGGGGGGCGCCAGTCCATTACACTGCCAGGGGCACTCGGATCCCTAGATACACCCCTGGTCCCTGGTTCTAGCTGTTTGCAAACTGCCTAGGAAGGATTGCTGGTTCCTTCATCTGCTAAGCATCCTGGATACATTCTATTATACATTATTGCTAGCAGATGCACACCCAGCTGATATACTACTCCGGATAGTCCATGTGTTTTGAAATGTCTTATCCTGCAGTTTGCTGTATATATCTAAAGAAATTACTGAGTGTTGCAATTACTCTCATGTCTATTGAATTATTATTCTGGAATTATTACTATTGCTTAAGATTGTATATATTATTAATGTAGTGAAAATATGACTGCATAACCTTTTGTTAGCTGCTTAATTAAGTAACTAAATTGAACTCTTGTTTGTTACTAGCTTGCAGTGATGTTAACTGCAGGAGGGTACTCTTTAGGAGTGCTATTTGTATTACCACATGAGTGTTCTGGAAATCACTGAGTAGGAGTGCTATTTGTATTATTACATCAATTAGCTTTAGACAGACTTCGGTCTAGTTTAGGAAGCTAAGCAGTAAGGGCTTGGGTTGGTTTATTCCTGGATGGGAGACCTCCTGAGAAACTCGGTGTAGTTCCCTATATGAGTTGTTAGAGTGTCACATTCCTATATCTTTATTTTGATACCTGTGCTTCCTGCGCTGTTATTACTTTAAGCGGAAGTCCAGGTGGCAGCTGAGAACTTACGAACAAATGTGTGTTCTGTGAAAGGGGGTTGTTATTGGTGAAGGGAACTTTTGTTTAGGTTTTGACAGTGCAGGAGTTCATCAGGTATCATAACACAGTGTTAAAAATCCCATCTTTACATGACATAACATTGGTTTGACCTCTCTTTAAGAATGCTGTTAAATCATCAGCTACATGAACTCTTTCAGGTAGGAGCTCAAACTATTTACTTCTTCAGGGCTATTTTTTTATTTTATTTATCTGCTTCTAAGTTTCTGGTGGTTTCCCAAGTAATTATGGGAGCCACAATTATCTTTTCATATATATATATACATATATATATATATATATATATATATATATATATATATATATATATATGTGTGTGTATTTTATATATATCAGGGGTGGCAGAAGGCATGAGCTGACAGGGCCGTTGCCTGGAGTGCCATAACCTTAAGGGTGCATCCCTGTGCCCCCAGCTGCCTTCTGGACTAATATGCCACAAGAGAAGATCCCCTTTGCTTTGCCTGAAGAAGCTTGCCTACAGGCACTAGGCAGAGCCAGAGGCGGGCCATGGGCAGAGGAGTCATAGTGAGAACAGAAAAAAATTGATTAATACCACCCGTCTGCGCTTAAGCTGTCCGGTTTAAACACATTACCAATTTATGAATATCACCTCATTCATAAGAACAAAGATACAGACAGATTAAAATATTGGAGTGGTTCTAACATAAGCACTGGGAAATAGACTAGTTAACAGTAAATAAACACAATACATCCCTGTTATGCAATCTGTTTTCAGTGTCCTTATTTCTTTTTAATCAGATATTCAAAGATTTTCAATCCTCATTGTGATGTATGCAAAACACATAAGGAAAGGAAATAAATATATTTTGTAGAAATTTCTCAAAAATATTTTTTAACTTCAATTAGAGGAAAATGAAAAAATTCTTCAGGAACAGATGGGTGCGTACCCTACTCACAGAGTGAACACCTGTGTTTTTCATATAAAGGTGTCTTTATAGAAGAGCCAGACCAACATCTCGTGATATGCACACTCAGAAAATTTAGGTAGGGCGTACCATCAATCACAAGATAAGGTGGGATCAAATGCGCCTAAAGGTATCTTTTGCCATCGTAAATGATCTTAATAGGCGTACCACACTCACAATGACGGAATCAGTAGAAATCACATCAAGGTATCTTTATGTGTGTATGTCCTCACACTGGTGGCATCTCTTGTGAACCAAAAAGAACTTCCCAGAATAAATATAAAACTTCATGTACGTATCCTCACAGAGGTAACAACCCTTGTGGATTCCAACCATTCCACCAGAATATAAAACCTCTTATACAAAAATCCCCAGAACTTGTTAAAGTCCAAAATGTATTATTCTAGATTAGAATATCATAAATAATCATAAAATATTATAAAAAAATCATAAAAGGAGTCGCAGTGGTGGAGGACAGAAAGCTAGTAAGTTTTGTGCACTGCAGTGTTAGGTGTGAGGGAATTCAGAGTGCTCTACGAGGTGGAGGGGCTGTGTGGAAGCAGTGTGATCTGTAGTATGGGGAACCTGTGTAGATGCAGTGTTTTCTGTAAGGAGGGCTTGTGTGGAGGCAATGTTATGGGTGTGGGGGTCTGTGTGAAGGCAGTTTGATCTGTGAGGGAAGGGGGCTGTTTGATCTGTGACTGTGTGGATGGAATCGGTATGATATACCAGCAGATGGGATGCTGGCAGTCAGAAGACCGGCAGTGGCATCCCAAAGATGAAGATCCCGACAGGGGCCGGTAAGTAATCTAACCCTCCCCCTCTCCCCCCTAACCCCTGGTGGTGCCTAACCATAACCTCCCCCCCAGTGGTGCCTAAAACCTACCTCCCCCTGGTGGTGCCTAACCCCTCCCTCCCAGCAGCTTAGTCCTAACACTCCCTGGTCAGTGCCTAACCCTAACCCACCCCGGCAGGTCCCTAAACCTAACCTCCCAATCTCTGGCTTATGCCTAAGCCTAACCCGCATATTTACCTACGGGATACCGATGCCGGTATTGTGTTCCCTTTGGGATGCTGGCGTCGGCATTCTCACGTTCAGCATCCCGTCCAGCGGCATCTTGACTGGATCCCAAGTGGAGGCAGTGTGATCTGTGTGGGTGGGTGCTGTGTGGAGAGGAGTATGGGGAACCTGTGTGGATGCAGTGTTTTCTGTAGGGGGATGCTTGTGTGGAGGCAATGTTATCTGTGAGGGTGGGTGCTGTCTGGAGGCAGTGTGAGGCTATGGAGCAGCTTGTGTGTGAGGTTATGGGGCAGTGAGGGCACAATAGGAAATTCTCACTCTGGGCTCCACTTGGCCTAGAACCGGACCGGATATATAAATACATAATATATATATATATATATATATATATATATACATACACACTGAAGTGCCAAAAGTCATGGAATTGATGTCTAGTGTCATGTAGGACCCCCTCTAGCCCAGCAAAGTGCAGCAACTGAACATGGCATCAATTCCACAAGTGGATGGAAGACCTCTGGAAAGAAGTTGACCCATGCCGTCAGGATAGCTTCCGGCAGCACCCTGATATGTTTTGGTTGCAAGATCTTGGGTGCGAATAAACCTCTCCACCATGTCCCATTAATGCTCATTTGGGTTCATGTGGAGCGAATGTGGTGGCCACACCATTCAACTTGGGACCGATGACACAGTGCATTATCCTGCTGAAATATTCCATCGTTGTGGGGGTACATGAAATCCATGAAGGGCTGCAAATGGTCATCAAGCTTACAACTTAGCGGTTACTTGTCAATGACGTGTTCAGGTGATCCAGCAGACCCAACCCATGCTACGTGAACACACCCTGCACCATTATGGAACCACCACGAGCCTGCACAGTGACTTGTTGACATTTGGGGTCCATGGCCCATCTGTACCTATCATAGCAAGTAGAGCTGCCCACGGTGGATTTATTGGTATCTCAAGAGTCCTTTTCACAAGAGATGGAGCTCCTCTCCAGTGACGTACCCAACTAAACGGAGAACTGTGCAACACTGAAATATGCTGCAGAGAGTGGTCCGCATCCAGCTGTTAAGTCAGGGTCTTACTATATACGTTTTGGATTTCTTGATAAAAGCAGCTAAAATCATGTAATTTGGATCTGTTTTTGTTCCTTTAGTATTATTAACATCAATAACATTCATTGCTAGTCATTTCCAGTCAATACCTCACAGCACCTGAAATCACGAGGGAGGGACTTACAGTAAATGCAATCTAAAACTCGTGAGATCCATTTTTTAGATCCGAGTTCCGAACTTGGCAAGAGGACTCGGTTCAACTTGGAACCCCAACGTTCCTGTGTGTTTGGTAGGATCTGGTCTATAAATCGACAGTAAAAAGGTTGACACCAGGATGTTAGTGACCAGTGTGATCGCCCCCCCCCCAGAGGCAGAGGAGACTGCTGGTGCTCAGCAGCAGTGAGCAGTCTGCCACTGCATCCCAGCACACAGCAGCGTGCGCTGGACTGCTGACAGGTAGGAGGGAGGAGGGCGGCGGCAGACCTGGACCCTGCCGGGCCCCTCCATCAAGCCCAGGCCCAGGTAATTAGTACCTGCCCCCCCTCTCAGCATCCCTGGTGCCCAACCCTCTCCTCCTGCAGCCTAACCCTAACCTTCCAGCAATGCCTAACCCTAACCCCACTAGTGCTTAACCCTAATCCTCCCTATAGTGCCTAACCCTACCCCTTCCATCCTGCAGCCTATCACTAACCTCCCCCAAGTGCCTAACCATAATGTCCTGTAGCCTAACACTAACCCTCCTTAGTGCCTAACGGTAACCCTCTGGTTCCATTGCCTAAACCTCCCCCTAGTGCTTAACCCTAACCCTCCCTTTTCGCAACCTAACTCTAACCTTCACTCAGTGCCTAATCCTACCCTCCCAAAGCCTAACCCTCCCTATAGTGTCTAACCTAACCCCCTCTCTAGTGCCTAACCAGTAGCGCAACTAAGGGGGGTCAAGCAGGGCGTGTGCCCTGGGCGCCATAGGACCGGCGGTGTGGGGGGCATCGCCAGCCACGGCACCGGCCCGTCCTTGTTAGCCAGTGTAGTGCCGACCACAGTGAGTGCGGACAGCACTACACATTTACACAGGATCGGCACTAGGCTTCCCTGCGCCCAGCACCATCCTGTGCTGCACAGCCGAGCCCCTTCCCTGAGCGCTTACCCAATAGCGCCAGGTGGAGGGTGGGAGGCAGGCTCAAGCTGGTGCATTTTTACACACAAATCGCCGCCAGCGCGGCGGCGATGTGTGTGTTAACCAGCAGCCAATGAGAGTCAGACAGACTCTGATTGGCTGCTGCTGCTGCACACACATTTCCGCCGTGTGGCGGTGATGTGTGTGTTAATCAGCAGCCAATGAGAGTCAGACAGACTCTCATTGGCTGCTGCGCCCACTGCAAGAGCCGGGCTGGACCTCATTCATGAGCTCCGCCTTCCGGCTCCTGCAGTGGGTAATGGGAAAGACGTCTCTCCCATAATGCAGAGTGCGCCAGCCCGGGAGGACTGACATGCGGACAGCGACAGGGGCAGTAACCGGACTCCCAGGTAAGTTTTTTTTTTTTCTTTTTTTTTACTTGTATTTGTCTGCACTGCATCAGATGGAGGGACCTCTACTGGGGGGGGGGACTACTACTGGGGGTCGACTACTACTGGGGGCACTGCATCAGGATGCTGGACCTCTACTGGGGGCACTGCATTGGGAGGGGGGACCTCTACTGGGGACTACTACTGGGGGGGGGACTGCTGCTGGGGGCACTATATAAGGGGCTTACTACTAGGGGCCCTGTACTGGGGGGATCAATTACTGGGGGCACTACATAGGAAGGACCACTACAGGGGGCACTGTATAAGGTGCACTGGATCGGGGGGATCACTACTGGTGGCCTGCATAAGGGGGACCACTACTGGGGGTACTGCATAGGGGGGACTACTACTGGGGGCACTATATAAAGGGCACTGCATAGAGAGTACCACTACTGGGGGCACTGCATAGGGGGGGACTACTACTGGGGGCACTATATAAAGGGCACTGCATAGGGGTACCACTACTGGGGGCACTGCATGGGGGGGAGTACTACTGGGGTCACTATATAAGGGGCACTGCATAAGGGTGACCACTACTGGGGGCACTGTATAAGGGGAACTAATGGGGGTCTGCATAAGGGGGACCACTACTCGGGGCACTTTATAAGGGGAACTAATGGGGACTGCATAAGGGGGACCACTACTGCGCGTGCTGTATAAGGGGCACCACTAGGGGCCTGCATAAGAGGGACCACTACTGGGGACATTGCTTACTGGGGGCACTGTATAAGGAGCACTACTGGGGTCAAGGTGCATATGGAAAGGAATGTTCAGAGTGACGAGAAAGGGGTGTGTGTCATGTTGACACGCCCCATTTTTAAGTGACCACACCAATTTTTTGCTGCGCGCGCACATAGAGGGGGGGTAGGTTGCTCCATTTTTTAATTTGCCCTGGGCTCCAAATACCCTAGTTATGCCACTGTGCTTAACCCTGTTTTCCCATAGTGTCTAATCCTAACCCTCCCATCCTGCAGCCTAACCCTAACCCTCCCCCTATTGCCTAACCCTAATATCCTGCAGCTTAACACTAACTCTCCCCCTAGTGCCTAACCCTAATGTCCTGCAGCCTAATCATAATCCTCCCCTAGTGCCTAACCCTAATGTCCTGCCACCTAACCATAACTCTCCCCTAGTGCCTAACTCTAATGTCCTGCAGCTTAACGTTAACCCTCCCCCTCCCCCTAGTGCCTAACCCTAATGTCATGCAGCCTAAACATAACCCTCCCCTAGTGCCTAACCCTAATGTCCTGCAGCCTAACCATAACCCTCCCCTAGTGCCTAACCCTAACGTCCTGTAGCCTAACCATAACCCTCCCCTAGTGCCTAACCCTAATGTCCTGCAGCCTAACCATAACCCTCCCCTAGTGCTTAACCCTAATGTCCTGCATCCTAACCATAACCTTCCCCTAGTGCCTAACCCTAATGTCCAGCAGCCTAACCATAACCCTCCCCTAGTGCCTAACCCTAACCCTTCCCTAGTGCCTAACCCTAACCCTTCGCTCCTGCAGAATGTCAATATTGTGAACATGTCGACATCCTGGAGATGTCGATATGTTCCATTTCTACATTTCAACAATTTTAACATCATGACTGTCAACACTTTTGTGTCAACATTATGATTGTCAAGATATAGAATATAGACATGGTCACTGCATTCAGAAAAAACAACGTATTCAATGAAAATATATGAATAAACATTAAATAATGCATATGGCTTGTGGATAAATTTGATCACATATTTAATTAATAACAAAATACTAACATATGCATACAATTCATAAAAAATGTAAATAAACATATTTACTGGGTATATGCTGCTTGTTGTGTTTCTCAGATGAAGCGGAGGGGCGATATATCAGCTAAACGAATCGAGCAGTTCCTGGCTGGCCGTGACGCCATTACTTATTTAATGTTTATTCATATATTTTCATTGAACACCTTTGAGTGCTGGGTTATTTTCTGATTGTTGGTTAAACTATATTCTTATGCTTGGAGGCTGACACAGCTGCTTCAATCTCATTAGCAGCTCTATTAATGGTTCATATGATTGTTTTTTAATATGGTCACTGCATCACTTTAGAAGCAGAGGAGGTGTGACCAGTGCTGTGTGGGTGTGGCCAGTGACATGTGGGCGAGTGCCCCTCCTACTCCATCAGCCCCAATGTCTCTATAAATACATAAAAGTAGAAAAATTGCATTTTGTGTGGAAAATAGAAATTCACTTTTAATATGGACAACCGTGTGGCCAGCTAGGCAGATTATTATCATGTTGTCATGATGATGGGCCTCTTCTTATGCGGAGGCCTAGAGCTGTAGTCTTATCCGCCCTATTGCTAATCTGGCCCTGGTATTGACAGAACTAAGGGCCATGCAGAGGTGGAGATAAGTGTAAATATGCCTGTTTTCTGACATAAAGAACCATTTTGCACTAAGCATAGGTTGGTGCAAGTGTGTCCTAATGATGCTAATCAGTATTGAACCAAGGAGCTGATTCAGACCCGGACGCTAAGCTGCGCTCTCTCGCTGCTGTCAGGGGCCGGGTATGCAAGTTCCGCGATCGCACTGTCTGGTGTAAGGACGCCCTCTATGTCTTAGAGAGCAACTGCAGAGCGAAGGCACGCCGGTCTAAAGACACCCACTTTTCTTCCTTACACACATCATCTCCAGGAAGTGTATGATTAATCAGAACCATCGGAGCTACACGCAGCGCTTGAGGTAGACCCTACTCCACCGCAAGAACTGCGATCACTGCATGGTGAAAGACAACCAGGTGACGTGTACAATGACGCCTCCATGCTAATTATTCACACCCATAAAACTCTGTTTTGATGCCCAGACATGCCTGCGTTCGCAGCACCACTCCCCCGTTCACAAGCACCTTCCCATTACCACCCACAAACGGCGCTGTCACTCACAGTAGCATCCAGTTTGTGTACTACGAGTGCACGATTCCCGGACGCAGTGACTGATTCGCGCATGCATATTTTGATGCATGCACAGACGGCCGATAATCGCCTATAGTTTGCGGCCGCGGCTTAGCGAGTGGGTCTGAATCAGCTCCCAGTGTACAGGAATACAGAAATCAAAATACATTATCAAAGTGGCATATTGCACCATATTTTGACAATAATCTAAACTATTGTGGCTTCTTGTTTATTTTGAACATTCATTTTGATCATTAGTTATAAAGTACAATGTTGCTATCACGCTACTGACTATTATAACCACTTTCTTACCTCCCCGGTGCCTGTCCAGGACAGCATAGAGGTCCGCTCACACTGCGCATCGCTCTCGGCTGGTGCTGAGGCCTGTCTGTGCTGCTCCTGCCCTGTCCGCTCAGTTTCCTGTTACTGAGCATGGAGATGGCTCTCCGCAGCCCCTTGCTCACAGCGTGTCTTCCCAGCATGATGGCAAACAGGTTGTCACCTGATACTCTTTCTCCACTCAGATCGCTGCTCCCAGACCAGCTGATCACAGCATCCAATCCCTGGAGATCCTGCCCTATAAATTCCATTTTTTAACTGGCCTCTGTTGCCAGTACAATGTCGCTTCTTGCTGAAGTTACAGCTTAGTGTTGAGCTCCCATGTACTCTGTATCTGAATGATCCGAGTCCATTATATCCAGTACCTATATCCGATAAACAAGTCTCCTATACCATCTTGCACACCAGTCTGGTTTTTACCACTGAGACTTGTTCTTACAACCAGCATCGGTCTCAATTGATCAAGTTCATCAACATCGGTCCCAACCGATCAAGTTCATCAATTCATTAATATCAAACTCAAATCAATTAAGTTCTTCAATTCTTCAACATCGGTCTCAAACCGATCAAGTTCATCACTTCTTCAACATTGGATTCAAATCCATCAAGTTCTTCAAATCATCAACATCGGTCTCAAACTGATCCAGCTCTCAATTCAGCATCATCGGCCCCAATCCGATTCTGCTCATTCATTCAGTATTATCATCTCCAGTTCTCCTTCGAGCACATCATCCACTGCCGTCTCTCCCCTTTAGCCTCCCATGCCTGTTCCTACCCAAACCAACCCTCAGATGTGACAGTTGTTAATGTCCAAACACACATTAGAATTGCTCTTCTTAATCAGAATGCCCATCCTTACTTTATAAATCCATGTTCTGGTTTTGATAATGCCAATTTGGATAACTTGGATAGTTCTTTGGTACAGTAATTTATTAATTTTATTGTCATTTATTTGCTTTACTGCAGCTTGACTCTCACTAATATCTTTGTTTTTATCACCATGGACCATTCATTTGCTGAATTTAATGAATGACGGCCATATGTCCACCTGTCAGTGGCGTATCTATAATGGGTGCAGTGTGTGCGGGGCCCCTGATCGCACACCCTGCGCCCATATTATTTTAAACTTACCTGTCCATGGTCGCTCGGCAGGTGTCAGCGCTGTTCATTATTCCGGTGTTCTGCACATACTCTACTACCCAGAGTTTACTGTGCATGAACAGAACGCAGGAAAATGCCCACCGTGGCCATTTTCCCGGCGTTCTGCGCATGCGCAGCAGACTCCGAGCAGACTCTAGTGCCCGGAGTCAACTAATGCTCCGGTGGCTGGCCAGCCACGTCAGTCGGCTGACGACCATTGGGGAGAGAGGAGGGGGCCCCGCACGGGGAGTGCACACAAGCCCCCTCCTCTCTTAAGATGTCCCTGCCACCTGTTAATGAATGAACCAGTTTTGCCCTTGTCTTGTTTGAACTAGGTTCACGTCAGGTAAATCCTGAATAGATTGTTCTTAAGAGTTTACTTATTTTTTTATTAAAGTTGTCATGGGTTTACTTTTTTTATTTATACTTTTTAAATTTTTTTTATTAAAGTTGTCCCCTTTTCTTCCTTCATTATCTGGACTTGACATAATCGTGTTATTTTGTAAGTAGCAGATTCTGTAAATTGACAAAACGAGACTCTTTAAAGTTGAAACCTAGTTGCCCACCCTGAACTATCCAAATTCAGATTTTTTTACAGATGGTTTTGATGGATTGTCTAACACATTTAAAAACAAGTTTTCAAAATCAATGGCTTACTTAGGCATCTTGAAACGATAACTATGTTTATAGACGAATCAAAGACGAATTAAAGTGTGCTGTATGGAACTGTGACTGATTTATCTTTATGAGTTTTCTTTATTAATACAAAGGGGGAGATTTATCAAAGCTTGGAGAGAGATAAAGTACCAACCAATCAGGTCCTAACTGTCATTTTTCAAACACACAGGGCCAAATTTAATAGGGTGAGAGTCCGAGAACATGCAAACCCTCACAATTTAAACTCTCATCCAGATGTTTTCCCATTTTGAAGATAAAACTCGATCAATGTGAGAGTTTACTGCTAAACTCTCACATTTTCTAAACTCTCACCCTATTACATTTGGCCCACACTGCCTGTAAAGTGACAGTTAGGAGGTGATTGGTTGGTACTTTCTCTCTCTCCACTTTCTCTCTCTCCAAGCTTTGATAAATCTCCTCCTAAGATTTGAAAGTTGTTTTCTTATTTTGTACAAAATGGTTGTTAACCCCTTTGCAGTGTAGGATGAGTGGGACTAACTCACTCCACAGCAAAGTTACTCTCAACCTCTTTATGCAATGTACAGTATATATATGTAACAAAGTCCCACAAGATTGGGTTATGAATAACTTTATTATATTGATCAGAGGCTGACACGTTCATTATATGGCCGGGGAGCATTGTGGGTGTGATGACCCCTACCAGTAGACTTTTGGAGTATGGGAGGAAAAAAGAGCACCTCCATGCAAACACTTTGAAAACATACAAACTACACACATATTGGACAAGATTGGGAATTGAACTCATATGGGTAAATTTACCAAAGGCTAGTTTGCAGTTTGGAGCTCTAAATGCCGTCGGTCTTGATCATTCAATTCAAAACCGACAGTAAATAGAAGTTACAATACAATGTCAAATCCATCCATACAGAAGCACTGCACAGATCACTGTGATATGTGCAGGCATCATTAGTTGTAAAAGTGTAGAAATAATCAAAAGTAAAAATAAAAAATGTGTGCCCCCCCAACCTCCTAAATCCATAACCAGCCCCGAACTTCTCAGCCAGGTCAGCCCAATCCCAGCCGAACACGCAATATACATGGTACAGTGCTTAACGCAAAATGACCGGGTTTTTGGTTGGTTTAAAAACCAAGATTTAGTAAAATTCCTGTTTCTATAGTAGTCTATGTAAAAGTATTGATTGTTGGTTCAATGTTCTAACTAAAGTCAGGTTTTTGGTCGATTTACAGATGGTTTTGACTTTAATAAATCTCCAATATGCAAAACCAAGGGGAAATCGCCCATAAACACGAAATCAACCAAAATGTATCTTTAGTAAATTTACCCCATAATCTCAGAGCTGTGATGCACTAATACTAACCACTAGGCCATCTGTGCAATAGTATTTAGATGGTACATTGTACAGTGAATGGGAATAAGAACTTTACAATTGATATGTTTTTTTTCTTCCTTCTCACATACAGTAACCACTATAATGTTTTACTTTTGAGTGATAACCATAGTTTCTTATTCTTTCTGTTGTCTAGTGAACAAAGAGATGAAAAAAAGACCTCGCATGCAACTATTGACAATCACTTCTCTCCTCTTGTTGGTGCTGTTCCTCATCTATATATGGATGACCAGACGCATCACAAGTATAAGCCAAGAAGAAAAAAAATACCCTACATTCATACAGACTTCTCTCTCAAGAAAAGTTGATAGCAACCAACTTCTTATTCTTCTCTGGACTTGGCCCTTTGATGAAAAATTTCCACTGGACACTTGTCAGTCCATCTATGGAGTATCAGGGTGCACATTGACAGCAAAGCGTGATTTGTTAAGTCAGGCCGATGCTGTGATCATCCATCACTTTGATATCATGTCTAACAAAATCCTCCCTCAGGGACCAAGACCCCCGTACCAGCGTTGGATTTGGTTCAACCTGGAGCCTCCAATCATCTTAGAGAACCTCAGTATGTTAGACAACCTTATAAACATGACAATGACCTATCGAGAGGATTCTGATATTTTTATTCCCTATGGTTTCCTGAAGCCACTGAAAGAACCTCAAAGTTTTAAAATTCCTACTAAGTCCAAGTTGGTGGCCTGGCTAGTTAGTAAATGGTACCCAGGTGTTCGGAGGGCGGCTTACTACGAAGAGCTGAAGAAACACATCAATATTGATGTGTATGGAAAACACCACAAGAGCCTGAGCTGGACTGATTTTTATACCACCCTTTCGCAATACAAATTTTACCTGGCGTTTGAAAACTGTGACCATAAGGATTACATCACTGAGAAGTTGTGGCGCAATTCCTTTGAATTAAGGATTGTTCCTGTGGTCCTCGGTGCCCCTCGTAAGAACTATGAACGCTTTATCCCTCCTGACTCCTTCATTCACGTGGATGATTTCTCCAGTCCTAAAGAGCTAGCACTGTTCCTGCTGGACCTGGACAAAGACAATGCCAGATACGAACAATATTTTAAGTGGAGATCAAATTATGTCGAAGTTAGAGAGATCGGTTGGGACAATCATTACTGTAAAGCTTGCAGAGAACTGCAGGAGTACAAAGGTTACAAAGTTATCCCCAGTGTGGAAAAATGGTTTCTGAAGTAAAGTTTTCAAAGGAGTACTCCCCAGATGTATTATGGAGGGACCCTTTCCATTTCCGACAGCGGTTGCAACCTCCATAGTTTTCTATGGAGGATACATTACTGTCGGATTTACCAAGCTTGTTTGGCCCCGCAGCTGACACCATCTAAAGATGGCATTGTGCTGCTGTAGCCTATGGACTACACATTTCAAAAATTTCCGTCAGTGGCAGTCGCGCATCCATGTTCTGTAGTCCTAAGAGAGGAGTGACAAGCTCCTTTTGGAGTGCCTGTCTATGTGGGTGTTCTTTAATACAATTGGCCGGTATGATCACAGACTGCAATTCGATCATTGGTGCTAATATCGGGCCCAGATCACATTGAGTATGTGACCATTGATAAATGGGCCCCGCATCCTAGGTTTGTTATTATGTGAAGCGAATGCATGGACTGGTCCTCCCGTTTAGGTATGTTTATATCCAGGGGCAACGGGACGATTTTATATGAGGGGGCAAGATATAATTTAATACTGGCGCCCCTCCCTGGCTGGAGGTGGGTCGCTAGCACCGGGAAGGAGTAGGCTGACACCACAGAGGAAGGGGAGAGTGGGCACACCAGGGAGCAGGAGGCAGGGGCTGTGTGTTATAGCAATAGGCTGCACAGCCCCTCCACTACCCGAAGGATGAGGTGTAATGTGCAGTCTCTTAACTTAAATACTGCACATTACACCTCCACCTCCTCCATGCAGTGCAGGGGCCATGCAGCCTATTCCCTATAATGCACATCCACTGGTGCTTCAGAAATGTTTGGGGGGGAACCACCGCCCCCTTACCCCACCTGTTCCGACTCTTATATTTATATCCAAAATTGATCTATATGCATTATTCAAACACTATTCACAAATACATAACTTACTCTAAATGGGTGTTATCTGCTGGTGGTTTTGAGTTGCACAGAAGTGGAAAAGTGGATGAATCTTGCGATTTCAGCATAATGCGCATGCACAAAAGAAAAGAACCGTATGAGTACGCATGTGCCGGATCATACTAACCATAATTGATGGAGTTTGCGACTGCAAAGGGATTGATCGGTCTGTTGATGGGCCACACTTTTCATGAAATGGGAATAGGTATGAAATAGGTTCGATTCCCGTCAGTGGCAGGCGGACATCAGCAGAGTTCCGAGCAGCAGAAGCCCGACAGCACTGGAAATCCCGATCGTGGATAGGTGAGTATCTACTAACCTAACCTAACCCTCCTTAGGGGTGCCTAACCCTAACTTCCCCCCAAGTGCCTAACCCTAATCTCCCCTCTAAGTGCCTAACCCTAACCACCCCCTTCCCCGCTGCCTAAACCTAATTCCCCCGGGGGGGTGCCTAACCCTAAGTCCCCCCCGGGGGTGCCTAACCCAAACCCTCACTCCCCCTAGCCTAACCCTAACCCTCCCGGAGGGGGTGCCTAACCCTAAGTCCCCCCCGGGAGCCCTAAACCTAACCCTCCCCCCCCGCGGCTGTCCGCTCGCGGCGCCCGGCATCAGTACAATCGGGAGGCCGGGCACCGGTCTCCCGGCGTCGGGGAAATGCGGGCGTCTACATCTAGACGCCCGGCATTTCACCCTTGCCGGGATATGACGGACGGGAAGCCGGCTGCCGGTATTTAGGCAGTCGGCTTCCCGAGTGCTTCCCCATGAAATGAGCATTTGTGGGTAGCAACTGAGGGGCAACCATTCATTTATATGGAACACCCCCATTTTGTGGGAGTGTCATTCATAGATGGGTAATTTAATTGCATGATTGTAGCGTTTGAACAAAGTTAGGATGTCTGTTTCTGATGGATCTGTTGCATCCAATATGGGGGAGTGGGGAGGGTGCAAGTTTAAATACTATTGGCTGCCTCTGCAGATGAAAACCCAGGGGGCCGGATAGCAGTAGAATGCCATGGGCGTCCAGGAAAGTGATTGCACATCCGGCTGACTCAGACACAGGCCCTAAATAAGCATTGGCCTCTGCCACTGATGACTTGGGGAGATACATCATCCAGTATATTGATATAAAAAAATTCCCTGATGTTTAATATTAAACATTAAATATACATAAAGAATGTGCATTACATGCTTATGTACACCGTGTATAGGGGGCTTACAGGAATGAATCAAAGCAAAACCACTTAGTGTCGTAAATAATAGATAACTAATAATTAATAATACAATTAAAGACATTTTTTGACAGACCAGGTGGCTATGATTTGATTAACCCTTTCACACCATCATGACAGTACGCACAGGTGGGCCTTGTCCTGTCAAGAGGTAGAGAAATGCGTTGGTTGTACTGTATTTAAGGAGAATACAGAACGTCACCATTTTCACTTCCCCCCTATATACTTCTCACAACAGTGTGCCGCCATAGCTGCCCAGGGATACAGTGTGCCGTCATAACCACCCAGGGATACAGTGTGCCACCATAGCCACCCAGGGATACAGTGTGCCACCATAGCCGCCCAGGGATACAGTGTGCCGTAATAGCTGCCCAGGAATACAGTGTGCCGCCATAGCCGCCCAAACATACAGTGTGCCGCCATAGCCGCCTAGGGATACAGTGTGCCGCCATAGCCGCCTAGGGATACAGTGTGCCGCCATAGCCGCCCAGGGATACAGTGTGCCGCCATAGCTGCCCAGGGATACAGGACCTCATTCAGAGCCGGTCGCACAGAGCGTACGGTCGGTCTGAATGAGGGGAGGACGTCTTGAATTTTCAAGACGTCCTCCTTTGCGGTGGCCTTATGACCGCCTAAGGTGATGGTCGCGATGGTCAAGACAATCGCGACCATCGGGGCTTACGACGAGACCCTAGGGTAGGGTCTCCCTTGTCGTAAGCCCCGGAGAGCTTTCGGCTCTGTCTGAGCCGGAAGCTCTCCACTGACATCACTAGTGAGGTCAGTGGGGCTGCCCCCAAACGGTAGGCGTTCCCATGGGAACGCCTCCGTTTGGGCTGCCACCCCCCCGGCCCGCCTTCCAAACGGGGCGAGCTGTCAATCAACATCAACAGCTTGCCCCCTTTGGTTCGAGACCCGCTATGACCGGCGCTGTCGGTCGTAGCGGGTCTCACGCATGCACACGACGGCGCCGGCGCCGTCGTGCGCATGCTCTGTGGGGGGCCATCGACCCAGTCCGGGCGCATCGGCGCTAACGACTGGGTCTGAATGACCCCCACAGTGTGTCGTAATAGCTGCCCAGGAATACAGTGTGCCACCATAGCCGCCCTGGGATACAGACCACATGGACTATGAATTTTTTCACCACCTCATGCCCCTAATATATTCTATAGCATATTTGTATTTTGAAATACTTGCCTGCACATTTCTTCTGAGAGATCTGATGTAAACCATTGATTAAAAAACAAAAAAAGACATTGAAGCGAGATGGACCACTCACACTGGGCACCCAACACAAAATGAGTTTATGCCTGGTATGCTCACCTACTTTATAGATGGGCAGCTAATCAGAAGTGCTCTCTCATCCGTCATTTGTACGACCCCAACCACTCTTCCCCTCAGTGCCACTGCACATGATTATAAAAGCAATGATGGTAAATGTGTCCTATTCCATAAACCCCCTAAGGGTTAACATCAGCCCACTGGCAGCCATTTTGCATAGACATACGAGGATGGATCAAAAAGTCGGTGTCCTGACCATGAATAATAGAGAAATTTAAGTTCAAATGTAATTTATTTTTCGACACAGTCTCCATTTACATCAATACACTTCTCCCATCAATGCTCCAACCTCTTGATACCATTCAGGAAAAAGTTGGGTGATTGGTCCTCAAACCCGTCCTGTACAGCACTGATGACATCGTCATCAGATGCAAAAGTCATCTCACGAATATGTTCCTTGAGCTTTGGATAGAGGAAGAAGTCACTAGGGGCCAGGTCTGGTGGATAGGAGGGGTGGTCAACCAATTTGAACCCTGCAGCATCAATGACAGCCATTGCAGCGCAACTCTTGTGAGCTGGCGCGTTGTCTTGGTGGAACTGGTCCCTGCGTCGCAGCTTCTCCCGTCTCTTTTCCTTGATTGCCTTGCAATTTTTGGAATCAGTTGTGTGTAGTAGTTACCAGTTATAGTGGCTCCATGATCCAAATATTCACTACTACCTATGTTGCATACAAATCCTCCCACTGTCATCAATATTCTCACTCATTACTAGCTATATATTGTTTGCTGACAACCCACCACCTCAATCCATATATTGCACAGATACACCCATCTCACAAAGCCCAGTGACAGTCAGGTACCTCTAGTTATCAGCAATATTGCCTCCCTTTGCCAGTGAAAGTCCTATTACCAGCCACATTGCACAAAGATCCATTTATTGCCAATCATATTGCAAAGAGATAGTTACATTGCAAATCATGTATTGCACAGAGACACCTACTGCAAGCCATATATAGACAAATATTGATAGCCCTGATTTCTAGCTTTATATTGCACAGAGCCCCCACTGATGTCTGCATGTTGCACATAGATCACTCTTGTTATCAGCAATAGTACCTATAACATGGCTTCGAGAGGTAAGCTGGGCCAGGCATGCAGGGCTGGCTCCAGGGCTTGGAGCACCCTGTGCCAGCCCAGAACAAGGCGCTTTTACATCGTAAGCGCGACCAAAATTAAGGGCGTAGCCTAATTACCTAAGGCCACGCCCCCTATGTGACATTCTTTGGAGGCGCAGCATCCATTCACACTCCAGGGGTCCGGCACCGCCGCACAGCTGCACCGGTGGGGGTCCCCAACCTCCCGATTTGACCACCCGTGGGCCATTTCAGCCCACGGGTGGAACAGCGGGACAGTACTGTCCCGCTCAAATGGGGATGCTGGGGAGGGGTACGCCCTCTACGGGTGGCACCCCGGTGTGACCGCACTGGTCGAACACCCCTAGAGCTGGCCCTGCACGCACGGAATTTCACTATCACTGTCAATATCGCTGTGCTATAGGAGTATCCTGCATAATACAGATATGTACTCAGAATGCTCTAACGACACTTGTGTCTGAACTTCATGTTTGCCTTTTGTAATGTCAGCATTTATCAGAAGACCAATGACAATGGAGGAACAGCAAAACAGTCTAGACACCACCAACAGAACTCAGCCCCCTTACTACTACTTAACCCCAGTAAGTGGGCTGGGTTGCACTTATGCTTCCTTGATGGTAATCTGACACTGTTTGGGGCAAGAATATGTGGCTAATTATGCGGCTACTAATGTATAGACAATCAGCCCCAAGGGTGTGAAATATTGATGGTATCACTCGTCTAATGGGATTACAGAGTCTCCACCCAGGTCTATCTTTCTGAGTTCATGGCAGACAAGGGAGGAGCGCACCATCCTACAGGCATCTGACCCAAAGGAGTTCAACTGTATAAACAGGTGAGAAACTAACATGCAATATCGGACTGGGGCATGAAGGGCCCACCAGGGAATGCAGTGGTAGGGGCCCAAGATTAGTAATATGGTCAGCCACTAAAGGGGATATATCCCAGTCACCACAGAGGGACTTGGTGAACCACTAGAGGACATGCAAAGAACAGAGCCTCTTTATATAGGAGGGGACATAGGGCTCGATTCAGACCAGCTCGTTAGATTCGTTCGCACGCTAAATGCGTATGCAAATTTCAGCAAGGCAAGCGATCGCACGCCAAGGCATTAGCATGCCCACTATGTCTTAGCGTGTGATCACTTTGTGTATGCAGATGCCCACCAGCCTTTCATAAGACGCCCACTTGCGCACGTCATCTCCAGGAAGTGTATGCAACCATCGGTACATCGAGTACCATCGGAAGCGAACGCAGAGTTTGTGGCTGACCATACCCTACTGCAAGCACTGTGAGTGCTCCAGTGTGAAATACAACCAAGTGACGTGTACTATGACGCTGCCTCTTAATTATACACGCCTCTGAAATGGCGTTAAGACGCTCAGGCACGCCTGTGTTCGCACCTCCACTCCCCTGTTTCTAGTGGCCTGCCTCTGTTACCACCCACAAATGGCTTCTCCTGTCACTCATTCAGCTGGGCTGTCGGGGGAGACGCTGATGTATTATCCACAACTTTGTATACACAATAAGTAAATATAGATGCAGAAAGAACCAAAGTAAAAAATAAGCTATCAAAGTGGATTATACCTGTGATACTTTCCAAAACGATACTTTCCAAAACTATATGGATAGCATCTTCGGCAGTAGTTATTGGCTAGGTACAAGATATAAAAAGTGAAATATATCATATGCTGGGGTCTATTCACTAAGCCTTGGAGCGGGATAAAATGAAGAAAGATCAATTCCAGACAATCAGCTCCTAGCTGTCATTTTTCAAACACAGCCTGTAAACTGAAAGTTAGGAGCTGATTGGCTGGAACTTATCTTTTTCCATTTTATCTCTCTCCAAGGCTTAGTGAATAGACCCCCACTGTATGAATAGCAAAACCCACACAATAATCCGTGATATATATGTAAGTTGAAAAAGTGCTGTCTGAACTTGATTTGATAAAAGGATTTATGCACTGTATGGTGCTTCGATTCTTTTTTATACTAATAAAATAAGAACCTTGTGTCTGTCTGCTTGTTCCAAGTTGGCTGAAAAATGACTGAACCGATTTTCATGAAAACTGCATAATTTTGTAGTGGAAACTCCTAGAAATACCTGCAGTTGAACCTGAGCAATAAGAAAAAATTTATTGATATCATCACTGCAAGAGATTAGTGTGTGGCACCATGCGCCCGGCCGGTAAGGGGTGGGGGGAGAGGTGCTTTGGGCCTGCACTCACTTGAATAGGATAGGCTACATACTGTAGCAGTCTGTGCACAGGGCACACAGTGACATTGGTGAGTGGTGGGTGAGTAGGATAGGCTATATACAGTGGCGTAAGTTCATCCCAGACGCCCGGAGGCAAGTTATAATTTGGTACCCCCCCCCGTCATAGCAATTCGCATGCAGACAGGCTATAGATAGACGAAGGCAGCAGCTGATGGTCTGACATGGTGCTCTGCACTAGTGTATGGTAGCCTCTGAGGTGTCAGGAAGGGGTGCCATGTATTGGGCGTCTGTGATGGTACACCCTGGGTACATAGTTACAGCCCTAAGTGGGGTGAATATGTTGTGGACAATGGAGGAGGTGCCCCTTCAGAGCTGGAGCCCGGCGGCAGGCGCCTCCAGTGTCTCCCATAGTTCTGCCCCTGGCTATATAGCAGTCTGTGCACAGGGCATACAGTGATATTGGTGTGAGTGGTGGGTGAAGGCGCTGCTGCAACCAGAGGTGTAACTAGGGTTTTTGGTGCCAAGGGCAAACAGAAATTAGTGTTCACCGCAGACCGGAGGCAGGGCAGGTTGCTGAGGTGTAGGTAGGGCTATCCTGCGCGCTCCCAAAAAGGGGGTGTGGCCGACCAGGGAGAGGGCATGTCCACGTAACACATCCCCAATTCAACACCCTTGGTAGCGTGCCCAGCACTATATATATATAAAATATATAGTAAAGTTTACTTACGTTACTTATATTAGGTTAGTGTACCCCATGATCCACATAAAATACATTGAAATAAAACAGTTGCGCATAAAATACATAAAAAACAGCTCCACTTAAAATAAATTGAAAAAGCCAGTTCCACATAAAATACATTGAAAAAGCCAGATCCATGTTAAATTATAAGTACTGCAATACAATACCCTCAATTCACATTATGCCACACAGTGCCCAAAATTCACGTCCATGCAATAGTGCCCCCAATTCAAATCACGCCCCACAGTAGCACAATATTATTCACATTACACTGCACATAGAGCCGCTGATTCACATTAAACCACATAGTAGTGTCCCTTATTCACGTTACGACACATAGTAGTGCCCCTTATACACAATGCCCACAGTACTTGCCCTTATACACATAATGCCCATAGTAGTAGTGCCCCTTACACGCAATGCCACAGTAGTAGTGTCCCTTACTCGCAATGCCCACAGTAGTAGTGTCCCTTACACACAATGCCCACAGTAGTAGTGACCCTTTTGCAATGCTCACAGTAGTAGTGCCCTGTAAACAATGCTTACAGTAGTAGTGCCTCCTATACAATACCCCTTACACATACTGGCAAAGACATACACACAACACTGTACTTACCTGAATCTCTGCTCCTGTGCCTGCCGCCGTCTGACAGCTCAACGCGCTCGGCACTGTGGGAGAAGACTTTGTGACATCTCTCCCGAGAGAAGCAGCCATCTCAGTAATCCACATCCATCCAGGCTGCTGTATGGTATGACGTGGCCGCAGGGCCGGTTCTCCCGTTACGCATGGTACGAAGCTGCATAAGGTGCCACATTGTGAAGGGCGCCTCAGCTGCGTACCATGCGGGCCGCGGTGCAGACCATGTCTCTGTGACACAGCTGCACCGCGTTTGTAGCGCTGACCGGATGGAGTTCGGTCAGCACTACACAACACAAACACACAGCCGCCGGCGCCGGCAGCTGTGTGTTTGCTTTAGCAGCTGATGAGAGTCAGACAGACTCTCATCGGCTGCTGCTGCTCCCACTGCCAGAGCCGGACATCTTCCGGCTCCCGCAGTGGGTAATGGGAGTGACGTCATGACGTGACGTCACTCCCATAATGCAAAGCGGCGGACGGAGGAGCTGGTATCGGCGGCGGGAGCAGGAGCGGGTTTCAGGTAAGTGGGTTTTTTTTAATTTTCATTACGTCTCTACTGCGGGGGTGGGGGAAGGTGGAATACTAGGGGGGATTACTAGGGGGGGAATACTACTGGGGACACTACAGGGGGTAATACTACTGGGGGCACTACAAGGGGGGGGATTACTACTGGGGGCACTACAAGGGGGGGATTACTACTGGGGGCACTCCAAGGGGGGACTACTAATGGGGGCACTACAAGGGGGGCTACTACTGGGAGCAATACAAGGGGAGATTACTACTTGGGGCACTACAGGGGGAATACTACTGGGGGCACTACAAGGGGGGAGAATACTACTGGGGGCACAAGGGGGGATTACTACTAGGGGCACTACAAGGGGGGGGACCACTACTGGGGACACTATATAAAGGGCACTGCATAGTGGGTACCACAACTGGGGGCACTGCATAGGGGGGAGTACTACTGGGGCAATATATAACGGGAATACTACTGGGGGAACAAGGGGCACTGCACAGGTGGGACCACTACTGGGGGCACTGTAAAAGGGGCACTGCATAGGGGGTACCACTACTGGGGACACTGCATAGGGGGACTACTACTGGGGGCACTATATAAGGGGAATACTACTGGGAGCACAAGGGGCACTGCACAGGGGGGACTACTACTGGTGGCACTGTAAAAGGGGCACTGCATAGGGGGGCGCCAAAAAATATACTTGCTTACCAAAAATTTTTGGCTAGGGCCGGACCTGCGTGGCCGCCAGCCCTCCCTCCGTTTCCCACCTACCCAGGATGTGGCCTCCCAGCCTGTGAGGTATCAAACTGACAGGGCTCACCCACGGCCCACCCCCTCCTAACTGCCATTGGCGGGCAGTGTCTACATCCCTGCCTCCACCTCAAAGACCATATTAACCGGCCGGGGTCGGACATGGCATGACACAGTGATTGTGAGCGACACAGTAAAAATAAACACCTGGGAGTGGTCATGGACAGCCTGCCGGCCACCACTGCCACCGCCGAGTACAATGTCCTGGCAGGCGGGAGCGGCAGTGCCGCCCCTGCTACACTGCTTGCCCTGCTTTGGAGACGCCCCTGGCTGCCACCTGTCTCTATAGTGCTGCTGGTCATGTGAGCCACTCCAGCGACAGGGCCTTTTGCAAAGCAATGCAACTGGAATACCTCAAAAAAAAAAAATGTTGGCAGAAGCGATTTCATCATGGGTGAAGCCACGGGCAACAGCTACAGTCGTTTCCTTATACTTTTATATACATTGATAAAAAATTAGCCAATTAAAACTACATCTGATCAGAAGTAAAATGTCCCAGAAACTTATGCCAGTCTATTTTGTTTCATACACCCACTTCACTCACCGATCTATGCAAATAGAAACAAACCTCACATCAATTCATGGCCTATTTTAAATTACGCAATTTCAATGTCATTACAGAAAACTGGCTTACGTTCTGTTACAACAAAACCCATCTGGACATGTATAAATTAAAAACCAAACCTTCCTGACATGTAAATTACTTAAGAACACAAACAAGGGGCCTGATTCAGAGCCGGACGCAATTAGCGCTCGCTCGTCCAGAAAATAGGGGTGGCTATTCAAATCAACCGTTTGCTCTTTGCGGTCTGTTCACTCCTCTAGGTCTGAACGAGCGAACAAAACTTGCGGTCGTTTTTTGAAAAAATACGCCCCCTGGCCGCTCGCATCCGACGTCATGTCCGCTATTTATTAGATTAATCGAGTACATCGACCAGGGTATGAACTGCTCGCTATTCTTGGGGTTGGTTTTTGCTACCACAATTTTGCGAGCAGTTCTGGCTATAAAATAACCCAGTGACGTGGTCAATGATGCTGCTGTTTTAATTATGCACACCCATAAAACGTCCGTTTTGACCTTTAAGCACGCCTGCGTACGGATCTCCACTCCCCGTTTTCAAGCACCTTCCCCCGTTACCACCCACATACGCCTCCTCCTGTCACTCAAATTATCAGGCATTCGCTATTTTGCGAGCACATGAATTTTGACCGCACTGACTGGTTTGCGCATGCATATAACGATCCGTACGCATGCGCAGTTGGGCAAACATCGCTCGGAGCGAACAAGCGGCCGCTTACGAGTGGCTCTGAATCAGGCCCAAAGAGTGTTATTAAATGGGTTGGGTATAAAATCCAAGCAGCTTCATAGCCGCCGGGTGAAATACCGACTGTGGAAGTCCAACAGCAGCAGAATCCCGACGGAGCAGGTAAGTCACCTAACCCTACCATTCTCCCCCTCTAAAACTAACCCCCCCTTGGGAGTATCTGTCCCTAAAACTCCCGGGGTGGTACCTAACCCTGTCCCCCCGGGGGTGCCTAAACCTAACCCCCCATCCCTTCACCCTAAACTTAACCCTCCCAGGGGAGGGTGCCTAACCCTAACCTCCCCCTAGTGGCGCCTAACCCCAACCCTCCCCAGTCTTCCTTGCCAAACTGCCCTTCTCTATGGCACCACAGCAATAGATGAGGTAGAATGTTTATCAGTTTTACAACCATTTTATTGCCTTTTTGTCAGAGAATAGTTCTAATAAAGTATTATACTGTATATTTCTCTTTTGAAACATGAAAAGCGTACCTTCAAAGGCACTAGTTTGCAATTGGAGGTTCAAAGACAAAGGGGACACATTAAAATCAGACACACTGAAATTAAGGGGGTAACATAAAGATTAACTTTTTTCTAGAAAGACAGATCAATTAAATTAGGGACATTACAGTTCAAGAATTCAAGAGTACACGAGACAAACATATTGCTGTTTCTTGGACGTAGTGCCTGATTCAGAGCCGGACGCTCTTGAAGAGCGCTCGCTCTGAAGCAGGGCATTTGTTTGTTTTTTGTTGCGGCCTCGTGGCCACTCGCTAAGCTGTGGGTGACCACACACAGATTTTGCAAGCGGCCAGGTGATGGTCGCGATGGTCGCGACATTGCGTCCATTGGGGCTTGCGACGAGACCCTTGTGGTAGGGTCTCGTCCGTTGCAAGCACCAGAGAACTTCCTGCTCTCTGGTGATGTCAGTGGTGCCTCCCACAAACGCCAGGCGTTCCTTTGGGAACGCCTCCGTTTGTGTAGCCACCCCCCCTCTCCGCCTACAAAACGGGGTGAGCTGTCGATCAACATCGACAGCCACCCCTTTTGTAGTGAGTCCCGGAGTGAGAGAATTTCTCTCTCGCTCCGGGGGTAGCGCGGTACCCCACCATCGACCCGCTTGTGAGCACTATGCGGGTCTGAATCAGGCCCTTAGTTCTTAGGGCCTGATTCAACTTTGGGAATAGAGGGCCTGATTCAGCACAGGTTGCAACTGCGATCACAGCTCCATTATCGTACGCAATGAATTTGTGAAAATATGCTAATGTCTGCCACCACTCACCCAGCATAGAGACGTCCACTACTGCTTTCTCACATCCATAATACCTCGCAGACCTGTGTATACATCGGTAACATCAGAGAACATCGGCCCCTCACACACAATTACAGCAGGTCTGACCTGTCTCAGAATTTGCAAGTCCCGTCACACACAGTGAGTACTCAGGCTGCGTATGCAATCTCAGTGGCTAATTTATGCACCCCCATGCAACGGCGTTCCAACAGAAACACACCTGCAATTCTGCAAACAATCCCCCGTCACCACCCCCCAAATGCTCACTGCCTGTCTCTCATCCTGTGATGGATTCCACAGTGTGCACACAATGCACTAGGCCAATCTGCGTATGCAGTTGCAATTGCGATCCATGCTGAATCAGGCCCAGAGTAAGATAGAGCAAGTAACTGAATCTGGACAAACCATGTTGCAATGAAAGGGGTGCAAATAAATACTTTTTTTTTTATGCATGTAGGGTACACACTGGCTGCTTTTGCATGTAGCCCACAATTGCTGAGCAGCTTTAATTTTACACTGCAATTTAGATTTCAATTTGGATACACCCCTCCCAAATCTAAATCTCTCTGCACCTTTTATATCTGCCCCACCTGCAGTGCAGCATGGTTTCACCAAGATGATCAGATACTTCTATATCTTACTCTGGCCCTGATTCAGAGCCGGACGCTCTGACAGAGCGCTCACTCTGAATCAGGGCGTCTTTTTTTTTTTTATGGAGCGGCCCCCTGGCCGCTCGCATTGCTGTGGGTTGCCAATGCGAGCGGCCAGGATGATGGTCGCGATGGTCAAGACCATTGCGACCATCGGGCTTGCGACGAGACCCTTGTGGTAGGATCTCGTGGCCGCAAGCCTCAGAGAGCTTTCGGCTCAAACAGAGCTGAAGGCTCTACCACTGACATCACTTGTGATGTCAGTGGGGCCGCCCGCAAACGGTAGGCGTTCTCATGGGAGAACACCTACCAAAGGGGGCATGCTGTCACTCAACATCGACAGCACACCCCCTTTGGTGCGAGACCCGGAGCGATGGATTGCCCGTTGCTATCCGGGTCTTGCGCATGCGCACGACGGAGCCGGCTCCGTTGTGCGCATGCGCTCTGGGCCACCATCGACCCGGTTGCGAGCGCTCAATGCTTGCGACCGTTTCTGAATCAGGCCCTCTGTTCCAAAGCTGAATCAGGCCCTTAGTTCTTAAATATTGAAAACCAGTAAACTAAGTAGAAGTAAAAAAAAAAAAATGGGCAGACTAAATGGACCTACAGGTTCTTTTTTTGCTTCCAAATTTTGTTTCTGTTATTATGATTGTATGCCTAAACCTATGCACTGTGTATTCTGTTATTGGCTTGAGCAATCTGCAGTTTAATAAAACAATAGCTGTAATTGTCTTCAAGAACAGGAAGATGGGTATAACCTGCGAGCTTTCCTGCGTCAACACCAATTTGTAGGCCATCTATGAGAAGCAAGTAGTTCTCATTAAATAGTTATTGATGTTTTACTGACATGTTCCACAGTGGTGGCTAAAAAACTGAGATATGTATAGTATAATGTTACTTACAAAGAGATCTTTTAGAAATGGTAAAATGGAGGGATATAGTTATTAGGTCATCTGTCAACAGTCTATATTGACAGCATTATGTCAATGGGAGAATGCAGACACATTTGTGATGTTAAATGGTACAAGCTAAGGACCTGATTCAAAGATGTACACTAACCCGTTGGTTAGCGCACATGTCTGATATTTCCGGGTTTGTGCATGTGCAGAATGGGTCCTGCGATCTCACTTGCAAACCCCCCCAAGCCGTAGCATGATTGACTTGCTGCTGCATTTGGGTGGGCACAGTGGGCTGGCCACTGTTCCTGGAAATGGGGACGTGCTGACCCTGATGACGCCAGGGTCTGCGTTGCTGTATGCAGATTTCCTGGCCTCACAAGTGGCCAGGTCCCGGTCAGGCTGTGGTAAGCTTCAGCTTCCGCAGCCTGGCCAAAGGAGCAACCATCACAACCGATAGTCGCGATGGTGATCCCAGGCTACAACCTCAGATGCATCGCTGGGATCGCAGATGCAGTAAGGAGTTTTCCTACAGACACCTCCAGCTACATTAGCATTATAGATGGACGGAATTGCACAGCTGCTTGTGTGCGGTTCTGCAATTCCATTCATCTCTGAATTAGGCTCTAAGAGTGCTCCTAAATTTGAGCTGCTTGTTATGAGGTTAACACTTGTAATGCAAAAAAAAGAAGCACATGATAGTGAAAATATGTACAACATGGTAATCGTGCAGTCGTTTGTCAGTCTGTGATGTGCCTACACTGAACGAGCAGTCATTCAGTGTAGGTACAATCAATCATCTGCAAACATGCTGAACCTGACGTTATCGTCAGGTTGACCAGCATGTTTGCACGATGATAGATGTATAAAAGACCAATTTTTAAACAATCTGCAAACGATTTTCAAATGATTATCGAACGATTATCAAACAATCGAACGATATTGTTATCGTTCAATCGCTCCTTTTAGTGGATAGTGGATAGTCACCTCGTTTATGAACGAGTGATATTCTTGTTATCACTCATTACTAATCTTAAATGGTGCTACAACCAATCAAAAATTACAGTTAGGAGCTGACTAGTTGGAGAACTATTTAAGATTAGTAACAATGGGTAACAAGAATATCACTTGTTGATAAATCTGGGCCAGAGTTTGTAATCCGGTAGTCAAATCAATATTCAGCCATGGTCAAAAGTTTTGAGAATGACACAAGTATTGGTTTTCACAAAGTTTGCTGCTTCAGTGTTTTTAGACCTTTTTGTCAGATGTTACTATGGTATACTGAAGTAAAATTACAAGCATTAAATAAGTGTCAAAGACTTTTATTGACAATTACATTAGGTTTATGCTAAGAGTCAATATTTGCAGTGTTAACCCTTCTTTTTCAAGACCTCTGAAATTTGCCCTGGCATGCTGACAATCAACTTCTGGGCCACATACTGACTGATGGCCACCCATTTTTGCTTAATCAATGCTTGGAGTTTGTTACAATTTGTGAGTTTTTCTTTGGCCACCCGCCTATTGAGGATTGACCACAAGTTATCAATGGGATTAAGGTCTGGGGAGTTTCCTGGCCATGGACTCAAAATTTCTATGTTTTTTTTTGCCGAGCCACTTAATTATCACTTTTGCCTTATGGCAAGGTGCTCCATCATGCTGGAAAAGGCATTGTTTGTCACAAAACAAAAGCATTTTACCAGGTGCCCCGAACAATCTGGAATATTTTTACCAAAATCCTGACATTTCTCAAGGCATCTGTGGCATTTGTAGTGCCAAAGTAAGTAAAGGAATTGTCATTTCCGATAATGGAACTAACATTGAATGAGCAAAACAACTGGATGAATTTCAACACATACCATGTTTTACAATATGCTTGGTGATTCCGAATTTCTTCAAAATTTACTGGTCCAAGCAGGAAATGCTTGTTGTGGTCTGTACAATTTCTGGGCATATTTGGCATTCAGCAACCACATGTAGAACATTGCAGCAGCTGAAAGAACAGTTAAATTTTCCATGCCACCAAATGAAGCAAGAGGTAGTAACCAGGTGGAATCCCACCCTATATATAGTTCAGTGACTGGGAGGACACCAACTAGCCATCAAGACATACTGAACACATCAAGCCAGGAGAGTGGGGGCATGTTACCTTACCACAGCATACTGAAAAATATTCTCAGTTCAATGCAAGCTACTGAAACCATAAGAAATTGCAACCTATGAAGTGAGTTCAGACACTACTAGCCTGAGTTGGGTCATACCCTTAATAAAACTACCAAAAAAGCAGCTAGAGAAGTTGAAGGTGGAGATGAAACTAAAATTCCACTAAGTATGTTGAACTTGTAGATCAAGTTCTTTAATTGCTTCACCAGCATTGAAGGGTTTACAACATCTTGAAATTAGATTAATACATTTGGCAACTGTACATTATCCTAAGTGTAAGTCCTATGTAATGTCTTTCTTTCCAACTGACACAGATTTTAAGAGAAGCAATGAGTTCCTTTCTAAGCTCAAGTGGCACATGACACATCTCCTGCTTCAGTGTCTCCTGAAAATGCTACTGCCACTGGTGATGATGATGAGTAAACTATCACACCAGAGTGAAACATTATGACATCTGGTCAGGCTAAAATGAAATTACAACAATTATTGCAACCTCTACTGTAACTCAATCTGATACAATTTGATAAGCATCAACAGAATGGATGAGGACATCTTCAACTTCAACTAAGGATGATTAACACTGTTAGCCCATTGGTAGCTTGGTATAACTAAACCGCCAAAGTGTTTTCTTTGTGAGTGCCCAATCAAACCAAGCACTTCAGCCACAAATGTTGCAGTCCCTGTAGCTGAAGTGATTGATCTGTTAAATTGTCCATGTCCTTTTTAATACACAACATAAGGATAAGTGGTAGGGGCCTACTATTAACCTGTTACTCCATCTCCACTTACCTGTACTGGCATGTGGCCAGTGATTTGCTCTTTGGAGAAGTTTATTATTATTTTTTCTACTAGGTTGTTACTCTGGCTTGATCAGCTGTATCGGCATTAGGCCTGTGATTTGCTGTTTGGATTCAGTTTTTATATGAAAATTCACATTTGTAATCTTGGTTTTTAATAATTTGTTCTATGTTTCAGATTTACTTTTTCTTATAGTAACAAATGCTTCATCGTCCTCTAAATAATTCACCTCCAATCAAATGTACTGGCCTATGGCTTGCTGTTTAGAGTAAGTTTGATTGTGATCTAGTTTTCTACTAAGACCTCTGATTTGCTGTTTGGATTTAGTCATAATTGCACTGCCTTCAACTGAATACTCCACCTCCAATCACCTGTACTGGCCTTGCGCCTGTGATTTGCAATTTGGAGAAGTGTATTGGTAATATATTATATTTTCTACTAGGCTTTTACTTTTAGGCTATTAGTTCTTGATTAATTAAAACATTTTATAGGGTTATCTAGTTTATTAAACTGTCATCATGTCTGCTACTGCTGTGCCACTATGTTTCATAGATGTGCTGTATTCTTTTAAACTCTTGCTGCAGCCAGGAGCCAATATTGGTGAAAACAATATTGTGATCTGTGAGGGGGTCAGAATTGACTGGAAATTAATGCTATTGATGTTAATACTGTAGGAACGAAAACATTCAAATGACATTATTTTAGCTGTTTTTATCAATTTTTAAAGAAATGCAAAACCAAAACAATTGAGGGTGATTTTGCCAAAACCAGAACACAACAAAGACCTCGAACCAAAACCAAAACACAGAGGACTGCACTTATCTCTATTAATTTGTGATGTTTCTCCCAATTTAAGAGGAGACAATCAATATATAATGAAATGTCAACCTCAAAGCATAAAAGATTTGCAATTAACATACTGTATAACTACTGCTTGGTACTTTATCTCTCTCCACGTTATCACTCTTCAAGGCTTAGTACATCTCCCCCACAATGAGCTATATTATAAAGTAGAAATTACCAAAAGAGAGTACTTTTTTAATTAATTAATAGCATCACAAAAATATACAACTACTGTCCTGGATTGAAAAAATTACATAATGTTTTTCTCTAGTGCAGACAATAATTGAAAAATGTACAAAGAATTATTTAAAATAAAATCGAAAAGCAAATAAATGTAAAACAGTATTGCATGATAAAATAGGACAAAATAATTAATATACCTACAAATAAAGCATACAATAAAAGTAAAAAAATATCACTTAAGTTGTGATGCGTTTCATGGCATCCAACTGCTTCCTCGGGCACATGAACTGTGAATGAACGTTAAATACAGGCAAGCCTTCATAGTCTGTAAAATAAATGGTCCAGTATAGCAATCACTGATTCTCCTGTTGAAGGTGCAAGGGAGGCATAGCACTGATAGAAGAGTACAGGCCATTTTCACAGTAGGTGTGGTAGAACGGAGATCAAACAGCAGTTCAAGGCATGCACTTATGACACATGCGAAAAGTGGAGCCAGGGGAGATGAAAACAGCATGATATGAAGTTACCAATGGAGAAATTACAAACCCTATATATGCTGTTTAAATGGAGAAATCTACGACTATTTCAGGACCTCATTCAGCAGTGCACGCAAGTGATTGACAGTCTGCTGCTGCTTGTGGATGGAGAGGGGGCAGCGACGGCCTCCGTTTCCCAAAACTGAGGCGTTTTGCTGCTATTGGGGGGAGGGTAGAGGCCAGGATCTCCTGGCCTCTTTCCCTCATCTGTGACGGCTGGCTTGCCTGACCCTATGGTCACTCAGCCGGTCAAGGATTACGCTGATGATCTGATGCTGCATCCAAGGATGCAGCTCGGATCATTAATGCATGCAGGAGGCATGATGCCTCCTCCGGCATTAACATAATAGCAATGACAGAATTGCAAAGCTGCTTGTGTGGGGGTTTGCAATTCCATCCTTTGCTGAATCAGGCCCACAGTGAAGTCTGTTTTTCTCATGCATTCATTACACTGCGGATGTGTGTGTGTACTTGGTACTTTATATCTCTCCTCAGTACATCTCCCCTACACTGTGAACAAATTCATTTATTGTGTTATTCAGAACATGCACACACATAATTAGTTCTATTTCCTAACTGGAACAAAATGTACAAGATAGACTGTGACACAGTAACCAACTAAAGAGTGTAACAAATAAAATTACTCATTGTATCAGTGTAATTCAAATTTAATATCTTTGGCCCTCATTCAGAGCCGTACGCTCTGAGCAGAGCGCACGCTCTGAATGAGGGCCGGGCTCCATTTTCATGGAGCGTCCTCCTGGACGCTCGTATAGCTGTGGGTCACCACCCACAGGCTATACGAGCGTGCATTTTGATTGCCGCGATGGTCGTGACCATCGCGACCATCGAAATTGCGAGCCGGAGCCTGCGGTTGAGGTTTTCAACCGCAAACTCCGGAGTGATTTTGGCTCTATCAGAGCCAAAATCACTCCCACTGACATCACTAGTGATGTCAGTGGGCCGGCTTCTGACGGGAGGCGTTCCCGTGGGAACGCCCCCGTCAGGGAGGCACGCCCCCGGCACGCCCACCAAAGGGGGCGAGCTGTCAATCAACATTGACAGCACGCCCCCTTTGATCGGACACAACGAGCGAAGGAAAGTCCTTCGCTCGTCGTGTCTGGCGCATGCGCACGACGGAGCTCCCTCCGTCGTGCGCATGCTCAGTGCAGACCACAGCCGCTCGCGAGTGGGTCTGAATCAGGCCCTTTGTTTCATAATAAAGAGGGAGACACAGACTGATGTTCCTAGGAGATTAAATGCCAAGACCTTAGGCATCTTAATTACATGAAGACATGCATTGTCTTGCTGCTGTAGAGGTAGGAGAGAACGATCTACTGCTAAGGGCTATATTCAATTTGAGGTGAAAAATCTGTTATCGGCGATAATTTATCACCGATGACATCATTTTCGCCCGTTTCACTTATCCCAATATTCAATTTCAAAGACTTTTCGAAGGTGCGAAAAGTCTTTGTTAAAAAACGGGGATAAGTGTTCACCATGTAATACATGCGAAAAAAAGCACAGAATTGGGGTTTTGGGGTGCAGACTTAAAAAAAATAGCCTGCACCCCTGGGAGTGTCCCCTAAAAGTATTCTGTGTCAAAAATGTTTTAAAAAAGTCCTCAGGACACCCCAAAAAATTTACTTTTATTTGGGGGGTAAAAAAATTATTGGGGAACAAAGTTTTAAACTAGCGAAATTGATTCAGGGGGGGTCCCCATGTATGTGCAGGTGTTTTCTAGAATACGGCTGGTAGCGGCAGGTGCATTTTTGAAGAATTTAAGAAAATTACTTTAGGGACTTAAAAATATTCTTGCACCCATTTTCATGTACCCCAAATTTGATGGAAATAGTTATTTTTCCCCCCCAAAAAATGCTATTCTTCACTACTTCTTCACAGGCGCATTTATGCACCTGCCGCGGCTATTTGAAAACCCGACTTACCTTCTGCGGGCCAAATCGGGGGTACCCATAGTGATCCTCCATGTCAGACCATCTTTAGGGGGGTGGCAGGATGATTTCCCAAAAATTTACAGGACTTTTCCATACTTACCTTTCCGCCGGGACCCGTTTTCATCGGATCCAAATTAAATACGGGGATAAGTGGGCACGCGCCCGATACTTTATCCCTGCAGAAACCTCCGATGATGGCGAAAAGTCAGAGCTCTAATTGAATATGGCCCTAAATGTGTGTTATGACATACAGAGCAAGAAAGCAGCATACTATATATGTATGTAAGCCTGTAAAAATACTTTGCAGTATAATCCACTGATGCAGTGGTATTTCCTAAAGGAACAGCAGTAATAATAAAAGTAATAATATATCTAGGTAATAATACCAGATAATCTGTGTGAATATTGATACACCCTGTTCAATGTTAAATGAAATAATTATGGTGATATAGGATGACGGGGTCAATACATTAATACAAGCACTGGAAGTCACTCATAAGGGAATATTGGATTTAAATAAGGTCAGTAAAACCCATCTTTAAACTGATACTAGCAGATTTTTGTTACTTATCAATTACTTCACATTTGGTTTTATAATTTGCTTTTTAACATGAATTGAATAAAGGTTATGGTTTATATATCATCACTACAGAATGGATGTGCCTTGCAATAGAACACTTATCTCCTTTCTTCTAATGATCTGTTTATTTGTTTGTAAAGAGCACCTCTAAGGGATCATTGGGCCTGATTCAGACCCACTCGCGAGCGGCTGTCCGCTCGCAAGTGGGTCGATGTTATGGACTGAGCATGCGCACGACGGAGGGAGCTCCGTCGTGCGCATGCGCCAGACGCGACGAGCGAAGGAAAGTCCTTCGCTCGTTGTGTCCGATCAAAGGGGGTGTGTTGTCAATGTTGATTGACAGCACGCCCCCTTTGGTGGGCGTGCCAGGGACGTGCCTCCCTGACGGGGGCGTTCCCACGGGAACGCCTCCCGTCAGAAGCCGGCCCACTGACATCACTAGTGATGTCAGTGGGAGTGATTTTGGCTCTGATAGAGCCAAAATCACTCCGGAGCTTGCGGTTGAAAACCTCAACCGCAGGCTCCGGCTCGCAGTTTCGATGGTCGCGATGATCATGACCATCGCGGCCATCAAAATGCACGCTCGTATAACCTGTGGGTGGTGACCCACAGCTATACGAGCGTCCAGGAGGACGCTCCATTTTCATGGAGACCGGCCCTCATTCAGAGCGTGCGCTCTGCTCAGAGCGTACGGCTCTGAATGAGGGCCATTGTTACAATGCATGTTGCTAGATTGTTTTGGATGTGGAATAGCAGTGACTCATTTATAAAAATAAATGTGTACTCTTGTGCGGCTTCTTTCTTTTTGTTCCTATAGAATATGCAAGTGGCAAGACACAAGCCATTCTGAAAAGGAATGGAATCATGGGCCCGATTCAGGTTGGATCACAATGCTGCGTTCGCACGCGGCCAGCCGATGCTTGCATTCTGTGCATGCGTATAAGATGCAGTGCGCGAGCGCGAACCCGGCACTGTGATCAGGAATGCGATCGCAGGCAGTATGCAGACCCAGTGCCGTTTGTGGGTGGTGATGGGGGGTGGTCATGCGAACGCAGGCGTGTCAATGCGTTTGAACGCCATTGCAGGGGCGTGCATAAATTATCCACAGCGAACTCATACGCAGCCTGAGTATTCACTGCATGCAGGAAGTTTAGCAATTCCTGCGGGAGGGTCAGGTCAACCACTATTATGCGTCTGGGTCCGATGGTTCTCGATTATACCGATGTTTTTGCAATCTTGCACATTATAGCAGATGTGAGTGAAGGTAAGGGGCTGTCTTTATGAAGCGCTGGGCGTCTTCACAATATGGTGCAGTGGCAGTGCGTATACATTCATTAGCATATTTTCGCAGCTTGCGGGTGCGTGCGAACGCCGCCTTGCGATCCAACCTGAATCAGGCCCTATGTGCTCTATGCACTAAGCATTGGAGAGAGATAAAGTGAACAGAGATAAAGTATCAACTAAGTTAGCTCCTAGCTGTCACTTTACAGGCTGTGTTTAAAAAATAGGAGCTGATTGGTAGGTATTTTATGTCTCTCCAAAGCTTAGTACATAGACCCTATTGTTCCAGAGAACAGAACCACCTAATCCAGAAGCAAAGTGGTGTCACTGAGAGGAAGAATCAGACACTCTGTGAAAGTGGGAAGGAGCATGCTCTTGGATGTAGATGTGCCAGCAATGTACTGGGGAGAAGCAATCACAACAGCCTGCTATCTTCAAACAATTGAAAAGACTCCATACACAGGATGTACTATTGCAGTTTTTGCGGTCAAATCTCTGAAAATTAAGTTTTTGGAGATTTGGCCACTTACCGCATATGCACCAAACTCCAGAAAGCGATACATTCTAGGGCTTGGATGTGGTGGGCAATGCCAATCCAATCAGATCCCTCCCAGCACTCCTATTGGCGTGTGCATCACTCGACGCATGCGCAGAAGGATTTCTGGGTCATAGACCTGGACATCCTTCTGTCACAAAGGACAGCTCTTACCGGGAGAGCTGTCCTTTGTGATTTTTTTTAATGCATACCGGTATTATTTACGCTGGTATGCATGTCATATGTGACGGAATGCAACACATGCAAATTGCGATGATTGATGCATCCCGTCCTATATGAGCTGTGAAATGGAAAGAAGCCTAACCTACAACATGTCAAATATTTGGAAGTAAAGCATTTGTACATGTTCCAAAGGAAAAATGCTCATTGGGATGCTCGTGCAAAGGAAGGAGCGTCTGTAGGCCACAGTTAATCACAAAAGGGTTAAAGAATTCTGCATAAAGAGACCAACCAGGTGACAATAAGCAGAAGAGTTGTTATTGATGAAAACTCAGTCCATCAATCCTTGCATGAAACTACACAAGCAAAACAGGTTCAGGTTAAAATTCAAAAACCACCAGAGGAAAAGGAAAATGAAATTGATGTTACTATGTATGACACAGTTATTGTTGAAGAGGGAAGATCACCTTTGCCTTCGGTCGGGAAATATACTAGGCAGAACAAGAGTATACCACCCTAGCGGTTAGTCTTATTTTTGTCGGACAGGAACCTGAGCCAGAATCCCAGGAAGAGATTCAGAAATTGCCTACCCATGAAAAGCAAAAATGTATTACAGCTGCTGATGAAGAGTTTGAATCTCACAAACAGCTCCAAGCATGAGATCTTACAGACTAATGCTGGGTACACACTGACAGATACATTGGCAGATCAATTGATTGGCCAATATATCTGCTGCCTGTCGGCCAGTGTGTACCCGCGATATGTCAGTGAACGTCAACCGACATATCGCATTGCCTGTGCTGCACAGCTAATGGACAGATATGTCTGCAGACATATCTGTCCATCGGCAAGTGTGTACAGGCGGTCTGCAGACCGCCCTTACACACACAGCGGCAGCCGCTACCCGCCCACCGGCCGCCACCCGAGGCCGCAAGCAGATGATGGCCATTCAGTGGGTATGAATGACCATCATCTGCAGATATATCTGCAGATCACTTGATCTTCAGATATATCTGTCAGGTGTGTACCCACCTTTAGCTCCAGGAAAACATGCTATTTGATGTAATTGGGTTTTTAAGACAAAATATGACTCTGAAGGTAACGTCTACTAATTTAAAGCAAGATTAGTGGCAGAGAGCTGTTCTTATAAAATATGGTGAACGATAGTGATGATGACACTTTTGTACCAGTTGTTAAACAGAGTATTTTCAGAACCTTGATCACCATAGCTGCCTTAGGAAAAATGCAAGTGAGACATTATGACATCAAAACTGCTTTTGTTAATGGTGATATAGAAGAAGAATTGTACATGATATAGCCTGAAGTTTATGTCAAAAAGGGCCAAGAACAGGGCCGTAGCTAGGGTAGTGCGGACGGTGCCATCGCACCCCAGCATCTCCTGGCCTCTGCTATCTCTTCCCTGGCCCTTCCCCATGAGGTCATTCCCCTTTTTTGAGTGCATTATGTCCCTTTGAAAAATGAGGGGGGCGCCAATGCTTTTTCTGGCACAGGGCACCAAAAAGTCTTGTTATGGCTCTGGCCAAGAACATCTTGTTTGAAAATTACTAAAAAACACTCTATGGTCTTAAGCAATCGGCAAGAGCATGGAAGAATAAACTTACGTTTTATTGGATCAATGGTTTATAAGAAGTAAATCTAATCCATATCTATACTCAAAGTTTGAAAAAGGGAAATTAATGTATCTGCTCCTATATGTGCATGATTTGATTATTGCCCATGAAGAAGAAGAAGAGATCACAAAACTTAAGTGAATTTCTAGACTCACATTTTGATAGTAAAGACCTGGGTAGAGGCAAAATACTTGGAAAGGGGGGCCCTAGACTGCACACCCTGAAAATATACGTAATGGGAGGTGCTACCTGTGGAGACTATTGTTGCAAACATACAAAAAAAGATTTACAGATGCACAACTCCAACATTACTCATTATGTATAATACATTTTGCAATAGCATTTTGCAAATAATAAGAGGTTTTGGCATAATCATGGCCATGGTTATGGGCCCACCCACCGCACCCAGGTAAACTCTGAGGGTGGGTCCCTAACCTACTGGGGTTGAAATCCAGAGCGCAGGACACCCCCCCCCCCCCCACAGATCCCTGCTTAAAACCAATTAGGGACAGGTGGTTTTAAGCAGGGATCTGGCATTTTGACTGCACTTTAACAAGAGGCACAATCTAGGTAAGTCCTAAAAATGTTTATACTGCAGTGCAGCTAAGGGTTGATTTTTGGGGCGTGGGTCCCCTGGATTGATTTGGTTGGGCTGCTTCAGGGCATCGCATTATATACACATTTCTCCTTTCTTTCACTTTTAGCACTTTCATTGTTTGTTTGATATATATGTATTATTTTCACATCTTTATTTCTCACCTCCCTACATGCAGCAGCTGCTGCTCTTATCTATCCTACTTTTTACACTTCACCTTTCCTTATTGGAGTGATGCCCTGGGGTGGCTCAGCTGGGCTGGTTTGGGGGTGTCCTGCACTCTGGATTTCAACCCCAGTAGGTTAGGGACCCACCCTCAGAGGTTACCTGGGCGCGGTGGGTGGGCCCATAACCATGGCCATGATTATGCCAAAACCTCTTATTATTTGCAAAATGCTATTGCAAAATGTATTATACATAATGAGTAATGTTGGAGTTGTGCATCTGTAAATCTTTTTTTGTATGTTTGCAACAATAGTCTCCACAGGTAGCACCTCCCAATACGTATATTTTCAGGGTGTGCAGTCTAGGGCCCCCCTTTCCACATATTCTATTTAGTGTGTTTTTATGCACACTTGAAGGTATGAGACGCCTTCAATCTAGGCTAGCACCCCTTCCCACCTGTCCCTAATTGGTTTTAAGCAGGGATCTGGCATTTTGACTGTACTTTAACAAGAGGCACAATCTAGGTAAGTCCTAAAAATGTTTATACTGCAGTGCAGCTAAGGGTTGATTTTTGGGGCGTGGGTCCCCTGGATTGATTTGGTTGGGCTGCTTCAGGGCATCGCATTATATACACATTTTTCCTTTCTTGCACTTTCATTGTTTGTTTGATATATATGTATTATTTTCACATCTTTATTTCTCACCTCCCTACATGCAGCAGCTGCTGCTCTTATCTATCCTACTTTTTTACACTTCACCTTTCCTTATTGGAGTGATGCCCTGGGGTGGCTCAGCTGGGGTGGTTTGGGGGTGTCCTGCGCTCTGGATTTCAACCCCAGTAGGTTAGGGACCCACCCTCAGAGGTTACCTGGGCGCGGTGGGTGGGCCCATAACCATGGCCATGATTATGCCAAAACCTCTTATTATTTGCAAAATGCTATTGCAAAATGTATTATACATAATGAGTAATGTTGGAGTTGTGCATCTGTAAATCTTTTTTTGTATGTTTGCAACAATACTCTCCACAGGTAGCACCTCCCAATACGTATATTTTCAGGGTGTGCAGTCTAGGGCCCCCTTTCCACATATTCTATTTAGTGTGTATTTATGCACACTTGAAGGTATGAGACGCCTTCCATCTAGGCTAGCACCCCTTCCCACCTGTCCCTAATTGGTTTTAAGCAGGGATCTGGCATTTTGACTGTACTTTAACAAGAGGCACAATCTAGGTAAGTCCTAAAAATGTTTATACTGCAGTGCAGCTAAGGGTTGATTTTTGAGGCATGGGTCCCCTGGATTGATTTGGTTGGGCTGCTTCAGGGCATCGCATTATATACACATTTTTCCTTTCTTTCACTTTTAGCACTTTCATTGTTTGTTTGATATATATGTATTTTCACATCTTTATTTCTCTCCTCCTTACATGCAGCAGCTGCTGCTCTTATCTATCCTACTTTTTTACACTTCACCTTTCCTTATTGGAGTGATGTCCTGGGGTGGCTCAGCTGGGCTGGTTTGGGGGTGTCCTGCGCTCTGGATTTCAACCCCAGTAGGTTAGGGACCCACCCTCAGAGGTTACCTGGGCGCGGTGGGTGGGCCCATAACCATGGCCATGATTATGCCAAAACCTCTTATTATTTGCAAAATGCTATTGCAAAATGTATTATACATAATGAGTAATGTTGGAGTTGTGCATCTGTAAATCTTTTTTTGTATGTTTGCAACAATAGTCTCCACAGGTAGCACCTCCCATTATGTATATTTTTAGGGTGTGCAGTCTAGGGCCCCCCTTTCCACATATTCTATTTAGTGTGTTTCTATTAGGGGTGTGCACCGGCCACTTTTCGTGTTTTGTGTTTTGGTTTTGGATCTGGATCTTTCTTCGTGTTTTGGATCTGGATTGGTTTTGCCAAAACCACCCTTCCGTGTTTTGGGTTCTGGGTTTTGTGTTTTGGATCTGTATTTTTTTTTAAAAAAGCATAAAAACAGCTAAAATCACAGAATTTGCAGGTTTTTCTGCTCCTATGCTATTATTAACCTCAATAACCTTAATTTCCACTCATTTCCAGTCTATTCTGAACACCTCACACCTCACAATAGTGTTTTTATGTCCAAAAGGTTGCACCGAGGTAGCTGGATGACTATGCTAAGCGACACGAGTGGGCGGCACAAACACGTGACCCATCTAGGCATGATACTGCAGTGGCAGACAGGATGGCAGTTTGAAAAACTAGGCCCCAAACTGTACATAATGCAAAGAAAAAAAAGAGGTGCAAGATGGAATTGTCCTTGGGCCCTCCCACCCACCCTTATGTTGTATAAACAGGACATGCACACTTTAACAAACCAATCATTTCAGCGCCAGGGTCTGCCACACAACTGTGGCTGAAATGATTGGTTCGTTTGGGCCCCCACAAAACAAGCTGGCAATTAATCTGTCCCTGCACAAACTGGCTCTACGGAGGCAAGATGTCATCCTCATCCTCCTCATCCACCGATTCCTCACCCTCTTCAGTGTGTACATCCTCATCCTCACAAAGTATTAACTCGTCCCCACTTGAATCCACCACCACAGGTCCCTCTGTACGTTCTGGAGGCTGGTCTCCCTGGAAGAGCTGATAATTAATTTTGATGAACATCATCTTCTCCACATTCTGAGGAAGCAACCTCCTACGCCTTTCGCTGACAAGGTTCCCGGCTGCACTAAACACTCTTTCGGAGTACACACTGGAGGGGGGGCAACTCAGGTAAAATAGAGCCAGTTTGTACAGTGGCCTCCAAATTGCCTCTTTTTCCTGCCAGTACAGGTATGGACTGTCTGACATGCCTACTTGGATGCTGTCACCGATGTAATCCTCCACCATTCTGTCAATGGTGACAGTATCATATGCAGTGACAGTAGACATGTCAGAAATTGTTGCCAGGTCCTTCAGTCCGGACCAGATGTCCAAACTTGGTCCTGCCTGCCCTGCATCACCACCAGCGGGTTGCTTAGGATACCTAAGTTTTTTCCTGGCAGCCCCAGTTGCGGGAGAAAATGAAGAAGGAGCTGTTGACGTGTCACGTTCCGCTTCAGCTGACAGTGTGTTCACCAGCAGGTCTTTGCACCTCTGCAGGCTTGTGTCAGCCGGAAAGAGAGACACCACATAGGCTTTAAACCTAGGATCGAGCACGGTGGCCAAAATTTAGTTGTCTGATTTCAACAGATTGACCACCCTGGAATCCTGGCAAAGCGAATGAAGGGCTTCATCCACAAGTCCCACATGCCGAGCGGAATCGCTCCGTCTTAGCTCCTCCTTCACTTTCTCCAGCTGCTTCTGCAAAAGCCTGATGAGGGGAATGACCTGACTCAAGCTGGCAGTGTCTGAACTGACTTCACGTGTGGCAAGTTCGAAGGGCTGGAGAACCTTGCACAACACGGAAATCATTCTCCACTGCGCTTGAGTTAGGTGCATACCCCCTCCTTTGCCTATGTCATAGGTTGATGTATAGGCTTGTATGGCCTTTTGCTGCTCCTCCATCCTCTGAAGCATATAGAGGGTTGAGTTCCACCGCGTCACAACCTCTTGCTTCAGGTGATGGCGGGGCAGGTTCAAGAGTGTTTGCTGGCGCTCCAGTCTTCGGCACGCAGTCGCTGAATGGCGAAAGTGGCCAGAAATTTTTTTGGGCCACCCAAAGCGTCTCCTGCACGCCCCTGTCGCTTTTCAGAAAATTCTGCACCACCAAGTTTATTGTGTGAGCAAAACATGGGACATGCTGGAATTTGCCCAGATGTAATGCCTGCACAATATTGGTGTCGTTGTCAGATATCACAAATCCCCAGGAGAGACTAAGTGGGGTAAGCCACTGGGCGATGATTTCCCTCAGTTTCTCTAAGAGGTTGTCGGCGGTGTGCCTCTTACTGAAACCGGTGATACACAGCGTAGCCTGCCTTGGAACGAGCTGGCGTTTCTGAGATGCTGCTACTGGTGATGCTGCTGCTGTTGCTGCGTAAGGTGATACATCTACCCAGTGGGCTGTCACAGTCATATAGTCCTTAGTCTGCCCTGTTCCACTTGTCCACATGTCAGTGGTTAAGTGGACATTGGGTACAACGGCATTTTTCAGGACACTGAGGACACTTTTTCTGACGTTTCTGTACAGTCTCGGTATCGCCTGCCTAGTGAAGTGGAATCTAGACGGGATTTGGAACCGGGGACACACTACCTCCATCAATTGTCTAAATCCCACTGCACTAATGGCGGATACCGGATGCACGTCTAACACCAACATAGCAGTCAAGGCCTCAGTTATACGTTTTGCTTCAGGATGACTGCTGTCGTACTTCATCCTCCTTGCTAAGGACTGTTGGAGGGTCAATTGTTTAGTAAAAGTAGTGGTGTTCCTACTTCCTCTCTGGGATGATGAACGACTCCCAGCAGCAGCAACAGCAGCAGCGGCAGCAGTAGGCGTAGCAATGCAGGATCCTCCGGAGGAATCCCGGATAGGAGAGTCAGTCATGCCAGTGACATGGCCTGCAGGACTACTTCCGATCCTGACTAAGGAGGAAATTGACGAGGAGGGAGTTGACGGTGTGGTTTGCAGGCACTTGGATACAACAGGACAACGGGATTTAGGTGTCCCTGGACTGCTTACGGTCTTAGCCAAAGTTTCTGAACTTGACAGTAACTTTTTATGAACACGCTGCAGGTGCCGTATGAGGATGTTCCTAGGTGGTTGACGTCCCTACCCCTACTTATTTCACCTTTACATATGGTACATATGGCAAGACAGTTGTTGTCCGGATTTGGATAGAAATATTGCCAGACCAAAGAGGTGGAATGTTTGGTCTTCTGCCCAGGCATGACCGTGATGGGCTTTTTCATCCCACGGACAACAACTGTCTCCCCCGGAGCCTGATTTAAACAAACCACATCACCATCAGAATCCTCCTCGCCAACTTCCTCCTCAGCGCCAGCTACACCAGTATCCTCATCCTGTTGTACTTCAACAGTGACATCTTCAATTTGCATATCAGCAAGTGGACTGTGGGTGCTCTTTTCAGCACTTGCAGGGGGCGTGCAAATGGTGGAAAGAGCCACCTCTTCCCGTCCAGTGCTGGGAAGGTCAGGCATCGCAACCACCACCACACTTGGACTCTCCTTGGGGATTTGTGATATCTTCTTAGAAAGCACAGTTCTTCGCTGTGCTTTTGCCAGCTTAACTCTTTTGATTTTTTTAGTGGGAGGAGGGCTTCCATCATCATGTGAAGCTGAACCACTAGTTATGAACATACTAGGGATCGACCATAGCCGTTCCTTGCCACTCCGTGTCGTAAATGGCATATTGGCAAGTTTACATTTCTCTTCAGCTGATTTAAATGTTTTTTTCAAGGTCATTTTCCTGAACTTTGTCATTTGGGATTGTATGTGCCCTCTATTATGACATTGGGCATCGGCCTTGGCAGACGACGTTGATGGCATGTTATCGTCTATGTCATGACTAGTGGCAGCAGCTTCAGCACTAGGAGGAAGTGGTTCTTGATCTTTCTCTATTTTATTTTTATCGGAGAAAGTTTGGTCCTCCATTTATGTTATATCGATTTGATATATACGTGCGCTAAACACAGAAAATATTTTTTTATTTTTGCTGGAGAGTAGTGCACTTTGTGGGTTACACCAGCCTTTAAGAAATGAGCCAGCCGGCTCTTTACTTATGGGACACAGGCGCACGCTTGGCGCTGCTCCTTTGTTGATGCACGTGCGGCTACTGCGCACACAATTCACAAACACAGAAAATATTTTTTTTTTTGGTTTGGACTGGAGTGTACTTTGGGGGTTACAGCACCCTTTAACGGTCAAGCCAGCCGGCCCTTTACTTATGACACAGGCGCACGCTTGGCACTACTTTGTTGATGCACGTGCGGCTACTGCGCACACAATTCACAAACACAGAAAATAATTTTTTTTTTGGTTTGGACTGGAGTGTACTTTGGGGGTTACAGCACCCTTTAACGGTCAAGCCAGCCGGCCCTTTACTTATGACACAGGCGCACGCTTGGCACTACTTTGTTGATGCACGTGCGGCTACTGCGCACACAATTCACAAACACAGAAAATATATATTTTTTTGGTTTGGACTGGAGTGTACTTTGGGGGTTACAGCACCCTTTAACGGTCAAGCCAGCCGGCCCTTTACTTATGACACAGGCGCACGCTTGGCACTACTTTGTTGATGCACGTGTGGCTACTGCGCACACAATTCACAAACACAGAAAATATTTTTTTTTTTGGTTTGGACTGGAGTGTACTTTGGGGGTTACAGCACCCTTTAACGGTCAAGCCAGCCGGCCCTTTACTTATGACACAGGCGCACGCTTGGCACTACTTTGTTGATGCACGTGCGGCTACTGCGCACACAATTCACAAACACAGAAAATAATTTTTTTTTGGGTTTGGACTGGAGTGTACTTTGGGGGTTACAGCACCCTTTAACGGTCAAGCCAGCCGGCCCTTTACTTATGACACAGGCGCACGCTTGGCACTACTTTGTTGATGCACGTGCGGCTACTGCGCACACAATTCACAAACACAGAAAATATATTATTTTTTTAGCACTTGGGGGGAGCACCCCTGATGGACAGAGCACCCCCTGGACAACACTACAGCACCCCTTTAGGACTGGGACACTGCACAGGACTTTGGAGTGGACACAGCCCCTATGGAGAACTGACTGCACAACACAGTCCAGCCAGCCCCTATGGACTTTGAAGTAGTGGACACAGCACCTATTAACAACAGCAGCACAGCACAACACAGCCAGCCCCTATGGACTTTGAAGTAGTGGACAACAGCAGCACAGCGCAGCACAGCACAGCACAGCACAACACTACTCTGCACTACACTACACTACACTACACAGCCCAGCCAGCCCTAACTCCCACCCTCCCTCTTCACTGTCCACAGCCGAGTGAGAAAATGGCGCCGACGCGGGTACCTTATATAGGATCCAAAACCCGCGAGACCCGGAAGGCGGGATGATTACGTTTTGCCTCGATTTCAGATCCGAGTCAGGCGGGAAAAGTCGAGCCTGACTCGGATCGGCCTCGGATCGGGGGGGCTCGGGGGGGTTCGGATTTCAGAAATCCGAACCCGCTCACCCCTAGTTTCTATGCACACTTGAAGGTATGAGACGCCTTCAATCTAGGCTAGCACCCCTTCTCACCTGTCCCTAATTGGTTTTAAGCAGGGATCTGGCATTTTGACTGCACTTTAACAAGAGGCACAATCTAGGTAAGTCCTAAAAATGTTTATACTGCAGTGCAGCTAAGGGTTGATTTTTGAGGCATGGGTCCCCTGGATTGATTTGGTTGGGCTGCTTCAGGGCATCGCATTATATACACATTTTTCCTTTCTTTCACTTTTAGCACTTTCATTGTTTGTTTGATATATATGTATTATTTTCACATCTTTATTTCTCACCTCCCTACATGCAGCAGCTGCTGCTCTTATCTATCCTACTTTTTTACACTTCACCTTTCCTTATTGGAGTGATGCCCTGGGGTGGCTCAGCTGGGGTGGTTTGGGGGTGTCCTGCGCTCTGGATTTCAACCCCAGTAGGTTAGGGACCCACCCTCAGAGGTTACCTGGGCGCGGTGGGTGGGCCCATAACCATGGCCATGATTATGCCAAAACCTCTTATTATTTGCAAAATGCTACTGCAAAATGTATTGCACAACTCCAACATTACTCATTATGTATATCTGTAAATCTTTTTTTGTATGTTTAGAGGCAAAATACTACCTGGGAATCCACATACAGAAAGAAGACGATGGAAGTTTTCTACCAGTCTGCTAAAATTGGTACAATTCTCACTCAGCTTGGAATGTCAGAAGGAAAAGGTGTGACAACACCAATGGACGCATTATATCTGAAACTAGAAGGAGAAGATTATTTTTTAGCAAATAATGAACAGTGCCAACAAGTAGTGGGGACACTACTACATGGCCTGATATTTCAGTATCTAGGTCTCATCTTTGTATGTAGATGTGTGAGTAAACCTGACCAAAGAGATTGGAATGCAGCGCCCCCTTGCTGCAGATGATACATGGAACTTATCATTTACATCTACACATAAACCGTGAATGATGAGTCACAATTGACATCCGCATGAAGGAGTCCCGCTGCCACAAAAACATTACCTTTCCCACAGGTTAGGATGACTGTCTCCTAGCTGGGGAGCAGGGTACCAGTATTGACGTCAGTATTGTTAAAAAAAAATAAAAAAGAGAATCAATGAATGTGTGGGGGGAGTGACTTTAAGTCCCTCTATCTCCCTAACCCTGGCACCTACAAAGATGGAAGACCCATTGTTTGAAAGGGAGGAGTCCCCTCTTTCAAAATAGGTTATCCCATAAAAGTCACTGTCCGGTTATCAGTGTAATCTCCAAGCACATTCACTAAATTGAAGGAAAATTATGGAGTTCATGGATGGAGGTCACCCCACACCAACTTGGCATCCAAAAAAATCAAGGGAATTCACATTTTTAAAATGGATATACTCCATAGTTACTGCAATGACATGGCTCTGTTGCTCCACCCCCCATACCCCCAGCTCCCATGCTGAAACTCTGCACTTGGACAATCCATCCTCTGCTTGTTGAGAGGTCAGTCTCACCATGTGAATATCTTACTTACAGTAAATCCATCTTTTTAATACCATTGATTTGAAGAAATGCAACTTTTGTATGAGATGAAACTGTTTTTCCCAAAGTTAATTTCAGCTATCTGGAATCAGAACTGATGTGTTTTTGGCTTTGGTTTTTCTACTGACAAGCACTGTAGTGACCTGTGCACCATTGGCAAAAAGTGTTACACCTATATTCCTAACTAGCTGGGATACCTGGCAGGGTTGAAGACTGGACCCTGAATTACACCTTAAGCCTTATGTCCTCCCTATAACCTGGATAATTATGCAAATTAGTAGTAAATGACCGTGCAGGTAGGCGTATTCTCATACTGTTTGGATTGGGGTATATCAGGAGTAGACTTGCTTACAGAAAATAAATCAGTATAGCTTCTAAAATCACTTGAGTTTCAGAAATCACTGCAGAACAGAGGGGGTGATTCAGCTGCGGACAGATATGTTATCGCAGCTGCTAGGTACAAAACAAGTCGCATCAGATCATCTGCAATCCCTTTGGCCGACTGAGTGACCATGGGGTCAGGCAAGCCAGCCATCACAAATGAGCAAAAAAGGCAAGGAAATCTCTGGCTTCTGCACTCCCCCACCCCCTCCAACGGAGACGACATGCATCCGTTTTGGCAAATGGAGGTCATCGCCGCCCCCTCCCAGAAATGACAGCAGACTGTCCATCACTAACAGTCTGCTGCCGGACTGCGTGCAGGATCGCAGACCTGTATTGCACTTGCACAGTATGGGTCAGGCACCTGCACAGATTCCCAGTAATCAGAAATCTGTATGATCCCTGTCACTGTGTCCACAGCTTAATCACAACCTGAAATCACTCTGCAGACCAACATTGAAGACCATATCTAGCAGGGCTGCCATCAGGATGGGAATGCCAGGACTGGAGTCCCATTCCCCGACAGGAAAGGGTCCACCCACATTGGTACTGTGTGGCTGTGATCACTCTCCCCTGCTGTTTGTAATCTCCATATACTAAGCTTTGCCAGGATCAAAGATTGTGGATTGATTATGCTGTCTGCCACAGTCTGAATGTATCCAGTGCCAGATTAAGGCCCTCTTGGGCCTGGAGCTGAAATTTATGAAGGGCCTATTGTGTGCTGCTGCAGGGGGTGTGATTACTGATATGGGGGTGTGGCCAGTGATGTGGGGGTGTGGTCTATGACATGGGGTGTGGCTAGCACCATGAAGCATAGCTACCCGCCTACATTCAACATCTCAATCTCCCTCCCCTCTTTGATTATATGAAGCATACACCACCTGTTCTTAAAAAAAAAAAATACAAACTATGGTTTATTAATAAAATGTAACAAATGTTATTAATAAAGTGCTGCAACAGAAACATACCTGAAAATTGCGTTTTTCAAGATTTACCATTGAACAAAGTAAAAGATGCAGAACATGAAAACATGAATAAACTAAATAAATATTAAATATAGCTAAAATATGTGATCTGAATATTAATATATATTAAATTAAATATGTTAACTGTGACTGCAACAAATGGCTCCATAAGACTGGGGCCAAACTGTAAAAAGGTACGCTCTTTGGAATTTGGTACATAGGGGTCAGACCGTAGTCCCCTTTGGGGACTGCAGTCTCATAGATAGATAGATACAGTTACAAGATCCAAGTTTTCAGTAGGATGCATACAGACATAATACTTAATACCCACACCGGACCTACCATGGTGCTACTTCATCGCGCATTGATGACGTCAAAGGTCTCACGAGATTCAGGCGACACAGAGCATCCACACTACAAATGAACTGTAAACAAAGAGTATGATTGGGATCCTGCTGCACAATTGTTGGCCCTGTGTCAGTGTTTCAACTGCCAAACCAGGGGCATTTCTATAGAGGAGGGGGCCCGTGTACAGTCTACGACACGGTGGCCGGCAGCGCACTGAGCTATGCGCGGCCAGCGCCGGAGTTATAGACTCTGGGCACTAGACTGTGCCCAGAGTCTATAGTGTATGCACAGGTCACCGGGAAAATGGCCGCGGCGGCCATTTTCACTGTACTGCGCATGCGCAAACAACGGCTGCCGCAGCCATTTTCCAGTCATTTTACAGCGCCGGACCCCCCCCCGCGCTGACGTGGGACTTCAGAGAGGTAAGTAATATTAAGGGTGCAGCTTGTGCGGTGTGGGGCCCCCTGGACCCAGGGGCCAGTGTTCTCCGCTCCCATTATAGATACCCCCCTGAGTCAAACCACTGCGATCACAATGCAAACTCAGCACTACATAAGGACGCCCACTTTACCATACGCACATCTGTAATACTTAGCAGAATAGCGAATCCAATCGGTACAACTGAGTACCATCACAGCCTCACACAGTTGCACAAGCCCTAACCTTACTCATAAATTGCTAACAGCCATGCACGCTATGAGACTTCACACTGTGGTGTGTGAACGCGTCGGCACGCAAGCGTTTCCCCGACCACCCCCCCGCGCCACCACCCACAAATGGCACTTCCTGTCAATCACTCTGCGATGGATCTGCAAAGCCTCTGAGATCGCAGTCCTGATCGCAGTGGCCACTTTGCGCACTGTGATGCGTACACATGCGCAGAACGCAACAATTGCCCTATTGCGTAGTTGTGATCGATAATGAATCAGGCCCTATGTTTGTATGCAACCTGACAAAATGTTAATCTTGCACCTACCCCTTTGTATCTCAGTCAAATATTGCAGTTTTATTTTCCATTGTTTCACACATGCAAAAATCAAACATGCTCTCTATATATTTATAATATATACACACATATATTATATATATTTATAAATACATAACACATTTTTATTATATATATATATATAGATATGTATGTATATATATACAGTATATATATACATACAAATATATATATACACATACATACACACACACAATATATTTATATATACATACACAGCCTATATATACATACATATATATGTGCACAATATTTATATACAGTGTTTATATATATATATATATATATATATATATAGACACACACATACAGCTTATATACATACATAAAATATAAATGTGTGTGTGTATATATTTTAAATATTTGGACTATACTCAAAATATGTATTTATATATAATTAAGCTTTATAACAAACTCTCACCCTGCATTATGTATAAATGTATACTACTATACACAGCAGTAGCCAGGCAGCAGGCCCGACATGCAGCTGCTGAGTCTGCTCGTGCTTGTGCCTGGTGGACATTGGACATACTCATAGACAGAGCCGGGCTGCTTCAGGCTGTCGGTGCGGTGGTGGCGGGTGGCGTCTATGTGACGTCACATGCAGTGCGTCACGTGGCGCGGAGGCGCCAAGTGACTGTGAGCTAGTGGCACTTGGAGGGCAACTGAAGCCCTCCATGCGCCGCAATCATGTTTTTACTTTCGGCTTTCGAGCCATCGGTGCCGCGGGTGGGGGAAAAGGGGGGTGTGGTGCGCGGCTGGGGGGCGGGGCCTCGGACAGCCACTGGCAGGCTGTGCAAGGGGAAAAAAGATCCTGGCTAGTGCACACAGCACAAATCTTTCTGTGTGGGCCTATTCTGATCGTGGGCCTGGAGCTGTAGCTCCATCAGCCCCAATTATTAATCCGGCCCTGAATGTATCGAGTGGAATGTATCGAGTGCTGAGCTGCTTATGAGTCTGCCAGAGTGTGACATTGTGTGGACTGTATGAAGCCAGCCCCTCAGACCCAGAACCTGTGTAATTTAAGAGTGTCACAGTTTTATGGGATTGTGTGACAATGTGTGGCCCTGACGAAGTTCAAACCTAGGCAAAAACCTAATCCTGGTCAAACTACACCACAATGCCAAATTTGGTGGAGCTAGGTCCAAAACTCTGTCCATGCATAAAGGACAAACAGACACACACCCACACTTTCCTACTTATTATATAGATAATTCCAAGTACATTTTAGCTAATAATCAGCATATATAAAAGTGACTTGCAGTGGGACCCGAAACACCATGTGGCTCATGTAGAGTTAGAAATGTGCACCTTCTTTCAACTACAAATATGCACTTTCTTTTCATGCATGCTCTCCAAACATTTTTATACATCCATGACCTTGCCATAGCACAGCGGCATTTTGTGCTTATGACCCCAGATGGGATGGGGATTGCAAACAATTTTAAGTACAATAAGATTACGCTCAAGTGAAATGCATCCCATGCTGACCAGACACATATGCACCTTATATGGCAGTGGATCACTTGCAAGTGCCTGACTCCTGGTGAAAAATACCAATTGATGGTGATGATTGGCAGACACTTGTGATTGCCTGAATGCAGTGGTGGAATTAGTGTATGGTGGGCCCAGGTGCAACAATATGCATCACCCCTCCCTGCAATTAAGGGACTATCTGCGCACAGTGAAGATGGGTCTCGTGGGGAAGTGTTGTGGCTTCATAACACATAGGTATCAGTAGCACCATATAATGCAGAGAGTGTTGCAGTGGATGCCATATAATGCAGAAAGTATCACAGTGACCACCATATAATACAGAGAGTGTCACAGTGACCACCATATAATGCAGAGAGTGTCACAGTGACCACCATATAATACAGCGAGTGTTACAGTGACCACCATATAATGCAGAGTGTCACAGTGACCACCATATAATGCAGAGTGTCACAGTGACCACTATATAATAGAGTGTCACAGTGACCACCATATAATGCAGAGTGTCACAGTGACCACTATATAATACAGAGAATATCATTGACCACCATATAATACAGATAGTGTCACAGTGACCACCATATAATACAGAGAGTGTTACAGTGACCACCATATAATGCAGAGTGTCACAGTGACCACCATATAATACAGAGAGTGTCACAGTGACCACCATATAATGCAGAGTGTCACAGTGACCACCATATAATAGAGAGTATCACAGTGACCACCATATAATACAGAGAGTGTCACAGTGACCACCATATAATGCAGAGAGTGTCACAGTGACCACCATATAATGCAGAGAACATCACATGGACTGCCTAGTAATTCAGATAGTGCCCTAGTGAGCATGATATAATGCATAGAGCATTGCAGTGAGTGTTATAAAATGCAGAGTGTGTCACAGTGACCACCATATAATACAGAGAACATCACAGGGACTGCCTAGTAATTCAGAGAGTGCCCTAGTGAGCGCCATATAATGCATAGAGCATTGCAGTGAGTGCTATAAAATGCAGAGAGTGTCACAGTGAGCACAACGCCATTTTTCGAATGGCAACGAGATGCCATTTTGTGAATGGCCACACAACACCATTTTAGCGAATCCCACAATATCAGTACATACGGCAATGCTATTATTTAGCGTTGTGCGATTCCCACGCAATAAAACAATGTTAAAAGTCCTCATTATATAAATACAGTTACTAAAACATATAATATGAACAACCCTGCAAAACACGTACCACAGTGTACTCCACAAACACGCAGATGCACAACGCTAACTAGTGTCTTTTCTTAATATCCTTATACTTACACATTGCACACTTACATAGAAAGGTTCCCCAGCATTAAGGTTAATATCCAAGGTTATATTCATTATAATCTAATAAAGCAACTGTATTTGTGATCTCAGGTTTAGTACATGATAAACAGACCGTGTTTGGTGCCATTCTGAACCACTGTTTATTTGCAGATTTCCGGTTCCATCGGCAAGGAAATTGTAACATGCGTCTGGGAATTATGGATCATAGAGAGATAGGCATTGAAATGTACTCTGTTCATGTAATGTAAATAGCCAGTTTAAACTTGTTCTTTGGCGGGAAAACGGACACAAAGAAGCTGTTGGAGGCTGAACTATTACAATATAAGCTAACCTATGAACTGCATCATAATAGGAGAACCAGGAAGAAGAACCAATGGGATTATGCCAACTTGTTCTATTGTATTGCCTATCTCTGCAAGGGTTTATATGCAAGCACCCTGAATCTGCTAGTCATTCATCTTTTCTTTGCTGTTGACGGAGGTTTCATAGTTGATGCCGGGAATCTGGATTCAGAGCGCATGCGTATGTTCGACTGTACCCAGTGATTGTATAATCTGTTTGCTCTAATTGTATTTAGATCACAGCGTGTAACTATCTGCTTTTTGGTGAATAATATCTTTTTGTGCTTTGGAACCACAATCAAAGTCTGGAAAGCAATTATTTCTTGTGTGACTTATAATGCTAAATAGCAACATTTAGGGTGTATAGATAGGTAGGAATTCATAAACCCCACCACAGACAGTATAATTACACACTCCAACCCCACCCACCCCAGTAAAAAAACAAATACATTCCTCCCCATTGCATATATATGGCACCTCCTAGATGAAACTGGCACTTAACTGTCCAGGAAGAGGATCTGCATGGTCCCTGCTAGGCTTCAAGGCACAGGAAAGGACTAAAGGAGAGACACAGAGCTAGACTGGAGTGGAAGGAGTGGGGACTCAGGGTTAGGGGGCAGGGTCTCTGACAGGGATAGAAGGTTTGCTGTAGAATAGACAGCTGCGTCTTGGGCAGTCTAGTGACAGGTAGTGCGAAGATAAGAATGGGAGAGGCCCCCTCCCCACCTCCGGCTGGACTGCCTTCTCCTTCATTACCGCCCACGGTCGGCCATAGAGTATCGTAATAATGAGCCAGTTTGACTCATTATTAGAGCTGCCCGGCTGTGGGCCCCCTCATTGTGGCGGGTCCTGGTGCAACATAACTGCTGCACCACAGATAGTTCCGCCCCTAGCTGAATGCATCTGAACCACTCCAACTTTAGCTAAAACTATAGTACCATTACTGCTGCAATCTATTCTCATTATTACAGAGATACCTGCAATTGGCCCACAGTAATAAAGCACATTTCCATTTCATATTTTAAAGGGGAAGGCAACGTATGTGTGCAATGATTTAAATGGAACAAAAACATTTAGATTGTATTTGCATGGTGAATTCAACTTTCTTAGTTACATTTTTCCTCTTCTCTCTGTTACACTCTGTTATGCCCATTCTCCCACCAATGAGTATAGAATAAAACGCTTGATGATGTGCCAGCCACATCAGCCTCCTGATATGGCCATGTCTGGTGGCCCCATTCTCTGCTAGGCTCTCCCTGGAAGACAACTCCCATTTCTAGGACTCTTATGTACTCCTTTTTGGGAACAAGAGAGCTGTTGCCTCCATGACCTTTCTTTGCAGTCTCCTCCTTGAGTAACCATAATGTCCCACCACACTGTTTCCATCATCCTGGTTTTGCTCCTCTTCATGTTCTCTTCTGGACAGCAGACAAGGGTGAAGGATTATTATGCTCAGTAGCTTTGAGCTTTGGAGGGATCCAGCCGGTGTTGACTGGATCTTGTCTGAATATCAAGCTTCAACTCTGTATAGCCTGTAATTTCATCTACACACCGTGACATGTAGTCTGAAATTAGACTACATGTGAAAGCCGCATTGCCACATACAGATGTGTTCTCATACACCTAACGTTAATACGCCATACTCTGCAAGACACCTGGCGCATCTGAGCCACTCTGAGGGTTGTAGTGGACTTGTCTTTTTCTTAAAATTTTACACATGCCTAGAAGCCGTGAATTTCTTGCATTTCTGCACACAGAGAGAACACATTTGCAAAGTGAGTGACAGGTATTCAGCGTTTGGTGGAGGTAACAGGAAGGTGGTAAAAAATGCAGGTGTTTCTGACTGTTTTAACGCTGTTCCATGGGCGTGCATAAATTAGCCACTGCGATTACATATGCAACACGCGAGCCCTCTGTTTGTCAGGAGAGCTGCAGTGTTTGCGGCTGGTCAGACCTGCCGCAAAAGCAAGATGGCTGTTCAATGTGCATCGATGCTCTGGTAAGCTTTGGAACTATTGGCATAATTTTGCAGTTGCGTTCCGTGTAAAGCTGCGATTGCATTAGCCTCCATCTCTGAATCAGGCCGGCTGTGCGGCCGAGTTACCCGGGACCTAGCTCCCCAAGAAAGGCTGTTTGGTACAACCGAAACCACAGTGTACGAGGACACGTGTGTAGTCACACGCAATCAGCCACACGTGGAGGGGCAACTGATATGCAAGAATCACTCATAGATGGGTAACCCAGGTTTTTGCAGGTGAGTGCGCAGCAACCCGGGTTATTGTGCTGCGTGAAAAGGCAGGGTCGAAAATTTAATAAACCGGGTCAAGTGACCCAGCATTTCAATCATGGTCACGAGAAAGGTTGAAAGCGTGTTCTACCCTGCTCGTGGTGCAGTGTGAACGGGTAACCCGGGTCGCTGTGACCTGGGTCCCATTCTTTACATAGGAAGAGTCGGCGCTTGGAGATGAAGTCATCTCCAAGTGCCGGCTCATCACATGACGCCAATGGAATCATCGACCCGGCATTAGTGCCGGGTCTGGCCGCTTGTCTGACAGGAGTCTCAGCCAGGTCGTGCCCGGGATGGGCGCGTGAACATAATCCCGGGTGCGACCCGGGATTATGTTCTGTCTTTACGCTATATGCTATGTTATGTTACTTTAAGACTTTTACCATAATAACACGTTTTCACTACTTTTCCACTACTTTCAAACTATTTTGAGATTCCTATTAAAATCTAAAAAATAATTCCAATACATTGTACAGTAATTTGTTTCTGAAGCAGGCTTGTTGAAATCTACAGTACTTGATGTAGTGAAATACAAAGATGATTATGTTCTTTTATTTTGAAATGAGCCATATGTTTTGGAGAGATTATTTTCACACAAATTACTAACAACAACTCTGTTACAAGATAGGTGCAGCCTATCCCCGCCCTAGGTAAACTCTAATAATGCTGTTCCAAAACTCTCTCAGTCTATCACCTGTACCATTTATGCACAAGGTGCACACTGCCGGAGCTCCCATTGGAGGTAAGATTGCTATTATTGTTGCCTTTAATTTACGTATTCCCTGCAACCTCTGTTCTCAGAAGTCAAATATTACTAGCATTATTTTTATATATCACTTTTTATATTTTATATAGATACTAAAATACTGTATCTTACTTCTTATCAATCATATTAAAATATCCAGTGTTACTAATCATTTAATATTTTTGGCTTATACAGTCTGCTGTTTTAGAAGTGTGTTCTGCTCAGGTGAAAATAAAAATGAAATATTGTTCCAGTCAATAGTGTCCTACTCATAGAGGGGTATTCAATATGAAACGTTAACTTCACTGTCGAAGTTAACGTTTCATATTAGAGTTTTTACCTGCGTTAAAGTATCGGGCGCGCTCCCGCTTATACCCGTATTCAATATAAAATTAACGAAAACGGAACACTCCGAAGTTGGATTAGCGTAAAGTTACGAATTTTTCCTTAAAAAAATTGTAAGACCCCCCCTAAAGTAGTAAAAACATGGGGGATCACTATGGGTACCCCCGTTTTAGCCTTTAATTGAAAGTCGGGGATTTAAATAGCCGCAGCAGGTGGTTTTTTTCCGACATTGAAGAAGTGATGCAGAAGAGCACTTAGGTTATTTTTTTGTTTTTTTTAAGTGGTCCCATCAAATTTGGGGTACATGAAAATGGGTACTAGCATATTTTTATGTCCCTAAAGTAAGTTTTTAAAAATTCTGCATTTGTGCACCTGCCGCTATAATTCTATTCTAGAAAACACCTGCCGCATACTTGCAGAATAGCCCTGAACCTATTTCCTACTGTAAAACAATTTTTTCCCATTTTTTTTTTCACCCCAATTTTTAAATAAATTTTTTGGGGTGTCCCTATTTTTTTTTTTTTTTTTGACACAGTTCTTTTTTAAATGTCAGTCCCAGGGGTGCAGGCTATTTTTTTTAAGCCTGCACCCCTAAACTCCAATTCTGCACTTTTTTTTGACACCTATTCAATGGTGAAAAGTTATCCCCGTTTTTTATCAAAGACTTTTCAAAACTGCGATGAGTCTTTGAAATTGAATACGGTGTAAAAGTAAAACCTGCGATAATGATGTCATACCTCCGATATTAACGCAAAAATGATGTTATCGCACCCATATTGAATACCCCTGATAGTCTTTTGCTATCTTGTGAAAAAAAAGCCATGTGTGCTGAGTGTACATGCCTTGGCAGTCAACAGACATTATGCAAATTAAGAGTGAGGTGGAAAAGTAAACAGAAGTGCACTGTGAAAAGAGTCAAAATCCTATTAAAATCTAATTTTTTTATTTTTTTAAATTTGCAGACTTTAAAGCTCTGTTTGAACAACTATATACAGACAACTTGTTCCCCTTTTTTGTGTTGTTTTTTTTTAAGCCATTTCCTTTTGATGTTTTTATACTGTATTATTTTATTCCCATTATATTTTTTACTATGTCAATTAATCGGATGTGGATTTAAACCGTTTTTTCGGACTGCATATAGTCTTCATCCTTTTTTTGGATTTGATACTCTATGGGAGAAATTTAAGATATAGAGACCTGGGGGCCCATTTATTAATGATCGCATTTTGCAATGCGATCAGGGCATCCAGTACCGCCCATGATCACATTGCAAAATGCGATCATACCGGCTGAATGTACTATCCGGCACATGCAGGGAGACGGGCTCCTGCGATGTGGCCGGAGTGCATGCGGGACTGCTGCGCATGCGCAGTCCCGCGGACTGCACATGAGCGGCGCCCATTGCCGGCGGAGGGATCTGGGGGATCCCTCCGCCGGCTGAAATGCGGTAAATCCCCATAGACTACAACGCTATCTTCAGATAGCGTTAGCTGCTGGGGCCAATATCGGGAATGCTTCGCATTCCCGATATTGATACATTTGGCAGCATCGCATCCCCCATAGAAACCTATGGGGGAGGCGGCTGCGGGCGGCAATGGAGGTATCGCAGCAGGTATAGGAGATACCTGCTGCGGTCCCTCTTTCATACATCCGGGGGATACTTAATATTTGAGGTAAACCCCTGAAAACAGGTGTTTTCGGGGAATTTACCTCAAATTAACTTTGATAAATGGGCTCTAAAGTATCATTTGGACACTTATAAAGAAACCTTTATACATTTGAAATCATCTACATCAGTGGTTCTCAAACTCTGGGCATGATTCAGACCCGCTCGCGAGCGCTGTGCGCTCGCAAGCAGGTCGATGGTGGCACAGTGCGCATGCGCACGATGGAGCCGGCTCTGTTGTGCGCATGCGCGAGACCCGGATAGCGACGGGCAAGCCGTTGCTCCGGGTCTCGTACCAAAGGGGGCATGCTGTCGATTATGAGTGACAGCACGCCCCCTTTGGTGGGCGGGCCGGGGGCGTGGCTGCCAGACGGAGGCGTTCCCATGGGAATGCCTGCCGTCTGGGGCCGGCCCCACTGACATCACGTGATGTCAGTGGGAGTGCTTTCGGCTCTGGTAGAGCCGAAAGCACTCTAGGGCTTGCGGCAATGAGACCCTACCACAAGGGTCTCGTCGCAAGCCCGATGGTCGTGATGGTCTTGACCATTGTGACCATCATCATGGCCGCTCGCTATAGCTGTGGGTGGTCACCCACAGCTATGCGAGCGGCCAGGAGGCCGCTCTAAAAAAACCAGACTGCCGGCCCTGATTCAGAGCGAGCGCTCTGTCAGAGCGTCCGGCTCTGAATCAGGGCCTCAGTCCTCAGGACCCCACATAGTTCACGTTTTCCAGGTCACCCAGCAGGTACACAGGTGTAGTCATTACTCACGGACACATTTTGAAATATCCACAGGTGGAGATAATTTTTTCACTTGTGATTATGGGGGATATGTATCAATAGTTTTTTGCGTTAAAAAAAGTCATAAAAATGGTTTTCAAGTATTTATCACTAGAGATATGTTTCGAGGAAATGTATCAATGTTTTTCACATATTTTTTAGATTTTTTTTCGGCAAAGTATGGTTTTCATTTTTTTATTATATCGCTATTTTTGTTGTAATTGAAATCAATGAGAGCCTTATGTATCATCATTTTATCGTTTTTTTTTTAAGTGAAAATTATCGTTTTTTTTGCAACATACTTTGGCTGGCGATAATTGTATTCCAGCACCACTGATGTTAAAATAAGCTATGTTAGTTATTGCTATTTAGATGAAACTTTTGAAATTTAAATAATCAGTATTACTTGTAATCTATATTTATATTTATATATATATATATATATATATATATATATATATATATTATTTATTTATTTATTTTTTTTCAATTTAAAAAAAAATATAAAGGATAACTCTTATAAATAAATAGTTCTATTTTTTTATTATTAAAATTACCATTTGCTATAAATGGGTCCACAAATAAGGTTCAAATAATCTAACAAGTACTACACATACCTGTCTTATAGAAGAATGGAGTTTATTTTATTATGGTGAGCTACAGTATGTGAGATATATATACACACAAACACACGAACACAATATATATATATATATATATATCTATATCACAGACACACATACACAGTATATGACCCATAGAAGAAAAGTAGAAGTTTTTGTAGGGAAAATCAGGAGAAACTAAAGGGGAGGGGAAATCTAGTATCAAGGGATTCCTTTATTTTGATGAACCACTAGAATTTCGCTTGTCACTCACGCAGAACGCCACCTACCGTTCACTGCGCATGTCCAAAATTGAAATAGAGCATGCGCAGTTGTTATTTTTTTGTATCGGAACATGAAAAAATCATTTATGCAGTTGTTTTCCCATTATCTAATTAGAAAACAAAAATGCGAAAATTATCACACTTCAGGGGATTTATCACTTTTCCATTTTTGGCGAAAAAACATGATAAATATGACGATAAAAAAGCGAAAAGATACACGATGTCTGGCGAAAAGAAACATGATCTTTTCACATTTTTTGATACATAGTATGTGAGGAGACTTGGAAAACATGCACTGTTTGGGGTCCTGAGGACCGAGTTTGAGAACCTGTGATCTACACTAACCGTGAGTGGGGTACGCCCTTTTCTATCCATGAAGCTTCTCTAAAGAAACCTTGATGTGCTTAGAAATTATAGTTTAATAGTGAGTGGGGTACGCCATCCTATTTCTCTTGGTGGAATATTCTCTCGTATGGGCTATATACGTTTCTAAACACAGTGGTGGAAAAAGAAACCTTGATATGTGTTAATCTGCACTATCCAGTGTGAGTCGGAGTATGCCTGCTGCTTTTGAATGAACTTGCCACACTTGAAAGATTTTATTATTTTTTTATTTTAAATTTTTATTTAGTTGTCCTTGCTGGGGTGATAAACTTTATTACACATATACTTTTTTCTATTTTATGGTATCACGTGTATATTGGAAGAATTAGACAAGAAAGATACTTCAGACCTCTCATCGTGGCCACCAATTTTCTTCTACACAGGAACGTAATATTGTTAATATAATTTTTATTTCTTTCAATCGCCTATTGTTTTGAGTCACACTATTATTATGTTTATTGAGATATAAGGTGCTATTGAGGGTGCTATTGAGAGTCCAACCACTATTACAGTCCACTGAAGCAGGTGATCTCTTTATTATAAAATGGCAAAGATTCCAATGGTTGTGGTAAACTGAGACCAAATGGAAAACCTCTTATAGGTGTAATTTGAGGCAAAACCAATTAGTGGCCAAAAGAAAAAGGGGATATATGTTAGCCCTTTTATCCTGAACCCTCTCTTTTTAATATATGCATTCAGTGCCTTCACATTTAGCTCTAGTTTGAATGACACATTTGACCTGTATGAGAAATGTATCATGCAGACTTTGGAGGCCATGACTGCCAAATCTATTTTCCCCTACTCCTAAGCCATAGATAAGACTTTGTCTAACAAGGGGCTGCAACTCTTGAGCATATTTTAGAAAGAAGAGTAAATGAGGATACTCTGACTGCTTGAAAGTATTTTTAGGAGCCATCTGACTGAGCATGACCTGTGGACCTTGAATGTGACCCCTGACCTCACCTAAGAAATCTGGCCAAAGAGGTCCGCATCTAACAGAATGGGCATGTCAAGTGGCCTCGGAACTAAAACCTGCTAGCCTATCACCAATAATGAGGGTGGCTCTACTAATTGCCTTTAGTAAGATATACTTAAAGGCTACAAGAGACTCTATTGTGCAGAAAAAGCCTACAACTCCTGGTTTTCCATCCAGAGCACTGCAGGGCTCACACTGCTTAGGTATGGCAGATTCAGTCTTTCTGAACAGAACGTAAAGGACCAGCAGCACCAATTATTTTAAAACTGAATTTGCCTTAACATTTGGTGCATTGGGTCGCTTTAAGACCTATCACCCCTATGTGAACATAAAGAGGAGTCAACTTCAGGGCAAATAGTGCTAGTGCATCTGGGAGCCCTGTATAACTCCTTAAACCCCATTTATAATTTTTGACTAAGGTTGCTCTGCAGCAGGGGTGGGAAATAACCGTCTCCTCAGCTGCTGCTGAACCACACCCACGCCACAGTCTTAGCATGCCCTGATTGCAAAACTTAGGCAGGGCATGCTGGTATGCACAATCCCACAGCAACTGGAGAGCAGCCTACAGCTCCTGTACCAGCCAGCTGGGCAAACTTGTATACCTCATACCAGTGTAAGGCAGTGGCGTCCCTCGCCGCAGTGACATCCAATGCAGGGAGGGATGCCACGCGCGTGATGCTGCAGTGCGCCGCCGAAAAGGGGGAGCTGCCTCAGGAAGGGATGTGACCTAGGGGAGGGGACGTGGACTTGCAGACCAAACCCCGGCCCATGGTGGTTATCAATGGGGTGGTGGGGGGTGGTGGGGGGTGCCGGAAATGCGGGCAGTGCCGGCTCCTTCACTGTGACAGGAGCTGAGTGCTGCACTTAATGCTACAGTGCAGCACCCCAGCTCCTGTCACCAGGGCTGCTGACAGCTGCGCTGGTCCCAGGTGACAGGGGGCGTGGCCTAATCGCGGCAGGCATTACCACGCCCCCTTACAAAAAATTTATTTTCAGCCCAGCGCACAGCCAATGGGGGGCACGATCAGCGTGATCGCTCCCCCCATAGGAATAGGAGACTGCTCCAGCTGCTGCTTTAGCAGCTGCAAGCAGTCTCCCAGTGCAGCCCAGCACACAGCAGCATATGCTGGGCTGCTGTAACATAAGAGCCCCGGGCACCTGCCGGGCCCTTCCAGCAAGCCTGGGTAATTAGTACCCGCTGCCCCCCCTCTCGATGCCCCTGCCTGTTGCTGAGGGGGAGCCTGCACCTTGGTGTCACACCTCAGCAGGTGACACCCAGGTGCGGCTCCCAGACAACCCCGCACCCCCCCTTGTAATGCCATGGGTGTGAGGTATATAATTTGGTGGGAGGTTTTACCTGCTAGTGTAATGCTGGCCATCTGTATATTGCTACACTTCCATCTTTGAAGAGGCTGAGGACCTAGTCATCTCTTCTGACCAGTGGCGGATCTAGACTTTACTTTTAGGGTGGGCGGCTTAAGAATTAATAACGATACCTCCACTCTCTATTCATTACAAAGGCTCGCCCCAGCCCATCATGTGCACCAGACACTCGCCCCCAATCCCACTGATATACTCCACAAACACAGACTGACAGTACTCTTCTGAAAAAGTGACAGGCAGGACTAGACCTCCCCCCCCCAATAACAAATTGTTGCACAAAGGCTCCCCCCAGCCCCACATATGCACCAGACCCCCCCAAACTCCACTGATATGCTCCACAAAGATATACTCACAGCACTCTTTTGAAAACGTGACAGGCAGAAGACTCAACCATATTGTCAGCCTACACAGCCCAGTATCATCAAAATGGCGCCCGCGTCGCCGGATTCCCAGTGTCCCCACTGCGCATGTCAAAAATCAAATCTCTGACCTTGCGCATGGAAGGAGGACAGGGGGGTCCAGCCGCGGAAGATGTTATTACCTCAGCCGGAAACACCCACCCTCGCCGCAATGTGTACGGGGGTCGATCACCCTGATTGCCCCCCCTCCCTGGACCTGCCAATGCTTCTGACTCACAGTCAACTGAAGGAGGGACATGGTGGACATACATACCCAGAAAAGTTTAATAGTGGAACATTGGGTAGGGACCACTTTTGTCTTAAATGGTAGTCCTAATGGTGCCAGCTTCAGGCAGAGGTACTGTGCCAGCTATAGGCAGGAGAAATGTGTCTGGTGCGGACACTGGTGCTTTGCCACCTCCTGGAAATTTTAGGGAAGGACCCATTTTTGCTTGAACAGGCATCTCTGTGTGAATTTATCTCCACATTCACTTTTGAACCTTATGTTTTGCCACCTTTGGGCAATTTCAGGGGTTGCTGCAATTCTGACTGAACAGGCATCTCTGAGTAGTCTCTGGAGGGAGAGGTGTCTTTTGGCAGTGATTTGTACCTCCGACTCTGAGGTAGAAAAAAAACAGCTAAATGAGAAAGAATCACTGCTGGCAGGAAGAGGCCACTTTTTTTCTATCTCTTAAACAAAGGAGAGGTTATGTTTGGCAGTGACTTTACCTCAGACTCTGAGGTAGAAAAACAAACAAACATTACACTCACCTGATTTTTTGAATAACAGTGTAAGATAAATAATCACTGCCAGCACTGTTAGTGGCTCTCCTATAACATTACGGCAAGACAAGGGAGGATAGCTGTATTCTGTCAGGTCTGCGCTAAAGGAAAATCTACCTGAGGGCGGGCTCAAGCAGTCACATGACCATTAGGTCAGAGAGCAGTCGCTCGGCCCCGCTCTCCTGTGTAGGAACAAGCTAGTAACTTTTTTCACTTTACCTTGTTCCAGTGGTATTCGGGAGGCTTGCTCATTCACCCACCAGCTGCTGCTAGGTGGCAATCCTCCCGATGAACAAAAAAACTTTTGAGCAGGGATGGACTGGGGCTGCTCAGCAGCCCTGGCAGTCCCCCTAATGTGCGTTCCCACAAAAGGGGAGTGGCCTTGCTCAAAGGGGATGTGGCCACGAGTCACAGGGGCATTTTGCAAGTCACAGGGGCATGGCCTCACTGCATGCCCCTGTCTTTCAGTGTCCCGGCTGAACAGAGCAGCGGGAAGCGGAGCTGCTCAGCTGGGGTTTGCTGCCAGACAGGCCCATCTGGCCATCGACACTTCTGGCATTTGCCAGAAGTGCCAGATGGGCATCCGGCCCTGCTTTTGAGCAAAGAAAACATAGAAAATTAAATCAGGCAATTCAGTGCTTAACTACAGTAACAAACAAAACTATTAAAATTAAAATTTGAAGTTGGGCTAAGTTTAAAGTTCTGAAATTAATAATATATCTAGTAATCCAGCTTTATTCCTTTGATAAAGTGTTGTCTGTTGTTTAGAGCAGTGGTGGCATTGTGGTCCATGACACTCAGTGCAGCCAATAAATCCCTGTGCTCGCCCAGAAAGGGGATGTGGTAAAGGGTAAAGGGTGTAACCTTGTGGAACACCCTTGTTTCATTACCCATGCAGTGTACCCAGCACTACTATAGATGCCGGGCTGCTCCCAGAGAGTGACAACTCAGGGATCTATGTACTAAGCCTTGGAGAGAGATAATATGGATGGAGATAAAGTACCAAACAATCAGCTCCTAACTGTCACTTTACAGGCTGTGCTTGAAAAATGACAATTAGGTGCAGACTGGTTGGTACTTTGGGGAGAAGCATTAAGCCTTGGAGAAAAATAAAGAGAGATAAAGTACCAACCAATCAGCTCCAAACTGACAATTTACCGTCTGTGTTTGAAAAGTGACAGTTAGAAGCTGATCGGTTGCTACTTTATCTCTGTCCACTTTATCTCTCTCCAAGGCTTAGCATATATCCGCCTATATCTCTTCCCAGTATATCTCTTCCAAGGCTTAGTACATAGACCCCACAGTCTCTGTCTGCACTGCCTACTCCTCCTCAGTGAAACGGAGCCGGGCGCTGCACTGTGTTGTTAGTATGCAGCGCTCGGCTACCTGTCACAATAGAAGCCAACATTTTGGTGTCACAACGGTGATACCCGGCGTGGTCTGCACCCCCCACATCCACCTAGTGACGCCACTGGTTTCGACTTTACTGCTTTTTGCTAGAGATGAGTGTTCCAGATTTCAAGGAATCCGAACCGCTCCGAATAGCGGGAATCTGAGCCGCGGCTTCGGTCTTCTCGTCAGACTCGGAGTCCCAGCCGAGGCTGAACGTCATCTTCCCGGAGTAGGATTCTCGCAGGACTTGGATTCGATATAACTTTTCACTGCATGCTGCTGTATGCTGCACGTACTCTGCTGTGTTTGCGGCTGTGTTCAGGCCTAACCCTAAGTCCCCCCCGGGAGCCCCTAACCTAACCCCCACGGCTGTCCGCGCCCGGCGCCCAGCTCAACCTTTGAACGGTAAGCCGGGTGTTCGGCTCCTGGCTTACTGTTTGTGGCACTGGCTCTGCATATTTAATAATATATATATATTAATTTAACAACTGCTGTGTCCAGAGTCTCACAAGGGGCTGTGCTGTAGCCAGTGTTTATAGGGGGCACGCTGCTGTTATATATATTAATATAATAACTGTGCTGTATCCCCCACTGTGTATACAAGAACTGTCTCCTTGGGTTGTAGCCCACTGTGTGTTCATAGCACATAAATACTGTGAAAAGTTAATGCAAGAAAAGTTAAAAAAAAAAATTAAAAAGTTTTTAAAAAAAACTGTTTTTGTGCTGTACTCCATTGTTTACTGTATACAAGTACTGTGACTCTGCTGGCCGTACCCCACTATGTATACAATTACTGTGACTCCTTGGGCCATAGCCCACTGTGTGTTAATAGCACACAAGTACTGTGACAAGATAATGCAAGAAAAGTTTAAAAAAATAAAAAAAATGTATTAGTTTTTTGTGCTATACCTCACTGTGTACTGTAAACAAGTACTGTGACTCTCCAGAACGTTGCCCACTGTATATTAAGGCACTGTGACTCCTTGGGTTGCAGCTCACTGTGTATACAATTACTGTGACTTTGCTGGCCATACTCCACTGTGTGTCTATAAGACACAAGTACTGTGACTCTGCAGTGAGTGGTGATTAGTAAATACATAATACTAGTAAGTAGTTTTTGTACAACTTGAGTGTTTTCATCAATATGGATCACGACAACCAAACGAGAGAAGAGCAGAAGCAGCAAGCAAATGCTAGCACTACAGCTGCTGCAACCAGTCATGAGGACAATACTAGTCCTTCACTATCATCTAAAGGTGATGCTCAAGGGAGTAGAGGCTTTCAAAAATCAGGGTATCTGAAATTAAAAAAAATAGATTTTACAGGGGTAAAGACAAAAACACCTCTAAAGGTTAGTGTAGAAAAACAGAAAATTTACAACATACCATTCACACTGGCAAGGAAAGGCACAGGATGTTGAGGATGAGGATGTTGTTTGTGTAAGTCAGACACTAGTGGAAGCAACTCTTGGCCATCATAAGAAGAAAGCCATTGTCATGCCTGGGCGTAGAACCAACATATCCACCTCTTATGTGTGGAATAATTTTTACCCAAATCCTGACAACATTTGTCAAGCCATCTATAACCTTTGTAGAACCACAGTAAGTAGAGGTAAGGATGTTAAGCATCTAGGAATCTCCATGCTATTACATCATCTGCAGCGAGCTCATGACAAGTATTTGATGACATCAGAAACTGGTGCTAAAAAAATAACAACAAGCAGTCCAGCATCAGCTAGCTCCCTTCTCTCTACTAGATCCCAGCACCTGCAATCTCCACCACCAACACCTTGACCCTCAATATCATCAGTAATGATCAGAGGTAGTCTGGCATTCAATTTGTTATTGCTAGGTGACTCCTCCCCTTTCCAGGACTCCTCAGAAGAATCCTGCTGCTACTGGGGGTGGATGTTCATCCCAGAAGTGGACCAAGAAGACTACTAATAGTAGAACAGTTGACTGTTAAACAATCCTTTGCAAGAGGAAGCATGTATGAAAGCTATCACCCAGTCGCACAGTGGATCACTGACGCCATGATAGCTATGCTAGTATTAGATATGTGTCCAATATCTGCAACTAATGCAGTGTGTTTTACACAGTTAATTGAGGTCCTGTGTCCCCAGTACCAAATTACATCTCTGTTTCATTTTAGCCAAAGAGCCATTCCTCGGCTGTACCAGGACGTTAAAAAAAAACTAATTATTGGCCTATAAAATGCCATTGTACCCACTGTCCACTTAACCACAGATATGTGGATAGTGGTAGTGGGCAAACTAAAGATTACATGACTGTGACCACTGGGTGAGTGAATCGCCTTCAGCAGCAGCGAAAGCAGTATCTAACAAACAACGCCAGCTCATTCAGAGGCAGGTTACTCAGTGTATCACCTGATTCAATAAGAGGCATACCACTGACAACCTCTTAGAAAAACTAAGATGTCATAGAAACATGGCTTACCCCATTTGGACTCTCCTCAGGATTTGTGATTTCTGATAATGCCACAAATATTGTGAAAGCATTACAACTGGGTGAATTTCAGCACATCCCCTGTTTTGCTCACACAATCGACTTAGTGGTGCAGGATTTTTTTTTTTAAATGACAGGGGCGTGCAGGAGATGCTGTCTGTGGCCCAAAAAATTTTGGGGCGGCATTCAGCAACAGAATGCAGGAGATTGCAGCACCTGCATGATCAGTTTAATTTGCCTGCCATCAACCGAAGCAAGAGGTGGTAACAAGGTGGAACTCCACCCTTTATATGCTTGAGTGGATGGAGGAACAGCAAAATGCCATCCATAGCTAAACAACAAGCCATGACATTGGGAGAGGAGGGGGAATGTACCTTAGCCCAGCACAGTGGAGAGTACTTTCTGTCTTGTGCAAGGTGCCCAAACCATTTGAAGTAGCCACATGTGAAGTGAGTGCTGACACTGCTAGCTTGAGGAAGGTGATTCCTCTGGAAAAATTGAAGAAGGAAATTAAAGCAAATCTGCAGAGTATGCTGGACTTGTAGATCAAGTCCTTTATTCACTTTGCCAGGATCCACGGTTGGCCAATTTCTTGAAATCTGATCACTACATTTTAGCAACCATGCTTGATCCTAGGATTAAGTCATATGCTGTGTCTTTCTTGATCCTAGGTTTAAGTCGTATGCTGTGTCTTTCTTTCCAACTGACCAAGATCTTAAAAGATGCAAAGAGCTCCTGGTGAGCAAGTTGGCAGCTCAAGTGACAGATGTCACTATGACATCTCCTCATTCAGTTTCTTCAGCAGCAGCCAGAAAAAAATTCAGCTTTCCCGAAAGACCCAGTGTTGATGCAGATAAGTCAACCCAACATTTTGACATCTGGTCGGGTCTAAAAGAATTACTCAACATTAGTGACACCTCTACCATAACTCCATCTGATACAAACACCATCCAAAGAATGGTGGAGGATTATGTTTTCATAACAACATACAAATAGACATGTCACAGAGTCCCTTCGAGTACTGGAAGGAAAAAAAGGCAATTTGGAGGCCCTTTTACAAACTGGCTTTGCATTACTGTACTTAAGCTGCCCACCCTCGAGTATGTACTCAGAGAGAGTTTTCAGCACAGCCGGGTACCTTGTGAGGGTAAGGTGTAGGAGGCTACTTCCTCAAAATGTGGAAAAGATTATGTTCATCAAAATGAACTGGAAATTCCATGAGGAAGACCTTTAACGGCAATTATGTCAGAGTACAGAGACCTCTGTAATGGTGGATGCCAGCGGGGATGAATTAATATTGTGTGAGGATGATGTACACACTGATGAGGGTGAGGATGGCAATGATGGTGACATCTTGCCACTGTAGAGCTGTTGACTTAACCTGATTAGTAGCTTGTTTTGTAAGGGCCCAAACAAACCAAGCACTTCAGCCACAAAACTGTCAGTCCCTGTTGCTGAAGTGCTTGGTTTGTTAAAGTGTGCATGTCCTTTTTAATATCCAACATGTGGGTGGGAGGGCCCAAAGACAATTCCATCTTGCACTACCTTTCATTTCTGGCACTGCTGTGTGGCAATGTTTCATAGATGTGCTTTAAACTACTGTGTCTGTGCTGCTGCTCTGTCACTTAGTAACCAGCCAGCTCACTGCAGCCTTTGGTCAATAATGGTGAAAACAATATTGTGAGCTTTGAGGTGGTCTAAATTGACTTTAAATGACTGGAAATTAATGTTAATAATACTCAATTAATACAAATTATGTGATTTTAGCTTTTTTGTAAATTTTTGTAAAAAATCCAAATCCAAAACAAGGCACGGCGGTTTGGTAAATCCAAATCCAAAGCCGGATGACGAATCAGAGCCAAATCCAAATCCAGCAAAAATGGTCTGGCGCACATCTCAACTTTTTACAGAATTGATCTGTGAATTAGGATAGAGGTTAGAATCATATCAATCAATAACATTAGGATCTTATACATTTACTTTACAGAGGAATATACTTATCCCATGGAATCACACTGCAACGTATTGATATTCAATCACATTAGTGATCAGTAAATGTATCCAATAACATAAACACAGAGGCTGATTCTCATTTGAATTGACACCTGGGTATATATACTGAAGTGCGAGTTTTTAGAAGTGGAGATGTTGCCCATAGCAACCAATCAGATTCTAGATATCTTCTAGAACAGGCATGTCACACTCAAAATATCAACTGGGCCGAATATTCAAAGTCTAAGAGCGTGTGGGCCACAACAAAAAAAAAAGTCTTATATGCAATTTTGAAAGGTTTATTATTAATAAACAACAAGGCAGTGTCCCTTATGCAATTCCCCCCTGAATTAGAGCCCCTTTTACAATACCCCGTGAATTTGGGCCCATTATGAAATGCCCCTTATACAGTGCTCTAGTAGTGCCCATTATGCAGTGCCCCAGTAATGCACCTTATGTTGTGCCCCCAGTAATGCCCCTTATGTTGTACCCCCACTAATTCCCCTTATGCAGAGCCCACAGTAATGCCCCTTTATGCAGAGCCCCCAGTAATGTACTTAGTAATGCCCCTTATGCAGAGCCCCCAGTAATGCCCCTTTCTGCAGAGCCCCCAGTAATGTCCCTTATGTTGTGACCCCAGTAATGCCTTATGTTGTGCTCCCAGTAATGCTCTTTATGCAGAGCCCCCAGTAATGCCCCTTTCTGCAGAGCCCCCAGTAATGTCCTTAGCAGTACCCCTTATGCAGAGCCCCCAGTAGTGGCCCTTATGCAGAGCCCCTGTAATGCCCCTTATGTGTGCTCCCAGTAATGCCCCTTATGTTGTGCCCCCAGTAATGCCCCTTATGTTGTGCTCCCAGTAATGCCCCTTATGCAGAGAACCCAGTAATGCCCATTTCTGCAGAGCCCCCAGTAATGTCCTTAGTAGTGCCGCTTATGCAGAGCCCCCAGTAGTGCCCCTTATGCAGAGCCCCCAGTAGTTCCCCTTATGCAGAGCCCCTATTAATGCCCCTTATGCAGAGCCCCCAGTAATGCCCCTTATGTTGTGCCCCCAGTAATGCCCCTTATGCAGAGCCCCCAGTAATGCCCCTTTATGCAGAGCCCCCAGTAGTCCTTAGTAGTGCCCCTTATGCAGAGCCCTCAGTAATGCTCCTTTATGCAAAGCCCCCAGTAATGTCCTTAGTAGTGACCCTTATGCAGAGTCCCCAGTAATGCCCATTTATGCAGAGCCCCCAGTAATGTACTTAGTAGTGTCCCTTATGCAGAGCCCCCAGTAATGCCCCTTTCTGCAGAGCCCCCAGTAATGTCTCTTATGTTGTGCCCCCGGTAATGACTTATGTTTTGCTCCCAGTAATGCCCCTTATGCAGAGCCCCCAGTAATGCCCCTTTCTGCAGAGCCCCTAGTAATGTCCTTAGTAGTGCCCCTTATGCAGAGCCCCTGTAATGCCCCTTATGTTGTGCCCCCAGTAATGCCCCTTATATTGTGACCCCAGTAATGCCCCTTATGTTGTGCCCAAAGTAATGCCCCTTTATGCAGAGCCCCCAGTAATACCCCTTATGCAGAGCCCCCAGTAATGCCCCTTATGGTGTGCCCCCAGTAGTGCCCCTTATGCAGAGCCCCAAGTAATGCGCCTTTATGCAGAGCCCCCAGTAATGCCTCTTATGCAGAGCCCCCAGTAATGTCCTTAGAAGTGTCCCTTATGCAGAGCCCCAAATAAGGCCCCTTATGCATAGCCCCCAGTAATGCCCCTTATGTTGTGCCCCCAGTAATGCCCCTTTATGCAGAGCCCCCAGTAATGTCCTTAGTAGTGCCCCTTATGCAGAGTCCCCAGTAATGCCACTTTATGCAGAGTCCCCAGTAATGTCCTTAGTAGTGTCCCTTATGCAGAGCCCCCAGTAGTGCCTCTTATGTTGTTCCCTCAGTAACGCCCCTTATGCAGAACCCCAGTAAAGCCCCTTATGCAGAGCCCCTTATGCCGTGCCCCCTCCCAGTATAGAAAAGGCCCCACTTACCTGTCTGTGTAGTACATACCTTTCTTCATGATGACTGCTGGGCTCGGCTCCAATCCACTCCGTCCAGTGAGGATGCTGCCACTGACTGGATCAAATTAGATCCAGAGCGGCAGCTGCAGGCTCTGCTCATTGTGGGGGGGACGCAAGCCCCCAGTAATGCCCCTTTATGCAGAGCCCTCAGTAATGCCCCTTTATGCAGAGCCCCCAGTAATATCCTTAGTAGTGCCCCTTATGCAGAGTCCCAGTAATGTCCCTTTATGGAGAGTCCCCAGTAATGCCCCTTTATGCAGAGCCCCCAGTAATGTCCTTAGTAGTGCCCATTAAGCAGAGCCCCCAGTAATTCCCCCTATGTTGTTCCCCAGTAAAGCCCCTCATGCAGAGCCCCCAGTAAAGCACCTTATGCAGAGCCCCCAGTAATGTCCTTAGTAGTGCCCCTTATGCAGAGCCTCTGTAATGCCCCTTATGCAGTGCCCCTGTAATGCCCTTTATGTTGTGCCCCCAGTAATGCCCCTTTATGCAGAGCCCCCAGTAATGCTCCTTATGCAGAGCCCCAGTAAAGCCCCTTTATGCAGAGCCCCAGTAATGCCCCTTATGCAGAGCCCCCAGTAATGTCCTTAGTAGTGTCCCTTATGCAGAGCCCCAAATAATGTCCCTTATGCAGAGCCCCCAGTAATGCCCCTTATGTTGTGCCCTCAAAAATGCCACTTTATGCAGAGCCCTCAGTAATGCCCCTTTATGCAGAACCCCCAGTAATGTCCTTAGATGTGCCCTTTATGCAGAGTCCCCAGTAATACCCCTTTATGCAGAGTCCCCAGTAATGTCCTTAGTAGTATCCCTTATGCAGAGCCCCCAGTAATGCTCCTTTCTGCAGAGCACCCAGTAATGTCCTTAGTAGTGCCCCTTATGCAGAGCCCCCAGTAGTGCCCCTTATGCAGAGCCCCCAGTAATGCCCCTTTATGCACAGCCCCCAGTAATGTCCTTGGTAGTGTCCCTTATGCAGAGCCCCCAATAGTGCCCCTTTCTGCAGAGACCCCAGTAATGTCCTTAGTAGTGCCCCTTATGCAGAGCTCCCAGTAGTGCCCCTTATGCAGAGCCCCAGTAATGTCCTTAGTAGTGCCCCTTATACAGAGCCCTCAGTAATGCCCCTTTATGCAGAGCCCCCAGTAATGTCCTTAGTACTGTCCCTTATGCAGAGCCCCCAGTAATGTCCCTTTCTGCAGAGCCCCCAGTAATGTTCCTTATGTTGTGCCCCCGGTAATGCCTTATGTTGTGCTCCCAGTAATGCCCCTTATGCAGAGCCCCCAGTAATGCCCTTTTCTGAAGAGCCCCCAGTAATGTCCTTAGTAGTGCCCCTTATGCAGAGCCCCCAGTAGTGACCCTTTTGCAGAGCCCCTGTAATGCCCCTTACGTTGTGCACCCAGTAATGCCCCTTATGTTGTGCCCCTGTAATGCCCCTTATGTTGTGCCCCCAGTAATGCCCCTTTATGCAGAGCCCCCAGTAATACCCCTTATGCAGAGACCCCAGTAATGCCCCTTTTGTTGTGCCCCCAGTAATGCCCCTTATGCACAGCCCCAATAATGCCCCTTTATGCAGAGCCCCCAGTAATGCCCCTTATGCAGATCCCCCAGTCATGTCCTTAGTAGTGTCCCTTATGCAGAGCCCCAAATAATGCCCCTTATGCAGAGCCCCCAGTAGTGACCCTTTTGCAGAGCCCCTGTAATGCCCCTTACGTTGTGCACCCAGTAATGCCCCTTATGTTGTGCCCCTGTAATGCCCCTTATGTTGTGCCCCCAGTAATGCCCCTTTATGCAGAGCCCCCAGTAATACCCCTTATGCAGAGCCCCCAGTAATGCCCCTTTTGTTGTGCCCCCAGTAATGCCCCTTATGCACAGCCCCAATAATGCCCCTTTATGCAGAGCCCCCAGTAATGCCCCTTATGCAGAGCCCCCAGTCATGTCCTTAGTAGTGTCCCTTATGCAGAGCCCCAAATAATGCCCCTTATGCAGAGCCCCCAGTAATGCCCCATATGTTGTGCCCCCAGTAATGCCCCTTTATGCAGAGCCCTCAGTAATGCCACTTTATGCAGAGCCCCCAGTAATGTCCTTAATAGTGCCCCTTATGCAGAACCCCCCGTAATGCCCCTTTCTGCAGAGCCCCTAGTAATGTCCTTAGTAGTGCCCCTTATGCAGAGCCCCCAGTAGTGCCCCTTATGTTGTTCCCCCAGTAAAGCCCCTTATGCAGAGCCCTCAGTAAAGCCCCTTATGCAGAGCCCCTTATGCCGTGCCCCCTCCCAGTATAGAAAAGGCCCCACTTACCTGTCTGTGCAGTATGTACCTTTCTTCATGATCACTGCTGGGCTCCGCTCCACTCCGTCCCGTGAGGATGCTGCCACTGACTGGATCGAATTAGATCCAGAGCGGCAGGCGCAGGCTCTGCTCATTGTGCCCCCTCCCAGTATAGAAAAGGCCCCACTTACCTGTCTGTGTAGTACATACCTTTCTTCATGATGACTGCTGGGCTCCGCTCCAATCCACGCCGTCCCGTGAGGATGCTGCCACTGACTGGATCAAATTAGATCAAGAGCGGCAGGCGCAGGCTCTGTTCATTGTGCCCCCTCCCAGTATAGAAAAGGCCCCACTTACCTCCGCTCCACTCCGTCCCGTGAGGATGCTGCCACTGACTGGATCGAATTAGATCCAGAGCGGCAGGCGCAGGCTCTGCTCATTGTGGGGGGGACGCAAGCCCCCAGTAATGCCCCTTTATGCAGAGCCCTCAGTAATGCCCCTTTATGCAGAGCCCCCAGTAATGTCCTTAGTAGTGCCCATTATGCAGAGCCCCCAGTAATGCCCCCTATGTTGTTCCCCAGTAAAGCCCCTTATGCAGAGCCCTCAGTAGTAATGCCCTTTATATAGTAATGCCCTTTATGTTGTGCCCCCAGTAATGCCCTTTATGTTGTGCCCCCAGTAATGCCCCTTTATGCAGAGCCCCCAGTAATGTCCTCAGTAGTGCCCCTTATGCAGAGCCCCCAGTAGTGCCCCTTATGTTGTGCCCCCAGTAATGCCCCTTATGTTGTTCCCCCAGTAATGCTCCTTTATGCAGAGCCCACAGTAATGCCCCGTATGCAGAGCCCCCAGTAATGCCACTTATGCAGAGCCCCCATTAATGCCTTTATGCAGAGCCCCCAGTAATGTCCTTAGTAGTGTCCCTTATGCAGAGCCCCAAATAATGCCCCTTATACAGAACCCCCAGTAATGCCCCTTATATTGTGCCCCCAAAAATGCCACTTTATGCAGAGCCCTCAGTAATGCCCCTGAATGCAGAGCCCCCAGTAATGTCCTTAGTAGTGCCCCTTATGCAGAGCCCCCAGTAATGCCCCTCATGCAGAGCACCCAGTAATGCCCCTTTCTGTAGAGCCCCCAGTAATGTCCTTAGTAGTGCCCCTTATGCAGAGCCCCCAGTAGTGCCCATTATGCAGAGACGGCAGTAATGCCCCTTTCTGTAGAGCCCCCAGTAATGTCCTTAGTAGTGTCCCTTATGCAGAGCCCCCTATAATGCCCCTTTCTGCAGAGCCCCAGTAATGTCCTTAGTAGTGCCCCTTATGCAGAGCTCCCAGTAGTGCCCCTTATGCAGAGCCCCCCGTAGTGCCCCTTAAGCAGAGCCCCCAGTAATGCTCCTTATGCAGAGCCCCCATTAATGCCCCTTATGTTGTACCCCCAGTAATTCCCCTTATGTTGTGCCCCAGTAATGCTCCTTATGCAGAGCCCCTGGTAATGCCCCTTTATGCAGAACCCCCAGTAATGTCCCTTTATGCAGAGCCCCCAGTAATGCCCCTTTATGCAGACCCCCCAGTAATGTCCCTTTATGCAGTGTCCCCCAGTAATGCCCCTTATGTTGTGCCCCCCAAAATGCCCCTTTATGCAGAGCCCTCAGTAATGCCCCTTTCTGCAGAGCCCCCAGTAATGTCCTTAGTAGTGCCCCTTATGCAGAGCCCCCAGTAATGCCCCTTAAGTTGTGCCCTCAGTAATGCCCCTTATGCAGTGCCCCAGTAATGCCCCTTTATATAGAACCCCCAGTAATGCCCCTTATGCAGAACCCCCAGTAATGCCCCTTTATATTATGCCCCCAGTAATGCCCCTCATGTTGTGCCCCCAGTAATGCCCCTTATGCAGAGCCCCCTGTGATGCCCCTTTATGCAGAGCGCCCAGTAATGCCCCTTATGCAGAGCCCCCAGTAATGTCCTTAGCAGTGTTCCTTATGCAGAGCCCCCAGTAATACCCCTTATGCAGAGCCCCCAGTAATGCCACCTATGTTGTGCCCCCAGTAATGCCCCTTTATGCAGAGACCCCAGTAATGTCCTTAGAAGTGTCCCTTATGCAGAGTTTCCCGTAATGCCACTTTATGCAGAGCCCCCAGTAATGTCCTTAGTAGTGCCCCTTATGTAGAGCCCCCAGTAATGCCCCTTAAGTTGTGCCCTCAGTAATGCCCCTTATGCAGTGCCCCCAGTAATGCCCCTTTATGTAGAACCCCCAGTAATGCCCCTTATGCAGAACCCCCAGTAATGCCCCTTTATATTGTGCCCCCAGTAATGCCCCTTTATGTTGTACCCCCAGTAATGCCCCTCATGTTGTGCCCCCAGTAATGCCCCTTATGCAGAGCCCCCTGTGATGCCCCTTTATGCAGAGCGCCCAATAATGCCCCTTATGCAGAGCCCCCAGTAATGTCCTTAGCAGTATTCCTTATGCAGAGCCCCCAGTAATACCCCTTATGCAGAGCCCCCAGTAATGCCCCTCATGTTGTGCTCCCAGTAATGCCCCTTATGCAGAGCCCCCTGTGATGCCCCTTTATGCAGAGCACCCAGTAATGCCCCTTATGCAGAGCCCCCAGTAATGCCCTTAGCAGTGTTCCTTATGCAGAGCCCCCAGTAATACCCCTTATGCAGAGCCCCCAGTAATGCCACCTATGTTGTGCCCCCAGTAATGCCCCTTTATGCAGAGACCCCAGTAATGTCCTTAGTAGTGTCCCTTATGCAGAGTCCCCCGTAATGCCCCTTTATGCAGAGCCCCCAGTAATGTTCTTAGTAGTGCCCCTTATGTAGAGCCCCCATTCATGCCCCTTATGTTGTTCCCCCAATAAAGCCCCTTATGCAGAGCCCCCAGTAAAGCCCCTTATGCAGAGCCCCTTATGCTGTGCCTCCTCCCAGTATAGAAAAGGCCCCACTCACCTGTCTGTGCAGTACGTACCTTTCTTCACGATGGCTGCTGGGCTCCGCTCCAGTCCACTCCGTCCCGCGAGGACGCTGCCACTGACTGGATCGAATTAGATCCAGAGTGGCAGGTGCAGGCTCCACTCATCACGGGGGGATGCAAGCCCCCAGTAATGCCCCTTATGCAGAGCCCTCAGTAGTGCCCCTTTATGCAGAGCCCCCAGTAATGTCCTTAGTAGTGCCCCTTATGCAGAGTCCCAGTAAAGCCCCTTTATGCAGAGTCCCAGTAATGTCCCTTTATGCAGAGTCCCCAGTAATGACCCTTTATGCAGAGCCCTCAGTAATGTCCTTAGTAGTGCCCATTATGCAGAGCCCCCAGTAATGCCCCTATGTTGTTAACAAGTAAGCCCCTTATGCAGAGTCCCCAGTAAAGCCCCTTATGCAGAGCCCCCAGTAATGTCCTTAGCAGTATTCCTTATGCAGAGCCCCCAGTAATACCGCTTATGCAGAGCCCCCAGTAATGCCCCTCATGTTGTGCTCCCAGTAATGCCCCTTATGCAGAGCCCCCTGTGATGCCCCTTTATGCAGAGCACCCAGTAATGCCCCTTATGCAGAGCCCCCAGTAATGCCCTTAGCAGTGTTCCTTATGCAGAGCCCCCAGTAATACCCCTTATGCAAAGCCCCCAGTAATGCCACCTATGTTGTGCCCCCAGTAATGCCCCTTTATGCAGAGACCCCAGTAATGTCCTTAGTAGTGTCCCTTATGCAGAGTCCCCCGTAATGCCCCTTTATGCAGAGCCCCCAGTAATGTTCTTAGTAGTGCCCCTTATGTAGAGCCCCCATTCATGCCCCTTATGTTGTTCCCCCAATAAAGCCCCTTATGCAGAGCCCCCAGTAAAGCCCCTTATGCAGAGCCCCTTATGCTGTGCCTCCTCCCAGTATAGAAAAGGCCCCACTCACCTGTCTGTGCAGTACGTACCTTTCTTCACGATGGCTGCTGGGCTCCGCTCCAGTCCACTCCGTCCCGCGAGGACGCTGCCACTGACTGGATCGAATTAGATCCAGAGTGGCAGGTGCAGGCTCCACTCATCACGGGGGGATGCAAGCCCCCAGTAATGCCCCTTTATGCAGAGCCCTCAGTAGTGCCCCTTTATGCAGAGCCCCCAGTAATGTCCTTAGTAGTGCCCCTTATGCAGAGTCCCAGTAAAGCCCCTTTATGCAGAGTCCCAGTAATGTCCCTTTATGCAGAGTCCCCAGTAATGACCCTTTATGCAGAGCCCTCAGTAATGTCCTTAGTAGTGCCCATTATGCAGAGCCCCCAGTAATGCCCCTATGTTGTTAACAAGTAAGCCCCTTATGCAGAGTCCCCAGTAAAGCCCCTTATGCAGAGCCCCCAGTAATGTCCTTAGTAGTGCCCCTTATGCAGAGCCCCCAGTAATGCCCCTTATGTTGTTCCCCCAGTAAAGCCCCTTATGCAGAGCCCCCAGTAAAGCCCCTTATGCAGAGCCCCCAGTAATGTCCTTAGTAGTGCCCCTTATGCAGAGCCCCCAGTAATGCCCCTTATGTTGTTCCCCCAGTAAAGCCATGTATGCAGAGCCCCCAGTTATGCTGTGCCCCCTCCCAGCAGGGCTGTAGCTAGGGTAGTGCGGCCGGTGCCATCGCACAGGGCACCACAGGTCAGGGGGCGCTGTTTGGGCCTGTACAATTTCTATTTATTATCATTCTTGCTTGTAGCTTCCTCTTATTTCATCCCCAGCATCTCCTGGCTCTCCTATCTCTTCCCTGGCCCTTCCTCATGAATCCATGGCCCTTTTTTGGGTGCATTATGTCCCTTTGAAAAATGAGAGGGGCGCCAATGCTCTTTCTGGCATAGGGCACCAAAAAGTCTAGTTACAGCCCTGCCTCCCAGTATAGAAAAGGCCCCACTCACCTGTCTGTGCAGTACTTACCTTTCTTCATGATGGCCGCTGGGCACTGCTCCAGTCAACGCCGTCCCGTGTAGACGTTACCACTGACTAGATCAATTAGATCCAGAGTGGCAGGCGCAGGCTCCACTCTTCGCAGGCAACGCAGGTGATGTCATGACGTCACCCGCGCACTGCATCACTGGGAACGCTTACCTCTGAAGCAATCAGAGGCTTCTGATCGCTTCAGAGACTACCGTTGCCAGCTTGTAAACTAAACACTGCCCGATCGGAACTGAGCTCCGATCGTGGCAGGGGTGTGGGTTGCATATTATATAAATGTAGGCCGCATACTCTTCGGCCGCATAAAATGCTTATTCGGGCTGCATGCGGCCCCGGGCTGCATGTTTGACATGCCTATTCTAGAAGGTGCTAGATAAATGTTAAGTAGAATCTGAATGGTTGCTATGGGTAAAATCTCCACTTCTAAAAACCTGCACTTTAGTATAAGTATATATGCCCTCAGTTTGCATAGCATATGCCTGAAGTGCTCTATTTTTCCATGCAAAAATGACTCTTAATTTCCATAGAATTTGCATGCATCCCGGCATCAGGCCCCAAAATGACACAGTATCTTAAGGTTTTAGGACTGACATAACTTTCTTGCTATGGAGCCTAAAATCTATAAATGTTTTAACCCTTGCAGGGTTCTTCAACTTCTTTGTCAGTAGTTGGTGTGAGAGACAATCTGCCTCACCTATTTCTTACAATTTTTATTTTTATTTTCCTCCATTCATACTTCATTCACTTCAGACATTGCTTATTTACATGATGTTACTTGTGCACATGAGCAGTAATTTTGCTATACCCCTAGCCATAGGCACTGGATCGGGGAAGGGGGGGCCAAGTGGTGGCTTACCCCACAAATATCAGAGGTGCCAGTCTGACATTGAACGGTGCCAATGGCGCATCGTCCACGGACGGTCAGTGCTGTGCATTATAGCAATAGGCTGCATGGAGAAGGAGGAGGTGTAATATGAGGCCTTTTAAGTTAAAATACTGCATATTACATCTCTTCCTCCGTGCAGTGCAGGGGCCGTGCAGCCTATTGTTATAATGCACAGCCCCCGCCTCCTGCTCCACTGTGAAGCAGCCTACTCCTCCCTGGTGGCCCTGCCCTCCTCTTCTTCCGTGGTGCCAACCTCCTCCTCCCCCATGGTGCCTCCACCAAGCAACAGGTAAGTTTGAAAAGGGGGGGTGCCAAATTTAAATTATATCTTGCACCCCTCCCCCCAAAAAAAACATAAAAATCCACCCTGGCAGTCCTAAACTTCATAAATATCCCAACCTTCATGATTGCTTCAGACCATGTACTGGCGGAGGCAGAAAATGGTCACTATCAAACTACCCTTTCTTGCAGCACCAGCTGATAATCAGCACTATAATGAATGAGGCCCCAAAATTCTATTTGTGCTGATTTGCTAGAACTCTGGTGTGAATCACATTTTGTACTGGCTGATAGTCTAGCTCCAATTTGTCTGTTAAATCTGCCTTGCCGAGATGTTTCCCAAGCACAATCCAAAACCAAAAAGTGTCAATGGTGCTGTAAGCACTTTTTATAAAAAATTATTATTATTATTATTATTATTATTATTATTATTAACTTTTATTTTTAATGTGCCACAAGGTGTCCTGAGTGGTACAATGAAACCAAAATTACGTACATATAGCAAAATACAAGGGATAACCAAAGTACAAATAAGCGAACAATAGTTGGGGAAGAGAGAAGGAGATGGAGACTCACTCAGGCTTGAAGCAAGCAGTAATATCGCACACAAAGGGCGGAATTCAATTGATTCCTGTCCCCCTCGCGCCCGATGGAGCTATTCAATTCTTGATCCTGTTGGGCACGATCAGCTGCAGCGCTACATTTCAGCTCGCAGCCCCAGGGGTGTGAGAGCTGAAATGTGCGAAAAGTGACATATTTGGGCGCCCAAACATCACTTTTCGCTATCGCGCCCAGCACATTGGTCGGGTTTAGCTGCTTTACGCGGCTAAACCAGACCACTTTGGGCGCGATCAGCACGAAAATCTGGAACAATTGCATAGCGGCCCATGATCTCTTGTCACTTTAGACGGGAGATGCGGGCCACGAAAACAATTGAATTCCGCCCAAAGGGGAGCAGGGACAAAACAGCAATCAATGAGCCTGTACCCACAAGCTGTCAGACTGAGGACAGACAGACAGGATCAGAAGTGATGGCAGGCATAGTGCAGAGTGGAGAACGAGGGAAGAGGGCCCTACCCAGAGGGCCCGGATGGTCAGGGGTACTGAGGAGACAGTTATGATTGCTGATAGGCTTCAGGGCCAGACTAAACAATGGGAAGGATGGAGCTACAGTTCCAAGCCTCCAAATAAAAGTAGGCCCATCATCAGCAGGACGTTTCTATAATGGGTGCAAGGTGTGCAGGGCACACGGGCCCCAGTGACCTGCTCATGTGCTGTAGGCTCTGGGCACACTCAGCTCAGTGCACTGCCATCGGCCATAGAGAGAGGAGGGGGCCCCGGACAGAGACTGCACACGGGCCCCCTCCTCTCTTGAAACGCCCCTGCATAGTCAGCCATAAATTCTAAGTATTAAAATTGATTTTCTTGCTTTTTCACAAACTAATAATTTTTTTTCTATTGTTGCAATATTGCATTTAGGTAGAGAGAGGGGCTAATAGTGTAGGGGGTGTACACATGCACTTGGCACCGGTCACACCTACACAGCACTGGTTATAGCTTCTTCCCTTCTCAGTATAGGCCCTTGAACATTTTCAGGCCCGGGCCCATGTGGCCCTTAATTCAGCCCTGATAGGCTTGTATGAAGTAGTGAGTCTTGAGGGCTCATTTACTGGTGTGGAGGCTGTCAAAAGTCTGATTGAGGGAGGAAAGGAGTTCCAGAGCAGTGGGGCAGCACAGGAGAAATCTTTAATATGGCAGTGAGAGGGGGATATCAGAATGGAGGTAAAGTGGCGAAGCAGAGAGGACAGGAGGGAGGAAAATACGGCATTTGTTGATGATTACTGTATTGCTCCTTTATGTTCCAACTATGGCAAGTGGCTGGATTTTCTAGCAGATGTAAATTAATTTGATAAATTCTAATTACCATAATCAGTAACTGCAAGTTACAATTGTTGGATGAGGGGCACTCTGGTGCTGCCTCCATCCATGCTGCAGGCAGGTAACTGAGCCAGCAGTCTCTAGGGCCTGCCGGAGCTTAGCAAGAGGTACATCCTCTGACATACGCATGTGCTGGGTCTCCATGCTTCTTTCTCCCTGGCATTCCTCATGGATAAACACAACCCTGAGACTCTTCATCTGTTTGCTTTGTGCAGAGCCTGTAAAGTTTTTGCAAGTATACTACACCATCACGCTATAGTGATGGGGAATATTGCCAGCCTGCCAGCCCCCCAGTGAGTATCCCCAGTGGCTACAGAGGAGCATCCACCAGTAAAATCCAGCCAGCCAGCCCCCCACTGTGTTTACCTAGCGGCTACAGAGGATCAGCCACCGGGGAAAGCCAGCCTGCCTGCAATGTGCAATGGGTTTGGTAGAAAAGACAGGAATTAGATAGACAACATCTAGATAGACAACAGATGTTAGACAGGCAATAGATTGACAGGGACAAAAGGTGAACAGTGATAAAGGTTCAGCACAGTAAAGGTTGACATGGGTGAAGGTCGAAAGGTACAAAAGGTCAACACAAAAATGGTCAATGCATTTTTTTTTGTTTTCTAACCCGAATCTACACCCTAACCTTCCCCTTGGTGCCTAATCCTAACCCTCCCTCCTGGTGCCTAACCCTAACCATTTGGGTAAGTGCCTAACCCTAACAGTCCCTTCTAGTGTCTAACCCTAACCCTCGGGTAAGTGCCTAACCCTAACAGTCCCTTCTAGTGCCTAACCTTAACCCTCCGGTAAGTACCTAACCCTAACAGTCCCTTCTAGTGCCTAACCCTAACCCTCTGGTAAGTGCCTAACCCTAACAGTCCCTTCTAGTGCCTAACCCTAACCCTCCGGTAAGTGCCTAACCCTAACAGTCCCTTCTAGTGCCTAACCCTCCGGTAAGTGCCTAAGCCTAACAGTCCCTTACACTAAAAAAATAAATCCAACCATTTTTGTGTTGACCTTTTGTACCCATTGACCTTCAAATTATCGCTACTTTTCAACACCAGCAGAGCCTTGTAGACGTCATCTGATTCTTTGACCATCTCTTCCGTAAAACCTTCAAAGCCATCTGAATCATCATTGCCATCATCTTAACTATCTCCACCAGGAAAGGTGACTTGTTTGAATGCTGCTTTCGGGCCATGTTCCCAGAACTTTTCAATATTGGATGTCATTATATTGTTCCAAGTGGTTTCCTTCCATTTGAACACATCATGGAGACTAAACTTCTTGACCATTTTGGACACAGTAGCTTTGTCTTCCACAACCTTATTCACCAGGGCCTTTTGGTAATTCATCTTGAAAGTGGAAATGATTTCTTGGTCCTCTGGTTGTATTTTGGAGGTGGTGTCCTTGGGTAGATAACTTTCATTTTTCTATTTATACTGGTAAGCGTTTCAATGAGAGGATGCACAGTGCAGTAGTCAAGAAGGAGGGCTGCCTTTGGCTCAATAAAAAGCTGCTTCATATAAGCCCAAAAAGATGGCACACAATACTTATGTTATCATTCTTGAAATCTGTCTGATGTCATCCAAGCATTTTTCTTGTTGTTGTACACGAAGGCTAGAGTATTCATATTTTTGTGGTGAAAGCAGGGACTGTCACCTCCAAATTCAGAGTGGTTTCAGTTTGTGCAAACTTGTGTCACATGGTGTCATGTGATCATTCATCTGCCTGAATCCCTCGGCCTTTGGCTCCTCATTTTTGCAGGTAATTGTTTTGTCTGGGAGTATTCCGTAACAGAGACCCATTGATCGCCATTATAGATTTTCTCTGGAGAATATCCGCTTTCCTCTTTTAAGAGGCATAGTTTATCTGGATAGCCATGAGGAGCAGTTGTGTCCGCTGAATTAATTTCTCCTCAAATGGCAACTTGCTAAATCATGTGGTAACGTTTGAACACAATAGACATCCATAGCTTCTTTTGAGTTCTCTTGAATATCTTGTCAAGGTTTTGTCACTCTGCCTTATGCCATATAATACCCTAAATTAGGCGTAACGACTTCCCTTTGCTGTGTGAACTATTTGAACACGAATCCATATCGTCTTCCATTGCAGGTCTTTCACTCTTGTCGAAATCCAAGTTATACTGTATTCCATCAACTTTGAGTTATCCTTTATCCACCCACAGATAACCAACTCCCCTACACCAAGGGCTTGATTCAGACCCGCTCACAAGCGCATAGCGCTCGCAACCGGTTCACTCGCTCCAGGGCTCTCTACAAACGGGGCGGCTGTCGATGTTCATCGACAGCTCGCCCTGTTCTGTGGGGGGGAGGGTGGCTGGACAAACGGAGGCGTTCCAGAAGGAACGCCTGCCGTTTGTGGGCGGCCCTACTGACATCACCACTGATGTCAGTAGGGAGCTTCCGGCTCTATTAGAGCCGGAAGCTCACTAGGGCTTGTGGCAGACGAGACCCTACCACAAGGGTCTCGTCGCAAGCCAGACGGTCGCGATGGTCACGACCATCGCGACCATCACCTGGCCGCTCGCAAAGGCTGTGGGTGGTCACCCACAGCTTTAAAAAAAAAGCGGACGCCCTGATTCAGAGCGAGCGCTCGCTTTTTGCGAGCAGCTCTGAATCAGGACCCAAGTTCCCAAGACTTTTGCTTGGCGAAGGCATGACTTTAGTAATTTCATTGCATTTATTATTTTCTTTTATCTTCCATTTCTTTTGTTTAACTTTAGGAGACATGTGTTAGTGCTATGCACAATGGTTTAGCAAATTGTACAATGCTCCTAATGAGTACCTGAATGGGGTCTTAAAGCTGTCTGAGTTGCATGTGGTTCCATGGCCTATGGAAGCACGTTGTATCGAGTCACCAGTGTTTGTACTTAATAATTTCCGTAATGATGTACTGTTATTTTTTTTATAAGCTATGTAGATTATAGAGCACATATTCTTTTTATGAATTAAGTCACATGAGAGCTATAACAAAATGTAAACTGGCATCTAATTAAACAGCACCTATTTTATTGTATTTATCTACCAAATTGGGGTGTGCAGTCATTATATCTCCATTCTGTATGTGGACATTCGCAATGTCCCCAGCAGCAGGCTGACATACAGTAGTTGAAATGTTCACATTATTAATGCAAAATGACGACAATGATAGAATGTTGACCTCGGAAATGCGACACTGTCTTGATGTAGACATTTCCAGTAGGGTTAGCTGTAGGGTTAGAGTTGCCGTTATTGTTGCTGTTAGGGTTACCATTACGATTAGGGGTGCTGCAAGGGTTAGGGTAACCATTAGGGTTAGAGACAGAGGGCCTGATTCAGCAAGAAACCCAGTTGCTTATATGCACGCAATCAGTCAATTGTTGCGTACTGCTCATGCATATGCATTGCAGCGTTCAAACTAGCAATTGTGTTCAGAACTGCAATTGAAGAGGATACGCAGACCCATGGCAGAGTGATGGACAGGAAGTGCCATTTGTGGGTGGTGACGGGGGTAGTCGGACAAATGCTGGCGTGCCCGTGCTTTGCAACGCCGTTGCAGGGGCGTGCATAAATAATCCACTGCATGGCCATAAGCGGCCATAGCACTGATAGCATGCGTGGCTATTAGCAATTTCTGTGTAAGGTCAGGGCTTGTGCAAGTGTGTTTATGGGTCCGATGTTACCGATTGTTTCGATATGTTGCCCTAGTATACAGATGTGAGTAAGGGGAAGTGGGCGTCCTTATGTCTGGTCTGCCTGTGATCGCAATGTGAATGCAAACATTTAAATAGCACCGCTGAACAGTGGCGGAACTCCTGGAGACAATGGAGTCATCTGCCGCCGGGTGCCAGCCCTGAAGGGGGCACATGGCTCCATTGTCACCCGGGCAATTCCGGGGCCACCTCCGGAGCATCTGAGAGCCGATCAGCAGCGGCGTTCCTTCTTCATGACATGCTGCAGTGCTGCTGCTCCCAGAGTGGTGCTCTATGGTCGCGGACGTCACATAGCAAGTGACCGCAGCGACCCGCCTAAGCCTACCCGACTGAGGAGCCGGCCCGGGACTCGGAGACACCCTAGCACTTACCCTGCAGAGGGGCGGCTCAAAGATTTCCTCTCACCAGCTGATAGTAGGCACTTCCAGGCAGATGCTGCCTCCATCGTGCAGTGCTGATGCTGTTAGCTACTGCGGTTACATTGGTGAGGGAATAAACACTGACCTGGTGTCACCCACTGCATGGCTCTGTATCTGTTGCCCCCGCTCCCAGGGTACAGGCTCAGGACACCCGCAGTCCCTGGTCACCTGCCTCCTCTCAGACTGTGCTGCCCATCAGTGACCATTAGCTCGCACTCTGCCATGGCATCTCTCGGGATATATGGGACCAGCTCCAGGCGGGCAGCTCCGAGGTGGACTGGTGCGAGGACAACTACAAAATTGTCCCCTCTATAACATAGTCCTACAATACGGTCAGTAGCAGTCGTGCTGCACTCCTTGCCCTAACCTTTCCCTTACTATTATCACAGATACTGCAGTGCCAGCCCATGGCACAACTGTCGTGGGTATTAAGGTATTTTTAGTACTAAAAGTTTTGAGTTTTTTTGTATTAAGAGTATTTTAGTACAGACCTACATTTAGCCAACAGCTGTCTCTGCTCTTCTGTATATAAGAATTGCTTTTAGTGCCACAAAAAGTCACATCTCTGTTGTGGTATGTGCTGGATATAGGATTACAGCATACATGCCTACCCTCCCGGTTTTCGCGGGAGGCTCCCGATTTTTCGGGTAACCCCCCGCACCCCCGGAAGGGTAGGCATTTCTCCCGCATTCTGCCCACTTCCTAGTGAAGTGGGCAGAATTAGGAGAATACCCGCGGCAATCGCGGGTCTCCGTGAAGGGGGCGGGGCTTAAGCTGTGATTCTGCATGAATCACAGCATTTGGCCCCGCCCCCTAAGTAAATTGTGCCCAATCGCGGCAATTTTACCGCGAGGGGGCGGGGCTTAATGACGCGATTCGTCAAGCCCCGCCCCCGTCGGCCCCCTGCTGCTTCTCCTACCCGGGCTTCTCCCTGGAAGAGAATATTAAAGGTAGGCAACCCTGTATTACAGCAATACCTTACCTGGAGAGTACTTAGGCACACACCACACGATGTGTGTACCCAGCCACGGTACAATACATTGCGCCTTCCCCGTAATTGTTAGCCGATGCAGTGGATGACGGCACGATGTGTAGTTCAATGCTGCATTTTGCAGTGTGGTGTTGTTCATCGCATCTTCCCTAATGCTGTGCTGCCCCACAGAAGATGGGACGATGCGATGAACGATCCCTGGGCATGCACGATTGGGTGTACACAATATGCCATCCGCACGATATATCGTTCTGATCTATGTCACAACGATATATCGTGCAATGGATTGCATAGTGTTTACTTAAGGGGCAGAACTATGGTAGATATTTATATACCCTTTATTTAGGGTGGGGGGGGCACCAAATTAGAACTTGCCTCCGGGCGTCTGGGATGAACTTACGCCACTGCCGCTGATATTAGCAACTGCAGTGCGTGCGTATAAGCAGAATTGCGATCCATAGTGAATCAGGCCCAGAATCACCAGGTGCACAATGTTAATATCGACATTATGACCATGTTTTGTGTATTTATTTCATCATGCACAGGTGAGTCAACCTGTTGTGCTGGGTAATTATCCCACCTGCTTCCACAGACAGAAATCCTGAAAACATGACCTGTTGGGAAAACCTGAGAGTTGACATTGAGAACTGCTGTTCTATTCTATACATGTGGGTGATTTTATACTGTATGTCAGTCAATTTATCATTATTTTTTTGTGTTTCCTTTTTCTTTTTCTATTCCATAATATAGTATAGCTCCTTTATTCAGGGTTTGAATTAAAAAATATATATATTAATTATACAACCCTTTTCTATATTATTTATTTAAAATATAAGATGGACCCTTACTCAAGAGGTTTAAAATCTACATTGATTTCTCTGTAATACCTTAATAGAATAAATACTATAAAAGCATCCAAAATATATCTACTAGATCAGTGTTTCTCAAACTCGGTCCTCATGGAATCCTAATGCTGCATACACACGGTCAGATTTCTTATCAGATATGAACGCTAACAATTGTAAAAATCGTTCAATCGTTCATATCTTTGACATGTAGGGCATGCATCAACCAACGATGAGCGTGCCCGCATGTCAGATAACGATATCTGACATCGACTGTGTTTGCAGTCAGATATGGATGATTTCATACATGTAAATGCTGTCAGAAATCGTTCATCGTTCATGAAATCGTTGGTAAAATCATTAGTTCATCGTTCAAATCGTTCATCGTTCATCTAGCAAGTCTGACCGTGTGTATGCACCATAACAATCCATGTTTTCAAGGTATTATCAAAAATTATTAGTAACATCTGTAGATCTATTTTCTTACTCAATTAACATGTCTATGCTCCTGCTAGATGATCTAGAAAACATGCGCTGTTAGGGTTCCATGAGGTCTGGGATTGAGGAATACTGTGCTAGTTACAAAAAAAAACAACTTTATTTTCTATTGAAAAAAAGACAAAAAACTAGGGGTGAGCGGGTTCGGATTTCTGAAATCCGAACCCCCCCGAACCCTCCCGATCCGAGTCCGATCCGAATCAGGCTCGACTTTTCCCGCCTGACTCGGATCTGAAATCGAGGCAAAACGTCATCATCCCGCCTTCCGAGTCTCGCGGGTTTTGGATCCTATATAAGGTACCCTCGTCGGCGCCATTTTCTCACTCGGCTGTGGACAGTGAAGAGGGAGGGTGGGAGTTAGGGCTGTGTAGTGTAGTGTAGTGTAGTGCTGCTGTTGTCCACTACTTCAAAGTAGGGGTGTGCACCGGCCACTTTTCGTGTTTTGTGTTTTGGTTTTGGATCTGGATCTTTCTTCGTGTTTTGGATCTGGATTGGTTTTGCCAAAACCACCCTTCCGTGTTTTGGGTTCTGGGTTTTGTGTTTTGGATCTGTATTTTTTTGAAAAAAAGCATAAAAACAGCTAAAATCACAGAATTTGTAGGTTTTTCTGCTCCTATGCTATTATTAACCTCAATAACCTTAATTTCCACTCATTTCCAGTCTATTCTGAATACCTCACACCTCACAATAGTGTTTTTATGTCCAAAAGGTTGCACCGAGGTAGCTGGATGACTATGCTAAGCGACACGAGTGGGCGGCACAAACACGTGACCCATCTAGGCGTGAAACTGCAGTGGCAGACAGGATGGCAGTTTGAAAAACTAGGCCCCAAACTGTACATAATGCAAAGAAAAAAAAGAGGTGCAAGATGGAATTGTCCTTGGGCCCTCCCACCCACCCTTATGTTGTATAAACAGGACATGCATACTTTAACAAACCAATCATTTCAGCGCCAGGGTCTGCCACACAACTGTGGCTGAAATGATTGGTTCGTTTGGGCCCCCACAAAACAAGCTGGCAATTAATCTGTCCCTGCACAAACTGGCTCTACGGAGGCAAGAAGTCGTCCTCATCCTCCTCATCCACAGATTCCTCACCCTCTTCAGTGTTATGTACATCCTCATCCTCACAGAGTATTAATTCGTCCCTGCTGGAACCACAGGTCCCTCTGTACGTTCTGGAGGCTGGTCTCCCTGGAAGAGTTGATCATTCATTTTATGAACATCATCTTCTCCACATTTTGTGGAAGCAGCCTCCTACGCCTTTCGCTAACAAGGTTCCCGGCTGCACTAAACACTCTTTCGGAGTACACACTGGAGGGGGGGCAACTCAGGTAAAATAGAGCCAGTTTGTACAGGGACCTCCAAATTGCTTCTTTTTCCTGCCAGTACAGGTACGGACTGTCTGACATGCCTACTTGGATGCTGTCACCGATGTAATCCTTTAACAGACAGATGCACGCTTGTCGCTGCTGCTTTGAGGATTCAAGTGCGGCTACAGCCCACACAATTCACAAAGACAGAAAAAAAAAAAGAATATTTTTATTGTTTGTGGAGCACACTTTGAGGGTTACACCACCCTCTAACAGACAGACGCACGCTTGTCGCTGCTGCTTTGAGGATGCAAGTGCGGCTACAGCCCACACAATTCACAAAGACAGAAAAAAAAAGAACAATATTTTAATTGTTTGTGTAGCACACTTTGAGGGTGTCACCACCCTTTAACAGACAGACGCACGCTTGTCGCTGCTGCTTTGAGGATGCAGGTGGAATCTAGACGGGATTTGGAACCGAGGACACACTACCTCCATCCATTGTCTAAATCCCACTGCACTAATGTCGGATACCGGACGCACGTCTAACACCAACATAGCAGTCAAGGCCTCAGTTATACGTTTTGCTTCAGGATGACTGCTGTCGTACTTCATCCTCATCGCTAGGGACTGTTGGAGGGTCAATTGTTTAGTAAAAGTAGTGATGTTCCTACTTCCTCTCTGGGATGATGAACAACTCCCAGCAGCAGCAACAGCACTAGTAGGAAGTGGTTCTTGATCTTTCCCTATTTTATTTTTATCAGAGAAAGTTTGGTCCTCCATTTATGTTATATTGATATATATACGTGCGGCTAAAGCGCACACAAACACAGAAAATATTTTTTTATTTTTGCTGGAGAGTAGTGCACTTTGTGGGTTACACCACCCTTTAAGAAATGAGCCAGCCGGCTCTTTACTTATGGGACACAGGCGCACGCTTGGCGCTGCTCCTTTGTTGATGCACGTGCAGCCACAGTGCACACAAGTCACAAACACAGAAAATATATATTTTTTTGGATTGGAGTGTACTTTGGGGGTTACAGAACCCTTTAACGGTCAAGCCAGCCGGCCCTTTACTTATGACACAGGCGCACGCTTGGCACTACTTTGTTGATGCACGTGCGGCTACTGCGCACACAATTCACAAACACAGAAAATAATTTTTTTTTTGGTTTGGACTGGAGTGTACTTTCGGGGGTTACAGCACCCTTTAACGGTCAAGCCAGCCGGCCCTTTACTTATGACACAGGCGCACGCTTGGCACTACTTTGTTGATGCACGTGCGGCTACTGCGCACACAATTCACAAACACAGAAAATAATTTTTTTTCGGTTTGGACTGGAGTGTACTTTGGGGGTTACAGCACCCTTTAACGGTCAAGCCAGCCGGCCCTTTACTTATGACACAGGCGCACGCTTGGCACTACTTTGTTGATGCACGTGCGGCTACTGCGCACACAATTCACAAACACAGAAAATAATTTTTTTTTTGGTTTGGACTGGAGTGTACTTTCGGGGGTTACAGCACCCTTTAACGGTCAAGCCAGCCGGCCCTTTACTTATGACACAGGCGCACGCTTGGCACTACTTTGTTGATGCACGTGCGGCTACTGCGCACACAATTCACAAACACAGAAAATAAATTTTTTTTTGGTTTGGACTGGAGTGTACTTTGGGGGTTACAGCACCCTTTAACGGTCAAGCCAGCTGGCCCTTTACTTATGACACAGGCGCACGCTTGGCACTACTTTGTTGATGCACATGCGGCTACTGTGCACACAATTCACAAACACAGAAAATAATTTTTTTTTTGGTTTGGACTGGAGTGTACTTTGGGGGTTACAGCACCCTTTAACGGTCAAGCCAGCCGGCCCTTTACTTATGACACAGGCGCACGCTTGGCACTACTTTGTTGATGCACGTGCGGCTACTGCGCACACAATTCACAAACACAGAAAATAATTTTTTTTTTGGTTTGGACTGGAGTGTACTTTCGGGGGTTACAGCACCCTTAACGGTCAAGCCAGCCAGCCCTTTACTTATGACACAGGCGCACGCTTGGCACTACTTTGTTGATGCACGTGCGGCTACTGCGCACACAATTCACAAACACAGAAAATAAAAATTTTTTTGGTTTGGACTGGAGTGTACTTTGGGGGTTACAGCACCCTTTAACGGTCAAGCCAGCTGGACCTTTACTTATGAAACAGGCGCACGCTTGGCACTACTTTGTTGATGCACATGCGGCTACTGCACACACAATTCACAAACACAGAAAAAAATTTTATTTTTGGTTTGGACTGGAGTGTACTTTGGGGGTTACAGCACCCTTTAACGGTCAAGCCAGCCGGCCCTTTACTTATGACACAGGCGCATGCTTGGCACTACTTTGTTGATGCACGTGCGGCTACTGCGCACACAATTCACAAACACAGAAAATATTTTTTTTTTTGGTTTGGACTGGAGTGTACTTTCGGGGGTTACAGCACCCTTAACGGTCAAGCCAGCCGGCCCTTTACTTATGACACAGGCGCACGCTTGGCACTACTTTGTTGATGCACGTGCGGCTACTGCGCACACAATTCACAAACACAGAAAATAATTTTTTTTTTGGTTTGGACTGGAGTGTACTTTCGGGGGTTACAGCACCCTTAACGGTCAAGCCAGCCGGCCCTTTACTTATGACACAGGCGCACGCTTGGCACTACTTTGTTGATGCACGTGCGGCTACTGCGCACACAATTCACAAACACAGAAAATAATTTTTTTTTTGGTTTGGACTGGAGTGTACTTTCGGGGGTTACAGCACCCTTAACGGTCAAGCCAGCCGGCCCTTTACTTATGACACAGGCGCACGCTTGGCACTACTTTGTTGATGCACGTGCGGCTACTGCGCACACAATTCACAAACACAGAAAATAATTTTTTTTTGGTTTGGACTGGAGTGTACTTTCGGGGGTTACAGCACCCTTTAACGGTCAAGCCAGCCGGCCCTTTACTTATGACACAGGCGCACGCTTGGCACTACTTTGTTGATGCACGTGCGGCTACTGCGCACACAATTCACAAACACAGAAAATATATTATTTTTTTAGCACTTGGGGGGAGCACCCCTGATGGACAGAGCACCCCCTGGACAACACTACAGCACCTCTTTAGGACTGGGACACTGCACAGGACTTTGGAGTGGACACAGCCCCTATGGAGAACTGACTGCACAACACAGTCCAGCCAGGCCCTATGGACTTTGAAGTAGTGGACACAGCCCCTATTAACAACAGCAGCACAGCACAACACAGCCAGGGGTGCTCCCCCCAGGTGCTAAAAAAATAATATATTTTCTGTGTTTGTGAATTGTGTGCGCAGTAGCCGCACGTGCATCAACAAAGTAGTGCCAAGCGTGCGCCTGTGTCATAAGTAAAGGGCCGGCTGGCTTGACCGTTAAAGGGTGCTGTAACCCCCGAAAGTACACTCCAGTCCAAACCAAAAAAAAATTATTTTCTGTGTTTGTGAATTGTGTGCGCAGTAGCCGCACGTGCATCAACAAAGTAGTGCCAAGCGTGCGCCTGTGTCATAAGTAAAGGGCCGGCTGGCTTGACCGTTAAGGGTGCTGTAACCCCCGAAAGTACACTCCAGTCCAAACCAAAAAAAAAATTATTTTCTGTGTTTGTGAATTGTGTGCGCAGTAGCCGCACGTGCATCAACAAAGTAGTGCCAAGCGTGCGCCTGTGTCATAAGTAAAGGGCAAGCTGGCTTGACCGTTAAGGGTTCTGTAACCCCCGAAAGTACACTCCAGTCCAAACCAAAAAAAAAATTATTTTCTGTGTTTGTGAATTGTGTGCGCAGTAGCCGCACGTGCATCAACAAAGTAGTGCCAAGCGTGCGCCTGTGTCATAAGTAAAGGGCCGGCTGGCTTTACCGTTAAAGGGTGCTGTAACCCCCAAAGTACACTCCAGTCCAAACCAAAAAAAAAATTATTTTCTGTGTTTGTGAATTGTGTGCGCAGTAGCCGCACGTGCATCAACAAAGTAGTGCCAAGCGTGCGCCTGTGTCATAAGTAAAGGGCCGGCTGGCTTGACCGTTAAAGGGTGCTGTAACCCCCGAAAGTACACTCCAGTCCAAACCAAAAAAAAATTATTTTCTGTGTTTGTGAATTGTGTGCGCAGTAGCCGCACGTGCATCAACAAAGTAGTGCCAAGCGTGCGCCTGTGTCATAAGTAAAGGGCCGGCTGGCTTGACCGTTAAGGGTGCTGTAACCCCCGAAAGTACACTCCAGTCCAAACCAAAAAAAAAATTATTTTCTGTGTTTGTGAATTGTGTGCGCAGTAGCCGCACGTGCATCAACAAAGTAGTGCCAAGCGTGCGCCTGTGTCATAAGTAAAGGGCCGGCTGGCTTGACCATTAAGGGTGCTGTAACCCCCGAATGTACACTCCAGTCCAAACCAAAAAAAAAATTATTTTCTGTGTTTGTGAATTGTGTGCGCAGTAGCCGCACGTGCATCAACAAAGTAGTGCCAAGCGTGCGCCTGTGTCATAAGTAAAGGGCCGGCTGGCTTCACCGTTAAAGGGTGCTGTAACCCCCAAAGTACACTCCAGTCCAAACCAAAAAAAAAATTATTTTCTGTGTTTGTGAATTGTGTGCGCAGTAGCCGCACGTGCATCAACAAAGTAGTGCCAAGCGTGCGCCTGTGTCATAAGTAAAGGGCCGGCTGGCTTGACCGTTAAGGGTGCTGTAACCCCCGAAAGTACACTCCAGTCCAAACCAAAAAAAAAATTATTTTCTGTGTTTGTGAATTGTGTGCGCAGTAGCCGCACGTGCATCAACAAAGTAGTGCCAAGCGTGCGCCTGTGTCATAAGTAAAGGGCCGGCTGGCTTGACCGTTAAGGGTGCTGTAACCCCCGAAAGTACACTCCAGTCCAAACCAAAAAAAAATTTATTTTCTGTGTTTGTGAATTATTTGCGCAGTAGCCGCACGTGCATCAACAAATTAGTGCCAAGCGTGCGCCTGTGTCATAAGTAAAGGGCCGGCTGGCTTGACCGTTAAGGGTGCTGTAACCCCCGAAAGTACACTCCAGTCCAAACCAAAAAAAAATTATTTTCTGTGTTTGTGAATTGTGTGCGCAGTAGCCGCACGTGCATCAACAAAGTAGTGCCAAGCGTGCGCCTGTATCATAAGTAAAGGGCCAGCTGGCTTGACCGTTAAGGGTGCTGTAACCCCCGAAAGTACACTCCAGTCCAAACCAAAAAAAAAATTATTTTCTGTGTTTGTGAATTGTGTGCGCAGTAGCCGCACGTGCATCAACAAAGTAGTGCCAAGCGTGCGCCTGTATCATAAGTAAAGGGCCAGCTGGCTTGACCGTTAAGGGTGCTGTAACCCCCGAAAGTACACTCCAGTCCAAACCAAAAAAAAAATTATTTTCTGTGTTTGTGAATTGTGTGCGCAGTAGCCGCACGTGCATCAACAAAGTAGTGCCAAGCGTGCGCCTGTGTCATAAGTAAAGGGCCGGCTGGCTTGACCGTTAAGGGTGCTGTAACCCCCGAAAGTACACTCCAGTCCAAACCAAAAAAAAAATTATTTTCTGTGTTTGTGAATTGTGTGCGCAGTAGCCGCACGTGCATCAACAAAGTAGTGCCAAGCGTGCGCCTGTGTCATAAGTAAAGGGCCGGCTGGCTTGACCGTTAAAGGGTGCTGTAACCCCCAAAGTACACTCCAGTCCAAAACAAAAAAAAAAATTTTTTCTGTGTTTGTGAATTGTGTGCGCAGTAGCCGCACGTGCATCAACAAAGTAGTGCCAAGCGTGCGCCTGTGTCATAAGTAAAGGGCCGGCTGGCTTGACCGTTAAAGGGTGCTGTAACCCCCAAAGTACACTCCAGTCCAAACCAAAAAAAAAATGATTTTCTGTGTTTGTGAATTGTGTGCGCAGTAGCCGCACGTGCATCAACAAAGTAGTGCCAAGCGTGCGCCTGTGTCATAAGTAAAGGGCCGGCTGGCTTGACCGTTAAAGGGTGCTGTAACCCCCGAAAGTACACTCCAGTCCAAACCAAAAAAAAATTATTTTCTGTGTTTGTGAATTGTGTGCGCAGTAGCCGCACGTGCATCAACAAAGTAGTGCCAAGCGTGCGCCTGTGTCATAAGTAAAGGGCCGGCTGGCTTGACCGTTAAGGGTGCTGTAACCCCCGAAAGTACACTCCAGTCCAAACCAAAAAAAAAATTATTTTCTGTGTTTGTGAATTGTGTGCGCAGTAGCCGCACGTGCATCAACAAAGTAGTGCCAAGCGTGCGCCTGTGTCATAAGTAAAGGGCCGGCTGGCTTGACCGTTAAGGGTGCTGTAACCCCCGAAAGTACACTCCAGTCCAAACCAAAAAAAAAATTATTTTCTGTGTTTGTGAATTGTGTGCGCAGTAGCCGCACGTGCATCAACAAAGTAGTGCCAAGCGTGCGCCTGTATCATAAGTAAAGGGCCAGCTGGCTTGACCGTTAAGGGTGCTGTAACCCCCGAAAGTACACTCCAGTCCAAACCAAAAAAAAAATTATTTTCTGTGTTTGTGAATTGTGTGCGCAGTAGCCGCACGTGCATCAACAAAGTAGTGCCAAGCGTGCGCCTGTGTCATAAGTAAAGGGCCGGCTGGCTTGACCGTTAAGGGTGCTGTAACCCCCGAAAGTACACTCCAGTCCAAACCAAAAAAAAAATTATTTTCTGTGTTTGTGAATTGTGTGCGCAGTAGCCGCACGTGCATCAACAAAGTAGTGCCAAGCGTGCGCCTGTGTCATAAGTAAAGGGCCGGCTGGCTTGACCGTTAAAGGGTGCTGTAACCCCCAAAGTACACTCCAGTCCAAACCAAAAAAAAAATTATTTTCTGTGTTTGTGAATTGTGTGCGCAGTAGCCGCACGTGCATCAACAAAGTAGTGCCAAGCGTGCGCCTGTGTCATAAGTAAAGGGCCGGCTGGCTTGACCGTTAAAGGGTGCTGTAACCCCCAAAGTACACTCCAGTCCAAACCAAAAAAAAAATTATTTTCTCTGTTTGTGAATTGTGTGCGCAGTAGCCGCACGTGCATCAACAAAGTAGTGCCAAGCGTGCGCCTGTGTCATAAGTAAAGGGCCGGCTGGCTTGACCGTTAAGGGTGCTGTAACCCCCGAAAGTACACTCCAGTCCAAACCAAAAAAAAAATTATTTTCTGTGTTTGTGAATTGTGTGCGCAGTAGCCGCACGTGCATCAACAAAGTAGTGCCAAGCGTGCGCCTGTGTCATAAGTAAAGGGCCAGCTGGCTTGACCGTTAAGGGTTCTGTAACCCCCGAAAGTACACTCCAGTCCAAACCAAAAAAAAATTATTTTTTGTGTTTGTGAATTGTGTGCGCAGTAGCCGCACGTGCATCAACAAAGTAGTGCCAAGCGTGCGCCTGTGTCATAAGTAAAGGGCCGGCTGGCTTGACCGTTAAGGGTGCTGTAACCCCCGAAAGTACACTCCAGTCCAAACCAAACAAAAAAAATATTTTCTGTGTTTGTGAATTGTGTGCGCAGTAGCCGCACGTGCATCAACAAAGTAGTGCCAAGCGTGCGCCTGTGTCATAAGTAAAGGGCCGGCTGGCTTGACCGTTAAAGGGTGCTGTAACCCCCGAAAGTACACTCCAGTCCAAACCAAAAAAAAAATTATTTTCTATGTTTGTGAATTGTGTGCGCAGTAGCCGCACGTGCATCAACAAAGTAGTGCCAAGCGTGCGCCTGTGTCATAAGTAAAGGGCCGGCTGACTTGACCGTTAAAGGGTGCTGTAACCCCTGAAAGTACACTCCAGTCCAAACCAAAAAAAAAATTATTTTCTGTGTTTAGCCGCACGTATATATCAAATCGATATAACATAAATGGAGGACCAAACTTTCTCCGATAAAAATAAAATAGAGAAAGATCAAGAACCACTTCCTCCTAGTGCTGAAGCTGCTGCCACTAGTCATGACATAGACGATAACATGCCATCAACGTCGTCTGCCAAGGCCGATGCCCAATGTCATAGTAGAGGGCACATACATTCCCAAATGGCAAAGTTCAGGAAAATGACCTTGAAAAAGACATTTAAATCAGCTGAAGAGAAACGTAAACTTGCCAATATGCCATTTACGACACGGAGTGGCATGGAACGGCTAAGGTCGATCCCTAGTATGTTCATGACTAGTGGTTCAGCTTCACATGACGATGGAAGCCCTCCTCCCACTAAAAAAATCAAAAGAGTTAAGCTGGCAAAAGCACAGCGAAGAACTGTGCTTTCTAAGAAGATATCACAAATCCCCAAGGAGAGTCCAAGTGTGGTGGTGGTTGCGATGCCTGACCTTCCCAGCACTGGACGGGAAGAGGTGGCTCTTTCCACCATTTGCACGCCCCCTGCAAGTGCTGAAAGGAGCACCCACAGTCCACTTGCTGATATGCAAATTGAAGATGTCACTGTTGAAGTACAACAGTGCTGCCACTAGTCATGACATAGACGATAACATGCCATCAACGTCGTCTGCCAAGGCCGATGCCCAATGTCATAGTAGAGGGCACATACAATCCCAAATGGCAAAGTTCAGGAAAATGACCTTGAAAATGACCTTGAAAGAGGTGGCTCTTTCCACCATTTGCACGCCCCCTGCAAGTGCTGAAAGGAGCACCCACAGTCCACTTGCTGATATGCAAATTGAAGATGTCACTGTTGAAGTACAACAGGATGAGGATACTGGTGTAGCTGGCGCTGAGGAGGAAGTTGGCGAGGAGGATTCTGATGGTGATGTGGTTTGTTTAAATCAGGCTCCGGGGGAGACAGTTGTTGTCCGTGGGATGAAAAAGCCCATCACGGTCATGCCTGGGCAGAAGACCAAACATTCCACCTCTTTGGTCTGGCAATATTTCTATCCAAATCCGGACAACAACTGTCTTGCCATATGTACCATATGTAAAGGTGAAATAAGTAGGGGTAGGGACGTCAACCACCTAGGAACATCCTCCCTTATACGGCACCTGCAGCGCGTTCATAAAAAGTTACTGTCAAGTTCAGAAACTTTGTCTAAGACCGTAAGCAGTCCAGGGACACCTAAATCCCGTTGTCCTGTTGTATCCAAGCGCCTGCAAACCACACCGTCAACTCCCTCCTCGTCAATTTCCTCCTTAGTCAGGATCGGAAGTAGTCCTGCAGGCCATGTCACTGGCATGACTGACTCTCCTATCCGGGATTCCTCTGGAGGATCCTGCATTGCTACGCCTACTGCTGCCGCTGCTGCTGTTGCTGCTGCTGGGAGTCGTTCATCATCCCAGAGAGGAAGTAGGAACACCACTACTTTTACTAAACAATTGACCCTCCAACAGTCCTTAGCGAGGAGGATGAAGTACGACAGCAGTCATCCTGAAGCAAAACGTATAACTGAGGCCTTGACTGCTATGTTGGTGTTAGACGTGCGTCCGGTATCCGCCATTAGTGCAGTGGGATTTAGACAATTGATGGAGGTAGTGTGTCCCCGGTTCCAAATCCCGTCTAGATTCCACTTCACTAGGCAGGCGATACCGAGACTGTACAGAAACGTCAGAAAAAGTGTCCTCAGTGTCCTGAAAAATGCCGTTGTACACAATGTCCACTTAACCACGAACATGTGGACAAGTGGAACAGGGCAGACTAAGGACTATATGACTGTGACAGCCCACTGGGTAGATGTATCACCTTACGCAGCAACAGCAGCAGCGTCACCAGTAGCAGCATCTCAGAAACGCCAGCTCGTTACAAGGCAGGCTACGCTGTGTATCACCGGTTTCAGTAAGAGGCACACCGCCGACAACCTCTTAGAGAAACTGAGGGAAATCATCGCCCAGTGGCTTACCCCACTTAGACTCTCCTGGGGATTTGTGATATCTGACAACGCCACCAATATTGTGCGGGCATTACATCTGGGCAAATTCCAGCACGTCCCATGTTTTGCTCACACAATAAACTTGGTGGTGCAGAATTTTCTGAAAAGCGACAGGGGCGTGCAGGAGACGCTTTGGGTGGCCCGAAAAATTTCTGGCCACTTTCGCCATTCAGCGACTGCGTGCCGAAGACTGGAGCGCCAGCAAACACTCTTGAACCTGCCCCGCCATCACCTGAAGCAAGAGGTTGTGACGCGGTGGAACTCAACCCTCTATATGCTTCAGAGGATGGAGGAGCAGCAAAAGGCCATACAAGCCTATACCTCCACCTATGACATAGGCAAAGGAGGGGGTATGCACCTAACTCAAGCGCAGTGGAGAATGATTTCCGTGTTGTGCAAGGTTCTCCAGCCCTTCGAACTTGCCACACGTGAAGTCAGTTCAGACACAGCCAGCTTGAGTCAGGTCATTCCCCTCATCAGGCTTTTGCAGAAGCAGCTGGAGAAATTGAAGGAGGAGCTAAGACGGAGCGATTCCGCTCGGCATGTGGGACTTGTGGATGAAGCCCTTCATTCACTTTGCCAGGATTCCAGGGTGGTCAATCTGTTGAAATCAGACCACTACATTTTGGCCACCGTGCTTGATCCTAGGTTTAAAGCCTATGTGGTGTCTCTCTTTCCGGCCGACACAAGCCTGCAGAGGTGCAAAGACCTGCTGGTGAACACACTGTCAGCTGAAGCGGAACGTGACACGTCAACGGCTCCTTCTTCATTTTCTCCCGCAACTGGGGCTGCCAGGAAAAAACTTAGGTATCCTAAGCAACCCGCTGGCGGTGATGCAGGGCAGGCAGGACCAAGTTTGGACATCTGGTCCGGACTGAAGGACCTGGCAACAATTTCTGACATGTCTACTGTCACTGCATATGATACTGTCACCATTGACAGAATGGTGGAGGATTACATCGGTGACAGCATCCAAGTAGGCATGTCAGACAGTCCATACCTGTACTGGCAGGAAAAAGAGGTAATTTGGAGGCCCCTGTACAAGCTGGCTCTATTTTACCTGAGTTGCCCCCCCTCCAGTGTGTACTCCGAAAGAGTGTTTAGTGCAGCCGGGAACCTTGTCAGCGAAAGGCGTAGGAGGTTGCTTCCACAGAATGTGGAGAAGATGATGTTCATCAAAATGAATTATCAGCTCTTCCAGGGAGACCAGCCTCCAGAAGGTACAGAGGGACCTGTGGTGGTGGATTCAAGTGGGGACGAGTTAATACTTTGTGAAGAGGGTGAGGAATCGGTGGATGAGGAGGATGAGGATGACATCTTGCCTCCGTAGAGCCAGTTTGTGCAGGGACACATTAATTGCCAGCTTGTTTTGTGGGGGCCCAAACGAACCAATCATTTCAGCCACAGTTGTGTGGCAGACCCTGGCGCTGAAATGATTGATTTCTTAAAGTGTGCATGTCCTGTTTATACAACATAAGGGTGGGTGGGAGGGCCCAAGGACAATTCCATCTTGCACTTCTTTTTTTTCTTTGCATTATGTACAGTTTGGGGCCTAGTTTTTCTAACTGCCATCCTGTCTGCCACTGCAGTGTCACTCCTAGATGGGTCACGTGTTTGTGCCGCCCACTCGTGTCGCTTAGCATAGTCATCCAGCTACCTCGGTGCAACCTTTTGGACATGAAAACACTATTGTGAGGTGTGAGGTGTTCAGAATAGACTGGAAATGAGTGGAAATTAAGGTTATTGAGGTTAATAATAGCATAGGAGCAGAGAAACCAACAAATTCTGTGATTTTAGCTGTTTTTATGCTTTTTTTAAAAAAAATACAGATCCAAAACACAAAACCCAGAACCCAAAACACGGAAGGGTGGTTTTGGCAAAACCAATCCAGATCCAAAACACGAAGAAAGATCCAGATCCAAAACCAAAACACAAAACACGAAAAGTGGCCGGTGCACACCCCTACAAAAAACACAGATAAAACTTTGCTTGGGAATTGATCTCATTACCTCAGTGCTATCAGGATGTAATACTAACCACTATGCCACCATAATAGTGTTACATTCTATAATGCTTTTAGTTGGAATACTTGAATTAAAATCTAAGCAAGGTGGGTACAAACATTAAGAGAATCTGACAACAGAAGCAGGAAATAGGCTAACCAGTAATAGAACACCCAAGTGATATATTAGACAAGCACTTGGAGAAGAACAAGTGCCCAATTACAAGGCCCTAATGATCTCACTTGCATTTGTGTGGGAAATGAGCGGACACGCTGAGAATACATAATAACTATCAACTAGGTATACAGTAATAGGTTTAACAAGCCTGCTATACACCCAGCTATCATATTAGTGACTATCACAGATGTAAAACTAGAGCCCTGTACACACACTGGTCAATGTGTGTATGGAGTGACCTTGTCAGCGACGGACCCAGCGGGGTTATGGGCATCGGCAAGTGCATACACACTTGCCGATGCCGGCAACGATGAACGGGGGGGGGGGGGAGCCGGGCCATGCTGAATTCGACAGCATGGCAACGTTAACGATATCCCCAGATTAAGCTGCATGTACATACAACTGGGGATATCATTTATCACGCATCGTTCAACGTTAATTTCATACACACTGGACGATTTGGACGATATATTGATCAACGTTATCGTTCATATCGTTCATAAAAATCGTCCAGTGTGTATGAGCCTTTAGACACATCATAAATTATAGAAAGTGGGCACTGCAAGAATCAAAAAACCAACAAGTAACAGAGCGCTGTCAATTAGTGCATGTTCAATTGGCTAATTCACATAAAATCATATATAAAATGATAAAAAGCAAATATAGACATATTACACAAGAACAATGGCCCTGATTCAGACCCACTCGCGAGCGGCTGTCCGCTCGCAAGTGGGTCGATGTTCTGCACTGAGCATGCGCACGACGGAGGGAGTTCCGTCGTGCGCATGCGCCAGACGCGACGAGCGAAGGAAAGTCCTTCGCTCGTTGTGTCTGATCAAAGGGGGCGTGCTGTCGATGTTGATTGACAGCACGCCCCCTTTGGTGGGCGTGCCGGGGGCGTGCCTCCCTGACGGGGGCGTTCCCACGGGAACGCCTCCCGTCAGAAGCCGGCCCACTGACATCACTAGTGATGTCAGTGGGAGTGATTTTGGCTCTGATAGAGCCAAAATCACTCCGGGGCTTGCGGTTGAAAACCTCAACCGCAGGCTTCGGCTCGCAGTTTCGATGGTCGCGATGGTCACGACCATCGCGGCCATCAAACTGCACGGTCGTATAGGCTGTGGGTGGTGACCCACAGCTATACGAGCGTCCAGGAGGACGCTCCATTTTTATGGAGGGCGGCCCTCATTCAGAGCGTGCGCTCTGCTCAGAGCGTACGGCTCTGAATGAGGGCCAACGTTCCTATCAAAAGATTATATATATTATTTAAATGCAAAGAGAGAGTTCTTTACTCCAAAGTCATATATTCAATCTGTACAACCTAATTTAATCAGTTCTATAGCAATTTCAACAAAAAAATGGCAATTGAGTTGTTTAATATCCAATCTCCGAACCTATATATAACTTTAGTTTCCAAACATAACTTGTTTCATAACATGATTTGTTAAATCAAAAAACGGAATTCAATCCTTTCAATAAGGTGCACTGTGTATCAAAATAAAAGGAATGGGATTGTATTGCCGGCGGCTGTTTAGCTGCCGGTTCAAATCCCGACAGCGCGAGGCTGGCAGGTGTAAATCCCGACAGCGGAGGTAAGTAAATCTAACCTTTCCCTTTCCCCCCCTAACCCTAACCCTCCCTTAGGGGTGCCTAACCCTAACCTCCCAGCCTAGTGCCTAACCCTAACCTCGCCTTGTTAGTGCCTAAACCTAACCCCCCCTCCCCGCTCCCTAAACCTAAGACTCCCTTCCCTTAGCCTAACTGTAACCCTCCCGGGGGGGTGCCTGACTCTAATGGTGTGTACACACTGGGCGATTAAAGTGGATGACTGAACGATAACAATATCGTTATCGTTCAGTCGTCCACTTTATCGTCCATTTTTAACACAAAAACGATGAACGATAACGATGACGTGCGTTAACATGCAGGCCAACCTGCTGCATGTTAGGGAATGGGGGAAGAGAGCCCGGCACTGAACGATATCGTTAATGATATCGTTCAGCGGGTGTGCTCAATGTCATGAGCGACATTGAGCACACCCTGCCCCCGACACGCTAGACGATATCGCTCAGGGAGCATATCGTCTAGTGTGTACGCTCCTTTGGTCCCACCAGGTGCCCCGAAACCTAACACCTCCCCACCACCCCACGGCTAAGAGGACGGGTGGGCCGGACTTACCTCATTTGGTCCGGCGTCGTCCTGGATTCCGGCATCGGCATTATGATAGGAGCCGGTGTCTCGACGCCTATCATACATCCCCCGCCGGCATTCTGCCATCGGGATTGTGACTGGCGGTCTTGCGGCTGCCGGTCGCATAACTACATCCCCAAATAAAAAACTCGAATGTCAGCTGTCTTGTAACAGTCTCTAATTATCCACAATGTATCATTCTTTGTGCAACCACAATGATCCTTTGCAGGAAAAAATACTTTAAAGGATTAACGATAACGGAATTTAGTCCTTCCAATAAAACACACTGTGTATCAAAAATAGGACATATAACAGCTGCTTGATATGTAGAGTAGAAGTAACAGTCTCCGGTCCCCTGCAATTAGGTACCTTTAGTATGTAGCCACTTATGAACTTTTTCTCAGGAGGGGGGAAGCTTTTAACATAGGTAAGAAGATGTCCGCTATATCCCAGAGCAGCATGTGCAATTCAGCGCCTTTTCCCCTGTGTTTGGGTCCGGGCACTTTTACACTGCTGCCGGATCAAGTGTGTCTCTCATCACCACTCCTTGTGGTTCTCGTGGCTTCAGCGCTGAACTTCTACTGTGACCGGTCTGTTGTCCTCACTACAAGATACAAAGTAACTTCTACGCGTTTCTCCGCCTACTCGCTCAGCGGCTTCCTCAGGAAATAATAGCCATCATTCTTAGTGGGCTTTTTTATATTGTGCACAGATGCCAGCTGTATTAGATTTAGTCAATTAACATTAATCTCTTCTCTTTGTACTACACATTATGCGGCCTCTGCGTACTTTACCAATTGCCATTGCGAATATACATTTTTTTGCCATTACTTAATAAGATGACCTCTAGACTTCTATATGTGCAAACAAATACAGTTATATAATATCAACACCAAGAAATATATGTGAATAAACCTGCGCTCGAAATCCAACTTGGTGAATCAGGATGAATAAAGTATGTTCCCAACACGACCTCTGGATCGTAAAATATAGACATTTATTACACACAAGGAACAGGAACAGGAACAAAAAAATCTTCCAAACACTGGATAAAATAGGATAGGATCCAGACAATCAGGGTCTTCTGCGAGCCACATCTTCCTATGCTGCAGTCATCAGGAGCCTAAAAGCAAGTCCGCAAGACCTTTCTGTGTGGAATAGGGGCAGAACTATGGGAGACAACGGAGGCACCTGCCGCCGGGCTTCAGCTCTGAAGGGGGCACCTCCTCCATTGTCCACAACATATTCACCCCACTTAGGGCTGTAACTATGTACCCGGAGTGTACCGTCACAGCCGCCCAATACATGGCACCTCTTCCCGGTACCTGAGAATACACCATACACTAGTAGAGAGCTCCATGTCAGACCATCAGCTGCTGCTTTCGCTTATCTATAGCCTGTCTGCATGTGAATTGCTACATTACAGTGTCAGTGGCTGTGACGAGGGCACCAAATTATAACTTGCCTCCCAGCGTCTGGGATGAACTTACGCCACTGGTGTGGATCCGTCTGTAGACTATAATGATGGCTTCAATGCGTTTCGAGGGGCCTTCCCCTCTTTGTAGTAAATGTCTATATTTTACGATCCGGACAAGTAGGAATCTATATTTCCGTTGGGAGATTGGACAGAAAAGACACCTTTATGTGAATATGAGAAAGAACATAGATGTAAGTGTAACCCATCATTTGTATGCAAGCTGTTATTCTGTTACCAACGGGATAAAGATACCTTGATGTACACACGAGTAAAGATAGTTATGAAAGTTTTTGCAACTGTCCTGTCTCACAGAGGTCGTGTTGGGAACATATTTTATTCATCCTGATTCACCAAGTTGGATTTCAAGCACTGGTTTATTCGCATATATTTATTGGTGTTGAATTGTTTTGTGTGGTTATCTTTTGGTGTGTCCACTATTTTAAATTTACCAGCTGCCATTCATTATAGCGCAGGTCCATTATGCTATACTTTTTACAGTTATATAATATATTTATTAAAAACAACATATAAGCTAAAATGACTATCACCAAAAAATTATTTTACCATTTAAAAAGAAGAAAAATACTTTCTTAATATAACTTAAACTTTAAACCATATTATTAATTTTTATCATAAATTCCCGATTTTTTTAACGCCGATCCAAGTATCGCCGGGTCCCGTTTTCACTACTTTCAAATTGAATACGGAGATACGCGGGCATGCGCGCAATACTTTAACGCCTACAAAACAGGCGAAGCCAGCGTTAAGTCCCGGCCGCGTTAACTTATCGCGGCTCGGCTCAAACTGAATATTAGTCATATTGGCTAATAAGGTGCCTGTTTTGTTACCCCAGCGGAATTTTTTTTTGTCTAGTGTAGTCCATCATCAACTGGGCCTGTGCTAAAAGAAAGCTATCCACTAGTTTACGGGATTGGATGTATTTAGTATGGGTTGTATCATTGGGATTTGCTATATAATCCCTTAGGCAAGTCTGCATATTTTGGTGCAGTACATTATGTTGGGCATTTATTTCCTTATTACATTTTGCAATGTACAACAAAATGGGTCCCCGCATGACCACCTTAGATGTTTTCCAAAACAAGACAGGGTTGTCCCAATGCTCAAGGTTATCATCTGAAAATTCTGCCCATTTTAAGTTCAGGAACTTTTGAAATTGCTCAGAGTGATAAAGGTATGAGGGGAAGCGCCAAAGGAGGGACTTAAATAAGCAGAAGGAATAATAAGTGTTACAGAGACTGCGGCGTGGTCAGATACTGCTATGTCACCTAAAGAAGCATCTGTAGTATATGAAAGAAGTGTTATAGAGAGTAAAACATAGTTAATATGAGAGTGGGACCCGTGAACCTGAGAGTGAAATGTGTAGGATTTATCGGTGAGATTGAACAATCTCCAAAGATCCACCAGAGAGTGATTTGCCAATAATTGAGAGATATGGTACTACTGGGGTGCCGTGTGGTTCGACAGTATTGGGAACTTATCATTAGAGGGGGTCTGTAACAGTGTTACAATCCCCACCAATTATTAAATGATAGTTCACTCTGCTATGTAAAAGTTGTGATATATTCTGATAGAAGGTCTGTAAGTCGCTGGTAGGCACTTATATGTTAAGCAAAGTGAATTTGGCATCATAAATTTGAACGTCCATTAAAATATATCGACCCTCTGGGTCTGAAATGTTATGTAAAATACTATAAGGGAGGCGCCTGGCAAAAGTAATTGCTACGCCATGAGATCTGGAATGATAAGAGGCAGAGAGGGATTCGCCAATCCAGCCATCATGCAGGGTGGAGTCCTCATTTGCCTTCCAATGAGTCTCCTGTAGATAAACTATATCCGGCCTAAGATTTTTAAGGGATGAGGAGATCCTTTTATGTTTGATCGGGGTGTTCAAACCCCCCCACATTCCAAAATGCGACTTTCATAGAATATGGTGTCTGTGTAAGGGGATGATGTGATATAGGTATTGATGTCATCATCCTATCCCAGTTAACGGCAGTGTAATGTATCTCAAATATAAGGTCGCCCTGTCCCAGCAAGCAGCAGGAGCCCAAAGTATTGCTAACCAACATGGACCCGGGTTCACCCAATTTACCAGCAATGTTATAAAACAAAACCATAACAAATAAGCATGCTCCAATACATTTTTTCCAAACAATTTTCCATCCAAATAAATCCTGAGCCGAGTCCTGGCATGAGGCCCAGGAATCGTCAGAGTCCATACAAAATGTAATAAAATAAAAATATACAAACAAAGCAGTAGTTTGTCGCTTTGTATACATTTATCAATAAACTATAACTGTCAAAATAAATAGAACCAGGAGAGCAGTTATTTTTTTAACTAATTGAGCCATAGAGGCTCATTACTATTTCTAAAAAAATGAGTGTGGGCCTCATTAGGGTTATCAAAAATTTGAGTTTTTCCGTTGTCAGTAACTTTCAATTTAGCTGGATACAGTAAAGCAAACCGCTCATTGTTATCAACCAAATATTTGCAGATTGAGGGAAATTCTTTGCACTTTTAAGCCACTGCCACCGAAAAATCCTGAAAAATAAGAATCCGATGGTCATCTACCATCAATTCCCTTTGACGCTTACAGGCTGTCAGGAGTTTTTCTTTAGCTCGATAGTCCAAAAACTTGGCTATCACTGGGCAGATATTCTATTTTTAAATACTCTTTGGTCAAATTAACCTACGTTATGAAAGAGGATGGGGAAACATTTCATGCCACAGCAGTATCTGTTAGACAACTGTGTAGAGGTTTGTGCACAGCCCAGTTTCACTTTTATGGAGCGTACACACGGTCAGATTTGTCAGACTTGTCAGATTTGTCAGATGAACGACTGAACGATTAAACGATTTGAACGATTTGGACGATTTGACCAAAGTTTTGAACGATTTGAACGATTGAACGATTTTTGACTGCATTAAAATGAATGGAATCGTCCAAGTCTGACTGCAAACCCATCAGATGTCAGATATCGTTATCTGACAAACGGGAACGCGCATCGTTGATCGTCCATCGTTCAGGCATGTCAGATATGAACGATTTTCCTTCAGATATGAACGACTGAACGATTTTTAAATCGTTATCGTCCATATCTGAAGAAAAAATCTGATCGTGTGTATGCACCATAACTCATCTTCATAGTTAATACCCATACATTATATACAGACAGCCTAATGCGGGCTCAACTATTTCTAGTTCAGTGAAACATGGATTTATATAGCAATCAGAGAAGAATCTGCTGCTGAAAGTAGGGATCGGATTCTCATTTACCAAAATACTCACACAAAAAAAAAGAAATCATTTGCAGAGCAATTAGATCTTATGAAAAATATCCTTATAATACGGGTGAGTAAAGATAAGGCACAGAATTATCCCTAAAATGTCTTAGATGGGACAACATTTTACATCTCTATTAAATCATTATGCCATTTTCCTAAGAAAATTATAGTTATTCTCAATTCTCTTTAGATGGTACAGTTTACCAGCTTTTAATGTGGAGTGCTGACACAGTCAGAAAAATATATATAAAACACAATTGAATATACTATAATATTATTTATGCAAATTGATATGTTATTTATTTTTTATCCAAGTTGATGATTTTGAATTCAAGAAAGGCTTCAAAGAGAAATGTAATGCAGTAAACAATCTATAATTATATAATAATAATTATAGTTATTCTCAATTCTCTTTAGACGGTACAGTTTACCAGCTTTTAATGTGGAGTGCTGACACAGTCAGAAGAATATACTTAAAACACAATTACATATACATTAATATTATATATGTAAATTGATATCTGTTATTTATTTATTTATTTTTATCCAAGTTGGTGATTTTGGATACAGGAAAGGCTTCAAAAGAAAAATTTAATGCAGTAAATGATCTATAATTATTTAGGAATGACTTATAATTATATTCCCCCTGTAAACAGAGGAGTGGAAAAAGTTGAGATGAGACTACAACATTATAAAAAACATTTTATTTGTTTTACATAGTTCTGCTTGAAAGTAAGCTCATTATCAGACTATAGAATAGTGTTAAAAATTATAGAGCAACTTTTTTTTTCTTTAATGATTGCAGGGTTGAATTACTGATTTGTACAGAAAATGTGTGAAATACACAACTAAACTAAAGGCAGCTGCGTGCCCCAGCAAGCAAACTGAAGTATACATAAAACAACAGTTTAATAGCTGTTGCAGCTATTATTACTGGTGCCAGCAATCCATGTAACTGGATCAGATTAGCTGAATCACCACTAAACACAAAATAGAAATGGATCTTGTATGACCAAGCATAATGTAACATCATAGTTGTTGGCTTTTCAGAGCTTCAGAGGGAAGCTCAGTGAATTTGGGGCAGGTGTGACTTGTGATATGTCTCTTGGGTAATCAATATCAGGTACTGCTCCTTGGCCCGGGCCCATCTGGATGCGCGTTTCGCCATGTGGTGGCTTGATCATTGTGCTTATGAGCAGTACCTGGTATTGATTACCCAATAAAGTTTATACCATAATGTTCATATTAGAGATGAGTGGTTTGCTTTTGCTGAAAACTGAACACACCCGAACTCTGAGGTTCCAAGTTGAACAAAGTCCTGGCTCGGGTCTACCCATAAGTTAGGATCTCAGATCTAAAAAATGGATGTCAGGTTTTGGATTGCATGTAAATAGGTTCAAATTACATAATTTTAGCAGTTTTTATCAATTTGAAAGAAATCCAATACAAAACCAAAACACTTGAGGGTGAATATACTAAACCAAAACCATAACATTTGAGAATAGTTTTTCCAAAACCAAAATACGGGCGTCAATGCACATTTCTAGTTCATATATACATACTAGTATAGTTACAGGGCAATTTTTCTGGACAAATAGACTCAAGAACTGAGGGTGGAGCTACTGGGGGTGGAGCTATAGAAAAACAATTATATATATGTATATTATTTAGAAAAGAAGGACCTCAAAAGGGACTTTAATATAAAACTTATCTTATGAAAAATACATTTTGGCCCAGGTTAATGAGAGGTTCAGGAACTGAGGGCCTGATTCAGACCCATTGGCAAGGCTGTGTTCGCACGTAGCCTGCCAATGTTTGCAATCGATGCATGCATACAAGACACAGTGCACGTGCGCGAACTAGTCCATGTGACTGGGAAGCGTTTGCAGCCTGTACACAGAAGCACCGCAAACATGAGTGACAGGACGTGCCGTTTGCGGGTGGTGACAGGGGGTGGTCAATGGTAACTGGGGTGTGGTGGTGTGAACCCAGGTGTGTGTCTGTGCATTGGAACTCCATTTTCAGGGGCATGCATAGTTAAGATGCATCATCAGCGTACACGTCACTTTGCTTAACTACACACAGCAGCGCTCGCAGTGCTTGCGGTAGGGTATGGTCAGCCACAAGTGGTGCATATGGGTCTGATGTTACTTGATGTTACCGATTGTTTAATACACTTCCTGGAGATAACGTATGTTACAAAGGGAAAGTGGGCGTCTTGTGACAGGCTGGTGGGTGACTAAATACATACCGCGATCGCACGGCAAGACATAGTGGGCGTGCTAATGTCTTGCTAGCGATCGCAGGATTTACATACTTTGTACAAACGCAGCCTAGCGAACGGGTCTGCATCAGGCCCTGAGTTCCTGCTTGTTCCTGCTGAAAAATAGCACTGCTAATATTTATGCTTTAATATGAGAATACTTCTGGGAGCAATTGTTACTTATTTGCTTTTTTGTCGATACTAATGATAATAATTCTAACCAGGTAATCTTGGATGTTTTTGTGGATTATTAGTCCTAACCATATAAAACCGGAGTGTGTGAATATCATAATTGCCAACTCTCCCTGATTGTAATGGAGACTCCCTGAAATTGTAGCAATCTTCCTAACTCCCTGAAGAGTCTAATAATCTCCCTGATTGCACCTTACTCCCATTATGTAGCTGTTATATAAAAAAACAGAGCTACATACATTCAAATGGGATCATTAGTACAATTTCCCTGCATTGGGTATAAGACACAATGATCCCTATGGCTACATGTATTTTATAGAAAAGTATCAGTGTATTTTCATTAACAAATAGATCTTACTAACTGGTTTGGGGCTCATTTACATTTGGATGTAAGTCAGTATTATGACACGCCTCTTAGATGTAACAGTACACGCCCACTTCACTGCCACGCTTATAGGTGCTGCTTTTACAGTCTCCCTGAAATGTTTTTTTTAAAGTAGGCAAGTATATGACATATGCATAATAACATTGAATACTTCAAACCATTCTATACTAATCCTTTTCGATGCAGGCTGGACTCTCATTGAGGACCTCAGTCAGAGTCGGTCGTTGCGGCTGCACGGTCGTAAGGGAAAAGGGGCCGGATATGCAAATGATGCACTCGCAAGTTGCGTCGCTAAGATGAGATCGTTAGCTGAACGACCGAGGGAAAGAAGCGGTCGTAAGACTAAAACACACCCCCTTCTCGATCACAACACACGTCATGTCTTGGGATATAAGGATTAATCGCGACCATCGGGACCCATCGGAGCTGATCGCAGTGCTTAAGACTGACCATACCCTCTCTTAAGCACTATGATCTAGTCAGTGTAATAACCACCCATGTCACATGTGCCATGACACTACTTTGTTAATTATGCACTCCCATTAAACGCCGTTCGCATAGTCAGGCACGCCTGCGTTCGGATCTCCACGCCCCCATTTTCAAGCACCTTCCCCTGTAACCACCCACAAACAGTTCATTCTGTCACTCAAACTAACAACCTGGCTGTGTTCAAGGGGAGAGAAATTTCTGATCGTAACAGCTAGCTTGCGCACGCGCATTGCGAATTTTACACATGCGCAGTTTAGCGAACATCGGCTGCGTACGACCGAGCGGCCGCAACCACCGACTCTGAATGAGGTCCTGAGATCCTTGATTTGCTTCTCCTATGACTCGTTGATCCCATCAGGGGCTGCAGTCAAGTACTCTCAAATGCATCCATCTCATCTTGTTTTCTGTCAAGGTCGGAAGCCCCACACTCTCTCATTCTGGGCCTGATTCAGCAAGGATAGCAAGTGTTTAGACGCACACAGTCGGATGATTTCCGCGATCTGCGCATTCGTATACATCGCAGTGCGCAGTGTGTACGCAGACCCATCACAGAGTGATTGACAGGAAGTACCATTTGTGGGTGGTGACAGGGGGTGGTCGGGCGAACGCAGGTGTGCCAGTGCGTTAAGACGGGATTGCAGGGGCGTGCATAAATTATCCACTGCGATACCATACGCAGCCAGAGGCCTCATAGCGTGCGCTGAAGTAAGCAGTTCCTGAGTGAGGTATGACCTGCCTTAACTGTGCATATGGGTCCGATGTTACTCGATGTTACAGATTGTTTTGCTATGTTACCAAAGTATTCGGATGTGAGTAAGGGGAAGTGGGTGTCCTCATGATAGGCTGAGATCGCATTGCGAATGCAAACATTTGCATATAGCCGCTGATATTAGCAACTGCATTGCGTGCGTATAAGCCATTTCCCGATCCGTAGACTGCAGTGAACTCGGGCCGCCCACATCTGTGTAGCTCCAAAACCTTCTACTGCTACCCAGCTACTGCTGCCCTTGGGTACCTGTGGCCTATGGAAGAGAGACACCTCTGCCCCAGTATCTAGCAATGCTGTGCTCTGTGTGTAAGTTCCAGTGGTGGCTCCAGAGGTGAGGCTGCAGCGCAGTTCAAAATTCAAATAGGGGAGTCACACTAACTGTCATTTCACAAGCTGCCAAACATCTCTGGCCGGGACCCACTGGCAATTGGTGTGACTCCCCTATTTGAATTTTGGACTGTGCTGCAGTCCCACCTCTGAAGCCGCCACTGGTAAGTTCCCTCCCCAGCGGCAGTGGTGTGTTTGTTATAGCGGTCAATGAGAGTCAGACAGATTCTCATTGGCGCTGAGTCCACGGAGGGAGGCGGCTGGAGCTCACTCATGAGCTCCGCCTTCCGGCTTCCCCAACAGCGGGTGATGGGAGAGACGTCATGTCTCTTGCATTGCGGGCCGGTAGGTAAGTTGTGTGTTTTGTGTGTGTGCGTGTGTGTGTGTGTGTAAGGGGCATGGACACTGGCACTGCATGGGGGGGTGCTACTGGGGGCACAGTATAGGGGGGTGGCCGCTACTAGGGGCACTGTACAGGAGGAGCGCTACTGGGGGCACTCTATAGAGGGGGTGGCTGCTTCTGGGGCACTGTATAGGGGGGACTACTACTGTGGGGACTGCATAGGGGGACTACTACTGGGGCAATGCATAAGAGCACTACTACTGGGGGCACTTCATAGGGGGGACTACTACTGGGGGCAATGCATAGGGGGGCTACTACTGGGAGCACTGCATTGGGGGGAGCACTTCTGGGAGCACTGTATAAGGGGCATTACTGAGGGCACTGCATAGGGGGACCACTACTGGGGTCACTGCATAGGGGGGGCCCAATGCATATTCTTGCACCTGGGCCCACCACTCTCTAGTTCCGCCACTCTGCATGACTGTACTTGTGTGTGCATGTGTGTGATTTCCTCTTTATACTTAGACAGACACCCAAACAAACTCAAAGATTCTATTTGGAAATACTCTGGTCAAGTTAACCTTCGTGTTATGAAAGAGGATGGTGGAACATTTCTTGCCACAGCAGTATCTGTTAGACAACTGTGTAGAGGTTTGTGCACAGCCCAGTTTCACTTTAACTCATCTTCATAGTTAATACCCATACATTATATACAGACAGCCTAATGCGGGCTCAACTATTTCTAGTTCAGTGAAACATGGATTTATATAGCAATCAGAGAAGAATCTGCTGCAGAAACTAGGGATCGGATTCTCATTTACCAAAATACTCACAAAAAAAGAAATCATTTGCAAAGCAATTAGATATCTTATGAAAAATATCCTTATAATACGGGTGAGTAAAGATTTGGTTTGGGACCTGGGGGTTGTGGGTGAGAGGAGAGGGAGGGCTCCACCCACGGCAACTCCAGGTTTTGGTTCTCGCAGCCTGGTAACAGGCTTGTTAGGGTTTCCACCTGAGAGTGGCCAATATAAGCCTAGTGTGTTGAGGGCTGATTGTCTCACCTGGGAGAGCAGACAGGGAGTTTGCTCAGAGACACTGAAAACCTATCTGTGAGTGTTGTGCTGTGCCTTGGTTGCTGGTGAGGGCATTAGGCCCTGCCAGGTTCTGGTAGTGAGGGAACTACCTGTGAAGTGAGTGCCCCGACAGGGCTAGGATTTATGTTTTCTTTATGTTGTTTCTGACATTGTACAATAAAGACTGGCGCCGACCAGCTTGTACTTGCATCCAGACTGGTGTGCTGCTTCCCTGCTGCTGTGTGTGTGTGTAAGGAAGGAGTCCCCTACCCAGGAGAGGGACCTCCTAATCGGACTGTGTCACAATATATATATATATATATATACACATATTCATGTATATTTATACAGTGGTATTTAGCAGCAGCTCCTACCCTCTTGCATGAGGGGGGCTGGGGCCCGCTCCTGCGCAATGGATGTGGCAGGTGCCAGGACCAGCGCATGCACATAACACCAGGTTCTAGGGACTGCATTGGCTGCAGCTCCTATAAGCCGTGTAGGGCTGCCCAAAAGGCAGAGCACAGCTCCCACTGGAAGCCACTCTCTGCTAATCGTAACCTGGGCTCGCAGTCCCAGGAAGGAAAACACCTTACCCTGGGACTGCCTGTCCTGTGGGTGACTGGCAGGCAGCACTTCCAATGGGAAGTCACTGTCAGTAGCAAAGTAGCCAGTGTAATCACGGACTGCAACTAACACATTGAATTAGCCGATTTAACTGGGGATAAAATCCGCCACTGGTGGCATTACTGGGGTCAGTAAGACGAGCTCAGGGAGGACAGAAACCTCCCGTGGAGCAGAAGGGTGTGGTCTCACAGCATGCCCCCAGTTTTATCATAATGGGGGATGCTGGGTTGCGCCAGAGACTTTACCTGTATGTCAGGCCAGAGGCGTCACCAGGTCACGCCGGCCATGGAGCAGATGTGGCCTAAATAAAGGGGTGTGTTCTCATGGGAAATCCCGATAACATCACTCCAGGGGCAGCCCAGCTTCACCGGAGATGCTGGACTGTCCTTGGAGCCTGGGCACTGTCATATCCTCCTCTGACAGGAGCTGGGTGCTGCTGGAGAATGTCACGGTGCAGCACTCCTGGCTGCAAGCCAGTAAGGAGGAGTCGGCATTTGATGTCACCCCCTCGAAGGGTGACACCCGTTGCGCAACCCCAACACCCCCTGGTGATGCTACTGTATATATTTTCCATATGTAAGTCATATTTTGTCAGCTTATTCCCCAGGTGCTCATTAACTGATATGCTTGGATGTGGTTCTGTCTCTTGAAGTTAGTGAGCCAGTACCTGAACTCATGGAAGAATCATAATATGCACTTAAAATCTGTGTGATAGTTGGAGCCAAATGAGGCAGATCACTCCTCCTGACCAACGGGGAGACCGTGACGTGGTTGGTCAGCTTGGCAAATTATTGCAATATTTTGGAACGAACACTCCCTAAATTTAAATGAATGACAGTTTGGAATGTATATATATAAAAGCTAGCTGTGCTCCATCAATCTCCCCCCCCCCCCCCCACCGTTCCATTCTCACTTTTTCGCCCACCCACCCTCTCTGTCTCTCTCTCCTTTCTCACTGTTTTTCTTCTCACTCCCCATCTTTTTTTTTTCTTTCTCTCCCTTCCCCACCTCTCTTTCCCCTCTTCACTGAATAAAAGAACACCAGCTGCACTTTTATTTTGTTTTTGAGAACCTATTTATTTTTTATGGGATATGATATTAGTGAGTTGCTTCTGTTTTACTCTAATTCTGTGTCTATGTATCCTGCTTCTAGGAAATGAAGCCTGTGCTGCAATCAAAGTCATATCATCAATATATCCTCATATTCTTCATACAACTTGCCTTTGCATTCACAATCATTACTTACAGTAACTTCAATAAAGATGGCACCATAACACCAGACTGCTCACCATCACTCCTCAACTCTCAGATAGACGCGGACTTGGTTGTCCTGTTATGGACATGGCCTTTTGGTGTTCAGTTCCCTTTAACTCAATGTGAAAAACGCTTCAATACACCTAGGTGCTACATGACAGCCAACCGTAGCTGGTATCCCAGAGCAAATGCTGTCATTTTCCATCACAGAGATGTTTGTGAATCCAAAAATCAGATGCCTCTGATTCCACGGCCAGAAGGACAACATTGGCTGTGGTTTAACTTGGAGTCACCAAGCCATAGCCCAAACCTAAATTTAATGGACAATCTCATGAACCTCACCATGTCTTACCGTAGTGACTCTGACATCTTTTCTCCCTACGGATGGCTGCAGAAAAAGGACTTCAGCCATAACTTCACCATTCCAAAAAAGTCTAAGTTGGTGGCTTGGGCTATCAGCAGCTGGAACCCTCTTTCCAAACGGGTCCAGTTTTATGAGGAACTGAAGAAGCATATAACCATAGATGTCTATGGTCGACAGCATCTGCCTTTAGATACTGAAAGCATAAATACCGTCTCATCTCAATACAAGTTCTACTTAGCGTTTGAAAATTCTCTACATAAGGATTATATTACTGAAAAACTCTGGAGGAACGCTCTCCTATCGGGGACTGTCCCCATAGTACTTGGCCCACCTAGAGAAAATTATGAGAGGTTCATTCCTTCAGATTCATTCATTCATGTTGATGACTTTCCTAGTGCAAAAGAACTGGCTGACTATCTGCTTGAATTGGACAAAAACAATCAGAAATATGAGCAATACTTCAGCTGGAGATCACAGCTGAGTCCAGTAGGAAATGTTCATTATACTACACATTACTGCAGAGCATGTGTAGCACTACATAAGGCCCCTTCATATAGAACCCTACCACATCTCTCCAAATGGTACACATGACAAAACTATAGCATTAGCTTTGCACAACATTTGTCGTGTTTAAGGAAGAATCCAATAGGGGTTTGTCAGTGGACGGAATTAGAGTGGATCCAAGGGTTTACAGATGTAACGGCAAATATTTAGGCCGTATATTTTCTGTGAAAATGTTTAGTCAGAGACTGGAACTGACTATAGTGGGCTTAAAAAAACACATATAAAGTGAACTTGAACCACCCACATACTGTTATATAGATTCTTTATAAATAGGTATTTTCTCGACAAACTACCAGAAAACTAAAAATAAAAATGATGGTGATAGCGACAGGTTTTAAATGGTTTTGCTTTTGGAATGATTTGAACCTTCCCTGTAGAAAATAATATATTATACTGGGTATTTTTACTTATTATTAACCATCCCTCACACTTAACTATACTGTACTTTGCTATCCTGTCTCACTCAGCTGAGTGCTCTTTTAAAACTCACCTGTCGGACACAGACCGGATTATCATCTCATGGGTCCCTAGGCAATTTATACATTCGGGGCCCCTCCATCTTTGATCCGCCCCTGCACTGTCAGTATAACCCTGCCTGTGTACTTTTATTGACATTAACTCTATTGATGCCAGCCTGTCAGTGCATCCAATCTCATTCTCTGAAACCAGGCTCACCTGCCTCTTTTATTACAAATGACCTGTCTCCAACTTTGAAGTAACATATTGTGTAAACTAAACCAAACAACTGTACATTTGTTTTTATCTGTACCCCATTCTTTCTGTGCGTTTATCTTTAACTCATACGGCCTCTCTATGGGCTCGATTCAATTGAACGCAAATTAAATAGCACCGGGAGGGACCTCCCGAAGCTATTCAATCCAGCGCACTGTTTAGGATTCTTCTCGCACCCCTCCAAGGCTGCGAGCAGAAATCCGACAAAAGTACAGACGTGATGCTGTTTTCTGCCCTTAGCGCCATGGAAACAGCATCTCGCCAGGCAGTTTAGTCGGAGAATGCCCGTTCTCGCGACTAAACACCATGTTAAGGCGCGAAGGGCGGGAGAATGGGCATTCTCTGGCCTAACAGCATGCTGAATTGAATAGCTCCGGGAGCTCCCTCCCGGCGCTATTTAATTTGCGTTCAATTGAATCGAGCCCTATGTGTCTACCTGTACCCACTTCTGCCTCTGTGTGCATCTACTTGTAACCACTTCTGCCTTTGTGTGCCTCTATCTGTACCCCCTAGTGCCTTTCTCTGCATCTAACTCATGATTGCCTACACTCCCGCTTCCAGTCTCCCGATGGCCCAGAAAATTCATTAAAACTCCTGCATTCCTCTGCTGTCAGAAATAACCTGCTGTTGAGCACCCTCTCTAGCTGCAGTTGCTGCCGGTGGCCACCAGGGGGAGAGCATATGAGAGGTATCCAGAATTATGGAGCTTCTGCAACATGGCCGCCACCCTTCTGCAGTGAGGGCAGTAATTACCCTCTTCTTTAGTTTTCCCTGCTCTCTGTTGCTCAACACAGGGCTTTGACAGATGCTGTGTGGCTGTGCTACAGGTATAGAATAGTATAGTAAAACTGTTACTTGTGTAAACACTGTTATGTGTGTGTCTGGCACTATTGGTGTGGGGGGTGCATGGTGGAACTGTATGGGGGCTGTATGCTGGGCACTGTGAGTTTGTGGGTATAGGTGGTGTATGGTGATCACTGTATGGGTATTGGGGGGTGTATGCTGGGCACTGTGTCAGTGTGTGGGTATGGGGTGTGCACAGGGCCGGCAACAGAAATCATGGGACCCGGTACACCAATTTTTTTAGAGGCCCCCCCATCCCTGGGTCCCTGGCAGGTACAGGCCAGTCTTCACACAGTAATAATGGCCCATAACTGCCCTTCTCCTCACATAATAATGACCCATAACCGCCCCTCTCCTCACATACTAATGACCCATAACTGCCCCTCTCCTCACATAATAATGACCCATAACTGCCCCTCTCCTCACATAATAATGACCCATAACCGCCCCTCTCCTCACATACTAATGACCCATAACTGCCCCTCTCCTCACATAATAATGACCCATAACTGCCCCTCTCCTCACATACTAATGACCCATAACTGCCCCTCTTCTCACATAATAATGACCCATAACTACCCCTCTCACGTAATAATGACCCATAACTGCCCCCTCACACAATTATGTCCCATAACTGTCCCCCTCACCACAATTATAGTCATGTCCCATAACTGCTCCTCCTCCTCCCACAATTATAATTATTTCCCACAATTTCCCCCCTCCTGACACAATTATGTACAATAACTGACCCCTCCAACCATTCTATTTATGTCCCATATCTGCCCCACTCCTCCATCAATTATGTCTAATAATTGCCCCCCTTCTCAAACAATGTCCCATAATTGCTCCCCCTCCTCATATAACTATAACTGTGATGTCCCATACCTCTCCCCCACCCTCCCCCCCTGCAGAAAGGATCCGTTTAAATTCTGACCTCAGATCTATGGTGACGGCCATCACCTCCTGCTGTGCTGTCCCCTCCGGTTCTTCCTCTCCCTGTGCATTTGCAGTAGTCTCCAATTGGTGAATAGCTCTAACCATCTACCAATCAGTGCTTAGATACTCCCACAACAGTGATTGGTGGATGGCCAGTGTCATCCACCAATCAGTAATCTAGCATCCAAAACAGTGGAGGGGCGTCACAAGTCACGTGACTGACGGCCGCTGCTCTGATCTGATTGTGGCCTGGCAGTATCTACAGTAACTACAAGTTGTGGTTCTGCTGCTCCCCAATGGACGAACCCCAGACCGCTACCTGCATTGCTGTTACATTGATCAGCAGGGGTTCCATACATGCCTGCACCCTGCTGATCACTGCAGCAGCACAGGAAGCATTTACACTCTGGGTCCCCCTAGTATCTCGGGGCCCGGTACAGTTGTACCCCTGGGCCCACCCTGTCGCTGGGCCTGGGCGTGCATGCTGGGCACTGTATGGTATATGTGGGGGTATATACTTGGCACTGTGTTGGTATGGGGTGTGTGTATGCTGAGCACTGTGTGAGTGTGTGGGTATGGAGGGGGTGTATGCTGGACACTGTGTTAGTATGGGAGGATGCATGGTCATTACTGTATCATACCTCCCAACATTTAAGTCCGGCCAGGAGAAACAGTTGCGCGTGCCCCCGAAAATAGGGGCATGGCCTATCGGCAAGGGGCTTGGCTTTGTGGGAAATGCCGAGCCACGCCCCTGTTTTTGTCATGCTGGGGGCGTGCCCAGTGCTCCGGGAGCTGCTGAACAGACCCCCAGCCTCTTCAAGAGCCGGCACTGGTTAAATGGATGACGCGTGCAGGCGCGCATCATCCATTCATTGCTGCTCAGCTATGCAGAGCAGTGAGTGTCCTCCCCAACTTTCCCCCGCCCACGGGACACTGCGGCCTGCGGGTGGAACAGCGGGACCGTGCCTCTAAAATGTGACTGTCCCACTGAAATCGACTGTTGGGAGGTATGTTGGGTATGGGGGTGTATGCTGGTTGGTGTGTAAGTTTGGTGGTTGTGTGTATTCTGGGCACTGTGCGGTATGAGGGAGTGAATGCTGGACACTATATGGGTAATGGGCATACTTGTCTATCCTCCCGCAACCTACGGGAGTCTCCAGGTTCAATGCAAGACACACCCTGAGTGGAATAGATACACCCACAGGTGCCTCATTGTCTATATGTACCCCCTACTCCCTCTCTGTCTGCCTATCTGTACCCACTTCTCCCTCTCTGTGCATCTATCTGTACCCACTTCTGCCTCTCTGTGTGTCCATCTGTACCCGCTTCTGCCTCTCTGTGCATCTATCTGTACCCGCTTCTGCCTCTCTGTGCATCTATCTGTACCCACTTCTGCCTCTCTATGTATCTAGCTGTACCCACTTCTGCCTCTCTGTGCCCCCCTCTGCCTCAATCTGTGCCTCAATCTGTACCCCGGTCTGAAAATGAGTCAGCTAGCACACCTACGTCTGTGGTCACCATCTCCCACTGCCGATCTCCCGTTGTTTAGTGAGCCTCGACCCTCCCTTTCTATTCTGGTAAGCCTGCCTCTCAAACACAGACACTGCAGAGTGCTGCGCTTCCATGAGCCACTGTTTCCTGCAAAAAAACTTCCCTTATGCCACCTGACACCAAGAGGGGTGCAGCACACTACTTGTATTGTGCAATCATCCCATCACCGATGCACACCCGAGCCCCTGGGAAAACCTCACTTCACTTCCACTCAGCAATCGGGTAACTTCTCTTAAAATGACCGCAGCACAGCCGGGCATAGGAGCACACAGAGAAGTAGGTTTGTGCAAGGTGTAGGCAGGAGCTGGGCCCCCTAGGATCACAGGACCTTAGGCGCCCGTCTGTACTGCCTTGTTGGTAATCTGCCTCAGGTCGGACAAAAAAGACAGGTGTCATGTGCTTCTCCTTTCCCCTACTTACACGATCTTATACTTCCTACAATGACACCTAACCTTTGGTTACTGCTGCCCTGTTGTTTATTTGAGTGTTATGATCGCGGCTACAGCAATGTTTGTAAACCATGTACTTGTCCTGCATTGTTTTGTATTGTAAGTCACTGTTTTCTTGTCTTGCTCATTTGTAAAGCACTGCGGAACCCTTGTGATGCCATAAAAATACAGGTTAATAATAGCATCACTGATGCAGCGAAACACCAAAGGGGTAGATGAATCAAGCAGCAAAAAGAGTTGAGAAGTGAACCAGCGGAGAAGTTTTGAAGTAGCATTTATTAAGTACAGTCTATAAAATAATAGGTAGGAGCTGATTGGTTGCTATGGACGGAATCGGTATGTAATGCCGACGGCTGTTTAGCCGCTGGATCAAATACTGACAGTGGCAGCCTGACAGGTCGGAATCCCAACAGCATCAGGTAAGTACTCTAACCCTCCCCTCTCCCTACCCTAACCCTTCCCTTAGTGGTGCCTAACCCTAACCTTCTTTCCTAGTGCCTAACCCTAACCTCCCCTGTTAGTGCCTAAACCAAACCCCCCCCCACCCCGCACCCTAAACCTTACCCCCCCCTGGGGGGCTGCCTAACCCAACCCACAGGTAGATGCTAAGACACCCGGCTTACCTTCCTTCGGTATGCCGGGTGTCGGGATTTAGTAGTGGGGCTAATGATAGGCATCAGGATTTTGATGCCTATCTTTAGTCCCATTTCGGGATGTGGCTGTCGGGATATCGGCGGGTGGCATAGCGCTTGCCGGTATCCTAACTACTTCCAGCTATGGGCAACTTCTCCACGCTTTTCATTGCTTGAAACATAAACCCCAAGGTGTACTACTTTAACCGACAGGAATTAATTTTTATACATACAAAGTGGCAGATGAAGCACAATGGAACTGTGCCTAAGAAAAATCTATTTGCGCAAATAAGATGCACATTTGATATAGTCGCCTGGGACCTGGCGTGCTGAGAAGGTTTGGTGCTCCTGAAGCCACAGAGTGAGAGGGCACATCTTTACCTCCATCACCTCCACACTATGGAAATACCTTCGCTCCACCACACACCAATAACTCCAACACCCATACATTATAGCAATACCTCCACCACCCCCATGCCATTCCCACACTACAGCTATACTACTAACACCCCCACATTACAGTATAATAATAATAAATAATAATAATAATAATAATCTAAACCTACTGAAAATGTGGCAGACTGGGATCTATTATAGGCAACAAAATGTAACATTGCAGTTTTATGTGTTCAATGTTTCATCCAACTGTACTGGGATTGGATGTATTCTGCTTCCCGTTGGTAGGGACCCTGGCTCCAGAACCCCGACTGCTGACATCCTGACAGTAAGTATTAGGGTTAGGAGGGAAGGGTTGGGGTTAGGGTAAAGCACTAGGGAGAGGGTTAGGGTTAGGCTGCAGGGGGGGAGGGTTAGGGTTAGGCTACAGGTGGGGTTTAGGGATAGGCTGCAGGGGGGGGAGAGTTAGGGTTAGGCTGCCGGTGGGGGTTAGGGTTAGGCTGCAGGGGGGGAGAGTTAGGGTTAGGCTGCCGGTGGGGGTTAGGGTTAGGCTGTAGGGGGGGGAGTTAGGGTTAGGCTGCAGGAGGGGAGTTAGGGTTAGGCTGCAGATAAGGTGGGTTAAGCTTAGGGGGAGGGTTAGAATTTGAGGTACGGCACCTGTTCCCGGGAGGAGGGCACTCTGCAACTGCGGCTATTCTGCTGCATGCAGCAGCACAGTCAGTGCTGCTGCATCAACTTGGGGCAGGGCGGTGCCGTCCACACTACACAGCACAAACACACAGCCGCCATCGCCAGCAGCTGTGTGTATGCTTTAGCAGCCGATGAGAGTCAGACAGACTCTCATCGGCTACTGTGCCCACTGCCGGAGCCTTCGTCTTCCGGCTCCTGCAGTGGCTGATGGAAGAGACGTCATGACGTCTCTCCCATCATGCAGAGCGGGCCGGCCCAGGAGGACGCCAGACGGAGGAGCAATGACAGATAGCGGATTAAGGCAAATGGAGGTTTGTTTTCTTTCCTGTGTATGTCTGGCTGGGGGGACTACTATTAGGGGCACTGCTGGGGGTACTACTAGGGGAACTACTAGGGGCACTGCTGGGGGGCACTACTACTGGGGGCACTGCACACTGGTGGGACCACTACTGGGGGACACAGCATAGAGGGGGATTACTACTGGGGGCACTGCTGGAGATACTACTGGGGGCATTGCACACTGGTGGGGGACAGTGCAAAGAGGGGGGTTACTACTAGGGGGACACTGCATAGAGGGGGGTTACTACTAGGGGCACCGCACACTGGTGGGACCACTACTGGGGACACAGCATAGAGGGGGATTACTACTAGGGGGACACTGCATAGAGGGGGGTTACTACTAGGGGCACTGCTGTAGATACTACTGGGGGCACTGCACACTACTGGGGGACACTGCATAGAGGGGGGTTACTACTAGGGGGACACTGCATAGAGGGGGGTTACTACTAGGGGCACCGCACACTGGTGGGACCACTACTGGGGGACACAGCATAGAGGAGGATTACTACTAGGGGTACTCCTGGGAGGACTACTGTTGAGGGGGGACTGCTACTGGGGGCACTACTGGGGCAGACTGCTACTGGGGGCACTGCTGGGGCAGACTGATACTGGGGGCACGGCTGGGCTGAGCTCGGCTCTGTGTGGCTTGAAGGGGGCCCCTGCAATTTAGTTGCCCTGGGGCCCCCACAAGCCTTAATCCGGCCCTGCCCAACCCTCTGGTATTTCCCTCAAAAACGGCATCATATTGGGCGGCTATCCGGCTGTCACATGTTTTGGATAGCCAGTAAGATAAATCCAAACTAATCCGAACTTGCAATAATTTGGCGATAAGAACCAAATAAAACTGAACCCGCACATCTCTAATGATTATTGGGAATATTGCTATACTATTTACAATTGACTGTGCATCCTGTGGACGTGTCATACTAGGAAGTGTATTAACTAAGAACCAGAGGTGGAATCTTTTTCTTCTGGAGATTTTCTCCTGGATATTCCAGCAGTATAGTACTCTGGCTGGTTCAAGGTAGGGAATTACATTAAAATGACCAAGAACTCCCAACTGGAGTAGAGGAACTATCATGGCAGAAATGTAATAATTCAATATTAGCCACAATAATCCCTACCTCCCACCTGGGTTGCAAATTATTTTGGCATTTTTGTAAGACCCAATTGATGTGTATATACTGCACTGCAAAAATCACCAATGTCAATGATGCACATGTGCCCAGACACCAAGGGCAACATTTACTAATCAACGGTTTTGCCACTGGTTTGAAACTTTTGAATATCATTGGTGGTTTGGAGCTCAAATCAATAAATAGAACTATTCGGAGATTTTGATGTTGTTTTTATGATATGTCCATCATTTAAATAGCCACAAAATAATAAATGTTTCCCCATCATGAAAAAAACTATTTTTAACACAGTAACAATTAATCGGTATTGCCCCTTTCATCTAATTAGTAAAGAATATTGCTCTCTAAAATAATTAAAACATTTATTTTGCCCCTTAATATATTAATAAAATAATATTGGCCCGATAAAGAGAATTTTTTATTTCTCTACCTCCTTATTTAGTACACAAAAGTGAACAGTGTCATCTACTGTGAAATAAAATAGCTAGAATAAAATGGCATAGAAACATAAACAAACCACACAAAGAACTTGAACAGGAAGTGATTTAAGATAAATAAAGTAGGTTTCATTACAGGCATACAGATAAATAAAAATTGTTAGACTATTCATTGCATTGTATAAGTTTACACAGAGCACAAATATAGGTGATCGGTAGGGGTGAGCGGGTTCGGATTTCTGAAATCCGAACCCCCCCGAGCCCCCCCGATCCGAGTCCGATCCGAGTCAGGCTCGACTTTTCCCGCCTGACTCGGATCTGAAATCGAGGCAAAACGTCATCATCCCGCCTTCCGAGTCTCGCGGGTTTTGGATCCTATATAAGGTACCCGCGTCGGCGCCATTTTCTCACTCGGCTGTGGACAGTGAAGAGGGAGGGTGGGAGTTAGGGCTGTGTAGTGTAGTGTAGTGTAGTGCTGCTGTTGTCCACTACTTCAAAGTCCATAGGGGCTGGCTGTGTTGTGCTGTGCTGCTGTTGTTAATAGGGGCTGTGTCCACTACTTCAAAGTCCATAGGGGCTGGCTGGATTGTGTTGTGCAGTCAGTTCTCCAAAGGGGCTGTGTCCACTCCAAAGTCCTGTGCAGTGTCCCAGTCCTAAAGGGGTGCTGTAGTGTTGTCCAGGGGGTGCTCTGTCTATCAGGGGTGCTCCCCCCAAGTGCTAAAAAATAATATATTTTCTGTGTTAGTGAAATGTGTGCGCAGGAGCCGCACGTGCATCAACAAAGTAGTGCCAAGCTTGCGCCTGTGTCATAAGTAAAGGGCCAGCTGGCTTGACCGTTAAGGGTGCTGTAACCCCCGAAAGTACACTCTAGTCCAAACCAAAAAAAAAATTATTTTCTGTGTTTGTGAATTGTGTGCGAAGTAGCCACACGTGCATCAACAAAGTAGTGCCAAGCGTGCGCCTGTGTCATAAGTAAAGGGCCGGCTGGCTTGACCGTTAAAGGGTGCTGTAACCCCAAAAGAACACTCCAGTCCAAACCAAAAAAAAAATTATTTTCTGTGTTTGTGAATTGTGTGCGCAGTAGCCGCACGTGCATCAACAAAGTAGTGCCAAGTGTGCGCCTGTGTCATAAGTAAAGGGCCGGCTGGCTTGACCGTTAAGGGTGCTGTAACCCCCGAAAGTACACTCCAGTCCAAACCAAAAAAAAAATTATTTTCTGTGTTTGTGAATTGTGTGCGAAGTAGCCGCACGTGCATCAACAAAGTAGTGCCAAGCTTGCGCCTGTGTCATAAGTAAAGGGCCGGCTGGCTTGACCGTTAAGGGTGCTGTAACCCCCGAAAGTACACTCCAGTCCAAACCAAAAAAAATATTATTTTCTGTGTTTGTGAATTGTGTGCGCAGTAGCCGCACGTGCATCAACAAAGTAGTGCCAAGCGTGCGCCTGTGTCATAAGTAAATGGCCGGCTGGCTTGACCGTTAAGGGTGCTGTAACCCCCGAAAGTACACTCCAGTCCAAACCAAAAAAAAGATTATTTTCTGTGTTTGTGAATTGTGTGCGCAGTAGCCGCACGTGCATCAACAAAGTAGTGCCAAGCGTGCGCCTGTGTCATAAGTAAAGGGCCGGCTGGCTTGACCGTTAAAGGGTGCTGTAACCCCCAAAGTACACTCCAGTCCAAACCAAAAAATAAAATATTTTCTGTGTTTGTGAATTGTGTGCGCAGTAGCCGCACGTGCATCAACAAAGTAGTGCCAAGCGAGTGCCTGTGTCATAAGTAAAGGGCCAGCTGGCTTGACCGTTAAAGGGTGCTGTAACCCCCAAAGTACACTCCAGTTCAAACCAAAAAAAAAATTAGTTTCTGTGTTTGTGAATTGTGTGCGCAGTAGCCGCATGTGCATCAACAAAGTAGTGCCAAGCGTGCGCCTGTGTCATAAGTAAAGGGCCGGCTGGCTTGACCGTTAAGGGTGCTGTAACCCCCGAAAGTACACTCCAGTCCAAACCAAAAAAAAAATTATTTTCTGTGTTTGTGAATTGTGTGCGCAGTAGCCGCACGTGCATCAACAAAGTAGTGCCAAGCGTGCGCCTGTGTCATAAGTAAAGGGCCGGCTGGCTTGACCGTTAAGGGTGCTGTAACCCCCGAAAGTACACTCCAGTCCAAACCAAAAAAAAAATTATTTTCTGTGTTTGTGAATTGTGTGCGCAGTAGCCGCACGTGCATCAACAAAGTAGTGCCAAGCGTGCGCCTGTGTCATAAGTAAAGGGCCGGCTGGCTTGACCGTTAAGGGTGCTGTAACCCCCGAAAGTACACTCCAGTCCAAACCAAAAAAAAAATTATTTTCTGTGTTTGTGAATTGTGTGCGCAGTAGCCGCACGTGCATCAACAAAGTAGTGCCAAGCGTGCGCCTGTGTCATAAGTAAATGGCCGGCTGGCTTGACCGTTAAGGGTGCTGTAACCCCCGAAAGTACACTCCAGTCCAAACCAAAAAAAAAAAATTTTTCTGTGTTTGTGAATTGTGTGCGCAGTAGCCGCACGTGCATCAACAAAGTAGTGCCAAGCGTGCGCCTGTGTCATAAGTAAAGGGATGGCTGGCTTGACCGTTAAAGGGTGCTGTAACCCCCAAAGTACACTCCAGTCCAAACCAAAAAATAAAATATTTTCTGTGTTTGTGAATTGTGTGCGCAGTAGCCGCACGTGCATCAACAAAGTAGTGCCAAGCGTGTGCCTGTGTCATAAGTAAAGGGCCGGCTGGCTTGACCGTTAAAGGGTGCTGTAACCCCCAAAGTACACTCCAGTTCAAACCAAAAAAAAAATTATTTTCTGTGTTTGTGAATTGTGTGCGCAGTAGCCGCACGTGCATCAACAAAGTAGTGCCAAGCGTGCGCCTGTGTCATAAGTAAAGGGCCGGCTGGCTTGACCGTTAAGGGTGCTGTAACCCCCGAAAGTGCACTCCAGTCCAAACCAAAAAAAAAATTATTTTCTGTGTTTGTGAATTGTGTGCGCAGTAGCCGCACGTGCATCAACAAAGTAGTGCCAAGCGTGCGCCTGTGTCATAAGTAAAGGGCCGGCTGGCTTGACCGTTAAGGGTGCTGTAACCCCCGAAAGTACACTCCAGTCCAAACCAAAAAAAAAATTATTTTCTGTGTTTGTGAATTGTGTGCGCAGTAGCCGCACGTGCATCAACAAAGTAGTGCCAAGCGTGCACCTGTGTCATAAGTAAAGGGCCGGCTGGCTTGACCGTTAAGGGTGCTGTAACCCCCGAAAGTACACTCCAGTCCAAACCAAAAAAAAAATTATTTTCTGTGTTTGTGAATTGTGTGCGCAGTAGCCGCACGTGCATCAACAAAGTAGTGCCAAGCGTGCGCCTGTGTCATAAGTAAAGGGCCGGCTGGCTTGACCATTAAAGGGTGCTGTAACCCCCAAAGTACACTCCAGTCCAAACCAAAAAAAAAATTATTTTCTGTGTTTGTGAATTGTGTGCGCAGTTGCCGCACGTGCATCAACAAAGTAGTGCCAAGCGTGCGCCTGTGTCATAAGTAAAGGGCCGGCTGGCTTGACCGTTAAGGGTGCTGTAACCCCCGAAAGTACACTCCAGTCCAAACCAAAAAAAAAATTATTTTCTGTGTTTGTGAATTGTGTGCGCTGTAGCCGCACGTGCATCAACAAAGTAGTGCCAAGCGTGCGCCTGTGTCATAAGTAAAGGGCCGGCTGGCTTGACCGTTAAGGGTGCTGTAACCCCCGAAAGTACACTACAGTCCAAACCAAAAAAAAAATTATTTTCTGTGTTTGTGAATTGTGTGCGCAGTAGCCGCATGTGCATCAATAAAGTAGTGCCAAGCGTGCGCCTGTGTCATAAGTAAAGGGCCGGCTGGCTTGACCGTTAAGGGTGCTGTAACCCCCGAAAGTACACTCCAGTCCAAACCAAAAAAAAAAATATTTTCTGTGTTTGTGAATTGTGTGCGCAGTAGCCGCACGTGCATCAACAAAGTAGTGCTAAGCGTGCGCCTGTGTCTTAAGTAAAGGGCCAGCTGGCTTGACCGTTAAGGGTGCTGTAACCCCCGAAAGTACACTCCAGTCCAAACCAAAAAAAAAATTATTTTCTGTGTTTGTGAATTGTGTGCGCAGTAGCCGCACGTGCATCAACAAAGTAGTGCCAAGCGTGCGCCTGTGTCATAAGTAAAGGGCCGGCTGGCTTGACCGTTAAGGGTGCTGTAACCCCCGAAAGAACACTCCAGTCCAAACCAAAAAATATTTTTTTTCTGTATTTGTGAATTGTGTGCGCAGTAGCCGCACGTGCATCAACAAAGTAGTGCCAAGCGTGCGCCTGTGTCATAAGTAAAGGGCTGGCTGGCTTGAACGTTAAGGTTGCTGTAACCCCCGAAAGTACACTCCAGTCCAAACCAAAAAAATAATAATTTTCTGTGTTTGTGAATTGTGTGCGCTGTAGCCGCACGTGCATCAACAAAGTAGTGCCAAGCGTGCGCCTGTGTCATAAGTAAAGGGCTGGCTGGCTTGAACGTTAAGGTTGCTGTAACCCCCGAAAGTACACTCCAGTCCAAACCAAAAAAAAAATAATTTTCTGTGTTTGTGAATTGTGTGCGCTGTAGCCGCACGTGCATCAACAAAGTAGTGCCAAGCGTGCGCCTGTGTCATAAGTAAAGGGCCGGCTGGCTTGACCGTTAAGGGTGCTGTAACCCCCGAAAGTACACTCCAGTCCAAACCATAAAAAAAATTATTTTCTGTGTTTGTGAATTGTGTGCGCAGTAGCCGCACGTGCATCAACAAAGTAGTGCCAAACGTGCGCCTGTGTCATAAGTAAAGGGCCGGCTGGCTTGACCGTTAAAGGGTGCTGTAACCCCCAAAGTACTCTCCTGTCCAAACCAAAAAAAAAATTATTTTCTGTGTTTGTGAATTGTGTGCGCAGTAGCCGCACGTGCATCAACAAAGTAGTGCCAAGCGTGCGCCTGTGTCATAAGTAAAGGGCCGGCTGGCTTGACCGTTAAGGGTGCTGTAACCCCCGAAAGTACACTCCAGTCCAAACCAAAAAAAAAATTATTTTCTGTGTTTGTGAATTGTGTGCGCAGTAGCCGCACGTGCATCAACAAAGTAGTGCCAAGCGTGCGCCTGTGTCATAAGTAAAGGGCCGGCTGGCTTGACCGTTAAGGGTGCTGTAACCCCCGAAAGTACACTCCAGTCCAAACCAAAAAAAAAAATATTTTCTGTGTTTGTGAATTGTGTGCGCAGTAGCCGCACGTGCATCAACAAAGTAGTGCCAAGCGTGCGCCTGTGTCATAAGTAAAGGGCCGGCTGGCTTGAACGTTAAGGGTGCTGTAACCACCGAAAGTACACTCCAGTCCAAACCAAAAAAAAAATATTTTCTGTGTTTGTGAATTGTGTGCGCAGTAGCCGCACGTGCATCAACAAAGTAGTGCCAAGCGTGCGCCTGTGTCATAAGTAAAGGGCCGGCTGGCTTGACCATTAAGGGTGCTGTAACCCCCGAAAGTACACTCCAGTCCAAACCAAAAAAAAAATTATTTTCTGTGTTTGTGAATTGTGTGCGCAGTATCCGCACGTGCATCAACAAAGTAGTGCCAAGCGTGCGCCTGTGTCATAAGCAAAGGGCCGGCTGGCTTGACCATTAAGGGTGCTGTAACCCCCGAAAGTACACTCCAGTCCAAACCAAAAAAAAATTATTTTCTGTGTTTGTGAATTGTGTGCGCAGTAGCCGCACGTGCATCAACAAAGTAGTGCCAAGCGTGCGCCTGTGTCATAAGTAAAGGGCCGGCTGGCTTGAACGTTAAGGGTGCTGTAACCCCCGAAAGTACACTCCAGTCCAAACCAAAAAAAAAATTATTTTCTGTGTTTGTGAATTGTGTGCGCAGTAGCCGCACGTGCATCAACAAAGTAGTGCCAAGTGTGCGCCTGTGTCATAAGTAAAGGGCCGGCTGGCTTGACCGTTAAGGGTGCTGTAACCCCCGAAAGAACACTCCAGTCCAAACCAAAAAAAAATTATTTTCTGTGTTTGTGAATTGTGTGTGCAGTAGCCGCACGTGCATCAACAAAGTAGTGCCAAGCGTGCGCCTGTGTCATAAGTAAAGGGCCGGCTGGCTTGACCGTTAAGGGTGCTGTAACCCCGAAAGTACACTCCAGTCCAAACCAAAAAAAAAATTATTTTCTGTGTTTGTGAATTGTGTGCGCAGTAGCCGCACGTGCTTCAACAAAGTAGTTCCAAGCTTGCGCCTGTGTCATAAGTAAAGGGCCGGCTGGCTTGACCATTAAGGGTGCTGTAACCCCCGAAAGTACACTCCAGTCCAAACCAAAAAAAAAATTATTTTCTGTGTTTGTGAATTGTGTGCGCAGTAGCCGCACGTGCATCAACAAAGTAGTGCCAAGCGTGCGCCTGTGTCATAAGTAAAGGGCCGGCTGGCTTGACCGTTAAAGGGTGCTGTAACCCCCAAAGTACACTCCAGTCCAAACCAAAAAAAAAATTATTTTCTGTGTTTGTGAATTGTGTGCGCAGTAGCCGCACGTGCATCAACAAAGTAGTGCCAAGCGTGCGCCTGTGTCATAAGTAAAGGGCCGGCTGGCTTGACCATTAAAGGGTGCTGTAACCCCCAAAGTACACTCCAGTCCAAACCAAAAAAAAAATTATTTTCTGTGTTTAGCCGCACGTATATATCAAATCGATATAACATAAATGGAGGACCAAACTTTCTCCGATAAAAATAAAATAGAGAAAGATCAAGAACCACTTCCTCCTAGTGCTGAAGCTGCTGCCACTAGTCATGACATAGACGATAACATGCCATCAACGTCGTCTGCCAAGGCCGATGCCCAATGTCATAGTAGAGGGCACATACAATCCCAAATGGCAAAGTTCAGGAAAATGACCTTGAAAAAGACATTTAAATCAGCTGAAGAGAAACTTAAACTTGCCAATATGCCATTTACGACACGGAGTGGCAAGGAACGGCTAAGGTCGATCCCTAGTATGTTCATGACTAGTGGTTCAGCTTCACATGACGATGGAAGCCCTCCTCCCACTAAAAAAATCAAAAGAGTTAAGCTGGCAAAAGCACAGCAAAGAACTGTGCTTTCTAAGAAGATATCCCAAATCCCCAAGGAGAGTCCAAGTGTGGTGGTGGTTGCGATGCCTGACCTTCCCAGCACTGGACGGGAAGAGGTGGCTCTTTCCACCATTTGCACGCCCCCTGCAAGTGCTGAAAGGAGCACCCACAGTCCACTTGCTGATATGCAAATTGAAGATGTCACTGTTGAAGTACAACAGGATGAGGATACTGGTGTAGCTGGCGTTGAGGAGGAAGTTGGCGAGGAGGATTCTGATGTCGTTTGTTTAAATCAGGCTCCGGGGGAGACAGTTGTTGTCTGTGGGATGAAAAAGCCCATCACGGTCATGCCTGGGCAGAAGACCAAACATTCCACCTCTTTGGTCTGGCAATATTTCTATCCAAATCCGGACAACAACTGTCTTGCCATATGTACCATATGTAAAGGTGAAATAAGTAGGGGTAGGGACGTCAACCATCTCGGAACATCCTCCCTTATACGGCACCTGCAGCGCGTTCATAAAAAGTTACTGTCAAGTTCAGAAACTTTGGCTAAGACCGTAAGCAGTCCAGGGACACCTAAATCCCGTTGTCCTGTTGTATCCAAGCACCTGCAAACCACACCGTCAACTCCCTCCTCGTCATTTTCCTCCTTAGTCAGGATCGGAAGTAGTCCTGCAGGCCATGTCACTGGCATGACTGACTCTCCTATCCGGGATTCCTCCGGAGGATCCTGCATTGCTACGCCTCCTGCTGCCGCTGCTTCTGTTGCTGCTGCTGGGAGTTGTTCATCATCCCAGAGAGGAAGTAGGAACACCACTACTTTTACTAAACAATTGACCCTCCAACAGTCCTTAGCGAGGAGGATGAAGTACGACAGCAGTCATCCTGAAGCAAAATGTGTAACTGAGGCCTTGACTGCTATGTTGGTGTTAGACGTGCGTCCGGTATCCGCCATTAGTGCAGTGGGATTTAGACAATTGATGGAGGTAGTGTGTCCCCGGTTCCAAATCCCGTCTAGATTCCACTTCACTAGGCAGGCGATACCGAGACTGTACAGAAACATCAGAAAAAGTGTCCTCAGTGTCCTGAAAAATGCCGTTGTACACAATGTCCACTTAACCACGGACATGTGGACAAGTGGAACAGGGCAGACTAAGGACTATATGACTGTGACAGCCCACTGGGTAGATGTATCACCTTACGCAGCAACAGCAGCAGCGTCACCAGTAGCAGCATCTCATAAACGCCAGCTCGTTACAAGGCAGGCTACACTGTGTATCACCAGTTTCAGTAAGAGGCACACCGCCGACAACCTCTTAGAGAAACTGAGGGAAATCATCGCCCAGTGGCTTACCCCACTTAGACTCTCCTGGGGATTTGTGATATCTGACAATGCCACCAATATTGTGCGGGCATTACATCTGGGCAAATTCCAGCACGTCCCATGTTTTGCTCACACAATAAACTTGGTGGTGCAGAATTTTCTGAAAAGCGACAGGGGCGTGCAGGAGACGCTTTGGTTGGCCCGAAAAATTTCTGCCCACTTTCGCCATTCAGCAACTGCGTGCCGAAGACTGGAGCGCCAGCAAACACTCTTGAACCTGCCCCGCCATCACCTGAAGCAAGAGGTTGTGACGCGGTGGAACTCAACCCTCTATATGCTTCAGAGGATGGAGGAGCAGCAAAAGGCCATACAAGCCTATACATCCACCTATGACATAGGCAAGGAGGGGGTATGCACCTGACTCAAGCGCAGTGGAGAATGATTTCCGTGTTGTGCAAGGTTCTCCAGCCCTTCGAACTTGCCACACGTGAAGTTAGTTCAGACACTGCCAGCTTGAGTCAGGTCATTCCCCTCATCAGGCTTTTGCAGAAGCAGCTGGAGAAAGTGAAGGAGGAGCTAAGACGGAGCGATTCCGCTCGGCATGTGGGACTTGTGGATGAATCCCTTCATTCGCTTTGCCAGGATTCCAGGGTGGTCAATCTGTTGAAATCAGACCACTACATTTTGGCCACCGTGCTCGATCCTAGGTTTAAAGCCTATGTGGTGTCTCTCTTTCCGGCCGACACAAGGCTGCAGAGGTGCAAAGACCTGCTGGTGAACACACTGTCAGCTGAAGCAGAACGTGACACGTCAACGGCTCCTTCTTCATTTTCTCCCGCAACTGGGGCTGCCAGGAAAAAACTTAGGTATCCTAAGCAACCCGCTGGCGGTGATGCAGGGCAGGCAAAACCAAGTTTGGACATCTGGTCCGGACTGAAGGACCTGGCAACAATTTCTGACATGTCTACTGTCACTGCATATGATACTGTCACCATTGACAGAATGGTGGAGGATTACATCGGTGACAGCATCCAAGTAGGCATGTCAGACAGTCCATACCTGTACTGGCAGGAAAAAGAGGCAATTTGGAGGCCCCTGTACAAACTGGCTCTATTTTACCTGAGTTGCCCCCCCTCCAGTGTGTACTCCGAAAGAGTGTTTAGTGCAGCCGGGAACCTTGTCAGCGAAAGGCGTAGGAGGTTGCTTCCAAAGAATGTGGAGAAGATGATGTTCATCAAAATGAATTATCAGCTCTTCCAGGGAGACCAGCCTCCAGAAGGTACAGAGGGACCTGTGGTGGTGGATTCAAGTGGGGACGAGTTAATACTTTGTGAGGATGAGGATGTACACACTGAAGAGGGTGAGGAATCGGTGGATGAGGAGGATGAGGATGACATCTTGCCTCCGTAGAGCCAGTTTGTGCAGGGACACATTAATTGCCAGCTTGTTTTGTGGGGGCCCAAACGAACCAATCATTTCAGCCACAGTTGTGTGGCAGACCCTGGCGCTGAAATGATTGATTTGTTAAAGTGTGCATGTCCTGTTTATACAACATAAGGGTGGGTGGGAGGGCCCAAGGACAATTCCATCTTGCACTTCTTTTTTTTCTTTGCATTATGTACAGTTTGGGGCCTAGTTTTTCTAACTGCCATCCTGTCTGCCACTGCAGTGTCACTCCTAGATGGGTCACGTGTTTGTGCCGCCCACTCGTGTCGCTTAGCATAGTCATCCAGCTACCTCGGTGCAACCTTTTGGACATAAAAACACTATTGTGAGGTGTGAGGTGTTCTGAATAGACTGGAAATGAGTGGAAATTAAGGTTATTGAGGTTAATAATAGCATAGGAGCAGAAAAACCTACAAATTCTGTGATTTTAGCTGTTTTTATGCTTTTTTTTAAAAAAAATACAGATCCAAAACACAAAACCCAGAACCCAAAACACGGAAGGGTGGTTTTGGCAAAACCAATCCAGATCCAAAACACGAAGAAAGATCCAGATCCAAAACCAAAACACAAAACACGAAAAGTGGCCGGTGCACACCCCTAGTGATCGGGAAGCTTGATGTGCCACACCTGCACTAAACTGACCCAGTGTTATAATAAGTCACATTACTGCTTAATTAGAAGGGTGCGGTAATGGCATTCTTATATCTCTTGCCACAACTTCAAACAAATCCCAGGACAAGCCAGGATAAACTATGCACCTAATAACCTCCTTCTCCAGAGCTGTGATAATAATATGCAACCATTACATATACAGGTTTTTTAATTATTATTATTATCCTTTATTTATATGGCACCCCAAGTGTTCCGCAGCAAAAGTCCATAAATAAGTGAACAAGAAACCAGTGATTTACAGTCCAATACAATGCAGGACAAGGGCATAGTTTATATACATTTCTGCATTAGCGATCATAACACTCAAATAAGCAACAGGACGTCAGCAACCAAGTGTTAGGTGCCCTAGTAGGGAGTAGAAGAAAGTATAAGTAAGGAGAAGCACATGAGGGAAGAGGGCCCTGTTCATTAGAGCTTACATTCTAATGGGGAGGGGCAGACAAACAAGCGTGACATAGATGGGTTAGACAGGGAGGAAGGACCTATGTGCCTTCTGATGAAACTGGGAACACTACAAGCCTGGAGAAACGCAGCACGGAGTCTACCATATTGGCGTGGCTGCCCAGACGGAGGCGTTCCCATGGGAACACGTACCGTCTGGGTCCAGGCCCACTGACATCACTAGTGATGTCAGTGGGAGTGCTTTTGGCTCTGATAGAGCCAAAAGCACTCCTGGGCTTGCAGCAGCGAGACACTACCGCAGGGTCTCATCGCAAGCCCGCTGGTCGCGATGGTCTTGACCATCGCGACCATCATTTTGGCCGCTCGCTATAGCTGTGGGTAGTCACCCACAGCTATGCGAGTGGCCAGGAGGCCGCTTCAAAAAGGAGCAGGGACGGCCCTGATTCAGAGCGAGCGCTCTGTCAGAGCGTCCGGCTCTGAATCAGGGCCACAGCTTTACCGGAAAGGACCCAAGCACACATGGGCCCTCATTCAGAGGCGGTCGCAAGAAGCAATCGCTCTCTCTGAATGGAGGCGGCCGCTTGTATGTTTAAGTGCGGCCTCCTGGTCACTCGCTAAGCTGTGGGTTACCACCCACAGCTTAGCGACCGACCTGGGCGATGGTCGCGATGGTCAAGGCCATCGCGACCATCGGGGCTTGCAACGAGACCCTAAGGTTCATTGAGCAGGAAGCTCCCCACTGACATCACTGCTGATGTCAGTGCGGCCGCCCACACAACGGCAGGCGTTCGCTTGGGAACTCCTCCGTTTGTGTAGCCACCCCCCCCCTCCGCCTACAAAACGGGACGAGCTGTCGATCACCATCGACAGCTGCCCCTTTTGTAGTGAGCTTCGGAGCAAGAGAGTTTCTCTCTCGCTCCAGGGCTTGCGCACGTGCAGTGCTGCTGCTGCACGTGTGCAGGGCCTTAACATCGATCCGTTTGCGAGTGCTGAGCGCTTGCAACCGGGTCAGAATGAGACCCATGGAGCTCTCAGCTTGTTAGCCAGACAGAGTACATCTTCAGCCACATGGATGTTTAAAAGCGGCTTCCGTTGCTTTGTAAGGAATCAGCTACACCAGCGTGGTACGCCTGGTCCCCATCTGGAAAGGATCCCGGTATGCAACCAGGTACCAGTCTAACCTAATACACACAGCGTAACAACTGGCAACTATAGCACAGGTGACTATTATACTCCGATGTATATGGACTTTCTTTGCATGCTACTACTGCTGCTCCAATAACTATTATACTGACAGAGGAATATTTGAATACAAATTGGATTTTTGCAGAGTTTATTTGTGGATATCAACAGGAGAAGGACCGACTTAGTGGTCCTGCAATTTATCCAAACATATCCTTAATCTGCTCCTAAATGTGGTATTATCCGTTTTCATATATAGATGTGCGATTTGTATATTTTACTGTTTGTTACTTTTCTGCAATAAATTGCATATTATTAATCAGTGTGGTCACTTGACTGAACTAGCGCTCCACTATTTTCTCTTGTTGGTCTGATTTTTAGCAGGTGCAGAACCTGCTCGTGTGAGCTGCTTTGTTTTTTCAAGGGGGTATCCAGGGCCACTGACAGGTGACAGGGGGCGTGGCCTAATTGTGGGAGGTGTGGCCACGCCCCCTTAGAAAAAATATATAATTTTTGCAGGGGAGGGGGGCGCTGTGTGCCCCTCAGCCCAGGGCACCACCAATGGGGGGCATGATCAGTGTGATCGCTCCCCCCACAGACATAGGAGACAGCCGTGGCTGCTTCTTAGCAGACGCGAGCAGTCTCCCAGTGCAGCCCAGCACACAACAGCGTGTGCTGGGCTGCTGTGATGTAAGAGGGAGGGAGAGTGGTGCCGGATACCGGGCCCCTGCCAGGCCCCTCCAGCAAGCCCGGGTAATTAGTACCCGTTTCCCCCCCTCTCGGCGCCCCTGGGGGTATCTTCTGTTTTGTCAGTGCACCTGTGTTTTAGTATATTGAAAATTAATGTTATTGAGGTTAATAAAACTCTAATACACAGGTTCTCAAACTTGGTCCTCGGGACCCCAAACAGTGCATGTTTTCCAGGTCTCCTCACATAATCACAAGTGAAATAATTAGCTTCACCTGTGGATCTTTTAAAATGTGTCAGTGAGTAATGAATACACCTGTGCTCAGCTAGGTGACCTGGAAAATGTGACCTGTGTGGGGTCCTGAGGACTGAGTTTGAAAACCACTGCTCTAGGAACAAAAGAGGCCCAAATTATGTGACATTAGCTTTTTTGTAAATTTTTGAAAGAAATGCAAATCCAAGACCAGTCATGGCGGTTTGGCAGATCCAAATCCGGATGACGAATCAGAGCCACATCCAAATCTAGCAAAAATGGCGCATATCTTTAGTAAGAACCTTGAATTGGGTTCTGAAGGGGAAGGGGAGCCAGTGGAGGGCTTGTAGGAGAGGGGAGGCAGATGTAGAACGTTATAACAGTACTACATGTACAAATATAGGTAACCCCTATTCACACTATAATCAGTTCTCAATATAATCAGTGAATTACAGTGAGCTAAGTGCCTGATTCAGGGATGGACACTAATGCGACTGCATCTGCGATTTAACATGGAAATCAGCTGTGAAAATATGGTAATAGTTCCAAAGCTTCCGAGAGTATAAGGATGCCCACCACTGCCTTCTCATCTGTGTACCATGTCATGTACCAGCGTAAATATTGGTAACATTGACGCACATTGACCAGCAATGCGGCAGGTCTGAACTGTCTCAAATACAGCAGCTCTCCTGACACGTAGAAAGCTCTGTTGCTGCGTATGTTATCGCAATGGCTAATTTATGCACGCCAAAGTAACGCTGTTTAAACAGTAAGACAATCCTGTGTTTTTCTGGCAACCCTCCCCCCCTGTTACCTCCTGCAAACTCTGACTAACTGTCACTCTTTTTGCGAATGGGGTCTCTGTGCATGCAGAATCGCAAGACAATTGCAGTGCCGCTTATATGTATGCGCAACATGCAAAATGGCAAATAATCGCTCAATCTGCATAAAAATCGCCATTGCGTACGAAGCTGAATCAGGCCCTCAGATCAGCAAAGCCATGCTAGTGTCCACCAAACTCCCATACATGTGTTGCTGTACTACACACTCTAGTCGGCCCTCGACCCCCACTAGAGTGTAAGCTCTCCTGAGCAGGTCCCTCCCTACAGTATCTTCTGTATTTTTATGTCCTTGTGTTATGTTTTATGAACAGCACACTCTGTGATCCTATTGGTCTGTACTATTGTGTTATGTTTATGAACAGCACACTCTGTGGTCCTATTGGTCTGTACTATTGTGTTATGTTTATGAACAGCACACTCTGTGGTCCTATTGGTCTGTACTATTGTGTTATGTTTTATGTACAGCACACTCTGTGGTCCTATTGGTCTGTACTATTGTGTTATGTTTATGAACAGCACACTCTGTGGTCCTATTGGTCTGTACTATTGTGTTATGTTTTATGTACAGCACACTCTGTGGTCCTATTGGTCTGTACTATTGTGTTATGTTTATGAACAGCACACTCTGTGGTCCTATTGGTCTGTACTATTGTGTTATGTTTTATGTACAGCCAGGGGCGGATTGGCTATAGACCTCACAGGGAGTTTTCCCGGTGGGCCGGACAGTTTTGGGGCCACTGTAAACAATTTATTTTTCTGGGGTTTTTTCTGTTTTAAATATGTGACCAGCATACCCATTCAGCCCTGGCATATTAATGGCAGAAACCGACATGATTTGTTCATGGTGGTTAATCCCTCCCCAGGGACCAGCCACTTATGGCTGTACTTCGCAGATCAAACCACCCCTTACTTATCCACTACTCACACTCCCTTGATTACCTGCTAGTGGCATCAGATGCTGGAAAGTAGGGATATGAGGTGAGCAGCACAGGCAGCGTCTCAAAGCCGGGGTTACACACATATACTGACTGCCTGTTGATCTATTCTGTGGATGCTAGGATTTGTGGCTGCTTCCCCTCCCAGTCGCTGCGGCAGAGGACATCAATCGCTCCCCCTCCCCTGCCTGCAGACCGCCGGAGATCATCTTCTCTTTCATCACCGGGCATGAGTTAGCCCGGTGATGAAGGGTATATAGCCAGGCAGACTGGAAGTATGGTAGGGTATAGGCTGGCGGTTTATGTGTTACCCTCTTTGCCCTTACAGGACTTGGTAAAATTTTGAAGCTTTAGAGCTGGGTGCCCTCTACTCCTGGTAATCCAACTCCAGTAGTGTCTGCAAACATGTGTGAACAAGTTGCGACTCTTGTTGTTAGTGTAGCTGGGGACAGCCACATGGGTACTCAATGGTGCAGGGATACCTATACTGCCTTCATCCCCCTGAGCACTCACTGCTTAAGGTGGTACCTATACTGGGGCCAGCACACTGGACTAACTGCTGAGAGGCTCCCTACATTGCGGTTAGCACTCTGTGCAATCACTGCTGCGGGGGCACCTATACTGGGGGCAGCCATGAGCAATCACTGCTGAGGGGGTAACTACACTATGGTTATGCCCCTGTACACTCACTGTTGAGGGCATGGGCGGATTGGACATAGCTTCACCTGTAATTCCCAGTGCATTGCTTTGTGTTTTTATATTGTATATACTGTAAATAATATTTTTATGTTGCCCAGTGGTGTAACTTCCCTATGTGCAGCCATTCAAATAGGCTACATAACACAGAAATTTCACCACTTGTCCTGCCCCCTTTGAGGAATAAGTAGCCTTGCTTCTCCTAACCATGCCTGACAGGCAGGGCTGCATTAAGGGCTACATGGGCCTAGGGCTGCAAATATTCAATGATCCATATTGAGAAGGGAAGAATCTGTGACCAGTGCTGTATGGGTGTGCCCACCCCCTACACTCTCAGCCCCACTGTCTCCCTGCATACATAAAAAAAAGAAAGTTGCAACATTTTGTGAAAAATAAATAGAAATACCATTTAATAGTTAAGATATATGGCCAAATATTTGATGCAGCTGGTCATCATGCTGCCATGATGAGAGACCTTTTTATGTGGAGGCCTTAAACTCTAGCTCCATTGACCCCATTGTTAATCTGGCCCTGTTGACAGGAGTAGAACAAACATCCAGCAGCTGGGAAACTCCCTCACAGAGAGGAAAGTCCTGTCTACTTGGTCACCAACTAGCTAGAGGATTCACCTCTGGGGATTAGCAGAGTTGGTTCCAGCCAACAAGACCTCCCCTCCTCAACATTTAATTGACTCCTCCTCTCTCATAAATGGGGTGAGGGAAATATTACATAAACATCCAAACACACATTGCACATATGAAGATCCCTTTATCAAACTAATAGAAACATACATTATTTATGCCAGCAATCAAAATACAATTGTGATTAAATCAACTCAGGGATACTTAATTTGGCATTCTCGTACACTAGTCTGCAATATACTAAGTTTAACTAGTGGCAAGTTGTGAGAAAACATACCTCTATATAATAACTTAAACCAAAATACTAGCTAATTTTACTAAACTATAGGAAACAATTACTTAAAATACTGATGTAGACTAGAATAACTAGCAGGGTAGATTGGTCGTAGGCTTCACTGGTAGATGTATTAAATTTGTTTTGTCCAACATGTAACAGGAATTGGGCAACAAGGGTCACTCAAGTATGGTGAACTCCCATGCTGGTCTCCACACAGTATGTTGGACTCGGGCTATGGCAAGGGTGCTGTTCCAGGAGTTTGTCATCCAGAAGTGATCACGTTACAAGTCTGGGGTGCTATGTACATTATGATGTTCTGTATGGTATCACATTGATGCACAATTTACTGTATGACATTCAATGGAATGCTATCTGTACATTACGGCAGTCACTGGGATGCTGTATGGTGATCATGGGATATAGTCTTAGCTGTATGGTGGTAACTAGGGTTCTGTTTGTGCTGTATTGTCACTAGGATGCATGATTTAATGTGTGGCAGTCACTAGAATGATCTATGCACTTTATTGTGGTAACCAAACTGGTCTCTATTCTTGTGGTGGTGATTGAGATGCTCTTTGTACTGTATGATGTTTACTGGGAACAGGGTCGTAGCAAGACCTATGGGTGCCCAATAGCAACATTTCCAAAGGCCTTCCCCTCCCTCATTTTGATTGTAAATTATCTAATATGTATCTACTTAGCTGATATGCAGGGTTAAATAAATGGTAATTAGCATATAGTAAGCGTTATAAACAAAATAATATATAAAAAAAATTATATAGTCTCTCTAATCCTAAATGTTTCTTATACAACATGGTATATAAGAAGGCTATGATTCATTAATAAATCAGTTAATGAAGAGAGATGGAGGCAGAGACAGCTGGGCCAATGACAGCACATGCCCCAATCTCTGTACCTACTGTCTGAGATTTGCTGAAAAATTGGACAGCTACGTAGGCATATATTGGGTGTTGAATCTGCATCCAGGTCTCCAGTAGGATTGTGTTAACAGACTGACCTGGAGTTAAAACCCTCAGAGGATTGAACAAGTATATATCCATCTTAAGTCATGCAGTGTCATATCAGATTAATATGTTTTATCCATTGTTTCTAAATTAAAAACCATAGATAAAATGGAGGGAGGTGTCTGAAGGGGTAAGGGTGACAGGCCAAAATTTGTTATAAAGTCCTTACCTGAATATGTTGATCAGATTCTTTTTCTGAAAATGTTTCTGTTCAGAACCTTATTGGGATTTAATCCAATGTTCATATCAGTAGTAGCTATCCAAAGTCACCTAAATAAAGCAGGAACTAAGACAGTATCAATGTAGCAAAATGTCACCACAAAATGGCTGCCAGTAGCTGGGCATCCTTTATATAGGGCTGTGACCTGCATTGTGACATCACAATGCATACAGGCAGCAGCTAGAGATGGCTATAGCTTAGATCAGCTCTGGGCCCAGATACCCTGCTGCAGCATTCTGGTGAAAATAGAAAAGCCTGGGCTCAGGGAGAGTGCCCATAGCAGCCACACTCTCCTACTATAGCTACACCCTTGACAAGGATGCTGTTTGTGTGGATGGCAGGCGCAAAGATGATCTCTGTATTGTATGGTTGTCAAGTTGGCTGTTTGCTAGCACAACTTATGATTGTTTTGGGGCACCTGCAGTTTAAATTTGAATGAGGCCACTCTCAAATTTTTTTCCAGGGCCACTTTAAGTTCCCAATCCGCCCCTGTGTACAGCACACTCTGTGGTCCTGGTGGTCTGTACTATTGTGTTATGTTTTATGTACAGCACACTCTGTGGTCCGATTGGTCTGTACTATTATGTTATGTTTTATGTACAGCACATTCTGTGGTCCTATTGGTCTGTACTATTGTGTTATGTTTTATGTACAGCACACTCTATGGTCCTATTGGTCTGTACTATTGTGTTATGTTTTATGTACAGCACACTCTATGGTCCTATTGGTCTGTACTATTGTGTTATGTTTTATGTACAGCACACTCTGTGGTCCTGTTGGTCTGTACTATTGTGTTATGTTTTATGTACAGCACACTCTGTGGTCCTATTGGTCTGTACTATTGTGTTATGTTTTATGTACAGCACACTCTGTGGTCCTATTGGTCTGTACAATTGTGTTATGTTTTATGTACAGCTCACTCTGTGGTCCCATTGGTCTGTACTATTGTGTTATGTTTTATGTACAGCACAGCCTGTGTTCCCATTGGTCTGTACTATTGTGTTATGTTTTATGTACAGCACACTCTGTGGTCCGATTGGTCTGTACTATTGTGTTATATCTTATGTACAGCACACTCTGTGGTCCTCTTGGTCTGTACTATTGTGTTATGTTTTATGTACAGCACAGCCTGTGGTCCCATTGGTCTGTACTATTGTGTTATATTTTATGTACAGCTCACTCTGTGGTCCCATTGGTCTGTACTATTAAGTTATGTTTTATGTACAGCACACTCTGTGGTCCCATTGGTCTGTACTATTGTGTTATGTTTTATGTACAGCACAGCCTGTGGTCCTATTGAACTGTACTATTGTGTTATGTCTTATGTACAGCACACTCTGTGGTCCCATTGTTCTGTACTATTGTGTTATGTTTTATGTACAGCACACTCTGTGGTCCTCTTGGTCTGTACTATTGTGTTATGTTTTATGTACAGCACACTCTGTTGTCCCATTGGTCTGTACTATTGTGTTGTTTTATGTACAGCACACTCTGATGTCCCATTGGTCTGTACTATTGTGTTGTTTTATGTACAGCACAGCCTGTGGTCCCATTGGTCTGTACTATTATGTTGTGTTTTATGTACAGCACACTCTGTGGTCCGATTGGTCTGTACTATTGTGTTATGTTTTATGTACAGCACACTCTGTGGTCCTCTTGGTCTGTACTATTGTGTTATGTTTTATGTACAGCACACTCTGTTGTCCCATTGGTCTGTACTATTGTGTTATGTTTTATGTACAGCACAGCCTGTGGTCCCATTAGTCTGTACTATTGTGTTATGTTTTATGTACAGCACACTCTGTGGTCCGATTGGTCTGTACTATTGTGTTATGTTTTATGTACAGCACACTCTGTGGTCCTCTTGGTCTGTACTATTGTGTTATGTTTTATGTACAGCTCACTCTGTGGTCCCATTGGTCTGTACTATTAAGTTATGTTTTATGTACAGCACACTCTGTGGTCCCATTAGTCTGTACTATTGTGTTATGTTTTATGTACAGCACAGCCTGTGGTCCTATTGGTCAGTACTATTGTGTTATGTTTTATGTACAGCACACTCTGTGGTCCCATTGTTCTGTACTATTGTGTTATGTTTTATGTACAGCACACTCTGTGGTCCTCTTGGTCTGTACTATTGTGTTATGTTTTATGTACAGCACACTCTGTTGTCCCATTGGTCTGTACTATTGTGTTGTTTTATGTACAGCACACTCTGTTGTCCCATTGGTCTGTACTATTGTGTTGTTTTATGTACAGCACAGCCTGTGGTCCCATTGGTCTGTACTATTATGTTATGTTTTATGTACAGCACACTCTGTGGTCCGATTGGTCTGTACTATTGTGTTATGTTTTATGTACAGCACACTCTGTGGTCCTCTTGGTCTGTACTATTGTGTTATGATTTATGTACAGCACACTCTGTGGTCCTGGTGGTCTGTACTATTGTGTTATGTTTTATGTACAGCACACTCTGTGGTCCTATTGGTCTGTACTATTATGTTATGTTTTATGTACAGCACATTCTGTGGTCCTATTGGTCTGTACTATTGTGTTATGTTTTATTTACAGCACACTCTATGGTCCTATTGGTCTGTACTATTGTGTTATGTTTTATGTACAGCACACTCTATGGTCCTATTGGTTTGTACTATTGTGTTATGTTTTATGTACAGCACACTCTGTGGTCCTATTGGTCTGTACTATTGTGTTATGTTTTATGTACAGCACACTCTGTGGTCCTATTGGTCTGTACTATTGTGTTATGTTTTATGTACAGCACACTCTGTGGTCCTATTGGTCTGTACTATTGTGTTATGTTTTATGTACAGCTCACTCTGTGGTCCCATTGGTCTTTACTATTGTGTTATGTTTTATGTACAGCACACTCTGTGGTCCGATTGGTCTGTACTATTGTGTTATATTTTATGTACAGCACACTCTGTGGTCCTCTTGGTCTGTACTATTGTGTTATGTTTTATGTACAGCACACTCTGTGGTCCCATTGGTCTGTACTATTGTGTTATGTTTTATGTACAGCACAGCCTGTGGTCCTATTGGTCTGTACTATTGTGTTATGTTTTATGTACAGCACACTCTGTGGTCCCATTGTTCTGTACTATTGTGTTATGTTTTATGTACAGCACACTCTGTGGTCCTCTTGGTCTGTACTATTGTGTTATGTTTTATGTACAGCACACTCTGTTGTCCCATTGGTCTGTACTATTGTGTTGTTTTATGTACAGCACACTCTGATGTCCCATTGGTCTGTACTATTGTGTTGTTTTATGTACAGCACAGCCTGTGGTCCCATTGGTCTGTACTATTATGTTATGTTTTATGTACAGCACACTCTGTGGTCCGATTGGTCTGTACTATTGTGTTATGTTTTATGTACAGCACACTCTGTGGTCCTCTTGGTCTGTACTATTGTGTTATGATTTATGTACAGCACACTCTGTGGTCGTGGTGGTCTGTACTATTGTGTTATGTTTTATGTACAGCACACTCTGTGGTCCTATTGGTCTGTACTATTATGTTATGTTTTATGTACAGCACATTCTGTGGTCCTATTGGTCTGTACTATTGTGTTATGTTTTATGTACAGCACACTCTATGGTCCTATTGGTCTGTACTATTGTGTTATGTTTTATGTACAGCACACTCTATGGTCTTATTGGTCTGTACTATTGTGTTATGTTTTATGTACAGCACACTCTGTGGTCCTATTGGTCTGTACTATTGTGTTATGTTTTATGTACAGCACACTCTGTGGTCCTATTGGTCTGTACTATTGTGTTATGTTTTATGTACAGCACACTCTGTGGTCCTATTGGTCTGTACTATTGTGTTATGTTTTATGTACAGCTCACTCTGTGGTCCCATTGGTCTGTACTATTGTGTTATGTTTTATGTACAGCACAGCCTGTGTTCCCATTGGTCTGTACTATTGTGTTATGTTTTATGTACAGCACACTCTGTGGTCCGATTGGTCTGTACTATTGTGTTATATTTTTTGTACAGCACACTCTGTGGTCCTCTTGGTCTGTACTATTGTGTTATGTTTTATGTACAGCACACTCTGTTGTCCCATTGGTCTGTACTATTGTGTTGTTTTATGTACAGCACACTCTGTTGTCCCATTGGTCTGTAGTATTGTGTTGTTTTATGTACAGCACAGCCTGTGGTCCCATTGGTCTGTACTATTATGTTATGTTTTATGTACAGCACACTCTGTGGTCCGATTGGTCTGTACTATTGTGTTATGTTTTATGTACAGCACACTCTGTGGTCCTCTTGGTCTGTACTATTGTGTTATGTTTTATGTACAGCACACTCTGTTGTCCCATTGGTCTGTACTATTGTGTTATGTTTTATGTACAGCACAGCCTGTGGTCCCATTAGTCTGTACTATTGTGTTATGTTTTATGTACAGCACACTCTGTGGTCCGATTGGTCTGTACTATTGTGTTATGTTTTATGTACAGCACACTCTGTGGTCCTCTTGGTCTGTACTATTGTGTTATGTTTTATGTACAGCTCACTCTGTGGTCCCATTGGTCTGTACTATTAAGTTATGTTTTATGTACAGCACACTCTGTGGTCCCATTGGTCTGTACTATTGTGTTATGTTTTATGTACAGCACAGCCTGTGGTCCTATTGGTCTGTACTATTGTGTTATGTTTTATGTACAGCACACTCTGTGGTCCCATTGTTCTGTACTATTGTGTTATGTTTTATGTACAGCACACTCTGTGGTCCTCTTGGTCTGTACTATTGTGTTATGTTTTATGTACAGCACACTCTGTTGTCCCATTGGTCTGTACTATTGTGTTGTTTTATGTACAGCACACTCTGTTGTCCCATTGGTCTGTACTATTGTGTTGTTTTATGTACAGCACAGCCTGTGGTCCCATTGGTCTGTACTATTATGTTATGTTTTATGTACAGCACACTCTGTGGTCCGATTGGTCTGTACTATTGTGTTATGTTTTATGTACAGCACACTCTGTGGTCCTCTTGGTCTGTACTATTGTGTTATGATTTATGTACAGCACACTCTGTGGTCCTGGTGGTCTGTACTATTGTGTTATGTTTTATGTACAGCACACTCTGTGGTCCTATTGGTCTGTACTATTATGTTATGTTTTATGTACAGCACATTCTGTGGTCCTATTGGTCTGTACTATTGTGTTATGTTTTATGTACAGCACACTCTATGGTCCTATTGGTCTGTACTATTGTGTTATGTTTTATGTACAGCACACTCTATGGTCCTATTGGTCTGTACTATTGTGTTATGTTTTATGTACAGCACACTCTATGGTCCTATTGGTCTGTACTATTGTGTTATGTTTTATGTACAGCACACTCTGTGGTCCTATTGGTCTGTACTATTGTGTTATGTTTTATGTACAGCACACTCTGTGGTCCTATTGGTCTGTACTATTGTGTTATGTTTTATGTACAGCTCACTCTGTGGTCCCATTGGTCTGTACTATTGTGTTATGTTTTATGTACAGCACAGCCTGTGTTCCCATTGGTCTGTACTATTGTGTTATGTTTTATGTACAGCACACTCTGTGGTCCCATTGGTCTGTACTATTGTGTTGTTTTATGTACAGCACACTCTGTTGTCCCATTGGTTTGTACTATTGTGTTGTTTTATGTACAGCACAGCCTGTGGTCCCATTGGTCTGTACTATTATGTTATGTTTTATGTACAGCACACTCTGTGGTCCGATTGGTCTGTACTATTGTGTTATGTTTTATGTACAGCACACTCTGTGGTCCTCTTGGTCTGTACTATTGTGTTATGTTTTATGTACAGCACACTCTGTTGTCCCATTGGTCTGTACTATTGTGTTATGTTTTATGTACAGCACAGCCTGTGGTCCCATTAGTCTGTACTATTGTGTTATGTTTTATGTACAGCACACTCTGTGGTCCGATTGGTCTGTACTATTGTGTTATGTTTTATGTACAGCACACTCTGTGGTCCTCTTGGTTTGTACTATTGTGTTATGTTTTATGTACAGCTCACTCTGTGGTCCCATTGGTCTGTACTATTAAGTTATGTTTTATGTACAGCTCACTCTGTGGTCCCATTGGTCTGTACTATTGTGTTGTTTTATGTACAGCACACTCTGTGGTCCCATTGGTCTGTACTATTGTGTTATGTTTTATGTACAGCACACTCTGTGGTCCCATTGGTCTGTACTATTGTGTTATGTTTTATGTACAGCACACTCTGTGGTCCTCTTGGTCTGTACTATTGTGTTATGTTTTATGTACAGCACACTCTGTGGTCCCATTGGTCTGTACTATTGTGTTATGTTTTATGTACAGCACACTCTGTGGTCCTCTTGGTCTGTACTATTGTGTTATGTTTTATGTACAGCACACTCTGTGGTCCCATTGGTCTGTACTATTGTGTTGTTTTATGTACAGCACAGCCTGTGGTCCCATTGGTCTGTACTATTATGTTATGTTTTATGTACAGCACACTCTGTGGTCCGATTGGTCTGTACTATTGCGTTATGTTTTATGTACAGCACAGCCTGTGTTCCCATTGGTCTGTACTATTGTGTTATGTTTTATGTACAGCACACTCTGTGGTCCGATTGGTCTGTACTATTGTGTTATATTTTATGTACAGCACACTCTGTGGTCCTCTTGGTCTGTACTATTGTGTTATGTTTTATGTACAGCAAAGCCTGTGGTCCCATTGGTCTGTACTATTGTGTTATGTTTTATGTACAGCACACTCTGTGGTCCGATTGGTCTGTACTATTGTGTTATGTTTTATGTACAGCACAGCCTGTGGTCCCATTGGTCTGTACTATTGTGTTATGTTTTATGTACAGCACACTCTGTGTTCCGATTGGTCTGTACTATTGTGTTATGTTTTATGTACAGCACACTCTGTGGTCCGATTGGTCTGTACTATTGTGTTATGTTTTATGTACAGCACACTCTGTGGTCCGATTGGTCTGTACTATTGTGTTATGTTTTATGTACAGCACACTCTGTGGTCCCATTGGTCTGTACTATTGTGTTATGTTTTATGTACAGCACACTCTGTGGTCCCTTTGGTCTGTACTATTGTGTTATGTTTTATGCACAGCACACTCTGTGGTCCTCTTGGTCTGTACTATTGTGTTATGTTTTATGTACAGCACACTCTGTGGTCCCATTGGTCTGTACTATTGTGTTATGTTTTATGTACAGCACACTCTGTGGTCCTCTTGGTCTGTACTATTGTGTTATGTTTTATGTACAGCACACTCTGTTGTCCCATTGGTCTGTACTATTGTGTTGTTTTATGTACAGCACAGCCTGTGGTCCCATTGTTCTGTACTATTGTGTTATGTTTTATGTACAGCACACTCTGTGGTCCGATTGGTCTGTACTATTGTGTTATGTTTTATGTACAGCACAGCCTGTGGTCCTATTGGTCTGTACTATTGTGTTATGTTTTATGTACAGCACACTCTGTGGTCCGATTGGTCTGTACTATTGTGTTATGTTTTATGTACAGCACACTCTGTGGTCCTCTTGGTCTGTACTATTGTGTTATGTTTTATGTACAGCACACTCTGTGGTCCGATTGGTCTGTACTATTGTGTTATGTTTTTTGTACAGCACACTCTGTGGTCCGATTGGTCTGTACTATTGTGTTATGTTTTATGTACAGCACACTCTGTGGTCCGATTGGTCTGTACTATTGTGTTATGTTTTATGTACAGCACACTCTGTTGTCCCATTGGTCTGTACTATTGTGTTATGTTTTATGTACAGCACAGCCTGTGGTCCCATTGGTCTGTACTATTGTGTTATGTTTTATGTACAGCACACTCTGTGGTCCCATTGGTCTGTACTATTGTGTTATGTTTTATGTACAGCACACTCTGTGGTCCGATTGGTCTGTACTATTGTGTTATGTTTTATGAACAGCACACTCTGTGGTCCGATTGGTCTGTACTATTGTGTTATGTTTTATGTACAGCACACTCTGTGGTCCCATTGGTCTGTACTATTGTGTTATGTTTTATGTACAGCACACTCTGTGGTCCGATTGGTCTGTACTATTTTGTTATGTTTTATGAACAGCACACTCTGTGGTCTGATTCTGCAACCCTACCAATAGGTGAGGGACATATGAATAATGTTGTGTGTAAACCAATGGGATATTTTTGGTTGAAACATATGAATCTATAACTGTTTATTAAATCTGCTAAACATTGATATATTTATAAAGGTGCATACACACATAATGATTTTTTGAACGATTATCTGAGTCAAACGATGAACGATTTTCGTTCATGCGTATTTACGTTTATAGTTTGTAGTTCAGTCAGGCTTGTCAACTCAACGATTTTCATTAAGTTAATATGCAAAAATCGTTTGTAGTTCATAAAAATCGTTCATTACATTTAAATGAACATAGTAAATGAACAACTTTAGCAAACGATTTTAGTTCTTTTTTTCAAGGTAGAAAATCGTTTACTAAAATCGTTCATTAGCTAAATCGTGGTGTGTGTATGCACCTTTAGAATTCAATATACAGTAATTACTGTGCTTGGTGTTGAATGATATCAAGTATCCAATAAAATGAAATAAAAAACTCAAATCTGTCTGCTCTCTATAAATAATAAACAGGAGAGTTGGATAAATGTACTCATATAGTTTTAATATAAAAACATAGACCTATAATAAAAATACAATAAAAGAATCAATTACTAAACACAAATATACAGTATCAGCAGTTGACAATTACAAGTGTAATAATGTATCAGCCCTAAAAACTTCTAACTGAATACAAAATAGATAATAGCTCTCTTGTTGCTTAAATGTGATTCTAAGCCACACAAAAAGGTTACTTATACCCCTTTTACACCGAAGCTAAAACCCGGGTTTTTGAAGGGTTAACCCGGGCAGCTCCCTGGTGTAAAAGGGCAGAGGGTTGGATCGCCGGGTCGAGTGACCCGGCAATCCAACCCAGGTAACTAGCAGGGTTTAACACGTCATCTCCAAGCGTCCACTTTCACTCCGCAAAAGCCGGGTCTATGCAGACCCGACTGCGGTGTGAGCGGCGCTGACTCGGGAATATCCCGAGTCAGCGCCGGCATAATTCTGGGTCTGATCCGGATAGGAACTTTGGCCCTCATTCAGAGCCGTACGCTCTGAGCAGAGCGCACGCTCTGAATGAGGGCCGGGCTCCATTTTCATGGAGCGTCCTCCTGGACGCTCGTATAGCTGTGGGTCACCACCCACAGGCTATACGAGCGTGCATTGTGATGGTCGCGATGGTCGAGACCATCGCGACCATCGAATTTGCGAGCCGGAGCCTGCGGTTGAGTTTCTCAACCGCAAGCTCCGGAGTGATTTTGGCTCTATCAGAGCCAAAATCACTCCCACTGACATCACTAGTGATGTCAGTGGGCCGGCTTCTGACGGGAGGCGTTCCCGTGGGAACGCCCCCGTCAGGGAGGCACGCCCCCGGCACGCCCACCAAAGGGGGCGTGCTGTCAATCAACATTGACAGCACGCCCCCTTTGATCGGACACAACGAGCGAAGGACTTTCCTTCGCTCGTCGCGTCTGGCGCATGCGCACGACGGAGGGAGCTCCGTCGTGCGCATGCTCAGTCCATAACATCGACCTACTTGCGAGCGGACAGCCGCTCGCGAGTGGGTCTGAATCAGGCCCTTTGTTCCAACTCCGGGTCAGACCCGGAATTTAGGTGGAAAAGGGGTATTAGTTGCACTGCAAAATTCCATAGGTGTATAGTGAGGTAGCTATTTATTATGCCATTAATCAGTTGCTAGTCATTCTCAAATCCTCACTTAGGGGGCAATTCGATTAGCCGCGAGGGGTGTGAATGGGATGCGTTTTGCCGCTGCCACGGCATTCAATCGCCACCATTGGCACCACATCTCGCACCCCTCGCGGCCCTCTTTTAGGCTGAATTCGCTCAATTTTGTACGCTGCCCCATGGGGCTGCGAACAGTTTTGAGCAAATTCAGGCTGCAATCAAGCGCGGCTGTTGTTGCGATGGCTCACACCCACGAGTGCATCGCGCATAATTGGATTGGGCCCTGCAGGTATGCCGTTTATTTAATATACAGCCGTTAATGGCAATTATTTAACACTGGCGCCCCAGTGTTACACAAAGTTATCTTCCGTTTTTAGCACATGAGAGAAAAAAAATGTTGCCTCAATCTTAAATGCCGGTGTCCTTGATTGAATCCAAGGGGATGAGCAATCCACGGATCATTGTAATGGTGCGACCCCGCCAAGGTCCGTTATGGCCGGTGCTCCAATCCCCACACAGGACTGTTGCTAAGGTATAGATAGAGCTCACGCTTGTAAGCAGCGGCTGCAAATGGTCTCTGGCCCTGATTCAGAGCCGGACGCTCGCTCTGAATCAGGGCCGTCCCTCTGAATTTTAGAGCGGTCTCCTGGCCGCTCGCATAGCTGTGGGTCACCACCCACAGCTATAGCGAGCGGCCAAAAAGATGGTCGCGATGGTCAAGACCATCACGACCATCGGGCTTGCGACGAGACCCTTGTGGTAGGGTCTCATTGTCGCAAGCCCTGGAGTGCTTTGTGATGTCAGTGGGGCCTTGTGATGTCAGTGGGGCCGGCCCCAGACGGTAGGCGTTCCCATGGGAACGCCTCCGTCTGGGCAGCCACGCCCCCGGCACTCCCACCAAAGGGGCGTGCTGTCACTCACCATCGACAGCACGCCCCCTTTGTAGCGAGACCCATAGCGACGGCATGGCCATTGCTATCCGGGTCTCGCGCATGCGCAAGACGGAGCCGGCTCCCTCCCGCGCATGCACACTTGGCCAACATCGACCCGCTTGCGAGCGCTCAGCGCTCGCGAGCGGGTCTGAATTAGGCCCTCTGTCCCGGGTGCTCGGCACAAAGTTCCACGAGTCCCACAGCATGCGCCGAAGCAGTAGCGTGGACTCCCACTGATGTGCAGCGGCTGTAAGAGATCTTTATTCCCGGCCGTTCAGCATAAAGTCTAGGTCTCTCGGAGCGGTGGCAGGGACCTCAATATTCTGGAGGGTGACGTCAACACGTTTCGTCCCGCGAATCACCAGGACTTTCTCAAGACTGGATACCTGAACCTCTGGACTAAGGCCTTGATTCAGAGGCGCTCGCTATTTGCAGCTTTAGTGGGCGCCCAGGTCTCGTCTACCGCAAGCCCCAGTGAACTTCCTGCTCTAATAGAGCAGGAAGTTCACAACTGATATCACTCGTGATGTCAGTAGGGCCGCCCACAAAAGGCAGGCGTTCCTTCAGGAACGCCTCCATTTGTCCAGCCTCCCCCCCTGCACGCCTACAAAACGGGTTGAGCTGTCAATCACAATCGACAGCCGCCCCATCTTGTAGTGAGTCCCACAGCAAGTGGAAATTTACTCGCTATGGCGCTCACGTGCGCACTGCCCAGCCATCGACCCGCTTGCGGGAACTATGCACTCGCGAGTAGGTATGAATCAGGCACTAACGTCCATCACACACCGCTGACACCAGTATCAACATAGGTTCTGCCAATACACATAAGCACTTAATCGCCCTAATTAATATTGAGGCACCCTAGGTAACCGTCATCAAATTTTGCAAACTGATTGAAAGAAAGCTAAAAACTCAAATAGTAATTTAATAGCTTGAAAGAACAAATTATATGTGTCACCTGTACAGCTCCCACACCAAGTTCAATTTTCCCCTGCACTTATGCACTTATGTTACAGTATAATTATACAGTACCAGCTATTGCACAACTCCAGATAACAGGCTGATTTATAAACTGTGTTCCTAACCCCATAAACCTGCTATGATGCAACCCAATCCGGTATAAGGAACTTTATTTCAATGTCAATTCTTTGTTTTGTATGTTGACAAAGTTTTCATTCATGTGTTCAATATAATTTTCATTGATTATAACAATTTAATTGTAGGGAGTTGAGTTTTTTTCTATTATTATTGTTGATTTATAGGGTTCCGCAATGCTCCTACATATAACAGAAACAAACAATACGCAGGTGTGAAAAGAACTGGGAGAGAGAATCATTCTGGTGAGAGCTTACCACCTTGTGGATTAGTGCTGTGATGAATATTTAGAGAGACAATGAAATACTTATTCAAACTCACAATGAAAAGTAAAAAAAAAAAAAGGTTTCAACTGCTCATGAAATTTCCAATATGAATATATGTTTTATATTGGACATAGCAAAGGTCTTAGGGCCTGATTCACTACGGTTCGCAATTCTGCTTATACGCACGAACCGCAGTTGCTAATATCAGTGGTGCTATTTAAATGTTTTCATTCACATTGCGAACGCAGCCTGACATAAGGCCGCCCACTTCCCCTTACTCACATCCGTATACTAGGACTGCATAGTGAAACAATCGGTAACATTGAGTAACATCGGACCCATAAGCACACTTGCATACTTCCCAACATTTTGACATCAGAAGGGACTGGTCGCACACTGAAAAGGGGGTGTGGCTTATGGAAAAGGGGCAGGGCCTATCAAAACCGGGCGAAGCCTCTCGACTTCTCCCGTTTTTGTCACTTTGGGGGCGTGCCCAGCACTCTCCGAGATGCTGGGCAGCCCCCAGGCAGTCCGTACACATGAGAACAGATGCCGTGCGCATCTGTTCTCCTCCTGCACACCCGCTGCTCTGCTATGGTATGTGCTCTCCCCAACTTCCCCCCAACCACGGGACACTGCAGCCCGTGGGTGAGACAGCGGGACAGTCCCAGAAAAATGGGGCTGTCCCGCTGGATGCGGGACAGTTGGGAGGTATGCACTTGCACAAGCCCTGATCTTACTCAGAAATTGCTACCAGCCAGGCACGCTCTCAGTGCTATGGTTGCGTATGGCCACGCAGTGGATAATTTATGCACGTCCCTGCAACGGCGCTGAAATGCACTGGCACGCCTGTGTTTGCCTGACCACCCCCGTCACCACCCCGCAAACGGCACTTCCTATCAATCACTCTGTCATGGGTCTGCATATCCTCTGCAAAGGCAATTCTGATTGCAATTGCTAGGTCGCGTACGTGCACTGTGATTAATGCGCAGTACGCAACAATCGACTGATTGCGTGTGTCTTTGCAACTGCGATCCAAGCTAAATCAGGTACCCTGTTGTAAATTGGTGTCATAAAGTCTCTTTCCTATATTGTAGATTGCAATTACAACTATCACACTATAACATTTGTCTTCTAGTGCCACCTTGAGCCTCTAAGTAGTATTGCACACATGACATTAACCTAACCAGTAATCACTATGTACTGTACTATGAGCCTGATTCAGTGTTGTCAGGGCCGGATTAAGGTCTGTTTGGGCCCCTATTAAATGTGACGAACTGGGGGTATGCACAATGTGTCAGTAGTGTCAGTGCCCACAGTGGTAGTGCCCCATATGCAGAGCCCACAGTAGTGGTGTCCTTTATGCAGTGCACCCCGTAGTAGTGCCCCCAGGAGTGTTGCCCCTTATGCAGTGACCCTTTTGCAATGCTCCCATTAGTAGTGCCCCCAGTAGTTATGTCCCCAGTAGTAATGCCCCCAGTAGTAGTGCCCTATATATTAATGCCCCCTATATAAATACCCCCAGTAGTAATACCCCTGTAGTTGTGCCCCCAATAGTAATGCCCCCCAGAAGTCATGCCCCCTGTGTGCACCCAATAGTAATGCCCTAGTAGTACTGACCCCCTGTATAAATGCCCTCAGTAGTAATGCCCCTGTAGTTGTGCCACCAGTAGTCATGCCCCCTATGGTAGTGGCCCCAGTAGTAATGCCCACTGTAGTAGCACCCTGTGTATGAATGCCCCCAGTAGTAATGCCCCTGTATTAGTGCCCCTAATAGTAATGCTCCCTCTGTAGTAGTGTCTCAGTAGTAATGCCCTGCCTTCAAGTAGTAGAGCCCCCAATAGTAATTCTCCCAGAAATGGTGCCCCCAATAGTGATGTCCCTAGTAGTAATGCCCCATGTAGTAATGTCCCCCCCCTGAGTAATGCCCCCAGTAGTAATGTCCCCCCCGAGCAATGCCCCCAGCAGTAATGCCCCCCAGAGCAATGCCCTCAGTAGTAATGCCCCCCCCAAGCAATGCCCCAAGTAGAAATGTCCCCACCGAGCAATGCCCTCAGTAGAAAAGCCACTTGCGCTAAAAAGAAAAAAAAAGTCATACTTACCTTAAGCCCCGCTCCCGCTGCCTTCAGATCCTCTGCACCATGGGAGAGACGTCATGACGTCTCTCCCATAGTGCACTGCGTGAGCCACGTGTAAGCTCCAGCCTCCGGCTCTGGCTGCCACTGCGGGGAGGGAGCCGGGCACTCGCTGGTTACAATCTCAGCGGGTGCCTGGCAAGTGGTGTCTCCGTGCGGCCCCGGGGTTAGGTTGGTCGGAGGAGGCTGAACTGGTTCCGTCTCCTCCGGTTCACTTTCACTCCAATGGCTGGGTATGGGGACCCTTCATGTGTGGGGGTCCAGGGACGATCGCCCATGTCGTCCCCCCTTTAATCCGGCCCTGAGTGTTGTACACTATTGCACAGCAGCTGTGTCTTTGGATGCAGGTCCTGTGCAATAATATGCTAATGACACAGGAAGCATCTTGTGTAAGTAGACCCCCCTGCTGGCTTCTGTGATCCGCAGTCATCAGATCACTCTCCGTGACCATCGGTTATCTGAGTAACCTTCAGGTTCAGGATACTCAAGATGGGCGGTGGTTTCATGCAGCTGAAGCCAATAGAGCTGCATACAAGGACGCAGCCACTGGCCTCAGCTCACCCAGGAAACGGAGCCAACATGTGTTATACAGGGGATGCAGTTAAAATACAAACGGAGGGGATTCCAGCGGTCAGAATGCCGACGCCGGAAACCTGACATCTGTCAGAATCCCGGCACCGGCATTCCGACCACTGGAATCCTGAAGGTAAGTACCGGGGTTAGGCACTAGGACAGTGATTCCCAACCTCAGTCCTCAAGGCACACTAGCAGTCCTGGTTTTAGTGATATCCATGATTGTGCACAGATGGTTAAATCAAAATAACTGAGGTACTAATTAAGTCACTTGTGCTCAAGTATGCTTATCCCCAAAACCTGGACTGTTAGTGTTCCTTGAGGACCGTGGTTGGGAACCCCTGCACTAGGGGGAGGGTTAGGGATAGGCACTAAAGGAGGAGGGCTAGGTTTAGGGTGTGGGAAGGGGAAGTTTAGGTTTAGGCACCAGGGAGGGAGGGTTAGGGTAGGGAGAGGGGGATGATTAGCATACCGACTGACAAAGTGTCTGTATTCTAACCCTGTCGGAGTGCCGGCGTTGGGATTCTGATCGCCAGGATCCCAAACACCGGCATCCCATACCCTTCCCATTATACAGTACCTATAGCATAGATAATACTACCTATAGCATAGATAATACTACCTATAGCATAGATCTTGTCATGTGGAGGCTGGAATGTTCAATGTGCAGCACAAAGTTCAACACCTCTGCCGTCAGCCTCATCCCTCTTCTGCACATACTAGACCCACTTTCACAATAAGGTCTATATTTAATATTTATTAAAGTTATTTTGCGGCTGGCCGGCCACCGTAGCATTAGTAGACTCTGGGCACTAGAGTGTACCCTGAGCCTACTGCGCATGGGCAAAATGCCGGAAAAATTGCCACTGTGGCCATTTTTCCGGCTTTTTGTACAGCGCTGACATGACGCGGGACCTCGGGGAGGTAAGTTTTAAGTAATATGGGTGCAGGGTGTATGGTATGGGCCACCTGGACCCGGGGGCCCGTGTGCACCACACACCCTGCACCCAGTGGCGGGCTGGGCCCAGGGGCAGGGTGCCCTGTGCCCCCCGGGCCGCAGCACCATGCGGACCGCGGGCCACGGGCAGTCTGTGTCTGTGTGACACAGCTGCACTGCACGTGTAGCGCTGACCGGACGGAGTTCGGTCAGCGCTACACAGTTACAAACACACAGCCGCCGGCTCCAGGAGCTGTGTGTTTGTTTTGAGTGGCAGCCAATGAGAGTCTGTTAGACTCTCACTGACTGCTGCTGCGCCCACTGCAGGAGCTGCTCCATCTTCCGGCTCCTGCAGTGGGTAATGGGAGAGACGTCATGACGTCATATGATGTCTCTCCCATAATGCAGAGCGTCCTGGCCCGGGAGGACAGACGGAGGAGCGGATGGCGGCGGCGGGAGCGGGGATTCAGGTAAGTGTTTTTTTTATTATTTATTACGTGTGTGTGTGTACTGTGGGGGGTGGGGGGACCACTACTGGGGGCACTACAAGGGGGGGACTACTACTGGGGACACTACAAGCGGGAGAGCACTACTGGGGACACTACAAAGGGGATTACTAGTGGGGGCACAACAAGGGGAGGCTACTACTGGGGGCATTACAAGAGGATTACTACTGGGGGCATTACAAGAGGATTACTACTGGGGGCATTACAAGGGGGGCCACTACTGGGGGCATTACAAGAGGATTACTACTGGGGGCATTACAAGAGGATTACTACTGGGGGCATTACAAGGGGAGGCTACTACTGGGGGCATTACAAGAGGATTACTACTGGGGGCATTACAAGAGGATTACTACTGGGGGCATTACAATGGGGGGCCACTACTGGGGACACTACAAGGGGGAGAGCACTACTGGGGGCACTACAAGGGGGGGGGCTGCTACTGAGGGAACTACAAGGGGGGGAGACTACTACTGGGGGCACTACAAGTGGGAGAGCACTACTGGGGGCACTACAAGGGGGGGACTACTACTGGGGCACTACAAGGGGGGAGAGCACTATTGGGGGCACTACAAGTGGGTGGGGACTACTACTGGGGGCACTACAAGGGGGAGAGCACTACTGGGGGCACTACAAGGGGGATTACTACTGGGGGCACAAGGGGGGGCTACTACTGGGGGCATTACAAAGAGGGGACTACTACTGGGGGCACTACAAGGGGGAGACTACTACTGGGGGCACTACAAGGGGGGGACTACTACTGGGGGGCACTATATAAGGGGCTTACTACTGGGGGCACAAGGGGCACTGCACAGGGGGGACAATTACTGGGGGCACTGTATAAGGGGCACTGCATAGGAGGATCACTACTGGTGGCCTGTATAAGGGGGTCCTCTCCTGGGGCACAGGGGGCACTGCATATGGGCACCACTACAGGGGGCTGCCCCATATCTTTATTTTTACTTTACATTAATTCCATATGGACCCGCCTCCTCCCTGGAACACTTGAGGGGGGGGCGCCTAAGCACGCACATGCTTCGGACACCCTGGCTACACGCTACTCCTCTGCCAGCCAGCCCCTGCCTGCATTCATTATAGATACATCCCTGGCTACCGTGGGTCATACTTGCCCACTCTCCTGGAACAGCTGTGAGGCACCCGAAAATTGGGTGGCGCTCTCGGCCATCCAGAAGAGTAGGCAAGTCTCCTGGAGCCGGCGGCACCTTCCCAATTTCATTTAGTAAATCTGAAACGGTTGACATTTCCCAGCACAAATATGGGAAATACAATCTGCTTACTAAAACAAAGTGAATTTAGGGGCTTGGAGTCAGGGGCGTAGCAACACCCATGGGGGCCCCATAGCAACATTTCTACAGACTCCCCCCTCTGCAAATTGTTTTGCAGTTTATCCGTTTTGATTGTATATTATGTAATAGTTGCACTATCTGCCTACTTAGCTGACACGCAGGATTAAATGAATGGTGATTAGCATATAGTAAGTATTATAAATTTAAAAATATATTTTTAAAAAAATTATATAGTCTACCCATGAGCGTTGGAATGAGTGGGGGCAAGAAGGTGGCCCATCCTGCCCAAACATTTGAAAGGCACGACGGCCGCAGACGGTCAGGGGCTGTGCTTTATAGTAATAGGCTGCACAGCTCCTGCATTGCATGGAGGAGGAGGTGTAATGTGCGGTGTTTAAGTTAAAACATCACACATTACATCTCCTCCTCCGTGCGTTGCAGAGTCTGTGCATCCTATTACTGTAAAGCACATCACCTGACCGCACGTGGCCGCCACTACAGTCCCCTCGACAAAAATTATTTTGTTTCCCCCCAACATAAAATCATTCTGATGCCCCTGAGTCTCTCTAATCCTAAATATTTATGATATAACGTGGTTAATAAGAAGGCTATGATTCACTAATAAATCATTTAGTAATGAGAGACGGAGCCGGCTGGACCAGTGACAACGGAATGAGTATGATATACCGCCGGCCGCATGGCCGGCGGTTCGATTCCCGTCAGCGGCAGCCCGACAGGAGCAGAGTGCGAAGCAGCGGGAGCCCGACAGCGCTGGAAATCCCGATCGTGGATAGGTAAGTATAGACTAACCTAACCCCCCTAACCCTAACCCTCCTTAGGGGTGCCTAACCCTAACTACCCCCCCAAGTGCCTAACCCTAATCCCCCCTCTAAGTGCCTAACCCTAACCACCCCCTTCCCCGCTGCCTAAACCTAAGTCCCCCGGGGGGTGCCTAACCCTAAGTTCCCCCCGGGGGTGCCTAACCCTAAGTCCCCCCCGGGAGCCCTAAACCTAACCCTTCCCCCCCGCGGCTGTCCGCTCGCAGCGCCCGGCATCAATACGATCGTGATGCCGGGCGCCGGTCTCCTGGCGTCGGGAAATGTGGGCGTCTACATGTAGACGCCCGGCGTTTCACCCATGCTGGGATAAGACAGTCGGGAAGCCGGCTGCCGGTATTTAGGCAGTCGGCTTCCCGATTGCTTCCTGTGACAACAGATACCCTGCAGCAGTACTTAGAGGCGGCCTGGGCTTGGCCCCCATTGCAGCCCCATTCTCTGCACCTACTGTCTGAGATCTGCTGCAAAATTGTACAGGTGTGGAGGCATATATAGGGTGTTAAATCTGCGTCCAGGTCTCCAGTGGAATTGTTTCAATAGTATGGTCTGAGGTTAAATCCTCAGAGGATTGGACAAGTGTGTACCCATTTTAAGTCATTGTAGCATCATATCAGATGAATGATTTGCTTTATCCATTGTTTCTAAATTAACTGCAGATAAAATGGAGGGAGGTGCCTGAAGGGGTAAGGGTGACAGGCCAAAATTTGTATTATAGTCCTTACCTGAAGATGTTATTCAGATTCTTTTTCTAAAAATGTTGCTGTTCAGGACCTTATTGGAAGATGTAATCCAAAGTCTATATCAGTAGTCGTTATCCAAAGTCGCTTAAATGAAGCAGGGACCACTCAATGGTAGCTATCCAAAGTCACCTAAATAAAGCAGGAACTAAGACAGTATCAATGTAGCAAAATGTCACCACAAAATGGCTGCCAGTAGCTGGGCATCCTTTCTATAGGGCTGTGACCTGCATTGTGACATCACAATGCATGCAGGCAGCAGCTGGAGATGGCTGTAGCTTAGATCAGCTCTGGGCCCAGATGACCTACAGCAGCTCTCTGGTGAGAATAGAAAAGCCGGGGCTCATTAGATGGCAATCTAACTCTGTGCAGGAATAAGGCTGGGCCCCAGAGTAGGCCTGGGCTCCATAGCAGCCGCACTCTCTGCACCTGCTATAGCTACGCCCTTGCTTGGAGTAGTTTTTTATGAAAACTGCTCTAAAAGCCCTTTGATACATTTAAGTGATACAAAAATAATACGAAAAGGGTGTGAAAACACCTGTTTTCACATTATTTAAGTAAAAAAAAGATTGATAAATAGGCCCCTAAATGCGATAAATGCCCTAAAACCTATTGCGCCTAATTCACGGGAATTCCAGAACAGGCTTCAGGGTTATTTATTATTGCTTATTTATCAGCAGGGACAGCTGCTCCAAAAAGTAATAGTAGCGGCAGGAGCATAAATAAAGCAAAAGTTTGTAAAGGTCCCCTTTGTATCACCCAATGGTGAAAAATGTATATAGAAACTTCGACAGGAAAGATGGGCCCCCCTCAGCTATGGACCTTATAGCAGCCGCAGCCCCTGCCCTTTATAGTAGTATGAATGTTTACACTTCTGGGTTCTGTACTGGACTGTGAGAACTGGAGTAGCCAGTGGGATCTACATGGATTCCCCTGCACTGTGGGAGCACTGTCCATTGGAAAGAGCGAACCAATGCCATCAACCTTTCAAATATCTTGACACTAGTACAGAGGCGTCACTGGGTCTGGTGACACTCGCTGCACACTCTGAATACTCCCTGCACGCCAATGGTACACCCAACCAAAAATGGGGTGTGGCCTAATTAAAGGGGCGCCTCACCAGGGCTTGTGACATCATTATTTCGACCCTGGAGGACTGGCAACATGTGGTGTGGTCCAATGAGTCATGTTTCTAGTTGTTTTGGAATCTTTGCAGAGTATGGGATTGGTGCAGACCCTATGAGGTCATGGACCCAGTTGTCAACAATGCATCGTGTAGCCTGGTGGTGGTTCCACAATGGTGTGGGATGTGTTCACGTGGCATGGGTTGGGTCCACTGGTTCACCTGAACATGTCATTGACCGGTAACCACTACCTTGCATTGCTTGTTGACTATTAGCAGCCTTTCATGGACTTCATGTACCCCCACAACAATGGAATATTACAGCAGGATAATGATAATCGGTCCCAAGTTGTCCAGAATTGGTTCAAGGAGCATTCTGGAGAGTTCTGACAAATGGTGTGGCCACCACGTTTGCATGATATGAACCCAAGCAAGCATTTATGGGATGTGATGAAGAGGTCCATTCGCACCCAAGATCCTGCACCTACAAATATCAGGGAGCTGTGGGAAGCTATCCAGATGACATGAGTCTACATCTCTCCAGAGGTCCTCCGTCCACTTATGGAATCGATGCCACTTCAAGTTGCTGCATTTTGCCGGTTTAGAGGAGGTCCTACATAATACTAGACATCTATCCTATGACTTCTGGAACTTCAGTGTATACATATTTTTTTAATAAATTGATTGTTACTATAGCATATGGTTAATAATATTTTAGCACTCTTTAGGCCTTAATCAATTAGCGGCGAAATCGGTCAATTTTCACCAAAAAAACAGGCAAATCTATCGGTGGTGATAATATTGGCCGATTTTTGTCGATTTTTTCCCTTATATTATCGCGCCCGCAAGAATAACATAGACTGAAACAGGCGAAATATTTTCTCCATCTCAGACCAGGAGAAAAAAAAGCAAAATCCCTATTTTTGCCTAAAAATTTGTGGATTTCTTTCAGAACCTTTTGGACACTCCCCCTAATGATAAATTACCCAAAACATTTTTCGAAAGTTGGGTACTTTGGCAAAAAAACTACGGTTTTTAAAATTGTGTTTTTACACGAAAATATACTTGCACCCATTTTAACGTACCCCCAATTTATGTGGAACAGTAATTTCCTGGACAAAAAATAGCTTTCTATCATTTTCAATATTTTTTTTTTTTCACCCAAAATTTGCGGGGTCATTTTTCGCCAAAGTACGCAACTTACGAAAAATAAATTGGAGTCATTTATTATTATGGAGGTGTCGAAAGGGTTCTGAAAGAAATCCACACATTTTTATGCAAAAATAGGGATTTTGCTTTTTTCTTTCTCCTGGTCTGAGATGGAGAAAACTTTTTGCCTGTTTCAGTCTATCCTATTATCGCGGGTGCAATAACATCGGCGAACAAGTCGGCTAATTGAATCCGGCCCTAAGTTGCATATGATATCTCTGATAACTATGTATGTAGCAATTAATATTACTGGATAATTATTGGTTCAATATTAATATTTTTGTGGTATGTAACTGTTGGATGAGCAGCTATTTCTAAGGGGTCGATTCAGCCTGGATTCGCAGAATTTTGTTCACAGCCCCATAGGGATGTACTCAGCAGTTGTATTGACTTTACTACTATGGTAATATAAGAAAAACTTAAGGTTCTTTTTTCCACAGTCATAACTACCAACGTTTACAAATGCCAACTACATAGTATCAAATCTCTTGTTCAGTTTCCCTGACATTAGTGTATAAGGACTGTCCAGTACTGTACATGTGTCATCTTGTCCACTGTGTACTCTGTAAATGGTACCGTTATTACACGCACTTGGTAGGGAATAGCGATTGCATAGGGCTGCTCTGAAAAACTGGTTCTTAATACAGTTGGCCAGGATTGAGGCCTAATCAGATTCATCATTTAACATTTTCTCTCTGGAATTACTTGTTTTACAGGAAACACTGATCTTTTCCCTTCCTGGAATAATTTTACTAGTCCAAATGCTAACTCCATAATCACCCACCCCAACATCAGCATCAGGCAGATAAACTAAACATAAGCTAAACCTAGATGGACCAATTATTACAGGTTATATACAGGGTACATGTGCTGAATGGTATCATTACAATCATTGTATGTTAAATGTGTCAAGTTTGTATTATACATACATACATATAGCATGTAACTGACCTGAACTGACTATAATACAACCCCATGTGGACTGCATACCTGTGTAGCGCTAAATGGCTGACCAGGTGGGTATGATATGTCGACATTCATAATTTCAACATAAGAATGTCGACATGGTCATAATGTCAACATGATTAGCATGTTGTCATTTACCATGTAGACACTGATGAAATGTCGGTATCAAAATATGTCAACATATTGGACCTAATTCAGAGTCGGTCGTTGCAGCCGCACAGTCGTAAGGGAAAAGGGGTCGGATATGCAAATGATGCACTCGCAAGTTGAGTCCTTAAGATCAGATCGTTAGCTGGCCGACCAAGGGGAGGATGTGGCCGCAAGACAAAAAATACGCCCCCTTCTCGTACGCATTACACGTCATCTCCGGCCATATAAGGATTAATCGAGACCATCGGTAACCATCGGAACTGGTCGTAGAGCTTAAGGTTGACCATACCCTCTCATAAGCACTACGATCAGGTCAGTGTACAAACCACCCATGTCACGTGTGCCATGACACTACTTTGTTAATTATGTACTCCCATAAAACGCCGTTCGCATAATTAGGCACGCCTGCGTTCGGATCTCCACTCCCCCGTTTTCAAGCACCTTCCCCTGTTACCACCCACAAAAACCTCACCCTGTCACTCAAACTACCGACCTGGCTGTGTTCAAGGAGAGAGAAAATTCTGATCATAGCAGCTAGTTTGCGCACTTTACGCATGTGCAGTTTAGCGAACATCGGTGGCGTATGACCGTGCGGCCGCAACGACCGACTCTGAATGAGGTCCATTGTCCCCGGCAAGTAGCCTGCTCCCGATGGCTGCAGCGTTTTCAGGGTTCCAGCAGTCACATCACTGTCAGTTCTGGTGGAGGCATTACAGTGAGTATACTGCCCTTAACCCTAATTCCTACCCTTAACCCTCCATTCAGTGTCTAACCCTAACAACCCCCCTCCCCCTCCCCTTTCACCCATAATGACTGCATTCCAGCTGATGTTTTTTATAGTAAATTAAAGGGTCTATTTATTAAACCTTGAATGGAGATGGGTGCTGTCAATTATTTTGACAAAGCTGTTAGTCCTTTCCTTTGATCACACTACATAATACAATGCACTGTGTGAGAAGTATTCACCAATGTCAATGACGCACAGGTGCACCTGCCCAAACGCCAAGGACAAGTTAACCAAATGGCAGTTTTGCAAATGTGGTAATTTAGAAATTTGCGCAATTAATGGATAGCAGCCTGTGGAAACAAGTGAGGAGTCTTCACAACACCTCCCAATAAGCATAAAAATAAAACAAAATAAACCACAATGGCGCTTTCCACTTAGAATATCAATAGGTTCAACATTGATCTTACTTTCAAAAGAAACCAGGAAAAATAAGTAGTGCTTAGGATGGTGCAGGGAATGGGAAGTCCAAAGCTCCGGATCAAAGGTCCTCCGTATCCCCACTGATAGGTCCGGGTGAAAGGTTGCAAAGACATATAGGGAGCTACATTTGGAGTGTCACATAGGCTTCTCAGGAAGGATAACAAGATCCGAAACGCGTTAAGCCAGTAACACCATTTTGGGGACTGTTGTCTTTGCAACCTTTCACCCGGACCTATCAGTGGGGATACGGAGGACCTTTGATCCGGAGCTTTGGACTTCCCATTCCCTGCACCATCCTAAGGAGGGTAATCGTGTTGTATGGGACTACGTGGATACACCAGTGGGGTGTGTTATGCTTTTCTTTATCTGTTTACATGTGAGTGAGATGTTGTAATAAATACCTTTGTGATTTTTACTCAACAATATTGCACTACGTATTTTTCCTGGTTTCTTTTGCATGAGGGAAAATACAGTCTATCCCCATATGATGCTAAGGGCCGAGGAATAAGAGTGGACACCACTATCCATAAAAGGAAAAATCCCTGGTTGTGGTGTGCTTGAATTTGTTCATTCACATGTGAGTGAGATATATTGGTCTAATCCTTTCTTATTATTAGACAATATTATGCTATGTGCTTTTCTTCTACTTTGAGGACTCTACAAACAAAGCTTCCAAGGAGTGAATAGAAAGGTGTACCAAACTCTTAAGGAAAAACAAAGAGACTGATATATACACTATTTATTTATAAAAGTAAGAGCAATGTTGAACCTATTGATATTCTTAGTGGAAAGCGCCATTGTGGTTCATTTTGTTTTATTTGTATGCAAATGACAGTTTTGCCAGGGGCTTGAAACCACTGGAGATCGACAGCGGCATCCACTGGTGTGTACATAACCGCACCTGTACGCACATATTCCCCACAGTTTTATATATACCATGCGGTCCAATTGACCTGCACTATTGTCCCTCATTACAAACTAGCTGGGATACCCAGCGTTGCCCGGGTTGAAGACTGGACCCTAAGGTACACCTGCAGCCTTTATTTGTTTACATTGTCCTCGTCTATAACCCCATTCCATTGCTCCTGAAAAGGACCTCACTGTTTGCTTACATGCATGCAAACAGTGGTGGTGCGGCTGATTAATATATATGGTCACTTTAAAAAGGACTAACTCTGGATTTAATATGAACTAGCATGAGACATACATTTTGACACTTGCTCAGCCTATGAGGTTGAGATACTTTTGTAGCTTTCACACAAGTTTTTGGCAGACTGCCAATTTCCACTGGAGCCAGCCCTGGAACCTATCTAATGTAAGAGTGTACCCATTTTTAGGGATTGTGTGACAGTTTGTGGCCCTGACGAAGTTCACACCTAGGCAAAAACCTAATCCTGGTCAAACTACACCACCATGCCAAATTTGGTGGAGCTGGGTCCAAAACTGTGGCTATGCATAAAGGTCAAACAGACCAACTTTCTGCCAACCAATTAACTAGTTGATTGGTTGGAATGAAAATCCGGTAATGACCATCAGCCATTTGCTTCCAAACACTGGAAAACGTATGAAAGATGTTGTTCAGACAAGTTGTTTAAATCAAATGAATTTAATCAATTTGCCTGAACAACCTTTTTCGTGTTTTCTGGTGTTTGGGAGCAAATTGCTGATTGTCATTTGCTCCCATACATTACCGGATTTTCATTCCAACCAACCAACTAGTTGGCTGGTTGGAGGAAAGTTGGTCTGGTGTATGGTCAGCTTTTCTCGCTTATTATATACATAAACCACTACAAATAAAGAAATAACAATCTGAATAATATTGAAGTCAACAATGCTCAACTATTGTAAACCAATAGGATATTTTCGGGTGAAACATATGGACCTATTACTGTTTGTTAAAACTGCTAAATGTTGATAGAAAGATTAAAAGAATTGCCCACATACAATTAATAGCCCTGATTAACGTTGGTACACCCAAGGTAAATGTCATGACATTTGGAAACTGATTGGAAGAGAGCTAAAAATGCAAATAGTAGTTTAATAACTTGAAAGTACAAGTTATAAATGTCACCTGTGCAGATGAGATGGGGAACAGCTCCCAGGCCAGGTCCAATTTTCCCCTGCACTTATTCTTATGCACTTATTTTATGTATACCAGCAATTACACAATCGTTGATTTGGCATGTAGTCACTACCCCACCACCGACATCCTGACGGTAAGTAGTGGGGTTAGGGTTAGGCACTGAGGGTAAGGTTAGGTTTTTGGCTGCAGAGGAGGGAGGTTAGGTTTAGGCACTAGGGGGGAGGGGTTAGGGTTAGGCTGCCGGGGTAGGGTTAGGTTTAGGCTGCGGAGGGGGGAGGTTAGGTTTAGGCTGCAGAGGGGGGAGGTTAGGTTTAGGCACTAGGGGGGAGGGTTAGTTTTAGGCACTAGGGGGAGGGGTTAGGTTTACGCTGCACAGGGGGGAGGTTAGGTTTAGGCACTAGGGGGGAGGGTTAGTTTTAGGCACTAGGGGGAGGGGTTAGGTTTACGCTGCACAGGGGGGAGGTTAGGTTTAGGCACTAGGGGGGAGGGTTAGGTTCAGGCACTAGGGGGAGGGGTTAGGTTTAGGCTGCAGAGGGGGGAGGTTAGGTTTAGTCTGCAGATGGGGGAGGTTAGGACTAGGCACTAGGGGGGAGGGGTTAGGGTTAGGCTGCGGGGGTAGGGTTAGGTTTAGGCTGCGGAGGGGGGAGGTTAGGTTTAGGCTGCAGAGGGGGGAGGTTAGGTTTAGGCACTAGGGGGGAGGGTTAGTTTTAGGCACTAGGGGGAGGGGTTAGGTTTACGCTGCACAGGGGGGAGGGTTAGGTTCAGACACTAGGGGGAGGGGTTAGGTTTAGGCTGCAGAGGGGGGAGGTTAGGTTTAGGCACTGGGGTAAGGTTAGGTTTAGTCTGCAGATGGGGGAGTTTAGGGTTAGGCACTAGGGGGGAGGGGTTAGGCTGCAGGGGTAAGGTTAGGTTTAGGCTGTGGAGGGGGAGGTTAGGCTTAGGCACTTGGGGGGAGGGATTAGGGTTAGGCTGTGGGGGTAGGGTTAGGTTTAGGCTGTGGAGGGGGAGGTTAGGCTTAGGCACTAGGCGGGAGGGTTAGGTCTAGGCTGCGGTGAAGGAGGTTTGGGGGTAAATTTAGGATACCTACTGTACCGACTGGTGTCGGTATGCTAACCCTGTTCGGATGCCAGCGTCAGGATTCTGACCGCTGGGATCCCGACTGCCAGCATTCCATACCCGTATACCTCCGAAATGCTCTGGATGAGCATGTATATATATATATATATATATATATATATGGTATACAATCGGGAAACCGGCTGCCTTAATACCGACAGCCGGCTTCCCGACTGTCATATCCCGGCGAGGGTGAAATCCCGGGCGTCTAGATGTAGACGTCTGACATTTCCCCGATGCTGGGAGACTGGCGACCGGCATCCCGATCGAAGGGATGTTTGGCGTCACGAGCAGACAGCCGCAGGGGGGAGGGTTAGGTTTAGGGCACCCGGGGGGGACTTAGGGTTAGGCACCCCCCGGGAGGGTTAGGGATAAGCTAGGGAGAGGGAGGGTTAGGCACCCCCGGGGGGGGACTTAGGGCTAGGCACCCCCCCGGGGGACTTAGGTTTAGGCGGCGGGGAAGGGGGCATTAGGGTTAGGCACTTGAGGGGGGGTTAGGGTTAGGCACCCCTAAGGAGGGTTAGGGGGTTAGGTTAGACAATACATACCTTAGCAACGATCAGAATTTCTAGCGCTGTCGGGCTTCTGCTGCCGGGCTCTGCTCATCTGTCGGCCAGGCGCTGCCGGGAATCGAACCATCGGCCATGCGGCCTGCGGTATTTCATACCGATTCCATATATATATATATATATATATATATATATATATATACAGAGACAACCAATGCAGAAGAACTGGGATAGAGAATCATTATAGATTCTCCTATTATAGATCAGTATAGATAATCCTATAGATTGTAAACTTGCGAGCAGGGCCCTCTTACCCTTATGTATGTCTTTTATGTATGTCTTTTACAACCCAGTATAATGTTTATGTTGATTCAAATTGTAAAGCGCAACGGAATTTGCTGCGCTATATAAGAAACTATTACTAAATAAATAATAAATTACTGCGAGAGAGCTTACCATTTTGTGGATTAAGGGAGGGCTTGGACTACAAACTCTAATGTTAAACATAATAAGAGGTGCTACCATGCTGAGACTTATAGTACCATGCAGAAAAAAATAAATGAAGGTGCACACGCTAAGAAAAATGATAGTTAAGATAATTTTGATAAACTCTACAATTAACATGGAGTATAAGTGAGGTTTTTAGTACATGTTTGGCCACAAATGCATGCCCATCATCAGATAGGTCCCCTAACATACCTAATATTGACACATTATATAAATTTGTCTAGGACTTACCTATAGTAGAGCCTATTTAAATATGTAGACAGCAATGTAGGAATCTGTGCTGATTAAAATCACCTAGGGCAGACATGAGGGGTAATACCAAGCAGAAGGAGTTTCAGTCTTCAAGTGTACTTTATATACACAAATATAGAGGGGGGAGCTTGGATTAGTACTGATGTATATTTAGAGGTCTATGTACTAATAATCGCACACCAGCCACGAATATTAAGGATCCATATCCCCGTTATGTACAAAGGAGAACTTGCAGGGACAACATTTGCGGTAACCTCTGTCCCTACGAGTTATATCCCTGGCAAATTGTGGAAGTCTTTCACAGAAGTTTTTTTTTTACCTAAGGGAGCGTGGCCACGCCAGCATGATTAGGTCATGCCCCCCATTTTCCCTGGGCCCGGCGTGGCTCTTGGCGGGCCTGGGTGCGGGCCGGCGGCGGCTGGTCCCAGGAGACTTGCCTAGTCTTCTGTTTTTCAGAAGGCTCCTGACCATTTCGGGAGAGTAGGTAAGTATGATGGGGACTGCGATCTGAAGTGCTAATTAGCACTTTGCCGAAGATTTCTGTGAAATCTCCAGTATTGTGCTTTTAGTACAGAACTACAATATATACAATTATGCAGAAACAGCCCCATAAAGAGATTATGAAAGAGGGTTTCAAGCTCACAAGAAAACATAATAGAAAAAGTTTTCAAATACTTATAACATTTCTAATATGAACATACAGTACTGTGCAAAAGTTTTAGACAGGTGTGGAAAATATGCTGCAAAGTAATAATGCCTTCAAAAATAGAAGTTAATAGTTTATTTTTATCAATTAACATAATGCAAAATGAATGAACAGTATCAATTCTTCAATTCTTCTAAGTACACTTGCTCATAGTGTTTGAAGGAACTCGGCAGGGAGGTTGTTCCAAACATCTTGGAGAACTAACCACAGATCTTCTGTGGATGTAGACTTGCTCAAATCCTTCTGTCTCTTCATGTAATCCCAGACAGACAAGATGATGTTGAGATAAGGGCTCTATGGGGACCATATCATCACTTCCAGGACTCCTTGTTCTTCTTTACGCTGAAGAGAGTGCTTAATGACATTGGCTGTATGTTTGGGGTCGTTGTCCTTCTGCAGAATAAATTTGGAACCAATCAGACGCCTCCCTGATGGTTTTGCATGATAGATAAGTACCAGCCTGTATTTCTCAGCATTGAGGACACCATTAATCCTGACCAAATCCCCAACTCCATTTGCTGGAATGCAGCCCCAAATTTGCAAGGAACCTCCACCATGCTTCAATGTTGCCTGCAGACACTCATTATTGTATCGCTCTCCAGCATTTTCTTAATTGATAAAAATAAACTATTAACACTTCTATTTTTTTTAAAGCATTCTTACTTTGCAGCATTTTTTCCACACCTGCCTAAAACGTTTTGCACAGTACTGTATATATGTTTTATATTGGACACAGCAAAGGGTTGTCATTAGTTGGCATGCAGTACTGTATCTGTATATTTCAATTCTCACATATGTCTTCTAGTGCCACCTTGAGCCTATAAGTAGTACTGCACACATACATTAACCAGTAAACTGATTAGGACAAGTAACTTAAAAACAAATTTCAGATGATAACATTTGTATTTTATAGGAAAGCAAAATATCTACTGAAAAAAGAAGAAAACAGAACAAAATAAAACAAAATTATGTCTTTTCCTATAAAGAATGTTATATCTATTTGTCTGAAAATCCTTATACTGTTTTCCCCCTATTTTAAAATGTATACTTTAATACTTTCTATTGACATAGTGATGTGGAGGCTGGAAAGTCCAATGTACAGCACATAGCATAGCACGTCTGTCCAAAGCGTCAGCCCTCTTCTGCACATGCCAGAACCTTGTCTTTCTCAATAAATGCAAGTAACAAGTATGTAAATTGGAGAACAAGAAATCTCTGAGCTCCCTAAAGTCCCTTTCAGACTTAAGATCCGGGACATTGCTGGATCTATCAACCCGGCAAATTCCCGGGTCTCAGCCAGACCCTGGTAAAGAGCAGGATCGTGGATCCGAGACTTTGTCCCGGGTTGTTTGCAATCACACATAGCAAAACTTATGTCGATGCACGTTCACGTGCAAAAACCCAGTTTTTGCTCTATGTGTGAAAGGGATACTAGTCACATTTTCTTCTAATGCAAAAAGTGACTCATTTACTTTAAGTTCTAGTTACCCTGTGCTGCTAAGCCATGTAAGGGCTATACCTATATTCCTCTACAGTGTTCTACAAAGTTATTTCTATGAGCAATTTGTTACTATAGAAGAAATAAAATATGGTGCAAGATACACGGAAATACTGCAAGATAACTTGCTTAAAAAGACTGAAAAACAAGAATGGGCCAAAATGACTCACATTCTGTGTGCAAAGCTGATACTTACCCAAACAGCTGTTCTTGTTATAAAAGGTGGCTCTACAATATATTAAAGTACTATATCCTGACAATACTTGTGAAAATAGCATATTTAGGGGGGAATTCAATTAGTCACTTTTCTGTGGAAAACAGCTTATTGTGCTAATTTGTACTTATCGAGCAATCCTATTAGCCGCGACTTTTCACGGGTGTGAATTCCCCATACCATTTGCCGCGAAAAGTTGTGCAAAACCCCTATTTTTAGCTAAAAAGTCAGGACCTCGTTCAGGACCACAAGGACAACCTTCTTAATGACTCATTAGCCAAAAAATGTTTTAATTTGGCCAATAATGACATGTAATTTTTGGGGTGAAAAAGTGCAAAGTGCAGGAAAATGGGTTAGTTGATGTGGGACAGGTATATGCTGCGCAATATACGAAACTGTTAATAAAATAAATAAATAAAATATTGGGTGCTGTATGAAAGGGACAGGTATTGTATTTTTAAGATTGCAGATGGGTTAGAGGCATATTTTGATGGTTTTTTTTAAAAGAATCTCTAAATGACACAAATATTTACTTATAGGAATTTTTATGCACCCCCAATTTAAAAAAAAAACATTTATTTTGCCAAAAAACACTCTCTATCATTATTGCCCTGTTTTAGAAATATGCATAAAACAGCCATTTGATACAATTTAATAATATCAAATACTTTTATTAGGGCCACTAATATACTGCTATATTGTTACCCTAATACACTTCTATATTGTATGCCTTATTTTGGGGTACATACAGATTTCCCCATTTCACCTATACTCAGTGGCGTAAATTCATTCCAGACGCCCGGAGGCAAGTTACAGCCACTGACATTGTAAGGTGGCAATTCGCATGCAGACGGGCTATAGATAGATGAAGGAGGCAGCAGCTAATGGTCTGACATGGAGCTCTCCACTAGTGTATGATGGCTTCTCAGGTACCAGGAAGAGGTGCCATGTATTGGGCGGCCATGACGGTACAGTCCGGGTACATAGTTACAGCCCTAAGTGGGGTGAGTTTGTTGTGGGCAATAGAGGAGGCGCCCCTTCAGAGCTGGAGTCCGGCGGCAGGCGCCTCCATTGTCTCTCATAGTTCTGCCCCTGCCTATACTTACCACTGGTCAAAGCACTTAGAAAATTTGAGTGAATGCCGCTTAATGGCTTTTGGGATTTAATTGCAAATGCGCACAGACAACCAATGCAGAAGAACTGGGATAGAGAATCATTATAGATTCTCCTATTATAGATCAGTATAGATAATCCTATAGATTGTAAACTTGCGAGCAGGGCCCTGTTACCCTTATGTATGTCTTTTATGTATGTCTTTTACAACCCAGTATAATGTTTATGTTGATTCAAATTGTAAAGCGCAACGGAATTTGCTGCGCTATATAAGAAACTATTACTAAATAAATAATAAATTACTGCGAGAGAGCTTACCATTTTGTGGATTAAGGGAGGGCTTGGACTACAAACTCTAATGTTAAACATAATAAGAGGTGCTACCATGCTGAGACTTATAGTACCATGCAGAAAAAAATAAATGAAGGTGCACACGCTAAGAAAAATGATAGTTAAGATAATTTTGATAAACTCTACAATTAACATGGAGTATAAGTGAGGTTTTTAGTACATGTTTGGCCACAAATGCGTGCCCATCATCAGATAGGTCCCCTAATATACCTAATATTGACACATTATATAAATTTGTCTAGGACTTACCTATAGTAGAGCCTATTTAAATATGTAGACAGCAATGTAGGAATCTGTGCTGATTAAAATCACCTAGGGCAGACATGAGGGGTAATACCAAGCAGAAGGAGTTTCAGTCTTCAAGTGTACTTTATATACACAAATATAGAGGGGGGAGCTTGGATTAGTACTGATGTATATTTAGAGGTCTATGTACTAATAATCGCACACCAGCCACGAATATTAAGGATCCATATCCCCGTTATGTACAAAGGAGAACTTGCAGGGACAACATTTGCGGTAACCTCTGTCCCTACGAGTTATATCCCTGGCAAATTGTGGAAGTCTTTCACAGAAGTTTTTTTTTTACCTAAGGGAGCGTGGCCACGCCAGCGTGATTAGGTCATGCCCCCCATTTTCCCTGGGCCCGGCGTGGCTCTTGGCGGGCCTGGGTGCGGGCCGGCGGCGGCTGGTCCCAGGAGACTTGCCTAGTCTTCTGTTTTTCAGAAGGCTCCTGACCATTTCGGGAGAGTAGGTAAGTATGATGGGGACTGCGATCTGAAGTGCTAATTAGCACTTTGCCGAAGATTTCTGTGAAATCTCCAGTATTGTGCTTTTAGTACAGAACTACAATATATACAATTATGCAGAAACAGCCCCATAAAGAGATTATGAAAGAGGGTTTCAAGCTCACAAGAAAACATAATAGAAAAAGTTTTCAAATACTTAGAACATTTCTAATATGAACATACAGTACTGTGCAAAAGTTTTAGACAGGTGTGGAAAATATGCTGCAAAGTAATAATGCCTTCAAAAATAGAAGTTAATAGTTTATTTTTATCAATTAACATAATGCAAAATGAATGAACAGTATCAATTCTTCAATTCTTCTAAGTACACTTGCTCATAGTGTTTGAAGGAACTCGGCAGGGAGGTTGTTCCAAACATCTTGGAGAACTAACCACAGATCTTCTGTGGATGTAGACTTGCTCAAATCCTTCTGTCTCTTCATGTAATCCCAGACAGACTAGATGATGTTGAGATAAGGGCTCTATGGGGACCATATCATCACTTCCAGGACTCCTTGTTCTTCTTTACGCTGAAGAGAGTGCTTAATGACATTGGCTGTATGTTTGGGGTCGTTGTCCTTCTGCAGAATAAATTTGGAACCAATCAGACGCCTCCCTGATGGTTTTGCATGATAGATAAGTACCAGCCTGTATTTCTCAGCATTGAGGACACCATTAATCCTGACCAAATCCCCAACTCCATTTGCTGGAATGCAGCCCCAAATTTGCAAGGAACCTCCACCATGCTTCAATGTTGCCTGCAGACACTCATTATTGTATCGCTCTCCAGCATTTTCTTAATTGATAAAAATAAACTATTAACACTTCTATTTTTTTTAAAGCATTCTTACTTTGCAGCATTTTTTCCACACCTGCCTAAAACGTTTTGCACAGTACTGTATATATGTTTTATATTGGACACAGCAAAGGGTTATCATTAGTTGGCATGCAGTACTGTATCTGTATATTTCAATTCTCACATATGTCTTCTAGTGCCACCTTGAGCCTATAAGTAGTACTGCACAGATACATTAACCAGTAAACTGATTAGGACAAGTAACTTAAAAACAAATTTCAGATGATAACATTTGTATTTTATAGGAAAGCAAAATATCTACTGAAAAAAGAAGAAAACAGAACAAAATAAAACAAAATTATGTCTTTTCCTATAAAGAATGTTATATCTATTTGTCTGAAAATCCTTATACTGTTTTCCCCCTATTTTAAAATGTATACTTTAATACTTTCTATTGACATAGTGATGTGGAGGCTGGAAAGTCCAATGTACAGCACATAGCATAGCACGTCTGTCCAAAGCGTCAGCCCTCTTCTGCACATGCCAGAACCTTGTCTTTCTCAATAAATGCAAGTAACAAGTATGTAAATTGGAGAACAAGAAATCTCTGAGCTCCCTAAAGTCCCTTTCAGACTTAAGATCCGGGACATTGCTGGATCTATCAACCCGGCAAATTCCCGGGTCTCAGCCAGACCCTGGTAAAGAGCAGGATCGTGGATCCGAGACTTTGTCCCGGGTTGTTTGCAATCACACATAGCAAAACTTATGTCGATGCACGTTCACGTGCAAAAACCCAGTTTTTGCTCTATGTGTGAAAGGGATACTAGTCACATTTTCTTCTAATGCAAAAAGTGACTCATTTACTTTAAGTTCCAGTTACCCTGTGCTGCTAAGCCATGTAAGGGCTATACCTATATTCCTCTACAGTGTTCTACAAAGTTATTTCTATGAGCAATTTGTTACTATAGAAGAAATAAAATATGGTGCAAGATACGCGGAAATACTGCAAGATAACTTGCTTAAAAAGACTGAAAAACAAGAATGGGCCAAAATGACTCACATTCTGTGTGCAAAGCTGATACTTACCCAAACAGCTGTTCTTGTTATAAAAGGTGGCTCTACAATATATTAAAGTACTATATCCTGACAATACTTGTGAAAATAGCATATTTAGGGGGGAATTCAATTAGTCACTTTTCTGTGGAAAACAGCTTATTGTGCTAATTTGTACTTATCGAGCAATCCTATTAGCCGCGACTTTTCACGGGTGTGAATTCCCCATACCATTTGCCGCGAAAAGTTGTGCAAAACCCCTATTTTTAGCTAAAAAGTCAGGACCTCGTTCAGGACCACAAGGACAACCTTCTTAATGACTCATTAGGCAAAAAATGTTTTAATTTGGCCAATAATGACATGTAATTTTTGGGGTGAAAAAGTGCAAAGTGCAGGAAAATGGGTTAGTTGATGTGGGACAGGTATATGCTGCGCAATATACGAAACTGTTAATAAAATAAATAAATAAAATATTGGGTGCTGTATGAAAGGGACAGGTATTGTATTTTTAAGATTGCAGATGGGTTAGAGGCATATTTTGATGTTTTTTTTTAAAAGAATCTCTAAATGACACAAATATTTACTTATAGGAATTTTTATGCACCCCCAATTTAAAAAAAAAACATTTATTTTGCCAAAAAACACTCTCTATCATTATTGCCCTGTTTTAGAAATATGCATAAAACAGCCATTTGATACAATTTAATAATATCAAATACTTTTATTAGGGCCACTAATATACTGCTATATTGTTACCCTAATACACTTCTATATTGTATGCCTTATTTTGGGGTACATACAGTTTCCCCATTTCACCTATACTCAGTGGCGTAAATTCATTCCAGACGCCCGGAGGCAAGTTACAGCCGCTGACATTGTAAGGTGGCAATTCGCATGCAGACGGGCTATAGATAGATGAAGGAGGCAGCAGCTAATGGTCTGACATGGAGCTCTCCACTAGTGTATGATGGCTTCTCAGGTACCAGGAAGAGGTGCCATGTATTGGGCGGCCATGACGGTACAGTCCGGGTACATAGTTACAGCCCTAAGTGGGGTGAGTTTGTTGTGGGCAATGGAGGAGGCGCCCCTTCAGAGCTGGAGTCCGGCGGCAGGCGCCTCCATTGTCTCTCATAGTTCTGCCCCTGCCTATACTTACCACTGGTCAAAGCACGTAGAAAATTTGAGTGAATGCCGCTTAATGGCTTTTGGGATTTAATTGCAAATGCGCACATAGATGTGATAAGCGGAATTCGGACTGGAAAGGGTGAGAAAACATAGCGCACTATAAACTACCCCATTTCGCGGCTAATTGAATTTTCCTTTTAAGGCTTTTCTTTTTCTTACAATGTTGTTAAAGTCCTTGAAATAAAAATATCACAGCAGAAAATGTCAGTGTACACTTTCTTTATTCAATAAAAATGGAGAAGTGGTGTGAAAACTTTTGCAAGGCTGTGTATTTCACGATAGTATATGTTGGAATGACTTACATTTCTTAGGCTGTAAGCGCTAGTGAGTAAGGCCGTCTTACTTTCTGTCTCTATGTGGGGCTTATTTATCAAACATTTAACGAATGGCCAGAAAACTTTTCTTTCTTATCGCCGCTATTTACGATCTATTCTGGAACAGGTTTCGGGGCTATTTACTATTGTCCACTAGCTGAGGCAACTGCTCTGATAAGCAATAGTATAAATTGAAAGCTTACACTGCCAGGTTCTGTGCCGCTACAGTGTTACTGTGTGTGCGACCTTAAGTCAGAGCCGTAACTAGACTTTTTGGTGCCCTGTGCCAGAAACAGCATTGGCACCACCCTCATTTTTCAAAGGGACATAATGCACCCAAACAAGGGTAATGGCCTCATGGGGAAGGGCCAGGGAAGAGATAGGGGAGGGCAGGAGATGCTGGGGATGAAATAAGAGGAAGTTAAAGTGAGATTGATAATAAACAGAAATGTAACAGGCCCAAACAGCGCCAAGCTGACCTGTGGTGTCCTGTGCGATGGCACCGGCCGCACTACCCTAACTATGGCCTTGCCTTAAGTTGTGCACTTTCAGAACTGAAGGAGGTGGGAGGGGATAAGAAGCAAATACACGATTTGCTGGGATGGTTGGGTTCTATATATAACACTCTAACACACAACATATATATAACACACACACATACATGTACACACAGGGGCATAGTCAGAACTTTATGGGCCCCATAGCAACATTTTCAAGGGGCCCCTTCCCCCTTCTAGAGAGACAGCTCTCCATTATAGTACAATAGACCCTAGTTAATGTTAAGCCCATTGTAGTGCCCTAGTTCACATTATATCACACAGAGCCCCCAGTTCCTATAATGTCACATTGTAGTGCTCACAGTTAACAATATGCCACATTGCGATGCTGCCAGTACACATGCCACACAGTGCTTACACATGCAATAACGCATACATAAACACTAACACATACTTACAAACTTCCTATTGGTGCATCATTAAGCCCTGCCCCCTCACTGTGTATTGTTGCTATTGGTAAGGATATGAGGGGAGGGGCTAGTCATATTAGCTCTGCCTCCTCCCTGCGGTCAGTGTAGGGAGGGATTGGTCTGTCAGGGGGGTTTCAAGGTACTCAGAGACTCCCCCCCCCTGCATGATCACAATTTACAATCCGGGAGCGATGGTGTTAGTTTCACACCACCAACCAACCCAGCATCACCATTTTTTGATTCAAAATCCCTTTGCTGCTTGTACATCAGTGGGGCTCATCAGACCTTAGACATTACAACAACTAAATTGGATTGTGAATGGGTGGGGGCATGGCATGAGTAGACAGTGACCAATTTGGTCCTGACACCAAGCACATTTCAATAAAGTGTTATTTTGCTTTTGTGTTCTCTGATAAAAGCTAAACTCCGCCAGTGTGCAGTCAGAATGCCGACATTCAGAATGACTTGACATCGTTTGAATATCAACATTCAGAGTGTCCACATGTACATAATGTTGACATTCAACATGATACATAATGCCGACATTGTCAGGATCTTGAGATTGACGACATCTGATTTTAAGAGACTGATGACATCCGATTTTAGGATTATGGTTAGATTAGTGTTAGGGTTAGGTGCGGTTTGTGTCAGGCGTACATTAAAAGTGAATGGGAAATTGCATTGTCGAAATGTCGACTTTGACAATCCTGTCAATGTCGACATTATTTCGGTGTTGACATTCGGCATTTCCACATTTTTAATTTTGAATAAATAAACCAACTCCACCTGTCTACCCATATGCATCAAAGAAACAATTTGTTTTATGGGCAGGGTATCATAGCCAGAGAAGGAGAACCGCGCTGTGACATGACCACAGCTCATATAACTTATGTTCAGCCGCAAAGAACAGTCCAGTTCCCCAGAGTCCTCATTTAGTTGGAGCCTGAACTAAACTGTTGACACATCAGTATACAAGGATGCTAATTGTACAGAGTAAAATACAATATGGCTTTTTGGCTTGGAAATTAATTTAAGAGCCCTATGGTAGTTAACACATCTTAATATGAGCAGTGGGGACTGAGCAACACTTTGGGGGTTTGTATTAGAATCATTAACTATTTCTATTCTTTCAAATCTTGAAACTTTCTTCAAAAATGGAGTCTCCTGGTTTCCGCAATGTTGAGATAATTCACGGTACAACTCCTGTTTGTTCCTACCCCCGGCGCTTTACAGCCTTCCTCGTCTCCTGTCCCTGACTGTGAAATGCTTTGTGGTAAGTGACTGGTGGATGAACAGCTATTTCTATCCTTGTGCTGCTCTGTTTGGTGGGAAAATCCAGGGTGTTGTCTTAGCTGCTCAGTTGTCCCATCCTCTTCAGCAGTATCTGGTTCTCTTCCTTCAGCCTCTTGTTCTCCTCCTCAGCTCTCTTCATTTTCTGCAACACAAATAAATTACACTGGATCTGCAAATCAATTCACATATTTTTCAGGGGTCTATTTACTAAGCAGTGTTAGGAGAAGTGAAAAGTGAAGAGTGAAAAGTGATAAGGTGCCAGCCAATCAGCTCCCAACTGTCATTTTTCAAACACAGCCTGTGAGATGGGAGTTTGGAGCTGATTGGCTGGCACCTTATCACTTTCCACTCTTCACTTTTCACTTCTCCTAACACTGCTTTAATAGATCCCTCAGTATTCTATAAACATTCATGGGTGAAACGCGTCATATTTTGTGATCATATTTCTCTCCGATTTGAAAGCATAGGCAGCCCCAAAAAGTCTAAATCAATAGTTACATCCAGCAATGTTATCGTACTTTATGGCAAATGTATTAGTGATAGATTCTCTAACAACAGTTAAGACATCACAAAGTGGTAAAAAAAATTGTTAATATGGAACATCACAGAATTTATGAAAAGCATTTGCAATGTGCCAGATATCATTAACTTTCTAAGTATAATATAATAAAACAATTTTTTTCAACAGTCCATCCTTACATTATGTTATCCTCTGTTTATCATAATTTTCGTTATTGCTTATAACATCGATAAAAATTATTTATCTCCGCATTTCATCTTTTAATTTGTATTTATTTTCTCATTTAAGCAGCAAAACTGGAAGCTGAAATTGAGCTTCCACTTCCCTGCAGGGCTACCAAGACATATTGTAGGCAAACGTCCTAGAGGGGGCAGGGCCAAGCACTGGGCGTGGTTATACTCGCTCTGGAAAAGATTTACCATGGATACTGTGCCGATCTGGGGGTCAATTCTCCTCCTTCAGAGCTGGTAATCAGTACCCGCTCCACTCTCTGCACCCCTTATTCCATGTATGCACCTATCTCTGAAGCATGCTCAATAATGCTTGATGTGACCCTCCACAGCGATATGTAAATCTTTTAGCTGTGCATGTTTTTTGTTGTGTTAGCTGAGCATCACTTAGCTGTCATTGTAATTAAGGATAAATTGGCATTATAATCATGGCCGTCTCTTCCATATTCATCATCGATAAATGGCCCGGTAACCATATGGAAACACTAGTTTCCGCATACGGTTTTCAATGATGAATAGGCTCCTTAGTGAATTGCACTCACCATACTAAAGTATGGTGATGTGATGCTTAAAGAAATCAGAGGCACCGCACGAGAAAGAATATTTTTCTCCATGGCAAGCCTCTCTATGAATAGGCAAAGGCAGTGAAACAAGGCTTTTCACTGCTACATGGTGTATCTAGGGGGGATCGAGTGGGGCACGTGCCCTGGGCACCATGACAGGACACACAGAGGGAGATGCCGTCAGCTACCACTGCTGTACAATGTGCTGCTCTCTCCTAACTGACCCTGACAAAAAAGGGTGCTGACCCTGACAAAATGCGACACATAAAGCATTGAAACGTTGGAAATCCATCCAGCCTCTGTATTTATTACGAGTGTCATCATCATGGAATCTCTGCATACTGCATCACATATCAAAATGGCTAGTGTAATGTCGCCAAATGTATTGCTGGCGGATTAAATACCAACGCTGGAAATCCGAACCATCAGGATCCCGACTGGGGCTGGCAAGTACCCTAACCCTCCCCTCCCCCCCCTAACCCTCCCTTAGTGGTGCCTAACCCTAACCTTCCCCCACTGGTGCCCTACCCTAACCTCTCCCTGTTGGTGCCTAATCCTAACCTCCCCCCTGGTGGTGTCTAACCCTATCCCCCCCTTCCCACACCCTAAACCTAACCCTCCCTGGGGGGTGCCTAACACTAACCTCCCCCCAGTGGCGCCTAACCCCCCTTTCCGTAGCCTAACCCTCCCAGGGGGGGTGTCTAACCATAAGTCCCCCAGGGGTGCCTAAAACTAACCCTCCCCCCTCTCCCCCGTGACTAACAACAGCTAACAGTCCCAGCTTACCTTCGTTCAGGATGCTGACACCCTAAACCTAACCCTCCCTGGGGGGTGCCTAACACTAACCTCCCCCCAGTGGCGCCTAACCCCCCTTTCCGTAGCCAAACCCTCCCAGGGGGGGTGTCTAACCATAAGTCCCCCCAGGGGTGCCTAAAACTAACCCTCCCCCCTCTCCCCCGTGACTAACAACAGCTAACAGTCCCAGCTTACCTTCGTTCAGGATGCTGGGCATCGGGATTTTGGCGTCTGGCTAAAGATAGGCATCAGTATTTAGCCGCCTATCTTTAGTACAGAGTTAGGCTTCCAGCGTCGGGATTCCAACATCCGGCATTCAGGACACCGGTAAATAAACTGCATCCCGTATGTGGCGCCTGTGAGTTAGATAGTTGCTTATTAATGGTCGGCAGACGGAGCACTTTGAATAATAATAATAATAATGATGTTATTTATATAGCACTTTTCTCCAAATAGGACTTTTGCATTTAAAAAACGCAAGATACAAAATGGCAAGATAACTAAGCATTTGTTGTTTTTCTCAGGAACTAGTGGAATGTGTTAGTAAACAATTAAAGTTTTGAGTCTGTTTATGAAGGTTTCTAAGCCTCTCAATCTGTGCTGGGAACTGAGTTTCATAGTCAGAGCCGCAAAGCTAAAAGCTCGACCCCCAGATGAATTAAGGGAGATTTTAGGTACTGCTAATAGTCCTTCATCTACAGATCGCAGTAAGCAAGAGTGGCTCCAATGTATATAATTCATGTTGGCAACAGAACACAATGGGGCCGAATTAAGGTTTCTGGGGGCCCCAGGGCATCAAACTTGTGAGGCTCCTACCAATAAAATGATCAATAAGATATGCTGGTGATATTAAAAAGTTTAATTTGTAAATACTCCCAACACCACAAATGTGTTGAACACACTGTAGTGCCCCCAGTTCACATTATGATACATAGAAAACCCAGTTCACATTGTGCTTCAAGAGCCCCCACCCTGCGGATGTAGCTATGTATGGTAGCCCCCTTTGTGTGGGGAACCCTGGGCGACCGCCCCGGCTGCCCTGTTGTTAATTCAGCACTGGGACACAATATCCACCCCTTCCTTATAATGTAGGCAAGAAGGTAACTTCTAACTTTGCACCTCCCTCTTCATCAAGTACAACACAATGTAAGGTGCCAATTACTGACTTATCTTATACTGAAAGCTGAAGCACTGCTGATGCCGGACCCAGTGGAGCGATTTTCTGCTACTGCGTAATCATCTAAGGGTCTGATTCAGCAATCGGCTGATTAATTCGCACTGCGCATGTGAATGCATCGCAGTGCGCATGCGTGAGCCAGGAGCTGTGATCGGAACTGCAATTGCAGAGGATACACTGACCCAAGACAGAGTGATTAACAGGAAGTGCCTTTTGTGGGTGGCGACGGGAGGGTGGTCGGCCGAACGCAGGCGTGCCAGTTCGTTTCAACACCGTTGCATGGGCGTGCATAAATTATCCACTGTGATACCAGGTGCAGCCTGAGGTCTCATAGCGTGCACAGAAGTAAGCAATTCCGGAGTAGGGTCTGGGGTTCCTCACTGTGTGTATGGGTCCGATGTTACTCAATGTTACCAATTGTTTCACTATGTTGTCCTAGTATACGGATGTGAGTAAGGGGAAGTGGGCGTCCTTATGTCAGGCTGCGATCGCAACGCGAATGCAAACATTTACATATCACCGCTGATATTAGCAACTGCATTGCGTGCGTATAAGCAGAATAGCGATCCACAGTGAATCGGGCCCTGAGTCTCACCGCGAATGTGTCCCAACTGTGTCCATACATAGTTGTAGTTGCGATTTCAGATGGACTCATGGAGACAAGTATTGAAAATGTAGTGGGCAATCCTGGGCGGTGACAGGGAGACGGCTTAGTGCAGAGATGGTCCGTCTTATTGGTATGTTATGGGAGTGTCGCGGGCAGTTGCGTACACGGACAACAGCTTACATAGGAGGCCATACTGAGATGGAAAATATGCACCTGTCATAGGGCAGGTGAAAGTTTTGATGGTGTAACTTATGGTGCATCTAAAGACACATCAGTCAGTATTTCAGCATCTACGTATGCTGAAAGTGAGCGTCTCAGTCCTTGCACATTTGGGTGCATGGATGTACACCAGGGACGGACTATGTAGTGTTAATAGAAGCAGCTTTAGAAAGAGGATCCCAAGTTTATGTTTATTTTCTTTCACTATTGGGGAACCACGTGGGCACTGGCTGCCAGGTCATGCTGGCACTTGCAGTTGCATAAGCTCAAGTATGTCCTGGCAGTGATAGGCCAGCTGGTGCTTGGCAGGCAGGACTTGCTGGGATCATTACTGACTTGCAACTAGCGACCTGGCTGTCCTGCTTGGGTTTGGATTGCCTTTGGGGGAGAACAAGTTTGTTATTGTTAGGAATGAGCGGGTTTGCATTTCCGAAATCCGACACCCCCCCCCCCCCAATCCGAGCCGGGAACCGAAGCAGGCTCGGGTTTTCCCGCCTGGCTCGGAACTGAAATCGAGGCAGTGTCATCATCCCGCTGTCGGATTCTCGCGGGTTTCGGATTCTATAAAAGGTCCCGCGATCGCCGCCATTTTTCATTCCGGCTGTGGAGCGTGCACAGGGAGGGAGCTGGGATCTGTTGGCTAGTGTTGTTGTGTGATACTACATTGTGTGATACATTACATACTGGGCTGGCTGGCTACTGTGAAGAGGCTGGCTGGCTACTGTTATCCATATAGGGGCTGGCTGTTGTCCTGTCCATAGGGGCTGGCAGAGGGAGGGAGCTGGGAGCTGTTGGCTACTGTACTGTTTATGTGAGATAAAAATAAATAAAAATAATAAACTTGTTAGTACACTAATACTAGTATATACATTACAATAGGGGCTGGCTACTGTGAAGGGGGAGGGAGCTGTTGCCGACGTTGGCTGGCTACTGTTATCCATATACAATAGGGGCTGGCTGGCTACTGTTGTCCACACAGGGGCTGGCTGTAGTGCTGTGTTCAGGGGTGCTCGTCCTTCAGGGCTGCTCTCTAGACTTACCACCACCAGTGTTAAAAAAATATATATATATTTTCTGTGTGCGCGTGCCGTGTTAGCCAGCAACACCTGTCATCAGAGTAGGGGTAGGCAGGGGTGCTGTGCTACCTTCAAGGGGCTGCAGCCCAAAAATACAAATAATTTTTACAGGTGCTGTCCTGTGTGTTGTGTTATGGTGTAGGCCACTGCCCTTCAAAAAAAACAAACTTTTAAAATTTACAGGTGCTGTCCTGACTGTGTTGTGGTGTAGGCCACTGCCCTTCTTAAATTTTTACAGGTGCTGTCCTGTGTGTTGTGGTGCAGGCCACTGCCATTCTTCAATTTTGTACAGGTGCTGTCCCGTGTGGTGCAGGGGTACGCTGCCCTTCAAAAAAAAAAACAGGGGTTATTCACTCCATAAAAATAATGGAGAATAAAATATGGAAAGATCAAGAACCACTTCCTCCTAGCGCTGAAGCTGCTGCCACTAGTCATGACACAAATGATGAAATGCCATCAACGTCGTCTGCCAAGGCTGATGCTCAATGTCATAGTAGAGGGCATGTAAAATCCCAAAAACCAAAGTTCAGTAAAATGACCTTCAAAAATAAATTTAAATCATCTGAGGAGAAAACGTAAACTTGCCAATATGCCATTTACGACACGGAGAGATGGCTAAGGTCCTTTCCTATGTTCATGACTAGTGGCTCAGCTTCACATGACGATGGAAGCCCTCCTCCTGCTAGAAAACTTAAACGAGTTAAGCTAGCAAAAGCACAGCGAAGAACTGTGCGTTCTAAGAAGATATCACAAATCCCCAAGGAGAGTCCAAGTGTGGCGGCGGTTGCGATGTCTGACCTTCCCAACACTGGACGGGAAAAGGTGGCTCCTTCCACCATTTGCACGACCGCTGCAAGTGCTGAAAGGAGCACCCACAGTCCACTTGCTGTAATATTCAAATAGAAGATGTCACTGTTGAAGTACAACAGGATGAGGATATTGGTGTAGATGGCGCTGAGGAGGAAGTTGACGAGGAGGATTCTGATGGTGATGTGGTTTGTGTAAATCAGGCACCAAGGGAAAGAGTTGTTGTCCGTGGGATGAAAAAGCCCATCATGGTAATGTCTGGGCAGGAGGCCAAACATTCCACCTCTTTGGTCTGGAAATATTTCAGTCCAAATCCGGACAACTACTGTCTTGCCATATGTTGCGTATGTAAAGGTGTAATAAGTAGGGGTAAGGACGTTAACCACCTAGGAACATCCTCCCTTATACGTCACCTGCAGCGCATACATAAAAAGTTACTGCCGAGTTCAGAAACTGTGGCTAAGACCATAAGCAGTCCAGGGACACCCAAATCCCTTTGTCCTGTTGTATCCAAGCGTCTGCAAACCACACCGTCAACTCCCTGCTCGTCAATTTCCTCCTCAGTCAGGATCGGAAGTACTCCTGCAGGCCATGTCACTGGCATTATTGACTCCTCTCCTATACAGGATTCCTCCGGAGGATCCTGCATTGCTACGCCTAATGCTGCTGCTGCTGCTGTTACTGCTGGGAGTCGTTCATCATCACAGAGAGGAAGTTGGAACACCACTACTTCTTTTACTAAGCAACTGACCCTCCAACAGTCCTTAGCGAGGAGGATGAAGTATGACAGCTAAGGACTGATAACTGCAAAGCGGATAACTGAGGCCTTGACAGCTATGTTGGTGTTAGACATGCGTCCGGTATCCGCCATTAGTGCAATGGGATTCAGACAATTGATGGAGGTAGTGTGTCCCCGGTACCAAAACCCGTCTAAATTCCACTTCACTAGGTAGGCAATACAGAGAATGTACAGAGACATCAGAAAATGTGTCCTCAGTGTCCTAAAAAATGCAGTTGAACCCAATGTCCACTTAACCACGGACATGTGGACAAGTGGAACAGGTCAGACTGAAGACTATATGACTGTGACAGTCCACTGGGTAGATGTATCGCCTTATGCAGCAACAGCAGCAGCGCCACCAGTAGCAGCATCTCAGAAACGCCAGCTCGTTCCAAGGCGGGCTACACTGTGTATCTTAAGGAGGAGCTAAGACGGAACATTTCCGCTCGGTATGTGGGACTTGTGGATGAAGCCCTTCATTCGCTTTGCCAGGATTTGAGGGTGGTCAATCTGTTGAAATCAGACCTCTACATTTTGGCCACCGAGCTTGATCCTAGGTTTAAAGCCTACGTGGTGTCTCTCTTTCCGGTGGACACAAGCCAGCAGAGGTGCAAAGACCTGCTGGTGAAAACACTGTCAGCTGAAGCGGAACGTGACAAGTCAACAGCTCCTTCTTCATTTTCTCCCGCAACTGGGGCTGCCAGGAAACAACTTAGATATCCTAAGCAACCCGCTGGCGGTGATACAGGGCAGGCAGGACCAAGTTTAGACATCTGGTCCGGACTGAAGGACCGGCCAACAATTTCTGACATGTCTACTGTCACTGCATATGACACTGTCACCATTGACAGAATGGTGGAGGATTATATTGGTGACAGCATCCAAGTAGGAATGTCAGACAGTCCGTACCTGTACTGGCAGGAAAGAGAGGCAATTTGGAGGCCCCTGTACAAACTGGCTCTATTTTACCTAAGTTGCCCCCCATCCAGTGTGTACTCCGAAAGAGTTTTTAGTGCAGCCGGGAACCTTGTCAGCGAAAGGCATAGGAGGTTGCTTCCACAAAACGTGGAGAAGATGATGTTCATCAAAATGAATTATCAATTCTTCCGGGAAGACCAGCCTCCAGAAAGTACAGGGGGACCTGTGGTGGTGGATTCCAGCGTGGACAAATTAATACTCTGTGAGGATGAGGATGTACACAGCACTGACAAGGGTGCTGAGGAGGATGAGGATGACATCTTGCCTCCGTAGAGCCAGTTTGTGCAGTGACAGATCAATTGCCAGCTTGTTTTGTGGGGGTCCAAATGAACCAATCATTTCAGCCACAGTCATGTGGCAGACCCTGTCGCTGAAATGATTGGTTTGTTAAATTGTTGCTTGTCCTGTTTATACAATATAAGGGTGGGTGGGAGGGCCCAAGGACAATTCCATCTTGCACCTCTTTTTGTTCTTTGCATTATGTACTCTTTGGCGCCTAGTTTTTCAAACTGCCAACCTGCAGTGCCACTCCTAGATGGGCCACGTGTTTGTGCCTCCCACTTGTGTCGCTTAGCATAGTCATCCAGCTACCTTGGTGCAACCTTTTGGCTTAAAAACAATATTGTGAGATGTTCAGAATAGACTGGAATGAGTGGAAATGAATGTTATTGAGGTTAATAATAGCGTAGGAACTAAAAAACAAGAAATTCTGTTATTTTAGCTGTTTTTATGCTTTTTTCAAAAAAAAATAAGGATCCAAAACACAAAACACAGAAGGGTGGTTTTGGCAAAACCAATCCAGATCCTAAACACGAAGAAAGATCCAGATCCAAAACACAAAACATGAAAAGTGGCCGGTGTACACCCCTAGTTATTGTGCGACTTCTTCTCCTAGGGAATTCAGACCTGTGGGGTTGACTTGTATTATGACAGGGCAACCTGTCATAGGGACATCCCAAGCTTTGCTCCCCTGCAGGCCATAGCTTTTGGGATGGTTATTTATTTTTGGTGAAACGGTGCCATTGTCTTTTATTATTTACTTATTTTCCTAATACAATTGCAACTTGAAATCTAGAGATAAAATGCACTTACTGTACGTTGTCTGTGCATACGTTTGGGCAACACTTTTTTATGTGAAACTTTAAAATCAGGTTCAACGCAATCTCTACCAAACATAGAAATCAGAAAATTATAATAATAATAATAATAATAATAATAATTTTATTTATATAGCGCTTTTCTCCTAAAGGACTCAAAGTGCTTTACATTGGCCTTTACAGTACAAAATACAAAATAAGCTTAAACAAGGGACATTAGTGAAATGCTTGGGAGAAGAGCTAAGTCTTGAGTCTATTTTTGAAGGATTCTAGAGTGGAGGCCTCTCGAACTGTGCAGGGAATTGTGCCCAGAATTACTGTAGGTACTTGTGGGCTGTCATTCAGATTGCTTCAGAAGCCTTACCTGAGACAGAGTCTTCATCTCTTTTTGGAGAAGGAGCACAGACCCTTCCTTGTCATTCAGCTGTGTGCTCAGTTTGTGGTTCTCTTGTCTCTTTCCTCTAACTGCCTAATAAGACACAAACACAGCTCACAGTAAAAATCACCAATACCCTCATGTGACATTTATGTACTTGGAGGTAGATTGGCCTATGATCTATTGTTAGTTCCCCGCTTTGTATGTGCTGATTACCACTGATTGGATTTAAATGAATAGGGGAGTTTTCAAAAGTTGCACTAACACTGTCAAAACCTACCCTTTGTTTCTCAAATATCCTATTATATGACAATGGTATTTTATGGGCCCTATTTTTCACACAGCTTACGCTAGCACTTTGCTTCCAGGTTTAGACCCAGCCACCCTAATGTGCATGTGTCTCTCGGTACCAGAGGGGAGGGATCAGTAGCCCATAGGCTTACCTTGGCCATTAGCTACAGGGCCAAGCTCCAGAATGCTTTGCATGATAAGTCTGACAATATGGTAACCCCCATAGGAAACTATGGGTGCTGCTTGTGTGATCGAAAAGCAAGGAACAGCAGCCGAAATCTCTGATATCCCCACTAAATACATTCTGCGTATGTTTGAAATATGTGGATATCACCTGAAAAAACAGGTATTTTTCGTCGATATCCCGCTTTTAAAAGATATGTCCCTGAATAATAAAATGGCCATTTAAAGAAGTTTAACACTGATTATAGGGGAAATATCCCTATGAATGTTATGTGATATATTTTGCTCATTGTAATTTATTTATATCCAGGGCTGTAAAAATATCAGAGTAAATTACCCTCTTCCAAAGGTCCATCATTGGACATTCAAATATAGGAGTCCAAGTAGAGAAGGCATTAAAGCATTATGAGGGAGATGATTCGCCCAGCGATATAGGGGTTTAGTGGTATCAGTGCATGTTATGTGCACTGATACCGCTTTTCCCCCATGTATTAATGTGGGCAGTAGCGTAAGTTCATCCCAGACGCCCGGAGGCAAGTTATAATTTGGTGCCCCCCGTCACAGCCGCTGACACTGTAATGTAACAATTTGCATGCAGACAGGCTACAGATAGACGAAGGCAGCATCTGATGCAGGGGCAGAACTATGAGAGACAACGTAGGCGCCTGCCGCCGGGCGCCAGCCCTGAAGGGGCATCTCCTCCATTGTCCACAATATATTCACCCCACTTAAGGCTATTTTATATTAATGTTTTTGTGCATATGTGATAAATAGATATGAGATAGATAGATAGATAGATAGATAGATAGATAGATAGATAGATAGATATGCATCATATTTATTTTCCCTTTATTTTAGGGGGGGCACCAAATTATAACTTGCCTCCGGGCGTCTGGGATGAACTTACGCCACTGATCTGATGGTCTGACATGGAGCTCCCCACTATTGTATGGTGGCTTCTCAGGTGCCAGGAAGGGGTGCCATGTATTGGGCGGCCGTGAAGGTACACTCCGGGTACATAGTTACAACCCTAAGTGGGATGAATATGTTGTGGGCAATGGAGAAGGTGCCCCTTCAGAGCTGGAGCCCGGCGGCAGGCGCCTCCATTGTCTCCCATAGTTCTGCCCCTGGGGTTGGGTGGTAAATGACAGGGGCACTATGCTCCCCTGTCATAATCGGCGCTGCTATCTACAAGAGAGTGCGCCGATGTGCCACCCAATGTATGAACGGTCAGCGCCACAGACCGTTCAGTACAGCTGCAGCTATCAATTTCAACAGCTGCAGCTGTCATTCTCCTATCACCACAGCAGGGACAGCACTGTCCCTGGCTGCGGCGGCTGCTGGGTCCCGGGCTGCACGTGAGATCTCGCGCATGCCCAGTGGAGCCGGCCTAGCAGGGATCACTGGAGGGGTTAGTTTTCACTCCCCCACTCCAGCAGACGAGATGTTTTTACATGTTGTTGGTACTGTTTCCTGCTTCGCTATCATTTAATATAGCGTGCCGCCATGATACATCTCGACCCATGGGCATTAGTGACCCAGACAACTGTAGACTTGTGTGTACACTGTATTATTATGTACATAATACTGTACTGCAGCATTGCCTGTCTGATTTATTTGTAAGCTTTTGTTACACTTAATAAAGTGTAATTTATAGATACAAATGACAAATCAGTGTCTGTCAATGAATGCTCATACCTTCTGAAGCTCCTCCATCCATGACTGTCTTGATTTCAAGCTGCTTTCTATACTGTCGAGAGCCGGCATATGAGAATGAATGTCTGGCAGTCTGAAATGACACACAAACTACATTACTACAGCATCAGCAGTTTTATTCTAAGAATCATCAAGAAAACACCAGCAGAAAAATACACTACAGAAGGCTTATTGCTATGAGAAGGGTATCACAGAGCTTGCAAACTGCTGAGGCATGGCCTAGTGTAGGCCTGGTCAACCTGGTCAGCCTGTATAGTCAAACACTGCTTGCAGAGCCGGGGGCGGGGCCAGAACACAGGCAGTAAGCTGCACAGAAAGACAGCTAATAGAGGCATGGAGGGAGTATGGAGGGCGTGCCATCAGCACTGATGGACACCTTGAATGTGTCATGTGACCAGGAAGTGCACTGCAGTGTTTAGAGATCAGAGCTCAGTCAGCAACAGCAAGAGAAGACACAGTGATGCAGGTAGGAGAATCAATGGCCACAAAAGCTTAGTGAAGTGAAGGGAGAGTTACAGTGAGTAGGGGGTAGGACAGGCTCCCAACACTCAGACCCATCTCCGTGTGTGCCTCACGAGCCATTGACCTCACCGCACGTCACTGGCCTAGCCAACATGTGGCTCTCTAGCTGTTGTGAAACTACACATACCAGCAGTGGCGTATCTATAATGGGTGCAGTGTGTGCGGGGCACACGGGCCCCCGGGTCCAGGGTCCAGTGCACACACTGCACCCATATTTTTTTGAAACATACCTGTCCGAGGTCCCACGTCGGGTGTCACTGTTGCTCAGAACACCGGAAAAATGGCCGCCGCAGCCATTTTCCTGTGTTCTGCGCATGCGCAGTAGACTCCAGGCACTAGAGTGTGCCCGGAGTCTACTGCGCATGCGCAGAACGCTGGAAAATGGCAGTCTACTAATGCTACGGTGGCTGGCCAGCCGCGTCAGTCGGCTGCCAGCCACCAGGGGAAGAGAAGGGGGCCCTGCACGAGGAGTGCACACAGGCCCTCTCCTCTCTTAAAACACCCCTGCATACCAGTATGCCCTGCCACAGTTTTAGCATTCCCTAATAGCAAAATTGTGGCAGGACGTGCTGGGACTTGTAGTTTCACAAAAGCTGGAGAGTCACAGGTTGGTCAGGCCTGGCCTAGCGAATTCAGGGATTAGTAGCACCATACTGGAGAACAGTGCAAGACAATAAATTGTGACCTACAGTGTTTGGGGCAGGGTGAAACTTCACTACTGTGTACTGTGATACTATTTGTATTTATGGATAGTGAGAAGTTCTTCTGGAAGTCTCATCATTCTCTGATTCATATATTTACTGTGATGTTTTTAATTCAGTTTAGTTCATGAGAGCAAATATTTCATTGATAGCAATGGGCAACATCACTTTGTTTCCATTGTACCAGTTTTCATACATGACCCCTGAATGTGGCTGTACTATACAGGGGCCTATTCCATGCTTCCTGACCTTTTCACTGGGAGGAGGCAGTCATGTCTGCACTGCAGGAGTGGGGCGCTACCGTGGTGGGAGGGTCTGGGGGCAGAGGGGGCGTGTATGGAATGTGTCTACATGATTGCATCATCGTAGCCCCATCCAATGACTTTCCCTACAAACCCAATTATATGGATATTTATGTGCTCTTTGTTTCATTTAATTTGCTCAGGTGGAAAAAATAGAATTACAGATGTGGCCTCATGTACTGTGCCTTAAGTTGTGCCACATAGCCCCTCTCTATAAACCAGGACCTGTGCGACTTGGCTTTGCCAAGCGTCCTATTTGCTGGAAATGTCCATCTTATTCATTACAAGAGTACACTGACTAATGGTGATTGCGAAACTTGTATATCTTTGTGTGACTTAGGGCGTGATTCAAATGGGTGGACGCTAATGCGTACGCAGCCGCGCATTCCCACACCCGCAGCTCTGTAAATATGCTAATGTTAGAAAAGATCACCCGAGCATAAAGACGCCCACTGCTGCCTTCGTACTTGTATGCGCGATCGCATGCACGCTTAAATATCGGTAACATTGAAGGACATCGGCGGCCATTTACCCTTGCGGAAGGTCTGACCTGCCGCAGCCTAGGGAGGGATACAAGTGGCTACTCATCCCGCTACATTCTGTTATTCTTGACCTGCGACTTAGTACTTGCGTTATGCAATTGTTGTGCGACAAAAACAAAAATCGCAGCCCAGCATCTCTGATTCACTTTGCCTGCGATGCGACTAGGACAACAAAATGTGAAAAATGATTTGCTATGCTACCCATAATGTAGTGGCTCAGTCACCCAGAGCATGTTGTGCCGTATGGTCAGGGGCATAGAGAGGCCGGCCGGGCCCGGAGTGAAGGGGGCGTAGCCTAATCATGGGAGGTGTTGTCACGCCCCCTTAGCATTTAAGAAAAATATATATATTTTTGGCGCTGCGTGTTGGGGAGGGGGGGCGCTGTGAGCCCCTCAGCCTGGCGCAAAGCCTCGGCTGGCGACATCAGTGTGATCTCTCCCCCCACAGGTATAGGAGACAGCAACCGCGAGCACTCCCACCGCAACCCAGCACACAGCAGCGTATGCTGGGCTGCTGTGGTTTAAGAGGGGGGCGACACTGGATTGGGGGGGCCCCCACAGGGCCCCTCCAGCAGCCCGGGCCTGGGTAATAGTACCCGCTCCTCCCTCCCCCTTACGTCACCCCTGAGTATGGTGCAAGGATCATAGGTTTAAGAAAGCGTATCTGTAAGAAGTTTGTTAGGTAGCTAACAGATCACAAGACTAGATGAAAAAACACATACCTGTTTGTACAAGTTCCTTCAGATAGCCGCACTTCCTGGGAAAACAGGATGAACAAATAAATGACGCAGTGTAAATTAGAATCATTTTGTTATTTTAGTACTTGGAAGTTGTACCTCTTGTATAAATTATAATGATATAATACATAATAGATCACAATATACATTTTGTACATTTTCCGTTTTTTTTTTTTCCCCACCACTAACAAGATCACGTGAGTCACAGCATCAACACACTTCCAAAATAACATCCTAAAGGCTTTAAAATAATGTATGGCGGCCAAGGGTTAAGCAGCGAAATCCAGGTCTCCTAAAGCAAACCTTAGGTAGGGGTTCTGCATTACCACTGTAGCTTTATGGGTCCTCCTGCACTGCTCAGGCCATGTTACTGTAGCTGCATGTTTATAGGGAGATGTATCAAAGCTTGGAGAGAGAGAAAATGGCGAGGGATAATGTACCAACCAACCAGCACCTGTCAGTTCACAGGTTGTGGGGGCGATTCAGTTTAGCGGGAGTTGAATAGCGCTGGGAAGTTGGTCCCAGAGCTATTCAATTCAGCACCCTGTTTATTCTGACTATTACAATTTAAGTCAGAGAAAGCCGGTTCTCGTCTGGGTGTTTTATTGCGTGAACCGGCATTCTCCGACTAAAGTGCCGGCTGCGAGGCTAAAGCTCTTCGGATTTCTGTTCGCACGCTCAGGAGAAAAATAAGGGGTCTATTTAAGCAGTGATAAGAGACAGAGTGAAAAGTGAGTGACAAAAGTGCCAGCCAATCAGCTCCCAACTGCCATCTCACAGGCTGTGTTTGAAAAATGACAGTTGGGAGCTGATTGGCTGGCACCTGCATGTGTAACGGACCTATAAGTGATAATGAATAGGCCCACAAGTAACATCACTCATTGTCAGGGGCGTATGTATAATGGGTGCAGGGTGTATGGTGCAAACGGGCCCCTGGGTCCAGCACACCCTGCACCTATATTTTCGAATACTTACCACTCCGAGGTCCTGCGTCGGGTGCCTCAACCCTGCACAAAACGCTGGAAAATGGCTGCCGCACCCATTTTTCTGGCGTTTTGCGCATGTGCAGTCGGATAATCGCCAGGAAACTAGTGGTCGCGCCATTTCCGCGGCGACCTGAGCATGCACAGTAGACTCTGATGCCCAGAGTCTACTGATGCTGCGGTCGGTGGTCAGACGCGCCAGTCTGCTGCCGGCCGCCGGGGAGAGAGGAGGGGGCCCTGGATGGGGAATGAACACGGGCCTCCTCCTCTCTTAATACGCCCCTGCTCATTGTCATGTCAACATGGTAACTATGAAGTATGAACCAAGCGGCCTATTTACTAAGCCTTGGAAGGAGATAAAGTGGACGGAGATAAAGTACCAACCAGCTCCTTCCATTTTTGAAATACAGCCAGTGACACGGCACTTAGGAGCTGATTGGCTGGTACTCTCTGTTCACTTTATCTCCATCCAAGGCTTAGTAAATAGACCCCCAAGTAACTGTCAGCATGCCGACCGCATAATGCTGATACATTATATCGACACTCAGCAGTCACTAGTGCTGGAATATTAGTGCAGCTGTACATATTACTATAAATGGGCATATTGATTGTTTAATCTGTACATATGCAGATCTTCATGCCCTCCTGAAAAGGTTTTGCCAAAGTCCAGTGATTGGTAGGTTAATGCGCACGTTATGGAATATGGAAAAAGGAAGTATGTTATAAGTAGCAGACTGTAACAATTAGCCAGCTTCCTCTGCTGGTAAATGATTTGACAACAATGAAACATGTTACTGGCGCATACTTAAGAAGAATGGGGAAAGTGGAAGGAGATAGTGATAAACAGAAATAAGGAAAAGGAAAGAGTCCACTTAATGTAGTATCAAATTGTTTAATAAAAAATTATTCTTATAAAAGAAAAAGGCAAAATAAGCTTTTAGATATAAAAATATATAATTAATAAGTCACATCTAATAGTCTGGATACAAAGGACTATGGACCTGATTCAGACCCGGTCGCTAAGTTGCGCTCGCTCGCCCTGAGCGATTTTCGCCCATCTGCGCATGCATATAATTCTCAGTGCGCGTGCGCAAGCCAGTCTTTGCGATCTGATTTTTTTTGCTCGTAAGCCACTATCAGGTCGCTGCTTTGAGTGAAAGATGGCGCCGTTTGTGGGTGGTAACAGGGGAAGGTGCTTGTGAACGGGGGAGTGGATGTGCGAACGCAGGCGTGTCAGGCCGCCAAAACTACGTTTAAAGGGCGTGTATAATTAGCAACGTAGCATCATTGGTCACGTCACCTGCATGTATTCAGGCCGCACTGATCACAGTGTTTGTGGCGGGGAAAGGCAACCTCAAGGGCTGCGACCAGCTCTGTTGGTTCTCGATGTTACCGATTAATCCTACAATTCCCGGAGATGACGTGTGTTGCGAGTGGAAAGGGGGCATCTTTATACACTAGTGAGCGCTCATTGCCATAGTTCGCTAACACATAGAGGACGTCTTTACATCACGCAGTGCGAGCGCTTAATTTAAATATCCGGCCCCTTTTTGCCTGCGAGCGACCGCATCTTGCGAGCGGGTCTGAATGAGCTCCTATATCCAACAATACAATGCAACAAAGGTATAGCCTGCAGAAAGGCAACATATATTTAAAACAAGACTCAGTGTAACCCAGCAAGTAATCGCAATAGATTGAATATATTTGCACTTACTCAGTGCAAACTGTCTAGTCCATAGATCTGTTCCTCCTGTCACAATGACTGTGGTGAAATCCACAGATGTAACCAAGGTTTGGAATGTTACTCTGATCTTGTATAGTGCTTCCAGTGTGACCAAAAACACATGTAGGGAAACAAGCCAACTATGCAGTATATGTCTGCTAAGTAAGGTGGTTATGTCCGTGACCCAAAGGATTGCTATTACCTCCACTTCCCCATTCTTCTTAAGTATGCGCCAGTAACACGTTTCATTAAAGTCCATTGATTCCTCTGTCCCCGCCCCCCACCCACTCGATATAAAACTTGTGTGTGGAAGTGGTTTCTGTTCATTACTATGGCAGCAGGTGTGGCCCCTTCATGACTTAAGGAGCTGCCCTAGGCTGATGACATTAGTAGCAGGTCTGTGCCCCAGTTTTTAAGGCTTTGGTGAATTGTGCAGTGATATCCTTATAATTTACGGTAGAGAACAAATCATACTCTAAAAGACAGAAACATAATACAAATAAAGTTGATAACTAGCATGAAGAAACCCCATCTCCTCTCAGCAGCACCTCCGCACATCCTGGAGACATTTATTTGCTGAGTCAGAGCAAACACTAGACCTGAACAGCTGCCAGGACCTTTCTACCATAATTAAAGGTCATCTGTCAGTTTTGTGCCTCATTGGTGTCTCTAGGAAAGTGACAGCTTGGTGTATGGCACACATTAAAGATGGACGAAGCTAATAACATGATCATATCGAGAATTGTAGGGTGATGTATAAGAAGACCATTCTTCCTTATTGGTGATGGCTCATGACATGTCTCTCACCTGGCTTTCAGCTTCTCGCTCTTTAGGACCATTATTGGTAGTAGTATCTTCATTCTCATCAGGGTCCTATAGAGTAACCACAGGAGTTATTTACTAATAGCAACAGGTCCACAATACCAGTGGTTCTCAAATTCGGTCCTCAGGACCCCACATAGTTCATGCTTTGCAGGTCACCTTGCAGGTGCACAGGTGTATTCATTACTCACTGACACATTTTAAAAGATCCACAGATGGAGCTAATTATTTCACCTGTGATTGCGTGAGGAGGCCTGGAAAACATGCACTGTTTGGGGTCCTGAGGACCAAGTTTGAGAACCTGTGCACTATACAAATACTTACATTTTCCTGATGTGTGCTATGAGGTGTAAGGGTTAATACGGATATGTACAGTGACTTATTGATTTTTGCAAAAGTAAAGAGCATGTAATAACCTTTTCACATCTAAAAACATTACAATATTTGTGGAAAGGTAACAATACTGAGCTAAGAGGGTGAATGTATAAAGGAAAAGGCATAGTTCAAGGTAAGAAATAATGGTTGGCTGAGGAAGCTAAGGGGTGCTTAGTTTTATAGTAAGGTTATGTATAGAGAGCAGAGTCAGTATATCTATGGGTGAAAGTGTGCAGAGAATTGGTAGACGACTGCAGGACCATGTAGTCACCCAATGATGGGTCGAATAATGGAGACCTATTTGGGGTAGAAGTCCTGTTGCAGTGGATACTTTGGTCCTACAAGAGATGGTGATGTATACACATACAGAATGGATGATTAGAAGCTGAGCAGAGGAGACCAAGGGGACAAGGACAAAGCATGGGCAGAGCAGGCTAAGCTCACGCTCTGGGCACCAGGACTGGTAGGGGGTGCCATTTAGAGTACATTTTTGGGAACAGAGGAACAGAGAGGGGAAGTAACTCTTGTAGTTCCTGATAAAAATCAGCTTGCTCCCTGCTGATGTGTCACGTGACTGCTGCAATCACATGCTTTTCAATGCTCTGTGTGACAGACAGCACTTCAGGAAATTAGTAAAAGTATAATGTGGGGAGCATATAAGTAGGGGAAACCGGCGGACACACTGCCGACCGCCGGCTTCCAGACTACTTAATCCCGGCGAAGGTTACATAACAGGCGTCTAAATCTAAACGCCTGTCATTTTACCGATGCTGGGAGACCGGCGCCCGGCATCCCGATCGAAGGGATGCCGGGCGTGGACAGCCGCGGGGGGGTGGGTTAGGTTTAGCGCTCCCGCAGGGAACTTAGGGTTAGGCACCCCCTGGGAGGTTAGGGTCAGGCTAGGGGAAGGGGGGGTTAGAGTTAGGCACCCCCGGGGGGACTTAGGTGTAGGTGGTGGGGACGGGTGGGTTAGGTTTAGGCACTTCAAGGGAGGATTAGGGTTAGGCACAGGGGGGTAGGTTAGGGTTAGGCACCCCTAAGGAGGGTTAGGGGGTAAAATTAGATTAGCTATACTTACCTTAGGACGATCGGGATTTTATCCTCTGTCGGCTGCCACTGCCTGCCTTCGGTAAATCATACCAAATGCCTAATCTGCTGTAAGGGGAGTGCTGGTGTGCAGAGAGCATATTGTTGTACATGAGGGCATGTTGGTATGCTGGGGGGCAAATTGTTGCCATGCGGCCGTCAGTAAATCATACCAAATGCCTAATCTGCTGTAAGGGGAGTGCTGGTGTGCAGAGAGCATATTGTTGTACATGGGGGCATGCTGGTATGCTGGGGGGGCATATTGTTGTACATGGGTGCATGTTGGTATGCTAGGGAGGCATATTGTTGTCCATGGGGGCATGTTGGTATGCTGGTGGGGCATATTGTTGTACATGGGGGCATGTTGGTATGCTGAGGGGGCATATTGTTGTACATGGGGGCATGTTGGTATGCTGGGGGGGCATATTGTTGTACAAGGGGGCATATTGGTATGCTGGGGGGCATATTGTTGTACATGGGGGCATGTTGGTATGCTGGGAGGCCATATTGTTGTACATGGGGGCATGTTGGTATACAAGGGGGAATATTGTTGTACATGGGGGCATGTTGGTGTGCTGTGGGGGCATACTGTTGTACATGGGGGCATGTTGGTATGCTGGGGGGGCATACTGATGTGGGAGAGCGTTGGTGTGCAGAGGGGGCATATAAGTGTGCAGATGGTATGTTGGTATCCAGGGGGCATATAAATGTGTAGGGGGCATATAGGTGTGCTTCGGGAGCATGTTGATGTGCAGGGTGGCCTGTTTGTGTACATGGAGGCATGTTGGTATGCTGGGGGGCATATTGATGTGCTGGGAGAGCATGTTGGTGTGCAGAGAGAGCATATAGGTGTGCAGGGGGCATATAGGTATGCTTCGGGAGCATGTTGATGTGCAGGGTGGCATGTTTGTGTGCATGGGGTCATGTTAATGTGCAGGAGGAGTATGTTGATGTGCAGGAGGAGTATGTTATGTTCTGCAAACAGGTGTATGTTCAACAAAGCAGCCGTCCCTATATTTTTGTTGTTTTAATGGGAAGCTTGAGATCCACCTCAAACAGAAGGAAATTATTTGGGGAGTTTAGCATTTGAAAATATTTTCCATGCTCACACTGGAATGATTTCATCTAGACCAATTGGGAAGAGATGAGAGGAGGATGAAATAAGACGTTATAAAATCACTCCTAGGACTTTGAGGAATTCAAGTCCCAGACTTTACGATTTTGGCTTGTGTAATTTAGGAAAAGAGGCTGATTTTACAAAAATGTTTTTCAAATGTATATTTTTATGTTTTATTCTTTTACACGTTTAGGTGCTCGAATTACAGATTTCAGCATGCTCTGGCAGCCATTGGCATGCTGGTGACTGCAGTTCTAAAACTGCCAGCAAGCCCAAGCAGTCAATCACAGGAACAGCTTATTGGGACTTCTTATTCCACAATAGTACTTATTCTATTTTCCAATTCAGTATTACCCTGTCACCCACCACCTGGGGTGTCAGGAAAAGCCTTAACGCTTTATTGAATTGTTTACTGTACTTGTCTTCTGCCATGTGGTAACAAGACAGGTTGACGCTGTGGGTCTCTGTGGTACAGTGCGACCCACCCACATTTAAAAATGCATGCTTCTACAGTTTTCAACGAAATGGGTATGAAGTCCCATTCATATCCCAACGCCGGAAGCCCGAAGGCTGAAAATGACGACCCTAATCCTATCTCTCTCCCCCCTAACCCTAACCCTCACTTAGTGGTGCCTAACCCTATCCTCCCCAGGGACTGTCTATGCCTAAGGTGGGTGTATCAGGAACAGAATATGGGTCACATTCCTTTTGGATTAGGGCAACAATGGACACTCCCAGGTGTGTGTGGCTGGATCTACTGTCACCCACACAGAAATGTGAAGAATTAACTTTTTGTATAAATGTATATCTCTCATTGTTGAGCCAATTGGGTTTTCCAGTCCAGGACAGAGGCGTTAAATACCCTGTCCTAAATGATCTGATGACAAAGTTGCTGATCTGTTATAATTTCACTTTATTGGTAACACTAACCGTACCCAATAACAGTTATTCATATTGCACCTACATATTACACAGCACTTTACAGATAATATTTAATCATTCACATCAGTCCCTTCCCCAGAGGAGTTTACAATATATATCCTCTACCATATTACATACACACAAATACTAGGATTATTTACTGTTCTAATACAGCGGTTCCCAACTCCAGTCCTCATGTTCCCCCAACAGGTCATGCTCAGGGGCGCCGAGAGGGGGGGGTAGTGGGTACAGATTACCCGGGCCCGGGCTTCCTGCAAAGCTATTTTATTTATTTTTTGTGGAAGGGGGCGTGGCCATGCCTCCTGCTATTAGGCCACGCCCCCTGTTATCTGGGCCCGCCACGGCCCAGCTGTTTTATGAATTTCTTTAATCATGCACAGGTGAGTTAATCTATTTTGCAGGGTCAGTAATTATCCCACTTGCTTCCACAGACAGAAATCCTCAAAACATGACTTGTTGGGGGTTACTTGAGGCAGGAGTTAGGATCAGGAAATCCATCTTTTGGTGGATCCTTCATGGAATGCTCTCCTCACATCACAAGACCTTACAAGAAAAAAGCCTGAAGGAGCAAGCAATACATATCTAGAGAGCCACCAACCTGAGTGGAAACCTATACTCCAGGTAAGTAATATATAATGAATGGCATGCTTGCCATACTATCCCTTTAAATTGGGACACACACAGATTCTGTGGCTGGCTGACTGACTTCAAGCCTGCAATACACCTAGTATTAATCAGTCACAGAACCTGTGTAATTCATAAGTGGTTTAAAGGAATAGTATGGTAAGCCTAATTAATTATAATGTATAAGTGAAAATATATCACTTAATGGTATTTCACCCAAATCTGAGCCTTGAATGAAAACAAGTACTTGGATTTCATCTTCATTAAAAAATAAATTAAACTGGAGATGTGTCATACAGCTGTGAAATGATAAGAGTTCTTCACTTGCCTCTGATGGAATCATATTTACTACTCCAGTGGGTCGCCTCTTCTCCCGTAGTTTTCGTTTCTCAATTTGAGTATGATGCTTCTTCTGGGTGCTCCCCTTTTTCTCTTTGGTTTTAGATGTTACTGGATCATGGGCTTCGATATCTGCAGACCCAAGAGACTGAATTTTGTTGGGCGATGCTGTTACCTTTAATCCCTCAACATCTTTTCCATGTTCTTGCCCAGCATGTGAGGACCAGGCTTGTGTTTGGAGATCCACTTCTTGGTTCACCTGGATCTCTATAGACTTGCTCCCAACCAAGCTAGATGAAGAGGATCGTAACCTCATTCTTTCTCTCCGCGCCCTCCATTCTTCTAAAAAGGGAACTTGCTCTGCACTGTTGCATTTGGGATCTCTTGACATCATCGGATTCTAAAAGAAAACTATTAAAAGCACATGTATAAAATGATGGACAAAAATGAAGTTGACATTAGATGGCAGTGTAGTGCAAGATGCAGGGTGCAATAAAGCTTTTGTTTGCTTTAGAAAAAAAAATTACCTTTGTTTAAGGTGAAATTAATATAGATATTAGGGATGACAATCAGTGGGTTAATCATCGATGGGCACAATCAATGGCACCATCGTTTATTTACATCAATGGCATTAAACCATCAACGGGGGACCATCAATGATTTGCACCCACCGATGGACTTCCCTGTGAAGAATGGTAGGTGGCAGGCCAATCAGAAAAGCTGGGTAGGGCTTAGTGTGCCACTGGGGCTAAACTCAGTGCCCCTGGCACTGAATAAAAAAAAACATTGCCGCCTCTAAGCCATTGATGACAGCATACCATCAGATCTTCACCATCAGTAGCAAATCCATTGACTATCAGTGGGATGCCATTGATGGTAGTTAACCACCGATGATCACCCCTAATAAACACATGGGGGTACTTAACTACAAGTTTGATCTTTTATGAGGTTTGCTAACCACCACACATCTGATGCAGTTTTCAGAGTCAAACTGTAGGGCAGCGGGTGAAAACTCAAACCACATCTGATGTGTGGCAGTTTGAAAACCAGTAAATCGCATACAGGCAGGGGCAGAACTATAGGAGACAATGGAGGCGCCTGCACTGAAGGGGCACCTCCTCCATTGCCCACAATATATTCACCCCACTTAAGGCTGTAACTATGTACCCAGAGTGTACCGTCACGGCCGCCAAATATATGCCACCTCTTCCCGGCACCTGAGAAGCCACCATACACTGGTGGAGAGCTCCGTGTCAGACCATCAGCTGCATCCTCTATCTATCTATAGCCTGTCCCTACTCATTGGTGTTGCTGCTCCTCAGCAGCTTCTTATGTCAGTGTGACACGTCCGATGCCCTCCTCACCCACAACTCTCTGACTCACTCCTACCTGGCGGTAGCCCTAGCCTCTCTCGGACCCGTGCAGAAGTTTCAGTGCATCCCCTCACCAACAACTCCCCATCCCACTCCTCCCGGGGACAGCCCAAGTTGTGGACCATGCAGCAGTCCCAGTGTCCCCCACACTCACAACTCTCCGCCCCATTCCTCCCTGGTGGCAGCCCTAGCCGTGGACCCATGCAGCAGAGTTCTGAGTGGCTGGCCCGAGGATAAGCTCGGCTGTAGATCTTCCAGGAACTGGATGTCAACAAGAATGCATTGAAGGGAGCTGCGGGCAAGGGAGGATGCACAAGCAGCTTCTGCTTATTAAAATTATCTGTGGATTGCCTATATTCTGTGTGCAACTGTAGGTGTATCTGCATGCAAATTACTACATTACAGTGTTAGCAGCTGTGATGGGGAGGGAACCAAATTATAACTTGCCTCCGGGGTGTCGGATGAACTTACACCACTGCATACAGGTTAGGCAATATCACAGGTGAACCACCCAGTCTTACTCTCATTTTAAGGCCCCAAAGACTTATCTTCCTATTGGCCTAAATGGTCCAGGGGCGCGCTGACATCACTAGCACATGATCTCCTGTCTCCTCTGCTCTTAGCAGTGTCCTGCAGTTAGCTACAGCAAAGATCCCTGGTCTCCTTCTGTCTGCTCTGCTCTTACCAGTGTTCTCCATTCATTGTTACTATGTATTAGCCTTCTTATATGTCCCTTTATATTAGAAACATTTAAAATTAGGGAGAGTACATTTTTTTTATTTTTATCCCTAATATATTTCATCCCCCACAATACCCAACACATACCAATCACCACTCAGAAATTCCAATATGTCAACTGTGCAGGAAAAGAGTGCAAGCACCACATCAATCACAAGGCTCTATTCGCAAGGTAATTTGCATATATGCAAATTATCTTGCCCACAATGCATCTTGTTTGTTATTGATGCCCTCTTTTCCTGTGTTGTTGACATATAGAAATTAATAAACAGTGCTTTTTATGTAGTAAGTGTTATAAGTGAAAAAAATAAATAAATACATATATATACATATATATATATATATATATATATATATATATATTTATTGTCTCCCTACTCCCTATTTCTACAGGCATGTAAATTGACCTACCCCCAGTGTAAGTGTAATAAATTTATGTTTTCCTTATTTTGGGGGATTGGTTATGATCTTTTTAGGTGGTGGCTAACCCTGTGTTGGGAATAAGACATGATCCATATGGACTGTCTTCATTCTTATTTGGGAAAATATGAAAGACCTATCATCTCAGTAAATTAAAGGTGGAGTGTAGGTATCAGTTGTTAAAAAGTGTAATGCAGTATAGATAGCCCAATTTGAATATATGTAAATTATGTTACCCATAATGCATTTTGTTTGTTTTTGATTCAATGTTTTTAAGCTTTTCCTGTGTTTTTTTGCGTTTTTATAAATTTATATATAGTGGTTTGCAATGCAGTAAGTTCTATAAAAGATATATATATTACAAAGAGAAATAAAAATTATACTCTCTCTATTTCTTCACGTGTGAATTAAATTACTCCCAGTGTGTGTTTTTTTTTTTTTTAGTAGAAGCAGTCATTGGAGGGGGGCGCCAGTCCCTTAGTTTGCCAGGGGCGCTCGGACCCCTAGATACACCCCTGATGAGGGCAATCAATATTTATTATTTAATCTATGAAGATAATATTTATTATTTCATCTATGAGGGCAATCAATATGTATTATTTCATCTATGAGGGTAATCAATATTTATTATTTCATCTATGAAGACAATATTTATTATTTCATCTATGAGGGCAATCAATATTTATTATTTCATCTATGAAGACAATCAATATTTATTATTTCATCTATGAGGGCAATCAATATTTATTATTTCATCTATGAAGACAATCAATATTAATTGCTTTATATAGGGAAGCAGTAAATATTTAGTGAGGACCAGTTTTTTATTTCATGCCTACATTAGAACACTTGGAGAGTGCAGCTATGACAGTCATACTCCTTGCGATGTAGCAGAGCCAGGCAAGAAAACGTCTACTAAACATGGAATCATCTTTTACAATCTACAGTGATTAAGTTAAAATAAACAGAGCAAAGTTAAAATTTAGGAGAATATAAAAATATACTCCTGAATTTTATATTTCAAAATATAAAAAAATACGCTGTTCCGATGTTTGAGCGATAATCACCATTCTAGGAATGCGTCTGAGTTGCACTGCGAATGCATCAAGGTACATTATCGCAGCCACTCACAGCAACTATTTACTCGCAGTGTGATTGACAGTCACAGAGCGTTTGTAGGAGGTAACAGGGAGCCGCGGCAAAGAACGCAGGTGTGACGAGTCCGTTTTACGAACGTGTCACAGTGTCACAGCCTGGGTCTGCAGCCATTCTGCGTTTCAATGGGGCTACTCAGAAGTCCGATTATTAAAGGATCTGCCACGCAGATACTTGGATTTGAAAAAGTCGCAGGTGGGCGTCTCAATACATCCCTCAGCGTCTGTGACATTTGCATATTGTCACACTGCAGCTACATACAGGATTACAGCTGCTATGGCATTAGTGTACAATGCTGAATTATACCCCTATTACACCAGAGCTAAAACCCGGGTTATTGCAGGGTTAACCCGGGTTAGGTAGCTCCTTGGTGTGAAAGGGGACTGGGTTGGATTGCCGGGTTGAGTGACCCGGCAATCCAACCCAGGTAGCTTACAGTGTTTAACACGGGAATAACCCATGAAACCCTGCAGTGTAAATGGTGCAATCCAGGTTAGGGTGACTTGGATCATGCCACTTGCCTGCCGGCTACAGTGGTGCTTGGAGATGACGTCATCTCCAAGCGTCCACTTCAACGCCGAAAAAGGGGGGTCTTTGCAGACCCGGCTCCGGTGTGAACGGTGTCGACTCGGGAATATCCTAGGTCGGCGCCGGGGAAATTCCGGGTCTGATCTGGATTGGAACCCTGTTCCAACCTTCGGGTCAGACCTGGAATTTCGGTATAAAAGCGGTATTAGTGTAAACTGCAAACAACACTCACCCCCCAAAAAATCCTTTCAATGACAATAAATTATGTTACATTGTAAGTGAAAATAACAAAACAATGCTCTTTATAGAGCCATACATTTTCCTGTGTTATATATAAATGTCTGCTTCACTCAAATACCACAGTAGCTGTGGTTCAAATTCTTTTCAGTTCTAATAGCACTAGAAATTGTGTCTTAATTAAAAACACAGTTTCCACTAAAATAAATATTATAGTATTAGTTGTGGTGTAAATTATTTTAATATATGTAATTCTAATTGAAACATTAAATTACCTGTCATATAAATTCATCTTTTTATTAAAATAAATACCATTGTATGTGTGGGATTCAATTATTTGAATGTGCTTTATGATAAATGTTCAGAGAAAGTCTTATCGGCACCTCTTTCTCAATCAATTAAATACCATACTAGCTGTGGTTCAAGTTATTTTAATATACTTACTTAATTCTAAGGAGTGAATGCAATAGCCTGTGACTTGCAGGCATCGCCGACATCCTGGTGAGTTTTCCCAGATCTTTTTAAGTTACAATTTATTAAAAGGCAAAACCGACCTGGACAATGGGCAGACCCGCTGAAAACTCACCGATGCCTGAAAGTCCCAGGCTATTACATTCCCCCTAAAGGTCTGATCTATATTTAAGACAATTGAAGCACCAACAGAAAAATGTAATTCTAACTTTGCTCATGCAAAGATTGATGTGAGTGGGCACCATATAAAAGTTGCAGTTGTTGATTGCAATAAGTGAAAAGCAGTATTCAGTTGTCATTGTTGATGGTGTACTGCCACCTATTGTCTATGGCTAGTATTTCAACAGAACCTTATGATTTCCCTCCCCCCTTTAGGAGAAGATACCATCCTCCTCCACAATTCTTGGTGATACTACATATGCATGGCTGCAGAAGGAACCCCAAAGTAGCATTATATGAAGGGATCACAACCAGATGGAAGTTGTGGTCAAGGTAGAAAGCAGGGACCCCATGGAGTACTGCACTAGACGGTTCCATGACAACTTTGCCAACACAAGTATTTGGTACCAGTCATTCTGGGCATCTGTGGTACCCAGATGAGAATATCCAGCCAATTGCATAAGATAGTAATATCCAGCCAATTGCATAAGGTAGTTGAAGTCCGTGCAGGTGCCAAACCTCTTTGGTGAAGAAAACACAAAACTCTTTGGTGAAGATCTGGGAGAGTTGGAATACCAACAGCAGTATATTCAAGGCCATGAAGTGATCTTACTGAAACAATGTATTGAGGTCAGGGATGATATCCACAGCTTCATGGCTACTGTGTAATGGGCAAGGGCATCAGGTGCCTTGAGGATGGTTTCTGTGACATCCTGGTGAAGTCACAAGTAGTGCAGGATTGGATAAAGAAGGTGACATCCTTCCTAACGGTTACAGGTATAATCAATTTGATTGATTTCCTGATGCTGGGATGCCCTATCCATGATGAGTCATGTTCCCATTGCAGAAACTTCAGTTATCAGACAGGAAGAATAAATCTCTCTTCTTCGGGTGCCTTAGGTACTTTGGTGAATACTACCATTTTGACCCAAATGCTGTCTGGTAACTCTGTAAAGCTGTTTGCCTCTAGAATCCAGCCTAATGTTACAATGGTTGTGCCGTTCATGATGGATTTTTAGGGAGAGAACTGCCAGGACAGTGCATCTTCCTTGACATTCCTGGATCCAAACTATGATGGTATGATGAAGTCAAACTAAATTAGGAATAGCGACCTCTGGCTGGCAGATAATCCAACCTCTTCTGAATATACTGCAGGTTCTTGTTTGACTGCTTCAACTCAATGAAAGCAATAAGGTTTGCTAAGGCGTTGGTCTTGGGGAATATGGCTTCTCTACCACTCTCAGATGTGTAAACTATGAATGTATAGGGTCGGGTACCAGAGAATAGGTGATGAGATGAATCATACAGTAGTATCAAAATCTTGTTGTGACTTATGAGTCTCCTATTTGTCAAGGCAGTTATAAGTATAAAAGCTGTTAAGAAATTGGGGATAAATGTGTTTAGTACTAGTCAAACCCCAATAACCTCTGGATTGCCTTGATACCAATCCAGGATAGTGGAGAGTTTCTCCAGTTCCATTTATTTAGCCTTTGATGAAATTATGTGTCCTAAGAAGCTCTCTCTGCACTTGTTGAAACAATGCTCTACTTACTGCCAAATAGTTTACACTTGCTTCTTTACATACGCTTGAAATAAGGGTAGGGCATTGAATAAGCCAAATGGCATAGTGGCCATAGTTCCAGGTAGAAGTTTCATCGGGCATTCCCATTCTCTGTGGGGTGGTAGCATGCTGAAACATTGCTATGCCTTGGGAACCCATTCTGGTCATGTCACAAGCCGCCGCATTGCTGGGAGATATGAACGCCGGGCGACTATTCCCTGAAACTCCTCCTACCTACTGTCCGTCATTCCTGCTGTGACCGGATTGACTCCTGTGGTCTTTTTCTATCTGGCGTGAGGGATGCTCAGGTGCCAATGATAGCGTTGCTACGTGTTTCCGGTTACAGTGTTTGCAGCCTTCCAGTGTTGTGTCCAGCATTCTGGTTGCCTCCTGTGTATCAGCCGCACGTCAGCGTCTCTTGCCTATGCAAGCCTGCGTCCTGCCGCCTGTGTCATCTTGGCAGCACAGGTCACACTTTTGCGGCTCTTTTCCACCCTATCTAGCATGTTGCCGCCTGTGTCATCCCGGCGACATAAGGCCACACTACTGTGTCTCCTGCCTATCCCACCAACGTGCTGTCGTCTGTGTCTCAACCCGGCAACATAGGCCGCACTATTGTGTCACTTCTCCACACAAGTCAGCGTTCGGCCGTCTGTGACATCTTGGCGGCACAGGTCGCACTTTTGCGTCATCTGTCCACTCCTTCAGTGTGCTTCTGCTTGTGTCATTGCGGCGGCATAGGCCACACTATTGTGTCACCTCTCGACGCAAGCCAGCGACCTGCCGTCTGTGTCATCTCGGCGGCACATGTCGCACTTTTGCGTCATCTGCCTGCGTCTTTCCGGTGGTATAGGCTGCACTATTGGGTCTCCAGTCTCTGCAAGCCAGCCTCTTGCCAAGTACTTCCAGCCCTCAAGGCTTCTACTCGGCCCAACGACTACACCTTGCCAAGTACTTCCAGCCCTCAAGGCTGCACTTGGACTGAGGCCATAATTCTGTTGTCAAACCACAACGAGTTCCAAATATCTCCTCTAGACCTTTCTCACTCTTGGTGATAACCTTGTATCATAACAGGTCATTAGTCTCTACACTTTGGGTAGTAGCACATACCATTGCCACTTTGGCTGTTTGTAGGCAAGTAGTATGGCGTGTTTCAATCCACTCCTATATCTTTTTAGACCACCATTTAATCACTGGGTTTTACATTTATAACCTTGGATAATCTACAGTTGATAGTGGACACTCACGATTTGGACATATTTTACACGATTTGTCGTTCCGTTGCGTCAAAATCGGGTGAATCGTGTAAAATATCGTCTAATGTGTACGCACCTTTAGACTTGTAATGAAGACAAATCTGGCCAACAGAAGATGCGCTTGCTTGCCATTTATTGAAAAAATATTAGTTACAAATTTTGTCACCTGGTGACAATGTGGTGATGCAAATTACTTGCTAAGGCAACACTTTACCAAAGGACGGGTCACCAGACACTACTTTAAGATATCTTGGTCACCACGATCACCGGATCTTACCTCATGTGACTTTTGGATGTGGGTTTTAATATAACTGACTGAGAAAAAGGCAAATTATTTTTCCATATATTAAAATTGCAGCTCGTATATTCCAGATAGCTGCTGCTATCCAGCTGTTTAAAATTTGTTAAAGTGGAAATCTCTTTACATTCCCCTGACAATTCTTAAAATGTTTTTAAATTGAGTAATTTTTTATTAATTTTATAGAAATACATTAACATAATACAAGATCCTAAAACTCAGTTTCCTTTTCTTGGAATTATTGGAATTAGAAGCAAGGGCATATTTATAATGGCTGCACCCATATTTTCTAACACTCACCTTTCCGAGGTCCCGCATTGGGTGTCTCAGCCCTGCACAAAGCACAGAAAAATGGCCACCCCAACATTTTCCCGGCGACCGGCACATGCGTAGGACAAGTGCCCAGAGTCTACTGCTGCTGCGGTCGGCCGTCAGTCTGCTGCCGGCCGCCAGGGAGAGAGGAGGGGGCACCGGACGGGGAATGTAAATGGGCCCCCTCCTCTCTTAATATGCCCCTAATTAGAAGTGAACACCAAATTAAAATCACTTACATTTTAAAACTTGAGAAAATCGAAGAATTATTTTTCTGATCTGTGCCATACAATCAAAATGTTGTCGATACAGGGTTTATACTGTACATTACAACATTCATGGAAAAAGCATTATTATTAAAAGTAGTTTTTCTATCCCACAAAACCATATATAAAATTTCAAAACTGGGTGCGCAAATCGTCCTCATCGCTGTTTCACAAATTTGCAGAAAAAATTCCTCCAAAAAGATGAAGTAATTATATTGTAAAACAAATTTAATACAATCTATTATCCATGAAGGGGATTTAGACACTACCAACCCATATGCCCCTAGGCACCACTGGTTTCCGTCTGTGATTTCATAGCCCAGCAACACAGTCCCTGCCCATTACCAACATGGAGGAGCAGCAGCTGGCAGCTTCACAGGAAAGAAGCTTCTAGCTGCTGGCCCTCAATGTTGCTGGCCAGCACTCAGTGTGGGTGTACCACTGGTTACATGAGAAACCCCTAATGAGTGTCATTATGTCTTTTAAAACCATGGTGCCATAGATGAACACTTAGCTTAGCCCTGTCCAAAGTACTCATAACATACCTCACAACTGTACCACTATAGGGGTCGATTCAATTACTCACTCACATCCGCAAATTGCTTGTGGCTGCAAGTAAGCACTTACGGTAGCACCGGACTACAGGGCTGCGTACAAAAATCAGTAGGGTGCCGAGTTCAGCTGTCATTGCCGGCGTTTCTATGACATTGCATCAGCAACTCACCCCCCTTCCATGTGGACGGTGAGTTTATTAAATCGACCCCATAGATAGGACATAGTACAAATGAGTAATTCAGTAGACAGGTAAAGCGCACAGAGAGCAGCAATGCAGTCAAACCGAATGCAGAAATCATATTTAAAGGATGAGTAATACAGATGGCAGATACAGGGGTTGTTTTAATTAACGCGACCCCGTCAAAGAATTATTAGAGTAAGTGCGAAAAAATGACACACATATGATAGCTCCGGACACAAAGATTTTTGTTTGCAGCTTCATAGGGCTGAGTACAAAAATCAGCGAGTCCAGGTCAAGGTGGGGCATGTTCAGCTGCCGTTGCTGGCAACTCGCCACCCTCGCATGCATGGACGAGTTAATTAAATCGACCCCACAGAGTGAAATGTGTAAATGCAAATCATGGGCCTTATTCAGAGTCATCCTTAAACACACTGAGAGCCGTATTCAATTTGAGCAGACCCGCAATACTTTTTCACCTCCCAGACTTTTCACCTACATCGCTTGTTTTGTAGGCGGAAAAGGATCGTGCGCATGCCCGCTTTACCCCGTATTCAATTTGAAAGTAGGCGAAAATGGGACCCCGTGAAACTTAAACAAACGGAAAGTACCGTCAGATTTGGGAAAATCAGCCTGACACCCCCCAAATGATGCTCTGACATGGGAGTTAGCTATGGTTACCCCCGATTTGGCTTGCTGAAGGTATTTGGTGTTTTTAAACGGGCTCAATAGCTGCTAAATAGCGTTTTTGTGTAAGCGGTGAAGAATAGTATTCAGGAGGTTTTTTGCAGAAAATAACTTATCCCAGCAAATTTGGGGTACTTGAAAATGGGGGACAGCATATCTTAAAGTTGCTAAAGTTAAGTTTCAAAAAACATGAAAAATCCACCTGCCGCAAGCCCCTGCAAGCCGCTGCAAGCCGCTGCAATTTGGTTTTGGTTTTGGATCAGGAAAAATAAAAAAATAGATAAAAAGTTTTAAAAACAACTAAAATCAAGTAATTTATGCAATCCAAAACCCGAAATTCAGATTTAGAATCCGAATTCCGAACCACAAAAAGATCAGAACCCCGACCTGGATTTACCCGGATCTCCTTAGGAGATTAGAACCTCGACTCGGATTTACACGGAATCACAAAATTCGGGTGGATTAGGATTTCTGGAGAACCGAAACGTACATTTATAGCATATAGGTAAAATGTAAGCATATAGCTAAGGTGATGTAAGCATACAGGTAAGATGATGTAAGCATATAGCTAGGGTGATGTAAGCATACAGGTAAGATGATGTAAGAATATAGCTAAGGTGATGTAAGTATAGTTACAAGTAAGATGATGTAAGAATATAGCTAAGGTGATGAAAGCAAACAGGTAAGATAATGTAAGAATATAGCTAAGATTATGTAAGCATACAGGTAAGATGGTGTAAGCATATAGCTATGGTGATGTAAGCATACAGGTAAGATTATGTAAGCATATAGCTAAGGTGATGTAAGTATATAGGTAAGTTGATGTAAGTATACAGGTAAGATGATGTAAGCATATAGCTAAGTTGATGTAAGTATACAGGTAAGATGATGTAAGCATATAGCTATGGTGATGTAAGTATACAGGTAAGATGATGTAAGCATATAGCTAGGGTGATGTAAGTATACAGGTAAAATGATGTAAGCATATAGCTAGGGTGATGTAAGTATACAGGTAAGATGATGTAAGCATATAGCTAAGGTGATGTAAGTATACAGGTAAGATGATGTAAGCATATAGCTAGGGTGATGTAAACATACAGGTAAGATGATGTAAGCATATAGCTAAGGTGATGTAAGCATACAGGTAAGATGATGTAAGCATATAGCTAAGGTGATGTAAGTATACAGGTAAAATGATGTAAGCATATAGCTAGGGTGATGTAAGTATACAGGTAAGATGATGTAAGCATATAGCTAAGGTGATGTAAACATACAGGTAAGATGATGTAAGCATATAGCTAAGGTGATGTAAGTATACAGGTAAGATGATGTAAGCATATAGCTAAGGTGATGTAAGTATACAGGTAAAATGATGTAAGCATATAGCTAAGGTGATGTAAGTATACAGGTAAAATGATGTAAGCATATAGCTAGGGTGATGTAAGTATACAGGTAAGATGATGTAAGCATATAGCTAAGGTGATGTAAGTATACAGGTAAGATGATGTAAGCCTATAGCTAGGGTGATGTAAGTATACAGGTAAAATGATGTAAGCATATAGCTAAGGTGATGTAAGTATACAGGTAAGATGATGTAAGCATATAGCTAAGGTGATGTAAGTATACAGGTAAAATGATGTAAGCATATAGCTAAGGTGATGTAAGTATACAGGTAAAATGATGTAAGCATATAGCTAGGGTGATGTAAGTATACAGGTAAGATGATGTAAGCATATAGCTAGGGTGATGTAAACATACAGGTAAGATGATGTAAGAATATAACTAAGATGTAAGCATACAGGTAAGATGATGTAAGCATATAGCTAAGGTGATGTAAGCATACAGGTAAGATGATGTAAGAATATAGCTAAGGTGATGAAACCAAACAGGTAAGATGATGTAAGAATATAGCTAAGGTGATGTAAGCATACAGATAAGATGATGTAAGAATATAGCTAAGATGTAAGCATACAGGTAAGATGATGTAAGCATATAGCTAAGGTTATGTAAGTATACAGGTAAGATGATGTAAGCCTATAGCTAAGGTGATGTAAGTATACAAGTAAGATGATGTAAGAATATAGCTAAGGTGATGAAAGCAAACAGGTAAGATGATGTAAGAATATAGTTAAGGTGATGTAAGCATACAGGTAAGATGATGTAAGCCTATAGCTAAGGTGATGTAAGCATACAGATAAGATGATGTAAGAATATAGCTAAGATGTAAGCATACAGGTAAGATGATGTAAGCATATAGCTAAGGTGATGTAAGCATACAGGTAAGATGATGTAAGCCTATAGCTAAGGTGATGTAAGCATACAGATAAGATGATGTAAGAATATAGCTAAGATGTAAGTATACAGGTAAGATGATGTAAGCATATAGCTAAGGTGATGTAAGTATACAGGTAAGATGATGTAAGCCTATAGCTAAGGTGATGTAAGTATACAAGTAAGATGATGTAAGAATATAGCTAAGGTGATGAAAGCAAACAGGTAAGATGATGTAAGAATATAGCTAGGGTGATGTAAGCATACAGGTAAGATGATGTAAGAATATAGCTAAGGTGATGTAAGTATAGTTACAAGTAAGATGATGTAAGAATATAGCTAAGGTGATGAAAGCAAACAGGTAAGATGATGTAAGCATATAGCTAAGGTGATGTAAACATACAGGTAAGATGATGTAAGAATATAGCTAAGATGTAAGCATACAGGTAAGATGATGTAAGCATATAGCTAAGGTGATGTAAGCATACAGGTAAGATGATGTAAGAATATAGCTAAGGTGATGTAAGCATACAGGTAAGATGATGTAAGCATATAGCTAAGGTGATGTAAGCATACAGGTAAGATGATGTAAGAATATAGCTAAGGTGATGAAAGCAAACAGGTAAGATGATGTAAGAATATAGCTAAGGTGATGTAAGCATACAGGTAAGATGATGTATGCCTATAGCTAAGGTGATGTAAGCATACAGGTAAGATGATGTAAGCCTATAGCTAAGGTGATGTAAGTATAGTTACAAGTAAGATGATGTAAGAATATAGCTAAGGTGATGAAAGCAAACAGGTAAGATGATGTAAGAATATAGCTAGGGTGATGTAAGCATACAGGTAAGATGATGTAAGAATATAGCTAAGGTGATGTAAGTATAGTTACAAGTAAGATGATGTAAGAATATAGCTAAGGTGATGAAAGCAAACAGGTAAGATGATGTAAGCATATAGCTAAGGTGATGTAAACATACAGGTAAGATGATGTAAGAATATAGCTAAGGTGATGTAAGCATACAGGTAAGATGATGTAAGAATATAGCTAAGGTGATGTAAGCATACAGGTAAGATGATGTAAGAATATAGCTAAGGTGATGAAAGCAAACAGGTAAGATGATGTAAGAATATAGCTAAGGTGATGTAAGCATACAGGTAAGATGATGTATGCCTATAGCTAAGGTGATGTAAGCATACAGGTAAGATGATGTAAGAATATAGCTAAGGTGATGAAAGCAAACAGGTAAGATGATGTAAGAATATAGCTAAGGTGATGTAAGCATACAGGTAAGATGATGTATGCCTATAGCTAAGGTGATGTAAGCATACAGGTAAGATGATGTAAGCCTATAGCTAAGGTGATGTAAGTATAGTTACAAGTAAGATGATGTAAGAGTATAGCTAAGGTGATGAAAGCAAACAGGTAAGATGATGTAAGAATATAGCTAGGGTGATGTAAGCATACAGGTAAGATGATGTAAGAATATAGCTAAGGTGATGTAAGTATAGTTACAAGTAAGATGATGTAAGAATATAGCTAAGGTGATGTAAGTATACAAGTAAGATGATGTAAGAATATAGCTAAGGTGATGAAAGCAAACAGGTAAGATGATGTAAGCATATAGCTAGGGTGATGTAAGCAAACAGGTAAGATGATGTAAGAATATGTTAAGGTGATGCAAGCATACAAGTAAGATAATGTAAGAATATAGCTAAGATTATGTAAGCATGTAGTTCATGTGAAGTAACCATACAGGTAAGATTATGTAAGCATATAGGTAATGTGATGTAAGCATACAGGTAATATGATGTAACCATACAGGTAAAGTGATGTAAGCATACAGGTAAGATTATGCAAACGTACAGGTAAAGTGATGTAAGCTTGCAGGTAAAGTGATGTAGGAATACAGGTAAGGTGGTGTATTTACAAAGGTAAAATGATATAAGCATATAGCTAAGGTGAAGGTGCAAGCATATAGTTAAGCAAACATGCAGGTTCAGTGATGTAAATAAATACACTAATATAGTGATGTAATTGTGCAGGAATAGTGATGCAAGGCCCTGATTCAGAGCCGGACGTTCTGAAAGAGCGCTCACTCTGAATCATGGCGTTTTTTATTTTTTTGTGCGGCCTCCTGACTGCGCGCATAGCTGTGGGTGACAACCCACAGCTATAGCGAGCAGCCATGATGATGGTCGCGATGGTCAAGGCCATCGCGACCATCGGGATTGCGACCCTTGTGGTAGGGTCTCGTGGCCGCAAGCCCCAGAGAGATTTCGCCTCTAACAGAGCCGGAATCTCTCCACTGACATCACTCGTGATGTCAGTGGCGCCGCCCTCAAATGGGAGGCGTTCTCATGGGAACACCTCCATTTGGGCAGCCACCCCCCCTGCCCACCCACCAAAGGGGGCGAGCTTTCACTCAACATTGACAGCTCGCCCCCTTTGGTGCGAGACCTGGAGCGACGGATTGCCCGTCGCTATCTGGGTCTCGCGCATGCGCCGGCTCCGTCATGCGCATGCGCTCTGGGCCACCATCGACCCGGTTGCGAGGGCTTAGTGCTTGCGACTGGGTCTGAATCAGGCCCTAAGTACACATGTACAGTACAGTGAGGAAATCATGCATCTACAGTGAAGTATGTACACAGGTTTAGTGATGTGATTATACAGGTACATTGGTGTAAGTATACAGGTATAGAGATGTGATTATGCAGGTACAGTGATGTATGTATACAGGTATAGTGATGTTATTATGCAGGTACAGTGATGTAAATATACAGGTATAGTGATGTTATTATGCAGGTACAGTGATGTATGTATACAGGTATAGTGATGTTATTATGGAGGTACAGTGATGTAAGTATACAGTAGGGGTGGGCACCGGCCACTTTTCGTGTTTTGGTTTTGGATCTGGATCTTTCTTCGTGTTTTGGATCTGGATTGGTTTTGCCAAAACCACCCTTCCGTGTTTTGGGTTCTGGGTTTTGTGTTTTGGATCTGTATTTTTTTGTAAAAAAGAATAAAAACAGCTAAAATCACAGAATGTGTTGGTTTTTCTGCTCCTATGCTATTATTAACCTCAATAACCTTAATTTCCACTCATTTCCAGTCTATTCTGAACACCTCACACCTCACAATAGTGTTTTTATGTCCAAAAGGCTATGCTAAGCGACACGAGTGGGCGTCACAAACACGTGGCCCATCTAGGAGTGGCACTGCAGTGGCAGACAGGATTTCAGTTTGAAAAACTAGGCCCCAAACATTACATAATGCAAAGAAAAAAAAGAGGTGCAAGATGGAATTGTCCTTGGGCCCTCCCACCCGCCCTTATGTTGTATAAACAGGACATGCACACTTTAACAAACCAATCATTTCAGCGCCAGGGTCTGCCACACGACTGTGGCTGAAATGATTGGTTCGTTTGGGCACCCACAAAACAAGCTGACAATTAATCTATCCCTGCACAAACTGGCTCTACGGAGGCAAGATGTCGTCCTCATCCTCCTCATCCACCGATTCCTCACCCTCTTCAGTGTTGTGTACATCCTCATCCTCACAGACTATTAACTCGTCCCCGCTGGAATCCACCACCACAGGTCCCTCTGTACGTTCTGGAGGCTGGTCTCCCTGGAAGAGTTGGTAATTCATTTTTATGAACATCATCTTCTCCACATTTTGTGGAAGCAACCTCCTACGCCTTTCGCTGACAAGGTTCCCAGCTGCACTAAACACTCTTTCGGAGTACACACTGGAGGGGGGGCAACTCAGGTAAAATAGAGCCAGTTTGTACAGGGGCCTCCAAATTGCCTCTTTTTCCTGCCAGTACAGGTATGGACTGTCTGACATGCCTACTTGGATGCTGTCACCGATGTAATCCTCCACCATTCTGTCAATGGTGACAGTATCATATGCAGTGACAGTAGACATGTCAGAAATTGTTGCCAGGTCCTTCAGTTCGGACCAGATGTCCAAACTTGGTCCTGCCTGCCCTGCATCACCGCCAGCGGGTTACTTAGGATACCTAAGTTTTTTCCTGACAGCCCCAGTTGCGGGAGAAAATGAAGAAGGAGCTGTTGACGTGTCACGTTCCGCTTCAGCTGACAGTGTTTTCACCAGCAGGTCTTTGCACCTCTGCAGGCTTGTGTCGGCCGGATAGAGAGACACCACATAGGCTTTAAACCTAGGATCGAGCACGGTGGCCAAAATGTAGTGGCCTGATTTCAACAGATTGACCACCCTGGAATCCTGGCAAAGCAAATGAAGGGCTTCATCCACAAGTCCCACATACCGAGCGGAATTGCTCCATCTTAGCTCCTCCTTCACTTTCTCCAGCTGCTTCTGCAAAAGCCTGATGAGGGGAATGACCTGACTCAAGCTGGCAGTGTCTGAACTGACTTCACGTGTGGCAAGTTCGAAGGGCTGGAGAACCTTGCACAACACGGAAATCATTCTCCACTGCGCTTGAGTCAGGTGCATACCCCCTCCTTTGCCTATGTCATAGGTGGATGTATAGGCTTGAATGGCCTTTTGCTGCTCCTCCATCCTCTGAAGCATATAGAGGGTTGAGTTCCACCGCGTCACAACCTCTTGCTTCAGGTGATTGCGGGGCAGGTTCAAGAGTGTTTGCTGGCGCTCCAGTCTTCGGCACACAGTCGCTGAATGGCGAAAGTGGCCAAAAAATTTTCGGGCCACCCAAAGCGTCTCCTGCACGCCCCTGTCGCTTTTCAGAAAATTCTGCACCACCAAGTTTATTGTGTGAGCAAAACATGGGATGTGCTGGAATTTGCCCAGATGTAATGCCTGCACAATATTGGTGGCGTTGTCAGATATCACAAATCCCCAGGAGAGTCTAAGTGGGGTAAGCCACTGAGCGATGATTTCCCTCAGTTTCTCTAAGAGGTTGTCGGCGGTGTGCCTCTTACTGAAACTGGTGATACACAGCGTAGCCTGCCTTGGAACGAGCTGGCGTTTCTGAGATGCTACTGGTGATGCTGCTGTCGTTGCTGCGTAAGGTGATACATCTACCCAGTGGGCTGTCACAGTCATATAGTCCTTAGCCTGCCCTGTTCCACTTGTCCGTGGTTAAGTGGACATTGGGTACAACCGCATTTTTCAGGACACTGAGGACACTTTTTCTGACGTTTCTGTACAGTCTCGGTATCGCCTGCCTAGTGAAGTGGAATCTAGACGGGATTTGGAACCGGGGACACACTACCTCCATCAATTGTCTAAATCCCACTGCACTAATGGCGGATACCGGATGCACGTCTAACACCAACATAGCAGTCAAGGCCTCAGTTATACGTTTTGCTTCAGGATGACTGCTGTCGTACTTCATCCTCCTCGCTAAGGACTGTTGGAGGGTCAATTGTTTAGTAAAAGTAGTGGTGTTCCTACTTCCTCTCTGGGATGATGAACGACTCCCAGCAACAGCAGCAGCGGCAGCAGGAGGCGTAGCAATGCAGGATCCTCCGGAGGGATCCCGGATAGGAGGGTCAGTCATGCCAGAGACATGGCCTGCAGGACTACTTCCGATACTGACTAAGGAGGAAATTGACGGTGTGGTTTGCAGGCGCTTGGATACAACAGGACAAAGGGATTTAGGTGTCCCTGGACTGCTTCCGGTCTTAGCCAAAGTTTCTGAACTTGACAGTAACTTTTTATGAACGCGCTGCAGGTGCCGTATAAGGGAGGATGTTCCTAGGTGGTTAACGTCCTTACCCCTACTTATTTCACCTTTACATATGGTACATATGGCAAGACAGTTGTTGTCCGGATTTGGATAGAAGTATTGCCAGACCAAAGAGATGGAATGTTTGGTCTTCTGCCCAGGCATGACCGTGATGGGCTTTTTCATCCCACGGACAACAACTGTCTCCCCCGGAGCCTGATATAAACAAACCACATCACCATCAGAATCCTCCTCGCCAACTTCCTCCTCAGTGCCAGCTACACCAGTATCCTCATCCAGTTGTACTTCAACAGTGACATTTTCAATTTGCAAATCAGCAAGTGGACTGTGGGTGCTCCTTTCAGCACTTGCAGGGGGCGTGCAAATGGTGGAAAGAGCCACTACTTCCCATCCAGTGCTGGGAAGGTCAGGCATCGCAACCGCCACCACACTTGGACTCTCCTTGGGGATTTGTGATATCTTCTTAGAACGCACAATTCTTCGCTGTGCTTTTGCCAGCTTAACTCGTTTGATTTTTTTAGCGGGAGGAGGGCTTCCATCGTCATGTGAAGCTGAACCACTAGTCATGAACATAGGGAAAGACTTTAGCCGTTCCTTGCCACTCCGTGTCATAAATGGCAGATTGGCAAGTTTACATTTCTCTTCAGATGATTTAAATGTTTTTTTTAAGGTAATTTTCCTGAACTTTGTCATTTGGGATTGTATGTGCCCTCTACTATGACATTGGGCATCGGCCTTGGCAGACCACGTTGATGGCATGTTATCGTCTATGTCATGACTACTGGCAGCAGCTACAGCACTAGGAGGAAGTGGTTCTTGATCTTTCCCTATTTTATTTTTATCGGAGAAAGTTTGGTCCTCCATTTATGTTATATTGATTAGATATATACGTGCGGCTAAGGCGCACACAAACACAGAAAATATTTTTTTATTTTTGCTGGAGACTAGTGCACTTTGGGGGTTACACCACCCTTTAAGAAATGAGCCAGCCGGCCCTTTACTTATAGGACACAGGCGCACGCTTGGCGCTGCTCCTTTGTTTATGCACGTGCAGCCACAGTGCACACAATTCACAAACACAGAAAATATTTTTTATTTTGTTTGGAGTGCACTTTGGGGGTTACAGCACCCTTTAACGGTCAAGCCAGCCGGCCCTTATGACACTGGCGCATGCTTGGCACTACTTTGTTGATGCACGTGCGGCTACTGTGCACACAATTCACAAACACAGAAAAAATATTATTTTGTTTTGCACTTGGAGGGAGCACCCCCTGGACAACACTACAGCACCCCTTTAGAACTGGGACACTGCACAGGACTTTGGAGTGGACACAGCCCCTATGGACAACTGACTGCACAACACAGTCCAGCCAGCCCCTATGGACTTTGGAGGAGTGGACACAGCCCCTATGGACAATAGCAGCACAGCGCAGCACAGCACAACACTACACTGCACTACACTACACTACACAGCCCAGCCAGCCCTAACTCCCACCCTCCCTCTTCACTGTCCACAGCCGAGTGAAAAAATGGCACAGACACGGGTACCTTATATAGGATCCAAAACCCGCGACACCCGGAAGGCGGGATGATGACGTTTTGCCTCGATTTCAGATTCGAGTCAGGCGGGAAAAGTCGAGCCTGACTCGGACCGGCCTCGGATCGGGAAGGCTCGGGGGGGTTCGGATTTCAGAAATCCGAACCGGCTCACCCCTAGTATACAGGTATAGTAATGTGATTATGCAGATATAGTGATGTATGTATACAGGCATAGAGATGTGATTATGCAGGTACAGTGATGTATGTATACAGGTAAAGTAATGTGATTATGCAGGTACAGTGATGTATGTATACAGGTATAGAGATGTGATTATGCAGGTACAGTGATGTATGTATACAGGTATAGAGATGTGATTATGCAGGAACAGTGATGTATGTATACAGGTATAGAGATGTGATTATGCAAGTACAGTGATGTATGTATATATGTATAGAGATGTGATTATGTAGCTACAGTGATGTATGTATAAAGGTATAGAGATGTGATTATGCAGATATAGTGATGTATGTATACAGATATAGTAATGTGATTATGCAGTTACAGTGATCTATGTATACAGGTATAGAGATGTGATTATACAGGTAGAGTGATGTATGTATAATGGTATAGAGATGTGATTATGCAGATATAGTGATGTATGTATACAGGTATAGTAATGTGATTATGCAGGTACAGTGATGTATGTATACAGGTATAGAGATGTTATTATGGAGGTACAGTGATGTATGTATACAGGTATAGAGATGTTATTATGGAGGTACAGTGATGTATGTATACAGGTATAGAGATGTGATTATGCAGGTACAGTGATGTATGTATACAGGTATAGTAATGTGATTATGCAGGTACAGTGATGCATGTATACAGGTATAGAGATGTGATTATGCAGGTACAGTGATGTATGTATACAGGTATAGAGATGTGATTATGCAGGTACAGTGATGTATGTATACAGGTATAGTGATGTGATTATGCAGGTACAATGATGTATGTATACAGGTATAGTGATGTTATTATGCAGGTACAGTGATGCATGTATACAGGTATAGTAATGTGATTATGCAGGTACAGTGATGTATGTATACAGGTATAGTAATGTGATTATGCAGATACAGTGATGTATGTATACATATATAGAGATGTTATTATGGAGGTACAGTGACCTATGTATACAGGTATAGAGATGTGATTATGCAGGTACAGTGATGTATGTATACAGGTATAGTAATGTGATTATGCAGATAAAGTGATGTATGTATACATATATAGAGATGTTATTATTATGGAGGTACAGTGATGTATGTATACAGGTATAGAGATGTGATTATGCAGGTACAGTGAAGTATGTATATAGGTGTAAAGATCTGATTATGCAGGTACAGTGCTGAATGTATACAGGTATAGAGATGTAATTATACAGGTACAGTGATGTATGTATACAGGTATAGTAATGTGATTATGCAGATACAGTGATGTATGTATACATATATAGAGATGTTATTATGGAGGTACAGTGATGAATGTATACAGGTATAGAGATGTGATTATGCAGGTACAGTGATGTATGTATACAGGTATAGTAATGTGATTATGCAGGTACAGTGATGTATGTATACAGGTATAAAGATCTGATTATGCAGGTACAGTGATGAATGTATACAGGTATAGAGATGTTATTATGGAGGTACAGTGATGTATGTATACAGGTATAGTAATGTGATTATGCAGATATAGTGAGGTATGTATACAGGTATAGAGATGTTATTATGGAGGTACAGTGATGTATGTATACAGGTATAGAGATGTGATTATACAGGTACAGTGATGTATGTATACAGGTATAAAGATCTGATTATGCAGGTACAGTGATGTATGTATACAGGTATAGAGATGTTATTATGCAGGTACACTGATGTATGTATTAGGGGTGAGCGGGTTCGGATTTCTGAAATCCGAACCCCCCCGAGCCCCCCCGATCCGAGTCCGATCCGAGTCAGGCTCGACTTTTCCCGCCTGACTCGGATCTGAAATCGAGGCAAAACGTCATCATCCCGCCTTCCGAGTCTCGCGGGTTTTGGATCCTATATAAGGTACCCGCGTCGGCGCCATTTTCTCACTCGGCTGTGGACAGTGAAGAGGGAGGGTGGGAGTTAGGGCTGTGTAGTGTAGTGTAGTGTAGTGCTGCTGTTGTCCACTACTTCAAAGTCCATAGGGGCTGGCTGTGTTGTGCTGTGCTGCTGTTGTTAATAGGGGCTGTGTCCACTACTTCAAAGTCCATAGGGGCTGGCTGGACTGTGTTGTGCAGTCAGTTCTCCATAGGGGCTGTGTCCACTCCAAAGTCCTGTGCAGTGTCCCAGTCCTAAAGGAGTGCTGTAGTGTTGTCCAGGGGGTGCTCTGTCCATCAGGGGTGCTCCCCCCAAGTGCTAAAAAAATAATATCTTTTCTGTGTTTGTGAATTGTGTGCGCAGTAGCCGCACGTGCATCAACAAAGTAGTGCCAAGCGTGCGCCTGTGTCATAAGTAGGGGTGTGCACCGGCCACTTTTCGTGTTTTGTGTTTTGGTTTTGGATCTGGATCTTTCTTCGTGTTTTGGATCTGGATTGGTTTTGCCAAAACCACCCTTCCGTGTTTTGGGTTCTGGGTTTTGTGTTTTGGATCTGTATTTTTTTGAAAAAAAGCATAAAAACAGCTAAAATCACAGAATTTGTAGGTTTTTCTGCTCCTATGCTATTATTAACCTCAATAACCTTAATTTCCACTCATTTCCAGTCTATTCTGAACACCTCACACCTCACAATAGTGTTTTTATGTCCAAAAGGTTGCACCGAGGTAGCTGGATGACTATGCTAAGCGACACGAGTGGGCGGCACAAACACGTGACCCATCTAGGAGTGACACTGCAGTGGCAGGCAGGATGGCAGTTAGAAAAACTAGGCCCCAAACTGTACATAATGCAAAGAAAAAAAGAGGTGCAAGATGGAATTGTCCTTGGGCCCTCCCACCCACCCTTATGTTGTATAAACAGGACATGCACACTTTAACAAATCAATCATTTCAGCGCCAGGGTCTGCCACACAACTGTGGCTGAAATGATTGGTTCGTTTGGGCCCCCACAAAACAAGCTGGCAATTAATGTGTCCCTGCACAAACTGGCTCTACGGAGGCAAGATGTCATCCTCATCCTCCTCATCCACCGATTCCTCACCCTCTTCAGTGTGTACATCCTCATCCTCACAAAGTATTAACTCGTCCCCACTTGAATCCACCACCACAGGTCCCTCTGTACCTTCTGGAGGCTGGTCTCCCTGGAAGAGCTGATAATTCATTTTGATGAACATCATCTTCTCCACATTCTGTGGAAGCAACCTCCTACGCCTTTCGCTGACAAGGTTCCCGGCTGCACTAAACACTCTTTCGGAGTACACACTGGAGGTGGGGCAACTCAGGTAAAATAGAGCCAGTTTGTACAGGGGCCTCCAAATTGCCTCTTTTTCCTGCCAGTACAGGTATGGACTGTCTGACATGCCTACTTGGATGCTGTCACCGATGTAATCCTCCACCATTCTGTCAATGGTGACAGTATCATATGCAGTGACAGTAGACATGTCAGAAATTGTTGCCAGGTCCTTCAGTCCGGACCAGATGTCCAAACTTGGTCCTGCCTGCCCTGCATCACCGCCAGCGGGTTGCTTAGGATACCTAAGTTTTTTCCTGGCAGCCCCAGTTGCGGGAGAAAATGAAGAAGGAGCCGTTGACGTGTCACGTTCCGCTTCAGCTGACAGTGTGTTCACCAGCAGGTCTTTGCACCTCTGCAGGCTTGTGTCGGCCGGAAAGAGAGACACCACATAGGCTTTAAACCTAGGATCGAGCACGGTGGCCAAAATGTAGTGGTCTGATTTCAACAGATTGACCACCCTGGAATCCTGGCAAAGCGAATGAAGGGCTTCATCCACAAGTCCCACATGCCGAGCGGAATCGCTCCGTCTTAGCTCCTCCTTCACTTTCTCCAGCTGCTTCTGCAAAAGCCTGATGAGGGGAATGACCTGACTCAAGCTGGCAGTGTCTGAACTGACTTCACGTGTGGCAAGTTCGAAGGGCTGAAGAACCTTGCACAACACGGAAATCATTCTCCACTGCGCTTGAGTCAGGTGCATACCCCCTCCTTTGCCTATGTCATAGGTGGATGTATAGGCTTGTATGGCCTTTTGCTGCTCCTCCATCCTCTGAAGCATATAGAGGGTTGAGTTCCACCGCGTCACAACCTCTTGCTTCAGGTGATGGCGGGGCAGGTTCAAGAGTGTTTGCTGGCGCTCCAGTCTTCGGCACGCAGTCGCTGAATGGCGAAAGTGGCCAGAAATTTTTCGGGCCACCCAAAGCGTCTCCTGCACGCCCCTGTCGCTTTTCAGAAAATTCTGCACCACCAAGTTTATTGTGTGAGCAAAACATGGGACGTGCTGGAATTTGCCCAGATGTAATGCCCGCACAATATTGGTGGCGTTGTCAGATATCACAAATCCCCAGGAGAGTCTAAGTGGGGTAAGCCACTGGGCGATGATTTCCCTCAGTTTCTCTAAGAGGTTGTCGGCGGTGTGCCTCTTACTGAAACCGGTGATACACAGCGTAGCCTGCCTTGTAACGAGCTGGCGTTTCTGAGATGCTGCTACTGGTGACGCTGCTGCTGTTGCTGCGTAAGGTGATACATCTACCCAGTGGGCTGTCACAGTCATATAGTCCTTAGTCTGCCCTGTTCCACTTGTCCACATGTCCGTGGTTAAGTGGACATTGTGTACAACGGCATTTTTCAGGACACTGAGGACACTTTTTCTGACGTTTCTGTACAGTCTCGGTATCGCCTGCCTAGTGAAGTGGAATCTAGACGGGATTTGGAACCGGGGACACACTACCTCCATCAATTGTCTAAATCCCACTGCACTAATGGCGGATACCGGACGCACGTCTAACACCAACATAGCAGTCAAGGCCTCAGTTATACGTTTTGCTTCAGGATGACTGCTGTCGTACTTCATCCTCCTCGCTAAGGACTGTTGGAGGGTCAATTGTTTAGTAAAAGTAGTGGTGTTCCTACTTCCTCTCTGGGATGATGAACGACTCCCAGCAGCAGCAGCAACAGCAGCAGCGGCAGCAGTAGGCGTAGCAATGCAGGATCCTCCGGAGGAATCCCGGATAGGAGAGTCAGTCATGCCAGTGATATGGCCTGCAGGACTACTTCCGATCCTGACTAAGGAGGAAATTGACGAGGAGGGAGTTGACGGTGTGGTTTGCAGGCGCTTGGATACAACAGGACAACGGGATTTAGGTGTCCCTGGACTGCTTACGGTCTGAGCCAAAGTTTCTGAACTTGACAGTAACTTTTTATGAACGCGCTGCAGGTGCCGTATAAGGGAGGATGTTCCTAGGTGGTTGACGTCCCTACCCCTACTTATTTCACCTTTACATATGGTACATATGGCAAGACAGTTGTTGTCCGGATTTGGATAGAAATATTGCCAGACCAAAGAGGTGGAATGTTTGGTCTTCTGCCCAGGCATGACCGTGATGGGCTTTTTCATCCCACGGACAACAACTGTCTCCCCCGGAGCCTGATTTAAACAAACCACATCACCATCAGAATCCTCCTCGCCAACTTCCTCCTCAGCGCCAGCTACACCAGTATCCTCATCCTGTTGTACTTCAACAGTGACATCTTCAATTTGCATATCAGCAAGTGGACTGTGGGTGCTCCTTTCAGCACTTGCAGGGGGCGTGCAAATGGTGGAAAGAGCCACCTCTTCCCGTCCAGTGCTGGGAAGGTCAGGCATCGCAACCACCACCACACTTGGACTCTCTTTGGGGATTTGTGATATCTTCTTAGAAAGCACAGTTCTTCGCTGTGCTTTTGCCAGCTTAACTCTTTTGATTTTTTTAGTGGGAGGAGTGCTTCCATCGTCATGTGAAGCTGAACCACTAGTCATGAACATACTAGGGATCGACCTTAGCCGTTCCTTGCCACTCCGTGTCGTAAATGGCATATTGGCAAGTTTACGTTTCTCTTCAGCTGATTTAAATGTCTTTTTCAAGGTCATTTTCCTGAACTTTGCCATTTGGGATTGTATGTGCCCTCTACTATGACATTGGGCATCGGCCTTGGCAGACGACGTTGATGGCATGTTATCGTCTATGTCATGACTAGTGGCAGCAGCTTCAGCACTAGGAGGAAGTGGTTCTTGATCTTTCTCTATTTTATTTTTATCGGAGAAAGTTTGGTCCTCCATTTATGTTATATCGATTTGATATATACGTGCGGCTAAACACAGAAAATTTATTTTTTTTTGGTTCGGACTGGAGTGTACTTTGTGGGTTACAGCACCCTTTAACGGTCAAGCCAGCCGGCCCTTTACTTATGACACAGGCGCACTCTTGGCACTACTTTGTTGATGCACGTGCGGCTACTGCGCACACAATTCACAAACACAGAAAATAATTTTTTTTTGGTTTGGACTGGAGTGTACTTTCGGGGGTTACAGCACCCTTTAACGGTCAAGCCAGCCGGCCCTTTACTTATGACACAGGCGCACGCTTGGCACTACTTTGTTGATGCACGTGCGGCTACTGCGCACACAATTCACAAACACAGAAAATAATTTTTTTTTAGGTTTGGACTGGAGTGTACTTTCGGGGGTTACAGCACCCTTAACGGTCAAGCCAGCCGGCCCTTTACTTATGACACAGGCGCACGCTTGGCACTACTTTGTTGATGCACGTGCGGCTACTGCGCACACAATTCACAACCACAGAAAATAATTTTTTTTTGGTTTGGACTGGAGTGTACTTTCGGGGGTTACAGCACCCTTTAACGGTCAAGCCAGCCGGCCCTTTACTTATGACACAGGCGCACGCTTGGCACTACTTTGTTGATGCACGTGCGGCTACTGCGCACACAATTCACAAACACAGAAAATAATTTTTTTTTAGGTTTGGACTGGAGTGTACTTTCGGGGGTTACAGCACCCTTAACGGTCAAGCCAGCCGGCCCTTTACTTATGACACAGGCGCACGCTTGGCACTACTTTGTTGATGCACGTGCGGCTACTGCGCACACAATTCACAAACACAGAAAATAATTTTTTTTTTGGTTTGGACTGGAGTGTACTTTCGGGGGTTACAGCACCCTTAACGGTCAAGCCAGCCGGCCCTTTACTTATGACACAGGCGCACGCTTGGCACTACTTTGTTGATGCACGTGCGGCTACTGCGCACACAATTCACAAACACAGAAAATAATTTTTTTTTTGGTTTGGACTGGAGTGTACTTTCGGGGGTTACAGCACCCTTAACGGTCAAGCCAGCCGGCCCTTTACTTATGACACAGGCGAACGCTTGACACTACTTTGTTGATGCACGTGCGGCTACTGCGCACACAATTCACAAACACAGAAAATAATTTTTTTTTGGTTTGGACTGGAGTGTACTTTCAGGGGTTACAGCACCCTTTAACGGTCAAGCCAGCCGGCCCTTTACTTATGACACAGGCGCACGCTTGGCACTACTTTGTTGATGCACGTGCGGCTACTGCGCACACAATTCACAAACACAGAAAATAATTTTTTTTTGGTTTGGACTGGAGTGTACTTTCGGGGGTTACAGCACCCTTTAACGGTCAAGCCAGCCGGCCCTTTACTTATGACACAGGGGCACTCTTGGCACTACTTTGTTGATGCACGTGCGGCTACTGCGCACACAATTCACAAACACAGAAAATAATTTTTTTTTAGGTTTGGACTGGAGTGTACTTTCGGGGGTTACAGCACCCTTAACGGTCAAGCCAGCCGGCCCTTTACTTATGACACAGGCGCACGCTTGGCACTACTTTGTTGATGCACGTGCGGCTACTGCGCACACAATTCACAAACACAGAAAATAATTTTTTTTTTGGTTTGGACTGGAGTGTACTTTCGGGGGTTACAGCACCCTTAACGGTCAAGCCAGCCGGCCCTTTACTTATGACACAGGCGCACGCTTGGCACTACTTTGTTGATGCACGTGCGGCTACTGCGCACACAATTCACAAACACAGAAAATATATTATTTTTTTAGCACTTGGGGGGAGCACCCCTGATGGACAGAGCACCCCCTGGACAACACTACAGCACCCCTTTAGGACTGGGACACTGCACAGGACTTTGGAACTGACTGCACAACACAGTCCAGCCAGCCCCTATGGACTTTGAAGTAGTGGACACAGCCCCTATTAACAACAGCAGCACAGCACAACACAGCCAGCCCCTATGGACTTTGAAGTAGTGGACAACAGCAGCACTACACTACACTACACTACACAGCACTAACTCCCACCCTCCCTCTTCACTGTCCACAGCCGAGTGAGAAAATGGCGCCGACGCGGGTACCTTATATAGGATCCAAAACCCGCGAGACTCGGAAGGCGGGATGATGACGTTTTGCCTCGATGTCAGATCCGAGTCAGGCGGGAAAAGTCGAGCCTGACTCGGATCGGACTCGGATCGGGGGGGCTCGGGGGGGTTCGGATTTCAGAAATCCGAACCCGCTCACCCCTAGTCATAAGTAAAGGGCCGGCTGGCTTGACCGTTAAAGGGTGCTGTAACCCCCGAAAGTACACTCCAGTCCAAACCAAAAAAAAATTATTTTCTGTGTTTGTGAATTGTGTGCGCAGTAGCCACACGTGCATCAACAAAGTAGTGCCAAGCGTGCGCCTGTGTCATAAGTAAAGGGCCGGCTGGCTTGACCGTTAAGGGTGCTGTAACCCCCGAAAGTACACTCCAGTCCAAACCAAAAAAAAAATTATTTTCTGTGTTTGTGAATTGTGTGCGCAGTAGCCGCACGTGCATCAACAAAGTAGTGCCAAGCGTGCGCCTGTGTCATAAGTAAAGGGCCGGCTGGCTTGACCGTTAAGGGTGCTGTAACCCCCGAAAGTACACTCCAGTCCAAACCAAAAAAAAAATTATTTTCTGTGTTTGTGAATTGTGTGCGCAGTAGCCGCACGTGCATCAACAAAGTAGTGCCAAGCGTGCACCTGTGTCATAAGTAAAGGGCCGGCTGGCTTGACCGTTAAGGGTGCTGTAACCCCCGAAAGTACACTCCAGTCCAAACCAAAAAAAAAATTATTTTCTGTGTTTGTGAATTGTGTGCGCAGTAGCCGCACGTGCATCAACAAAGTAGTGCCAAGCGTGCGCCTGTGTCATAAGTAAAGGGCCGGCTGGCTTGACCGTTAAAGGGTGCTGTAACCCCCAAAGTACACTCCAGTCCAAACCAAAAAAAAAATTATTTTCTGTGTTTGTGAATTGTGTGCGCAGTAGCCGCACGTGCATCAACAAAGTAGTGCCAAGCGTGCGCCTGTGTCATAAGTAAAGGGCCGGCTGGCTTGACCGTTAAAGGGTGCTGTAACCCCCGAAAGTACACTCCAGTCCAAACCAAAAAAAAATTATTTTCTGTGTTTGTGAATTGTGTACGCAGTAGCCGCACGTGCATCAACAAAGTAGTGCCAAGTGTGCGCCTGTGTCATAAGTAAAGGGCCGGCTGGCTTGACCGTTAAAGGGTGCTGTAACCCACAAAGTACACTCCAGTCCAAACCAAAAAAAAAATTATTTTCTGTGTTTAGCCGCACGTATATATCAAATCGATATAACATAAATGGAGGACCAAACTTTCTCCGATAAAAATAAAATAGAGAAAGATCAAGAACCACTTCCTCCTAGTGCTGAAGCTGCTGCCACTAGTCATGACATAGACGATAACATGCCATCAACGTCGTCTGCCAAGGCCGATGCCCAATGTCATAGTAGAGGGCACATACAATCCCAAATGGCAAAGTTCAGGAAAATTACCTTGAAAAAGACATTTAAATCAGCTGAAGAGAAACGTAAACTTGCCAATATGCCATTTACGACACGGAGTGGCAAGGAACGGCTAAGGTCGATCCCTAGTATGTTCATGACTAGTGGTTCAGCTTCACATGACGATGGAAGCCCTCCTCCCACTAACAAAATCAAAAGAGTTAAGCTGGCAAAAGCACAGCGAAGAACTGTGCTTTCTAAGAAGATATCACAAATCCCCAAGGAGAGTCCAAGTGTGGTGGTGGTTGCGATGCCTGACCTTCCCAGCACTGGACGGGAAGAGGTGGCTCTTTCCACCATTTGCACGCCCCCTGCAAGTGCTGAAAGGAGCACCCACAGTCCACTTGCTGATATGCAAATTGAAGATGTCACTGTTGAAGTACAACAGGATGAGGATACTGGTGTAGCTGGTGCTGAGGAGGAAGTTGGCGAGGAGGATTCTGATGGTGATGTGGTTTGTTTAAATCAGGCTCCGGGGGAGACAGTTGTTGTCCGTGGGATGAAAAAGCCCATCACGGTCATGCCTGGGCAGAAGACCAAACATTCCACCTCTTTGGTCTGGCAATATTTCTATCCAAATCCGGACAACAACTGTCTTGCCATATGTACCATATGTAAAGGTGAAATAAGTAGGGGTAGGGACGTCAACCACCTAGGAACATCCTCCCTTATACGGCACCTGCAGCGCGTTCATAAAAAGTTACTGTCAAGTTCAGAAACTTTGGCTAAGACCGTAAGCAGTCCAGGGACACCTAAATCCCGTTGTCCTGTTGTATCCAAGCGCCTGCAAACCACACCGTCAACTCCCTCCTCGTCAATTTCCTCCTTAGTCAGGATCGGAAGTAGTCCTGCAGGCCATGTCACTGGCATGACTGACTCTCCTATCCGGGATTCCTCTGGAGGATCCTGCATTGCTACGCCTACTGCTGCCGCTGCTGCTGTTGCTGCTGCTGGGAGTCGTTCATCATCCCAGAGAGGAAGTAGGAACACCACTACTTTTACTAAACAATTGACCCTCCAACAGTCCTTAGCGAGGAGGATGAAGTACGACAGCAGTCATCCTGAAGCAAAACGTATAACTGAGGCCTTGACTGCTATGTTGGTGTTAGACGTGTGTCCGGTATCCGCCATTAGTGCAGTGGGATCTAGACAATTGATGGAGGTAGTGTGTCCCCGGTTCCAAATCCCGTCTAGATTCCACTTCACTAGGCAGGCGATACCGAGACTGTACAGAAACCTCAGAAAAAGTGTCCTCAGTGTCCTGAAAAATGCCGTTGTACACAATGTCCACTTAACCACGGACATGTGGACAAGTGGAACAGGGCAGACTAAGGACTATATGACTGTGACAGCCCACTGGGTAGATGTATCACCTTACGCAGCAACAGCAGCAGCGTCACCAGTAGCAGCATCTCAGAAACGCCAGCTCGTTACAAGGCAGGCTACGCTGTGTATCACCGGTTTCAGTAAGAGGCACACCGCCGACAACCTCTTAGAGAAACTGAGGGAAATCATCGCCCAGTGGCTTACCCCACTTAGACTCTCCTGGGGATTTGTGATATCTGACAACGCCACCAATATTGTGCAGGCATTACATCTGGGCAAATTCCAGCACGTCCCATGTTTTGCTCACACAATAAACTTGGTGGTGCAGAATTTTCTGAAAAGCGACAGGGGCGTGCAGGAGACGCTTTGGGTGGCCCGAAAAATTTCTGGCCACTTTCGCCATTCAGCGACTGCGTGCCGAAGACTGGAGCGCCAGCAAACACTCTTGAACCTGCCCCGCCATCACCTGAAGCAAGAGGTTGTGACGCGGTGGAACTCAACCCTCTATATGCTTCAGAGGATGGAGGAGCAGCAAAAGGCCATACAAGCCTATACATCCACCTATGACATAGGCAAAGGAGGGGGTATGCACCTGACTCAAGCGCAGTGGAGAATGATTTCCGTGTTGTGCAAGGTTCTCCAGCCCTTCGAACTTGCCACACGTGAAGTCAGTTCAGACACAGCCAGCTTGAGTCAGGTCATTCCCCTCATCAGGCTTTTGCAGAAGCAGCTGGAGAAAGTGAAGGAGGAGCTAAGACGGAGCGATTCCGCTCGGCATGTGGGACTTGTGGATGAAGCCCTTCATTCGCTTTGCCAGGATTCCAGGGTGTTCAATCTGTTGAAATCAGACCACTACATTTTGGCCACCGTGCTTGATCCTAGGTTTAAAGCCTATGTGGTGTCTCTCTTTCCGGCCGACACAAGCCTGCAGAGGTGCAAAGACCTGCTGGTGAACACACTGTCAGCTGAAGCGGAACGTGACACGTCAACGGCTCCTTCTTCATTTTCTCCCGCAACTGGGGCTGCCAGGAAAAAACTTAGGTATCCTAAGCAACCCGCTGGCGGTGATGCAGGGCAGGCAGGACCAAGTTTGGACATCTGGTCCGGACTGAAGGACCTGGCAACAATTTCTGACATGTCTACTGTCACTGCATATGATACTGTCACCATTGACAGAATGGTGGAGGATTACATCGGTGACAGCATCCAAGTAGGCATGTCAGACAGTCCATACCTGTACTGGCAGGAAAAAGAGGCAATTTGGAGGCCCCTGTACAAGCTGGCTCTATTTTACCTGAGTTGCCCCCCCTCCAGTGTGTACTCCGAAAGAGTGTTTAGTGCAGCCGGGAACCTTGTCAGCGAAAGGCGTAGGAGGTTGCTTCCACAGAATGTGGAGAAGATGATGTTCATCAAAATGAATTATCAGCTCTTCCAGGGAGACCAGCCTCCAGAAGGTACAGAGGGACCTGTGGTGGTGGATTCAAGGGGGACGAGTTAATACTTTGTGAGGATGTACACACTGAAGAGGGTGAGGAATCGGTGGATGAGGAGGATGAGGATGACATCTTGCCTCCGTAGAGCCAGTTTGTGCAGGGACACATTAATTGCCAGCTTGTTTTGTGGGGGCCCAAACGAACTAATCATTTCAGCCACAGTTGTGTGGCAGACCCTGGCGCTGAAATGATTAATTTGTTAAAGTGTGCATGTCCTGTTTATACAACATAAGGGTGGGTGGGAGGGCCCAAGGACAATTCCATCTTGCACTTCTTTTTTTTCTTTGCATTATGTACAGTTTGGGGCCTAGTTTTTCTAACTGCCATCCTGTCTGCCACTGCAGTGTCACTCCTAGATGGGTCACGTGTTTGTGCCGCCCACTCGTGTCGCTTAGCATAGTCATCCAACTACCTCGGTGCAACCTTTTGGACATGAAAACACTATTGTGAGGTGTGAGGTGTTCAGAATAGACTGGAAATGAGTGGAAATTAAGGTTATTGAGGTTAATAATAGCATAGGAGCAGAGAAACCAACAAATTCTGTGATTTTAGCTGTTTTTATGCTTTTTAAAAAAAAAATACAGATCCAAAACACAAAACCCAGAACCCAAAACACGGAAGGGTGGTTTTGGCAAAACCAATCCAGATCCAAAACACGAAGAAAGATCCAGATCCAAAACCAAAACACAAAACACGAAAAGTGGCCGGTGCACACCCCTAGTATGTATACAGATATAGAGATGTGATTATGGAGGTACAGTGATGTACAGTAAGTACACAGGTATAGAGATGTAATTATGCAGGTACAGTGATGTATGTATACAGGTATAGTAATGTGATTATGCAGGTACAGTGATGTATGTATACAGGTATAGTAATGTGATTATGCAGGTACAGTGATGCATGTATACAGGTATAGAGATGTTATTATGGAGGTACAGTCATGTATGTATACAGGTATAGTAATGTGATTATGCAGGTACAGTGATGTATGTATACATATATAGAGATGTTATTATGGAGGTACAGTGATGTATGTATACAGGTATAGAGATGTGATTATGCAGGTACAGTGATGTATGTATACAGGTATAGTAAAGTGAATATGCAGATATAGTGATGTATGTATACAGGTATAGTAATGTGATTATGCAGGTACAGTGATGTATGTATACAGGTATAGTAATGTGATTATGCAGGTACAGTGATGTATGTACACAGGTATAGTAATGTGATTATGCAGGTACAGTGATGTATGTATACAGGTATAGAGATGTTATTATGGAGGTACAGTGATGTATGTATACAGGTATAGAGATGTTATTATGGAGGTACAGTGATGTATGTATACAGGTATAGAGATGTTATTATGGAGGTACAGTGATGTATGTATACAGGTATAGAGATGTGATTAGGCAGGTACAGTGATGAATGTATACAGGTATAGAGATGTGATTAGGCAGGTACAGTGATGTATGTATACAGGTATAGTAATGTGATTATGCAGGTACAGTGATGTATGTATACATATATAGAGATGTTATTAAGGAGGTACAGTGATGTATGTATACAGGTATAGAGATGTGATTATGCAGGTACAGTGATGTACAGTAAGTACACAGGTATAGAGATGTCATTATGCAGGTACAGTGATGTATGTATACAGGTATAGTAATGTGATTATGCAGGTACAGTGATGTATGTATGCAGGTATAGAGATGTTATTATGGAGGTACAGTGATGTATGTATACAGGTATAGTAATGTGATTATGCAGGTACAGTGATGTATGTATACATATATAGAGATGTGATTATGCAGGTACAGTGATGTATGTATACAGGTATAGAGATGTTATTATGGAGGTACAGTGATGCATGTATACAGGTATAGAGATGTTATTATGGAGGTACAGTGATCTATGTATACAGGTATAGAGATGTGATTATGCAGATATAGTGATGTATGTATACAGGTATAAAGATCTGATTATGCAGGTACAGTGATGTATGTATACAGGTATAAAGATCTGATTATGCAGGTACAGTGATGTATGTATACAGGTATAGAGATGTTATTATGGAGGTACAGTGATGTATGTATACAGGTATAGAGATGTGATTATGCAGGTACAGTGATGTACAGTAAGTACACAGGTATACAGATGTGATTATGCAGGTACAGTGATGTATGTATACCGGTATAGAGATGTTATTATGGAGGTACAGTGATGTATGTATACAGGTATAGTAATGAGATTATGCAGGTACAGTGATGTATGTATACAGGCATAGAGATGTGATTATGCAGGTACAGTGATGTATGTATACAGGTATAGAGATGTGATTATGGAGGTACAGTGATTTATGTATACAGGTATAGTAATGAGATTATGCAGGTACAGTGATGCATGTATACAGGTATAGAGATGTTATTATGCAGGTACAGTGATGTATGTATACAGGTATAGTAATGAGATTATGCAGGTACAGTGATGTATGTATACAGGTATAGAGATGTGATTATGCAGGTACAGTGATGTATGTATACAGGTATAGAGATGTGATTATGCAGATACAGTGATGTATGTATACAGGTATAGAGATGTGATTATTCAGGTACAGTGATGTATGTATACAGGTATAGAGATGTTATTATGGAGGTACAGTGATGTATGTATACAGGTATAGTAATGTGATTATGCAGATACAGTGAGGTATGTATACAGGTACAGAGATGTTATTATGGAGGTACAGTGATGTATGTATACAGGTATAGACATGTGATTATGCAGGTACAGTGATGTATGTATACAGGTATAGTAATGTGATTATGCAGGTACAGTGATGTATGTATACAGGTATAGTAATGTGAATATGCAGATATAGTGATGTATGTATACAGGTATAGTAATGTGATTATGGAGGTACAGTGATGTATGTATACAGGTATAGTAATGTGATTATGCAGGTACAGTGATGTATGTATACATATATAGAGATGTGATTATGCAGGTACAGTGATGTATGTATACAGGTATAGAGATGTGATTATGCAGGTACAGTGATGTATGTATACAGGTATAGTAATGTGATTATGCAGGTACAGTGATGTATGTATACAGGTATAGAGATGTGATTATGGAGGTACAGTGATGTATGTATACAGGTATAGTAATGTGATTATGCAGGTACAGTGATGTATGTATACATATATAGAGATGTGATTATGCAGGTACAGTGATGTATGTATACTGGTATAGAGATGTTATTATGGAGGTACAGTGATGTATGTATACAGGTATAGTAATGTGATTATGCAGGTACAGTGATGTATGTATACAGGTATAGAGATGTGATTATGCAGGTACAGTGATGTATGTATACAGGTATAGTAATGTGATTATGCAGGTACAGTGATGTATGTATACATATATAGAGATGTGATTATGCAGGTACAGTGATGTATGTATACAGGTATAGAGATGTGATTATGCAGGTACAGTGATGTATGTATACAGGTATAGTAATGTGATTATTAGGGGTGTGCACCGGCCACTTTTCGTGTTTTATGTTTTGGTTTTGGATCTGGATCTTTCTTCGTGTTTTGGATCTGGATTGGTTTTGCCAGAACCACCCTTCCGTGTTTTGGGTTCTGGGTTTTGAGTTTTGGATCTGTATTTTTTTTTAAAAAAGCATAAAAACAGCTAAAATCACAGAATTTGTAGGTTTTTCTGCTCCTATGCTATTATTAACCTCAATAACCTTAATTTCCACTCATTTCCAGTCTATTCTGAACACCTCACACCTCACAATAGTGTTTTTATGTCCAAAAGGTTGCACCGAGGTAGCTGGATGACTATGCTAAGCGACACGAGTGGGCTGCACAAACACGTGACCCATCTAGGAGTGACACTGCAGTGGCAGACATGATGGCAGTTAGAAAAACTAGGCCCCAAACTGTACATAATGCAAAGAAAAAATAGAGGTGCAAGATGGAATTGTCCTTGGGCCCTCCCACCCACCCTTATGTTGTATAAACAGGACATGCACACTTTAAGAAATCAATCATTTCAGCGCCAGGGTCTGCCACACAACTGTGGCTGAAATGATTGGTTCGTTTGGGCCCCCACAAAACAAGCTGGCAATTAATGTGTCCCTGCACAAACTGGCTCTACGGAGGCAAGATGTCATCCTCATCCTCCTCATCCACCGATTCCTCACCCTCTTCAGTGTGTACATCCTCATCCTCACAAAGTATTAACTCGTCCCCACTTGAATCCACCACCACAGGTCCCTCTGTACCTTCTGGAGGCTGGTCTCCCTGGAAGAGCTGATAATTCATTTTGCTGAACATCATCTTCTCCACATTCTGTGGAAGCAACCTCCTACGCCTTTCGCTGACAAGGTTCCCGGCTGCACTAAACACTCTTTCGGAGTACACACTGGAGGCGGGGCAACTCAGGTAAAATAGAGCCAGTTTGTACAGGGGCCTCCAAATTGCCTCTTTTTCCTGCCAGTACAGGTATGGACTGTCTGACATGCCTACTTGGATGCTGTCACCGATGTAATCCTCCACAATTCTGTCAATGGTGACAGTATCATATGCAGTGACAGTAGACATGTCAGAAATTGTTGCCAGGTCCTTCAGTCTGGACCAGATGTCCAAACTTGGTCCTGCCTGCCCTGCATCACCGCCAGCAGGTTGCTTAGGATACCTAAGTTTTTTCCTGGCAGCCCCAGTTGCGGGAGAAAATGAAGAAGGAGCTGTTGACGTTTCACGTTCCGCTTCAGCTGACAGTGTGTTCACCAGCAGGTCTTTGCACCTCTGCAGGCTTGTGTCGGCCGGAAAGAGAGACACCACATAGGCTTTAAACCTAGGATCGAGCACGGTGGCCAAAATGTAGTGGTCTGATTTCAACAGATTGACCACCCTGGAATCCTGGCAAAGCGAATGAAGGGCTTCATCCACAAGTCCCACATGCCGAGCGGAATCGCTCCGTCTTAGCTCCTCCTTCACTTTCTCCAGCTGCTTCTGCAAAAGCCTGATGAGGGGAATGACCTGACTCAAGCTGGCAATGTCTGAACTGACTTCACGTGTGGCAAGTTCGAAGGGCTGGAGAACCTTGCACAACACGGAAATCATTCTCCACTGCGCTTGAGTCAGGTGCATACCCCCTCCTTTGCCTATGTCATAGGTGGATGTATAGGCTTGTATGGCCTTTTGCTGTTCCTCCATCCTCTGAAGCATATAGAGGGTTGAGTTCCACCGCGTCACAACCTCTTGCTTCAGGTGATGGTGGGGCAGGTTCAAGAGTGTTTGCTGGCGCTCCAGTCTTCGGCACGCAGTCGCTGAATGGCGAAAGTGGCCAGAAATTTTTCGGGCCACCCAAAGCGTCTCCTGCACGCCCCTGTCGCTTTTCAGAAAATTCTACACCACCAAGTTTATTGTGTGAGCAAAACATGGGACGTGCTGGAATTTGCCCAGATGTAATGCCCGCACAATATTGGTGGGGTTGTCAGATATCACAAATCCCCAGGAGAGTCTAAGTGGGGTAAGCCACTGAGCGATGATTTCCCTCAGTTTCTCTAAGAGGTTGTCGGCGGTGTGCCTCTTACTGAAACCGGTGATACACAGCGTAGCCTGCCTTGGAACGAGCTGGCGTTTCTGAGATGCTGCTACTGGTGACGCTGCTGCTGTTGCTGCGTAAGGTGATACATCTACCCAGTGGGCTGTCACAGTCATATAGTCCTTAGTCTGCCCTGTTCCACTTGTCCACATGTCCGTGGCTAAGTGGACATTGTGTACAACGGCATTTTTCAGGACACTGAGGACACTTTTTCTGACGTTTCTGTACAGTCTCGGTATCGCCTGCCTAGTGAAGTGAAATCTAGACGGGATTTGGAACCGGGGACACACTACCTCCATCAATTGTCTAAATCCCACTGCACTAATGGCGGATACCGGACGCACGTCTAACACCAACATAGCAGTCAAGGCCTCAGTTATACGTTTTGCTTCAGGATGACTGCTGTCGTACTTCATCCTCCTCGCTAAGGACTGTTGGAGGGTCAATTGTTTAGTAAAAGTAGTGGTGTTCCTACTTCCTCTCTGGGATGATGAACGACTCCCAGCAGCAGCAACAGCAGCAGCGGCAGCAGTAGGCGTAGCAATGCAGGATCCTCCGGAGGAAGCCCGGATAGGAGAGTCAGTCATGCCAGTGACATGGCCTGCAGGACTACTTCCGATCCTGACTAAGGAGGAAATTGACGAGGAGGGAGTTGACGGTGTGGTTTGCAGGCGCTTGGATACAACAGGACAACGGGATTTAGGTGTCCCTGGACTGCTTACGGTCTTAGCCAAAGTTTCTGAACTTGACAGTAACTTTTTATGAACGCGCTGCAGGTGCCGTATAAGGGAGGATGTTCCTAGGTGGTTGACGTCCCTACCCCTACTTATTTCACCTTTACATATGGTACATATGGCAAGACAGTTGTTGTCCGGATTTGGATAGAAATATTGCCAGACCAAAGAGGTGGAATGTTTGGTCTTCTCCCCAGGCATGACCGTGATGGGCTTTTTCATCCCACGGACAACAACTGTCTCCCCCGGAGCCTGATTTAAACAAACCACATCACCATCAGAATCCTCCTCGCCAACTTCCTCCTCAGCGCCAGCTACACCAGTATCCTCATCCTGTTGTACTTCAACAGTGACATCTTCAATTTGCATATCAGCAAGTGGACTGTGGGTGCTCCTTTCAGCACTTGCAGGGGGCGTGCAAATGGTGGAAAGAGCCACCTCTTCCCGTCCAGTGCTGGGAAGGTCAGGCATCGCAACCACCACCACACTTGGACTCTCCTTGGGGATTTGTGATATCTTCTTAGAAAGCACAGTTCTTCGCTGTGCTTTTGCCAGCTTAACTCTTTTGATTTTTTTAGTGGGAGTAGGGCTTCCATCGTCATGTGAAGCTGAACCACTAGTCATGAACATACTAGGGATCGACCTTAGCCGTTCCTTGCCACTCCGTGTCGTAAATGGCATATTGGCAAGTTTACGTTTCTCTTCAGCTCATTTAAATGTCTTTTTCAAGGTCATTTTCCTGAACTTTGCCATTTGGGATTGTATGTGCCCTCTACTATGACATTGGGCATCGGCCTTGGCAGATGACGTTGATGGCATGTTATCGTCTATGTCATGAATAGTGGCAGCAGCTTCAGCACTAGGAGGAAGTGGTTCTTGATCTTTCTCTATTTTATTTTTATCGGAGAAAGTTTGGTCCTCCATCTATGTTATATCAATTTGATATATACGTGCGGCTAAACAAAGAAAATATTTTTTTTTTTGGTTTGGACTGGAGTGTACTTTCGGGGGTTACAGCACCCTTAACGGTCAAGCCAGCCGGCCCTTTACTTATGACACAGGCGCACGCTTGGCACTACTTTGTTGATGCACGTGCGGCTACTGCGCACACAATTCACAAACACAGAAAATAATTTTTTTTTTGGTTTGGACTGGAGTGTACTTTCGGGGGTTACAGCACCCTTAACGGTCAAGCCAGCCGGCCCTTTACTTATGACACAGGCGCACGCTTGGCACTACTTTGTTGATGCACGTGCGGCTACTGCGCACACAATTCACAAACACAGAAAATAATTTTTTTTTTGGTTTGGACTGGAGTGTACTTTGGGGGTTACAGCACCTTTTAACGGTCAAGCCAGCCGGCCCTTTACTTATGACACAGGCACACGCTTGGCACTACTTTGTTGATGCACGTGCGGCTACTGCGCACACAATTCACAAACACAGAAAATAATTTTTTTTTTGGTTTGGACTGGAGTGTACTTTCGGGGGTTACAGCACCCTTAACGGTCAAGCCAGCCGGCCCTTTACTTATGACACAGGCGCACGCTTGGCACTACTTTGTTGATGCACGTGCGGCTAATGCGCACACAATTCACAAACACAGAAAATATATATTTTTTTGGTTTGGACTGGAGTGTACTTTCGGGGGTTACAGCACCCTTTAACGGTCAAGCCAGCCGGCCATTTACTTATGACACAGGCGAACGCTTGGCACTACTTTGTTGATGCACGTGCGGCTACTGCGCACACAATTCACAAACACAGAAACTAATTTTTTTTTTGGTTTGGACTGGAGTGTACTTTCGGGGGTTACAGCACCCTTAACGGTCAAGCCAGCCGGCCCTTTACTTATGACACAGGCGCACGTTTGGCACTACTTTGTTGATGCACGTGCGGCTACTGCGCACACAATTCACAAACACAGAAAATAATTTTTTTTTTGGTTTGGACTGGAGTGTACTTTCGGGGGTTACAGCACCCTTAACGGTCAAGCCAGCCGGCCCTTTACTTATGACACAGGTGCACGTTTGGCACTACTTTGTTGATGCACGTGCGGCTACTGCGCACACAATTCACAAACACAGAAAATAATTTTTTTTTTGGTTTGGACTGGAGTGTACTTTCGGGGGTTACAGCACCCTTAACGGTCAAGCCAGCCGGCCCTTTACTTATGACACAGGCGCACGCTTGGCCCTACTTTGTTGATGCACGTGCGGCTACTGCGCACACAATTCACAAACACAGCAAATAATTTTTTTTTTGGTTTGGACTGGAGTGTACTTTGGGGGTTACAGCACCCTTTAATGGTCAAGCCAGCCGGCCCTTTACTTATGACACAGGCGCACGCTTGGCACTACTTTGTTGATGCACGTATGGCTACTGCGCACACAATTCACAAACACAGAAAATATTTTTTTTTTTGGTTTGGACTGGAGTGTACTTTCGGGGGTTACAGCACCCTTATCGGTCAAGCCAGCCGGCCCTTTACTTATGACACAGGCGCACGCTTGGCACTACTTTGTTGATGCACGTGCGGCTACTGCGCACACAATTCACAAACACAGAAAATAATTTTTTTTTTGGTTTGGACTGGAGTGTACTTTCGGGGGTTACAGCACCCTTATCGGTCAAGCCAGCCGGCCCTTTACTTATGACACAGGCGCACGCTTGGCACTACTTTGTTGATGCACGTGCGGCTACTGCGCACACAATTCACAAACACAGAAAATATATATTTTTTTGGTTTGGACTGGAGTGTACTTTGGGGGTTACAGCACCCTTTAACGGTCAAGCCAGCCGGCCCTTTACTTATGACACAGGCGCACGCTTGGCACTACTTTGTTGATGCACGTGCGGCTACTGCGCACACAATTCACAAACACAGAAAATAATTTTTTTTTTGGTTTGGACTGGAGTGTACTTTCGGGGGTTACAGCACCCTTAACGGTGAAGCCAGCTGGCCCTTTACTTATGACACAGGCGCACGTTTGGCACTACTTTGTTGATGCACGTGCGGCTACTGCGCACACAATTCACAAACACAGAAAATAATTTCTTTTTTGGTTTGGACTGGAGTGTACTTTCGGGGGTTACAGCACCCTTAACGGTCAAGCCAGCCGGCCCTTTACTTATGACACAGGCGCACGTTTGGCACTACTTTGTTGATGCACGTGCTGCTACTGCGCACACAATTCAGAAACACAGAAAATAATTTTTTTTTTGGTTTGGACTGGAGTGTACTTTTGGGGGTTACAGCACCCTTAACGGTCAAGCCAGCCGGCCCTTTACTTATGACACAGGCGCACGCTTGGCACTACTTTGTTGATGCACGTGCGGCTACTGCGCACACAATTCACAAACACAGAAAATAAATTTTTTTTTGGTTTGGACTGGAGTGTACTTTGGGGGTTACAGCACCCTTTAACGGTCAAGCCAGCCGGCCCTTTACTTATGACACAGGCGCACGCTTGGCACTACTTTGTTGATGCACGTGTGGCTACTGCGCACACAATTCACAAACACAGAAAATAATTTTTTTTTTGGTTTGGACTGGAGTGTACTTTCGGGGGTTACAGCACCCTTAACGGTCAAGCCAGCCGGCCCTTTACTTATGACACAGGCGCACGCTTGGCACTACTTTGTTGATGCACGTGCGGCTACTGCGCACACAATTCACAAACACAGAAAATAATTTTTTTTTTGGTTTGGACTGGAGTGTACTTTCGGGGGTTACAGCACCCTTAACGGTCAAGCCAGCCGGCCCTTTACTTATGACACAGGCGCACGCTTGGCACTACTTTGTTGATGCACGTGCGGCTACTGCGCACACAATTCACAAACACAGAAAATATATATTTTTTTGGTTTGGACTGGAGTGTACTTTGGGGGTTACAGCACCCTTTAACGGTCAAGCCAGCCGGCCCTTTACTTATGACACAGGCGCACGCTTGGCACTACTTTGTTGATGCACGTGCGGCTACTGCGCACACAATTCACAAACACAGAAAATAATTTTTTTTTTGGTTTGGACTGGAGTGTACTTTTGGGGGTTACAGCACCCTTAACGGTGAAGCCAGCTGGCCCTTTACTTATGACACAGGCGCACGTTTGGCACTACTTTGTTGATGCACGTGCTGCTACTGCGCACACAATTCAGAAACACAGAAAATAATTTTTTTTTTGGTTTGGACTGGAGTGTACTTTCGGGGGTTACAGCACCCTTTACGGTCAAGCCAGCCGGCCCTTTACTTATGACACAGGCGCACGCTTGGCACTACTTTGTTGATGCACATGCGGCTACTGCGCACACAATTCACAAACACAGAAAATATTTTTTTTTTTGGTTTGGACTGGAGTGTACTTTGGGGGTTACAGCACCCTTTAACGGTCAAGCCAGCCGGCCCTTTACTTATGACACAGGCGCACGCTTGGCACAACTTTGTTGATGCACGTGCTTGCTACTGCGCACACAATTCACAAACACAGAAAATAATTTTTTTTTTGGTCTGGACTGGAGTGTACTTTGGGGGTTACAGCACCCTTAACGGTCAAGCCAGCCGGCCCTTTACTTATGACACAGGCGCACGCTTGGCACTACTTTGTTGATGCACGTGCGGCTACTGCGCACACAATTCACAAACACAGAAAATTATTTTTTTTTTGGTTTGGACTGGAGTGTACTTTCGGGGGTTACAGCACCCTTTACGGTCAAGCCAGCCGGCCCTTTACTTATTACACAGGCGCACGCTTGGCACTACTTTGTTGATGCACGTGCGGCTACTGCGCACACAATACACAAACACAGAAAATAATTTTTTTTTTGGTTTGGACTGGAGTGTACTTTCGGGGGTTACAGCACCCTTAACGGTCAAGCCAGCCGGGCCTTTACTTATGACACAGGGGCACGCTTGGCACTACTTTGTTGATGCACGTGCGGCTACTGCGCACACAATTCACAAACACAGAAAATAATTTTTTTTTTGGTTTGGACTGGAGTGTACTTTCGGGGGTTACAGCACCCTTAACGGTCAAGCCAGCCGGCCCTTTACTTATGACACAGGCGCACGCTTGGCACTACTTTGTTGATGCACGTGCGGCTACTGCGCACACAATTCACAAGCACAGAAAATATATTATTTTTTTAGCACTTGGGGGGAGCACCCCTGATGGACAGAGCACCCCCTGGACAACACTACAGCACCCCTTTAGGACTGGGACACTGCACAGGACTTTGGAGTGGACACAGCCCCTATGGAGAACTGACTGCACAACACAGTCCAGCCAGCCCCTATGGACTTTGAAGTAGTGGACACAGCCCCTATTAACAACAGCAGCACAGCACAACACAGCCAGCCCCTATGGACTTTGAAGTAGTGGACAACAGCAGCACTACACTACACTACACTACACAGCCGTAACTCCCACCCTCCCTCTTCACTGTCCACAGCCGAGTGAGAAAATGGCGCCGACGCGGGTACCTTATATAGGATCCAAAACCCGCGAGACTCGGAAGGCGGGATGACGACGTTTTGCCTCGATTTCAGATCCGAGTCAGGCGGGAAAAGTCGAGCCTGACTCGGATCGGACTCGGATCGGGGGGGCTCGGGGGGGTTCGGATTTCAGAAATCCGAACCCGCTCACCCCTAGTGATTATGCAGGTACAGTGATGTATGTATACAGTTATAGAGATGTGATTATGCAGGTACAGTGATGTATGTATACAGTTATAGAGATGTGATTATGCAGGTACAGTGATGTATGTATACAGGTATAGTAATGTGATTATGCAGGTACAGTGATGTATGTATACATATATAGAGATGTTATTATGGCGGTACAGTGATGTATGTATACAGGTATAAAGATCTGATTATGCAGGTACAGTGATGAATGTATACAGGTATAGAGATGTTATTATGGAGGTACAGTGATGTATGTATACAGGTATAGAGATGTGATTATACAGGTACAGTGATGTATGTATGCAGGTATAGTAATGTGTTTGTGTGCACTTTAGCCGCACGTATATATATCAATATAACATAAATGGAGGACCAAACTTTCTCCGATAAAAATAAAATAGGGAAAGATCAAGAACCTCTTCCTCCTAGTGCTGTTGCTGCTGCTGGGAGTTGTTCATCATCCCAGAGAGGAAGTAGGAACATCACTACTTTTACTAAACAATTGACCCTCCAACAGTCCCTAGGAGGATGAAGTACGACAGCAGTCATCCTGAAGCAAAACGTATAACTGAGGCCTTGACTGCTATGTTGGTGTTAAACGTGCGTCCGGTATCCGACATTAGTGCAGTGGGATTTAGACAATTGATGGAGGTAGTGTGTCCTCGGTTCCAAATCCCGTCTAGATTCCACCTGCATCCTCAAAGCAGCAGCGACAAGCGTGCGTCTGTCTGTTAAAGGGTGGTGACACCCTCAAAGTGTGCTACACAAACAATTAAAATATTGTTCTTTTTTTTTTGGTCTTTGTGAAATGTGTGGGCTGTAGCCGCACCTGCATCCTTAAAGCAGCAGCGACAAGCGTGCGTCTGTCTGTTAAAGGGTGGTGTAACTCTCAAAGTGCTCCAAAAAATAAAAAACTATTTTTTTAATGTGTTTGTGACTTGTGTGCGATGTAGCCGCACCTGCATCCTTAAAGCAGCAGCGACAAGCGTGCGTCTGTCTGTTAAAGGGTGGTGTAACTCTCAAAGTGCTCCAAAAAATAAAAAACTATTTTTTTAATGTGTTTGTGACTTGTGTGCGATGTAGCCGCACCTGCATCCTTAAAGCAGCAGCGACAAGCGTGCGTCTGTCTGTTAAAGGGTGGTGACACCCTCAAAGTGTGCTACACAAACAATAAAAATATTCTTCTTCTTTTTTCTGTCTATGTGAATTGTGTGGGCTGTAGCCGCACCTGCATCCTTAAAGCAGCAGCGACAAGCGTGCGTCTGTCTGTTAAAGGGTGGTGACACCCTCAAAGTGTTCTACACAAACAATTAAAATATTGTTCTTTTTTTTCGGTCTTTGTGAAATGTGTGGGCTGTAGCCGCACCTGCATCCTTAAAGCAGCAGCGACAAGCGTGCGTCTGTCTGTTAAAGGGTGGTGTAACTCTCAAAGTGTTCCAAAAAATAAAAAACTATTTTTTTAATGTGTTTGTGACTTGTGTGCGATGTAGCCACACTTGCATCCTCAAAGCAGCAGCGACAAGCGTGCGTCTGTCTGTTAAAGGGTGGTGACACCCTCAAAGTGTGCTACAGAAACAATTAAAATATTGTTCTTTTTTTTTCTGTCTATGTGAATTGTGTGGGCTGTAGCCGCACCTGCATCCTTAAAGCAGCAGCGACAAGCGTGCGTCTGTCTGTTAAAGGGTGGTGACACCTCAAAGTGTTCTACACAAACAATTAAAATATTGTTCTTTTTTTTTCGGTCTTTGTGAAATGTGTGGGCTGTAGCCGCACCTGCATCCTTAAAGCAGCAGCGACAAGCGTGCGTCTGTCTGTTAAAGGGTGGTGACACCTCAAAGTGTTCTACACAAACAATTAAAATATTCTTCTTCTTTTTTCTGTCTTTGTGAATTGTGTGGGCTGTAGCCGCACTTGCATCCTCAAAGCAGCAGCGACAAGCATGCGTCTGTCTGTTAAAGGGTGGTGTAACCCTCAAAGTGTGCTCCACAAACAATAAAAATATTCTTTTTTTTTTTCTGTCTTTGTGAATTGTGTGGGCTGTAGCCGCACTTGAATCCTCAAAGCAGCAGCGACAAGCGTGCGTCTGTCTGTTAAAGGATTACATCGGTGACAGCATCCAAGTAGGCATGTCAGACAGTCCGTACCTGTACTGGCAGGAAAAAGAAGCAATTTGGAGGTCCCTGTACAAACTGGCTCTATTTTACCTGAGTTGCCCCCCCTCCAGTGTGTACTCCGAAAGAGTGTTTAGTGCAGCCGGGAACCTTGTCAGCGAAAGGCGTAGGAGGTTGCTTCCACAAAATGTGGAGAAGATGATGTTCATAAAATGAATTATCAACTCTTCCAGGGAGACCAGCCTCCAGAACGTACAGAGGGACCTGTGGTTCCAGCAGGGACGAATTAATACTCTGTGAGGATGAGGATGTACACACTGAAGAGGGTGAGGAATCGGTGGATGAGGATGACATCTTGCCTCCGTAGAGCCAGTTTGTGCAGGGACACATTAATTGCCAGCTTGTTTTGTGGGGGCCCAAACGAACCAATCATTTCAGCCACAGTTGTGTGGCAGACCCTGGCGCTGAAATGATTGATTTGTTAAAGTGTGCATGTCCTGTTTATACAACATAAGGGTGGGTGGGAGGGCCCAAGGACAATTCCATCTTGCACTTCTTTTTTTTCTTTGCATTATGTACAGTTTGGGGCCTAGTTTTTCTAACTGCCATCCTGTCTGCCACTGCAGTGTCACTCCTAGATGGGTCACGTGTTTGTGCCGCCCACTCGTGTCGCTTAGCATAGTCATCCAGCTACCTCGGTGCAACCTTTTGGACATGAAAACACTATTGTGAGGTGTGAGGTGTTCAGAATAGACTGGAAATGAGTGGAAATTAAGGTTATTGAGGTTAATAATAGCATAGGAGCAGAGAAACCAACAAATTCTGTGATTTTAGCTGTTTTTATGCTTTTTTTAAAAAAAATACAGATCCAAAACACAAAACCCAGAACCCAAAACACGGAAGGGTGGTTTTGGCAAAACCAATCCAGATCCAAAACACGAAGAAAGATCCACATCCAAAACCAAAACACAAAACACGAAAAGTGGCCGGTGCACACCCCTAGTATGTATACAGGTATAGTAATGTGATTATGCAGGTACAGTGATGTATGTATACATATATAGAGATGTTATTAAGGAGGTACAGTGATGTATGTATACAGGTATAGAGATGTGATTATGCAGGTACAGTGATGTACAGTAAGTACACAGGTATAGAGATGTCATTATGCAGGTACAGTGATGTATGTATACAGGTATAGTAATGTGATTATGCAGGTACAGTGATGTATGTATACAGGTATAGAGATGTTATTATGGAGGTACAGTGATGTATGTATACAGGTATAGTAATGTGATTATGCAGGTACAGTGATGTATGTATACATATATAGAGATGTGATTATGCAGGTACAGTGATGTATGTATACAGGTATAGAGATGTTATTATGGAGGTACAGTGATGCATGTATACAGGTATAGAGATGTTATTATGGAGGTACAGTGATCTATGTATACAGTTATAGAGATGTGATTATGCAGATATAGTGATGTATGTATACAGGTATAAAGATCTGATTATGCAGGTACAGTGATGTATGTATACAGGTATAAAGATCTGATTATGCAGGTACAGTGATGTATGTATACAGGTATAGAGATGTTATTATGGAGGTACAGTGATGTATGTATACAGGTATAGAGATGTGATTATGCAGGTACAGTGATGTACAGTAAGTACACAGGTATACAGATGTGATTATGCAGGTACAGTGATGTATGTATACCGGTATAGAGATGTTATTATGGAGGTACAGTGATGTATGTATACAGGTATAGTAATGAGATTATGCAGGTACAGTGATGTATGTATACAGGTATAGAGATGTGATTATGCAGGTACAGTGATGTATGTATACAGGTATAGTGATGTGATTATGGAGGTACAGTGATGTATGTATACAGGTATAGAGATGTTATTATGCAGGTACAGTGATGTATGTATACAGGTATAGAGATGTGATTATGGAGGTACAGTGATGTATGTATACAGGTATAGTAATGAGATTATGCAGGTACAGTGATGCATGTATACAGGTATAGAGATGTTATTATGCAGGTACAGTGATGTATGTATACAGGTATAGTAATGAGATTATGCAGGTACAGTGATGCATGTATACAGGTATAGAGATGTGATTATGCAGGTACAGTGATGTATGTATACAGGTATAGAGATGTGATTATGCAGTTACAGTGATGTATGTATACAGGTATAGAGATGTGATTATTCAGGTACAGTGATGTATGTATACAGGTATAGAGATGTTATTATGGAGGTACAGTGATGTATGTATACAGGTATAGTAATGTGATTATGCAGATATAGTGAGGTATGTATACAGGTATAGAGATGTTATTATGCAGGTACAGTGATGTATGTATACAGGTATAGAGATGTGATTATGCAGGTACAGTGATGTATGTATACAGGTATAGAGATGTGATTATGCAGGTACAGTGATGTATGTATACAGGTATAGTAATGTGATTATGCAGGTACAGTGATGTATGTATACATATATAGAGATGTGATTATGCAGGTACAGTGATGTATGTATACAGGTATAGAGATGTGATTATGCAGGTACAGTGATGTATGTATACAGGTATAGTAATGTGATTATGCAGGTACAGTGATGTATGTATACAGGTATAGAGATGTGATTATGCAGGTACAGTGATGTATGTATACAGGTATAGAGATGTGATTATGCAGGTACAGTGATGAATGTATACAGGTATAGAGATGTGATTATGCAGGTACAGTGATGTATGTTTACAGGTATAGAGATGTGATTATGCAGGTACAGTGATGTATGTATACAGGTATAGTAATGTGATTATGCAGGTACAGTGATGTATGTATACATGTATAGAGATGTTATTAAGGAGGTACAGTGATGTATGTATACAGGTATAGAGATGTGATTATGCAGGTACAGTGATGTACAGTAAGTACACAGGTATAGAGATGTCATTATGCAGGTACAGTGATGTATGTATACAGGTATAGTAATGTGATTATGCAGGTACAGTGATGTATGTATACAGGTATAGAGATGTTATTATGGAGGTACAGTGATGTATGTATACAGGTATAGTAATGTGATTATGCAGGTACAGTGATGTATGTATTAGGGGTGTGCACCGGCCACTTTTCGTGTTTTGTGTTTTGGTTTTGGATCTGGATCTTTCTTCGTGTTTTGGATCTGGATTGGTTTTGCCAAAACCACCCTTCCGTGTTTTGGGTTCTGGGTTTTGTGTTTTGGATCTGTATTTTTTTGAAAAAAAGCATAAAAACAGCTAAAATCACAGAATTTGTTGGTTTCTCTGCTCCTATGCTATTATTAACCTCAATAACCTTAATTTCCACTCATTTCCAGTCTATTCTGAACACCTCACACCTCACAATAGTGTTTTCATGTCCAAAAGGTTGCACCGAGGTAGCTGGATGACTATGCTAAGCGACACGAGTGGGCGGCACAAACACGTGACCCATCTAGGAGTGACACTACAGTGGCAGACAGGATGGCAGTTAGAAAAACTAGGCCCCAAACTGTACATAATGCAAAGAAAAAAAAGAAGTGCAAGATGGAATTGTCCTTGGGCCCTCCCACCCACCCTTATGTTGTATAAACAGGACATGCACACTTTAACAAATCAATCATTTCAGCGCCAGGGTCTGCCACACAACTGTGGCTGAAATGATTGGTTCGTTTGGGCCCCCACAAAACAAGCTGGCAATTAATGTGTCCCTGCACAAACTGGCTCTACGGAGGCAAGATGTCATCCTCATCCTCCTCATCCACCGATTCCTCACCCTCTTCAGTGTGTACATCCTCATCCTCACAAAGTATTAACTCGTCCCCACTTGAATCCACCACCACAGGTCCCTCTGTACCTTCTGGAGGCTGGTCTGCCTGGAAGAGCTGATAATTCATTTTGATGAACATCATCTTCTCCACATTCTGTGGAAGCAACCTCCTACGCCTTTCGCTGACAAGGTTCCCGGCTGCACTAAACACTCTTTCGGAGTACACACTGGAGGGGGGGCAACTCAGGTAAAATAGAGCCAGCTTGTACAGGGGCCTCCAAATTGCCTCTTTTTCCTGCCAGTACAGGTATGGACTGTCTGACATGCCTACTTGGATGCTGTCACCGATGTAATCCTCCACCATTCTGTCAATGGTGACAGTATCATATGCAGTGACAGTAGACATGTCAGAAATTGTTGCCAGGTCCTTCAGTCCGGACCAGATGTCCAAACTTGGTCCTGCCTGCCCTGCATCACCGCCAGCGGGTTGCTTAGGATACCTAAGTTTTTTCCTGGCAGCCCCAGTTGCGGGAGAAAATGAAGAAGGAGCCGTTGACGTGTCACGTTCCGCTTCAGCTGACAGTGTGTTCACCAGCAGGTCTTTGCACCTCTGCAGGCTTGTGTCGGCCGGAAAGAGAGACACCACATAGGCTTTAAACCTAGGATCAAGCACGGTGGCCAAAATGTAGTGGTCTGATTTCAACAGATTGACCACCCTGGAATCCTGGCAAAGCGAATGAAGGGCTTCATCCACAAGTCCCACATGCCGAGCGGAATCGCTCCGTCTTAGCTCCTCCTTCACTTTCTCCAGCTGCTTCTGCAAAAGCCTGATGAGGGGAATGACCTGACTCAAGCTGGCTGTGTCTGAACTGACTTCACGTGTGGCAAGTTCGAAGGGCTGGAGAACCTTGCACAACACGGAAATCATTCTCCACTGCGCTTGAGTCAGGTGCATACCCCCTCCTTTGCCTATGTCATAGGTGGATGTATAGGCTTGTATGGCCTTTTGCTGCTCCTCCATCCTCTGAAGCATATAGAGGGTTGAGTTCCACCGCATCACAACCTCTTGCTTCAGGTGATGGCGGGGCAGGTTCAAGAGTGTTTGCTGGCGCTCCAGTCTTCGGCACGCAGTCGCTGAATGGCGAAAGTGGCCAGAAATTTTTCGGGCCACCCAAAGCGTCTCCTGCACGCCCCTGTCGCTTTTCAGAAAATTCTGCACCACCAAGTTTATTGTGTGAGCAAAACATGGGACGTGCTGGAATTTGCCCAGATGTAATGCCCGCACAATATTGGTGGCGTTGTCAGATATCACAAATCCCCAGGAGAGTCTAAGTGGGGTAAGCCACTGGGCGATGATTTCCCTCAGTTTCTCTAAGAGGTTGTCGGCGGTGTGCCTCTTACTGAAACCGGTGATACACAGCGTAGCCTGCCTTGTAACGAGCTGGCGTTTCTGAGATGCTGCTACTGGTGACGCTGCTGCTGTTGCTGCGTAAGGTGATACATCTACCCAGTGGGCTGTCACAGTCATATAGTCCTTAGTCTGCCCTGTTCCACTTGTCCACATGTCCGTGGTTAAGTGGACATTGTGTACAACGGCATTTTTCAGGACACTGAGGACACTTTTTCTGACGTTTCTGTACAGTCTCGGTATCGCCTGCCTAGTGAAGTGGAATCTAGACGGGATTTGGAACCGGGGACACACTACCTCCATCAATTGTCTAAATCCCACTGCACTAATGGCGGATACCGGACGCACGTCTAACACCAACATAGCAGTCAAGGCCTCAGTTATACGTTCTGCTTCAGGATGACTGCTGTCGTACTTCATCCTCCTCGCTAAGGACTGTTGGAGGGTCAATTGTTTAGTAAAAGTAGTGGTGTTCCTACTTCCTCTCTGGGATGATGAACGACTCCCAGCAGCAGCAACAGCAGCAGCGGCAGCAGTAGGCGTAGCAATGCAGGATCCTCCAGAGGAATCCCGGATAGGAGAGTCAGTCATGCCAGTGACATGGCCTGCAGGACTACTTCCGATCCTGACTAAGGAGGAAATTGACGAGGAGGGAGTTGACGGTGTGGTTTGCAGGCGCTTGGATACAACAGGACAACGGGATTTAGGTGTCCCTGGACTGCTTACGGTCTTAGCCAAAGTTTCTGAACTTGACAGTAACTTTTTATGAACGCGCTGCAGGTGCCGTATAAGGGAGGATGTTCCTAGGTGGTTGACGTCCCTACCCCTACTTATTTCACCTTTACATATGGTACATATGGCAAGACAGTTGTTGTCCGGATTTGGATAGAAATATTGCCAGACCAAAGAGGTGGAATGTTTGGTCTTCTGCCCAGGCATGACCGTGATGGGCTTTTTCATCCCACGGACAACAACTGTCTCCCCCGGAGCCTGATTTAAACAAACCACATCACCATCAGAATCCTCCTCGCCAACTTCCTCCTCAGCGCCAGCTACACCAGTATCCTCATCCTGTTGTACTTCAACAGTGACATCTTCAATTTGCATATCAGCAAGTGGACTGTGGGTGCTCCTTTCAGCACTTGCAGGGGGCGTGCAAATGGTGGAAAGAGCCACCTCTTCACGTCCAGTGCTGGGAAGGTCAGGCATCGCAACCACCACCACACTTGGACTCTCCTTGGGGATTTGTGATATCTTCTTAGAAAGCACAGTTCTTCGCTGTGCTTTTGCCAGCTTAACTCTTTTGATTTTTTTAGTGGGAGGAGGGCTTCCATCGTCATGTGAAGCTGAACCACTAGTCATGAACATACTAGGGATCGACCTTAGCCGTTCCTTGCCACTCCGTGTCGTAAATGGCATATTGGCAAGTTTACGTTTCTCTTCAGCTGATTTAAATGTCTTTTTCAAGGTCATTTTCCTGAACTTTGCCATTTGGGATTGTATGTGCCCTCTACTATGACATTGGGCATCGGCCTTGGCAGACGACGTTGATGGCATGTTATCGTCTATGTCATGACTAGTGGCAGCAGCTTCAGCACTAGGAGGAAGTGGTTCTTGATCTTTCTCTATTTTATTTTTATCGGAGAAAGTTTGGTCCTCCATTTATGTTATATCGATTTGATATATACGTGCGGCTAAACACAGAAAATAATTTTTTTTTTGGTTTGGACTGGAGTGTACTTTGTGGGTTACAGCACCCTTTAACGGTCAAGCCAGCCGGCCCTTTACTTATGACACAGGCGCACTCTTGGCACTACTTTGTTGATGCACGTGCGGCTACTGCGCACACAATTCACAAACACAGAAAATAATTTTTTTTTGGTTTGGACTGGAGTGTACTTTCGGGGGTTACAGCACCCTTAACGGTCAAGCCAGCCGGCCCTTTACTTATGACACAGGCGCACGCTTGGCACTACTTTGTTGATGCACGTGCGGCTACTGCGCACACAATTCACAAACACAGAAAATTATTTTTTTTTTGGTTTGGACTGGAGTGTACTTTGGGGGTTACAGCACCCTTTAACGGTCAAGCCAGCCGGCCCTTTACTTATGACACAGGCGCACGCTTGGCACTACTTTGTTGATGCACGTGCGGCTACTGCGCACACAATTCACAAACACAGAAAATAATTTTTTTTTGGTTTGGACTGGAGTGTACTTTCGGGGGTTACAGCACCCTTTAACGGTCAAGCCAGCCGGCCCTTTACTTATGACACAGGTGCACGCTTGGCACTACTTTGTTGATGCACGTGCGGCTACTGCGCACACAATTCACAAACACAGAAAATAATTTTTTTTTTGGTTTGGACTGGAGTGTACTTTCGGGGGTTACAGCACCCTTAACGGTCAAGCCAGCCGGCCCTTTACTTATGACACAGGCGCACGCTTGGCACTACTTTGTTGATGCACGTGCGGCTACTGCGCACCCAATTCACAAACACAGAAAATATTTTTTTTTTGGTTTGGACTGGAGTGTACTTTCGGGGGTTACAGCACCCTTTAACGGTCAAGCCAGCCGGCCCTTTACTTATGACACAGGCGCACGCTTGGCACTACTTTGTTGATGCACGTGCGGCTACTGCGCACACAATTCACAAACACAGAAAATATATTATTTTTTTAGCACTTGGGGGGAGCGCCCCTGATGGACAGAGCACCCCCTGGATAACACTACAGCTCTCCTTTAGGACTGGGACACTGCACAGGACTTTGGAGTGGACACAGCCCCTATGGAGAACTGACTGCACAACACAGTCCAGCCAGCCCCTATGGACTTTGAAGTAGTGGACACAGCCCCTATTAACAACAGCAGCACAGCACAACACAGCCAGCCCCTATGGACTTTGAAGTAGTGGACAACAGCAGCACTACACTACACTACACTACACTACACAGCCCTAACTCCCACCCTCCCTCTTCACTGTCCACAGCCGAGTGAGAAAATGGCGCCGACGCGGGTACCTTATATAGGATCCAAAACCCGCGAGACTCGGAAGGCGGGATGATGACGTTTTGCCTCGATTTCAGATCCGAGTCAGGCGGGAAAAGTCGAGCCTGACTCGGATCGGACTCGGATCGGGGGGGCTCGGGGGGGTTCGGATTTTAGAAATCCGAACCCGCTCACCCCTAGTATGTATACATATATAGAGATGTGATTATGCAGGTACAGTGATGTATGTATACAGGTATAGAGATGTTATTATGGAGGTACAGTGATGCATGTATACAGGTTTAGAGATGTTATTATGGAGGTACAGTGATCTATGTATACAGTTATAGAGATGTGATTATGCAGATATAGTGATGTATGTATACAGGTATAAAGATCTGATTATGCAGGTACAGTGATGTATGTATACAGGTATAAAGATCTGATTATGCAGGTACAGTGATGTATGTATACAGGTATAGAGATGTTATTATGGAGGTACAGTGATGTATGTATACAGGTATAGAGATGTGATTATGCAGGTACAGTGATGTACAGTAAGTACACAGGTATACAGATGTGATTATGCAGGTACAGTGATGTATGTATACCGGTATAGAGATGTTATTATGGAGGTACAGTGATGTATGTATACAGGTATAGTAATGAGATTATGCAGGTACAGTGATATATGTATACAGGTATAGAGATGTGATTATGCAGGTACAGTGATGTATGTATACAGGTATAGTGATGTGATTATGGAGGTACAGTGATGTATGTATACAGGTATAGAGATGTTATTATGCAGGTACAGTGATGTATGTATACAGGTATAGAGATGTGATTATGGAGGTACAGTGATGTATGTATACAGGTATAGTAATGAGATTATGCAGGTACAGTGATGCATGTATACAGGTATAGAGATGTTATTATGCAGGTACAGTGATGTATGTATACAGGTATAGTAATGAGATTATGCAGGTACAGTGATGCATGTATACAGGTATAGAGATGTGATTATGCAGGTACAGTGATGTATGTATACAGGTATAGAGATGTGATTATGCAGATACAGTGATGTATGTATACAGGTATAGAGATGTGATTATTCAGGTACAGTGATGTATGTATACAGGTATAGAGATGTTATTATGGAGGTACAGTGATGTATGTATACAGGTATAGTAATGTGATTATGCAGATATAGTGAGGTATGTATACAGGTATAGAGATGTTATTATGGAGGTACAGTGATGTATGTATACAGGTATAGAGATGTGATTATGCAGGTACAGTAATGTATGTATACAGGTATAGTAATGTGATTATGCAGGTACAGTGATGTATGTATACAGGTATAGTAATGTGAATATGCAGATATAGTGATGTATGTATAGAGGTATAGTAATGTGATTATGGAGGTACAGTGATGTATGTATACAGGTATAGTAATGTGATTATGCAGGTACAGTGATGTATGTATACATATATAGAGATGTGATTATGCAGGTACAGTGATGTATGTATACAGGTATAGAGATGTGATTATGCAGGTACAGTGATGTATGTATACAGGTATAGTAATGTGATTATGCAGGTACAGTGATGTATGTATACAGGTATAGAGATGTGATTATGCAGGTACAGTGATGTATGTATACAGGTATAGTAATGTGATTATGCAGGTACAGTGATGTATGTATACATATATAGAGATGTGATTATGCAGGTACAGTGATGTATGTATACAGGTATAGAGATGTGATTATGCAGGTACAGTGATGTATGTATACAGGTATAGTAATGTGATTATTAGGGGTGTGGACCGGCCACTTTTCGTGTTTTATGTTTTGGTTTTGGATCTGGATCTTTCTTCGTGTTTTGGATCTGGATTGGTTTTGCCAAAACCACCCTTCCGTGTTTTGGGTTCTGGGTTTTGTGTTTTGGATCTGTATTTTTTTTAAAAAAAGCATAAAAACAGCTAAAATCACAGAATTTGTAGGTTTTTCTGCTCCTATGGTATTATTAACCTCAATAACCTTAATTTCCACTCATTTCCAGTCTATTCTGAACACCTCACACCTCACAATAGTGTTTTTATGTCCAAAAGGTTGCACCGAGGTAGCTGGATGACTATGCTAAGCGACACGAGTGGGCGGCACAAACACGTGACCCATCTAGGAGTGACACTGCAGTGGCAGACAGGATGGCAGTTAGAAAAACTAGGCCCCAAACTGTACATAATGCAAAGAAAAAAAAGAGGTGCAAGATGGAATTGTCCTTGGGCCCTCCCACCCACCCTTATGTTGTATAAACAGGACATGCACACTTTAAGAAATCAATCATTTCAGCGCCAGGGTCTGCCACACAACTGTGGCTGAAATGATTGGTTCGTTTGGGCCCCCACAAAACAAGCTGGCAATTAATGTGTCCCTGCACAAACTGGCTCTACGGAGGCAAGATGTCATCCTCATCCTCCTCATCCACCGATTCCTCACCCTCTTCAGTGTGTACATCCTCATCCTCACAAAGTATTAACTCGTCCCCACTTGAATCCACCACCACAGGTCCCTCTGTACCTTCTGGAGGCTGGTCTCCCTGGAAGAGCTGATAATTCATTTTGATGAACATCATCTTCTCCACATTCTGTGGAAGCAACCTCCTACGCCTTTCGCTGACAAGGTTCCCGGCTGCACTAAACACTCTTTCGGAGTACACACTGGAGGGGGGGCAACTCAGGTAAAATAGAGCCAGTTTGTACAGGGGCCTCCAAATTGCCTCTTTTTCCTGCCAGTACAGGTATGGACTGTCTGACATGCCTACTTGGATGCTGTCACCGATGTAATCCTCCACCATTCTGTCAATGGTGACAGTATCATATGCAGTGACAGTAGACATGTCAGAAATTGTTGCCAGGTCCTTCAGTCTGGACCAGATGTCCAAACTTGGTCCTGCCTGCCCTGCATCACCGCCAGCGGGTTGCTTAGGATACCTAAGTTTTTTCCTGGCAGCCCCAGTTGCGGGAGAAAATGAAGAAGGAGCTGTTGACGTGTCACGTTCCGCTTCAGCTGACAGTGTGTTCACCAGCAGGTCTTTGCACCTCTGCAGGCTTGTGTCGGCCGGAAAGAGAGACACCACATAGGCTTTAAACCTAGGATCGAGCACGGTGGCCAAAATGTAGTGGTCTGATTTCAACAGATTGACCACCCTGGAATCCTGGCAAAGCGATTGAAGGGCTTCATCCACAAGTCCCACATGCCAAGCGGAATCGCTCCGTCTTAGCTCCTCCTTCACTTTCTTCAGCTGCTTCTGCAAAAGCCTGATGAGGGGAATGACCTGACTCAAGCTGGCAGTGTCTGAACTGACTTCACGTGTGGCAAGTTCGAAGGGCTGGAGAACCTTGCACAACACGGAAATCATTCTCCACTGCGCTTGAGTCAGGTGCATACCCCCTCCTTTGCCTATGTCACAGGTGGATGTATAGGCTTGTATGGCCTTTTGCTGCTCCTCCATCCTCTGAAGCATATAGAGGGTTGAGTTCCACCGCGTCACAACCTCTTGCTTCAGGTGATGGTGGGGCAGGTTCAAGAGTGTTTGCTGGCGCTCCAGTCTTCGGCACGCAGTCGCTGAATGGCGAAAGTGGCCAGAAATTTTTCGGGCCACCCAAAGCGTCTCCTGCACGCCCCTGTCGCTTTTCAGAAAATTCTGCACCACCAAGTTTATTGTGTGAGCAAAACATGGGACGTGCTGGAATTTGCCCAGATGTAATGCCCGCACAATATTGGTGGCGTTGTCAGATATCACAAATCCCCAGGAGAGTCTAAGTGGGGTAAGCCACTGGGCGATGATTTCCCTCAGTTTCTCTAAGAGGTTGTCGGCGGTGTGCCTCTTACTGAAACCGGTGATACACAGCGTAGCCTGCCTTGTAACGAGCTGGCGTTTCTGAGATGCTGCTACTGGTGACGCTGCTGCTGTTGCTGCATAAGGTGATACATCTACCCAGTGGGCTGTCACAGTCATATAGTCCTTAGTCTGCCCTGTTCCACTTGTCCACATGTCCGTGGCTAAGTGGACATTGTGTACAACGGCATTTTTCAGGACACTGAGGACACTTTTTCTGACGTTTCTGTACAGTCTCGGTATCGCCTGCCTAGTGAAGTGGAATCTAGACGGGATTTGGAACCGGGGACACACTACCTCCATCAATTGTCTAAATCCCACTGCACTAATGGCGGATACCGGACGCACGTTTAACACCAACATAGCAGTCAAGGCCTCAGTTATACGTTTTGCTTCAGGATGACTGCTGTCGTACTTCATCCTCCTCGCTAAGGACTGTTGGAGGGTCAATTGTTTAGTAAAAGTAGTGGTGTTCCTACTTCCTCTCTGGGATGATGAACGACTCCCAGCAGCAGCAACAGCAGCAGCGGCAGCAGTAGGCGTAGCAATGCAGGATCCTCCAGAGGAATCCCGGATAGGAGAGTCAGTCATGCCAGTGACATGGCCTGCAGGACTACTTCCGATCCTGACTAAGGAGGAAATTGACGAGGAGGGAGTTGACGGTGTGGTTTGCAGGCGCTTGGATACAACAGGACAACGGGATTTAGGTGTCCCTGGACTGCTTACGGTCTTAGCCAAAGTTTCTGAACTTGACATTAACTTTTTATGAACGCGCTGCAGGTGCCGTATAAGGGAGGATGTTCCTAGGTGGTTGACGTCCCTACCCCTACTTATTTCACCTTTACATATGGTACATATGGCAAGACAGTTGTTGTCCGGATTTGGATAGAAATATTGCCAGACCAAAGAGGTGGAATGTTTGGTCTTCTCCCCAGGCATGACCGTGATGGGCTTTTTCATCCCACAGACAACAACTGTCTCCCCCGGAGCCTGATTTAAACAAACCACATCACCATCAGAATCCTCCTCGCCAACTTCCTCCTCAGCGCCAGCTACACCAGTATCCTCATCCTGTTGTACTTCAACAGTGACATCTTCAATTTGCATATCAGTAAGTGGACTGTGGGTGCTCCTTTCAGCACTTGCAGGGGGCGTGCAAATGGTGGAAAGAGCCACCTCTTCCCGTCCAGTGCTGGGAAGGTCAGGCATCGCAACCACCACCACACTTGGACTCTCCTTGGGGATTTGTGATATCTTCTTAGAAAGCACAGTTCTTCGCTGTGCTTTTGCCAGCTTAACTCTTTTGATTTTTTTAGTGGGAGGAGGGCTTCCATCATCATGTGAAGCTGAACCACTAGTCATGAACATACTAGGGATCGACCTTAGCCGTTCCTTGCCACTCCGTGTCGTAAATGGCATATTGGCAAGTTTATGTTTCTCTTCAGCTGATTTAAATGTCTTTTTCAAGGTCATTTTCCTGAACTTTGCCATTTGGGATTGTATGTGCCCTCTACTATGACATTGGGCATCGGCCTTGGCAGATGACGTTGATGGCATGTTATCGTCTATGTCATGACTAGTGGCAGCAGCTTCAGCACTAGGAGGAAGTGGTTCTTGATCTTTCTCTATTTTATTTTTAACGGAGAAAGTTTGGTCCTCCATTTATGTTATATCAATTTGATATATACGTGCGGCTAAACAAAGAAAATAATTTTTTTTTGGTTTGGACTGGAGTGTACTTTCGGGGGTTACAGCACCCTTAACGGTCAAGCCAGCCGGCCCTTTACTTATGACACAGGCGCACGCTTGGCACTACTTTGTTGAGGCACGTGCGGCTACTACGCACACAATTCACAAACACAGAAAATATTTTTTTTTTTGGTTTGGACTGGAGTGTACTTTCAGGGGTTACAGCACCCTTAACGGTCAAGCCAGCCGGCCCTTTACTTATGACACAGGCGCACGCTTGGCACTACTTTGTTGATGCACGTGCGGCTACTGCGCACACAATTCACAAACACAGAAAATATATTTTTTTTTTGTTTGGACTGGAGTGTACTTTCGGGGGTTACAGCACCCTTTAACGGTCAAGCCAGCCGGCCCTTTACTTATGACACAGGCGCACGCTTGGCACTACTTTGTTGATGCACATGCGGCTACTGCGCACACAATTCACAAACACAGAAAATAATTTTTTTTTTGGTTTGGACTGGAGTGTACTTTCGGGGGTTATAGCACCCTTTAACGGTCAAGCCAGCCGGCCCTTTACTTATGACACAGGCGCACGCTTGGCACTACTTTATTGATGCACGTGCTGCTACTGCGCACACAATTCACAAACACAGAAAATAATTTTTTTTTTGGTTTGGACTGGAGTGTACTTTCGGGGGTTACAGCACCCTTAACGGTCAAGCCAGCCGGCCCTTTACTTATGACACAGGCGCACGCTTGGCACTACTTTGTTGATTCACGTGCAGCTACTGCACACACAATTCACAAACACAGAAAATAATTTTTTTTTTGGTTTGGACTGGAGTGTACTTTCGGGGGTTACAGCACCCTTAACGGTCAAGCCAGCCGGCCCTTTACTTATGACACAGGCGCACGCTTGGCACTACTTTGTTAATGCACGTGCGGCTACTGCGCACACAATTCACAAACACAGAAAATAATTTTTTTTTTGGTTTGGACTGGAGTGTACTTTCGGGGGTTACAGCACCCTTAACGGTCAAGCCAGCCGGGCCTTTACTTATGACACAGGCGCACGCTTGGCACTACTTTGTTGATGCACGTGCGGCTACTGCGCACACAATTCACAAACACAGAAAATAATTTTTTTTTAGGTTTGGACTGGAGTGTACTTTCGGGGGTTACAGCACCCTTAACGGTCAAGCCAGCCGGCCCTTTACTTATGACACAGGCGCACGCTTGGCACTACTTTGTTGTTGCACGTGCGGCTACTGCGCACACAATTCACAAACACAGAAAATATTTTTTTTTTTGGTTTGGACTGGAGTGTACTTTGGGGGTTACAGCACCCTTTAACGGTCAAGCCAGCCGGCCCTTTACTTATGACACAGGCGCACGCTTGGCACTACTTTGTTGATGCACGTGCAGCTACTGCGCACACAATTCATAAACACAGAAAATAATTTTTTTTTTGGTTTGGACTGGAGTGTACTTTCGGGGGTTACAGCACCCTTAACGGTCAAGCCAGCCGGCCCTTTACTTATGACACAGGCGCACGCTTGGCACTACTTTGTTGATGCACGTGCGGCTACTGCGCACACAATTCACAAACACAGAAAATAATTTTTTTTTTGGTTTGGACTGGAGTGTACTTTGGGGGTTACAGCACCCTTTAACGGTCAAGCCAGCCGGCCCTTTACTTATGACACAGGCGCACGCTTGGCACTACTTTGTTGATGCACGTGCGGCTACTGCGCACACAATTCACAAACACAGAAAATAATTTTTTTTTTGGTTTGGACTGGAGTGTACTTTCGGGGGTTACAGCACCCTTAACGGTCAAGCCAGCCGGCCCTTTACTTATGACACAGGCGCACGCTTGGCACTACTTTGTTGATGCACGTGCGGCTACTGCGCACACAATTCACAAACACAGAAAACAATTTTTTTTTTGGTTTGGACTGGAGTGTACTTTCGGGGGTTACAGCACCCTTAACGGTCAAGCCAGCCGGCCCTTTACTTATGACACAGGCGCACGCTTGGCACTACTTTGTTGATGCACGTGCGGCTACTGCGCACACAATTCATAAACACAGAAAATAATTTTTTTTTTGTTTTGGACTGGAGTGTACTTTCGGGGGTTACAGCACCCTTAACGGTCAAGCCAGCCGGCCCTTTACTTATGACACAGGCGCACGCTTGGCACTACTTTGTTGATGCACGTGCGGCTACTGCGCACACAATTCATAAACACAGAAAATAATTTTTTTTTTGTTTTGGACTGGAGTGTACTTTCGGGGGTTACAGCACCCTTAACGGTCAAGCCAGCCGGCCCTTTACTTATGACACAGGCGCACGCTTGGCACTACTTTGTTGATGCACGTGCGGCTACTGCGCACACAATTCACAAACACAGAAAATAATTTTTTTTTGGTTTGGACTGGAGTGTACTTTCGGGGGTTACAGCACCCTTAACGGTCAAGCCAGCCGGGCCCTTACTTATGACACAGGCGCACGCTTGGCACTACTTTGTTGATGCACGTGCGGCTACTGCGCACACTATTCACAAACACAGAAAATAATTTTTTTGTTTGTTTGGACTGGAGTGTACTTTCGGGGGTTACAGCACCCTTAACGGTCAAGCCAGCCGGCCCTTTACTTATGACACAGGCGCACGCTTGGCACTACTTTGTTGATGCACGTGCAGCTACTGCGCACACAATTCACAAACACAGAAAATAAATTTTTTTTTGGTTTGGACTGGAGTGTACTTTGGGGGTTACAGCACCCTTTAACGGTCAAGCCAGCCGGCCCTTTACTTATGACACAGGCGCACGCTTGGCACTACTTTGTTGATGCACGTGCGGCTACTGCGCACACAATTCACAAACACAGAAAATAATTTTTTTTTTGGTTTGGACTGGAGTGTACTTTGGGGGTTACAGCACCCTTTAACGGTCAAGCCAGCCGGCCCTTTACTTATGACACAGGCGCACGCTTGGCACTACTTTGTTGATGCACGTGTGGCTACTGCGCACACAATTCACAAACACAGAAAATATTTTTTTTTTTGGTTTGGACTGGAGTGTACTTTCGGGGGTTACAGCACCCTTAACGGTCAAGCCAGCCGGCCCTTTACTTATGACACAGGCGCACGCTTGGGACTACTTTGTTGATGCACGTGCGGCTACTGCACACACAATTCACAAACACAGAAAATAATTTTTTTTTTGGTTTGGACTGGAGTGTACTTTGGGGGTTACAGCACCCTTTAACGGTCAAGCCAGCCGGCCCTTTACTTATTACACAGGCGCACGCTTGGCACTACTTTAATGATGCACGTGCGGCTACTGCGCACACAATTCACAAACACAGAAAATATATTTTTTTTTGGTTTGGACTGGAGTGTACTTTGGGGGTTACAGCACCCTTTAACGGTCAAGCCAGCCGGCCCTTTACTTATGACACAGGCACACGCTTGGCACTACTTTGTTGATGCACGTGTGGCTACTGCGCACACAATTCACAAACACAGAAAATAATTTTTTTTTTGGTTTGGACTGGAGTGTACTTTGTTGGTTACAGCACCCTTTAACGGTCAAGCCAGCCGGCCCTTTACTTATGACACAGGCGCACGCTTGGCACTACTTTGTTGATGCACGTGTGGCTACTGCGCACACAATTCACAAACACAGAAAATAATTTTTTTTTTGGTTTGGACTGGAGTGTACTTTCGGGGGTTACAGCACCCTTAACGGTCAAGCCAGCCGGCCCTTTACTTATGACACAGGCGCACGCTTGGCACTACTTTGTTGATGCACGTGCGGCTACTGCGCACACAATTCACAAACACAGAAAATATTTTTTTTTTTGGTTTGGACTGGAGTGTACTTTGGGGGTTACAGCACCCTTTAACGGTCAAGCCAGCCGGCCCTTTACTTATGACACAGGCGCACGCTTGGCACTACTTTGTTGATGCACGTGCGGCTACTGCGCACACAATTCACAAACACAGAAAATAATTTTTTTTTTGGTTTGGACTGGAGTGTACTTTGGGGGTTACAGCACCCTTTAACGGTCAAGCCAGCCGGCCCTTTACTTATTACACAGGCGCACGCTTGGCACTACTTTGTTGATGCACGTGCGGCTACTGCGCACACAATTCACAAACACAGAAAATAATTTTTTTTTTGGTTTGGACTGGAGTGTACTTTCGGGGGTTACAGCACCCTTAACGGTCAAGCCAGCCGGCCCTTTACTTATGACACAGGCGTACGCTTGGCACTACTTTGTTGATGCACGTGCGGCTACTGCGCACACAATTCACAAACACAGAAAATAATTTTTTTTTTGGTTTGGACTGGAGTGTACTTTCGGGGGTTACAGCACCCTTAACGGTCAAGCCAACCGGGCCCTTACTTATGACACAGGCGCACGCTTGGCACTACTTTGTTGATGCACGTGCGGCTACTGCGCACACAATTCACAAACACAGAAAATAATTTTTTTTTTGGTTTGGACTGGAGTGTACTTTGTTGGTTACAGCACCCTTTAACGGTCAAGCCAGCCGGCCCTTTACTTATGACACAGGCGCACGCTTGGCACTACTTTGTTGATGCACGTGTGGCTACTGCGCACACAATTCACAAACACAGAAAATAATTTTTTTTTTGGTTTGGACTGGAGTGTACTTTTGGGGGTTACAGCACCCTTAACGGTCAAGCCAGCCGGCCCTTTACTTATGACACAGGCGCACGCTTGGCACTACTTTGTTGATGCACGTGCGGCTACTGCGCACACAATTCACAAACACAGAAAATAATTTTTTTTTTGGTTTGGACTGGAGTGTACTTTCGGGGGTTACAGCACCCTTAACGGTCAAGCCAACCGGGCCCTTACTTATGACACAGGCGCACGCTTGGCACTACTTTGTTGATGCACGTGCGGCTACTGCGCACACAATTCACAAGCACAGAAAATATATTATTTTTTTAGCACTTGGGGGGAGCACCCCTGATGGACAGAGCACCCCCTGGACAACACTACAGCACCCCTTTAGGACTGGGACACTGCACATCACTTTGGAGTGGACACAGCCCCTATGGAGAACTGACTGCACAACACAGTCCAGCCAGCCCCTATGGACTTTGAAGTAGTGGACACAGCCCCTATTAACAACAGCAGCACAACACAGCCAGCCCCTATGGACTTTGAAGTAGTGGACAACAGCAGAACTACACTACACTACACTACACAGCCCTAACTCCCACCCTCCCTCTTCACTGTCCACAGCCGAGTGAGAAAATGGCGCCGACGCGGGTACCTTATTCAGGATCCAAAACCCGCAAGACTCGGAAGGCGGGATGATGACGTTTTGCCTCGATTTCAGATCCGAGTCAGGCGGGAAAAGTCGAGCCTGACTCGGATCGGACTCGGATCGGGGGGGCTCGGGGGGGTTCGGATTTCAGAAATCCGAACCCGCTCACCCCTAGTGATTATGCAGGTACAGTGATGTATGTATACAGTTATAGAGATGTGATTATGCAGGTACAGTGATGTATGTATACAGGTATAGTAATGTGATTATGCAGGTACAGTGATGTATGTATACATATATAGAGATGTTATTATGGCGGTACAGTGATGTATGTATACAGGTATAAAGATCTGATTATGCAGGTACAGTGATGAATGTATACAGGTATAGAGATGTTATTATGGAGGTACAGTGATGTATGTATACAGGTATAGAGATGTGATTATACAGGTACAGTGATGTATGTATGCAGGTATAGTAATGTGATTATGCAGGTACAGTGATGTATGTATACAGGTATAGAGATGTTATTATGGAGGTACAGTGATGTATGTATACAGGTATAGAGATGTGATTATGCAGGTACAGTGATGTACAGTAAGTACACAGGTATAGAGATGTGATTATGCAGGTACAGTGATGTATGTATACAGGTATAGTAATGTGATTATGCAGGTACAGTGATGCATGTATACAGGTATAGAGATGTTATTATGGAGGTACAGTGAAGTATGTATACAGGTATAGTAATGTGATTATGCAGGAACATTGATGTATGTATACATATATAGAGATGTTATTATGGAGGTACATAGATGTATGTATACAGGTATAAAGATCTGATTATGCAGGTACAGTGATGTATGTATACAGGTATAGAGATGTTATTATGCAGGTACAGTGATGTACAGTAAGTACACAGGTATAGAGATGTGATTATGCAGGTACAGTGATGTATGTATACAGGTATAGAGATGTTATTATGGAGGTACAGTGATGTATGTATAAAGGTATAGTAATGAGATTATGCAGGTACAGTGATGCATGTATACAGGTATAGAGATGTTATTATGGAGGTACAGTGATCTATGTATACAGGTATAGTAATGTGATTATGCAGGAACATTGATGTATGTATACATATATAGAGATGTTATTATGGAGGTACAGTGATGTATGTATACAGGTATAAAGATCTGATTATGCAGGTACAGTGATGTATGATACAGGTATAGAGATGTTATTATGCAGGTACAGTGATGTACAGTAAGTACACAGGTATAGAGATGTGATTATGCAGGTACAGTGATGTATGTATACAGGTATAGTAATGTGATTATGCAGGTACAGTGATGCATGTATACAGGTATAGAGATGTTATTATGGAGGTACAGTGATGTATGTATACAGGTATAGTAATGTGATTATGCAGGAACATTGATGTATGTATACATATATAGAGATGTTATTATGGAGGTACAGTGATGTATATATACAGGTATAAAGATCTGATTATGCAGGTACAGTGATGTATGTATACAGGTATAGAGATGTTATCATGCAGGTACAGTGATGTACAGTAAGTACACAGATATAGAGATGATTATGCAGGTACAGTGATGTATGTATACAGGTATAGACTAGAGATGTTATTATGGAGGTACAGTGATGTATGTATACAGGTATAGTAATGTTATTATGGAGGTACAGTGATGTATGTATACAGGTATAGTAATGAGATTATGCAGGTACAGTGATGCATGTATACAGGTATAGAGATGTTATTATGGAGGTACAGTGATCTATGTATACAGGTATAGAGATGTCATTATGCAGGTACAGTGATGTATGTATACAGGTATAGAGATGTTATTATGCAGGTACAGTGATGTATGTATACAGGTATAGAGATGTGATTATGCAGGTACAGTGATGTATGTATACAGGTATAGAGATGTTATTATGGAGGTACAGTGATCTATGTATACAGGTATAGAGATGTAATTATGCAGGTACAGTGATGTATGTACACAGGTATAGAGATGTTATTATGGAGGTACAGTGATCTATGTATACAGGTATAGAGATGTGATTATGCAGGTACAGTGATGTATGTATACAGGTATAGAGATGTTATTATGCAGGTACAGTGATGTATGTATACAGGTATAGTGATGTTATTATGGAGGTACAGTGATGTATGTATACAGGTATAGAGATGTGATTATGCAGGTACAGTGATGTATGTATACAGGTATAGAGATGTGATTAAGCAAGTACCGTGATGTATGTATACAGGTATAGTAATGTGATTATGCAAGTACAGTGATGTATGTATACAGGTATAGAGATGTGATTATGCAGATATAGTGATGTATGTAAACACAGGTATAGTGATGTGATTATGCAGGTACAGTGATGTATGTATACAGGTATAGAGATCTGATTATGCAGGTACAGTGATGTATGTATACAGGTATAGAGATGTGATTATGGAGGTACAGTGATGTAAGTATACAGGGATAGAGATGTGATTATGCAGGTACAGTGATGTATGTATACAGGTATAGAGCTGTGATTATGCAGGTACAGTGATGTATGTATACAGGTATAGAGATGTGGTTATGCAGGTACAGTGATGTATGTATACAGGTATAGAGATGTGATTATGCAGGTACAGTGATGTATGTATAAAAATATAGAGATGTGATTATACAGGTACAGTGATGTATGTATACAGGTATAGAGATGTGATTATGCAGGTACAGTGATGTTTGTATACAGGTCTGGAGATGTGATTATGCAGGTACAGTGATGTATGTATACAGGTATAGAGATGTGATTATGCAGGAACAGTGTTGAATGTATACAGGTATAGAGATGTGATTATGCAGGTACAGTGATGTATGTATACAGGTATAGAGATGTGATTATGCAGGTACAGTGATGTATGTATACAGGTATAGAGATGTGATTATGCAGGTACAGTGATGTATGTATACAGGTATAGAGATGTGATTATGGAGGTACAGTGATGTATGTATACAGGTATAGAGATGTGATTATGCAGGTACAGTGATGTATGTATACAGGTATAGAGATTTGATTATGCAGGTACAGTGATGTATGTATACAGGTATAGAGATCTGATTATGCAGGTACACTGATGTATGTATACAGGTATAGAGATGTTATTATGCAGGTACAGTGATGTATGTATTAGGGGTGAGCGGGTTCGGATTTCTGAAATCCGAACCCCCCCAAGCCCCCCCGATCCGAGTCCGATCTGAGTCAGGCTCGACTTTTCCCGCCTGACTCGGATCTGAAATCGAGGCAAAACGTCATCATCCCGCCTTCCGAGTCTCGCGGGTTTTGGATCCTATATAAGGTACCCGCGTCGGCGCCATTTTCTCACTCGGCTGTGGACAGTGAAGAGGGAGGGTGGGAGTTAGGGCTGTGTAGTGTAGTGTAGTGTAGTGCTGCTGTTGTCCACTACTTCAAAGTCCATAGGGGCTGGCTGTGTTGTGCTGTGCTGCTGTTGTTAATAGGGGCTGTGTCCACTACTTCAAAGTCCATAGGGGCTGGCTGGACTGTGTTGTGCAGTCAGTTCTCCATAGGGGCTGTGTCCACTCCAAAGTCCTGAGCAGTGTCCCAGTCCTAAAGGAGTGCTGTAGTGTTGTCCAGGGGGTGCTCTGTCCATCAGGGGTGCTCCCCCCAAGTGCTAAAAAAATAATATATTTTCTGTGTTTGTGAATTGTGTGCGCAGTAGCCGCACGTGCATCAACAAAGTAGTGCCAAGCGTGCGCCTGTGTCATAAGTAAAGGGCCGGCTGGCTTGACCGTTAAAGGGTGCTGTAACCCCCGAAAGTACACTCCAGTCCAAACCAAAAAAAAATTATTTTCTGTGTTTGTGAATTGTGTGCGCAGTAGCCGCACGTGCATCAACAAAGTAGTGCCAAGCGTGCGCCTGTGTCATAAGTAAAGGGCCGGCTGGCTTGACCGTTAAGGGTGCTGTAACCCCCGAAAGTACACTCCAGTCCAAACCCAAAAAAAAATTATTTTCTGTGTTTGTGAATTGTGTGCGCAGTAGCCGCACGTGCATCAACAAAGTAGTGCCAAGCGTGCGCCTGTGTCATAAGTAAAGGGCCGGCTGGCTTGACCGTTAAGGGTGCTGTAACCCCTGAAAGTACACTCCAGTCCAAACCAAAAAAAAAATTATTTTCTGTGTTTGTGAATTGTGTGCGCAGTAGCCGCACGTGCATCAACAAAGTAGTGCCAAGCGTGCGCCTGTGTCATAAGTAAAGGGCCGGCTGGCTTGACCGTTAAAGGGTGCTGTATCCCCCAAAGTACACTCCAGTCCAAACCAAAAAAAAAATTATTTTCTGTGTTTGTGAATTGTGTGCGCAGTAGCCGCACGTGCATCAACAAAGTAGTGCCAAACGTGCGCCTGTGTCATAAGTAAAGGGCCGGCTGGCTTGACCGTTAAGGGTGCTGTAACCCCTGAAAGTACACTCCAGTCCAAACCAAAAAAAAAATTATTTTCTGTGTTTGTGAATTGTGTGCGCAGTAGCCGCACGTGCATCAACAAAGTAGTGCCAAGCGTGCGCCTGTGTCATAAGTAAAGGGCCGGCTGGCTTGACCATTAAGGGTGCTGTAACCCCCGAAAGTACACTCCAGTCCAAACCAAAAAAAAAATTATTTTCTGTGTTTGTGAATTGTGTGCGCAGTAGCCGCACGTGCATCAACAAAGTAGTGCCAAGCGTGCGCCTGTGTCATAAGTAAAGGGCCGGCTGGCTTGACCGTTAAAGGGTGCTGTAACCCCCGAAAGTACACTCCAGTCCAAACCAAAAAAAAATTATTTTCTGTGTTTGTGAATTGTGTGCGCAGTAGCCGCACGTGCATCAACAAAGTAGTGCCAAGCGTGCGCCTGTGTCATAAGTAAAGGGCCGGCTGGCTTGACCGTTAAGGGTGCTGTAACCCCCGAAAGTACACTCCAGTCCAAACCCAAAAAAAAATTATTTTCTGTGTTTGTGAATTGTGTGCGCAGTAGCCGCACGTGCATCAACAAAGTAGTGCCAAGCGTGCGCCTGTGTCATAAGTAAAGGGCCGGCTGGCTTGACCGTTAAGGGTGCTGTAACCCCTGAAAGTACACTCCAGTCCAAACCAAAAAAAAAATTATTTTCTGTGTTTGTGAATTGTGTGCGCAGTAGCCGCACGTGCATCAACAAAGTAGTGCCAAGCGTGCGCCTGTGTCATAAGTAAAGGGCCGGCTGGCTTGACCGTTAAAGGGTGCTGTATCCCCCAAAGTACACTCCAGTCCAAACCAAAAAAAAAATTATTTTCTGTGTTTGTGAATTGTGTGCGCAGTAGCCGCACGTGCATCAACAAAGTAGTGCCAAACGTGCGCCTGTGTCATAAGTAAAGGGCCGGCTGGCTTGACCGTTAAGGGTGCTGTAACCCCTGAAAGTACACTCCAGTCCAAACCAAAAAAAAAATTATTTTCTGTGTTTGTGAATTGTGTGCGCAGTAGCCGCACGTGCATCAACAAAGTAGTGCCAAGCGTGCGCCTGTGTCATAAGTAAAGGGCCGGCTGGCTTGACCATTAAGGGTGCTGTAACCCCCGAAAGTACACTCCAGTCCAAACCAAAAAAAAAATTATTTTCTGTGTTTGTGAATTGTGTGCGCAGTAGCCGCACGTGCATCAACAAAGTAGTGCCAAGCGTGCGCCTGTGTCATAAGTAAAGGGCCGGCTGGCTTGACCGTTAAGGGTGCTGTAACCCCCGAAAGTACACTCCAGTCCAAACCAAAAAAAAAATTATTTTCTGTGTTTGTGAATTGTGTGCGCAGTAGCCGCACGTGCATCAACAAAGTAGTGCCAAGCGTGCGCCTGTGTCATAAGTAAAGGGCCGGCTGGCTTGACCGTTAAGGGTGCTGTAACCCCCGAAAGTACACTCCAGTCCAAACCAAAAAAAAAATTATTTTCTGTGTTTGTGAATTGTGTGCGCAGTAGCCGCACGTGCATCAACAAAGTAGTGCCAAGCGTGCGCCTGTGTCATAAGTAAAGGGCCGGCTGGCTTGACCGTTAAAGGGTGCTGTAACCCCCGAAAGTACACTCCAGTCCAAACCAAAAAAAAATTATTTTCTGTGTTTGTGAATTGTGTGCGCAGTAGCCGCACGTGCATCAACAAAGTAGTGCCAAGCGTGCGCCTGTGTCATAAGTAAAGGGCCGGCTGGCTTGACCGTTAAGGGTGCTGTAACCCCCGAAAGTACACTCCAGTCCAAACCTAAAAAAAAATTATTTTCTGCGTTTGTGAATTGTGTGCGCAGTAGCCGCACGTGCATCAACAAAGTAGTGCCAAGAGTGCGCCTGTGTCATAAGTAAAGGGCCGGCTGGCTTGACCGTTAAAGGGTGCTGTAACCCCCGAAAGTACACTCCAGTCCAAACCAAAAAAAAATTATTTTCTGTGTTTGTGAATTGTGTGCGCAGTAGCCGCACGTGCATCAACAAAGTAGTGCCAAGCGTGCGCCTGTGTCATAAGTAAAGGGCCGGCTGGCTTGACCGTTAAGGGTGCTGTAACCCCTGAAAGTACACTCCAGTCCAAACCAAAAAAAAAATTATTTTCTGTGTTTGTGAATTGTGTGCGCAGTAGCCGCACGTGCATCAACAAAGTAGTGCCAAGCGTGCGCCTGTGTCATAAGTAAAGGGCCGGCTGGCTTGACCGTTAAAGGGTGCTGTAACCCCCAAAGAACACTCCAGTCCAAACCAAAAAAAAAATTATTTTCTGTGTTTGTGAATTGTGTGCGCAGTAGCCGCACGTGCATCAACAAAGTAGTGCCAAACGTGCGCCTGTGTCATAAGTAAAGGGCCGGCTGGCTTGACCGTTAAGGGTGCTGTAACCCCCGAAAGTACACTCCAGTCCAAACCAAAATAAAATTATTTTCTGTGTTTGTGAATTGTGTGCGCAGTAGCCGCACGTGCATCAACAAAGTAGTGCCAAGCGTGCGCCTGTGTCATAAGTAAAGGGCCGGCTGGCTTGACCGTTAAGGGTGCTGTAACCCCCGAAAGTACACTCCAGTCCAAACCAAAAAAAAAATTATTTTCTGTGTTTGTGAATTGTGTGCGCAGTAGCCGCACGTGCATCAACAAAGTAGTGCCAAGCGTGCGCCTGTGTCATAAGTAAAGGGCCGGCTGGCTTGACCGTTAAGGGTGCTGTAACCCCCGAAAGTACACTCCAGTCCAAACCAAAAAAAAAATTATTTTCTGTGTTTGTGAATTGTGTGCGCAGTAGCCGCACGTGCATCAACAAAGTAGTGCCAAGCGTGCGCCTGTGTCATAAGTAAAGGGCCGGCTGGCTTGACCGTTAAAGGGTGCTGTAACCCCCGAAAGTACACTCCAGTCCAAACCAAAAAAAAATTATTTTCTGTGTTTGTGAATTGTGTGCGCAGTAGCCGCACGTGCATCAACAAAGTAGTGCCAAGCGTGCGCCTGTGTCATAAGTAAAGGGCCGGCTGGCTTGACCGTTAAGGGTGCTGTAACCCCCGAAAGTACACTCCAGTCCAAACCTAAAAAAAAATTATTTTCTGCGTTTGTGAATTGTGTGCGCAGTAGCCGCACGTGCATCAACAAAGTAGTGCCAAGAGTGCGCCTGTGTCATAAGTAAAGGGCCGGCTGGCTTGACCGTTAAAGGGTGCTGTAACCCCCGAAAGTACACTCCAGTCCAAACCAAAAAAAAATTATTTTCTGTGTTTGTGAATTGTGTGCGCAGTAGCCGCACGTGCATCAACAAAGTAGTGCCAAGCGTGCGCCTGTGTCATAAGTAAAGGGCCGGCTGGCTTGACCGTTAAGGGTGCTGTAACCCCTGAAAGTACACTCCAGTCCAAACCAAAAAAAAAATTATTTTCTGTGTTTGTGAATTGTGTGCGCAGTAGCCGCACGTGCATCAACAAAGTAGTGCCAAGCGTGCGCCTGTGTCATAAGTAAAGGGCCGGCTGGCTTGACCGTTAAAGGGTGCTGTAACCCCCAAAGAACACTCCAGTCCAAACCAAAAAAAAAATTATTTTCTGTGTTTGTGAATTGTGTGCGCAGTAGCCGCACGTGCATCAACAAAGTAGTGCCAAACGTGCGCCTGTGTCATAAGTAAAGGGCCGGCTGGCTTGACCGTTAAGGGTGCTGTAACCCCCGAAAGTACACTCCAGTCCAAACCAAAATAAAATTATTTTCTGTGTTTGTGAATTGTGTGCGCAGTAGCCGCACGTGCATCAACAAAGTAGTGCCAAGCGTGCGCCTGTGTCATAAGTAAAGGGCCGGCTGGCTTGACCGTTAAGGGTGCTGTAACCCCCGAAAGTACACTCCAGTCCAAACCAAAAAAAAAATTATTTTCTGTGTTTGTGAATTGTGTGCGCAGTAGCCGCACGTGCATCAACAAAGTAGTGCCAAGCGTGCGCCTGTGTCATAAGTAAAGGGCCGGCTGGCTTGACCGTTAAGGGTGCTGTAACCCCCGAAAGTACACTCCAGTCCAAACCAAAAAAAAAATTATTTTCTGTGTTTGTGAATTGTGTGCGCAGTAGCCGCACGTGCATCAACAAAGTAGTGCCAAGCGTGCGCCTGTGTCATAAGTAAAGGGCCGGCTGGCTTGACCGTTAAGGGTGCTGTAACCCCCGAAAGTACACTCCAGTCCAAACCAAAAAAAAAATTATTTTCTGTGTTTGTGAATTGTGTGCGCAGTAGCCGCACGTGCATCAACAAAGTAGTGCCAAGCGTGCGCCTGTGTCATAAGTAAAGGGCCGGCTGGCTTGACCGTTAAAGGGTGCTGTAACCCCCGAAAGTACACTCCAGTCCAAACCAAAAAAAAATTATTTTCTGTGTTTGTGAATTGTGTGCGCAGTAGCCGCACGTGCATCAACAAAGTAGTGCCAAGCGTGCGCCTGTGTCATAAATAAAGGGCCAGCTGGCTTGACCGTTAAGGGTGCTGTAACCCCCGAAAGTACACTCCAGTCCAAACCTAAAAAAAAATTATTTTCTGTGTTTGTGAATTGTGTGCGCAGTAGCCGCACGTGCATCAACAAAGTAGTGCCAAGAGTGCGCCTGTGTCATAAGTAAAGGGCCGGCTGGCTTGACCGTTAAAGGGTGCTGTAACCCCCGAAAGTACACTCCAGTCCAAACCAAAAAAAAATTATTTTCTGTGTTTGTGAATTGTGTGCGCAGTAGCCGCACGTGCATCAACAAAGTAGTGCCAAGCGTGCGCCTGTGTCATAAGTAAAGGGCCGGCTGGCTTGACCGTTAAAGGGTGCTGTAACCCCCGAAAGTACACTCCAGTCCAAACCAAAAAAAAATTATTTTCTGTGTTTGTGAATTGTGTGCGCAGTAGCCGCACGTGCATCAACAAAGTAGTGCCAAGAGTGCGCCTGTGTCATAAGTAAAGGGCCGGCTGGCTTGACCGTTAAAGGGTGCTGTAACCCACAAAGTACACTCCAGTCCAAACCAAAAAAAAAATTATTTTCTGTGTTTAGCCGCACGTATATATCAAATCGATATAACATAAATGGAGGACCAAACTTTCTCCGATAAAAATAAAATAGAGAAAGATCAAGAACCACTTCCTCCTAGTGCTGAAGCTGCTGCCACTAGTCATGACATAGACGATAACATGCCATCAACGTCGTCTGCCAAGGCCGATGCCCAATGTCATAGTAGAGGGCACATACAATCCCAAATGGCAAAGTTCAGGAAAATGACCCTGAAAAAGACATTTAAATCAGCTGAAGAGAAACGTAAACTTGCCAATATGCCATTTACGACACGGAGTGGCAAGGAACGGCTAAGGGCGATCCCTAGTATGTTCATGACTAGTGGTTCAGCTTCACATGACGATGGAAGCACTCCTCCCACTAAAAAAATCAAAAGAGTTAAGCTGGCAAAAGCACAGCGAAGAACTGTGCTTTCTAAGAAGATATCACAAATCCCCAAGGAGAGTCCAAGTGTGGTGGTGGTTGCGATGCCTGACCTTCCCAGCACTGGACGGGAAGAGGTGGCTCTTTCCACCATTTGCACGCCCCCTGCAAGTGCTGAAAGGAGCACCCACAGTCCACTTGCTGATATGCAAATTGAAGATGTCACTGTTGAAGTACAACAGGATGAGGATACTGGTGTAGCTGGCGCTGAGGAGGAAGTTGGCGAGGAGGATTCTGATGGTGATGTGGTTTGTTTAAATCAGGCTCCGGGGGAGACAGTTGTTGTCCGTGGGATGAAAAAGCCCATCACGGTCATGCCTGGGCAGAAGACCAAACATTCCACCTCTTTGGTCTGGCAATATTTCTATCCAAATCCGGACAACAACTGTCTTGCCATATGTACCATATGTAAAGGTGAAATAAGTAGGGGTAGGGACGTCAACCACCTAGGAACATCCTCCCTTATACGGCACCTGCAGCGCGTTCATAAAAAGTTACTGTCAAGTTCAGAAACTTTGGCTAAGACCGTAAGCAGTCCAGGGACACCTAAATCCCGTTGTCCTGTTGTATCCAAGCGCCTGCAAACCACACCGTCAACTCCCTCCTCGTCAATTTCCTCCTTAGTCAGGATCGGAAGTAGTCCTGCAGGCCATATCACTGGCATGACTGACTCTCCTATCCGGGATTCCTCCGGAGGATCCTGCATTGCTACGCCTACTGCTGCCGCTGCTGCTGTTGCTGCTGCTGGGAGTCGTTCATCATCCCAGAGAGGAAGTAGGAACACCACTACTTTTACTAAACAATTGACCCTCCAACAGTCCTTAGCGAGGAGGATGAAGTACGACAGCAGTCATCCTGAAGCAAAACGTATAACTGAGGCCTTGACTGCTATGTTGGTGTTAGACGTGCGTCCGGTATCCGCCATTAGTGCAGTGGGATTTAGACAATTGATGGAGGTAGTGTGTCCCCGGTTCCAAATCCCGTCTAGATTCCACTTCACTAGGCAGGCGATACCGAGACTGTACAGAAACGTCAGAAAAAGTGTCCTCAGTGTCCTGAAAAATGCCGTTGTACACAATGTCCACTTAACCACGGACATGTGGACAAGTGGAACAGGGCAGACTAAGGACTATATGACTGTGACAGCCCACTGGGTAGATGTATCACCTTACGCAGCAACAGCAGCAGCGTCACCAGTAGCAGCATCTCAGAAACGCCAGCTCGTTACAAGGCAGGCTACGCTGTGTATCACCGGTTTCAGTAAGAGGCACACCGCCGACAACCTCTTAGAGAAACTGAGGGAAATCATCGCCCAGTGGCTTACCCCACTTAGACTCTCCTGGGGATTTGTGATATCTGACAACGCCACCAATATTGTGCGGGCATTACATCTGGGCAAATTCCAGCACGTCCCATGTTTTGCTCACACAATAAACTTGGTGGTGCAGAATTTTCTGAAAAGCGACAGGGGCGTGCAGGAGACGCTTTGGGTGGCCCGAAAAATTTCTGGCCACTTTCGCCATTCAGCGACTGCGTGCCGAAGACTGGAGCGCCAGCAAACACTCTTGAACCTGCCCCGCCATCACCTGAAGCAAGAGGTTGTGACGCGGTGGAACTCAACCCTCTATATGCTTCAGAGGATGGAGGAGCAGCAAAAGGCCATACAAGCCTATACATCCACCTATGACATAGGCAAAGGAGGGGGTATGCACCTGACTCAAGCGCAGTGGAGAATGATTTCCGTGTTGTGCAAGGTTCTTCAGCCCTTCGAACTTGCCACACGTGAAGTCAGTTCAGACACTGCCAGCTTGAGTCAGGTCATTCCCCTCATCAGGCTTTTGCAGAAGCAGCTGGAGAAAGTGAAGGAGGAGCTAAGACGGAGCGATTCCGCTCGGCATGTGGGACTTGTGGATGAAGCCCTTCATTCGCTTTGCCAGGATTCCAGGGTGGTCAATCTGTTGAAATCAGACCACTACATTTTGGCCACCGTGCTCGATCCTAGGTTTAAAGCCTATGTGGTGTCTCTCTTTCCGGCCGACACAAGCCTGCAGAGGTGCAAAGACCTGCTGGTGAACACACTGTCAGCTGAAGCGGAACGTGACACGTCAACGGCTCCTTCTTCATTTTCTCCCGCAACTGGGGCTGCCAGGAAAAAACTTAGGTATCCTAAGCAACCCGCTGGCGGTGATGCAGGGCAGGCAGGACCAAGTTTGGACATCTGGTCCGGACTGAAGGACCTGGCAACAATTTCTGACATGTCTACTGTCACTGCATATGATACTGTCACCATTGACAGAATGGTGGAGGATTACATCGGTGACAGCATCCAAGTAGGCATGTCAGACAGTCCATACCTGTACTGGCAGGAAAAAGAGGCAATTTGGAGGCCCCTGTACAAACTGGCTCTATTTTACCTGAGTTGCCCCCCTCCAGTGTGTACTCCGAAAGAGTGTTTAGTGCAGCCGGGAACCTTGTCAGCGAAAGGCGTAGGAGGTTGCTTCCACAGAATGTGGAGAAGATGATGTTCATCAAAATGAATTATCAGCTCTTCCAGGGAGACCAGCCTCCAGAAGGTACAGAGGGACCTGTGGTGGTGGATTCAAGTGGGGACGAGTTAATACTTTGTGAGGATGAGGATGTACACACTGAAGAGGGTGAGGAATCGGTGGATGAGGAGGATGAGGATGACATCTTGCCTCCGTAGAGCCAGTTTGTGCAGGGACACATTAATTGCCAGCTTGTTTTGTGGGGGCCCAAACGAACCAATCATTTCAGCCACAGTTGTGTGGCAGACCCTGGCGCTGAAATGATTGATTTGTTAAAGTGTGCATGTCCTGTTTATACAACATAAGGGTGGGTGGGAGGGCCCAAGGACAATTCCATCTTGCACCTCTTTTTTTCTTTGCATTATGTACAGTTTGGGGCCTAGTTTTTCTAACTGCCATCCTGTCTGCCACTGCAGTGTCACTCCTAGATGGGTCACGTGTTTGTGCCGCCCACTCGTGTCGCTTAGCATAGTCATCCAGCTACCTCGGTGCAACCTTTTGGACATAAAAACACTATTGTGAGGTGTGAGGTGTTCAGAATAGACTGGAAATGAGTGGAAATTAAGGTTATTGAGGTTAATAATAGCATAGGAGCAGAAAAACCTACAAATTCTGTGATTTTAGCTGTTTTTATGCTTTTTTTCAAAAAAATACAGATCCAAAACACAAAACCCAGAACCCAAAACACGGAAGGGTGGTTTTGGCAAAACCAATCCAGATCCAAAACACGAAGAAAGATCCAGATCCAAAACCAAAACACAAAACACGAAAAGTGGCCGGTGCACACCCCTAGTATGTATACAGGTATAGAGATGTGATTATGGAGGTACAGTGATGTATGTATACAGGTATAGAGATGTGATTATGCAGGTACAGTGATGTATGTATACAGGTATAGAGATGTGATTATGGAGGTACAGTGATGTATGTATACAAGTATAGAGATGTGATTATGCAGGTACAGTGATGTATGTATACAGGTATAGAGATGTGATTATGGAGGTACAGTGATCTATGTATACAAGTATAGAGATGTGATTATGCAGGTACAGTGATGTATGTATACATATATAGAGATGTGATTATGCAGGTACAGTGATGTATGTATACAGGTATAGAGATGTGATTATGCAGGTACAGTGATGTATGTATACAGGTATAAAGATCTTATTATGGAGGTACAGTGATGTATGTATACAGGTATAGTGATGTTATTATGCAGGTACAGTGATGTATGTATACAGGTATAGAGATGTGATTAGGCAGGTACAGTGATGTAAGTACACAGGTATAGAGATGTTATTATGCAGGTACAGTGATGTATGTATACAGGTATAGAGATGTGATTAGGCTGGTACAGTGATGTATGTATACAGGTATAGAGATGTTATTATGCAGGTACAGTGATGTATGTATACAGGTATAGAGATGTTATTATGCAGGTTCAGTGATGTACAGTAAGTACACAGGTATAGAGATGTGATTATGCAGGTACAGTGATGTACAGTAAGTACACAGGTATAGAGATGTTATTATGGAGGTACAGTGATGTATGTATACAGGTATAGTAATGAGATTATGCAGGTACAGTGATGCATGTATACAGGTATAGAGATGTTATTATGGAGGTACAGTGATCTATGTATACAGGTATAGAGATGTGATTATGCAGGTACAGTGATGTATGTATACAGGTATAGAGATGTTATTATGCAGGTACAGTGATGTATGTATACAGGTATAGAGATGTTATTATGGAGGTACAGTGATGTATGTATACAGGTATAGAGATGTTATTATGCAGGTACAGTGATGTATGTATACAGGTATAGAGATGTGATTATGCAGGTACAGTGATGTATGTATAAAGATATAGAGATGTTATTATGGAGGTACAGTGATGTATGTATACAGGTATAGAGATGTTATTATGCAAGTACAGTGATGTATGTATACAGGTATAGTAATGTGATTATGCAAGTACAGTGATGTATGTATACAGGTATAGAGATGTGATTATGCAGATATAGTGATGTATGTACACACAGGTATAGTGATGTGATTATGCAGGTACAGTGATGTATGTATACAGGTATAGAGATCTGATTATGCAGGTACAGTGATGTATGTATACAGGTATAGAGATGTTATTATGGAGGTACAGTGATGTAAGTATACAGGTATAGAGATGTGATTATGCAGGTACAGTGATGTATGTATACAGGTATAGAGATGTGATTATGCAGGTACAGTGATGTATGTATACAGGTATAGAGATGTGATTATGCAGATATAGTGATGTATGTACACAGGTATAGTAATGTGATTATGCAGGTACAGTGATGTATGTATACAGGTATAGAGATGTGATTATGCAGGTACAGTGATGTATGTATAACAATATAGAGATGTGATTATACAGGTACAGTGATGTATGTATACAGGTATAGAGATGTGATTATACAGGTACAGTGATGTATGTATACAGGTATAGAGATGTGATTATGCAGGTACAGTGATGTATGTATACAGGTATAGAGATGTGATTATGCAGGTACAGTGATGTATGTATACAGGTATAGAGATGTGATTATGGAGGTACAGTGATGTATGTATACAGGTATAGAGATGTGATTATGGAGGTACAGTGATGTATGTATACAGGTATAGAGATGTGATTATGCAGGTACAGTGATGTATGTATACAGGTATAGAGATGTGATTATGCAGGTACAGTGATGTATGTATACAGGTATAGAGATGTGATTATGGAGGTACAGTGATGTATGTATACAGGTATAGAGTTGTGATTATGCAGGTACAGTGATGAATGTATACAGGTATAGAGATGTGATTATGCAGGTACAGTGATGTATGTATACAGGTATAGAGATGTGATTATGCAGGTACAGTGATGTATGTATACAGGTATAGAGATGTGATTATGGAGGTACAGTGATGTATGTATACAGGTATACAGATGTGATTATGGAGGTACAGTGATGTATGTATACAGGTATAGAGATGTGATTATGCAGGTACAGTGATGTATGTATACAGGTATAGAGATGTGATTATGCAGGTACAGTGATGTATGTATACATATATAGAGATGTGATTATGCAGGTACAGTGATGTATGTATACAGGTATAGTAATGTGATTATGCAGGTACAGTGATGTATGTATACAGGTATAGAGATGTGATTATGCAGGTACAGTGATGTATGTATTAGGGGTGAGCGGGTTCGGATTTCTGAAATCCGAACCCCCCCGAGCCCCCCCGATCCGAGTCCGATCCGAGTCAGGCTTGACTTTTCCCGCCTGACTCGGATCTGAAATCGAGGCAAAACGTCATCATCCCGCCTTCCGAGTCTCGCGGGTTTTGGATCCTATATAAGGTACCCGCGTCGGCGCCATTTTCTCACTCGGCTGTGGACAGTGAAGAGGGAGGGTGGGAGTTAGGGCTGTGTAGTGTAGTGTAGTGTAGTGCTGCTGTTGTCCACTACTTCAAAGTCCATAGGGGCTGGCTGTGTTGTGCTGTGCTGCTGTTGTTAATAGGGGCTGTGTCCACTACTTCAAAGTCCATAGGGGCTGGCTGGACTGTGTTGTGCAGTCAGTTCTCCATAGGGGCTGTGTCCACTCCAAAGTCCTGTGCAGTGTCCCAGTCCTAAAGGAGTGCTGTAGTGTTGTCCAGGGGGTGCTCTGTCCATCAGGGGTGCTCACCCCAAGTGCTAAAAAAATAATATATTTTCTGTGTTTGTGAATTGTGTGCGCAGTAGCCGCACGTGCATCAACAAAGTAGTGCCAAGCGTGCGCCTGTGTCATAAGTAAAGGGCCGGCTGGCTTGACCATTAAAGGGTGCTGTAACCCCCGAAAGTACACTCCAGTCCAAACCAAAAAAAATTATTTTTTGTGTTTGTGAATTGTGTGCGCAGTAGCCGCACGTGCATCAACAAAGTAGTGCCAAGCGTGCGCCTGTGTCATAAGTAAAGGGCCGGCTGGCTTGACCGTTAAGGGTGCTGTAACCCCCGAAAGTACACTCCAGTCCAAACCAAAAAAAAAATTATTTTCTGTGTTTGTGAATTGTGTGCGCAGTAGCCGCACGTGCATCAACAAAGTAGTGCCAAGCGTGCACCTGTGTCATAAGTAAAGGGCCGGCTGGCTTGACCGTTAAGGGTGCTGTAACCCCCGAAAGTACACTCCAGTCCAAACCAAAAGAAAAATTATTTTCTGTGTTTGTGAATTGTGTGCGCAGTAGCCGCACGTGCATCAACAAAGTAGTGCCAAGCGTGCGCCTGTGTCATAAGTAAAGGGCCGGCTGGCTTGACCGTTAAAGGGTGCTGTAACCCCCAAAGTACACTCAAGTCCAAACCAAAAAAAAAATTATTTTCTGTGTTTGTGAATTGTGTGCGCAGTAGCCGCACGTGCATCAACAAAGTAGTGCAAAGCGTGCGCCTGTGTCATAAGTAAAGGGCCGGCTGGCTTGACCGTTAAAGGGTGCTGTAACCCCCGAAAGTACACTCCAGTCCAAACCCAAAAAAAATTATTTTCTGTGTTTGTGAATTGTGTGCGCAGTAGCCGCACGTGCATCAACAAAGTAGTGCCAAGCGTGCGCCTGTGTCATAAGTAAAGGGCCGGCTGGCTTGACCGTTAAAGGGTGCTGTAACCCCCAAAGTACACTCCAGTCCAAACCAAAAAAAAATTATTTTCTGTGTTTGTGAATTGTGTGCGCAGTAGCCGCACGTGCATCAACAAAGTAGTGCCAAGCGTGCGCCTGTGTCATAAGTAAAGGGCCGGCTGGCTTGACCGTTAAAGGGTGCTGTAACCCCCGAAAGTACACTCCAGTCCAAACCAAAAAAAAATTATTTTCTGTGTTTGTGAATTGTGTGCGCAGTAGCCGCACGTGCATCAACAAAGTAGTGCCAAGCGTGCGCCTGTGTCATAAGTAAAGGGCCGGCTGGCTTGACCGTTAAAGGGTGCTGTAACCCCCAAAGTACACTCCAGTCCAAACCAAAAAAAAAATTATTTTCTGTGTTTGTGAATTGTGTGCGCAGTAGCCGCACGTGCATCAACAAAGTAGTGCCAAGCGTGCGCCTGTGTCATAAGTAAAGGGCCGGCTGGCTTGACCATTAAAGGGTGCTGTAACCCCCGAAAGTACACTCCAGTCCAAACCAAAAAAAATTTATTTTCTGTGTTTGTGAATTGTGTGCGCAGTAGCCGCACGTGCATCAACAAAGTAGTGCCAAGCGTGCGCCTGTGTCATAAGTAAAGGGCCGGCTGGCTTGACCGTTAAAGGGTGCTGTAACCCCCAAAGTACACTCCAGTCCAAACCAAAAAAAATTTATTTTCTGTGTTTGTGAATTGTGTGCGCAGTAGCCGCACGTGCATCAACAAAGTAGTGCCAAGAGTGCGCCTGTGTCATAAGTAAAGGGCCGGCTGGCTTGACCGTTAAAGGGTGCTGTAACCCACAAAGTACACTCCAGTCTAAACCAAAAAAAATTTATTTTCTGTGTTTGTGAATTGTGTGCGCAGTAGCCGCACGTGCATCAACAAAGTAGTGCCAAGAGTGCGCCTGTGTCATAAGTAAAGGGCCGGCTGGCTTGACCGTTAAAGGGTGCTGTAACCCCCAAAGTACACTCCAGTCCAAACCAAAAAAAAAATTATTTTCTGTGTTTGTGAATTGTGTGCGCAGTAGCCGCACGTGCATCAACAAAGTAGTGCCAAGCGTGCGCCTGTGTCATAAGTAAAGGGCCGGCTGGCTTGACCGTTAAAGGGTACTGTAACCCCCGAAAGTACACTCCAGTCCAAACCAAAAAAAAATTATTTTCTGTGTTTGTGAATTGTGTGCGCAGTAGCCGCACGTGCATCAACAAAGTAGTGCCAAGCTTGCGCCTGTGTCATAAGTAAAGGGCCGGCTGGCTTGACCGTTAAAGGGTGCTGTAACCCCCAAAGTACACTCCAGTCCAAACCAAAAAAAATGTATTTTCTGTGTTTGTGAATTGTGTGCGCAGTAGCCGCACGTGCATCAACAAAGTAGTGCCAAGAGTGCGCCTGTGTCATAAGTAAAGGGCCGGCTGGCTTGACCGTTAAAGGGTGCTGTAACCCACAAAGTACACTCCAGTCCAAACCAAAAAAAAAATTATTTTCTGTGTTTAGCCGCACGTATATATCAAATCGATATAACATAAATGGAGGACCAAACTTTCTCCGATAAAAATAAAATAGAGAAAGATCAAGAACCACTTCCTCCTAGTGCTGAAGCTGCTGCCACTAGTTATGACATAGACGATAACATGCCATCAACGTCGTCTGCCAAGGCCGATGCCCAATGTCATAGTAGAGGGCACATACAATCCCAAATGGCAAAGTTCAGGAAAATGACCTTGAAAAAGACATTTAAATCAGCTGAAGAGAAACGTAAACTTGCCAATATGCCATTTACGACACGGAGTGGCAAGGAACGGCTAAGGTCGATCCCTAATATGTTCATGACTAGTGGTTCAGCTTCACATGACGATGGAAGCCCTCCTCCCACTAAAAAAATCAAAAGAGTTAAGCTGGCAAAAGCACAGCGAAGAACTGTGCTTTCTAAGAAGATATCACAAATCCCCAAGGAGAGTCCAAGTGTGGTGGTGGTTGCGATGCCTGACCTTCCCAGCACTGGACGGGAAGAGGTGGCTCTTTCCACCATTTGCACGCCCCCTGCAAGTGCTGAAAGGAGCACCCACAGTCCACTTGCTGATATGCAAATTGAAGATGTCACTGTTGAAGTACAACAGGATGAGGATACTGGTGTAGCTGGCGCTGAGGAGGAAGTTGGCGAGGAGGATTCTGATGGTGATGTGGTATGTTTAAATCAGGCTCCGGGGGAGACAGTTGTTGTCCGTGGGATGAAAAAGCCCATCACGGTCATGCCTGGGCAGAAGACCAAACATTCCACCTCTTTGGTCTGGCAATATTTCTATCCAAATCCGGACAACAACTGTCTTGCCATATGTACCATATGTAAAGGTGAAATAAGTAGGGGTAGGGACGTCAACCACCTAGGAACATCCTCCCTTATACGGCACCTGCAGCGCGTTCATAAAAAGTTACTGTCAAGTTCAGACACTTTGGCTAAGACCGTAAGCAGTCCAGGGACACCTAAATCCCGTTGTCCTGTTGTATCCAAGCGCCTGCAAACCACACCGTCAACTCCCTCCTCGTCAATTTCCTCCTTAGTCAGGATCGGAAGTAGTCCTGCAGGCCATGTCACTGGCATGACTGACTCTCCTATCCGGGATTCCTCTGGAGGATCCTGCATTGCTATGCCTACTGCTGCCGCTGCTGTTGTTGCTGCTGCTGGGAGTCGTTCATCATCCCAGAGAGGAAGTAGGAACACCACTACTTTTACTAAACAATTGACCCTCCAACAGTCCTTAGCGAGGAGGATGAAGTACGACAGCAGTCATCCTGAATCAAAACGTATAACTGAGGCCTTGACTGCTATGTTGGTGTTAGACGTGCATCCGGTATCCGCCATTAGTGCAGTGGGATTTAGACAATTGATGGAGGTAGTGTGTCCCCGGTTCCAAATCCCGTCTAGATTCCACTTCACTAGGCAGGCGATACCGAGACTGTACAGAAACGTCAGAAAAAGTGTCCTCAGTGTCCTGAAAAATGCCGTTGTACACAATGTCCACTTAACCACGGACATGTGGACAAGTGGAACAGGGCAGACTAAGGACTATATGACTGTGACAGCCCACTGGGTAGATGTATCACCTTACGCAGCAACAGCAGCAGCGTCACCAGTAGCAGCATCTCAGAAATGCCAGCTCGTTACAAGGCAGGCTACGCTGTGTATCACCGGTTTCAGTAAGAGGCACACCGCCGACAACCTCTTAGAGAAACTGAGGGAAATCATCGCCCAGTGGCTTACCCCACTTAGACTCTCCTGGGGATTTGTGATATCTGACAACGCCACCAATATTGTGCGGGCATTACATCTGGGCAAATTCCAGCACGTCCCATGTTTTGCTCACACAATAAACTTGGTGGTGCAGAATTTTCTGAAAAGCGACAGGGGCGTGCAGGAGACGCTTTGGGTGGCCCGAAAAATTTCTGGCCACTTTCGCCATTCAGCGACTGCGTGCCGAAGACTGGAGCGCCAGCAAACACTCTTGAACCTGCCCCGCCATCACCTGAAGCAAGAGGTTGTGACGCGGTGGAACTCAACCCTCTATATGCTTCAGAGGATGGAGGAGCAGCAAAAGGCCATACAAGCCTATACATCCACCTATGACATAGGCAAAGGAGGGGGTATGCACCTGACTCAAGCGCAGTGGAGAATGATTTCCGTGTTGTGCAAGGTTCTCCAGCCCTTCGAACTTGCCACACGTGAAGTCAGTTCAGACACAGCCAGCTTGAGTCAGGTCATTCCCCTCATCAGGCTTTTGCAGAAGCAGCTGGAGAAAGTGAAGGAGGAGCTAAGACGGAGCGATTCCGCTCGGCATGTGGGACTTGTGGATGAAGCCCTTCATTCGCTTTGCCAGGATTCCAGGGTGGTCAATCTGTTGAAATCAGACCACTACATTTTGGCCACCGTGCTTGATCCTAGGTTTAAAGCCTATGTGGTGTCTCTCTTTCCGGCCGACACAAGCCTGCAGAGGTGCAAAGACCTGCTGGTGAACACACTGTCAGCTGAAGCGGAACGTGACACGTCAACGGCTCCTTCTTCATTTTCTCCCGCAACTGGGGCTGCCAGGAAAAAACTTAGGTATCCTAAGCAACCCGCTGGTGGTGATGCAGGGCAGGCAGGACCAAGTTTGGACATCTGGTCCAGACTGAAGGACCTGGCAACAATTTCTGACATGTCTACTGTCACTGCATATGATACTGTCACCATTGACAGAATGGTGGAGGATTACATCGGTGACAGCATCCAAGTAGGCATGTCAGACAGTCCATACCTGTACTGGCAGGAAAAAGAGGCAATTTGGAGGCCCCTGTACAAGCTGGCTCTATTTTACCTGAGTTGCCCCCCCTCCAGTGTGTACTCCGAAAGAGTGTTTAGTGCAGCCGGGAACCTTGTCAGCGAAAGGCGTAGGAGGTTGCTTCCACAGAATGTGGAGAAGATGATGTTCATCAAAATGAATTATCAGCTCTTCCAGGGAGACCAGCCTCCAGAAGGTACAGAGGGACCTGTGGTGGTGGATTCAAGTGGGGACGAGTTAATACTTTGTGAGGATGAGGATGTACACACTGAAGAGGGTGAGGAATCGGTGGATGAGGAGGATGAGGATGACATCTTGCCTCCGTAGAGCCTGTTTGTGCAGGGACACATTAATTGCCAGCTTGTTTTGTGGGGGCCCAAACGAACCAATCATTTCAGCCACAGTTGTGTGGCAGACCCTGGCGCTGAAATGATTGATTTGTTAAAGTGTGCATGTCCTGTTTATACAACATAAGGGTGGGTGGGAGGGCCCAAGGACAATTCCATCTTGCACTTCTTTTTTTTCTTTGCATTATGTACAGTTTGGGGCCTAGTTTTTCTAACTGCCATCCTGTCTGCCACTGCAGTGTCACTCCTAGATGGGTCACGTGTTTGTGCCGCCCACTCGTGTCGCTTAGCATAGTCATCCAGCTACCTCGGTGCAACCTTTTGGACATAAAAACACTATTGTGAGGTGTGAGGTGTTCAGAATAGACTGGAAATTAGTGGAAATTAAGGTTATTGAGGTTAATAATAGCATAGGAGCAGAGAAACCAACAAATTCTGTGATTTTAGCTGTTTTTATGCTTTTTTTTAAAAAAATACAGATCCAAAACACAAAACCCAGAACCCAAAACACGGAAGGGTGGTTTTGGCAAAACCAATCCAGATCCAAAACACGAAGAAAGATCCAGATCCAAAACCAAAACACAAAACACGAAAAGTGGCCGGTGCACACCCCTAGTATGTATACATATATAGAGATGTGATTATGCAGGTACAGTGATGTATGTATACAGGTATAGAGATGTGATTATGCAGGTACAGTGATGTATGTATACAGGTATAAAGATCTTATTATGGAGGTACACTGATGTATGTATACAGGTATAGTGATGTTATTATGCAGGTACAGTGATGTATGTATACAGGTATAGAGATGTGATTAGGCAGGTACAGTGATGTAAGTACACAGGTATAGAGATGTTATTATGCAGGTACAGTGATGTATGTATACAGGTATAGAGATGTGATTATGCAGGTACAGTGATGTATGTACACAGGTATAGTAATGTGATTATGCAGGTACAGTGATGTATGTACACAGGTATAGAGATGTAATGATTATGCAGGAACAGTGATGCAAGTACACAGGTTTAGTAATGTGATTATGCAGGTACAGTGATGTATGTACACATGTGTAGTGATGTTATTATGCAGGTACAGTGATGTATGTACACAGGTATAGTAATGTGATTATGCAGGTACAGTGATGTATGTATACAGGTATAGAGATGTGATTATGCAGGTACAGTGATGTATGTATACAGGTATACAGATGTTATTATGCAGGTACAGTGATGTATGTATACAGGTATAGTAATGTGATTATGCAGGTACAGTGATGTATGTATACAGGTATAGAGATGTGATTATGCAGGTACAGTGATGTATGTACACAGGTATAGTGATGTTATTATGCAGGTACAGTGATGTATGTATAGAGGTATAGAGATGTGATTATGCAGGTACAGTGATGTATGTATACAGGTATAGAGATGTGATTATGCAGGTACAGTGATGTATGTATACAGGTATAGACTCTATAGAGATGTGATGATTATGCAGGAACAGTAATGCAAGTACACAGGTTTAGTAATGTGATTATGCAGGTACAGTGATGTATGTATACAGGTATAGTAATGTGATTATGCAGGTACAGTGTTGTATGTACACAGGTTTAGTAATGTGATTATGCAGATATAGTGATGTATGTATACAGGTATAGTAATGTGATTATGCAGGTACAGTGATGTATGTACACAGGTATAGAGATGTTATTATGGAGGTACAGTGATGTATGTTTACAGGTATAGTGATGTGATTATGCAGGTACAGTGATGTATGTACACAGGTATAGAGATGTTATTATGGAGGTACAGTGATGTATGTTTACAGGTATAGTAATGTGATTATGCAGGTACAGTGATGTATGTACACAGGTATAGTAATGTGATTATGCAGGTACAGTGATGTATGTACACAGGTATAGAGATGTTATTATGGAGGTACAGTGATGTATGTTTACAGGTATAGTAATATGATTATGCAGGTACAGTGATGTATGTACACAGGTATAGAGATGTTATTATGGAGGTACAGTGATGTATGTTTACAGGTATAGTAATGTGATTATGCAGGTACAGTGATGTACAGTCAGTACACAGGTATAGTAATGTGATTATGCAGGTACAGTGATGTAAGTACACAGGTATAGTGATGTTATTATGCAGGTACAGTGATGTAAGTACACAGGTGTAGTGATGTTATTATGTAGGTACAGTGATATAAGTACACAGGTATAGTAATGTGATTATGTAGGTACAGTGATGTAAATACACAGGTATAGTGATGTTATTATGCAGGTACAGTGATGTATGTATACAGGTATAGAGATGTGATTATGGAGGTACAGTGATGTATGTATACAGGTATAGAGATGTGATTATGCAGGTACAGTGATGTATGTATACAGGTATAGAGATGTGATTATGCAGGTACAGTGATGTATGTATACAGGTATAGAGATGTGATTATGCAGGTACAGTGATGTATGTATACAGGTATAGTAATGTGATTATGCAGGTACAGTGATGTACAGTCAGTACACAGGTATAGTAATGTGATTATGCAGGTACAGTGATGTAAGTACACAGGTATAGTGATGTTATTATGCAGGTACAGTGATGTAAGTACACAGGTGTAGTGATGTTATTATGCAGGTACAGTGATGTATGTATACAGGTATAGTGATGTTATTATGCTGGTACAGTGATGTATGTATGCAGGTATAGAGATGTGATTATGCAGGTACAGTGATGTATGTATACAGGTATAGTAATGTGATTATGCAGGTACAGTGATGTTTGTATACATATATAGAGATGTTATTATGGAGGTACAGTGATGTATGTATACAGGTATAGTGATGTGATTATACAGGTACAGTGATGTATGTATACATATATAGAGATGTTATTATGGAGGTACAGTGATGTATGTATACAAGTATAGAGATGTGATTATACAGGTACAGTGATGTATGTATACAGGTATAGAGATGTGATTATGCAGGTACAGTGATGTATGTATACAGGTATAGAGATGTGATTATGCAGGTACAGTGATGTAAATACACAGGTATAGTGATGTTATTATGCAGGTACAGTGATGTATGTATACGGGTATAGAGATGTGATTATACAGGTACAGTGATGTAAGTACACAGGTGTAGTGATGTTATTATGCAGATACAGTGATGTACAGTAAGTACACAGGTATAGTAATGTGATTATGTAGGTACAGTGATGTAAGTACACAGGTTTAGTAATGTGATTATGCAGGCACAGTGATGTATGTATTCAGGTATAGTGATATAAGTACACAAGGCCTGATTCAGCAAGGATACGCATGCAATCGGCCAATTGTTAGGTACTGCGCATGCGTATGCATCGCAGTGCATGTTCGCGAACCGGCAACTACGATCAGGACGCGATCGCAGTGACCATGCAGACCCATCGCAGAGTGATTGACAGGAAGTTCCGTTTGTGGGTGGTGATGGGGAGGGGTGGTCAGCCAAACGCCGGCATGCCAGTGCATTTCAGTGCCGTTACATGGGCGTGCATAAATTATCCACTGCGATACCATACGCAGCCTGAGGCCTCATAGCGTAGCATTCGCTGAAGTAAGCAATTCCTGAGTGAGGTATGACCTGCCATAACTATGTGTATGAGTCCGATGTTACTTGATGTTACCGATTATTTCACTATGTTGCTCCAGTATACGGATGTGAGTAAGGGGAAGTGGGTGTCCTTATGTTAGGCTGCGATCGCAATGTGAATGCAAACATTTACATATCACCGCTGATATTAGCAACTGCATTGCCTGTGTTTAAGCAGAATAGCGATCCTTGTTGAATCAGGCCCACAACAGTTACAGTGATGTAATCATGCAGGTACAGTGATATAAGCACACAGGTATGGTTATGTAATCATACAGGTAGAGTGATGAATGTACATAGGTATAGTGATGTAATCATGCAGGTACAGTGATGTACACTACTGTTCAAAAGTTTGGGGTCACTTAGAAATTTCCTTATTTTTCAAAGAAAAGCACTGTTTATTTTCAGTGAAGATAACATTAAATTAATCAGAAATACACTTTATACATTGTTAATGTGGTAAAGACTATACTAGCTGCAAATGTCTGGTTTTTAAAGGAATATCTACATAGGTGTATAGAGGCCCATTTCCAACAACCATCACTCCAGTGTTCTAATGATACGTTGTGTTTGCTAAGCACATTAGAAGACTAATGGATGATTAGAAAACCCTTGGAAACCCTTGTGGAATTATGTTAGCACAGCTGAAAACAGGTTTGTTCATTGGAGAAGCTATAAAACTGGCCTTCCTTTGAGCTAGTTGAGTATCTGGAGTATCACATTTGTGGGTTTTATCATACTCTCCAAATCGCCAGATAAAGAGAACTTTCATGTGAAACTCGACAGTCTATTCTTGTTCTTAGAATTGAAGGCTATTCCATACGAGAAATTGCCAAGAAACTGAACATTTCCTACAACGGTGTGTACTACTCCCTTCAGAGAACAGCACAAACAGGCTTTAACCAGAGTAGAAAGAGAAGTGGGAGGCCCCGGTGCACAACTGTGCAAGAAGACAAGTACATTGGAGTCTTTAGTTTGAGAAATAGACGCCTCACAAGTCCTCACCTGGGAGCTTCATTAAATGGTACCCGCAAAACGACAGTGTCAACATCTACAGTGAAGAGGCGACTCCGGATGCTGGCCTTCTAGGGAGAGTGGCCAAGAAAAAGCCATATCTGAGACTGGCCAATAAAAGGAAAAGATTAATATGGGCAAAAGAACACAGAAATTGAACAGCGGAAGATTGGAAAAAAGTGTTATGGACAGACTAATCGAAGTTTGAGGTGTTTGGATCACACAGAAGAACATTTGTGAGATGCAGAACAAGTGAAAAGATCCTGGAAGAGTGCCTGACGCCATCTGTCAAGCATGATGGAGGTAATGTGATGGTCTGGGGCTGCTTTGGTGCTGTTAAATTGGGAGATTTGTAAAAGGGATTTTGTATAAGGAAGGCTATCACTCCATTTTGCAACACCATGCCATTCCCTGTGGAGAGCACTTGATTGGGGCTAATTTCCTTCTCCAACAGGACAATGACCCAAAGAACACCTCCAAATTATGCAAGAACTATTTAGGGAAGAAGCAGGCAGCTAGTGTTCTGTCTGTAATGGAGTGGCCAGCGTAGTCACCAGATCTCAACCCCATTGAGCTGTTGTGGGAGCAGCTTGACCGTATGGTACACAAGAAGTGTCCATCAAGCCAATCCAACTTGTGGGAGGTGCTTCAGGAAGCGTGGGGTGACATTTCTTCAGATTACCACAACAAATTAACAGCTAGAATGCCAAAGGTCTGCAATGCTGTAATTGCTGCAAAAGGAGCATTCTTTGACGAAAGCAAAGTTTGAAGGACAAAATTATTATTTCAAATAAAAATCATTATTTCTAACCTTGCCAATGTCTTGACTATATGTTCTATTCATTTTGCAACTCATTTGATAAATAAGAGTAAGTTTTCATGTAAAACAGGAAATTGTCTGGGTGACCCCAAACTTTTGAACGGTAGTGTAAGTACACAGGTATAGTGATGTGATTATGTAGGTACCGTGGTGTAAGTTCACAGGTATAGTGATGTAATAATGCAGGTACAGTGATGTAATCATGCAGGTACATTGACGTAAGTATACAGGTATAGTAATGTAATTATGTAGGTACAGTGGTGTAAGTTCATAGGTATAGTGAAGTAATAATGCAGGTACATTGAACTAAGGACCTGGCTCAGACCCGCTCACTAGATGTGTTTGCGCGCTCGATGAGTATGCAAATTCAGCAAGGCAGGCGATCGCACGGCAAGGCATTAGAATGCCCACTATGTCTTGGCGTTCGATCGCATTGTGTATGCAGATGCCCACCAGCCTGTCTTAAGGCGTCCACTTGCGTACGCCATCTCGAGGAAGTGCATGCAACCATCAGTAACATCGAGTACTATCGGATGCGATCGCAGCACTTGTGGCTGACCATACCTTAGTGCAAGCACTGTGAGCACTTCAGTGTAAAATCCAACCAGGTGATGTGTACGAAGACACTGCCCTTAAATTATGCACGCCTCTGAAACGGTGTTGAGACGCACAGGCACGTCTGCATTCACATCTCCACTCCCCTGTTTCTAGCGGCCAGCCCTGTCACCACCCACAAATGGCTTCTCCTGTCACTAACTCTGCTGGGCAGTCTATGCGCAGCGAGCGAATGCTTCCTGATCTCTCGCACTGGTTCGCGCACGAGCACTGCGATGCGTACACAAGCGCATGTTGTGAACTATCGGCAGCTACGAGCAAACGCATCTTAGCGAGCGGATCTGAATCAGTACACAGGTATAGTGATGAGATTATGCAGGTACAGTGTCGTAAGTACACAAGTATAGTGATGTAATCATGCAGTACAGTGATATAAATACGCAGATATACTGATGTAATTATGCAGGTGCAGTGATGTAAGTACACAGGTATAGTAATGTAATAATGTAATTACACAGGTAACAGGTATAGTGATGTAATCATGTAGGTACAGTGATGTAAATGCACAGATATAGTGATGTCATTATGCAGGTACAGTAATGTAACCATGCTGGTACAGTGATGTAAGTACACAGGTATAGTGATGTAATCATGCAGTACAGTGATGTAAATACGCAGATATAGTGATGTAATTATTAGGGATGTGCAGGCTCGGATAGGTTCGAGTTTGCACGTGGAGTTCGGATTTTTCCCTCCAAAAAAACGGAACTCAGAACGAGGCAAAACGTCATCTTACATGGACGAACATCATCATTCCTGGACAAAAGACCAGGAATGATGATGTTCGTCCATGTAAGATGACGTTTTGCCTCGTTCTGAGTTCCGTTTTTTTGGAGGGAAAAATCCGAACTCCACGTGCAAACTCGAACCTATCCGAGCCTGCACATCCCTAGTAATTATGCAGGTACAGTGATGTAAGTACACAGGTATAGTAATGTAATTATGTCATTACACAGGTATAGTGATGTAATCATGTAGGTACAGTGATGTAAATGCACAGATATAGTGATGTCATTATGCAGGTACAGTGATGTAAGTACACAGGTACAGTAATGTAACCATGCAGGTACAGTGATGTAAGTACTCTCGTACAGTGATATAACCATACAAGTGCAGTGATGCAAGTACACAGATACAGTGATGTAACCATGCAGGTACAGTGATGTAAGTACACAGGTATGGTAATGTAATATTGCAGGTACAGTGATGTAAGTATCTGTACAGTGATGTAAGTACACAGGTACAGTAAAGTAACCATGCAGGTACAGTGTTGTAATTGCAGAAGTGTAGTAATTTAATCATGCAGGCCAGGTACAGTGATGTAAGTATATAGGTACAGTGATGTGAGTACACTGGTACAGTGATGTAACCATGCAGGTACAGTAAAGTGAGTACAGAGGTATAGTAATGTAATCATGCAGGTACAGTAATGTAAGTATTCAGGTACAGTGATGTAAGTACATAGGTATAGTAATGTAATATTGCAGGTACAGTGATGTAACTATGTAGATACAGTGATGTAAGTACATAGGTATAGTATTGTAATACTGCATGTATAGCGATGTAAGTACAGAGGTATAGTAATGTAATCTTGCAGGGATAGTAATATGAGTAAAGAGGTATGGTAATGTAATCTTGCATGTACATTGATGTAAGTATACAGGTACAGTGATGTAAGTACACAGGTACAGTGATGTAACCATGCAGGTACAGTGTTGTAAGTACATAGGTATAGTAATGTAATCTTGAAAATACAGTGATATAAGTAAACAGGTACAGTGATGTAATCATGCAGGTACAGTGGTCTAAGTACAGAGGTACAGTGATGTAATCATGCAGGTACAGTGATGTAAGTATACAGGTACAGTGATGTAATCATGCAGGTACAGTGATGTACGTATACAGGTATAGTAATGTGATTATGCAGGTACAGTGATGTACAGTCAGTACACAGGTATAGTAATGTGATTATGCAGGTACAGTGATGTAATCATGCAGGTACAGTAATGTAAGTACAGAGGTACAGTGATGTAATCATGCATGTACAGTGATGTAAGTACAAAGGTACAGTGATGTAAGTACACAGGTATAGTGATGTAATCATACAGGTACAGTGATGTAAGTACACAGGTACAGTGATGTAACCATGCAGGTACAGTGATGTAAGTACACAGGTACAGTGATGTAACATGCAGGTACAGTGATGTAAGTACAGAGGTACAGTGATGTAAGTACACAGGTACAATGATGTAAGTACACAGGTGTAGTGATGTAATCATGCAGGTACAGTGATGTAAGTACACAGGTACAGTGATGTAACCATGCAGTTACAGTGAAGGGTGAGTGGGTGATGCAATGATACAGGTGGATGACTATTAATAGATTGCCCAGAGGATTATGCAGAGATATTGATTTATGGAGTGTTGAAATGAATCAAGTGATGGGGCAAATGACCCCATGTCTGATACCTCCTTGATGGAGAGAGGATCCCTCTGCTTCCGCCTGCAGTGTGGGAACTCCCTGGGGGAGGAGTGAGACCCCCTGCCCGAAGCTGTGCAGATCAGTCACTGCTTCCCAGAGGACCAGAAACCTCTGATCCTAACAGGAGGAGCCTCACAAACCTTCTCCCCCTCCCTCACACCCCAGACTCCTTATATAGGAAGGTGCATGGGATTTGGCATACTCTGCTTCCAAAGGCAGTGAATCATTTCCTCCATTTAACAAAATTGGGAGAAAGCTCTTTATTATTGCTGTTTAAATTTAGATCAGATTTCGCACTTTCCTAAAGGAAAAAAAAAATAGAAATAAATAAATTGTTGTAGGAGAGAGAGAGAGAGAGAGAGAGAGAGAGAGAGAGAGAGAGAGAGCAATGTAAATTGTATGTAGACAGATCTGTGTGTGTGCTGGGAGCTATCACAGCTGACACAACGAGACACCAGTCATAGACCTTGTTCGTTTCATCTGCATCAAGTGTTGAAAATCTGCAGCTCTTGAACTGTAACACACATCATGCCTTAATAAGTCTGAGGTTGGGACGCATTCTTATCATAAGAACCCTCATGTATCATCCTAATTCTAACTAATGATGACCTCTCACAAACATCTCTTGCATTTGGGGTCTCAAATTCAGTGAAACTTATTTTCTTAGATGTGTTATTATTATATCTTGCTTGTGAAATAGTGCCTTGGTTATACCAACAGCACGCTAATTTCTGTGCTGTAATGTATCACTCAGACTTATGAAGGGTCCTGCAATCTCTATATCTAGTTTATTTCAAATAGAAGGCTAGCCATTACTTGCCAGCTCCCCCTGACTGTCCGAGAGAGAGACTCCCCAGAGTAGACTAGCCTTCTGGATCCATCACATGACAGTGCAGTATGCTGTGAATTGTGTCATCGTAACCTAGGTATGGCCATCTGTGGGCTGCCCATCTATGGTCACCATCAATTGTTCCATCAGTGATTTAATGTAGATGGCACAAATGGTGAACCATCGATTATTTGCACCCCCCAATGGGCACTACTGCTGGGGGGCTCGGCACGTCGTGGGACAATCAGTACCGAGGCGGGGCTAAACCCCTGAAATATCAGTAACAAGAGAAAAAATTGTGTCCAGGTCTACCATTGATGGGCGAGAACCATTGGAACATCGGTAGTTAACCATAAATGGATCTTAACTATTGATGGTCGATTGCCAATCCTAACGTGACCGTGCCACCGATGCACAATGCCACGGTCCCTGAACCTCCCACCTGGCAGGTTCCCACCCTCTGACGTCTCCTGGTGAGCCCAGGTAAAGTGCCAGCAATTATGACTATGGCCCTGATTCAGACCCACTCGCAAGTGGGCGTACGCACGTTCGCCGTACGTAAAAAAATATTTAAATTCAAGCACTCGCTCGTTTTTTCCTACGCAGCTAAAAATCCGCCCCAAACTCAGGCGACCCCTCCTCTGACTAACGAGCGTGCCAAATAGCGAGCGTACATCCCCGAAATGGCTTGAAGGGAACGCACGCACAAGTACAAACCGGAAGTGGGACTGTCAGATTCCGATTACCTGCTTGTTTTTTCGGCCTACCTCCCTCAATCGTATCATGCCAATCAATATATCAATTAGCTTAATTTATTATTTTTTTTCAACACAATGCAATAAACTTTAATCTTGTCCGTGTTTGTATTTGCTCGCAGAATACGTACGGCTGAAACCTTCGCTTTTATTGTTCCAAAGACATGTTAGCCCCAATTAAACAATTGTTCTATTTGTTTGTCTCCCCACAATTTTTCTGTGGTTCATTTCTTTATTTAAATTAGCTTACGCATGTCACTGCATCAAGCCTATCATAACTCTCAAGAGATTTCTGGCCCTGTCGAACACATGACTCATACACTAACCAATAGAATTGGTCCTGTTAATTTCCCAAATACATTAGCCAATCAAATTTTTTTTGGGTGCTTTATTAAAAATATTTTGTCAAAAAAATACCATTGCCATCATGAGATCCGCCGCATTCACCAGGCGCGAACGGAGGTGATGGACAGGAGGATCACCAGTCAGCCTCCACCCATCTCCAATAGGCGCAAGCGTTCCGCATATGCGGAGGTACGTCAACACCTGCGCTCCTTCGGCTCACGCCGACATATTGGCCAGCTGGAGCGCAGGTGGTCGGACCTGCACCGGCGGACGCCCCGCTTGCTGGCATGCTTTCGCATGCAGATTGCGGAAAGTAAGTGTTCTGGACTGTGGTTTTCAAGTTATTCTTGTGGGCCCTAACTGCGTGTGCATGTTTTCATGTCTGTCCTATTGAGTCATTGTAGTCATATCTGCATGTGCATGTTTTCATGTCTGTCCTATTGAGTCATTGTAGTCATATCTGCATGTGCATGTTTTCATGTCTGTCCTATTGAGTCATTGTAGTCATATCTGCATGTGCATGTTTTCATGTGTGTCCTATTGAGTCATTGTAGTCATATCTGCATGTGCATGTTTTCATGTCTGTCCTATTGAGTCATTGTAGTCATATCTGCATGTGCATGTTTTCATGTCTGTCCTATTGAGTCATTGTAGTCATATCTGCATGTGCATGTTTTTATGTCTGTCCTATTTTTTTATTTTTTTATTTTTTTTTATTTTTTTTTTGGTTTCCTGTTGAAACTAACAACAATTTTTTGGTAATTTTTTAGGGGCACAGCAAACACTACGGCGGCATCGCCACACAAGACGCCGGTCCCGGCCCCTCTCTCCAACCCCCAATTCCTCTATTCCCCCCTCCTCCGCAGACCCTGTGGCCGATATTTCTGGCCTACTTCCCCTCCAGCCCAATTCCCCCTCTCCTCCATCCGTCCCTCCTCCAAATACCCCCTCCCAGGATCAAGAAAACACCTTGCCCCTCAGGTTGGGGAATGTAGCCACCTCCGAGGTGGTCCAGGGAGTGGCTTCTGGCTCTCTCGTTTTGGAGACCAGTATGTTTTTAAAGTTTATTTTGGACACCACAAACTGTTTGTATGTAATCATGTGTCGTCCCCATTTTTTTTTACTTTTTTTCGCCTTAGGGTATTTTTGGGGGTTGTCTTTACCTGTTCCTGCTGATGTCACCATACACATATCACACCTGTGTGCCTTTTTTTAGGGCCCTTGTATTTTTGGCATACGACATTTTGGGGTTCTGGGTTTTATCCGTGTAATTTTTTTTTGGCCCACAAGCTTGTAAGTTTGTGTTTGCTTGTTTTTTGTTTTTTTACAATGTTGCTTCATTATCGATTTATTAATCCCCAAACTTTTGTCACCCACAGAGGAACAGAGGCGTCGGGAAGAGATTCTGAATTGTGTGGGCCGTATGCGGGAGCAGGTCACCGGGCTAATGCAGGGCCTTGAGCTTCTGTTGGTCCTCCTTAGGAATTAGGTTTTTTTTTATTTTTTTTACAAATTGTTTCTTAATAAACCTGTTTAAAATCAAGCTCTGTCTCATGCGTTTCGAGTAAATCCAAGATTCTTTACACTGACATAAGTAGACTCTTAAAGCAAGGTTTGCCCCAGAAACTCACTACAGATTGTGTGTTGTATTTTGAATGCAAACAGGCACAAGAAACACCTCCCAGTACCAATGTCATTTTCCTTTTTTGTGGTGGTCAACATGATAGTTTACACCATTTTTCAGGTTCCTATTTGGTGGCCAAACTGCTCATGACAATCTTACGAAGGCAACTGATTGTACACGATTCCTTGTTGTGTTGGTTAGTACCCCGAAAACATATTACATTTTAGCTCCACTTGCTTCATTACTGGGTTACCCCTTAGGTAAAATTAACGTTTGGGAGTTTGTTTACACTTGCTTCTAACGTGCCCAAAAAGGAAACAAATGACACTCTCCAAATATTTATTCACAACAGAAATCAAAATCCAAAGTGGTCACTCACAAATAAAACACACAGTGATAATCAGAAAAACTCCACATACCAAAAAAACTAAACAAACACACAAATCAAGAACTGGTTGACGAAGGTCCATGCCCACATGATTTCAAAAATATGGCGTTGCAATATTGGTGTCAGAATATATTCCCGAAGTTTCCACAGAAAGGTTTTGGAAGGGTAGCAGGAAGTAGTCATCGTGGGAGTGCCAAAGATTATGCAAACAAACAGAAGATGGTGCAAGAATTATTATAAAAAAAGATGAACGTTAAAAAAATGGAACACATTGGGTATACACACTGTTGTTTGATCAATAATTACCTAAAATATCGGGCCACCACATCATCGCGTATGGCCCCCCCACATACTGACCTCCGACCAACCTCGGGGGGGCCATCCTCAGGTAAGGCATCCTCTGGCTGCATTGGAACACCACTCCTTATGGCGATGTTGTGAAATATCCCACACAGGACCACAATTTTCGAAACCATATCCGGCAAATACATGAGCTCGCCACCAAATCGGTGGAGGCATCTGAATCGGCCTTTTAAAAGGCCGATACAGCGCTCCACCACTTGCCTGGTGGCTGAAAGTGCGGTATTAAACTCACTTTGTGGACCTGGTGTGGGAGCCAAGTAAGGAGTGAGCAGCCAGGGCATGCAAGGGTATCCACTGTCTCCTGTGAAAAAGAATAGACAACATCAGGATCACTGTGTATCAAGCTTAACATTGTTATGTACTAAAGGTCTTCACTTACCCAGAAGCCACGCATCACCAGCTTGTAGGTTGTTTAATTTGTGCCATATCCCTGATTGCCGGATGACGAAGGAGTCATGTGCACTTCCTGGTAATTTTGCATTCAGGGACAGGATCTGGAGGGAGGCATCACTTACCACCATTACATTCAGGGAGTGATAGTGTTTCCTGTTTTGAAATATGGCCTCCAGCCGTGCTGGAGGCTGAAGTGGTATGTGAGTACCATCCACAACCCCTATGATGTGTGGGAAGCCAGCTATTTGGTAAAAATTGGCCTTGGCCACACTAAGGGCACCCATATCCAAAGGCATTTGAATAAAATGATGGAGGTGCTTGAAAAGTGCCTCCATCACTGCCCTCAGGATCCGGGAAAAGGAGGATTGTGAGATGCCCGCCACTATTCCCACCGTTGTTTGAAACGATCCTGAGGCACAGAAATGTAACACCGCCATAAATTGCGTAAGTGGTGGTATTGCTGTAGGACTGTCAATTTGCCGCTCAAGATCACTCTCTATTAATGAGAGAGTGTCTATGATGATTTTGGGAGGAAGACGGTAGCGTCTTAAAACCTCATCATCGGGCATTCCAAAAAGGGTGACACGTGTTCGAAATATCTGGGGCCTTGCACGCCTACGATGCCTACGCCTGGGACGAGATTGAGGTTGGTCGGCTTCCGGGAGCATGGCCAGAACAATCCGCCCTAGATCAACCTGAAATGGCAAGATTGGAATGTAAGGCTTTGGACCCACCCCAAAAGAAAATTCAAAACAACTTAGCTTGATGATACCATCCATTGCTGCTTACATGCCGGGGTATTGTCATGATATGTCCAAACTGAAATTAATCACAAAAATTATTTGACAAATTTCACTCTGTGCATTTTTGTTTCTAAATTTTGTGCTAGACCAAACTTAAAATATGCGAAACACACATTTGGCAAAAGTGCAAAACGACATTGCACACAGTACATCAAAATGGGTTGAAATGTTTGCACAAAAAGCGAAAGGGCAACCTCAAAAATATTAAAATGATTAATAAGCATTTTAAAAAGCGCAAATTAGTTCGCAAATACAAGTCACAATAGTAAGTAGTAAAAATGCGCTAATTAGTTCGCAAATACAAGTCACAATAGTAAGTAGTAAAAATGCGCTAATTAGTTTGCAAATACAAGTCACAATAGTAAGTAGTAAAAATGCGCTAATTAGTTCGCAAATACAAGTCACAATAGTAAGTAGTAAAAATGCGCTAATTAGTGATTAATTAACTAATTAATTAACTAATTAATTAACTAGTGATGTCAGTGGGGCCGGCTTCAGACGGTAGGCGTTCCCATGGGAACGTCTCCGTCTGGCAGCCACGCCCCCAGCACGCCCACCAAAGGGGGCGTGCTGTCAATCAACATCGACAGCACGCCCCCTTTGGTGCGAGACCCAGAGCGACGGAGAGCCCGTCTCTATCCGGGTCTCGCGCATGCGAACGAGGGAGCTCCCTTCGTCGTGCGCATGCGCAGTGGGGCAACATCGACCCGCTAGCGAGCGTCCTGCGCTCGCGAGCGTGTCTGAATGACCCCCAGAGTCGGTACTAAACAGTCGGAATTGCTCTGCTGAGCTCTGCAATACACTGCTTTATTCAGAGTCATACGTAAATGCCGCCGCCACCGCTGCTGTGTCTATGGGCCTGATTCAGACCCAGACGCTAAGTTGCGCTCGCTCGCTCTGAGCGATGGTCGCCCATCTGCGCATGCGTATAAGTCACAAACTAGTACGAGAGATCGGATTTTGCTCGCTCGTCCTGAAAAGACTGCCCAGTGGAATGAGTGACAGATAGTGCCGTTTGTGGGTGGTAACAGGGGAAGTTGCTTGTGAACGGGGGAGTGGTGCTGTGAACGCAGGCGTGTCTAACCGTCAGAACGGAGTTTAATGGGTGTGCTTAATTAGCAAAGTAGCGTCATTGAACACATCACTTGGTTGTTTTTTACCCTGAACTGCTCGCAGTGCTTGCGGGAGGGTAAGATCTACCTCAAGCGCTGCAAGCAGCTCCGATGGCTCTCGATGTTACCGATTAATCCTTCAAATACCGGAGATGACGTGTGGCAAGGGGGCATCTTTATACACTAGTGAGCGCTTATTGCCGGGGCTCGCTAAAACATAGAGGGCATCCTTACGAGACGCAGTGCGAGCGCTTAATTTAAATATCCAGCCCCTTTTTGCCAGCGAGCAGCCACAATTTGCGAGCGGCTCTGAATCAGGCCCTATGTCTGCAGAGGATATGTAAAAATATGTTAATGTCGTAGGTGCCGAGATGTGTATTAAGACGCCCACAGGTGCCATCGCAAATCCAAGCAACTTCATACTAATATGCAACCGCATACGAAGATCCTTCGATAATCGGCCTCCTAAGTGACTCTATGGTCCCGTAGAATGGTCGCTTGAATTGAGATGCCAGAGCCAAATTTTGTGCATACAGGATATCAGACGCAGGCAGCGACACACTGCAGGAGGGCTTGCAATACGCCTGCTTTTTTTGTGGCACACCCTGTTACCTATCCCAAATGGCCCTTCACTGTCACTCTGCGATTAAAAAGTCGCTGCTTGCAAGTAAGGGTTATGGACTTATTAATGCGGTTAATGCAAGAAGCGCTTTTTTGGGGGACTTATTAATGCACAGTGCGACTCAGTCACATGCGCATTGCGCAGACGGAATAGTGTACAACTCTGAATAAGGCTCACAGTGAGCAGATACATACAGCGATCAGAGTGCAACTGATTTGTTCTGTATCTGTGGCAGACTGTCAAAGATCATTGCCTTAGATCCCACTGATGTAACGTAGGAAAGACCCGGTGCAATGCAGGACAGGACATCTACAGTGGGGCCAATGACATTTGAACAGCAGGTACAAGTAAATTATGCACAAATAGCTAATAGATTATACACACGCACAGGGGACCTCATTCAGAGCCGCTCGCAAAAAGCGAGTGCTCTCTCTGAATGAGGGCGGCCGCTTTTCTTTTGAAAGGCGGCCTCCTGGCCGCTCGCTACGCTGTGGGTTACCACCCACAGCTTTAGTGAGTGACTAGGTGATGGTCGTGGACCATCGGGGCTTGCGACGAAACTCTTGCGGTAGGGTCTAGTCTACCGCAAGCCCCAGGTAGCTTCCTGCTCTAACAGAGCAGGAAGCTCCCTACTGACATCATGTGTGATGTCAGTAGGGCCGCCTACAAATGGCATGCGTTCCTTCAGGAACACCTCCGTTTGTCCGGCCACCCCCCACCCCGCCTACAAAACGGGGCGAGCTGTCGATCAACATCGACAGCCGCCCCTTTTGTAGCGAGCCGCGGAGCTAGTGCATTTGTCACTCGCTCTGGGGCTTGCGCACGCGCTGTGCATGCGCAGGCCCTCACCATCGACCCGCTTGCGAGCACATAGCGTTTGCTAGCGGGTCTGAATGAGGTCCAGAATACATGTTTATACATATATGTTTCAGTATATACTGAAACATATATCGAAGCGTTGGTTTATTAGCCACTGCCTTGTGTCAGTTATCCTTTATTTATATGGCGCCACAAGTGTTCCGCAGCGCCTTACATAGTACATAGAACAAATAAGTGAGCAAGAAACAAGTAACTTACAGTACATTACAGTGCAGGACTATATATATATATATATATATATATATATAATCAGAATATTTAAAATATACAGGAGAGTGCCTGGAATCCATGTCAAGAGGTTCTGCAGCAGCTGAGATCTCTTAGTTTTAGAAATTAGTTCAGAGACATGTGATTGCTTTGAAGAACTAGCACGTGAGAGAGGGTCAGACACTGGCATGCCTGTAATGCACATTTCAGCTGCAGACACACAGTTATCAGTTCATGTCACAGGACAGGTTGAGACTAATTCGTTGCCAGCACAGGCTGTGTGAAGGGCTTAGGCTGTCCTCTGAGGTGAATTTATTACCGTGAAAGGACAAAAAGTCTGAACAGTGGGCCTGATTCAGAGCCGGACGCTATTTGCGCTCGCTCGGTCAGAAAAAGGGGCCGGCTATTTAAATTGAGCGCTCGCTCTTTGCGGTCTGTTGACGCCTCTATGTCTGAGCGAGCGAACGAAACATGAACTCGCTATTTTGTAAAGACGCCCCATGGCCGCTCGCATCATACGTCATCTCCGCTATTTATTTGATTAATCGAGCACATCGAAAGGCATCTGAACTGCTCGCAGTGCTTGTGGTAGGTTTATCCTACCGCAATAATGCGAACAGTTCAGGCTAAGAAACAACCAAGTGACGTGGCCGATGACGCTGCTTTTTTAATTATACACACCCTTAAAATGCCCGTTTTGACCGTTTGGCACGCCTGCGTTCGGTTCACCACTCCGCGTTTTCAAGCACCTTCCCCTGTTACCACCCACAAACGCCTCATCCTGTCACTCAAATTAGCAGGCACTTGCTATTTTGCGAGCCCTCGATTTCCGATCACAATGACTGGTTGGCGCATACGCATTACGACCCATACGCATGCGCAGATGTACGAACATCGCTCGGAGCGAACAAGCGGCCACTTACGAGCGGCTCTGAATCAGGCTCTGTGTTTCTTTGATACATAATTAGACAAATACAATAAAGAAAATAAATTTTTGCACCATTAATAGGTTGATGCCGATAATACATAATATTCATGTTTTATTAGAAAAAAAAAAACATATATGCCAGGTGATCTAAACGATTTTGCTTTCAGTCAACCATGCAATGAATTTAAAAGTGAATTATGATACACATTAAGATAGGCCCTGTTTATTAAGTACAGATCTATGAGCAGATGGAAAAACTAAAATATGTGCAGATGATCCCTATCTATTTGCAGCGTATGAGTCCAAACTTCCCAAACTAGGGGCCCGTTTTGGAGTATTGTCAAATATTGGTTGCAGAATTGCTCTCTGAAGTGTGGAGTTTGAATTCTACAGCAGTATTTTCTGGTTCAGTATATATTTGTCTACATTCACCGTGTAGACATTCATTATGTTGACAGCATAATATTGATATTTGTCATGTCGACATTCATTATGTCGACAATATTATGTTGACATGGTTGACAGATAACATGTTGACACGTATCATCGCATTGATGAAATGTCGAAATGGTGAGAATGTCAACAAGCAGTTTTCAGCTTAACCCTAATGCTAATGTAGACATTTTCACTATCGACATCTCATGTGTCAACATTGTGTCCATGTTGATATTTTGCAGATGTCGACACGTTACAGAGATTTGGGCATGGAAAAAATGCAATTACTTCTCCTTTTGCTTTGCCATGTGACTATGGGCCCGATTCAGATTTCGCAATAGAGTAAAAGTGATCCAGTAACTGTGCATCTTGTAAAACCATGGCGCACTGCAGGTGGGACACATATAAAATGTGCAGAGATTTATACCCTTTTCAGACGAGCACCAAAAGGAATCAGTATGTATTACCGCCGGCCGTATGGTGAAGATCCTGTCAGCGAATTTTGGTAAGTAACACTAACTCTACCCCTCTAACCCTCCCTTAGGGGTGCCTAACTCTAACCCCACCTAAGTGCCTAAACCTAACCCCCCGTCCCCACAGCCTAAACCTAAGTCTCCCGAAGGGGTGCCTAACCCTAACCTCCCCCCCGGGGGTGCCTAAACCTAACCCCCCCTTTCCCTAGCCTAACCCTCCTGGGGAGGTGTGCCTAACCATAAATCCCCCCGGGAGTCCTGAAACCTAACCCTCCCCCCTCCCCCCGTGTGGCTGTCCGAGCCTGGCGCCCGGCTTACGTTCGTTCGGTGTGCTGGGCGTCGAGCTCCCAGCACAGGTCTAGTGACAGGCGTCAGGATTTCGACGCCTGTCATAAGTACCCTGCCGGGATTTGACAGTCGGGAAGCCGGCAGTCGGCATTTCAACTAGGGGTGTGCACCGGCCACTTTTCGTGTTTTCGTTTTGGATCTGGATCTTTCTTCGTGTTTTGGATCTGGATTGGTTTTGCCAAAACCACCCTTCCGTGTTTTGGGTTCTGGGTTTTGTGTTTTGGATCTGTATTTTTTTTTAAAAAAGCATAAAAACAGCTAAAATCACAAAATGTGTTGGTTTTTCTACTCCTATGCTATTATTAACCTCAATAACCTTAATTTCCACTAATTTCCAGTCTATTCTGAACACCTCACACCTCACAATAGTGTTTTTATGTCCAAAAGGTTGCACCGAGGTAGCTGGATGACTATGCTAAGCGACACGAGTGGGCGGCACAAACACGTGACCCATCTAGGAGTGATACTGCAGTGGCAGACAGGATGGCAGTTTGAAAAACTAGGCCCCAAACTGTACATAATGCAAAGAAAAAAAAGAGGTGCAAGATGGAATTGTCCTTGGGCCCTCCCACCCACCCTTATGTTGTATAAACAGGACATGCACACTTTAAGAAATCAATCATTTCAGCGCCAGGGTCTGCCACACAACTGTGGCTGAAATGATTGGTTCGTTTGGGCCCCCACAAAACAAGCTGGCAATTAATCTGTCCCTGCACAAACTGGCTCTACGGAGGCAAGATGTCGTCCTCATCCTCCTCATCCACCGATTCCTCACCCTCTTCAGTGTTGTGTACATCCTCATCCTCACAGAGTATTAACTCGTCCCCACTGGAATCCACCACCACAGGTCCCTCTGTACGTTCTGGAGGCTGGACTCCCTGGAAGAGTTGATCATTCATTTTTATGAACATCATCTTCTCCACATTTTGTGGAAGCAACCTCCTACGCCTTTCGCTGACAAGGTTCCCGGCTGCACTAAACACTCTTTCGGAGTACACACTGGAGGGGGGGCAACTCAGGCAAAAATAGAGCCAGTTTGTACAGGGGCCTCCAAATTGCCTCTTTTTCCTGCCAGTACAGGTATGGACTGTCTGACATGCCTACTTGGATGCTGTCAACGATGTAATCCTCCACCATTCTGTCAATGGTGACAGTATCATATGTAGTGACAGTAGACATGTCAGAAATTGTTGGCAGGTCCTTCAGTCCGGACCAGATGTCCAAACTTGGTCCTGCCTGCCCTGCATCACCACCAGCGGGTTGCTTAGGATACCTAAGTTTTTTCCTGGCAGCCCATGTTGCGGGAGAAAATGAAGGAGCTGTTGACGTGTCACGTTCCGCTTCAGCTGACAGTGTGTTCACCAGCAGGTCTTTGCACCTCTGCAGGCTTGTGTCGGCCGGAAAGAGAGACACCACATAGGCTTTAAACCTAGGATCGAGCACGGTGACCAAAATGTAGTGGTCTGATTTCAACAGATTGACCACCCTGGAATCCTGGCAAAGCGAATGAAGGGCTTCATCCACAAGTCCCACATGCTGAGCGGAATCGCTCCATCTTAGCTCCTCCTTCACTTTCTCCAGATGCTTCTGCAAAAGCCTGATGAGGGGAATGACCTGACTCAAGCTGGCAGTGTCTGAACTGACTTCACGTGTGGCAAGTTCGAAGGGCTGGAGAACCTTGCACAACACAGAAATCATTCTCCACTGCGCTTGAGTCAGGTGCATACCCCCTCCTTTGCCTATGTCATAGGTGGATGTATAGGCTTGAATGGACTTTTGCTGCTCCTCCATCCTCTGAAGCATATAGAGGGTTGAGTTCCACTGCGTCACAACCTCTTGCTTCAGGTGATGGCGGGGCAGGTTCAAGAGTGTTTGCTGGCACTCCAGTCTTTGGCACGCAGTCGCTGAATGGCGAAAGTGGGCAGAAATTTTTTGGGCCACCCAAAGCGTCTCCTGCATGCCCCTGTCGCTTTTCAGAAAATTCTGCACCACCAAGTTTATTGTGTGAGCAAAACATGGGACGTGCTGGAATTTGCCCAGATGTAATGCCCGCACAATATTGGTGGCGTTGTCAGATATCACAAATCCCCAGGAGAGTCTAAGTGGGGTAAGCCACTGGGCGATGATTTCCCTCAGTTTCTCTAAGAGGTTGTCGGCGGTGTGCCTCTTACTGAAACCGGTGATACACAGCGTAGCCTGCCTTGGAACGAGCTGGCGTTTCTGAGATGCTGCTACTGGTGACGCTGCTGCTGTTGCTGCGAAAGGTGATACATCTACCCAGTGGGCTGTCACAGTCATATAGTCCTTAGTCTGCCCTGTTCCACTTGTCCACATGTCCGTGGTTAAGTGGACATTGGGTACAACTGCATTTTTCAGGACACTGAGGACACTTTTTCTGACGTTTCTGTACAGTCTCGGTATCGCCTGCCTAGTGAAGTGGAATCTAGACGGGATTTGGAACCGGGGACACACTACCTCCATCAATTGTCTAAATCCCACTGCACTAATGGCGGTTACCGGACGCACGTCTAACACCAACATAGCAGTCAAGGCCTCAGTTATACGTTTTGCTTCAGGATGACTGCTGTTGTACTTCATCCTCCTCGCTAAGGACTGTTGGAGGGTCAATTGTTTAGTAAAAGTAGTGGTGTTCCTACTTCCTCTCTGGGAAGATGAACGACTCCCAGCAGCAGCAACAGCAGCAGCGGCAGCAGGAGGCGTAGCAATGCAGGATCCTCCGGAGGAATCCCGGATAGGAGAGTCAGTCATGCCAGTGACATGGCCTGCAGGACTACTTCCGATCCTGACTAAGGAGGAAATTGACGAGGAGGGAGTTGACGGTGTGGTTTGCAGGCGCTTGGATACAACAGGACAACGGGATTTAGGTGTCCCTGGACTGCTTACGGTCTTAGCCAAAGTTTCTGAACTTGACAGTAACTTATTATGAACGCGCTGCAGGTGCCGTATAAGGGAGGATGTTCCTAGGTGGTTAACGTCCCTACCCCTACTTATTCCACCTTTACATAAGGTACATATAGCAAGACAGTTGTTGTCCGGATTTGGATAGAAATATTGCCAGACCAAAGAGGTGGAATGTTTGGTCTTCTGCCCAGGCATGACCGTGATGGGCTTTTTCATCCCACGGACAACTGTCTCCCCCGGAGCCTGATTTAAACAAACCACATCACCATCAGAATCCTCCTCGTCAACTTCCTCCTCAGCGCCAGCTACACCAGTATCCTCATCCTGTTGTACTTCAACAGTGACATCTTCAATTTGCATATCAGCAAGTGGACTGTGGGTGCTCCTTTCAGCACTTGCAGGGGGCGTGCAAATGGTGGAAAGAGCCACCTCTTCCCATCCAGTGCTGGGAAGGTCAGGCATCGCAACCGCCACCACACTTGGACTCTCCTTGGGGATTTGTGATATCTTCTTAGAACGCACAGTTCTTCGCTGTGCTTTTGCCAGCTTAACTCGTTTGATTTTTTTAGTGGGAGGAGGGCTTCCATCGTCATGTGAAGCTGAACCACTAGTCATGAACATAAGGAAAGACCTTAGCCGTTCCTTGCCACTCCGTGTCATAAATGGCATATTGGCAAGTTTACGTTTCTCTTCAGATGATTTAAATGTTTTTTTTAAGGTCATTTTCCTGAACTTTTTCATTTGGGATTGTATGTGGCTTCTACTATGACATTGGGCATCGGCCTTGGCAGACGACATTGATGGCATGTTATCGTCTATGTCATGACTAGTGGCAGCAGCTTCAGCACTAGGAGGAAGTGGTTCTTGATCTTTCTCTATTTTATTTTTATCGGAGAAAGTTTAGTCCTCCATTTATGTTATATCAATTTGATATATACGTGCGGCTAAGGCGCACACAAACACAGAAAATATTTTTTTATTTTTGCTGGAGAGTAGTGCACTTTGTGGGTTACACCACCCTTTAAGAAATGAGGCAGCTGGCTCTTTACTTATGGGACACAGGCGCACGCTTGGCGCTGCTCCTTTGTTGATGCACGTGCGGCTACTGCGCACACAATTCACAAACACAGAAAATATTTTTTTATTTGGTTTGGAGTGTACTTTGGGGGTTACAGCACCCTTTAACGGTCAAGCCAGCCGGCCCTTTACTTATGACACAGGCGCACGCTTGGCACTACTTTGTTGATGCACGTGCGGATACTGCGCACACAATTCACAAACACAGAAAATATTTTGTTATTTGGTTTGGAGTGTACTTTGGGGGTTACAGCACCCTTTAACGGTCAAGCCAGCCGGCCCTTTACTTATGACACAGGCACACGCTTGGCACTACTTTGTTGATGCACGTGCGGCTACTGCGCACACAATTCACAAACACAGAAAAAATATTTTGTTATTTGGTTTGGAGTGTACTTTGGGGGTTACAGCACCCTCTAACGGTCAAGCCAGCCAGCCCTTTACTTATGACACAGGCGCACGCTTGGCACTACTTTGTTGATGCACGTGCGGCTACTGCGCACACAATTGACAAACACAGAAAATATCTTGTTATTTGGTTTGGAGTGTACTTTGGGGGTTACAGCACCCTTTAACGGTCAAGCCAGCCGGCCCTTTACTTAGGACACAGGCACACGCTTGGCACTACTTTGTTGATGCACGTGCGGCTACTGCGCACACAATTCACAAACACAGAAAAAAAAAATTTATTTGGTTTGGACTGGAGTGTACTTTGGGGGTTACTGCACCCTTTAACGGTCAAGCCAGCCGGCCCTTTACTTATGACACAGGCGCACGCTTGGCACTACTTTGTTGATGCACGTGCGGCTACTGCGCACACAATTCACAAACACAGAAAATATTTTTTTATTTGGTTTGGACTGTACTTTGGGGGTTACAGTACCCTTTAACGGTCAAGCCAGCCGGCCCTTTACTTATGACACAGGCGCACGCTTGGCACTACTTTGTTGATGCACGTGCGGCTACTGCGCACACAATTCACAAACACAGAAAATATTTTGTTATTTGGTTTGGAGTGTACTTTGGGGGTTACAGCACCCTTTAACGGTCAAGCCAGCTGGCCCTTTACTTATGACACAGGCGCACGCTTGGCACTACTTTGTTGATGCACGTGCGGCTACTGCGCACACAATTCACAAACACAGAAAAAAAAATTTATTTGGTTTGGACTGGAGTGTACTTTGGGGGTTACAGCTCCCTTTAACGGTCAAGCCAGCCGGCCCTTTACTTATGACACAGGCGCACGCTTGGCACTACTTTGTTGATGCACGTGCGGCTACTGCGCACACAATTCACAAACACAGAAAAAAAAAATTTATTTGGTTTGGACTGGAGTGTACTTTGGGGGTTACAGCACCCTTTAACGGTCAAGCCAGCCGGCCCTTAACTTATGACACAGGCGCACGCTTGGCACTACTTTGTTGATGCACGTGCGGCTACTGCGCACACAATTCACAAACACAGAAAATATTTTTTTATTTGGTTTGGAGTGTCCTTTCGGGGGTTACAGCACCCTTTAATGGTCAAGCCAGCCGGCCCTTTACTTATGACACAGGCGCACGCTTGGCACTACTTTGTTGATGCACGTGCGGCTACTGCGCACACAATTCACAAACACAGAAAATATTTTTTTATTTGGTTTGGACTGGAGTGTACTTTGGGGGTTACAGCACCCTTTAACGGTCAAGCCAGCCGGCCCTTTACTTATGACACAGGCGCACGCTTGGCACTACTTTGTTGATGCACGTGCGGCTACTGCGCACACAATTCACAAACACAGAAAAAATATTATTTTTTTAGCACTTGGGGGGAGCACCCCTGATGGACAGAGCACCCCCTGGACAACACTACAGCACCCCTTTAGGACTGGGACACTGCACAGGACTTTGGAGTGGACACAGCCCCTATTAACAACAGCAGCACAGCACAACACAGCCAGCCCCTATGGACTTTGAAGTAGTGGACACAGCCCCTATGGACAACAGCAGCACAGCGCAGCACAGCACAGCACAACACTACTCTGCACTACACTACACTACACAGCCCAGCCAGCCCTAACTCCCACCCTCCCTCTTCACTGTCCACAGCCGAGTGAGAAAATGGCGCCGACGCGGGTTCCTTATATAGGATCCAAAACCCGCGAGACGCGGAAGGCGGGATGATGACGTTTTGCCTCGATTTCAGATCCGAGTCAGGCAGGAAAAGTCGAGCCTGACTCGGATCTGCCTCGGATCGGGGGGGTTCGGATTTCAGAAATCCGAACCCGCTCACCCCTAATTTCAACCATTGGCTTCCTGACTGCATCCCCAGCAAAATCCCAAATTATTGCACGTGTACGTGCAGCAACCCAGGATTTTGCTTAGTCTGAAAGGATCCTTAAAAAAACCCTGGTAACACATTTCAACTCGGGTGGTTACAAGGGTTGAACCCGGGATCTACGCGGGCTGCGGTGCCGGGTAAACGGGTAACTCGGTTCATCCGACCCAGGATCCATTACAGCATAGGAAGAGCCGGTGCTTGGAGATTAGCTCCTTCCCAAGCGCCAACACTGCACACATTGCAGTGACATGGCCAACCCGGGAATAAGCCACATGTCTGAAAGGGGTCTGAGCCAGGTCGCATCCAAGTTGGAGCCACATACAAAATCCCGGGTGCGACCCGGCATTTTGATATGAAAAGGGTGTTAGCTTTGAGAGGGGTGTGTCCAAACTGAAATCTAAATTGCAGTGTAAAAATAAAGCTGTCCAGCAAGTGATGCGGTGCCGACCGTGAGGATTCCGGCACCAACACTTGTCAGAGTACCGGCGCCAGCATCCGGGGCTCCAGAATCCTGAACGTAAGTGGCAGGAAGGGGTGAATTGGGAATTTAAAGAGGAAAAAACTCTGGAAAAGGCCCTGTGTGCGCGCGCCTCAGGCGCACGCCTGGGAAAGTGGGTACGACCTAGTTGCAAGGGGTGTGGCCTACTGGGAAATGCCATGCCCACAAGCCACTCCCCCCATTTTCTCATGCTGGAGGCATGCCCACCGCTCCAGGAGTTGATAGCCATGTCTCCAGTCCCTCTCTCCAGTGAATAAGCACAGTGAGCAGGTGAATGAGCATTTTCTTACCTATGATTTCTCTGCAGGAGGGAACCTCTGTAGAAATTGATTCTTCCTGGACAAGCAGTTTCTTGATTCGGTATTCACTATTCATGCAGGAGATCACATGGTCTGGAAGCCGCCTGTTTGCGCAGCAATAAAGCCAATGTTATCAACATGCAACAGAGGTTCAACCAGATAATACATAGTAACAGAAATTTTGGGGCAGGACAAAATGGTAGTTTCCCATATCAAACTATTTTATATTAATAAAGTATATTTGGTCATTTGGAGCTATCCGCATTTCCCCATCGCCATCAACCTGAGCCTCCCCAGCGCCGTTCTGCATCTCCCCAGCGCCATTATTCTGCGACTCCCCAGCACCATTATCCTGCGTCTCCCCAGCGCCATCATCCTGCGCCTCACCAGTGGCATCCTCCTGCCCTAGCACAGACTAGCCCCCCTTTCTCACAGACAGATCATCTCCCCTTACCACAGAATAGCCCCACTCCCCACAGACAGATCATCATCTCCCCTTAGCAAACAATATCACCCTGCCCCACAGACAGATCATCTCCCCCTAGTGCAGCAAATTCTCCTTCCCCCAGATCATCATCTCCCCTTAGCACAAAATAGCCTCGTCCCCACAGACAGAACATGTCCCCTTAGTACAGAATAACCCCCCCTCCCTCTCAGAGAGATAGATCATCATTCCCCCACCCCCCAGACTAGTACAGAATAGACGCCTGCCCCCCATCCCCCTGAGATATATCTCCATCTCCCGACCCTAGCTATCAGCTAGTTTTTAAAAAATAAAAATAGCCTCCCCCTCAAGCTCCATTGGTCTCCTCTCCTGGCTTCCCCTCTGGTTGAATTAACCTGGTTCCTGCCTGAGTCTACCAGGCAGCCAGCCCTGATTGTCTCCTCTTCACTTTGTCCCCTCCCCAGACTGTGAAGTTACAGTTTAACTTCACAGCCTGGGGAAGGGGACAGAGTGGAGAGGAGACACTTGGGGCTGGCTGCCTGTGCTGGCAGGCATGGCGGTTCCCCCCCCCCATGAATTTATTGCTACCGCAGGCCGCGGACCCGCTCCTCCTCTGTGGTGTCTGGCGTATGAAACAGCACCCTTTCCTGGCTGGGAACTTAAAAGGAAAGCCTCTTTGCATGAGAGAGGCGGGCTGCTTTACTAAATGTGACGGGAAGCGGACGGGCTGCGTGTCATGCAAACACAAAGCAGGGACAGCCTGCTATGCGATTCGGGAGGCAGAGCCACAAGCGTTCTCACAGACCAATCGGCCCACCACTAGTACAGAAGGTGGTTCAGTGGTGGGCGTGTACAGAGTACACAAGGTGCGAATCCAGACGCACCGGGGATTGATTCAGTAATTGTACTCAGTGGTGTGTACTACTGAGTACACAATGTGCGAATCCAGATGCACCGGAGGATGCTTTGGTAATTATACACAGTGGTGTGTACCGAGTATGCAATGTGCGAATCCAGACGCACCGTTGGATGCTTTGGTAGTTGTACTCAGTGGTGTGTACTGAGTACACAATGTGCGAATCCAGACGCACCGGAGGATGGTAATGAGATGATAAGCAAAGACTTGAGGACAAGGAACAGGAACCAGGAACAGAGTAACGATCAGCATACACTGGAAATGACGATGTTGCACAGGCAACTTCCTGGTGTCCAGAGCCCAGTTATATACCCTACAGTAGCAGTTCATTGGAGGTCAGTGTCAGCTGACCGAGACTACGCTACCATTGGTTAAGGAACAGTCAGGTGAGAAAGACTAACGTGGCGGCGCCCATGACGGCAACCTCGGAAACCAAGACACGTAGCCACACATGGAAGTCCAAAAGCACCTAATCAATCTCCTCAGCGCTTTACCCACCGCCGCACCTGACGTCTGATTGCACGAGAAGTCAGGGGAAGCTGGTGCTGGGGTGAGTAACGGCCGATCCTATGCCGAATCCTGACAGTATCCCCCCTTTTCAGGGTGGACTCTGGACACCCATAAGGTTTATCAGGAAACTTCCTGTGAAACCCTCAAATGAGTTGAGGAGCATGGACATCTGAGGCTTTGAACCATGCAGGTTCTTCCGGCCCATATCCTTTCCAGTCGATGAGATATAGAAGGCAATTTGATCGATGTCGAGAGTAAAGGATCCTCACAATTTCAAACTCGAACCCCTGTTGATCCCGAACTTCAGGTGTTTGGGTGGACAATGTTGAAACTGATTGAGAATTAGAGGACATAACAGTGAGATATAAAATGTGTTGGAGAACTTCAACTGAGGCGGGAGCTCCAATCTATAAACCACTGGATTAATCACTTTCAGGATATGATAAGGTCCAATGAAACGGGCAAATTTCATGCTTGGGACTTTTAAACGAATGTTCGATAACCATACTCTGTATCCGACTCTTAGAAGGGGAACAGCAAGGCGTTTCCGGTCAGCAAATTTCTTGTAAATTCTGGAAGCCCTTTTCAGGGAACAGTGAATCTTTTCCATACATCTGCAAAGGAATTCACAAGATCAGATACAGCAGGAACTTCTATAGGAGGTAACTCTTGGAAATCGGGTACTCTCGGGTGTTGTAGAATAATGGTATCTGAAGTTATGGGAGAATTCCGCCCAAGGTAGGAAATCGAGCCAGTCATCTTGCGAAGAGGATACGAAGAGGTCTCCTGTTCCTGGTTCACCTCTCGGTTTGGCCATTAGTTTGGGGATGATAGGCGGATTAAAATTTCAATTTATTCCGCAAGAAGCACAAAGAGCCTTCCAAAACTTAGCCACAAATTGAAGTCCTCGATCAGACTCTTTTGGAAGACCGTGCAGCCTGAACACATTGAACATTTTGGCTAACTGTGGTGCTGAAGGAAGACCGACTAAGGCCCGTATTCAATTTGAGGCGAAAAGTCCAGACTGTTCGCCTGCTGGACTTTTCGCCTGGGGGATCACTATGGGTACCCCCGGTTTTGCCTGCAGAAGAAAGTCGGGTATTTAAATAGCTGCGGCAGGTGCTTTTTTCCCGACATTGAAGAAGTGATGCAGAAGAGCACTTAGATTTTTTTGTTCATTTTAAAAAGTGGTCCCATCAAATTTGGGGTACTTGAAAATGGATACTAGCAAGTCCCTAAACTAATTTTTAAAAAATTCAGCAAAAAAGCACCTGCCGCTAATAGCCTATTCTAGAAAACACCTGCCGCATACTTGCAGAACACCCCTGAATTTATTTTGCTATTTTTAAACACTGTCCCCCTTTTTTTTCACCCCAAAAAGTAACACCATTTTTCGTGGGGTCCTGAGGGTATTTTAATTTTTTTTTTACACAGTTTATCCTAAGGGGACTTAATAAAGGCTGCAGGCTATTTTTTTTACCCTACACCCCTAAACCCCAATTCTGCACTTTTTTTCGCACCAGCGAAAAGTCAATGTAATTGAATACGGGGATATTTGAAATAGGCAAAAATGACATCATCAGCGATAAATTATCGCCGATTCTGACATTTCGCCTCAAATTGAATACGGGCATATGGGGACAAAGTGAGCCATTTTTGAAAATCAGTTGCCCAAATGGTGTTATGCCCTTTGGATGGTGGCAATTCAGAGATACAATCCATGGAGAGATGAGTCCAAGGAGGATCAGGAATGGGTAGGAGAGGGAACAGCCCGGTAATCTTACTGTGGGTGACTTTATGTTGGGCACATTAAGCGCAAGACACAATGAAGTCTCAGACATTGGAGTGGTGGAAAAGGCTGTTTTCAGAGGTTGAAAGGCTTCCGCTACTGTAGATGGCCAACAAGAAGGGTTGGCTCCTTTTTAAGTGAGGGATGCAATTGGAGCAACTAAGGTAAAGAAGTTGAAGATAAACCTGCGATAACAATTTGAGAACCCCAAGAATCGCTAAGTGGCTTTTAAAGAATTTGGTTGGGACCAGTCCCGGATGGCACACAGCCCTGATTCAGAGCCGGACGCTCTGACCAGAGCGCTCGCTGTGAATCAGGGCCGTCCTAGATAAATTTGGAGCGGCCTTTTGGACGCTCGCATAGCTGTGGGTTGCCACCCACAGCTTATGTGAGTGTCCATGATGATGGTCACGATGGTCAAGACCATCGCGACCATCGGGCTTGCGACGAGACCCTGCGGTAGGGTCTCGCTGCCGCAAGCCCTGGAGTGATTTTGGCTCTATCAGAGCCAAAATCACTCCCACTGACATCACTAGTGATGTCAGTGGGGCCGGACCCAGACGGTAGGCGTTCCCATGGGAACGCCTCCGTCTGGCAGCCACGCCCCCGGCACACCCACCAAAGGGGGCGTGCTGTCACTCACCATCGACAGCACACCCCCTTTGGTGCGAGACCCGGAGCGACAGCTTGGTTGTCACTATCCGGGTCTCGCGCATGCGCACGACGGAGTTCCCTCCATCGTGCGCATGCGCATTTGGGTACCATGGACCCGCTTGCGAGCGTCCTGCGCTTGCAAGCGGGTCTGAATGAGACCCACAGTTTGTACGGATCCATCTGCAGAGAATCCACAGAAATGAAATGCCCCAAGAAAGGCATGGAGGGTTGTTCAAAGAGGCATTTAGAGATCTTACCGTACAAATGGTGAGCTTGAAGACAAGTAAGGACCTCTTACTTGTCTTCGAGCAAGTGAAGTCGGTGGGACTGCAGGTCCTTGGAAAAAATGAAGATGTCATCCAGGTAGACCATGACGAATTTGTAAAGGATGTCCCTGAAGATCTCATTCATGTACCTCTGAAATACCGCTTCGGCATTGAATAAACAAAATGGCAGGCCCAAATATTCAAACTGACCATCTCGGGTGTTAAACGCAGTCTTCCATTCATTTCCTGCTTTAATGCAAATTAAATTGTAAGTGCCTCGGAGGTCTAATTTGGTGAAAAGGTGGGCCCCACGAAGCTAATCGAAAAGTTCAGAGATGAGTGGAAGAGGGTATCGGTTCTTGATAGTGATCAGATTGAGACCATGGTAGTCTTTACAGGGTCTGAGCCCTCTGTCCTTCTTTTCAACAAAAAGAACCGGCTCCAGCAGGAGAGGAGATTGGTTTGGTGAAGCCCTTAGCCATGTTTTCCCTGATGTAATCAACATCTGGAACAGATAACGGGTAAATACGGCCCCAGGGAGGCATTTTCCCAGGAAGTAGGTCAATGCCACAATCCCAGGAGCGATGGGGGGGGTAGCTGGTCTGCAGCTTGTTCATTAAAAACATCAGAAAAATCCTGATAGGGTGCAGGCCACTTGATCAATCAGGAAGAAGAGGCTTACTTGAAACTTGATGGATATGCACCGAAAGTACACGGGTCTGACATCGATGAAAGCAGTCAGGACCCCAAGCTAGGATTTGCATATTGGTCCAGTTCAGTGTGGGATTGTGTCTTTTAAGCCACGGCAGACCTAAGACTAACTCGTAAGAAGTTTATGGAAGCACTAGAAATTCCAGTTCTTCGTGGTGAAGGCATCCTCTTTGAAGAGAGACCGGAAGAGTAATGGATGAGATAGCGTCTCCACAAATAATATTACCATCTACACCAGAGATATCAATTTTGTTTGGTAAAGGAGTGAGCGGTATACCCAAGGTCACGGCCAGAGACTCACGAATGAAATTTCCAGCAGCACCTGAATCTATTAAGGCTTTCACCTCTTTTGTCCTTGACTTGTGGGAAATGATCATTGATAAAAGACTATCCATCGAATGGGATGGCTTGACTATCACCCCCAACTGGACGCCCCAGGACCAGTTAGGGTCTTGCGTTTCCCGCAAAAAGAGGACAAGTTTTGAGGATATGATCCAGGGCTGCACAGTAAAGACAGAGCTTGTTCTGAAAGTGGCGGGCACACCCAGCCACCGTTAGCCAAGACTTGTTGACCTGCATGGGCTTTTCTTTACTTGTAACAGCAGAAGGATGATGTACCTCTGGAAAAAAATGGTCCCAGAAGCAGTCTTCTCGACCTCTACTTGCCAACCGCTCTCTATGGCATAAATCAATCTTGATACACAAGGAAATTATTTCCGCAAAAGATTCAGGAAGATCCCGAGAGGCTAATTCGTCTTTAATTTTTTTCAGAAAGACCATGAAGAAAAGCAGCCTTGAGGGTCCCTTCATTGCATTTAATTTCAGAGGAAATTGTTTGGAATTGGACTACGTACTGTCCTAAAGTACGGGTCCCTTGTGTCGGACTCAAAGAAGATCAGCGGAGGCTGAGGCAGTGCAACCCGGCTCATGAAAGATTCTTTTGAAGGCAGAAATAAAATTTTCGCAGTTCAACACCAGAGGATCTGCCCGTTCCCATAATGGGGAGACCCAATCCAGTGCAGTTCCCATCAGGAGAGAGATAACGTAGGCCACCTTAGACCTTGACATAGGAAAGTTTAGTGGCAGGCACTCAAACTGAATTTCGCACTGGTTAACGAAACCTTGACAGTGATTAGGGTTACCATCAAAGCGCTCAGGAGATACCAGCTGAAGATGAGGTTTTGGGCCTCCAGACACTGGAGGAAGAACTGGAGGATTGGAAGGGGCTACCATAGCGAGAGGAGGAAGTAATGTGGCCAAGGTCGCCTGTATAGACATTAACTGCCCCGAGAGCTCTGGAAGGTATTGACCCACCTGATGTTGCGCAGACTCCTGATTGTCCAATGAGCGAGGCAAAGTCTTGCAGTGCCCCTGCACCCTGGGACCCAGTAGCATCCATTGGGCCTGTGCAAACTGCCACGCTCGGCTCTGAGGAATCCCCTACTGAGGGGTTGAAAGCTGAGGTCCAGGATTGAGGAAGGAATCGGAGGCGAGGGGCTTGAATGTAAGTTCTCTTCATCCACAAGTACCGGATGTTGGCGAGACCTGACCAAAGGCGCAGAGTCTAACCTGCCGGAATGTGTTCACCAGTGACCCCTCCAAGCGGGATATGGGTTTAGCTGCTCCCGGCAAGCAGGTCGCTGCCCTTTGGTCAGGTATCCGATACAAGTGGGAACCAGACAGAGATACACTACTACAGCCCAGAGGAAGTACTTTGGAGAAGTACTAATACATATTCTATACCCTTAGGTACAGAGGTCCTGATTCAGAGATGAACGCAACTGCAAATCGCACTTAGATAGAGCGATTGTTTGCCACTGTGCATGCGTATGTATCATAGTGTGATCGCCATTAGTTTACACAGAACACGGAGGCCCATTGCAGATTGACAGGAAGTGACCATTTCGGGGTGCTGACAGGGGGTGGTTAGCGAAACACAGGCTTGCCTGGCCGTTTGAACGCCGTTACGTGTGCGTGCACAAATTAGCCACTACAATTGCATATGCAGCTCTGCGTGGTAGAAGAGCTCCCTGGCCTGCAGCGGCTCAGACCTACCACAAGGGTAAAATGGCCGCCGATTAACTTCAATGTTACCAATGTTTACGTAGGTATGCGTAGTCGCACGCAGTTGAGAAGGCAGTAGTGGGCGTCTTTATGCTCGGGTGATCTTTTTTTTTTCCTGTCTGCTTGCTAAGCTGTGGGTGCCCACCCACAGCTAGTGCGAGTGCGCAGGAGATGGTCGCGATTATCGCGACCATTGGCATTGCAAGGAGACCCTAAGGTAGGGTCTCAGCACTCGCAATTCCGAGTGGACTTCCAGCTCTAATAGAGCCGGAAGTCCACTACTGACATCATGAGTGATGTCAGTAGGGACGCCCACAAACGGCAGGCGTTCCTTCAGGAACGCCTCCGTTTGTTCAGTCACCCCCCCGCCCTCCTACAAAACGGGGCAAGCTGTCGATCAACATCGGCAGCCGCCCCGTTTTGCTGTGAGCTCCGGAGCGGGTGAAAGTCTCACTCGCTACGGTGCTCGCGCGTGCGCACTGGGCCACCATCGAACCGCTTGCGAGTGGGTCTGAATCAGGCCTTGAGTACACAATGTGCGAATCCAGATGCACCGAGGATGCTTCAGTAATTATACACAGTGGTGTGTACCGAGTACGCAATGTGCGAATCCAGACGCACCGTTGAATGCTTTGGTAGTTGTACTCATTGGTGTGTACTGAGGGCCTGATTCAGAGCCGGACGCTATTTGCGCTCGCTCGTTTAGAAAAAGGGGCCGGCTATTTAAATTGAGCGCTCGCTTTTTGCGGTCTGTTGACGCCTCTATGTCTGAGCGAGCGAACGAAATATGCGCTCGCTATTTTGTAAAGACGCCCCCTGGCCGCTCGCATCCTATGTCATCTCCACTATTTATTTGATTAATCGAGTACATCGAAAGGCATCTGAACTGCTCGCAGTGCTTGTGGTTGGATTTTCCTACCGCAATCATGCGACCAGTTCAGGCTAAGAAACAACCAAGTGATGTGGTCGATGACGCTGCTTTGTTAATTATGCACACCCTTAAAACGCCCGTTTTGACCTTTTGGCACGCCTGCGTTCGGATCTCCACTCCCCGTTTTCAAGCACCTTCCCCTGTTATCACCCACAAACGCCTCATCCTGTCATTCAAATTAGCAGGCATTCGCTATTTTGCGAGCACACAATTTCCGACCGCAATGACTGGTTCGCGCATGCGTATTACAACCCATACGCATGCGCAGTTGTGCGAACATCGCTCGGAGTACACAATGAGCGAAGATGGTAACAAAATCATAAGCAAAGAACAAGCAAAGAACAAGGAAAAGAAACCTGGAACAGAGGGTCTAATTCAGACCTGCTTGCGAGCGCTGAGCGCTCGCAAGCGGGACGATGTTGGCCCAGTGCGCATGCTCACGACGGAGGCGGCTCCGTCGTGCGCATGCGTGAGACTCGGATAGCGACGGGCAAGCCGTCGCTCCGGGTCTCGCTACAAAGGGGGCGTGCTGTCGATGGTGAGTGACAGCACGCCCCCTTTGGTGGGCGTGCCGGAGGCGTGGCTGCTCAGACTGAGGCGTTCCCATGGGAATGCCTACCGTCTGGGGCCAGCCCCACTGACATCACAAGTGATGTCAGTGGGAGTGCTCTCGGCTCTGATAGAGCTGAAAGCGCTCCAGGGCTTGCGGCAACGAGACCCTACCACAAGGACAAGGGTCTTGTCACAAGCCCGACCATCTTCCTGGCCGCTCGCTATAGCTGTGGGTTGTCACCCACAGCTATACGAGCGGCCAGGAGGCCGCTCTAAAAATGAAGAAGGACGGCCCTGATTCAGAGCGAGCGCTCTGTCAGAGCGTCCAGCTCTGAATCAGGGCCAGAGTGATGATCAGCATACACTGGAAGTGACGACATTGCACATGTAACTACCTGGTGTCCAGAGCCCAGTTATATACCCTACAGTAGCAGTTCATTGGAGGTCAGTGTCAGCTGACTGAGACTACGCTACCATTGGTTAAGGAACAGTCAGGTGAGAAAGACTAATATGGCTGCACCCATGACGGCAACCTCGGAAACCAAGATACGGAGCCACACATGGAAGTCCAAAAGCACCTAAGGCAAAATCCTCAGCGCATTACCTGTTGCCGCACCTGACGTCTGACCGCACGAGAAGTCAGGGGAAGCCAGTGATGGGGTGAGTAACGACCGATCCTAGGCCAAATCATGACAGGTATCTACTGGGGCTCAGCATTCCATGCCACTAGGGGAACCCTGCTTAACACTATCTCCAGGTGGCATTATTATCACAATTTACTTTGGTGAATTGGAAGCAGATCGCATTTCCCATTACAAGTATTGGAAATGTCATCTGCCTACTAAAAATATGCAAATGAAAGTGCTAGGAGCAGTTCAGCAGAGGTCTCTTCTGGCTGTGCAGGAGGGGGGGGGAGGTGATCACACTGATCGTGCCCCTCTCTCCTGGATTAGCCAATGGCCACACCTCCTTACATTAGGCCATACCCAGTAAAGTACCAGGACCCGGCACCACTGCTCTTGTGAATGGATGCAGCTTGCATGCGCACAGCGTCCATTTAGTGCCGGGAGTGGTTAGGTAGAGCCCAGCTGCCATAGTGGTCACCGATAATCGCTCAAATGTGTAAACATCGGCATTGCATCCACCTCTAAATAAGGCCCATTATGCCATACCCACTAAATCTGGGTTACCCTTGGCCTGCTTAGCCCATCCCTGGTATTAACTATGCTCATCTTACCTCTATATGCCCTGTAGTGCAAAAAATTTGTCACATTACGTATGCCTGCGGCTGGTCGCAGGGTAGCGTCTTCAGTCTCAGTATGGCGTATTGAGTTGCAGCTTGGTGTACTGAGACGCCGGCAAGTGCAATACTGCTATTCATCCACCAGGTGTCACTTTTAAAAAATGCCATTGCGCATGCTTGAAGTTTCCAATGTATTCAAATGATGCTTGCTGTGCAAGAACTACTTTTTTGGATGCTCTTCTATTCCCGTCTCCAATGTACAGTATAGTCAGGGGCGGCCAGACCTATACGCCGGGTCTTCCCACAGTGCACAGATATGCCCCCGCTGGACACTACGCAGGCAGCAGCACTGAGTGATGACATCATGCTGCAGTGACTGTCAGTACCTTTAAGAGCGACAGGAGAGACAGAGAAGCACGGAGAGGACTGCAGGCAGTGGTAAATTAGCTAGAGTGAGGGAGAAAAGAAGACATTAGGAAGGAAAGACCATACAAGGTATGAAGGGGACAGAGGACAATATGAGATATGGGGAAGGACAATATAAGACAGAGGGGGGGGGGACAATCAGGGCCAGTTCTACCATTAGGCAGCTGCCTAGGGCGTCAGGATCTGGGGGGCGCCACAGAGTCTGCCTTTCACAAAATTAAGGATGTCTCTAATACCCCTTTCACATCGCAAATGGCCAGCGGCCCGACCTGCCAATAATGCCGGGCCTATGTCGTCACTGCCATCACCCTATGCAGTGCCACGGCACCGCGAGCAGGGTTAAACTCGTTGAACCCTGATTGTTACCCGAGTTGAAATGCCGGATCGCTCAACTGGGCCCTTTCACACTGCACAGAAACCCGGGTTGCTGCACGTTCATTCATGTGCAATAACCCAGGTTATTTGATGACAGTGTTCGCTTACCTAAAAAATTGGGCTGGGTATAGTACAAAACAGTACTATATACTGTACAGCATCTTATATTATGGTGGATATAGTTTTTACATCTGCAAGTCTCAGCATAATAACACATAATTTTATTAAACACTGGCCGTGCGGCACTCACACAGTGATAACATTCCTTACAAATGACTGCTGACGTCAGTGGGGTTGAGGGGCGTTCTATGAATTTACCACTCAACTACAAGTGTCAGCACAGAAAAAGTTCTGTTTGGATTAAACACTGCTTGTGCGACTTGTAAAGCAGCAGCAGCAATATCTGGCTAACTGCGAATACTGAATGTGACACACACAGTGTAAAGTAGGGTTGGGAAACACATCAAAATAACCAGTGGGTTATTTAAATATATAAAAAAAATATTCAGTACAATCAGTGGCATCGCTATGTCACTGCAGGTGTGCGGCACCAGATTAGTGGCTGCTTTGGGCTTGTGGTATGGTCAATGCTTAACACATAAGGTCTCATTCAGACCCGGTTGCAAGCGCTGAGCGCTCGCAACCGGGTCGATGGTTAGGCCCTGCGCACGCGCAGGCTGTCGATATTCATCGACAGCTCGGCCCGTTTTGCAGGCGGAACGGGGGGGTGGTTTCACAAACGGAGGCGTTCCTTAAGGAACGCCTGCTGTTTTGTGGGCGGCTGCACTGACAACAGCAGTGATGATAGTGGGGAGCTTCCTGCTCGATCAGAGCAGGAAGCTCCCTGGGGCTTGCGGCTGCCGAGACCCAACCTTAGGGTCTCATCACAAGCCCCGATGATCGCGATGGTCTTGACCATCGCGACCATCACCCTGGTCGGTCGCTAGGCCGTAGTCCAACTGGGGTTTGATCCCTGTTAAGAAGAGAAGTTGGATATATTTTTTAACATCTGCAAGTTTCAGCAAAATAACACCTCATTTTATTAAACACATTATTACATACTTGCTGCCCACCCCTCCTATCCCCCCCGCAATTACCTTTTAAACCCCCGCAGCGGGGGGAGGGGGGCGGTGACCTGATTCACGCTTAGATCGCGTCATTTTGGCACTGCCCCCTGCTTCACAATGCCTGTTAGATCAGCATTGTGTAGTGGGGGTGGGCCAAAATGATGCCATCATGTGGCCCCGCCTCTAGCGCCACCCACAAATACACGTCAGCCGGGCCCCACCTCCTTGTACTGGCCACGCCCCCCTGTGATGCCGAACTGGCTGCTCCCTCCCGGAAGGGGCAGCCAGTAAGTCGACAAGCCTGCATTATTATAATTTAAAAAAAATCAAATAAATTCACCTCAAATTATGTATCAGCAGGACATATAGCGTAGTGGGTATATGCTTGGTTTAGAGACTATGAGACCAGGGATCGAATCCCAAGAGGGATCATTAGGTTATGTTTTGGTTTTCAACTATGATGTTTGATATGAGCTGTGACTGATACCTCGATGTTATTCTTCATGTGGGGACTTTTTAGACCATATGAGCAGGGTTCATCCAATTTTAGTAATACAGTGATTGTACTTATCAAACTGCATTTCAATTTATATAGATCTTTGGTTTTTTATGCTTAAGTAGGTGGACTTAGAGCATGGGAGAGATCTCTCTCTTTTTTCCAGCACATATTTATATTAAAGAATTATGTGTATGTAGAGTTTACAACCCTTCTCATTACCAAGCTATGTAGTGTAGAGGTATGATATAGGTTTACGGTCTAGGTGACTCAGGGCCGGATTAATGTCTGTGGGGGCCCCTGGGCAACAAACTTGTGGGGGCCCACAGCACAAAAAAAAATCTAACTTTTAGGGGCCCCCACAGAAATAAAACTACTTTTATGGCAGCCCCAGCCAGCACCACACTAATAAAAAAAGAAAAACAAACACATTAATAAACTCACCCTCCAGGCAGCAAACAGAACAGCCTCCGTTCTGCTCCTCAATTCTTCATCCTCTTCACACAGCAGTGGCGGCGGCGGCAACAGTCCGGAGTCCAGCTAAGGAGGCTACTGCGGCATTTCATTTCGGGCTCCCCCAGTCCCCACTCAATCTCCACTCTGCAGAGCTCACCTCCGCAGCCGCTGAGGGGGTGGGCAGGCGTGGGGCTGCGCAGCGTGCTGCGTGACCTCTGAAGTCACGCCCGCTATGCCACACAGCGCCTGCACACCGCGCTGCATGCTCGCCGCCGAGGGCCGGTCGAAGCAAAGTGCTTCATGCTGCCCGGCTAAACTGCGCAATGCGCAATCAATCCAGGTGTTTTGGGCCTAAAATCCCGGGATCCCCCCGATCCCGGGAATTGGCCTCTATTGTAGTGGGGGAGTGGGTCAGTGTGTGGGGGCCCTCTATGTGTGGGGGCCCCTGGACGACCGCCCTGTTCGCCCCGCCTATAATCCGGCCCTGAGGTGACTAGAGTTTGAGTCCCTTAAGGGGAAGTGAAGTTGTTTTGTTATCTAAGTGGTTTGTATTAATTGAACTATTATTGCAATACATCATTATTGTTTTTTAGGTCATATGTTCTTTTTTATTTTCTGAGTATTGTTTATAAGGTGCCAGTAGGTGAATGACTTTATATTGAAAGATAAAGTTTTATAATATGACATTTCTAAGTAACTTTGCAATACATATAACACTAATGGGTGTATATGAATTACACCTGTTGATAAAGCTTCCCAGGTGGATGCGAAACACGTCAGGACAGAGACTTTTTTGCTGATAATACTAGATTTATATGGATGGCTGACCAGTCTAAATCTACTTTCAATTATCCTCTACAACGGCCAATATCTTGGAGGAACATCCTCTAAAAAGACAGAGATTGGACTCTGTCTAGTATAAGCTGCACCGTTCAATCTTTTCTGCCTGGCTTAATTGGAAGGATTTATTCCAGCGAGAGCCACAGCTATACGGGGCTCGCTAGCAGTGGCAGGACTGCATAGACGAGAGTACCCAGAGCTGTGGATCATTTATTGCTGTACCACCCTGTGCTGTCACTCTTTTTGCTGGACTTTCATATTGTGCTTGAAACCCTGGAATCTCTGGAGTTGCACAGTGGAGAGTACATCTCCTGGGGTCTCCTAATACTGTGACCCATAAGAGTGACCAATGATAAACAGGCGTCTTACATATGGATACAACTTGGAGCCCTATAGCGGAAAATAATTTTTTACTTTATGCTATACTACTGCAGCTAACCAACAAAAATTTGCATAAACATTCCGAAATTGGTGCATGAGAGGTGTTTCTTAAAGTGAATAACTCACATCTTCTAGTAGGAGTGAGATATATATACAAGTGGCCATTGTTTTATTTTTTCTCATGCAAAGGGACATACAGGAAGTTTTAAAGTGGATGATCAGTAAAAGTATATTAACGTATTATATGCATTTCTCTGTTGTGATTTACTTGTTGTAAGTCCAAATTAATTTTTAGGACAATAATTTATAAAGTCATTTTTAGTCCAAAAACTGGCACCTTGCTTATTCTTTCTACCATATCCAATTATAGGTGTAGGAGTAAAAAGATCGTTCATTTGATCTGAAATTCATTTGTAAGGTTAAGAGCACAAAACTATTGTCTGTAAAATTATTATAATTTTCTTACCATTTTTTTCCAGAATTGACAACCAAGTGGTACTACAGGTCACAGCATGAAAAGCCCATCATTGTATGTATGACACACTGAAGAAGCGACTATGGCAGGTGCGACTATAGCATCTATAGTGTCAATGTTCAGCTGTACAGTATATCATACGGTGAAAATGACTATAAGGGAACACATAAAGTACAGTACTGGTAAAGGTTTTTTATGCATTTTGCTCCAGAACTGACAACCAAATGGAACTACAAGTCCCAGCATGAAAAACCCATCATTGTATGACACACTAAAGGTGTGCGACTATAGCAGGTGACTGAGCGGGGAGACAAACAGTACTGTTAGAGGGGTTTTTATTTTGCTCCTGAATTGACAACCAGGTGGAACTACAAGTCCCAGCATAAAAAGCCCATCATTGTATGACATTATGATGTTGTATGACAGCGCAATATTTTGGAGAGGGAGACAATTTTTAGAGCCATAAGCAGAAGCGGCTCCTTACCTGTGTGGCCGGGGGGTCTGCACATCATCTCCTCCCTTGCCATCCTGGTGATTGATAGCTCATGTCACCGGGAGGTGAGGATTAAGTCCGGCGACCGTGAGGGGTGGAGCATAAGTAAGATTTAGGGGTCTATATATCAAGCAGTGAAAAGTGTGGGGAAGTGAACCAGTGTAGAAGTTGCCCATAGCAACCAATCAGCTTTCAAGTAGCATTAATCAAGTACAGTCTATAAAATAATAGGTAGGAGCTGAATGGTTGCTGTGGGCATGCCCACCGCTCCAGGAGCTGCAGCCCCTGTGAGCCAAATAGGTCAGCTGTATAAGCAGGGTGGCGTGGCTTCCTATGGGAAGCACTCTCTCTGCAATTGCAGTCTGTACTGGCAGTCCCAGGAGGAGAAAACACCTTGCCTTGGGACTGCCTGTCTGGCTGTGATCAGCAGAGAGTGCTTCCAATGAGAAGTCACTACCACTGCTGGACAGTACATGCGGGTGGTGAATATTGCTGGGGGGCTGCAGTCCAGCAGCCAGGAGCAGATTCAGAATTTAAAGTGGCCCTGGAAAAAAACCTTAGAAAGTGGCCCCATGTGAGCGCGCCATTGGCGCATGCCTGGAAAGTGGGTGTGGCCTAGTGGCAAGGGGTGGCCTAATGTGAAATGTTATGCCCGCAAGCCACTCCCCCCATTTTCATCATGCTGGGGGCATTCCCACTGCTCCGGGAGCTGATAGCCATGCCCACAGTCCCTCTCTCTAGTGACAAAGCACAGCAAGCATGTGAAAGGCAGTGAGTCTTTTCTTACCTATATGATTTCTCTGCAACAAGGGAACCTCTGAAGAAATTGATCCTCCCTGGACAGGCAGCGTCTCGCGTCGGTATTTACTATTCATGCAGGAGATCACATGGTCTGGAAGCCGCCTGTTTGTGTTGTAATAAAGCCAATGTCATTATCATTCAACATACATTTAACCAGATAGTAACAGATGGTTAGCACAGAATAGCCCCCTCCTCACAGACATCTCATCATCTCCTCCTAGCACAGAATAACCCCCCCAGACAGATCATCATCTCCCCTTAGCACAGAATTACCCCTCCCCACAGATAGATAATCATCACCCCTAGTACAGCAGATCCCCCCTCCCCTCAGACAGATCATCTCCCCTTAGCAAAATATAGCTTCCTCCCCCACTGTTCGCTGGGAGACCGGGTTAAGCGCATATATTCGGCATCTCTGCCGGCACAGCTGACGTATACATGTGCTTAGCCCGGACTCCCGACAAACCGTCTTTATTCAGACGAAGAGAGCACCTGTCAACAGGGCTGTAGCTAGAGTAGTGCAGTCGATGCCATCGCACAGGGCAGGGGGCGCTGTTTGGGCCTGTCAAATTTCTGTTTATTATCATTCTTGCTTGTAGCTTTCTCTTATTTCATCCCCAGCATCTCCTGGCCTCTCCTATCTCTTCCCTGGCCCTTCCCCATGAATCCATGGCCCTTTTTTGGGTGCATTATGGCCCTTTGAAAAATGAGGGGGGCGCCAATGCTCTTTCTGGCACAGGGCACCAAAAAGTCTAGTTATGGCTCTGCCTGTCAACACACTGGACCGAGCGCTGGCCAGCACACATGCAACTGGAGAACACCAACGGGAATCTGACTTCCATATGCCCTCAACATACAGATGATACTTGCCTGCACATGAACTCAGAAAGAGGTAGGAGGTGCGCGCACAAAAAGGAATACAGAGTCTTTTGAGATCTTTTTGTCACCTTTCTTGTGCACAAAAGTGGATACTTTACACAATTTTTTCTAAGAGGACTATTAACTGCTCATGAACAATAATCCCTCATACGAGGGAAATTGCTACTTCAGACACCTGATTTTTTATCACTGTCTGAAGGTGAAAAGGAACATTCTGCTACAATATCATAAATAGACACTGAAGTGCTATATAAGGCTCGTACGAAGAACAAATGGTAATCCTCCTCTCTCCTATTTACTTAGCACAGGACATTTCCCATGTGTACCCTGTAATAAGATTTAAAAAATTTGGATAGTCTGGATTATTTTCCTACAGTATTTGATTTTATGCACATGTAGTTCAGTATATTCTGTTTTTTTAACACAGATAAATATATTAAAACTGCCTTCTATATCATGAGCCTATACGTACATTATTAATTAAACCCTACTCATATCATATACACCATATTCATATAAGTCTTACTGATCACCTGATCCATAATACCCACAGTTTTCCAACACACCTAAACTGTGTGCGCCCGTTAACACCAATCCAACCTCCATTTACAAACTTATTATTATTAATTTATTTTAAATTATTAGCTAATTATTTGTGGGGGGGGGTATTTTCACTATTACCATTACGGTATACTTTGTTTTGTGTCCTGTACTTTGCTGACCAGTGCATCAATTCACTATCTCTTTGTTTTGAGTGTTAGACAATACTGTGTACAATACTGTATGTTTTATTAGTGGCTACTCAATTATACTGCATATTACAGTACAAGTATTATTATTTAGAGAGTATCAATTAAAACTAGAGATGTGCGCCGACCCCCGTGTTTTGGTTTTGGATCTGGATCTCCCCTGGTTTTAGATCTGGATTGGTTTTGTCAAAACCTCACCTCCGTGTTTTATTTTCGTGTTTTGGTTATGGATCTGGATTTTTTCACATAATTTGGGCCTGTTTTTGTTCCTACAGTATAATTAACCTTAATAACATTTATTTCCAGTAATTTCCAATCAATTTGACCGCCTCACAATATTATTTGCTTCATCTAGTTAAGGCCAAAAGGTTGCATCCAGCTAGCTGGCTGACTAAGCTAAGTGACACAGTGGGCGGCACTAACATTTGGCAGTTCAGCTTCTAATTTCCAACATGGATACAGTGTGATACAACAATAGTGCACTTACTGTGACAGCAGTGCCGGTAGAGCGGGGTTGCTGACGTTGTCCTCAGTACATGGAATGGCAGTGCTGCGGTGCTGGCAGTGTCCTCAGTGAAGGGTACCGGCGGTGTTGGCAGAGCGGGGGTGCCAGCGGTGTCCTCAGTGCAGGTTTGCTGACTGTGTCGGCAGTGCAGGTATGTTCTCAATGCAAGGTGCCGGCAGAGCGGGGGTGCCAGCGGTGTCTTTAGTGCAGGTTTGCTAGCTGTGTTGGCAGTGCGGGGGTTGCTGGCGGTGTCCTCAGTACATGGAATGGCAGTGCTGCGGTGCTGGCAGTGTTCTCAGTGAAGGGTACCGGCGGTGTCGGCAGAGCGGGGGTGCCAGTGGTGTCCTCAGTGCAGGTTTGCTGACTGTGTCGGCAGTGCAGGGGTGTTCTCAATGCAGGGTGCCGGCGGTGTCGCCAGAGCGGGGGTGCCAGCGGTGTCCTCAGTGCAGGTTTGCTGTGTCAGCAGTCCAGGGGTGTTCTCAATGCAGGGTGACGGCGGTGTCGCCAGAGCGGGGGTGCCAGCGGTGTCCTTAGTGTGCTGACAGTGTCGGCAGTACAGGAATCCTGCAGGTGTCCTCAGTGTGGGAGTGTCGGCAGTGTGGGGGTCGCTGACTGTATCCTCAGTACGTGGGGCAGCAGTGCAGGAGTGCCGGCAGTGTCGGCAGTGGTGGTGTCGGCAGTGGGGGATGCTGCCAGTGGGGGTTCCGGCTGTGTCGGCAGCGGGGGGCTGCTGGCGGTGTCAGGAGGCGGGGGATGGTGGACGCCATCTTCTTCAGTGTTCATTTTCAATGGGCTTAATGCTGATTGGCTGAGAGCAGTGACAGACGGCTCTCTCAGCCAATCAGCGTTAAGCCCGCTCAATACAAAACCTCGCGACCCAACAACGGGGTCATGAGGTTTTGCCTCGGGTGAGGGATCCGGGGCAGGCAGGGAGATTAGATTGTTGCTTGGATCGCCCCGGATCCCCGAAATTCGGGTGGGTTCGGATCTCTGAAATTCAAATCCGCTCATCTCTAATTAAAACCAGTTGGGTAGCCCTCTTATAGAATAGAAATGTGGTGCAACAGAAAATGCAACTAGTTTCACATATCTGTACAGTAGTTTTTTGACTGTATTTACAGTCAAAGTTCTTTTAGAATTGAGCAAATTACTAGTCACAGTTGACAGTAGTTTAAAATATTGTACAGTAAATTATTTTACAAAATGGCTAAAAAGAAACATACTTCAATGGACACAGAGCTGGTGATGTAAAAAATCTGCACTATTGGGAGCAAGACAATGCTGGGTCTTCAGAGGATGGTTCTGGAGAGGGTGTACTCTACAGAAGATTTATGGTTCAAAGGTCTATACTGTATGCAGATCAGGGTACAGTAGTCAATGCTTAGTGCAGTATTGTGACCGAAAACAAAATTAAAAAATAATTACTGGAGGTCAGACAACAGTACTACTGTATATTTGTTCTTACATGTTTACTGCAAATCTCAGCATTATCTCTGCCACTGACATACTACTGTATCTACTGTACAGGCTGGCATCAATACATTGCACAAAGGAACAGAGAAAAGGAGAAAAGAAAGTACTGTAACTACTGTATAGGGGTAGAGAGAGCAAAACACCAAACACTGTATGAAGAGAGGTGGGATATCATGGAGGAGGAGGGGGGAGAGAGCATACAGTAATAGAAAAGGAGGGTAGAGTGCACTCACTATTTAATGGACATGGAATGGACATAATAATGGACATAGAGGAGAATGGGGAGAGAACATTATAATGGATACATAGTGGGGGAGAGAACATAATTTCAATGAGTGGTAGTGTAAGGCGGTGTAGCACAGGCAGAAATACTTACACCTGTGCCTGCACAAACTTACTGTACTGTACATTATTGAATACAGCGAAAGGCACCAACAGTTCTTCTTCCTCCGGTCCAACAAGCAGTAGAGTACTGTATATACAGTACTCAGTGCAGTTGTTCGACAAATGCAGTGCATGGTCGGAGGGAAAATATACAATGTTAATTTAGTTACATGTGAACTACTGATCCCAGCATTTCTCTGACACAGATTTATCAGTTTTTTTTTTCCCCAAAATGTACACATTAGACTGTACTGCAGTTTTCCAAACTCCGCCATTACAGTACATGTTGTATAATATCATGCATGAGACCAGATGGTTAAATTAAATTGACTCAGGTACTAATTACAGTAAGTCACCTGTGCTTAAGCATGAATATCAGTAAACCTGGACTGTAATGGTGGAGTTCGAGAAACTCTGCTGTACAGTATGCACTGTAGAGTACTGTCAGTCTCTCAGACTCGGTCTTCAAGACCTTAAAGAGTTCATGTCTTCAACAGCATCTGTGGATCTTTTACAATGTGACATTAACAAATATACCTGTGCAGGGCCGCCAAGAGCCAAGGCGGGCCTCTGTAATAGGGTGTGTGGCCTAATCTCGGGAGGCGTGGCCACGCCCCCTTGCTAAAAAAAATTAAATAAAAAAGATTTGCAGCGCCGCAAAGCGGCACTGCGCGCGGGGGAGGGGGGCACTCTGAGCCCGCTCAGCCCGGTGCAAAGCCAGGGGGGGCGCAATCAGTGTGATCGCTCCCCCGCACAGGCATAGGAGACTGCTGTGGCTGCTGCTCAGCAGCCATGAGCAGTCTCCAACTGCAGCTCAGCACACGCTGTGTGCTGGGCTGCCGTGAGGGAGGGGGGGTGGTGTTGGACCTGGGCCCCCGCCAGGCCCATCAGGAAGCCGGGGCCCGGGTAATCTGTACCCGCTCCCCCCCTCTCGGCACCCCTGTACCTGTGTACCAGCTAGGAGATATTGTATGGAAAATGTTAGCTTATAAGGGCCCCAAATCAGGTGCGTATTTATAATTGGGGCACACCCTGCACCCATACTTTTTTTTATATACTTACCTCTCCAAAGTTCCATAGAGTAGCGCTACACAAAACGCCTGGAAAATGGCTGCCGTGGCCATTTTTCCACCATTTTGTGCATGTGCAGTAGGATATCACTGGGAATATGGCTGCCGCGCCATTTTTCTGGTGACCTGCACATGCGCAGTAGACTACGGGCATATCTAGTGCTCGGAGTCTACTGCTGCTGTCAGTTCACTGATGGCAGCTGGGAAGAGAAGGCCCCCTTCTCTCTTAATATGCCCCTGCCCCAAATACTGAGTTTTTATGAACACTGTTGTCAGGGGCTGGCTGGTGAATTTTAGCCTGGGGGACAAGCACACAGCACCAGCCCATGAGCAGTGACTCAACCTTCCCCCTCTCCCTACCCTAACCCTACCTCCCCGGTGCCTAAACCTAACCTCACCCCTAGTTCCTAAACCTAACCTCCCCTCCCCCTCCCCTCCCTGCACTCAAAAAAGCATCAGTTACTCACTCCCCCCTCCCCCTAACTAACACCCCAGCACCAGTTATACACTCCCCCTTCACTGACACCCCAGCACCAGTTACACACTCCCCTCCCACTTACCAACACCCCAGCACCAGTTATACACTCCCCCCTCCCCAACACCCCAGCACCAGTTACACACTCCCCCCTCCCCAACACCACAGCACCAGTTACACAATCCCACCTCTCAAACACCCCAGCACCAGTTACACAATCCCCCCTTACCAACACCAGTTACACAATCCCCCCTCCCCAACACCCCATCACCAGTTATATACTCCCCCCCCCTTACTAACACCAGCAGCATTTACAAACATCCCCCCTTAGCAGCACTATTTAAAAAAAAAAAAACTTCCTTACCTGATACCGGTCACTGCTGCTCTTCCACTCCAAACTCGAGTCATCACAACAATGCCCGGAGGCAGAGCCTGAGAAGCTCCGCCTCCTTTAGCTCTGCTGGGAGCTTCCCGGGCATGGCTGCTTTTTCTCCTGCTATATTGCCGGGTGCCAGTAGTAGCAATTGCCCAGCAGCAATAACAATAATGAAAAATTGCCTGAAAATGACAGGAGGGGGGGTCGCGGGAGGGGGCAGTGCCTGCGGTGTGGGGGCAGGGCCTCGGAAGCCCCGGGTAGGCTGCTGCTAATAAGAGTATGCAGCACTGAGCCGAAACGTCCAGGAGGGGAGACGGAGCTGCGGGTGTGGCGCTCCATTCCAATCCTCCCCCTCGGTAATGAGGTTACAGTGCCGGCCTGTCATGTGTATGCAGTCAGCTGGTGGCCCCCCTGGGTTTAAAATATGCCGGCCCGGGGGGGAGATGGCACCCTGCCCCCCCGGCCCAGTCCGCCACTGACTGTTGTACTGTATGTGGTTACTGTACTGTAATTTATTCAATCTATACATATATAAAATCAAATATCCTGACTGATTGACTCACTGACTCATCAATGCCCAGCCCAAATCCCTGGACCTAGACACATGAAAATCTGGGAGTACATGCCTTCCATGACATAGGTACCCACAAAGCAGGAATTTTTTTTAATTCTACTACTTAGGGGGTGAAAAGGGTTAAAATGTTTCCTCCCCCTGTGCAATGTCCTCTCTGACTGTCTAGAAATACAGTAGTTAATATCACAGTTTAATGCGCTCTGTACCCCTAATAGTGATGGTGTGTGCCAGATGTTGGTAAAAGTGCTGGCTATAGTAGTATTTGGAGTAAATAGATAACAACTCCTGAATAATTGAATGAAGACAATAATTTACTGATTGATACCAAGCATATGGACATATATGACACTGAGGGTAGTTAATCTATGCCAGTGAGTCCAGTGTGGTAATGTGTACTCAATTGGAGATATAGATTGTAAAACAAAAATAAAAATAAAACAAAAGTAATAAGTTGGATAAATAGAGCAGGATGCTACAATAAAATATAGTTCAAAGTAAATGTCCAAAAAGGGGGGGAGCGAGGTCTTCCCGCAGAAGGTCGAGAAAACCCTGCGGCTTCCTCCCATAAAGAAACTCAAAAGGAGCAAACCTAGAAGAAGCCTGGGACACTTCCCTGATTGCAAATAACAAATAGGGTAGAAGCTCATCCCACCTTTTTTCGATCTCTATATTAATCTTTAACATAGACTTTCATGTAAGATTGAATCTTTCAACTAAGCCATCCGTTTGGGGATGATATACTGAGGTTCTGACAGATTTAATTTTTAACAACTTTAACACCCTCTGTATTAATTTGGACATAAATGTCTAGCTGGCTGTTTGGCTGAAGGGACTCTTAAGGGCAATGCTTCCAGATAACGGGTAGCATAACAACTAAAATGAATTTATAGCCTTTAGACAGTGGTTCAATCAGACCCACTAAATCAACCTCTATTTTTTGAAAGGGGACTCCTATAATTGGGAGAGGGATCAGCGAGGCAGGAGACGGTCAGTTTACTGTTGTCTTTTGACACTCTGAACAAGCGGAACAGAACCGTAAGACCTCAGCATAAACACCTGGCCAATAGAACTGAGAGGTTATTCTCTCCACCATCTTATCCGATCCCAAATGACCACCTCAAGGAACTGCATGGGCTAGAACTAGAAAATGCTTTCTGAAAGGGCCTGGAACCACCTACTGTCATATCACTGCCCCAGTTTGTTTGTGCTTGTTTTGGCGATATAAAACCTCTCTAAGCAACACAATATGGGGATATTTTACTTTTGTTACATGTGACAACAGGACATCATCCACTGGAAGAACCTGTTCATGCCCTTTTTAAAGAAGGATCTTCCCGTTGGGCCTTTCTAAAATCAGGCTGAGGTGCAAGGGGAAGTGTTAAGACCTCATCATTAATACTACTTAATGAAACCTAAGCATTATTCACAGTGCCACAAGGATTAGGCAGGCTGCTAGACACATCAGTGTTCCTAAACCTCTCAGCATTACCATGGACATAAGCATGCATAGGCACATTAGTAATGATAGGTTCATCAGAATTATCAGATACATTGACATGCGCAGGTAGTGTTCACTCTAGCTCTGGTGGCAGGCAGGGCGCTGGAGCTAGAGAGGGCAACCATGTGCGCGCGCCATAGGTGTGCGTGCGTCCGAAAATGGGGCGTGGTCATGAAAAGGGGGCATGGTCATGAAAAGGGGGCGTGTCTATAATACGCGTCCCCTTTTCGTCATACTTGGGGTCGTGCCCGGCAGTTACGGACACGCCGGGCAGCCCCCAAGTGCTGCAGAAAGGGAGAATAGATGCCAGGCGCATGCGCCTGGTGTCTATTCTCTGGCGGTGACCGGGTCACCGCACATTTTTCCCCGCTAAAACAGCCTAGTGGGAATGCTACGCAGGAACTTCAGCATTTGCAGGCACATTAGAAGCAGTAGTATTATGGAAAAATACTTTTTGTCCCAAAAAAACATTATGAGCAATCCCGTGATTATCAAAAGGGACCATGGCAACAGGAAAGGCCTGAACATCTCTATGCACACAACAAATATGGACTATTTTGTGGGGCAACAACAACTATGGGGACAACAAATCCCTTTGTATCAGTGTAGTAGCAGAACCAGAGCCCACCAAGCATTTGATCAGTCTATTCCTGACTTGCACATGTACCTGTATTCTAGGCAGAAGAGGACAGGTCTCTACAGCTGTAAAGACACTGGAAAAAGAGCAATCTACCTGTGAACACTCCCATTCTTGATGCCCACATTGGCCATATGAGGAACACACTTGAGCTGGAGTTATTGGGGAGGCCCTCAAGAGGGCAGTGTATGCAGCTTGGCCTTCCCTGTTCGCAGAGGGGAAATCTGTACTGCCAAGAAATCTTTGGGCCATCCTTGCAAGGTAGCAACCCTTTCAAAAGTGGTAAGAAAAGCCTCCACATCATCTGAGGCCTGCTTTTGGGAAGTACTGGAGCAGTCACCACTGCTTGCTGCTGTTTAAAGAAGTCCAAAATTTGTTGCAAAATTGCTTCCATGGTGGTCTCTGGTGGCACAGGACCCACTTTATTCCACTTCTGACACCACAATGTAGTGTGTAAATTCCAGATGACCAATGGGAGACTGAGATGTTGCAAACAAGTAAGCTTTTATTCCAGGCTTGAAAAGGCAGAGCCAGTGTAAGGACTTTTTACATAAGGCAAACACAGTTCATGAACAATAATTCATTTACATGAGACAGCAGTTCAAATGAACAGATTATTCACACCACAGTCAGGGTTCAGATTGTCCAGCATAGAGAGCTGCTGAAGGTGCAACTTCTCCCTCTCATTCCCCCTGAATAACTCAATTTACCAGGTTTTTATACCTTAGCTGGTCTTAATTGAGGTAAGCCCCTCCCTGGCTACAGGAGGTTAATGTGAGGTTCTGGTTTTGTTGTGGACCCAGGGTGGTGATAGGAGCAGACAAAGAAGCAGATTTACAAGGAAAATGTAGAACTTTTAATGAGTGGTTTAGTAGACATGAATATGGCAAAAGTAAAAGTCCAGGCAAAGCACTGAAGTGCACTTGGGAACTGTAGTGAAGCAAATGGGCCATATTGCAAACAAGTAAGCTTTTATTCCAGGCTTGAAAAGGCAGAGCCAGTGTAAGGGCTTTTTACATAAGGCAAACACAGTTCATGAACAATAATTCATTTTACATGAGACAGCAGTTCAAATGAACAGATTATTCACACCACAGTCAGGTTTCAGATTGTTGTTGAATCGTACAATGTACCTTTAGTACATTCCTGCCTATAAACCTCTAAGATTCACCTGCCTAGAACCTCTAAGACAAAACCTGCCTATACCTCCTAAAACCATAAGGTGTCGATAATTAGCGCTGTGTTTAATTATACCATTAATAAAACTCTAAGACAGTGGAATAGCGGTCCAACGCGCTAAAGATTATTATTCAGGTAAAAGTACAGATGTTACCACGCTATTAGCTAACAATGAGTGCAAAATAAATTGTACAGTTATTAGGTCATAAGGTACAGTCAATACATACGCGTGCGCTCTGGGACCAGTTACTGGCATCAGTAATGAAACCTTCATCAAAACAGCATAACAGGAACACCGCAGACTGGCATCTCGTTTCAGAGCACTCACATATATACCCGTACTGGGATAAGCAATACAATAGAATACGTTGGCAGGTTCTCATTGGTTCCTCTTCTTGCTTCTTCTGTTACGGTACAATTCATAGGTCAGTGCAAAGACTCAACCCAGCCTCTAACAGCCTGATTGTGTCCACTTTCCCGCTGCATAATAAATCTAGTCTAAATTATGGCATACAACATTTCAAGGAGTTATTCTCTCTATCATTCATATTTCATAGCCACATGTTCTGGTCTTCTCACCCATGCCACCGGAACGCTGTGGGAACAGAGTAGATCAGTACGGCACCAATCACGGTTCACTTGCCATTTACTAAACCATAGTTACAGAAAACATTCATTTCTTTATATGCTGACATTGCGATTAAACCAAATAATAATCATTCCTTTCGTGCTGCGGGACCATTGCTTTTAAATGTGTATGCGGGGAGAAATGACATTAAATTGTGTTGTGCGTTTGAGGGTCTGTGGGGCACTTAGCGACCAGCACTATGTTGGAAAGGCTTCTGTGTATGTGTGTGAGCATGCCAGTATGGGTTTGGGAAAGATCACTAAAAAGCTGGCTGTGCGTCTAAATAGCTATTTTGCGTTGTCCTATGTTTAACATGAAGTGCAGGGAAAACACCACTAATTTGCTACTTTTTGCTACATCGCGTGTGTTAATGTGAATGCAGGGGAAAACACCACTACTTTGCTACTGCTCAAATATGTTTGTGGTGATTTTAATGTGTTGCAAAGTTATTTTATGTCTACTAAACACCGTCGGTAGGTGTTTGGGGAAGATTGTGAAAAAGCTGTTCGTGCTACTTTTTAGCAACTTTGCTACTTTTCAAATATAAGTCTGTGAAGATTTTAATGTGTTGGAAAGTTATTTTATGTCTGCTAAACCCCATCGGTAGGTGTTTGGGGAAGATTGTGAAAAAGCTGTTCGTGCTACTTTTTAGCAACTTTGCGTTGTGAGTAGCAAAATTGCTACTTTTAGCAATTTTGCACTGTGGATTGTGTACTATGTATTTTTGACAAAATGGCGCTTGTGTAAGCTTTCTTTTCTAAAATGGAGTCTTGCTGCCATTCACAAGATGGTGTCTTGAGGCCAGTCGCAAAATGGCGTCGTCGCGATTAAATTTTAAACTGAACTTGTCTCAGCCAATTATTCAGCTTCGACAGTCCACCCTTTGATAGCAAACAACATGCTATCACAATCTGCTATTAGGATTTAATTTAGGCTCACATTTATATATTATTTTGTGTTATTATGGGATGGCACAAGGTGGTTCTTAATCCATCAATAATGTGTCTCTGGGTGGGGACATAAAACTACTATTATACGCACACCACGGATCTTGGGAGATCATGTGACAGGTGTGGGAATGCACCAGTCTTATAACAGCAGTCTTGAAGGGGAATTTGAGACTTTACAAAATAACATTTCAATAATATCCTCTATGCATGTCTAAATATTATACATTTAAATGATGGTACTTCCTAGCTCAGGGTTGTAATGCAGTTCTGTATCTACCTCGGTATACATATTATCATTTCTAACCACCATCATAGTTTCATTCCTTCGTTTCACTCTGTTTTTAAATTTTCCACACTTCAACACAATAGGAACACACCGGACGCATATGCCAATTACTATGATGACAATCAGTATAAGGATCAAGAATTTGCCTATGCTGGCGATCACTTCCTGGACCCATTCCCCTAGACCCGAGAACCATTTCACTGGGTTCAGCCATGACACCCATCCTTCTATCTTTTCCCCTACTTCAGCCACTGAAGCGTTATGGTTCTTGCGAAATTCCCACTTTAGCTGCAGAATTTCATCCATCTTCCGGTCTATCACCTCCTTAGGGTTGCTGGTATCATTGGTGACATAGGTGCAACATTTTACTCCAAATTGAGTGGCCAATGTTATGCAATACCCTCCAGTAACAGCTGTTAAATAATTCAACACTAGCCTGTGTTGCACCAGTTCTTTCTTGTACGCTTGCAATTCTCTCCCTGTGTACCTGAATGTGTCATCGTACATCTCGGTGATATTATCTATTAATTTAGCAAGTTCTTGGATATATCTAAAATTTAATGTACCCCTCGCAATTCTGGTGGGATCCAGGGCGACTAAAACTTGGAAGCCAGTTGTCTCACTGATTAACTGAGCGGCTTTATGCATATCACCAGGTATCATATTTCTCTTGCCTCTGTGTTCATATTGAGTGTGAAGATATGGTGACGGTGTGTTTTTATGTATACTCAGCATTTCAATATGTGTGAGGGTCATAACTTCTGGGACTACTCTTCCCAGGTAACACAAACCATCGGAACTCGGGGAGAGCCATTTATACACTTTTCTTCCACATATAAAATATACATTATCAGGGAGAACATAAGGAATGGTATGCATCATTATCATTAAACACATTTCTCTTGCAAACAATCCTATCTCAGGCTCTTCCATCTGGTATATGCAAGTTTCTAGTTGTATTATTTTAGCACAATAACCATCTGGTACTTTACCAATCATTTCTTTGGTGGAACTCAATGTATACCGGTACCTAAAATATTTCCCACTTGATTTAATTGAGCGTAGGAGATCATAGTTTATGGACTCATTATCAGCTCTTTGTGAGAAGGTCATCGTCTGATTATTCCCCGTCACTTCCCAACCTCCGGGTTTATTGGGGTTGGTTATGTTCAAACACAAAAGTGATCTATCTACTTGGAATTGATAGAGTTTGAAATGAGGTGGTTTGGATGAGAGGAATTTTCCATCCAATGTTTTCCCTTTTTGCAATTCTAAAATTTCCGTGGTGTTCAGCGGAAATGGCACCAACCCTACGTTATGCTGTCCCTGGGGCACATGTGAACACACCCAGCAATCAGTTTGATTTAATACTTTGCCTACCATGCTATGATAATCCTCTAAAGGATAACCTCCCCAGTACGGATTATATTTTGGTTGGCACCGTTGGATACAGTTCTCATCAACTAGGGACCCACAAAGCTCACAAATACAGGAATTCTCAGACGATAACCCTCTACACCTTCCCCGAGTATCCGGAATGATAGCTCTTTTAACAATAACAGTACTAAGATTGGAAAGACACTCCCCTGATTGGCATTGCACTCCTCCTGTCTCTACTTCATCGGCACTGCCATCAGCTCCCATTTCCTCAATCGGTCCCCCATCACAGACACTGGATATCCCTGGACTGACCAGGATGGTGAACACTCTAAAAGAGAATATGAAAATGAACACAGCAGGCCTGTCCATCTTAACAACAAGTCCTGCAAAATTTCTCTCGGTTCAGGTATCTCACTACGACCTTTTCAATCCTCCCGAAACAAGCTCGCGAGTGACAGGTCCACACTATCAGCCTTGTCTCCGACTTGTTTCTCCACCGGTTGATGGACCTTTTTGCAGTGAGTCGAATGGACCCAGGTATCTCTCTCGGCCACCTTCAAAGATGTAGTACTCGTCAGCAGCACCTGGTATGGACCTTCCCACTGGTCAGTCAAACAACCTGAACGCAAGAAATTTCTGATCATTACATATTCTCCTGGTTCAACATCATGACCGTTCGTTTCAGGCATATCATTAGACAACAATTTCAGTTTCTGCTGCTGTTGCTTTAACTGCCTACTCATTGATATAAGATACTTTACAGTTACCTCGTTGTTACCCTTTAGATCTTCCTGTGGACTTATAATCAAATGAGGTTGTCTACCGAACAATATTTCAAATGGGGACAGACTCAGAGGAGGTCTAGGAGTGGTCCTTATGCTATGTAGTACCAAGGGTAATGCTTCTGGCCATCCTAGTCCAGTCTCTGCCATGATTTTACTTAGCTTATTTTTAATAGTCCCGTTCATCCTCTCTACCTTGGCACTGGCTTGCGGTCGGTAGGGGGTGTGAAGTCGGCTATTAATACCCATTAGCTTACACATATTTTGGAAAACATCACCTGTGAAATGGGTACCCCTATCACTCTCAATGATTCTAGGGATACCATACCTGCATACAAATTCCTGAACTATTTTCTTGGCAGTAAATGCAGCAGTATTAGTGGCCACTGGGTAGGCCTCAACCCAGTTAGAAAATATGTCTGTGCACACTAGTACATACTTAAGGTTCCTGCAGGGTGGTAATTGGATGAAATCTATTTGTATCACCTGGAAAGGTCCATCAGTCGGTGGAATGTGAGACGGTTCGGTAGGGATCGCTTTCCCTATGTTCTTTCTCAAGCAGGTCAGACAGGACATTGCTATCTTCTCTGCTTGTGAAGAAAAACCTGGTGCGCACCAGTATGCCCTCACCAACTTGCACATACCCTGTTTACCCAGGTGAGTCAGACCGTGTGCTGCCTCAGCCATGCTGGGGTAATATGCCTTGGGGGCTACTGGTTTACCATGTCCGTCCCTCCAGAGCCCAGAGGACTCTTGCCCACACCCCTTGGACTTCCAAATGGATTTGTCCTGATTTGAACACAAATTTTGCATCTCAATTAATTTTAGCATGTCAACGATTTGGAATGACATAATTGTTTCAGTTGGAGAAAACATTTTTAATCCTGCTGCCCATTTTGCAGCTTCATCAGCTCTGTTGTTGCCCAGTGACACCGGGTCATCCTCACATGTGTGGGCTTTACATTTAATTACTGCCACTGCCTTGGGCAGTTGGATTGCTTCTAAGAGATGTTTTATGTGTCGGGAGTGTGCAACTGGTGTGCCTGCTGCTGTCATAAAATTTCTCAGACGCCATAGAGCCCCAAAATCGTGCACTACCCCGAACGCATACCTCGAATCAGTGTAAATGTTAGCAGATTTGCCTGCTGCCAGTTCACATGCTCTAGTTAGTGCTACTAACTCTGCCACCTGGGCCGAGTGAGGAGGACCGAGAGGTTTAGCTTCCATGATGTCTGTGTCATTTACAACAGCATAACCTGTACATAATTCACCTGTGTCTGTTTGTCTATGACAACTCCCATCCGTATAAAAAGTTACATCCATATTCTCTAAAGGTGTGTCATGTATGTCAGGTCTAGCAGTAAAGGTCTGATTCAGATATGTCATACAATCATGCGTATCATTATGTCTGCCGAACTCATCTCCCGCCAGCAACTCTTCTCCTTCCACCCTTTGTACATCATGTTGTACATATGGTAGGTATGTTGCTGGATTCAGCGTACTGCAACGTTTAACAGTAATATTTGCAGGAGCGATTAGGGCTAGTTCCCATTTGGTGAACCTAGCTGAGGAGACGTGTCTGGTTTGAGCTGAGTTCAACAGAGCAGATACAGCATGGGGAGTGTAGACAATCATATCATGGCCCAATACTACGTCCTCACTTTTACTCACCAATAGAGCGGTTGCTGCTACATTTCTCAAACAAGTGGGGAGTGATCTTGCTACCGTGTCCAATTGGGCACTGTAGTTTGCTACGGGCCTACTGGCATCACCATGTTTTTGTGTAAGGATACCTGCAGCACAACCATCGGCTTCCGTACAATACAAATCAAAAGGTTTTTCATAATCAGGTATTCCCAATGCAGGAGCTCTTGTCAGACTATCCTTAAGATTAAGGAAAGCCTGTTCTGATTCCTCTGTGTGTATGACACGATCAGGCTTTGAGGAAGAGACTAATTCCTGTAAAGGTAAGGCCAAAATAGAAAAACATGGGATCCACATTCGGCAATATCCACACATTCCTAAGAAGGTACGAATTTGCTGTTGATTCTGCGGCAGTGTCATGTTTTGTATGGCTTGTATTCTATCTGTTGTAAGGTGTCGTAACCCCTGGGTTAGGCAGTGTCCCAAATATTTTACTATGGATTGGCACGGCTGTAGTTTGTCCTTAGCCACCTTGTGTCCTGTTTGTGAGAGATGAAGTAATAAAAGTTTAGTATCATTCAAACATGACATAAACGAGTCAGAACATAGCAATAAATCGTCCACATATTGAATTAGAACAGATCCATTGGCAGGTTGAAAAGATTGTAAACAGTCGTGCAATGCCTGGGAGAAGATACTGGGGCTGTCTATGAAACCTTGGGGTAATCGTGTCCATGTGTATTGTAAACATCTGTATGTAAATGCGAATAGATACTGACAGTCAGGATGGAGAGGCACAGAGAAGAAAGCAGAACAGAGGTCAATGACAGTGACATGGGTTGCATTTGGTGGGATCTGCATCAAAATGACAGCTGGATTTGGCACTACGGGGAATTGGCTCTCGACTACCTTATTAACACCTCTAAGGTCTTGTACCAGCCTATAGCCCCTCCCACCACTCTTCTTCACTGGAAAGATGGGACTGTTGGCTACACTAGCTGTATGGACTAAGATTCCTTGTTGTAACAATCGCTCAATTATTGGAAACACCCCTAATTCTACCTCCTGTTTTAGTGGGTACTGGGGAATTTTTGGAGCTTGCCTACCGTTTTTTAAGTTTACCATTACAGGGCTTACATTTGCCATTAATCCAGTGTCCTGTCCATCCTTAGTCCAAAGGGAATCTGGAATTAGGGACAACATTTCGTCTACTTGTGATGGGGTTTCATTTACAACTGTAGAGTGATACATTATCCTTTGAGGAGTGTCTAACATATCCCGCACCTCGTATACCATTCTCTCTGGGATATCTAAATATACACCATCAGGGGTGCAATATATAACACATCCCATCTTACATAACAAGTCTCTGCCCAGTAGGTTAGTAGGAGCCGCAGCAGCCAGAAGGAACGAATGTCTGGTATGTAACGGCCCAATAGTAACCTCTGTTAAAGGATAACATTCCACTTTACCTGTTACATCCATTGTTGGTACTGTCTCATTGGTCACCTGTAAATTAACGGGAGATTTCATCACTGACCTGGTCGCCCCTGTGTCTACAAGAAAAGGATATTCAGTACCAGCTACATCAACCATCATGACCGGTTCTTCCCTAGTACTTCCCGTTAACCTGACTATCTGTAGACTACAGGTATGACCTGACCCCTAGCGTTGGCTACCGTCTCCAATAAAGCATTTATGGCTGCAATTGGAGCTGGTGCCTGTTGAACATTTGCTGGCCTTTGTGCATATCCTTTATGGGGATATCTAAATTTTCCCTGATGTGGGATTCCTACTCCTTTTACTGTGCAGTTTCTACTTAAGTGTCCTGTTTGTTTACAGTTAAAGCATGTTCGTGTTTTGGGTGAAGACATGTGGTGTTGTGAGGTTTGCGCAGATGGTAAAGGTGGTGGATATGGGTAAGGATAGGGAGGGTAAGGGTATTGTGGGGGATAAGAAGTTGGTGGATAGCCTGGGACCTGTGGTTGCATCGGGTTAGTGGGATAGAGTTGCGTTTGTTGTTGAGTGGGGTTAGTGAGAGTGGGTGTGTGTGCAAGTGCAAGCGTGTCTGTTGGCTGTGATGTTACCATCATTCCCTCCAGAGCTTGTATACTGACAGCCATCAGTTTCTCGCTCTAGGCTTCTCTCTTTTTGGAGATGTTCTTATCATGTTCAATGGCGGTTTCTATGAGGGTATCTATTGTAAGTCCCCGCCAGCCAGCCAGCCAGGCTCAAACTCTCTTTCAGACCGTCCACAAGTACTGTGACTATCATTCCCCGGTGGTGAATGCTATCTTTAATATCCTCTATCCCAGTGTACTGGGTGATAGCCTGCAGAGCCCGATCGCAGTAATCTTCTGCAGTCTCACTCTCTTTCTGTTTAATTGTGAAAATTTTGTTCCAGTTAACTACTACTGGAAAATATATACCCAATTGAGTTACTATGCGGGAAATGTTATCTTGGTTTACTTGATCTGTTAAGGGGACGTCACCATCCAATACACAATCTGTGATAAATTTTGTCACGTCGGTATTGCGTGGCAGACAGGCCCTTAACACCACACGCCAATCTTTATTAGTGGGCTCATGTGAACTACCCAAATTTCTCAAAAATCTTTGACATTTGGCTAATTCCTTTTTGGGATCGGGGAAATCATTTATGATGGAATTTAGTTCTGCTCTTGTCCAAGGACAATGCATTACTACTTCCCTCGTCGGCACTATACCATTTGCGTCTGCATTTCCATTTAGAACAGTTATTGTCTGAATGGGATGCAAACCGGTAGCGCTGCTACCTTTGACCTGGTTACCTGGCTGGGAGTTTAATCTGCTGCTGCTACGTATGGTATTAACAACTTCCTCTATGGGTGCAGAGTGTGGTAACACTTCCCTTGCTGTTACCGATGGAAATGGCGGCACCACCCGTGATTGTGGTGATGCAGCATCTATCATTTGTACAGCATGGGAAATGGCAGACATTACAATAGGCTCATCATCCACATCATAAACATTTTCTTTAAGATTGCTTAAGAGAGGGTACAATTTGTTTGTTACATTTTTATGGGGTTTTTTTTCATTGACTGCACCTACACCCCCATCCGCATAGGGTGGTGGTGGTGCGCGTGAACCATCTGTACTACCTTCTGCAACGCTACCTTGCAGTGCATGCGCGCTATCAAGCGATGCATCTGCGGCGCCATTTTTGCATCACCGGCGCATTGCCCGAGACTGTGCCCGCGACGCCTGCTTGCGTCGCGGGTACCTCCTTCAGCCACATTTCCCCCTCGTGCTGCCACAGTTTTAAACATTCAAAATATTTAACCTTTTTCTCTCGGGAGCGCATCAAACTGATGTGATCCCGAACATTATCTAACACATTTTTATCAAAACTACCAATTCTGGGAAATGGTCTAACACTCTTCCTCGTCATATTAAACCATAAATCACAATACCTTATTGCATAAGTACCGTATTTGATATGCATGATACGACGGGCCAATCCGATCGGCGCCTCCATTAGCAGCACATCATTGCCTAACATTTCTACTGTTTGCATGGCTCCCATTCTGGGACAACTCCTACGCTTTCCAATAAAAAGACAATCAAGATACTTTCACTTACCTGTGGACGATTTAAGTCGGCGGCGCCCACACACCTGGATAAGATTTAGTAAGGCAACTTCCACACCTGGATAAGATTTGAAAAAGGCAACTTCCACACCCGGATAAGATTTAGTAAGGCAACTTCCAAGCCTATGAGAGTTTATATGTTGGCCACTCTCACGCACCTCTATACAACAAAAGACAACATGTACACCTGCTACTGTGTATATAACGGTAAAGCTGTTTACCAAACGACTAGGCTAACCCTTGCACCTAGCCCTTAAGGATCATATGATTCCCTTAACTTTGTTCAACAAATATTCACTGTTACACACTTTTTTCCTGCTCAGAAAAATACACGTTTAACCCAGATATTGGTAATAGAAAAAAATGTAAAGCTCAATGGCTTTGTTCAAACACGTGGCAGCACAACCGGAAGTTCGTGTACACAATTGCGCGACTTGTCGCATACACAGTGATGCGACCAGACCCACGTGTTATTACCTTAACGCTATTATGCGGCTCCCTCTAAACTTTTATCAATGAGAGAAAACAACTTTTCTCTCCTTGTCCCTGGATTCTGATCAGCGCTTCCTCTACACAATAACCGGCAGTACGCTCTCAGCAACACTGTGGTAATGAAAGACTAATGCGTCTCTCAAAAGGCGCCTCCACCCTTTTGCTGAGAGGGAACTGACCGAGTGTTACCGTGTATCAGATAACATGATAAACCTACGAGCCCCCAACTGTTGAATCGTACAATGAACCTTTAGTACATTCCTGCCTATAAACCTCTAAGATTCACCTGCCTAGAACCTCTAAGACAAAACCTGCCTATACCTCCTAAAACCATAAGGTGTCGCTAATTAGCACTGTGTTTAATTATACCATTAATAAAACTCTAAGACAGTGGAATAGTGGTCCAAAGCGCTAAAGATTATTATTCAGGTAAAAGTACAGATGTTACCATGCTATGAGCTAACAATGAGCGCAAAATAAATTGTATAGTTATTAGGTCATAAGGTACAGTCAATACATACGCGTGCGCTCTGGGACCAGATACCGGCATCAGTAATGAAACCTTCGTCGAAACAGCATAACAGGAACACCGCAGACTGGCATCTCGTTTCAGAGCACTCACATATATACCCGTACTGGAATAAGCAATACAATAGAATACGTTGGCAGGTTCTCATTGGTTCCTCTTCTTGCTTCTTCTGTTACGGTACAATTCATAGGTCAGTGCAAAGACTCAACCCAGCCTCTAACAGCCTGATTGTGTCCACTTTCCCGCTGCATAATAAATCTTGTCTAAATTATGGCATACAACATTTCAAGGAGTTTTTCTCTCTATCATTCATATTTCATAGCCGCATGTTCTGGTCTTCTCACCGATGCCACCGGAACGCTGTGGGAACAGAGTAGATCAGTACGGCACCAATCACGGTTCACTTGCCATTTACTAAACCATAGTTACAGAAAACATTCATTTCTTTATATGCTGACATTGCGATTAAACCAAATAATAATCATTCCTTTCGTGCTGCGGGACCATTGCTTTTAAATGTGTATGCGGGGAGAAATGACATTAAATTGTGTTGTGCGTTTGAGGGTCTGTGGGGCACTTAGCGACCAGCACTAAGTTGGAAAGGCTTCTGTGTATGTGTGTGAGCATGCCAGTATGGGTTTGGGAAAGATCACTAAAAAGCTGGCTGTGCGTCTAAATAGCTATTTTGCATTGTCCTATGTTTAACATGAAGTGCAGGGAAAACACCACTAATTTGCTACTTTTTGCTACATCGCGTATGTGTTAATGTGAATGCAGGGGAAAACACCACTACTTTGCTACTGCTCAAATATGTTTGTGGTGATTTTAATGTGTTGCAAAGTTATTTTATGTCTGCTAAACACCGTCGGTAGGTGTTTGGGGAAGATTGTGAAAAAGCTGTTCGTGCTACTTTTTAGCAACTTTGCTACTTTTCAAATATAAGTCTGTGATGATTTTACTGTGTTGGAAAGTTATTTCATGTCTGCTAAACACCATCGGTAGGTGTTTGGGGAAGATTGTGAAAAAGCTGTTCGTGCTACTTTTTAGCAACTTTGCGTTGTGAGTAGCAAAATTGCTACTTTTAGCAATTTTGCACTGTGGATTGTGTACTATGTATTTTTGACAAAATGGCGCTTGTGTAAGCTTTCTTTTCTAAAATGGAGTCTTGCTGCCATTCACAAGATGGTGTCTTGAGGCCAGTCGCAAAATGGCGTCGTCGCGATTAAATTTTAAACTGAACTTGTCTCAGCCAATTATTCAGCTTCGACATTGTCCAGCATAGAGAGCTGCTGAAGGTGCAACTTCTCCCTCTCATTCCACCTGAATAACTCAATTTACCAGGTTTTTATACCTTAGCTGGTCTTAATTGAGGTCCCTCCCTGGCTACAGGAGGTTAATGTGAGGTTCTGGTTTTGTTGTGGACCCGGGATGGTGATAGGAGCAGACACAGAAGCAGATTTAAATGAAAATGTGGAACTTTTAATGAGTGGTTTAGAAGACATGAATATGGCAAAAGTAAAAGTCCAGGCTAAGCACTGAAGTGCACTTGGGAACTGTAGTGAAGCAAAGGGGAGAATGTCCAGATAGTGACAGGCAGGAAACAGTCCAGTATGCAGGTATGGCGAGCTGAAATGATATGCAGGCAGAGGAGATGTGATCCAGCAGAGTGTAAGTGGAGACAAGGTGCAGGGTGACAGCAGACTCAGGTATTCAGGCAGGAGGAAAACAAATGGAGGGTGCAGGGAAGTCCAGCGGTTGGAGCAGGTAAGGTAAACAGGCTAGGTAGCGTTTCCAAGGAGGCAGGTAATGAGCTCAGGAACTCTCTCTCAGCTGTCACTGAGAAACACGTTGTACTAGCAATGAAGGGAGGTTCTGGACCTTCCTAAATACCAATTGCCACACCGTGACAGGCCGGAGAGAGCACGTGATCCACCAGGATGGGACAACTGAATCACCTGGCCAGCGGCAAGATGCCGAAGGCAAGATGTCAGCGCCCATGCCGGGCAGAACGGAAACACCGCCAGGCCTCACCAGCCTAGAGTGACAATGTGCCCGCAGAGAACCACGCACAGCCAATGTCCCTCGTCAAGCACCAGCGCCACTGCCAGATGCCCCCCACCACAGCGACCTCACAGGTATTACCCGTTGACCATCATGCCGAGAAACCTTGGTCGTGACAGTATACCCTTTCCTCAGAATGTGGGAGAGACCCACTCTTTCACAGTTACTATAGAGGTGAGGTAGGGGAATGTGTTATTACACAGGTGAGGTAGGAAAATCCCTTACAACAACAGTGAGAGGGGAACATTCTACTATAGAGGTGAGGGAAGGAAATGTGTTACTACACAGGTGAGGTAGGAAAATGTGTTACTACACAGATATGGTACTGGAATGTGTTACAACACAGGTGATAGGGAAATGTGTTACTATAGAGGTGAGGGAGAGGAATATGTTACTACACAGATATGGGAGGGGAATGTGTTACTAAACAGGGGAGGTAGGAAAATGTGTTACAACAAAGGTGAGAGGGGAATGTGTTACTACACAGGTGAGGTAGGAAAATGTGTTACTACACAGATATGGGAGGGGAATGTGTTACAACACAGATGAGAGGGGAATGTGTTACTATAGAGGTGAGGGAGGGGAATATGTTACTACACAGGTATGGAAGGGGAATGTGTTACTACACAGGTGAGGTAGGAAAATGTGTTACCTAGGTGAAAAAGGCTGAGCTGCCAGGGTGCACAGAGTCAGTATTAGCAATGTTAGGGACCCATTTGTATAAGGGTCACTGTGACATGGTAGGGCAAACATATTTGGCCAAATATGTACTAAGAAACCTAAAGGTGCACATCCACTAGGAGATGGGGTAATGACAGTACGATTACAACAATGTAATTGTACAGTCGTTCCCCATCCCCTGTAGTGCCTGCACTGAACGATTTGTGGTTCAGTGTAGGCACCCTCCTTCATCCCTGAACATGGCCAATCTGTCGTTATCGGCAGATTGACTGACATGTTCAGGCGATGATTGATGTCGGAAACAACCAGCAGGAGCGCGCATAGCTGGTCATTTCCGACATTATAGTGCATGATTTGTGCATGTGGAATGATTACGATGTCATAATCGTTCAATAGCTCAGAATAACAGAGGGCTCGAATGAACCAGTAGTGACTTAAACCAGGAGGCTGGGCTTTGGCCTGGGGTGGGGACCATTGTGTTGGTGCCAACCTATTAAATCCTTAATGGGAGGAGTAAGGATAGAGCTTATTTAAGGCCAGGCTTACAAGCCTGAGGCCTCTTTCCTGGGAATCATTTGATCAGGTACTGTGGGCCTGATTCAGACCCGGTCACAAGCGCTGAGCGCTCGCAACCGGGTCAGTGGTGGCCCAGAGCGCATGCGCACGACGGAGCCGGCTCCGTCGTGCGCATGCGCGAGACCCGGATAGCGACGGGCAAACTGTCGCTCCGGGTCTCGCACCAAAGGGGGCATGCTGTTGTTGAGTGACAGCACACCCCCTTTGGTGGGCGGGCCGGGGGGGTGGCTGCCCAGACAGAGGCATTCCCATGAGAACACTTACCATTTGGGGGCAGCCCCACTGACATCACAAGTCATGTCAGTGGGAGAGCTTCCGGCTCTGTTTGAGCTGAAAGCTCTCTTGGGCTTGCGGCCACGAGACCCTACCACAAGGGTCTCGTCGCAAGCCCGATGGTCGCGATGGTCTTGACCATCGCGACCATACCATCATCCTAGCCACTCGCATTAGCTGTGGGTGGTAAAAGACGCCCTTATCTCCTTAATTCTTTACGCTTTCTAGCTCCTTTAACCCCCTTTGATCTTCCTTGTCTACCTATATACCCTCCTCTTGTCTACCTTTCTCTCCCTTTGCCCTTTCCGTATCACTTGGCTGGCCTGATTCCTGATAGTTCCCTGTGCCATTAATGGACTGCCCATGCAATACCCTAGTGGTGCAGTAGTAAATACACTGCCTTATATATGGAGAGACTGGGGTTCAAATCCCAGTGTGGCATTTTGCCGCTCTGCACCTCCCACCCCCCGTTTCTTGCCTGATGTGCCGGTTTCCACAGCGGACCCCAGTGTGATGTCTCAGGGCATGTCAGCATCGCTGACCCCTCTGGCTGCTCCCGCCGGGGATCGCGTGTCCCGCGACTCCTGGCGCTGCGCCCTGATTATCCCCACTGCGCCCGATGCTATGCTGCAGGGCTTGTCAGCATCGCTAACCCCCGTGGCTGCTCCCGCCGGAGATCGCGTGTCACGCGACTCCTGGTGCCGAGCCCCGTTTCTGCACTCTGCGTGGCGCCGGTCCAGGCGCTCTTTTAACCAAGCTCGCGGTCTCGCTGCGGGCCGCGGCTTGGGTGTGGGGTCCTCCGCTAGTGCTAATAGGGTTCCGGCTCTAATGGTGGCATTAGCGGCCGCCATGTTAGTGTTAGGCGGGGGGCGGGGCCTAGTGCTCCTACTGTTTTAACTCCTGCAGAAAGCTAGCAAGACATGCATGCTAGGATCGAGGCCAACAGGTGTTCAGGTAGGCCTCGGCGTAATCGCCACGCCCCCCGGAATGGCAAAGCGCCCACTGACAGTGCTGATGCAGGGGTTGTTCGTTGCGATAACGCTGCAGTTCTGAGGGGCCCTCCGCCCTAGCATTAAAGACAAATTATGGAATGGATGTTGGGCCTCATTCAGAGGCGGTCGTAGGATGCAAGCGGTCGTTCTGAAACAGGGCGGCCGCTGGCATCCTGAACGGCCGCCTCCATGTTGGTCGTTAGGCTGTGGGTCCATTCAGCCCCTTTTTTCTTTTCTTGGGGTTCCGATTGCCAGCGAGAAAACCTTGGGCCTTGTTTCCCGGCTGCCCTATTTGGATATTCGAAATCGATACCTCGGTTGGCTACTGCAGACTCCCAGCTAAAAAAATTAAATAAAATAAGAATTCGCAAATTAAAACATGTCATTCAAGATTGCGGGTAAGGTGACACTGCGGCAAGCACAATCTCTCCTGGGTTTGCTCAATTTCTCATGCCGGGTGATCCCCATGGGTAGGGTATTTTCCAGGAAGCTACAGCGAGCCACAGCGGGTGTTCACAGGGCACACCATGTTATTCGGCTTTCTGCTGAAATAAAAAGGGATCTAACTTTCTTTTCTAGCCAATTTTAATGGTGTTCTCTTGTGGCTGCCCCCTCCGGTCCCCAGCTATCAGTTACAGTTGTTCACTGACGCGGCCGGCTCGCAGGCTTTGGGTGTTACCTCCAAGGGTCATGGTGCGCTGCCCCCTGGCCGGCGGAGTGGTTTTCCAGGGGTTTAATAAAGACCTGCTACTCCTGGAATTGTTTCCCATTATGGTGGTGCTAGAACTGTGGGCTTCTGAGTTGCGTGATAGGAGTATTGTTTTTAAATGTGGCAACCTAGGCGTTGTGCACGCGGTTTATGGACGGCGCGCCTCGTCCTTGCTGGCCTTGCACTTGCTCGTGCAGTTAGTGCTGCGTTGCTTACAATTTAACATCTTGTTCAAGGCGATTCACATTCAGGGCTCGGATAAGAACATTGCCGATGCGCTCTCCCGTTTTAAGTGGGGCAGGTTTAGGTCGCTTGCTCCTGAAGGTTTGTTTAGTTGGTGAGCCATGCCCCCCCTTATGTTTGGCAGGTCATCGAGCCGGCATGGAAGGCCTAACCGAGCAATCCCTTGCTCCGGCTACTTTGCGGGCCTATCAGAAGGCTTGGACAGAATGGGAAAGCTATCTCCATCACTGCGGAAGCAGAGGTGATAGCACACATTGCTCAATGCTTTCTTTTGTTTTGAGTCTTTAAGTCTCTGGTCGATCCCGGGCAGTAGCTTCGCGCATGCTGGCGGGCATTTCTTTCTTCTCGCGACTGAAAGGGCGTTCAGACCTTACAAAGAGCTTTGCTATTATTAAGGCCCTTAAGGGATGGGCTCGCGCCTCGCCTCGGCCAGCTGGTAAGAGACAGCCAATCGATATTGCCCTATTGCTAAAGCTGCTAGCTGCCATGCCGGAGGTTGTGATTTCTCAGTTTGTGGCTAATCTTTTCTGTTTAGCATTTTCAATGGTGTTTCATGGCGCCTTCCGAATTTCGGAACAAGTTGCCCCTGCTAAGTTAGCGGTTTCACCCATGTCCAGTTTGGATGTCAGTATTGGGGAGGGGGCTGTGTTGTGCAAACTGCGGCGTTCTAAGACTGTTCAAATAGGGCGCGGCCGTTGGGTCTCCCTAACGGCTTTCAAAGATGTCTGCGTTTGCCCGGTACATCTGGCAAAACTTTACCTGGCATTGCGGCCTGTACTTGGCGGCGCATGGTTGCTTCATGCTGATGGTTTGCCTCTTACCGAATATCAGTTCCGATTCATTTTTGGACACTGTTTGCTTCACATTGGCCTCTGCCCTGGGGATTTCGGTACCCTTTATTTTAGAATTGGCGAAGCTACTTCTGCCACCGCGGCTGGCTTGTCGGTTCCGCAGAGCATGGCTCTAGGTCATTGGAAATTGGCTTGTTATAAGCGTTATGTTAGGCCGGTGGCCACTAGCTGAAGCTACTGTTGCATATTTCTTAATGTTTTGTCTGCCTGTGTGTCATGTGTTTGTTATTCGTTTCTCTTCACTCTATCTGTTTGTCATTTGTCTGGTTATGTCTCCCCTGTCCATCCTACTCGGGTAATACTTGCCACTTGCCGCTTGTAACAAGTGGGGGTCTTGAGGTATTTTATTTTACCTGTCTAGACGGACTATTTCGGCCAAACAGTGGGCCTGATTCAGAGCCGGGCGTTCTGACAGAGCGCTCACTCTGAATCAGGGCCGGGCATTTTTTCTTCAGAACGGCCTCCTGGCCACTCACGCAGCTGTGGGTGACCACCCACAGCTATAGCGAGCGGCCATGATGATGGTCGCGATGGTCAAGACCATCGCGACCATCGGGCTTGCGACGAGACCCTTGTGGTAGGGTCTCGTTGCCGCAAGCCCCAGAGAGTTTTCAGCTCATGGGAACGCCTCCGTCTGGGCAGCCACGCCCCCGGCCCACCCACCAAAGGGGGCGTGCTGTCACTCAACATCGACAGTATGCCCCCTTTGGTACGAGACCCGGAGCAACGGATTGCCTGTCGCTATCCGGGTCTCGCACATGCGCACGACAGAGCCGGCTCTGTCGTGCGCATGCGCACTGGCCTACCATCGACCTGGTTCCGAGCGCACAGCGCTTGCGACCGGGTCTGAATCAGGCCCATAGTCCCTCAGCAGGTTTTTGGTTTACCTCTCGCCGAGTTTTTTGTTTTTTCCTCTCTCCATCCAACCCCCCCCCCTGGTTTTTCCTTATCGTTCTCTTCTGTTGTCCAAGCTAATCTAAACTGAAAATTTTAAATTAAAATGCGTTTGTTCAATGTTTCATTAGGCGCTAAAATTAAACTGGATATACAGCTATTTTCATTAACTTTAATTTTATACTTTCAAGTTTGTGATTCAAATTAAACATTGATTACTGCTTAGTTTAGAATTTAGTTATAATCAAAAAAAAAATTGTGTTACTCTCCTGTCTGTTGCTTTTCTGTTTTTTACTCTATCTTAAATTACTAATTTTTCTTGTAGCCGCAGTACGGCGATTTGATGTACCCAAAGTGCTGGTAATACATTTAGGTGGGAACGATATTGGTTCCAGGATAGCCCTTGATTTACGGCTTAACATTTTGTCAGACCTCCTCCTCATTATGGGTGCATGGCCTTTCTGTATGGTTATGTAGTCCTGCATTACCCCTAGGCAACAGTGGCGTGGCACTCGTTCTCCTAAGGCTTTGGACGAGGCTCGTAAAAAAATCAATGCTGCTGTGGCGAAATTTATGCTGTCTCATAGAGGTTTTGTTATTACGCATCCGTTAATACGGTACCGTGATAAGCATCTCTATAGGCCTGATGGGGTGCATTTGAGGCTGGTCTGGTCTTGTTTGTTGGAAGCTTGGGCCTGATTCAGACCCGCTCACGAGCGCTGAGCACTCGCAAGCGGGTCGATGGTGCCCAAGTGCGCATGCGCACGACGGAGGCGGCTCCGTCGTGCGCATGCGCGAGACCCGAATGACGACGGCCAAGCCGTCGTTAAGGGTCTCGCACCAAAGGGGGTGTGCTGTCAATGGTGATTGACAGCACGCCCCCTTTGGTGGGCGTGCCGGGGCGTGGCTGCCCAGACGGAGGCGTTCCCATGGGACAGTGTCAGTGTCAGTGGGAGTGCTTTTGGCTCTGATAGAGCCAAAAGCATTCCTGGGCTTGCGGCAGCGAGACCCTACCGCAGAGTCTCGTCGCAAGCCCGATGGTCGCGATGGTCTTGACAGGAGGCCGCTCCAAAAATGAGCAGGGACGGCCCTGAATCAGGGCCTTTGTTCGCAAGCATAGGTCAGATGGTTTAGTGTGTATGGTGGCGGGCTGCGATTCTCTGAGGTAGAATCTAGCATTGGCGGGAAGTACGGCTTATCATCAGCCCGGGTGTAGTGTGTGTGCATTGGGTGTGCTCACCTTCTATTATGTGTAGAGAAGTACTGTACCACCTCTACGGGGGCAGTACAGCCATCTAAGGATGGTATTGTGTTTAGTAGAAGGTCTATGCTTGATACCCAAGTGCAGGATTTGACATCCACAGGGCGGACTCCGCCCACAATGCTGTGTTTTGTTGTTGAGTTTGCATTGTTGGGCTGCCCTGTGTAAGTGCCGTCCTTCCAGCCACCATACATAGTTAATATATTTAAAATAATTAAATTAATTTCTTAAATAAATAGCTGACCTGTTTTAAAATCCATTACTGTCTCCGTGTATTTAGGGCTTCATTCAGAGCCGCTCGTAAGCGGCCGCTCGTTCGTTCCGAGCGATGTTCGCACATCTGCGCATGCGTATGGATTGTAATACCCATGCGTGAACCAGTCAGTGCGGCCGAAAATCGTGTGCTCGGTAAATAGCGCATGCCTGCTATTTTGAGTGACAGAATGAGGCGTATGTGGGTGGTAACAGGGGAAGGTGCTTGAAAACGGGGAGTGGAGATCAGAACGCAGGCGTGCTTAAAGGTCAAAACAGGTGTTTTAAGGGTGTGCATAATTAATAAAGCAGCGTCAGCGACCACGTCACTTGGTTGTTTTATAGTCAGAACTGCTCGCATGATTGCGGTAGGAAAATCCAACCACAAGAATAGTGAGCAGTTCATACGCCGTTCGATGTACTCGATTAATCTAATAAATAGCGGACATGACGTATGATGCGAGCGGGCAGGGGGCGTTTTTTTCAAAATTACGACCGCATGTTTTGTTCGCTCGTTCAGACATAGAGGCGTGAACAGACCGCAAAGAGCAAACGGTAAATTTAAATAGCCACCCCCTTTTTCTGAACGAGCGAGCGCAAATAGCGTCCGGCTCTGAATCAGGGCCTTATTCTTAGATAAGTTTGAAACGTTTATATTGTTATGGTATAATGATCACACACACTGGGCACACCTCAGCCGTTACTAGGTTTATTAAAATTGCCTAGTGGATGTGCACCTTTACTTTTAAAACCATGTTAATTGTTGCAGTTCATTATAGATTTTTTGATTATTAGAACTAAAGGTCTCAGCATGGTAGCCCCTATTATCATGCTTAATATTAGGATGTGCAGCTCAGACACTCCTTTTTTCCTATGTGTGTATTTAAGGTACAAGGTGATACCCGTTCTCTTGGGCTAGTACTCCTCCTACTTGCCCCAGGTGATTTTAATTGGTATGGGTCCTTGCATTGCAGTACACAGATCTAATGGGCCCTATGATAGGTAAGTCCTAAATAAATTAGTTTGTCAGTATTAGGAATGTTAGGGACCCAACTGTATAAGGTTCACAGTGACGTGGTAGGTGGGCAAACATCTTTGGCCAAACATGTACTAAGAAACCTTACTTTTAAAAAATGTTTAATTGTTGCAGTTCATTATAGACTTTTTGAAGTTTAGAATTCTTAGGGGTCTAGTTACTAAGCAGTGTTAGGAGACAGAGTGAAAAGTGATAAGGTGCCAGCCAATCAGCTCCCAACTGCCATCTCACAGGCTGTGTTTGAAAAATGATAGTTGGGAGCTGATTGGCTGACACCTTATCACTTTCTTATCACTTTTCACTCTGTCCCCTAACACTGCTTAGTAAATAGACCCCTTAGTGCTTATAGTGTGCACCTGCTTCTCCCCCCTTCTTTTCTGCTGTTGCACAGAGCAGCAGCAGGACCTGCCCCAGTCACACACTGACAGTAGTTAAGAGCTGGCAGAGGGGGAAGGCAGAGACGTATGGAAAATGGGGGCTAAGGGGGAAATTACACTGCAGGAAACAACCCTAAGTGGTAATAGATACACCCATAGGTGGAGTTAGACACACCCTTTGGGCGGAGCATGATATGTCCCCTCAGAGCATTCTTTTATTGAATATAATCTCCCTGAAACTAGTTTTCAAATGTAGGCAAGTATGATTTCATAGTGACTTAATGGATAGGCCTAGGACAAGCTACCACTACGGCAACGCATAGATACAGCACTGCACGGCATTACATAAGCACAATTCAAACAAAAATGGCACAAAATGGCTGCCTACTCCCACAGAGCTACGAGTGGCATACATTTCAAGGGAAAGTCGCCACACTATGCGGTTGAATACATGACTGTGCGTCTATGTACATGAATATGCTTAAATATAGTAAGATGAAAAAATTTACTTACTGTACGAGTGTGGTAAAGTTGTAGGTGTATAAGGCAAAAATTTGCGCAGGAAATCATCAAAGGTAGCAGGAATATTCCCAAAGGTTCGTAGCAGTGGGTTGATCCAAACAGCAAGTCTGTACAAGAAGCAGCAGATTCACAGAGTGGATAACTATGATCGTCTCAGTCGCATTTTTATCGTACCACAATCAAAGGAAAATCTTGCTTGTGTATTTCAGGCTGATTCTTATTGGCTGAGGCATCACATGTAACAGCCTCCATTGCTCTGGTGCCAGAGCCAGGTTAAAGGGAGCACGGGACAGGTCTGGATCGAAGGCACCAAACCCAAAAGGGGGTGCAGTGTGGCACCTTGGACCAGTCAAAACTGGCGGACCTGCACTGAGGCTGCATCTGGACTGCTGGTGTAGCCCACAGCTGAGGGCAGGAAAGGAATGGGGTGCTCCTCTCTCTCAGACATGTCAGTCTTCTGAGGGGGGCTGGAGCAATTTAATGTATGTTTTGTTTCATTTTTATGAGGGACAGTGTTTTGTTTTGGCCTGTTGGGGGACATTGTGTTTGGATTTTTTGCTGTGACGGCGAATGTGTGTGTTTTTTTTTTCTTCCTGTGATGGTCAATATGTTTAATATTTTTACTTTGGGGACCAATGTGTGATTTTGGCGGGACAGCCCTTTGCTGCAAGGTCACACACCCTCTTTGGCATGCCACACCCTCTTATTATGCCGCAGGCAAATGTAGATACTTCGTAGGTCAAAGAAGATTTTTAGCTTTGAAAGTAGATCAACAAGTCCAAAAGTCTGGTCACCCCTGCTCTAAGCTGCTGCCTCTGAGTGTGCTCAATCCACTCTGCAGCACTGCGCTGTATACTATTTCTAACCTGCACTTACCAGCCTCCGTTCAAGCACCGTTGCCAGTCCAGCTCACCTCTCACCTCACCGGTCCCAAGCCGACTCATAACTGCGGTCCCACTCCAGGTGGCTGCTACTCTCTCCGGTCCTACTCTGGTTCAAGCCTTCGGTTCCACTCCAGCTGGCTGCTACTCTCTCCGGTCCCACTCCAGTTCAAGCCTGTTGTTCCACTCCAGTTGGCTGCTACTCTCACCGGATCAACTACGGTCCAAGTCTGCAGTTCCACTCAGGCTGGCTGCTACTCTAATTGGTTCCACTCCAGTTCAAGTCTCCGGTTCCACTCCATTACTCTGATGTTACCACCGGTCCATTCCGATTCAAGTCTACGGTTCCACTCTCGTACACTCCAACATGACCTGTTCCATTAGGTACAAAGCACTCTGCTCCTGGACTTCCCACCTAATGTATGATTGCAGTCACCTGTGTTGAACTAGGTAATTGATGAGACAGGTGTTTCAGCACAAATGTCTGCTATCATAATTATGAGGGAAGTCCAGGAGCAGACCATTTTGTACCTAATGGAACGGGTAATGTTGGGGGGGTCTGCACTCTGCTGTTACATCCTGTCCCATTCCAGATAAAGTCTGGTTCCATTCCGGTTTCACATTTGCAACTTCTTATCTGGTTTATCTACCATCCAAGTCTATGAGTTATTCTGTGATTCCAGACTGCTTGTATTCTGAAGTCTCCTGGGCATTACAAAGACTTTCATAGTGCTTCCAGTGCCAAGTCCCCTGAGTACATCTCTCTGTTCATTGCAGGTTCAAGTGGACTTTGGGACTCATTCAAGAAGGATCGCAGTTGCTAATACGCATGCAATCGGCCGATTATTTTGCACAGTGCATGCGTATACATCGCAGTGTGCAAACCAGACGCTGCAATCGGAACTACAATCGTAATGTGCTCGCCCATTGCAGAGTGATTGGCAGGAAGTACCATTTGCGGGTGGTGACGGTAGGGGTTGTCTTGTGAACACAGGCGTGCCAGTGCGTTGCAACGCCATTGCAGGGGCATGCATAAATTATCTACTGCGTTTGCCATACACAGTGCGAGGTCTCATGGCTGTTAACAATTTCTGAGTAAGGTCTAGGCTTGTGCAAGTGTGTTTATGGGTCCGATGGTACTCGATGTTAACGATTGTTTTGCTGTTCTGCTAAGTATTACGGATGTGAGACAAGGGAAAGTGAGCATCCTTATATGAGGCTGTGATCGCACTGTTATACTGCGATCGCAATGCATTTGCATATCACCGCTGATATTAGCAAATGCATTGCGTGCGAATTAGCAGAATAGCGATCCATGCTGAATCAAGCCCTTTATCCTCACTGTACTTCAGTTTACTTCTGACCTGCATTATATTGCTTATAAGCATTACAGCTCCTGATATACTTTGGAACTCTGGGCCTGATTCTGACCCGGTCGCTCTGACAGAGCGCTCGCTCTGAATCAGTGCCGGGCTTTTCTTTTTTGGAGCGGCCTCTTGGGCGCTCGCATAGCTGTGGGTGACCACCCACAGCTATAGCGAGCGGCCCTCAGTACTCACTATACCATCGGTACCTCTATCGATGATGGTTGTTGCCCTGTGGGTCTTCCCCTAGAGCAGGGGTGGCCAACCAAAAAGAGGCAAAGAACACAAAAATATCTGTAGGTATGTCAAACAGCTGTAATCATGCGCATGCTGAAGGTGCACATGCAAAAAGGGGCATGACCAGCTAGGCCACGCCCCTGGTATGATGTTTGTAGGAGCATGTAAAAGCGCATGCACACAATCACCATGGAGGTATGGAGGTAACTATTAAAGGGAAAATAAAATCTAGAACAAAACATTGAAAAAAAAAATAGAATCACATAAAATACACTGAAACACGCCAGATCCAGATAAAATACCCTGAAAAAGCATAAAAAAGCATAAAATATACTGAAAAAGCCACATCCACATAAAATACACTGAAAGAGTCACATCCACAAAAAATTCACTGAAAAAAACACAGGCCCTGATTCAGAGCCGGATGCTCTGACAGAGCGCTCGCTCTGAATCAGGGCCGTCCCTCTTACTTTTTGGAGCGGCCTCCTGGCTGCTCGCATAGCTGTGGGTGACCACCCACAGCTATAGCGAGCGGCCAAAATAATGGTTGCGATGGTCAAGACCATCGTGACCATCGGGCTTGCGATGAGACCCTTGTGGTAGGGTCTCGTCTGCCGTAAGCCCTGGAGTGCTTTTGGCTCTATCAGAGCCAAAAGCACTCCCAGCCAAAAGCATTCCCATGGGAACGCCTCCGTCTGGGCAGCCACGCCCCCGGCACGCCCACCAAAGGGGGCATGCTGTCAATCACCATCACCAATCACCTTTTGGCCGTCGTTATTCGGGTCTCGAGCATGCGCACGACGGAGCCACCTCTGTCATGCGCATGCGCACTTGGGCAACATCGACCCGCTTGCGAGCGCTCAGCACTCACGAGCAGGTCTGAATCAGGCCCACATTCCCATCAAATATACTGAAAAAGCCACATACACAAATAATACAATGAAAAAGCCACATCCACATAAAATACACTGAGGAAGCTAGATCCACATAAAATACACTGAAAAAGCTGCATCCAGAAAAAATACATTGAAAAAAAGACCAAGAAACAGATTCACATAATACAATCCAACCCCACCCGGGGCAGGATGCACCAAACGGAAAATGCGGTAAAAACGCCTGTTTACCGTATTTTCCGTATGCAGCAATCTCCTGGCCATGATCGGAACCCTCCCAGCATGCCCCGCGGCCATCCCGTCACTGCACATGCGCAGATGGACTCCCGGATCAAAAACCCGGAAGTCCACTGTGCAGGAGGATCGCAAAGGACAGCTCTTATCGGAAGAGCTGTCCTTTGCTGTACAGATTGCATATGTTAGTGCATATGCGATCTGTACAATGGCGATGTCCGGCGGTAAGTAACAAAAGGCTCTCCTATGTTCATCCAGAATATAACTGTTAGTTCTACTTAACCACATCAGCATTGGATACAAGGCCTACAATTGTTAAACGATAGCTAAACGTCTGACCATTGTTTCCAAATCCACATTCAGCATATCAGTGTCTGTGTTATACTTTAATTGTCACAGACACACTGTATCTAGTTGCAGAGCAAACATTCACAGTATCCTTGTGTATTCTTAATTATTTGTCACAAACATGGCCACAAGACATGTCTGTCATCACTGAATATATGAAGTCTTTAAATATATATATTTATATGTGTATTCGTGTGTATGGGGTATGATAGGATTTTAAACAGTATGCGGTGGCAATGCGATCGCACGATGCTAATAATAGTATATTAGCATCACACACAATGGTTTCATTATGCCAACGCAAGATGGCATTGTCAGGGGCAACCTAAAATGGCGTCACTCGATATTAATTTAAGATCTGGTCTCAGCCAATCATCCGGCTTCGACAGTCCACCCTTTGATAGCAAACAACACGCTATCACACTCTGGTCTTACTTTTTATTTTTAGTCTGACACTATGGGATATTATTTAATGTTATATTATGGGATGGCACAATGTGGTCATTAAACCATCAATAATGTCTCTCTGGTAGGGACGTAAAACTACCCTTATATGCACACGACAGATCTTAGAAGATCATGGGAAAAATGTGGGGACGCATCTATCCTATAAAGTCTTGAAAGGGATAGTGACTTACATTATTTAGGATGTTTAAAATAACATTTAATAATACATTTTATGCATGACTAAATCTATACATCATCTGGTGGTACATTCTAGTTCAGGATTGTAATACAGTTCTTCCTTGACCTTGGTATCCATAATGTCATTGCTCGCCACCATCATCTCGGTTTCTCTGTTCACCCTTGTACATTTTCCACACTTTAATACATTAGGAACACACCTGACACATAAGCCAATTACTAAGATGACAATCAGTATAAGGATCAGGAGCTTACCCACAGTAGCAACCAGTTCCTGGACCCATTCTCCTAGACCAGAGAACCATTTCACAGGGTTCAACCAAATGAACCACTCTTCTACCTTTTCCTCAGCTTCAATCAATGAAGTATTATGGTTCTTCCGAAATTCCCATTTTAACTGCAGAATTTCATCAATTTTCTGGCCTAGTGTTATCAGTGATATACGTGCAGCACTTGACACCGAATTGAGTGGCCAAAGTTACACAGTACCCTCCAGTGAAAGCTGTTAAATAATTTAACACTAGCCTATGTTGCACAAGTTCTTTCTTATAAGCTTGTAACTCCCTACCGGTATACCTGAATGTGTCATCATACATATCGGTGATATTATCTATTAATTTAGCAAGGTCTTGAATATATCTGAAATTTACAGTACCCCAAGTGATCCTGGAGGGATCCAATGCTACTAAAACTTGAAAGCCAGTTGTTTCACTAATCAACTGTGTGGCTTTATGTACATCACCAGGTATCATGTTTCTCTTGTCACGGTGTTCATAATACGTATGAAGATATGGGGATGGTGTGTTTTTATGGATACCAAGCATTTCACCATGTGTAAGGGTCATAACCTCTGGAAGTATTCTTCCCAGGTAACATAAACCTTCTGAACTCGGAGAGAGCCACTTATACGCTTTCCTTCCACATATAAAATACACATCATCTGGGAGTACATAAGGGATAGAATTCATCATAATCGTCAAACACATTTCCCTAGCAAGTGATTCTATCTCAGGTTCTCCCATTTGACTCATACAAGTTTCTGGTTGTATAACCTTGGCATAGTACCCTTCTGGTACCCTACCAACCATTTCTTTGGTGGAACTAAGTGTATATTTATACCAGAAGTGTCTCCCACCTAGTCTAATTGTGCATAAAAGTTCAAAATTAATAGGTTCATTATCAGCTCTTAGTGAGAAGGTCATCGTCTGGTTATTCCCAGTCACCTCCCAACTTCCTGGTTTGTTGGAGTTGGTGATGTTTAAACATAAAAGTGATCTATCTACTTGGTACTGGCGGATCTTAAAATGGGGTGGTTTGGACCTAAGATATTTTCCATCCAGTGCATATCTTCTTTGCAATTCTAAAACCTCAGAGACATTCAATGAGAAATGCACTAACCCTACATTATGCTGTCCCTGAGGTACGTGAGAGCATACCCAACAGTCAGTTTGGTTTAAAACTTTGCCCACCATGGTATGATAATCCTCTAAAGTATACCCACCCCAATGCGGGTTATACTTAGGCTGACATCGCTGGATGCATCTCTCATCAACTACAGACCCACAAAACTCACAAATACAATAGTCCTCAGATGATAGACCTTCACACTGTCTCCGAGTTTCCAAAATAACAGATCTTTTAGCAATTACTGTACTGGGTTTGGTCAGATACTCCCCCGATTGGTTTAACACTCCTTTTCCCAACTCCTCTCCATCATCTGCCCACCATTACAGAAACAGGACCTCCCAAACCAAACAAGGATCATGAGAACTGTGGAAGAAAGTAAGAACACAAACCCAGCCCGCCACTCCATTACTGGAACAGTGGGCTGCAAATTTCCCTAGCTTAGGTTATTTCACGGCAGTCTTTAACTCTCCCAGAAGAAGCTCGCGATTGACAGGTCTACATTATCTACCTCGACTCCACCTTGTATCTCCACTGGTTGGTTGACCTTTCTGAAGTGAGTGGAATGGACCCAGGTATCTTTCTCTGCTACCTTCAAGGAAGTTGTTCTCGTCAGCAACACTTGATACGGACCTTCCCACTGATCTGTCACACAACCTGAATGTAAGAAATTTCTGATCATAACAAATTCTCCAGGTTTGACATCATGACAGTTTGTTTCTGGCATATCAGGTGACAACAATTTCAGTTTCTGCTGCTGCTGTTTCAACTGTTTGCTCATTGTTATAAGATACCTCACAGTAACCTATTATTACTCTTCAAATCTTTCTGTGGTCTTAAATGAGGTTGCCTACCAAACAGAGGGCTTAATTCAGAGGCGGCCGTACGGTCTACGACTTGATGTTTGGCCAGTGCGCATGCACACGAGGGAGCCGGCTCCCTCGTGCGCATGCGTGAGACCCGTTATGACCGACAGCGCCGGTCGTAGCGGGTCTCTTTCCAAAGGGGGCGAGCTGTCGATGTTGATTGACAGCTCGCCCCGTTTGGAAGGTGGGCCGGGGGGGTGGCAGCCCAAACGGAGGCGTTCCCATGGGACCGCCTACCGTTTGGGGGAGGCCCCACTGACATCACTAGTGATGTCAGTGGAGACCTTCCGGCTCTGACAGAGCCAGAAGCTCTCCGGGGCTTACGACAAGTGAGACCCTACCCTAGGGTCTCGTCGTAAGCCCCGATGGTTGCGATGGTCTCTGACCATAGCGACCATCACCCGAGTGGTTGTTAGAGCTGTGGGTGTAAACCCACAGCCTAACGACCGAAACAGAGGCGGGCGGTCAGGATGCAAGCGGCCGCCCAGTTTCTAAGCGACCACTTGCATCCTCCGACCACCTCTGAATGAGGCCCAGTATCTCAAAGGGGGACAGATTAAGAGGGGGTTTAGGAGTTGTCCTGATGCTATGAAGGACTAGCGGTAATGCTTCTGGCCATCCCAGTCCAGTTTGTGCCATGATCTTACTCACTTTGGGCTTGATTCAGACCTGCTCACCAGCACTGAGCGCTCGCAAGCGGGTCGATGTTGGCTCAGTGCGCATGCGCATGATGGAGGCAGCTCCGTCGTGCGCATGCATGAGACCCGGATAGCAATGGGCATGCCGTAGCTCCGGGTCTCACTACAAAGGGGGCATGCTGTCGATGTTGAGTGACAGCACGCCCACTTTGGTGGGTGGGGCGGGGGCATGGCTGCCCAGATGGAGGCGTTCCCATGGGAGTGATGTCAGTGGGTGGACTTCTTGCTCTGTAAGAGCAAAAAGTCCACTGGGACTTGCAGCAATGAGACCCTACCACAAGGGTCTCGTCGCAAGTCCGATGGTCACCATGGTCTTGACTATCGCTACCATCATCCTGGCCGCTCACACTAGCTGTGGGTGGTCACCCACAGCTATGCGAGCGGCCAAGAGGCCACTCTAAAAATACAATAGGCGGGCACTGATTCAGAGCGAGCACTCTGAAAGAGCGTCCGGCTATGAATCAGGCCCTTTATTTTTAATAGTACCATTTACCCTCTCCACTTTTGCACTGGCCTGGGGTCGGTAGGGGGTGTGAAGTTTACTATTAATACCCATCAACTTACACATATTCTGGAAGACATCACCTGTGAAATGAGTACCCCTATCACTTTCAATAATTCTAGGGATACCGTATCTGCATACAAACTCCTGTACAATCTTTTTAGCAGTGAATGCAGCAGTATTATTGGCAGCTGGGTATGCCTCTACCCAGTTAGAAAACACATCTGTACAAACTAATACATACTTGAGGTTCCTGCAGGGTGGTAATTGGATGAAATAAATTTGTATTACCTGAGAGGGTCCGTCTGTCGGAGGTATGTGGGATGGCTCGGTTGGTATTGTTTTTCCAACGTTCTTCCTCAAGCATGTCAAACAGGACATTGCCCTCTTATCGGCTTGGGAAGAGAAACCTGGTGCACACCAGTACGCCCTGACCAACTTGCACATACCTTGCTTTCCCAGGTGAGTCAGACAGTGCGCTGCCTCACCCAAACTTGGGTAGTATGCCTTGGGTGCCACCAGCTTACCTTGTCCATCTCTCCAGAGTCCAGAGGACTCTTGCCCACATCCCTTAGATCTCCAGACTGCCTTTTCCTGAATGGAACACAAATTTTGCATCTAAATTAGTTTTTGCGTATCAATCGTCTGAAACATCATCATTTGGTTAATTGGCATGTTCACTCGTAAAGCTGCTGCCCATTTGGCAGCTTCATCTGCCCTGTTATTGCCCAGTGACACCGGATCGTCCTCAAATGTATGGGCTTTACACTTAATGATGGCCACTGCCTTTGGTTTTTAAATTGCTGTCAACAGTCCTTTTATATGGTATGAGTGTGCTACTGGTGTGCCTGCTGCTGTCATAAAATTTCTCAAACGCCAAAGAGCTCCAAAATCATGCACTACCCCAAAGGCATACATGGAGTCAGTGTAGATATTAGCTGACTTACCTTCTGCCAGTTCACACGCTCTCCTCAATGCCACCAGTTCAGCCACTTGGGCCAAGTGAGGTGAACCAAGGGGTTCGGCTTCTATAATGTCCTCGTCATTTACCATAGCATAACTTGTACATACCTCTCCAGTGTCAGTTTGTCTATGACAACTCCCATCCATGTAAAATGTCACCTCTACATTTTCTAAAGGTGAATACTGACCAATAGTGCAGTCGCTGCTACACTTCTTAAACACATTGGGAGTGATCTTGCCACAGTGTCCAATTGTGCACTGTAGTATGCTACGGGCCTACTGGCATCACCATGTTTTTGTGTAAGGACACATGCTGCACAACCATTAGCTTCCGTACAGTATAAATCAAAAGGTTTTTCATAATCTGGTATTCCCAATGCAGGTGCTCTTGTCAGACTGTCCTTAAGATTAAGGAAAGCCTGCTCTGTTTCCTCTGTGTGTATGACACAATCGGGCTTTTAGCATGAGACTAAGGACCTCATTCAGAGTCGGTCGAAGCGGCCGCACAGTCGTACGGGAAAAGGGGCCGGATATTCAAATGATTCCCTCTCAAGTAGTGTCCCTAAGTTCGGATCGGTAGTTAGCTGACCAAGGGGAGGAAGCGGTCGGAAGACAAAAATATACACCCCCTTCTCGTACGCATTGCACGTCATCTCTGGGCATATAAGGATTAATCGAGACCATCGGGAACCATCGGAACTGGTCGTAGAGCTTAAGGTTGACCATACCCTCTCTTAAGCTCTACGATCATGTCAGTGTAAAAACCTCCCATGTCACATGTGCCATAACGCTACTTTGTTAATTATGCACTCCCATAATCCATATGCACTCTCATAAAATGCCGTTCGCATAATGAGGCACGCCTGTGTTCAGATCAACACTCCCCCGTTTTCAAGAACCTTCCCCTGTTACCACCCACAAACGCCTCCATCTGTCACTCAAACTACCGACCTGGCTGTGTTCAAGGAGAGAGAAATTTCTGATCATAGCGGTTAGTTTGCGCATGCGCATTGCGAACTTTATGCATGCTCAGTATAGCGAACATCGGTGGCGTATGACCGTGCGGCCGCAACGACCGACTCTGAATGAGGTCCTAAGTCCTGCAATGGTAAAGCCAAATAGAAAAACCTGGGATCCATGATCTGCAGTATCCACACATGCCCAAGAAGGTACGGATTTGCTGTTGGTTCTGCGGCAGTGTCATAGTCTGTATGGCCTGTATTCTGTCAGTAGTCAGATGTCGTAATGCCTGGGTTAGACAGTGTCCTAAGTATTTAACCCTGGACTGGCATGGCTGTAATTTGTATTTAGCAACCTTGTGTCCTGTCTGTGAGAGATGAAGCAACAGTAGTTTAGTATCATTTAAACATGACATAAATGAATCAGAACACAACAATAAATAATCTACATATTGTATTAGAACAGATCCATTGGCAGGTTGAAAAGATTGAAAACAGTCATGTAAGGCCTGGGAGAAGATACTGGGGCTGTCTATGAAGCCCTGGGGAAATCGTGTCCATGTGTATTGTACCCCCCTGTATGTAAATGCAAATAGGTACTGACAGTCAGGATGAAGAGGGACAAAGAAGAAGGCAGAACAGAGGCCAATGACAGTAAAATGGGTTGCAGATGGTGGGATTTTCATGAGGATGACAGCTGGGTTTGGCACTACGGGGAATTGGCTCTCAACTACCTTATTAACCCCTCTAAGGTCCTGTACTAATCTATAGCCCCTCCCCCCAGCCTTCACTGGAATAATGGGACTATTGGCTACACTTGCTGTATGGACTAAAATTCCCTGTTGTAGTAACCGCTCAATTATGGGAAAAACCCCTATCTCTACTTCTGGTTCTAATGGGTACTGGGGAATTTTTGGAGCTTGCCTACTGTTTTTTAGATTTATCATTACGGGAGCTACATTTGCCATCAATCCAGTGTCCTGTCCATCTTTGGTCCAAAGTGAACCTGGTATTTGAGATAACATCTGCTCTACCTGAGATGGATTTTTATCTGAAACAGTAGAGTGAAACATTAACCTTTGGGGAGTGTCCAATATATTCCTCACCTCATGCGCAACTCTCTCTGGGATATCTAAAAATATACCATCAGGGGTATAATAAATGACACATCCCATTTTACATAAATCCTTTACCAGTAGGTTAGTCGGGGCCGCTGCTGGCAGGAGAAAGGAATGCCTGGTATGCAATGGACCAATAGTATCCTCTGCAGATTTGTTTAAAGGATAATGTTGCACTTCACCCGTTACACCCATTGCTGGTACTGTTTTGCTAGTCACCTGTAAATTAGATGGAGATTTTATCACTGTTCTGGTCGCCCCTGTGTCTACAAGAAAAGAATGTTTAGTACCAGCTACATCAACCGTCATTACAGGTTCTTCCCTAGTACTCCGACTAAACCTGACTGGCTGTAGACTACAGATGTGACCTGACCCCTAAAGCTGACTATCTTCTTCCAGCAAAGCATTCACTGCTACAATGTGAGCAGGTAATGGTTGGAATTGTCCTGACAGTGGTGGGTGTCCCTTCTGTGGGTATCTCAGTGTTTCCTGGTTTGGAGTTTCCCACTGTCTAGCTTTACAAAACCTACTTATGTGCCCCTCCTTGTTACATCTATAACACCTTTGTGGTTGACGTGTATTGAAAGGTTGTTGTGTGGGTTGGGGAGTATGAAAAGATTGTGGTTGTGTATGGGGATAAGGGTTTGGAGGTTGTATGGGATGAGTGTGTTGTGGCTGTGTGTGATAAGAGTGCTGCGGTGTTATTTGCAATCCTTCCAGAGCTGGAATACTAACAGCCATTAGTTTCTCGATCTGCATTTCTCTCTTCCTAAGGATGTTTATATCATGTTCAATTGCAGGTTCCCTGAGTGTGTCTACCGTAACTCCCCTCCAACCAGGAAGTGAGGTCTGAACCCTGGCCTTTAGAGTGTCTTTAAGACCATCCATAAGCACTGTGATTGTCATTTCCCTGTGGTGTGTGTTGTCTTTTATATCCTCTATACATGTGTATTGGGTAATAGTCTGCAGTGCTCTGGTGAAATAATCTGCTGCAGACTCATTCCCTTTCTGCTTAATTGTAAAAATCTTACTCCAGTTAACTACTACTGGGAAATATACGGCCAACTGGGTGACAATGCGGGCTATGTTGTCCTGATTACCTTCATCAGTTATGGGACTATCTCCATCCAATACATAGGCCGTGATAAACTTTTTTACGTCGGTATTGTGTGGAAGACATGCCCGTAATACCACTCACCAATCTTTGTTGGTTGGCTCATGAACAGTACCTAAATCCTTTACAAATCTCTGGCACTTTGCTAGTTCTTTCCTAGGGTCAGGGAAATCTGTCATTATGGAATGTAGTTCTGCTATTGTCCATGGACAATGCATCGCTACATTCCTTGTGGCCACTACACCATGTGCATCCGGATTCCCATTGGGAACAGTTATTGTCCGGACGGGATGGATGCCTGCCACACCGCTACCTTTGGCCTGATTACCTGGTTAAGGGTTCAGCCTACTACTACTATGTATAGTATTAACAACCTCCGCTACTGTTACAGCGGGTGTTAATACCTCCTGCACTATCAATGGTGAGGCTATCTCCACTATGGGTACTGTTGGGGCAGCTACCTGTGCTTGCTGTGATGGTACATTTAACATTTGGGCAACATGGGAAAAAGCTGACATTACAACAGGTTCATCATCTGCATCAAAAACATGTTCTTTATAGTTGCTTAGGAGAGGGTACAAATTACTTGTTACATTTTTATGATTTTTGAGATCGACTGTACCTTGACCCCCATCTGCATAGGGCGGAGGTGGTGTGCATGCGCTACTAACAATACCTTCCTACATTGCTGTGCATGCATGCTCTTTTGTGGCGCACACATGCTATTTAGCATTGCGTACATGCTCCCTTGCGTCATGGGCGTGACGCTAGTTAGCGTCACGTGCACACCGCTAAGCCACAAGTTTCCCTTGTGCTGCCACAACTTTAAACAGTCATTAAACTTTATCCTTTTCTTTAGAGATTTCACTAAACATATACTCTCTAACATTATTCAGTACCTCTGAATCAAAGCTACCAATTTTAAGAAAAGGTTTCCTACATTCCTTGGTCATGTTGACCTATATGCTACAGTACGCCGTAGCGCACGCACCATACTTTTTAAACATAATATCCCTGGCCGATCCAGTGGGCCCTTCCATCAGCAGCACATCATCGACCATTTCTAGAGATTGCTTCACCCCCATATGAGAAAACGCTTAGCAATTTCTAGAGAGTTTCGTTTGGTGAACGGTTTTCAGTGAGCTACGTTCACGCACTCCCTCCCGTTATGCACAGTCAGCCCGCAGGGCGTTACAGTCGGCTTGCACAATGAGGAGCAGAATAACCACCTATTGTAAATTATTCTACCTGCGGCAAATTCAAACAAGCTTCAACTGCTCGCTTCATCCCGTTATGCATCACTTTCCCGATAAGCGATATGGTCCGTGTGCATAAACGAGGAGTAAAATAACCGCCTAGCAAATTATTTTACTTGTGATGAACTTAACTCCAAGCTTCACCACTCGCTTCCTACTTTGAATTTACTCCCAGCTGGTACCATCTAGGAGCTCCAATAATTCCTAACCTTGCCAGCAGTTTCACTCCCACAACAACCCACTTCACAATCACAGTTTATATAACTATGTGGTTTGATCGCATTGCCCAAAGAACCTAACTGATCAATGGACTTTGGGATTAATGGGTGCTGGACCAAGAAACCCCTTAGTTTCTCAATAACCACAATGTACCTGCTTTGTACACTGGCCCAGTAGTTTGTACGGCCCCGTCGGGCACCTACCGAGTTTCAATTAGGCTTAACAGATAGTAGCCTCCACTTACACTTAGGCTTAACCAGACAGTAGCCTCCGTTTTACAATCACATGTTTCAATTACATACACCTTTTCTGCGCAGAAAAAAAATAAAACCTTCTCACTAAATATAGCAGTGTAATTCAGAGGGTTTAACAAGCAATCATGCTGTGAATGCAATGACTGGTTGAACATGTGGCAGCAATACAGGAAATATGCGTACACTATTGAGCGACTTACCCCCTAACACAAACTTTACCAACGAAAGAAAACAACGTTTCCTTCCTTGTCCCTGGATTCTAATCATCGCTCCTTGAACTCACACAATAACGGATATCGGTCTCTCAACATCAAGTGGTAGCAGGTTTTCAGACACAGTGCATCCTTTCCTGCATATGGCGTCATCCACCCTTTGGAGAGAGATCGATAACTGTGTGTTACTGTGTAATTAAGTAGTGTGACCTCACTGGAGCCCCCAGCTATGAATACCTAATAATCTATACACCCTAAATGTCGCTATTTAGCGTTGTAAGTTGCACAAGAAATAATTGCTTTCTAGACTTTGAATGTGGTTCCAAAGGACAAAAAGTTATTATTCATATAAAAAGCATTTAGTTACATGCTGTGATCTAAATACAATTAGCGCAAAATATTATACATAAACAAGGTACAGTCGATACATACGCAGGTGCACTATTCCCAGCTACAGCCATCAATCCTGAGGTCTGTGGTCATCCAAGAGAATGGCCACTAACTGGGACCGGGACACAGGCTATATAACAGATCATGATAACAACAATGTAGACAGACAAACATAATTCCATTGGTTCTTGGTCTTTGTAGTATGCTGTAGTTCATAGGACAGTTCACTAGGAGTATGTCCCAATTCTCCAGATTACATTGTTTTCCTTTAATTGATTTAAACTACATAGAGACACTACATTACAGTGTATACATTCTAACCAATAATTTCCTATATTCCATAACCATCGAATGCCAGATGCAATTCCCTCACTGATAGGTTCAGATATCTGGAAATAAACAGTGTGTCAGTTTAGTACCAAACATGCCATGTCTATTATGTTGTATACCATTAATATCAAATACATGCATTTTACATCATAATTAATAACTTTAATATAAACCATAATGTGCAGGAACCTTTTATGAGTGCGTGTATATTTATGATTATATGTAAATATACGTTGTGTGTCTACATGCCGCATAAAAGGTGCACTGTGTGCGTTTCTATTTACAAATGCAAATGTATATATATATATGTGTGTGCATGCCTTGTGGATACCCATGTGATCATTTAAGTGCATATATACATATATATATTCATATATATATATTTATATACATAGCTTCAAACTGGTTATTATTAATATTACTTCTGTCTGAACTAAAAGAATGACAGACAATGAAGTTTGTCCTATTCATAGATGGAGCAAGCTTTGGAAAACAGTCTGATAATTTTAACAAAAGGCTCTCCTATGTTTATCCAGAATACAACTGTTAGTTCTACTTAACCACATCAGCATTGGATACAAGGCCTACAATTGTTAAACGATAGGTAAACATCTGACAATTGTTTCCAAATCCACATTCAGCATATCAGTGTCTGTGTTATACTTCAATTGTCACAGACACACTGTATCTAGTTGAAGGAGAAAACACTCACAGTATCCTTGTGTATTCTTAATTATTTGTCACAAACGTGCACAAGACATGTCTGTCATCACTGAATATATGAAGTCTTTAAATATATATTTATATGGATTGGGGGGTCTTAAGGTGCGCCAACACAATATATTTATAATAGTTCAATAACGCCTTAGTTATCCTGTTAAGTCTTTCAGTGTTCTTTTAGTTGTCAAAGTTGGAGGATAAGGTTCTTCTTATTGTTTCTACAATGAGACCCTCACACCAGTGTTCACCCAAATATGCAATTATCAGTTTTTGTATACTTGATTCATAGTTATTTATTATAAAAATTAAAAAGGTTAAAAATCTTACATAGCACATGCAGAGTGGCCTATATGGGCTAGATGTTAATAACTTGATGTCCATCCTCTTCAGGAGTAAGAGCTCTTTAACAGCAAGTTAGCCCACTTTTGGTCACTTTTGCATTCTCCCAAAAATTCTTTCCATGTACCTGCCCATACCCAGGTATTAGGAAAGGAAATGGCAACTACCTCAGTTTTGGATAGAGGTACGGCTGGAAATTTCATGGACTTTTCCTTTTTTAAGACACTAGAGATCCCACCTGAACTCTTTACGCCCCCTGCCCCCCCCCCCCCAACGATCTCCATCTGCGAGCTTGATGGTAGCCCACTCTCCAGTGGTGCTATAAGCTCCCAGACCTCATTCATCTGTCTCACAGTGGGAGCTCTAAATACTGAGTCCATCTCCTTTTTACTGCTGCATTGTCCCTTGGCTCCGATTGTGCTCAGTTTACCTGGGGTCGGAAACCACAACCCAGTTCTTGACTGGAACTCAGGCATGATCGTCCGATGGCATTCTGATGCATATCCAGGTGTCTTTCTCTTCCAATCCACACTGTACAACCTACTCCATCATCTGCTCCGTCGGAGTTGCCTGTCCCATATCATGATTTCATCAATGTTTTTTCCAAGAAAAAGACATATACTCTTCCCCCGCACAGGCCTTATGACTGCTCCATTGGTCTGGTTCCTGGTGCTAAGCAACCTAAAGGTAGACTATATGCTTTATCTATTCCGGAGAGTAAGGCTATGGACGAATATATCTAGAAAGCTTTAGCCAAGGGCTTCATTCGTCCATCCAAGTCACCAGTTGGCACAGGTTTAGTTTTTGTGGAGAAGAAAGACGGGTCGCTCCAATCCTGTATTGATTTTCAGGACCTCAACAAAATCACCATCAAGAATTCTTATCCTTTTACCTTTAATCTCCATTTTTGTCGATCAGTTAAGAGAAGCAACTATTTTTTTCTAAAATAGATATCTGGGGAATTTACAATCTGATCCGTGTCAGAAAGGGTGACGAGTGGAAAACGGCATTCAATACTCACTCGGGACATTACGAGAATTTGGTAATGCTGTTTGGTCTCGCAAATGCTCCGGCAGTCTTCCAAGACCTTACTAATGATGTCTTCCGCGAGTTTTGGGGCAAATTTGCTGTAGTATACCTTGATGATATATTAATCTATTCCCAGTCAATTTGGACAACTATTTAAAAGATGTTTCAGTTACAGATTAGTGAAGTATTTGCCAGTATTTGTGTATTTTGAATTCAATGGGTTTTTATCTGATTTATTTATTTATTTTTAGAAATAAATAAACAAGGGCAAAATAAAAAGGTATATTGCCACTTGTGAAATAAAAATATATTATTTATAGAAAATATTTATTGTTTTTAAAATATTGATGATGGCAAAATACAAATACTACAAAAAAGTGCACAGGATAGGATAAAATAAAAATACAGCAATCCTCCTCCACCCAACAATGCGTTTCTCAGCAGGTAACCTATTACCATTGCTCTGTTTGAGTATTAGTCAACAACTAAAGTAACAGATTAGCAAAACTTTAACTTAAACGATGAACACTATATAGCATGTCATAAAAATGCAAAAGGCAATAATTGTATATTGTGACACAGTCAGATTAGGGGTTCCTCTCCTGGGTAGAGGACTCCTTCCTTACACACACAGCAGCTGGGAAACAGTATGCCAGACTGGATTCAAGTACAAGCTGGTCGGCGCCAGTCTTTATTGTGCAAAACAGAAATAACATAAAGAAATCATAAACGTAAATCCTAACCCTGGCTGGGCTCTAACTTTACAGGTAGTTCCCTCACTACAAGAACCTGGCAGGGCCTAATGCCCTCACCAGCAACAAGGCACAGCACAGTACTCACAAATAGGTTTTCCAAGTGTCTCTGAGCAAACTCCCTGCCTGCTCTCCCAGGTGAGACACTCAGCCCTAAACACACTAGGCTTATATTGGCCACTCTCAGGTGGAAACCCTAACAAGCCTGTTACCAGGCTGCGAGAACCAAAACCTGGAGTGGCCGTGGGTGGAGCCCTCCCTCTCCTCTCACCCACAACCCCCAGGTCCCAAACCGGCTTTTCAAAAAGCCGAAACTCAAGCCTGCTACACTGCAGACTTTCTCCTGGGGGTTTAAAACATATAAGACAGGAATCTGGGACAAATGTACCTGCCACAGACCACTTTACCAATGATCCTATCACATATCCCCTCCCTTTGTTTCGACCTGTGGGGCGGAACAACTGAAGCCCCCAAACAATGAATGCGTGACAATGCGTCAGCATTGGCCAGCTGGCTTCCTGGCCTGTGTTCCACTGAAAATTTAAAAGTTTGTAACGCCAAGAACCATCTCGTAATTCTCGCATTACTGTCCTTATTTTCGGACATCCACTTCAAAGGGGCATGGTCAGTGATCAATTTGAACTTTCTTCCAACCAAGTAGTACCTGAGAGCCTCTAATGCCCACTTTATGGCCAACGCCTCCTTCTCCACTGTGGCATAGTTTCTCTCATGTACATTCAACTTTCTACTTAGATAGAAAATAGGGTGTTCCTCACCCTCCTTGTTCTGGGACAGGAACGCTCCTATACCTACTTCTGATGCATCAGTTTGTACTATGAATTCCCTTTCAAAATTAGGAGTCATCAGGACTGGTTGGGAACACAACGATACTTTCAACTCCTGAAAAGCTTTCTCTGCCTCAGGACTCCATTCTACCATGACTTTTTGTTTGCCTTTGGTCAGGTCAGTCAGTGGGACTGCCATGGTGGCAAAGTTGGGTATAAATCTCCTGTAGTACCCCGTAATTCCCAAGAAGGCTCTCACCTGCTTTGTATGGCATCAACTTTATTGAGCTGAGGCTTTATCAGGCCTCTGCCAATGGTGTACCCCAGATATTTTACTTCCTCCATGCCTAGACAACACTTTTTTGGGTTGGCTGTCAAACCTGCCTTATAGATGGAGTCCAACACTGCTTGTACCCTGGGTAAGTGAGACTGCCAATCAGGACTATGAATGACCACGTCATCCAGATAAGCAGCCGCATACCGTCTATGTGGCCTTAGAATCCTGTCCATCAGGTGCCCCATGTAGCCCAAAGGGCAACATCTTGTACTGAAACAAGCCCTCTGGCGCTGAAAAAGCTGTCTTTTGTTTGGCGCTCTCGGTTAACGGAACTTGCCAATACCCTTTGGTTAGGTCAAGAGTGGTTAAATACCTTGCTGTCCCTAGTCTCTAAATCAGCTCATCCACTCTTGGCATCGGGTAGGCATCGAATTTTGAAACACTGTTCAACTTTCGGAAGTCATTGCAGAAACGCACACTCCCGTCGGGTTTTGGAATCAACACAATGGGACTTGACCATTCACTATGTGATTCTTCAATAACCCCTAACTCTAGCATATTTTTAATTTCTTTCGACACGATTCTCTTTGTGCTTCTGGTAACCTATAGGGCTTTAGATTAACTTTAACCCCTGGGTCAGTGATGATGTCATGTTTAATGACCGAGGTTTTCCCAGGTACGTCAGAGAACTGCACCCTATTTCTAATCAGAAACTCCTTGACCTCTTGTTGTTGAATTGCCGACAGGGTTTTTGCCACTGTCACTTCGGGAACTAAGGGCCCTGGATTTACTGGAGGGGCTCGGTCGGCCGACAGTACCGTTCTATCTTTCCAGGGCTTTAACAGATTTATATGGTATATCTGTTCCGGCTTTCTTTTCCCCGGCTGGTAAACTTTGTAATTGACCTGCCCCACTCTTTCTAATATTTCAAAGGGCCCTTGCCATTTAGCCAAAAGTTTATTTTCCACAGTGGGAACAAATACTAACACTCTGTCCCCAGGAGCAAAGCTGTGTAACCGAGCATTGCGGTTGTATACCCTCTGCTGTGCCTGTTGAGCCTGTTCCAGGTGCTCTCTCACTATCGGCACTACCGCAGCAATTCTCTCCTGCATTTGAGAAACATACTCAATCATCGTTTTGTAAGGACTAGACTGCCCCTCCCATGTCTCTTTGGCAATGTCTAGTAACCCCCTTGGGTGTCTCCCATACAACAAGTCAAAGGGTGAAAACCCGGTGGAGGACTGGGGAACTTCTCTTATGGCCAACAATAAATACGGCAATAAGTAATCCCAATCCCTACCATCCTTGTCGACCACTTTCCTAAGCATGTGTTTTAACGTCTTGTTAAACCTCTCGACCAGCCCATCGGTTTGGGGGTGATAAACCGAAGTTCTTAACTGTTCAATTTTGAACAGGCGACATAACTCTTTCATGACTTTTGACATAAACGGTGTACCCTGGTCAGTTAGTATCTCCTTAGGTATACCCAGCCTGCTAAAGACATGAACTAGCTCTCTGGCAATGGTCTTGGTTGACGTATTGCGCAACGGGATCGCTTCCGGGTATCTGGTAGCGTAATCCATTATGACCAGAATATACTGGTGTCCCCTGGCAGACTTCATTAAGGGTCCAACCAAATCCATCGCTATTCTTTCAAACGGCACCTCTATAATAGGCAATGGAACTAGTGGACCCTTAAAATGTGGCCTGGGAGCATGATACTGACACTCAGGGCAGGATGCGCAAAAGTCAGACACCTCTTTATGAAGCCCGGGCCAGAAAAACCTCTGCATTATTCGCTCAGTGGTTTTCTCTACCCCTAGATGGCCTGCCGTTATATGACCATGCGCCAGATCCAACACTGTTCTTCTGTAGGCTTTGGGAACTATTAGTTGTTCCACAATATCTTCCCCCTTCTTAGTCACCTGATATAACAAATCCTGACACATTGCCATGTGGGGATAGGACAAAGGACTATCAGGGTCTACGGGTTTACCATCAACTACTTTTACATTTTCCCTGGCTTTTACCAAAGTAGGGTCATTCAACTGCTCCACGGCAAAGACCTCACTTCTGACCTCTAAATCAGGCAGACGATCACCTGGCCCAACAACACTTCCCACCTCAATGGGAGGCACATCTGTTGGCGGGCCACCGTCACGCTCCGCATTCTCTAGTTCGCCAATCATAGTAGAAAAAGGGAATAACTCTGACTCAGAAGAAACTCCCTCCTCCACTACATCGACAACCTTCTCAAATGGATCGGGGTTGTTCACCTCTGGAACAAAACGGCTTTCCCACAACTTCCAGAAGTGAGCAAAGTCTCTCCCCAATATTGCATCGTACATCAGACCATGCACCAAATCCACAGAAACTATATCAGAACCACATGGTGTCTCGATGTTCACCTCGGCAGTAACATAATATCGAGTATCCCCATGTATGCAGGTCACACCAACAGTTTTCCCCTCACGCCGCAAGGGGTTCACCAGCTCAGCTTTTATAAGTGTCACCAAGCTACCAGAGTCTAACAGTGCCTCTACTCGGTTACCATCTACAGTGAGTACACACATGTGCTTATCAGTCTCAGCCTGCCAGTCAGCCGTACAGGCTATCTCTGCGAAGAAAGACCCCCTGCGGTAGACATGAGCAGTATCACATTGCATAGGTTCAGTTGTAAGTGAACAATTAGTGGCAATATGGCCGAAGCCACCACATCGGAAACACTGAGTCATATTAATGTCTAGTCGTTTACGGGGCAAGAACCTTCCTGGCCTGGCAGGCCTGTCTTTAGGTTCTACACCCTCAGTCTTAGGTACATTCCACCGCCCAGCATCCTTCTCCCCTGGAACAGTCTTGCCAGTGTCTGTGGGGGTTCACCGGTGCGCCATCGGGGCTCGGTGGGGCATACTCATCAGCTCCTCAGCCGCCACGTACCTCTCCACCAGCTCGACCAACTGGTCCGCGGACTTAGGGTCTGCATGGCTCACCCACTTGCGCAGAGTCACAGGTAATGATCGCAGGTACCGGTCCATCACGACCCTTTCCACGATCTGTGATCCCGTCAGCGTCTCGGGCTGTAGCCATTTTGAGGACAGATGGACGAGGTCATGCATCTGTGAACGTGGAGGCTTGTCCTTATGGAACTCCCAGCGGTGGACCAGTTGGGCACGAACAAAGGTGGTGACTCCCAAGCGAGTTAGGATCTCCTGTTTTAGTTTTTTATAGTCCTTGGCATCAGCCAGGCATAAGTCGAAATAGGCCTTTTGTGGCTCCCCAGACAAAAAAGGTGCCACCAGACTTGCCCACTGCTCCTTGGGTCAACTCTCCCTTTCGGCCGTTCTTTCAAATGCGGTGAGATAGGCCTCCACATCATCGCCCGAAGTAATCTTTTGGAGGAAGTGACTGGCTCGTACGGAGTGAGTGGTGGTGGGAGGACCAGTATTAACATCTCTGGGCCGGGCGACCAGGTGCTGTACCACCTCTTTTATGGCCTGGCTGTTTTCCGCTAAGGCCTGGCGGGTTTCCTCGATGGCGACCTGTTGTTGCCTCTGGGCTGTCTCCAAGGCCAACAGTTGCACCCTGGTGGATTCCTGCTGAGCCCAGGTAGATTCCTGCTGAAGTTTGTTCGTCTCCTGCTGAGCTCTGGTAGATTCCTGCTGAGCTGCTGTAGCTTGGAGCAAGGCCTTAATAATGTCCTCCATTTTGTCCTGGGGTGTAGGTTGGAAGCTGAACCTTGCCTCTCTGAGCATTGGCTGATGCCTCCTCTATGGGACTCCAAGGACACAGCGTTATTTCCACACTCACAAATTGGGTGTCTGTCCCTTTAATTTTTAAACGGAAAGTTTTCCTCTTGCTGCAACTTCAGTGTGTGTGGGTGCCCGCATTCTCCACCATATTGTGACACAGTCAGATTAGGGGTTCCTCTCCTGGGTAGAGGACTCCTTCCTTACACACACAGCAGCTGGGAAACAGTATGCCAGACTGGATTCAAGTACAAGCTGGTCGGCGCCAGTCTTTATTGTGCAAAACAGAAATAACATAAAGAAATCATAAACGTAAATCCTAACCCTGGCTGGGCTCTAACTTTACAGGTAGTTCCCTCACTACAAGAACCTGGCAGGGCCTAATGCCCTCACCAGCAACAAGGCACAGCACAGTACTCACAAATAGGTTTTCCAAGTGTCTCTGAGCAAACTCCCTGCCTGCTCTCCCAGGTGAGACACTCAGCCCTAAACACACTAGGCTTATATTGGCCACTCTCAGGTGGAAACCCTAACAAGCCTGTTATCAGGCTGCGAGAACCAAAACCTGGAGTGGCCGTGGGTGGAGCCTTCCCTCTCCTCTCACCCACAACCCCCAGGTCCCAAACCGGCTTTTCAAAAAGCCGAAACTCAAGCCTGCTACACTGCAGACTTTCTCCTGGGGGTTTAAAACACATAAGACAGGAATCTGGGACAAATGTACCTGCCACAGACCACTTTACCAATGATCCTATCACAATATTTAAAACATAGCGGCATATTCTCCCAGATTTCCAGGAAACTCCCAAAATTTGGGGATGCCGAGAGAGTAGACAACCCTTCCAAATCACGGGCACATCTTTGATGAAGTGGGAGGTACCATGATGACGCAATTCGCTGTAAACTGTGTCATTGTGTTCCAGCCAACCAATGCAAAATGCCACAAATGACACGTTTTATGGCACCATGACCCCTGCAGTTGCCTCAGGATCTCCTCCTCCAAGATCTCCCAGGGATGAGTCCCACAAAGTCAGCAGCTATGATTTACAAAAAACAATGTACATATTTCTATGGGTTCTGTTTTATTGCTACTGGATTTCATTACAAGATAATATACTAAAGTGTTCAGCAAGGCTAATCTTATAAAACGCTTGTCACAAATTATGTAATCAAGTTGTTTCAAGGGATAAGTGCTGTTATTTTCCTGTAATAACTCATTTATATAAAGATTAGTTTCTATAGCATCCTAACAATAACACATCCCATGCAAGTGTCACTGCTCTGTTATATCTACATATATATATATATATATATATATATATACTAGGGGGTAAATTTGCTAAGAATCTAGATAGGTCGAGATGACCATCTCGGGTGATTTATTGATTTTTTCCTACTTGCAAATTTACTAAAGGTAACGTCGGGTGAGATATAGAGAGATTTCTCTCATCTCACTCGTAAAACTCAAGAGGGATAACAATCTCGAATCAAATTACTATCGGGCCAAATCGGAAGTACTTTTCACCTAAAACATACATCTCTCAAATTTACTAAAAATCGGGATGACAAGCTCGGGTGAGATAGGATCAAACTCTCTGTCAAAATCACTTTTCAAACTCTCAATTCCCTGAGCTGCGAGATGGTCAGAAACATACACAAATCTTTGTGATTTGTGTATGTTTCTTTCTGTAAATGGTTAAAATAGGGTTCATTTGTAAAAAAAAAATTACGTGAGGTCCCCCCCAAAAAACACTAACCAGCTTCGGGCTTGCCAGCCTGTCCTAGTTCTTAATTTACAGGGAAAAAAATGTGCAGGGTTCCACTGTAAATTAGGAACCAGCAACAGGCAGCAGGGACAGAGCTGGTTTTAAATATACGGAGAAAAAAATTGATGTGAGGTCCCCCGTACATTTAAAACCAGCCCTGGACCCTTTCTAATAGAGGACTGATGCCACAGCCAGGGGTGCCCTTTCACCGGGCCCCCCAGCCACAGCATCAGCCCTGACTCACCGGGCCCCCCAGCCACAGCATCAGCCCTGACTGTTAGTCAGCCCAGGCCAGGGATCCCTGGGGAGTTGGGGACCCCCCAATAAAGGGGTCACCCTCTCCAGGCACCCCTGGCCTAGGCTGATAGCCCGGGGCTATCCCCGCTACCCCTGGGTGGTGGGTGGCGGGTTGATAATGTTAGGTGTAGTGTAAAAATAAGAATTTTCATTGTTGTCTTTACACTGGAACTACAGGTCCCAGCCAGCCTCTCCCGCATGCTGGTACTTGGAGAACCACAAGTACCAGCATGCGGGGCATTAAGGGCCCACTGGTACCTGTAGTTCACATGTAAAGAAATGGTTAATAAAACACACAACACAGCATGAAAATAAAGCTTTAATGCATCCATAAACACACTTACGCATACTCACCTGTTTCCAGATGTTCATGTCCCCTTGTCAACGTAAAGTATCCCAACGAATTACCTGTAAAAAAGATCCAATACTCATCTTTATGTCCCCCTATGTTCTCTGCAGAAATCCAATACCGGCTCCGGATAAAGTGTAACAACATGCTTCTGCAAGGCCGTATCTCAGCCTGTCTATGTCTCAGCTCTCTAGCCACATCTTGGCTGTCCAAGCTGCACCTCAGCCCACAAGACTGCACCTCAGCCTTCTAGGCCGCATCTCACAACTTATATTCCTCCCGGCTTCCAGCCTCACCTCAGTTTTCAAAGCCAAACTTCAAATTCTTCAAGCTCAACTTTGAAGACCTTGTTGTTGATACCTCACCTTGTCCAGTCCACTATCAGTTGCATAACATCCTGTGGCCTTAGGATAGCCATGTAAGCACCTACCATCCTGAGTTTTAAGACCAGGGGGCCGCCTAAGTACCAGTGAACGTATCAGGTTCCTAAAATGAATCTCCCAGATCGCTTTTCTGGGAATAGCAAAGATTCCTACATTTCAGAGAGAGTTGAAAACTGTACTTCAGACTCCATCCCTTGATCTCTGGACCTGATTCAGACCCGCTCGCTAAGAAGTGTTCGCATGTAGGCAGCCGATGTTTGCAATCTGCGCATGCGCAAACCAGTATGAGCAATTGGGAAGCGTACGCTCGCTGCGCATAGACAGCCTGGCAGAATCAGTGACAGCAGAAGCCGTTTGTGGGTGGTGACGAGCTGGCCACTAGAAACGGGGGAGTGGAGGTGCAAACACAGGCATGCCCGAGCGTCTTAACGCTGTTTCAGAGCCGTGCATAATTAAGAGGCAGTGTCATAGTACATGTCACCTGGCTGAATTTTACACTGAAGTGCTCGCAGTGCTTGCGGTAGGGTATAGTCAACCACAATCTCTGCTAATTAATCCGATGGTACTCAATGGTACCAATGGTTGCATACACTTCCTGGAGATGATGTGCACAAGTGAGTGTCTTTAGACTGGCTGGTGGGTGTCTGCATGCACAAAGCGATTGCGCGCCAAGACATGGTGGGCATGCTAATGCCTTGCCGTGCGATCGCCTGCCTTCCCGAATTTACATACGCATCGAGCGTACTCCATTACATCTAAGTCGGGAAAAGGGAAGGTCTAGAACTACAGGGAGAACTACATCTAGGCCTTGCATCCGTTTCTCCCAAAAATTCTTTCCATGTACCTGCCCCTATCCAGGTATTGTTAAGGCTCAGGTCAGATAATTTGGTATTAGTCCCGATACGACCTTGAGGGCCGGTATACCTTGGCTTGTTGCAGCCGTGTAGCAGCCTTGAGGGCTGAAGGTGTCTGGTTGGATGAGGCCTGTGGGCTGGTAGGTTGAGATGCGGCCTTTGGACCGAAAGCAGCCTTGAGAGCTGGAGGTGCCTGGTTTGCTGAGGCCTGTGTCACAGGCCAAGACAAACTCACGAGTGTCTCTTGATATGGACTGCCAACACACAGACCAAGATAAAAGTTTGGGAGTCCTAGAAATGCCAGGATGACCCCCTGCCTTGGAGGAATCAAAGTCCTTCAACACCACTTTGGGAATTCTCTCAGGGACAAACAGTATACCTAATGGCATAATAGGAGGAGTTTCAGCTTGACAAGCCCTGAGAGAATCTGCCAGGATCTGGGTGACCACACAATGAATCCTGGAAGCTGGAATGATGGACTCTTCCGAAGCTCTGGGTGGTTGACATACCAGGAAGCTTCAAAACAGGGCATCCGCTTTAATACTCTTGGACCCAGGTCAGAAATAAATCTAATAATTGAAGCAGGTGAAGAACAGGGCCCATCATGCCTGTCTCACATTCAACCTTTTTGTGCCATCTTGATATAGGCCAGATTCTTATGATCAGTGAGGACTGTCACCACATGGTTAGCCCCCTCCAACCAATGCTTCCAGTCCTCAAAGGCCCACTTAACAGCTCCCAGTTGTCCACATCGTAATTCTTCTCCGCAGAACCGAATTTCCTGGAGAAAAAGGCACAAGGATGCAACTTACCGTCCTTGACATCTTTCTGAGACAGGATAGTGCCTACTCCTATCTCAGATGCGTCAACCTCCACGATGAACGGAAGCTCTGGATTTGGATGCCGGAGTACAGGTGTAGACACAAAAGCCACCTTCAAGGTGTCAAAGACTCGAACGGCACTGGGTGACCAATATGCAACTTCAGCTCCTTTTTTTGTTAACTCCACAATGGGGGCGACTATGGCAGAAAAGGACTTGATAAACCTGCAGTAGTAATTCGCAAAGCCAAGAAATCATTGAATAGCCTTCAATGTCACAGGTTGCTCCCAGTCCAGAATGGCCTTGACTTTTCCAGGGTCTATGGAGAAACCCTGCGAAAAAATACAGTAGCCCAAGAATGACATCTCCTTCACATCAAACTCACATTTCTCCAATTTGGCATAAAGATCGTTATCCAGTAACCTCTGCAAGATCAGTCTGACATGCCTCCGATGTTCTTCCACTGCAAAGACTCCCAAGAAATCCCTTAACACCTCATTAATAAAATCTTGAAACATGGCTGGGGCATTGGAGAGGCCGAACATCATAACCAGGTACTCAGAATGTCCAGAATGGGTGTTAAAAGCTGTTTTCTACTCATCCCCTTCTCTGATGTGAATGAGATTGTATGCGCCCCTGAAATCAATCTTGGAGAAGATAGATGCCACATGTAGTTGGTCAAAGAGCACCGAGATGAGTGTCAAGGGATATGCATTCTTGACTGTGATTTTATTCAGTCCACGGAAGTCTATGCAGGGTCGAAGAGATCCGTGCTTTTTCTCAACGAAGAAGAACCCTGCTCCTGCTGGGGATTTGGATGGGTGAATAAAGCCTTCATCCAGAGCCTCCCAGATATAGTCCTGAATAGCTTTATCCTCCAGAATGGACAAGGCATATAATCGTCCCTTAGGAAGCCTGGCACCGGGTAAAAGATCAATGGCGCAGTTGAAGGATCAGTGTGGAGGCAGGACATCAGCTTTTTTCTTAGAAAAAACTTCAGCTAGGTCTCTATATGGAGCCAGAATGGATGAGGCAACCGTAGCAGCAGCCAGACGAATAGGTCGGGATAGACAGTGAGAGAAGCGCGATGTAACCCATTCCAAGATATCACCGGTCTGCCACTGGATCATGGGATTATGCTTCTTCAACCCAGGGTAACCCCAGGACCACTGGAGCCAAAGGACACTGCAGAAGAAGAAACAAAAGTTCCTCACAATGTAAGACACCAACCAACAACTGTAGAAGAGGTGACTGGAAGAACACTGGAGCCTTGGAAAGGCTGATTCCATCCAATCCAATCACTGACACAGGAGTGGATAATGGCAGCGAGGTCAGACCTAGAGTTTGGAAAAAGGACAAGTCCATGAAGTTGTCTGCTGCACCACAGTCAACGAATGACCTGTGTGTTGGAGAGATGAATTACTGCGGTTATCAGGACAGAATTTTCTGGGGAGATGGATGCAAGGCCTAGATGTACCTCCCCTAATTCACCTACACCTTGTCTTTACCCGACTTCAGAGGACAAAGTCGGGCCAAGTGACCTCTACCACAACAGTAGAGGCATAATCCCAAAGAGCGTCTCCTCCATTTCTTTTCGGGCGGAAGGCAGAACGCACCCAACTGCATGGGTTCATCCGAGTCAGACAGGGGCATCCACAATGGAGATCGAGGGGGCTGAGAAGGTAACTTCTCCACTCAGCATTCCCGGAGCCGTCGGTCGACACGAATAGCCAAACTCATAAGATCATCCAGGGAACTTGGGGCAGGATACTGGACCAGGATATCCTTAATTTTGCCTGATAAACCACATCGGAACTGACTTCTTAGAGCTGGATCGTTCCAACCTGCATCGACTGCCCACTTGTGAAACTCCATACAATAATCTTCCGCAGCTCTATTCTGCTGTTTTAGAGACCGAAAACTTGCTTCTGCCATGGCTGCCTTGTCCGGGTCATCATAGAGTAACCCAAGCGCAGAAAAGAATGCCTCCGCTGTCTGCAGTGCCAGACTGGATGAAGGAAGCCCAAAGACCCAGGTTTGTGGATCGCCCTGAAGTAAGGAGATGATGATACCTACTTTTTGGGTCTGTGAACCCGAGGACCTGGGCCGAAGTCGAAAGTAGAGCTTATAGCTTACTATGAAATTCAGGAAGTCCTTCTGGTTGCTGGAGAGCCGATTAGGGAAATTTAATTTGGGTTACACAACCATGGAAGCCGGGGCACCACGAATCTCCTCTACACAGAGAGAAAGTTTCTACACCTTTTGCATCAGAATCTGGATCTGTCCAGCCAGAATCTGAGCCGGGTTCTGGCCGGGGTCCATGATAGAGGATCACAATACCCTGAATAGTGGCCGGTGATAATGTTAAAGCTCAGGTCAGATAATTGGGTATTAGTCCCACTACGGCCTTGAGGGCCGGTATACCTTGGCTTGATGCAGCCGTGTAGCAGCCTTGAGGGCTGAAGGTGCCTGGTTGGATGAGGCCTGTGGGCCAGTAGGTTGAGATCAGCCATTGGGCCGGAAGCAGCCTTGAGAGCTGGGGGTGCCTGTTATGCTGAGGCCTGTGGGCCAGTAAGATGAGATGTGGCCTTTGGGCCGGTAGAAGCCCGAGCTGGTTGTATCCTGAGGGCCAATAGGATGAGGTGCGGCCTTTGGGCCGGTAGCAGCCTCTGGGCTGGTTGTTGCCTGAGGCCAGTAGGATGAGGTGCGGCCTTTGAGCCGGTAGCAGCCTCTGGGCTGGTTGTGGCCTGAGGGCCAGTACTAACAGTCACTGAAAGGAGTCACAGCCTATGGGCTATGAGGCAGCCTCCAGGCTGTGCAGCAGCCTTGAGGGCTGGAAGAACTTGGCAAAGAGACGATAAGGTGCGCTTAGTGTTACCGGGATAACACCAGCGATAGTACATAAAATTTTATACTCAGGATGCTGAAGTGCACTTCGTGCCGCCGGGATGACACCAGCTATAGTACACAAGATTGCGTATCCAGGACACTGAGGTGCGCCCGTGCCGCCTGGATGGCACAAACGGCAGGAGACAGGAATGCAGACCGAGCCGCCCAGATGACAAAAGCGGCTGGTAATACTTATGGCAGACCGTGCCGCCTAGATGACACAAGTGGCTGGTACAATGGAGCTGACTAGACACATGTAACTCAACTGAAAACAGGAGACTACACTGGAATTGGAAACACGTGGAACACTATCACCGACATGGAGTGAAGGGCTGGCTGGAATTTAACAGAAATAGAGCCCAACAAGAGCAAGTCTCCCTAATGACAGACCGGTGAGCACCTGGGCTTTGCATAGACAGGAGAATCAATCACCTGGTAGTGCACACAGCCAGGCAGTAAGTAGTGCAGAGGCTCAGCAGCAAAAAAGACTGGAACTGTAAACAATATGCTGCTAGCCACAGATCCAAACAGGAGGAAGTAGGAGACTTCAGCGAACGCTTGCCCGGCGTTCACCCCGCACAGCATTGGCAGTGCGGCGGCTTGTGACAGGTATTAGGAAAGGAAATGGCAACTACCGTAGTTTTGGATAGTGGTGCGGCCAGATATTTTATGGACTTTTCCTTTTTTAAGACACTAGAGATCCCATCTGAAGTCCTTACGCCCCCCGATCTCCATCTGCGGGCTTGATGGTAGTCCACTATCCAGTGGTGCTATAAGCTTCCAGATCTCATCCATCTCCTTTTTACTGCAGCATTGTCCCTTGGCTCCGATTGTGCTCAGTTTACCTGGGCTCAGAAACCACAACCCGGTTCTTGACTGGAACTCAGGCAAGATCATCCGATGGGGTTCTGATTGCATATCCAGGTGTCTTTCTCTTCCAGTCCACACAGTACAACCTACTCCATCATCTGCTCCCTCAGAATTGCCTGTCCCATATCATGATTTCATCAATGTTTTTTCCAAACATTGAATGTTTCATCTATGGCTTCGTCAGTGAGCTCACGAAGCCGTAGGTGAAACGCGCGTCTGCTGTCTGTCTGCAGGGAGTCCCCGGAGTGCACGTGGGGACTCCCGCTATCTGAACTCTCTGCCGCCGCATACACACAGGTATCTCCCCTGTCCCATTCAACGGACATCCGGACTGCACCACCTCATTTACTGTTCCCACTGCACTGTCATTTGATATCAGTGGGGTGAGGTGTGCTCATTGCAGAGACCGGCGCTGTTCCGTTCTTTACTTTACCTCCATGGTGCTTTTGTACCATTGGTTATTCCTATCAGCTGGTTATATATTTTTTTGTTATAAGGATGGTTATGTTATTTGACTTTTACTCATTGTCCTTTTCTGGATATTCTCTCACCTCTCCAGTGGTCCACTAGTACAAGCCACATCTATACTATTTGGCTCCAGGTGGACACACACGGGTGACAGTATATACATACCATCTTTCTATTTTCATACCCTCATGGTATATGCGGTGGGTGCGCTCATATCCCATTCAATACTTATGTACATGGGATACAGAAGCCACCTATCCCCTTACCTTAAGTGAGTGGTATCTTGACTGTATGATTACAACTCATATATCATTCTGTCACTAACACTGGTTTAACTACTCATATAGCTAAGGATCATTACCTTTAATAATTATTACTATAGTATAGGCACTGTTCACAAGTGATACCTGTTTATTATGCTTATGTATTGTTTATACACATGAGACCTGGCTACTGAGCTTCTTCTTCATCTCTAGTGAGAAATACCAGACTGTTTGAACATTTTGATTGTATTCCATTACCTTGACATCTATTACAATTCTCCATGCTGATATGTATATATATGGTGACCTGCATATGCACATTTATACCTAGTGTATTATTGCAGATATTTATACATGCCTTGATAATCATTGTACTTACCTGGCACCCTTATTTTGAATATTATGTATTGACACGGCGGATTATAGTTTCAGTTTTTACTTCAGAGCTTATCTGTTTATTCGTTATATATTGTTTCTCATATGTTCACCTATTGTATGAATCACATTTCTCTGCTATAGTAGCAGAGATATCACATACTTTTAACCACTAGACATAGCCTGATTACTGGTATTTATAGGCTGTTACGCTTTATATACCAGATTCTGAGATACGAGGGTCTTGGATACCCTCTCATATATATTGATGAGACAAGATGGTCACTGATACCCTCTCATATATACTGTTAAAATATGAGATATCCTCTCATATATACTGCTAAAATATTCAGCTCAATCTCCGTTATTTGTTGTCTAGTCTTGTTAGTCCTTTTATATTTATACACTTATTAAAAGTTAAGTTTTATACTATAGAGGTAGATACTGTGCCCCAGCAAAAGAGAGTACTTTCCTTTTTTTCTCCTATATTATATTTCACTCTCATGGGTGCACCTCCTTTTTGTCATTATTACTTTGGGATATAATCCCGTTACTGATTTCTTTAATTGTAGTGGAGTCTTATCTGCCTCATCTTTCCATCAATACAGTGTTTTGGTACCAGTGCTTAGGGCTTCCCAGTACCCCTTTCCCTATATATACAATCTATAACACTATGCAGCATGACATAAAACTTGCAAAAGGCAATAATTGTATATTTAAAACATAGCGGCATATTCTCCCAGATTTCCAGGAGAATCCCAAAATTTGGGGATGCCGAGAGAGTAGACAACCCTTCGGAATCACGCCCACATCTTTGATGAAGTGGAAGGTACCGTGATGACACAACTCGCTGTAAACTGTGTCATTGTGGTCCAGCCTCCAACTGCAAACTGCCACAAATGACACGTTTTATGGCACCATGACCCCTGCAGTTGCCTCAGGACCTCCTCCTCCAGGATCTCCCAGGGACGAGTCCCACAAAGTCAGCAGCTATGATTTACAAAAAACAATGTACATATTTCTATGGGTTCTGTTTTATTGCTGCAGGATTTCATTACAGGACAATATATTAGAGACCTCAGCAAGGCTATTCGTATAAAACGCTTGTCAAAAGTTATGTAATCAAATTGTCTCAAGGGATAAGTGCTTTTATTTTCCTGTAATAACTCATTTATATAAAGATTAGTTTCTGTAGCATCCTAACAATAACACATCCCATTCAAGTGTCACTGTTCTGTTATATCTACCTATATATATAATATATATATATATATATATATATATATATATATATATAAGCCATGTCTCCTGCTCTAAGTAGCAGGAATAAGCGGCACTCATCCGGACTTAGCAATGAAGTAAAGATGTTTTATTCCAGCGTGAACCAACGTTTCAAGGCCTAAACGGCCTTTTTCTCAAGGTGTGCATAACAAAACAAAATCAACAGTGCTTACCTTTATACAAGAAGATCACAAATGAAAAAACGTCTGTCCAACAGCGCGCCTCAGTGCGGCGGGAGTCGCCCCCTGATGACGTCATCAGACGGTGTCATGTTGTGGAGAGAGAGAAAGCTGTCTCCATGGAAACAGATCACAACAGTGTGTGAAAAATAGGCGGAGCCTAGCACACACGGAGAGCAGTGCTGTGGGAGACTTGAATAAACAAAAACAACCAAATGACATGTAGGAAAAAGAATTGACATATCGCAGATTAAAGAAGTGCAGTGTAGCTGCACATGATAATAGCATGAAAAATAATAACATGAAAAATAATAAATGATGCATGGATAAGCCAAGAACACGAATATATACATACAAACATTCACATACTAGCAAAAATACATAATCAGTGAAAACTCATGAGTACTAATCATTATCCTCTCAATATCGAAAATGCGTGTAATACTGAGATTTAAAAAAAAAAAAAAAAATGTCTAGGGATAAATACAAACAATAAGGATAAATCTGTGAAACGAATTAAACCATTTATATGCACCAATTAAATACATGAATTAAATGCATGATGCCCAGGAGATCTTCTCGTTAAGACCGCGTGGATGAACCGTATCCAACGAAATAATCCATTTGGTTTCCAAACGTGCCAAAATTTTGGCACGATCTCCCCCTAGCTTTAATGGAGCCACATGATCGATAATCTTGTATCGTAAGCTTGTTAGAGGATGGCCAGCAGATTTAAAATGGCGGGCAACTGGTTGATCAGAGTCCCTCCCTTGAATCGCTAATTTGATTGAAGAACGATGAATCGCCATTCTCTCTTTGAACATACGTATGGTTTGTCCTACATAATGCAAGCCACAAGGGCATGAGAGTAAATAAATAACAAATCTAGATGTGCAAGTTAAGACATGATGGATGTAATACTTTTTTCCAGTATGTGGATGGCTGAAAAAATGACAAGGGGCCATATAGCTACAAGTAATGCACGAAGCACATCGATAACAGCCAGGTTTTTTGTACATTGTGCCACTATGAACAACTGTGGTGGCCTGTGAAGTAATGTCTGCTCTTACCAACATGTCTTTGAGGTTTCTACCTCTCTTGTAACTTATAAGCGGAGAAGTGTTAGATAATGTTCCCAATTCTTTGTCCGTACGGATGATAGGCCATAGTGCTTTGGCAGCTTTGGAGACCACGGAGCTGCTCAAAGTGAATTCCGTCACAAATGGGATTTTATCCAGCGTACTGGATTTGGGTGTAGGATGGAGTAAATGGTCCCTAGACATTTGTAGTACTTCCTGCTTATTTTTTAGAAGAGAGTTTTTATTATATCCCCTGTCTAGAAACTTGTCTACAATTTTGTCCACTTCAATCTCCACTTGTGATGGGATGTTGGTGATGCGGGCCACCCTCATCATTTGAGATTTGGCTAAACCATTTTTAAGTGCTGGAGGATGGAAACTATTGGAAACCAGGAGGGTGTTTCTATCCGTGTCTTTAGAGTATACAGACGTGGTCATATGGCCCTCCGAAACAGTGATTAAAACGTCAAGAAAGTGCACTGACGTGGAACTGTAATTAAAAGTAAATTAAATCGGGGTATTGTCATGATTTATCCCGTCGATCACGGAAATCAACTGTTCCTCAGAGCCAATCCAAATTAGGAATAGATCATCTATGTAACGTGTGTATGTGTATAAAGATTAGTTTCTGTAGCATCCTAACAATAACTCATCCCATTCAAGTGTCACTGTTCTGTTATATCTACCTATATATATAATATATATATATATATATATATATATATATATATATATATATATATATATATTAGGGGTGAGCGGGTTCGGATTTCTGAAATCCGAACCCCCCCCGATCCGAGGCCGATCCGAGTCAGGCTCAACTTTTCCCGCCTGACTCGGATCTGAAATCGAGGCAAAACGTCATAATTCCGCCTTCCGGGTCTCGCGGGTTTTGGATCCTATATAAGGTACCCGTGTCGGCGCCATTTTCTCACTCGGCTGTGGACAGTGAAGAGGGAGGGTGGGAGTTAGGGCTGGCTGGGCTGTGTAGTGTTGTAGTGTAGTGCAGTGTAGTGTTGTGCTGCGCTGTGCTGCTGTTGTCCATAGGGGCTGGCTGGACTGTGTTGTGCAGTCAGTTGTCCATAGGGGCTGTGTCCACTCCAGTCCTGTGCAGTGTCCCAGTCCTAAAGGGGTGCTGTAGTGTTCTCCAGGGGGTGCTCTGTCCGTCAGGGGTGCTCCCCCCAAGTGCTAAAAAAAAATATTTTTTCTGTGTTTGTGAATTGTGTGCACTGTGGCTGCACGTGCATCAACGAACGAGCAGCGACAAGCGTGCGCCTGTGTCCCATAAGTAAAAGGCCGGCTGGCTTGTCCGTTAAAGGGTGCTGTAACCCCCAAAGGGCACTCCAAACAAAATAAAAAAATATATTTTTTTGTGTTTGTGAATTATGAGCGTAGTAGCCGCACGTGCATCAACAAAGTAGTGCCAAGCATGCGCCTGTGTCTCATAAATAAAGGGCCGGCTGGATTGACCGCTAAAGGGTGCTGTAACCCCCAAAGGGCACTCCAAACAAAATAAAAAAAAAATTTCTGTGTTTGTGAATTGTGTGCACTGTGGCTGCACGTGCATCAACGAAGGAGCAGCGCCAAGCGTGCGCCTGTGTCCCATAAGTAAAAGGCCGTCTGGCTTGTCCGTTAAAGGGTGCTGTAACCCCCAAAGGGCACTCCAAACAAAATAAAAATATATATTTTTTTGTGTTTGTGAATTGTGTGCGCAGTAGCCGCACGTGCATCAACAAAATAGTGCCAAGCGTGCGCCTGTGTCATAAGTAAAGGGCCGGCTGGCTTGACCGTTAAAGGGTACTGTAACCCCCAAAGTACACTCCAAACAAAATAAAAAAATATTTTCTGTGTTTGTGAATTGTGTGCGCAGTAGCCGCACGTGCATCAACAAAGTAGTGCCAAGAGTGCGCCTGTGTCATAAGTAAAGGGCCGGCTGGCTTGACCGTTAAAGGGTAGTGTAACCCCCAAAGTACACTCCAAACAAAATAAAAAAATATTTTCTGTGTTTGTGAATTGTGTGCGCAGTAGCCGCACGTGCATCAACAAAGTGGTGCCAAGCGTGCGCCTGTGTCCCATAAGTAAAGGGCCGGCTGGCTTGTCCGTTAAAGGGTGCTGTAACCCCCAAAGGGCACTCCAAACAAAATAAAAAAATATATTTATTTGTGGTTGTGAATTGTGTGCGCAGTAGCCGCACGTGCATCAACAAAGTAGTGCCAAGCGTGCGCCTGTGTCCCATAAATAAAGGGCCAGCTTGATTGACCGCTAAAGGGTGCTGTAACCCCCAAAGGGCACTCCAAACAAAATTAAAAAAAAATTCTGTGTTTGTGAATTGTGTGCACTGTGGCTGCACGTGCATCAACAAAGGAGCAGCGCCAAGCGTGCATCTGTGTCCCATAAGTAAAGGGCCGGCTGGCTCATTTCTTAAAGGGTGGTGTAACCCACAAAGTGCACTAGTCTCCAACAAAAATAAAACATTATTTTCTGTGTTTGTGAGCGCCTTAGCCGCACGCAGTGGCGTAACTAGGGTATTTGGAGCCCAGGGCAAATTTGAAAAGGGAGCCCCCCCTCCCCCTTCGGCGCACGCAGCAAAAAAAATGGGTGTGGTCACTTAAAAATGGGGCGTGTCAACATGACACACCCCTTTATTTTCAAACTGAACATTCCTATCCATATGCACCTTAACCCCAGTAGTACCCCCAGTATGCAGTTGTGGTCCCTCTCATGCAGGCCCATAGTAGTGCCCCTTATACAGTATCCCCAGTAGTGGTCCCTCTTATAAAGCCCCCAATTAGTTCCCCTTACTCAGTACCCCCAGTAGTGGCCCCCCCAAATGCAGTGCCCCACGTAGTGTTCCCCCTTATGCAGTGCCCCCAGTAGCAGTCCCCACAATGCAGTGCGCCCAGTAGTGGTATCCCCTTATGCAGTGCCCTTTTATATAGTGCCCCCAGCAGTAGTCCCCCCCATGCAGTTTTCCCAGTAGTGGTCCCCTTATGCAGGCACCCTGTAGTGATCCCCCCTATCTAGTGCCCCCTGTAGTGGTCCCCGCAGTGCCCATAGCAGTAAGCCCCTTATATAGTGCCCCCAGCAGTAGTGTCCCCCCCTCCCATGCAGTGCCCCCAGTAGTGGTCCCCCTGATGCAGGCTCCCAGTAGTGACCCCACCCCTATCCAGTGGTCCCTGTAGTGGCCCTTCCTATTATTGCTCCCATTAGTGGTCCCCCGAGTGCAGTGCCTCTAGTAATACTATGCCCCTTTTAGAATGCCCCCAGTGGTAGTCCCCCCCCCAAGTAGTAGTCCCCAGTAGAGTAGCCCCCCCCAGTATAGGTCCTCCCAATGGCACCCCCAGTAGAGGTCCCCCCCAGTAGATGTCCCCCCCAGTAGTAGCCAACCCCTCCCCCATTGTGCAGATAGGTAAGGTTTAAAAATAAATAAATATATATAAAAATATACTTACCTGATTCCACGCTGCTCCTGTCCGCGATGCCGATGCCGATGCCGCTCCCGCCCTCCAGTCCGCCCGGGCTGGCGCGCTCAGCATTATGGGACTGACGTCATTACGTCAGTCCCATTACCCACTGCAGGAGCCGGACGGAAGTCCGGCTCTTGCAGTGGGTGCTGCAGCAGTCAATGAGAGTCTATCTGACTCTCATTGGCTGCTGTTTAACACACGCATCGCCGCCAGCGCTGGCGGCGATGCGTGTGTTATGCACAGCCTGAGCCCGCCTCCTGGCGCTATTGGGTAAGCGCTCAGGGGGAGGGAACGGGCTCAGGCGTGCAGCACAGGACCGGCGCTGGAAGCCTAGCGCCGGTCCTGTGCAAATGTGTAGCGCTGACCGCACTCATTGCGGTCGGCGCTACACTGGCTATCTAGGGCGGGCCGGTACCGTGGCCGGCGGCGCCCTCCCGCGCCGTCGGTCCAACGGCGCCCAGGGCACGAACCCCGCTCGCCCTGCCCTAGTTACGCCACTGGCCGCACGTATATATCAATATAACATAAATGGAGGACCAAACTTTCTCCGATAAAAATAAAATAGGGAAAGATCAAGAAGCACTTCCTCCTAGTGCTGAAGCTGCTGCTACTAGTCATGACATAGACGATAACATTCCATCAACGTCGTCTGCCAAGGCCGATGCCCAATGTCATAGTAGAGGGCACATACAATCCCAAATGACAAAGTTCAGGAAAATGACCTTGAAAAAAATATTTAAATCATCTGAAGAGAAACGTAAACTTGCCAATATGCCATTTACGACACGGAGTGGCAAGGAACGGCTAAGGTCTTTCCCTATGTTCATGACTAGTGGTTCAGCTTCACATGACGATGGAAGCCCTCCTCCCGCTAAAAAAATCAAACGAGTTAAGCTGGCAAAAGCACAGCGAAGAACTGTGCGTTCTAAGAAGATATCACAAATCCCCAAGGAGAGTCCAAGTGTGGTGGCGGTTGCGATGCCTGACCTTCCCAGCACTGGACGGGAAGAGGTGGCTCTTTCCACCATTTGCACGCCCCCTGCAAGTGCTGAAAGGAGCACCCACAGTCCACTTGCTGATATGCAAATTGAAGATGTCACTGTTGAAGTACAACAGGATGAGGATACTGGTGTAGCTGGCACTGAGGAGGAAGTTGGCGAGGAGGATTCTGATGGTGATGTGGTTTGTTTAAATCAGGCTCCGGGGGAGACAGTTGTTGTCCGTGGGATGAAGACCAAACATTCCACCTCTTTGGTCTGGCAATATTTCTATCCAAATCCGGACAACAACTGTCTTGCCATATGTACCATATGTAAAGGTGAAATAAGTAGGGGTAGGGACGTTAACCACCTAGGAACATCCTCCCTTATACGGCACCTGCAGCGCGTTCATAAAAAGTTACTGTCAAGTTCAGAAACTTTGGCTAAAACCGTAAGCAGTCCAGGGACACCTAAATCTCTTTTTCCTGTTTTATCCAAGGAATCGGTGGATGAGGAGGATGAGGACGACATCTTGCCTCCGTAGAGCCAGTTTGTGCAGGGACACATTAATTGCCAGCTTGTTTTGTGGGGGCCCAAACGAACCAATCATTTCAGCCACAGTCATGTGGCAGATCCTGGCGCTGAAATGATTGCTTTGTTAAAGTGTGCATGTCCTATTTATACAACATAAGGGTGGGTGGGAGGACCCAAGGACAATTCCATCTTGCACCTCTTGTGTTTTGTATTTTGGATCTGGATCTTTCTTCGTGTTTTGGATCTGGATTGGTTTTGCCAAAACCACCCTTCCGTGTTTTGGGTTCTGGGTTTTGTGTTTTGGATCTGTATTTTTTTTTAAAAAAAGCATAAAAACAGCTAAAATCACAGAATTTGTGGGTTTTTCTGCTCCTATGCTATTATTAACCTCAATAACCTTAATTTCCACTCATTTCCAGTCTATTCTGAACACCTCACACCTCACAATAGTGTTTTTATGTCCAAAAGGTTGCACCGAGGTAGATGTATGACTATTCTAAGCGACAGGAGCAGGCGGCACAAACACGTGGCCCATCTAGCAGTGACACTGCAGTGGCAGACAGGATGGCAGTTTGAAAAACTAGGCCCCAAACAGTACATAATGCAAAGAAAAAAAAGAGGTGCAAGATGTAATTGTCCTTGGGCCCTCCCACCCACCCTTATGTTGTATAAACAGGACATGCACACTTTAGCAAACCAATCATTTCAGCGCTAGGGTCTGCCACACGACTGTGGCTGAACTGATTGGTTCGTTTGGGCCCCCACAAAACAAGCTGGCAATTAATCTGTCCCTGCACAAACTGGCTCTACGGAGGCAAGATGTCGTCCTCATCCTCCTCATCCACCGATTCCTCACCCTCTTCAGTGTTGTGTACATCCTCATCCTCACAGAGTATTAATTCATCCCCGCTGGAATCCACCACCATAGGTTCCTCTGTACGTTCTGGAGGCTGGTCTCCCTGGAAGAGTTGATAATTCATTTTTATGAACATCATCTTACGCCTTTCGCTGACAAGGTTCCCGGCTGCACTAAACACTCTTTCGGAGTACACACTGGAGGGGGGGCAACTCAGGTAAAATAGAGCCAGTTTGTACAGGGGCCTCCAAATTGCCTCTTTTTCCTGCCAGTACAGGTACGGACTGTCTGACATGCCTACTTGGATGCTGTCACCGATGTAATCCTCCACCATTCTGTCAATGGTGACAGTATCATATGCAGTGACAGACATGTCAGAAATTGTTGCCAGGTCCTTCAGTCTGGACCAGATGTCCAAACTTGGTCCTGCCTGCCCTGCATCACCGCCAGCGGGTTGCTTAGGATACCTAAGTTTTTTTCTGGCAGCCCCAGTTACGGGAGAAAATGAAGAAGGAGCTGTTGACGTGTCACGTTCTGCTTCAGCTGACAGTGTTTTCACCAGCAGGTCTTTGCACCTTTGCAGGCTTGTGTTTGCCGGAAAGAGAGACACCACATAGGCTTTAAACCTAGGATCGAGCACGGTGGCCAAAATGTAGTGGTCTGATTTCAACAGATTGACCACCCTGGAATCCTGGCAAAGCGAATGAAGGGCTTCATCCACAAGTCCCACATGCCGAGCGGGATCGTTCTGTCTTGGCTCCTCCTTCACTTTCTCCAGCTGCTTCTGCAAAAGCCTGATGAGGGGAATGACCTGACTCAAGCTGGCAGTGTCTGAACTGACTTCACGTGTGGCAAGTTCGAAGGGCTGGAGAACCTTGCACAACACTGAAATCATTCTCCACTGCGCTTGAGTCAGATGCATACCCCCTCCTTTGCCTATGTCATAGGTGAATGTATAGGCTTGAATGGCCTTTTGCTGCTCCTCCATCCTCTGAAGCATATAGAGGGTTGAGTTCCACCGCGTCACAACCTCTTGCTTCAGGTGATGGCGGGGCAGGTTCAAGAGTGTTTGCTGGCGCTCCAGTCTTCGGCACGCAGTCGCTGAATGGCGAAAGTGGCCAGAAATTTTCGGGCCACCCAAAGCATCTCCTGCACGCCCCTGTCGCTTTTCAGAAAATTCTGTACCACCAAGTTTATTGTGTGAGCAAAACATGGGACGTGTGGAATTTGCCCAGATGTAATGCCCTCACAATATTGGTGGCGTTGTCAGATATCACAAATCCCCAGGAGAGTTGAAGTGGGGTAAGCCACTGGGCGATGATTTCCCTCAGTTTCTCTAAGAGCTTGTCGGCAGTGTGCCTCTTACTGAAACCGGTGATACACAGCATAGCCTGCCTTGGAACGAGCTGGCGTTTCTGAGATACTGCTACTGGTGACGCTGCTGTTGTTGCTGCGTAAGGTGATACATCTAACCAGTGGGCTGTCACAGTCATATAGTCCTTAGTTTGCCCTGTTCCACTTGTCCACATGTCCGTGGTTAAGTGGACATTGGGTACAACCGCATTTTTCAGGACACTGAGGACACTTTTCCTGACGTTTCTGTACAGTCTCGGTATCGCCTGCCCAGTGAAGTGGAATCTAGATGGGATTTGGAACCGGGGACACACTACCTCCATCAATTGTCTAAATCCCACTGCACCAATTGGCGGATACCGGACGCACGTCTAACACCAACATAGCAGTCAAGTCCTCAGTTATACGTTTTGCTTCAGGATGACTGCTGTCGTACATCCTCCTCGCTAAGGACTGTTGGAGGGTCAATTGTTTAGTAAAAGTAGTGGTGTTCCTACTTCCTCTCTGGGATGATGAACGACTCCCAGCAGCAGCAACAGCAGCAGTAGGCGTAGCAATGCAGGATCCTCTGGAGGAATCCCGGATAGAAGAGTCAGTCATGCCAGTGACATGGCCTGCAGGACTACTTCCGATCCTCACTAAGGAGGAAATTGACGAGGAGGGAGTTGACGGTGTGGTTTGCAGGTGCTTGGATACAACAGGACAACGGGATTTAGGTGTCCCTGGACTGCTTATGGTCTTAGCCAAAGTTTCTGAACTTGACAGTAACTTTTTATGAACGCGCTGCAGGTGCCGTATAAGGGAGGATGTTCCTAGGTGGTTAACGTCCCTACCCCTACTTATTTCACCTTTACATATGATACATATGGCAAGACAGTTGTTGTCCGGATTTGAAATAGAAATATTGCCAGACCAAAGAGGTGGAATGTTTGGTCTTCTGCCCAGGCATGACCGTGATGGGCTTTTTCATCCCATGGACAACAACTGTCTCCCCCAGAGCCTGATTTAAACAAACCACATCACCATCAGAATCCTCCTCGCCAACTTCCTCCTCAGTGCCAGCTACACCAGTATCCTCATCCTGTTGTACTTCAACAGTGACATCTTCAATTTGCATATCAGCAAGTGGACTGTGGGTGCTCCTTTCAGCACTTGCAGGGGGCATGCAAATGGTGGAAAGAGCCACCTCTTCCCATCCAGTGCTGGGAAGGTAAGGCATCGCAACCACCACCACACTTGGACTCTCCTTGGGGATTTGTGATATCTTCTTAGAAAGCACAGTTCTTCGCTGTGCTTTTGCCAGCTTAACTCGTTTGATTTTTTTAGTGGGAGGAGGGCTTCCATCGTCATGTGAAGCTGAACCACTAGTCATGAACATAGGGAAAGACCTTAGCCGTTCCTTGCCACTCTGTGTCATAAATGGCATATTGGCAAGTTTACGTTTCTCCTCAGATGATTTTAATGTTTTTTTAAGGTAATTTTCCTGAACTTTGTCATTTGGGATTGTATGTGCCCTCTACTGTGACATTGGGCATCGGCCTTGGCAGACGACGTTGATGGCATGTTATCGTCTATGTCATGACTAGTAGCAGCAGCTTCAGCACTAGGAGGAAGTGCTTCTTGATCTTTCCCTATTTTATTTTTATCGGAGAAAGTTTGGTCCTCCATTTATGTTATATTGATATATACGTGCGGCTAAGGCGCACACAAACACAGAAAATAATTTTTTATTTTTGTTGGAGACTAGTGCACTTTGTGGGTTACACCACCCTTTAAGAAATGAGCCAGGCGGCTCTTTACTTATGGGACACAGGTGCACGCTTGGCGCTGCTCCTTTGTTGATGCACGTGCAGCTACAGTGCACACAATTCTCAAAGACAGAAAAAAAAGATTTATTTTTTTTTATGGAGCGCACTTTGAGGGTTACACCACCATTTAACAGACAGATGCACGCTTGTCGCTGCTGCTTTGAGGATGCACGTACAGTGCAGACAATTCACAAACACAGAAGAAAATGTTTTATTTTTGTTGGAGTGCACTTTGGGGGTTACGCCACCCTTTAACAGACAGACGCACGCTTGGCGCTGCTGCTTTGAGGATGCAGGTGCAGCTACAGCCCACACAATTCACAAAGACAGAAAAAAAGGAGAATTTTTTATTTTTTGTGGAGCGCACTTTGGGGGTTACAGCACCCTTTAACGGACAAGCCAGCCGGCCCTTTACTTATGGGACACAGGTGCACGCTTGGCGCTGCTCCTTTCTTGATGCACGTGCAGCCACAGTGCACACAATTCACAAACACAGAAAATATTTTTTTATTTTGTTTGGAGTGCACTTTGGGGGTTACAGCACCCTTTAACAGACAAGCCAGCCGGCCCTATACTTATGGGACACAGGCGCACGCTTGGCGCTGCTCCTTTCTTGATGCACATGCAGCCACAGTGCACACAATTCACAAACACAGAAAATATTTTCTTATTTTGTTTGGAGTGCACTTTGGGGGTTACAGCACCCTTTAATGGTCAAGCCAGCTGGCCCTTTACTTATGACACAGGCGCACGCTTGGCGCTACTTTGTTGATACACGTGCAGCTACTGCACACACAATTCACAAACACAGAAAAAATATATTTTTTTTTGCACTTGGGGGGAGCACCCCTGATGGACAGAGCACCCCCTGGACAACACTACAGCACCCCTTTAGGACTGGGACACTGCACAGGACTTTGGAGTGGACACAGCCCCTATGGACAACTGACTGCACAACACAGTCCAGCCAGCCCCTATGGTCTTTGGAGGAGTGGTCACAGCCCCTATGGACAACAGCAGCACAGCACAACACAGCCAGCCTCTATGGACTTTGGAGGAGTGGACACAGCCCCTATGGGCAATAGCAGCACAGCACAACACAGCCAGCCCCTATGGACTTTGGAGGAGTGGACACAGCCCCTATGGACAACAGCAGCACAGCACAACACAGCCAGCCCCTATGGACTTTGGAGGAGTGGACACAGCCCCTATGGACAACAGCAGCACAGCACAACACAGCCAGCACACTACACTGCACTACACTACACTACACTACACAGCCCAGTCAGCCCTAACTCCCACCCTCCCTCTTCACTGTCCGAGTGAGAAAATGGAGCCGACGCGGGTACCTTATATAGAATCCAAAACCCGTGAGACCCGGAAGGCAGGATGATGACGTTTTGCCTCGATTTCAGATCCGAGTCAGGCGGGAAAAGTCGAGCCTGACTCGGATCGGCCTCGGCTTGGGGGGGTTCGGATTTCAGAAATCCGAACCCGCTCACCCCTAATATACACTCAGTGTAACATAGTATGCACAGTGCAAGATCTGAACATGTTACTTAACCTAAAGACATCAGCTGCAGAGCTTGTGACAATGTACCGTCATTTGGACTGTGGTGGATCGATTTTAGTAAAATGGCACATTTCATTCCATTAACCAAATCCCCCACTGCTAAGGAACTGTCCACTCAATTCATCCAACATATGCTCCATGGGTTACCTTTGGACATTGTATCGGACCAAGGAACACAGGGCCTGATTCAGCCCAGTTCGCAGTTGCATATACGAACTCAGTCAATTGTTGCATTCTGCGCATGCGTATACATTGCAGTGCACGTGCGTGAACTAGGAAATGTGATCCTAACTGCGACTGCAGAGGCTATGCAGACCCAGAGCAGAGTGATTGACAGGAAGTGACATTTGTGGGTGGTGACGGGGGGATGGTCGGGCGAATGCAGGCGTGCCAGTGCGTTTCAATGCCGTTGCAGGGGTGTGCATAAATTATCCACTGCGTAGCCATAAGCAGCCAAAGCACTGATAGCATGCGTGACTGTTAGCAATTTCTGACTAAGCTCAGGGCTTGATGTGATCGCAATGTGAATGCAATCATTTATATAGCACCGCTGATATTAGCAACTGCGGTGCATGCGTATAAGCAGAATTGCGATCCGTAGTGAATCAGGCCCACAGTTCATTGCTCATTACTGGAAGCTCTTCTGTTCTTCCTTAGGCATCAGTCTTAGTTTATCTTCTGGCTACCATCTCCAATCCAATGGGCAGACATAGAAGGTTAATCAGTTTCTGGAACAATATCTCCGATGTTTTGTTTCCAAGTGCCATAACTACTGGGTGAGCCATTTGCCTATGGCCGAATTTGCATTCAATAATTCACGTCACTCTTCTTCCTCAGTTTCGCCTTTCTTTTGCATGACCGGTCTGCATCCCAGAGCTAACTCCTTTGAACCCAATAGCAGGAGCTCTTCATCTCTATCTTCAGTCTCCCAACTCTGCTCTGTCTGGAACAAGGTGCACCAGTGTCTCCTCAAAGCTCAAACCAGTGTCTCCTCGGGATTTGTATGAAATACCGCTGGACCCATGTCCGGCAGCAGTGAAGATCCCGACAGATCCAAAGGTAAGTATTTACTAACCCTTCTCCCCCCCTTAAACCTAACCCTCCTTTAGGGGTGCCTAACCCTATCCTCCCTCCCTAGTGCCTAGCCCTAACCCCCCTGTAAGTGCCTAAATCTAACCCCCCCTTCCCCTAGCCTAAACCTAACCCTCCCCTTCCTTGGCTGTCCGCGCCTGGCGCCCGTCTTTCCTTCATTTGGTATCCCGGCGTAGGTCTAATGACAGGCATCGGGATTTCGACGCCTGACATTAGTACCTTGCCGGGATTTGACAGTCGGGAAGCCGGAGGTCAGCATTTGGACCGTCGGCTTCCTGACTCCATCCGTCTCCTCAAACGTCAGAAACCATGTAAGTTCAAACTTGGGGATTTGGGCTGGTTATCTACAAGGAACATCAAGCTCCATCAGCTTTCTCAGAAGCTTGGTCCTAGATATATTGGACCAGTCCGGATCATGGCTCAAGTTAATTCTGTGTCCTTCCGGCTTAAGTTGCCCAACACGTTGAAATTAATAACAACTTCCACTGCTCCTTGCTAAAGCCGGTATTCTTCTCCTACAGGTTTAGATCTAAACATCCTGGAAGACCATCTCCTGTGCTCTTTCAAGTTGACAAGAGTTTGTGGTGAAGATTTTGGACTCCAAGTTTATGCGAGAACAGTTATACTTTCTGGTCCACTGGAATGGGTATGGGCCAGAGGCGCATTCTAAGGTTCCTGAGAAGTCTTTACATGCTCCAAAGCTAAAAGAGAGATTTTTCAAGGATTTCCCCAACAAGCTCAGTTCTAGGGGTTCCTTAACCCCTCGTCAAGGGGTCACCAGCTTGTCTTGTTACATACTTGTTCTCTGGTGGTCTCTCCTTCTCCAGGTTGCCAGTCACATGCCCAGAATTCTGCTCCTGTGCAACATACACACCGTACTGGGATGGTACCTTTAGTTGCTAGGAGATTGGGATGCCGGATTGTGGCACGTGATACTGGGAATACTGGATGATCTTTCCTCCTCACCTGTGGATTTCATTAATCACTTGCCCAGCTAGTCCATTGATTTGCTACCTTTCTTAAGCCTGCTGGTTCATCGCCGGCTTGCCGGCCATAGCATGTTTGTACGTGTCCTTCTGGTTCCTGTGAGTCGTGTTCCTGCTCATTTGTGCCAGTTCTGCCATTGCCTTGTGGACTCTTGTCTAAAACTCTCATTGCTCCATCAATCATTTTCATATACTGCTGTCTACAGAGTTCTCCGGGTCATGCTGTTCTTGCAGCCTCGCCACTCATTTGGCCATCAGTTACCATCTCACAGCCTGTTAACACCTCGGCTCTCAAAGCCGCATCCCGGCTGTACCAGATGCACCCCGACCCACAAGGCCATATCACAGCTTGTCAACACATCAGCTCTCAAAGCCGCATCCTGGCTGTACCAGCCACACCCGGCCCGCAAGGCCGCATCACTGCCTATTTACACCTTGACTCTCAAAGCCACATCTCCGCTGTTATAGCTGCACCTGGACCCTCAAGGCTGTATCTCAACCTAAACATTCACTGGCTTTCCAGTCACACCACACCACAGCCCTCAAAGCCTCATCTCGGCCCTCAAGGCTGCATCTCAGCCTGTCTACGTCTCGGCTCTCTAGCCACATCTTGGCTGTCCAAGCTGCACCTCAGCCCACAAGGCTGCACCTCGGCCTTTTAGCCCACATCTCACAACTTATATTCCTCCAGGCTTCCAGCCGCACCTCGGCTCTCAAAGCCGCACTTCAAATTCTTCAAGCTCAACCTTGAAGACCACGTTGAAGATACCTCACCTTGTCCAGTCCACTATCAGTCGCATAAAATTCTGTGGCCTTAGGATAGCCATGTAAGCCCCTACTATCCTGAGTTTTAAGACCAGGGAGGCACCTAAGTACCGGTGAACGTGTCATGTTCTAAGGGAATGGAGGGTGGCAGAAGACCTCACTAGAGTAGTTTTAGGGGTTTTACACAGAGTCCGTAACATTATAGCTGGCCTAAAAACGTTGCAGCTGATATGGATCCAAGCATGAACCCTGCGCAGGTTCTACCCATACAGATCCAAATGCTTACCCAGGAGGTTCAGGAACTGTCCTTATGTTGCAAGCCTCGGACAAGGAACCTAAAATAAATCTCCTGGATTGCTTTTCTGGGAATCACAAGGATTCCTACTTTTCAGGGAAAGTTGCAAACTATACTTCACACTCCATCCTCTTTTGTCTGGTACTGAAGCCCAGCGTGTAGGAGTAGTCATTTCCTTGCTCCAGTGTGACCCTCAGACCTGGGCCTTTGGGTTGCATTCAACTCACTCTGCCCTGCAATCAGTCAACAAGTTTTTCAAAGCCCTGGGACTCCACTATGATGACCCTGATAAAGCAGCTTTGGCTAAGGCAAATCTGCGATCCTTAAAGCAAGGCCGGAAAGCGGCAGAGGATTACTGTACTGAGTTCCACAAATGGGCAGTAGATAGCAGATGGAATGACCCAGCTCTACGCAGTCAATTTCCTCTCGGACTGTCGGAACAAGTTAAAGACATCCCAGTCGAAATTCTGTGCCCGAGACCTTAGATGATCTTATGCACCTCACCATCTGCATTGATCCACATCAGGGAATGTAGACTGCAGAAGGACCTTCCGACCTTGTTTCCTCAGACAGGGCTTGGGAGCCCTCAGCAGCTCAGGGAAAACCCATGCAGATTGTAGCTTTCCGTTGTCCACGGAAGAGAAGCTCCGGAGATGATCCCTGGATCTCTGTCTCTCCTGTGGAGGAAAAGGACACACTGCCAACTCCTGTCCATCTACAGTAAGTTGGGAAAAGGCAAGGTCTAGATCTACAGGGAGAACTACATCTAGGCCTTGCATCTGTTTCTCCCAAAAATTCTTTCTTTGTACCTGCCCTAGGAATTATTAAAGGAAATTTTATGGACTTTTCCTTTTCTGACACTAGAGATCCCATCTGAAGTCCTTATGCCCCTCCAATCTCCATCTGCGGGCTTGATGGTAGTCCACTATCCAGTGGTGCTATAAGCTCCCAGACCTCATCCATCTGTCTCACAGTGGGAGCTCTAAGTACTGACTCCATCTCCTTTTTACTGCTGCATTGTCCCTTGGCTCTGATGGTGCTCAGTTTACCTGGGCTCAAAAACCACAACCCAGTTCTTGACTGGAACTCAGGCGAGATTATCCCATGGGTTTCTGATTGCATATCCAGGTGTCCTTTCTCTTCCAGTTCACACAGAACAACTTACTCCATCATCTGTTCCCTCGGATTTGCCTGTCCCATATCATGATTTCATCAATGTTTTTTTCCAAGAAAAAGACATATACTCTTCCCCAGCCCAGGCCTTATGACTGCTCCATTGATTTGGTTCCTGGTGCTAAGCTACCTAAAGGTAGACTATATGCTTTATCTATTCCGGAGAGTAAGGCTATGGATGAATATATCTAGGAAGCGTTAGCCAAGGGCTTTATTCGTCCATCCAAGTCACCAGTTGGCACAGGTTTAGTTTTTGTGGAGAAGAAAGACAGGTCGCTCCGGCCCTGTATTGATTTTCGGGACCTCAACAAAATCACCATCAAGAATTCTTATCCTTTTACCTTTAATCTCCTTTTTTTTTGATCAGTTAAGAGAAGCAACTATTTTTTTCTAAAATAGATCTCCGGGGAGTTTACAAAAAACAATGTACATATTTCTATGGGTTCTGTTTTATTGCTGCAGGATTTCATTACTAGATAATATACTAGAGGCCTCAGCAAGGCTATTCATATAAAACGCTTGTCACAAATTATGTAATCAAGTTGTTTCAAGGGATAAGTGCTTTTATTTTCCTGTAATAAATCATTTATATAAAGATTAGTTTCTATAGCATCGCAACAATAACACATCCCATTCAGATGTCACTGTTCTGTTATATCTACCTACATATATTCCATAGACAAAAAACCTTACGGTTTCACATGTCTCATTAAGGCTGCTTAGACATGATCTGAAACTTCACAAAACCGATTGAATTTCTGCCACTCAAACTCCAAAAAGCAATGAAATTCCGATCATTAAGGCTGATGCCTTAATGGACGTGTTCCTTGCGTAACACAGATATGGTATGCCATGACACCATCTGGTTAACTGCAGATTCAGCACTCTCACAGAGTGAGATTGCTGTCACTCACAAAATGGTGACGCTGCTAATTCACAGAATTGTGTGCTCATTGGAATACACACATGCAGTCTACGCAAATGAGGTCTGAGCAGTTATATGGCACACACATCCCACTCAGTGCCCACAATCTTCCCATTCAGTCACCACAAAAATGTCACTGCTTCTCATGCCATACATCCATCTCATTCATTATACAGATTCAGCTTCCCAATTGCTAAAACTATGATACTCTGTCTATACATGTACACTATCTTCCCCTCCATGCTGCTATAACTTCCCCAATCCCTACAGCTGTGTGTTCTCCCAACTGTGCTGGTCTGCATGCCCTGATCCACACCAATTTGTCTTTCCCCATGTGCACCGCCCTGTCTTCCTGCACTGTGATTCCTTCCATCTGCACTACTGCCTTGCTCCCAGCCACGTCACTCTGTTTTCTCCTTATCTCTGCCACTCTTTATTCCTCCATCTGCACTACTCTGTCCCTCCCAACCGTGCCACTCTGTCTTTCCCCTCCCACCCATACCACTCTGTCTTCCCACCCACTTGCACCAATCTATGTTCCCCAATCCAGTCTATTGTGTTCTCCCATTGTGCTAGTCTGTACTCCTCATCCACACCAATCTGGCTTTACCCATCTGCGCTGCTCTGTCTTCCCGCATACATTCCACTCTTTACCCCCCCATTCATGTTGCTCTGTTCCCCCAAACTGTGCCACTCTGTCTCCCCCCATGTGCACCATTTTCCACCAATCTTCATCACTTTGGCTCGCCCCCATCTGTACTGCCTAAGCTTCCCCTCTACATGCCATTCTGTCTACCCCATCCACACCGCTATGTCTCCTTCCACCACAGCGGCGTAAGTTCATCACAGACGCATGGAGGCAAGTTTTAATTTGGTGTCCCCCTAAAAAAAGGGAAAATATATATTGTGCATATCTATCTATGTATTACATATGCACAAAAACACTAATATAAAATAGCCTTAAGCGGGGTGAATATATTATGGGCAATGGAGGTGGTGCCCAGCAGGGCGGGCACCCGACGGCAGGCACCTCTATTGTCACCCATAGTTCTGCCCCTGTTCCCCCATCCATAATACTCTTATCCCATCTGCGCAGCTGTATGTTCTGCTCACACCTCAGTTGCATAGATTGTATGTGTGTATTCCAATGAGCACACAATTCAGTGAATTAGCAGCTCCACCATTTTGTGAGTGACAGCAATCTCACTCTGTGAGAGTGCTGAATCTGCAGTTAACCACATGGTGTCATGGCATACCATATCTGTATTACGCAAGGAACACGTCCATTAAGGCGTCAGCCTTAATGATCATAATTTCATTGCTTTTTGGAGTTTGAGTGGCAGAAATTCAATAGGTTTTGTGAATTTTCATATCATGTCTATGCAGCCTTAATGAGACATGTGATCCGTAAGGTGAGTATGGAATTTTTATTACAGTTAATCCATAGGATTATCTACTTGAAGAAGAGGACAGATTGGCTTCAGGGATACTAGGTGAGTATGTGAGATAGTGTGTGCATGTGTGAGTACATGTGTGTGTGCACGTATGTTTTACTAACATTTTATTTTTCTATGGTGTGTGTGTTGTGTGGTTTTTTTAATATTGTTTGGCTGTGGAACTACAGGTACCTGCAGGCCCGTAATGCCCCGCATGCTGATACTTGTGGTTCTCCAAGTACCAGCATGCGGGGTAGGCTTGCTGGAAACTGTAGCTCCACACCAAAGCCAATATTTTAACTCTTTACTTGCACCACACTTTACACAATCAACCCAGCACCCATTGCTCCAGGGGTGCCGGGGATATAGCCGGGCTATCAGCCTGGGGTGCCCTGGAGAGGGGGACTTCTTCATTGGGGGGGTCCCCAGCTCCCCAGGGATCCCCGGCCTGGGCTGACTAGCGGTCAGGGGTGATGCTTCAGCTGTGGGCCTGGTGAAAGGGCTCCCCTGGCTGTGGCATGACCCCCCCCCCGCTAGAAAGAGTCTGTTGCTGGTTCTGGTACATACAGGGGGACCATACGCATTTTTCCCCCTGTATTTCCAGAACCAGGGTCGGCTCAGAGCCCAGTGCTGGTTGCGCTGAATATGGGGGACCCCTACGTTATTTGTCCTCCGTATTTTGACAACCAGGACTGGTTCTGAAAAGCCTGGTGCTGGTTGTGCTTAATATGGGAAACCCCTACGTTATTTGTCCCCTGTATTTAGCACAACCAGAACTGGGTCTTCAAAGCCTTGTGCTGGTTGTTTTGGGGGGGCAGGGCCACGCCATTTTTTATTTATTTTTTTAAACCACAGAAGCAGGTATCACGGATCTTCCAGATCTGAGCCTACATCTGTGTGCTGCTACCTCCCCCAGGTCCTAACGCCTGCACCACCGCCGACCGCACTGCCATCCGCACCGCCGCTTGCACTGCCGTCGCTAAGGCCTGCTACAGTCCCCGGGTTCTGGCCGCAGCTAAAGCCCGCTACCCCCGTGCCTTTCCCCCGGGTCCCACTACAGCTAATGGCCGCTTCTTTCCCCCGAGCCCACCACCGCTAAAGCCTGCAAATGACGGCCATCTTTGTGCACAGACATGAAGCCACAGTGGGTGGTGGAAACTCCTACTGCGGCTGTGCAACAAGTTGAAATTTCCTATCTATTCGATGGTGTATTCTTGAGGTAACAGTTTAAAAACTGTAACTTTCTAATTTACCTGAACCACAAAAGCACGTACCCTGGCACAATAGCTACCAAATAAAACTAACCCCAAAACTAAATTCACCCCCTACCCTGAGTTATGCCTTCCCCAAAAAATCCCCATAGAAAAACAGCAGAAAAGTGGTCCTAATTGAGAATGTCAGAAAAAAGTGACAGTGAAATTTAGATTACTCCCAAATCCTCATTTTTTATGTTTATGCTCTGAAATTTGGCATGCAGCACCGAGTGACAGTTCTAACTGTCCGTTCCAAATTTCAGCTTGGTACATCCAATAGCTTTTGAGGTGTCGCCCCTTAAACACCATGCCCCCCCCCCTCCGGAATTCTCTATGGGAGAATTGCAGTTTTTTAGATGCAGCCTTAATATAAGGGCATCATGAATATTCTTTTTGCACTGAACAGATGTGAACATCGCTTGCACCAAAAATATAGTTTTGATGTGGATGGAGATTACAGGATGTTTTATTAATTTATACATCTGAGCATTATGTTGGTGTTATGGACATCACAAGCAGTTTTTTGTGTGCTATAAGAAATTCTAACATGGATATTTAAAGAGCCATTGACACTATTCATCCAACATATCTTCTTGCTCCATGGGTTACCTTTGGACATTGTATCGGAATAAGGAACACAGGGCCTGATTCAGCCTGGTTCGCAGTTGCAAATACGCACGCAATCGGTCCATTGTTGCATTCTGCGCATGCGTACACATTGCAGTGCACATGCGCGAACTAGGAAATGTGATCCGAACTGCAATTGCAGAGGCTACGCAGACCCAGAGCTGAGTGATTGACAGGAAGTGCCATTTGTGGGTGGTGACAGGGGGATGGTCAGGCAAACGCAGGCGTGCCAGTGTGTTTCAATGCTATTGCAGGGGTGTGCATAAATTATCCACTTCATGGCCATAAGCAGCCAAAGCACTGATAGCATGCGTGACTGTTAGCAATTTCTGACTAAGATCAGGGCTTGATGTGATCGCAATGTGAATGCAATCATTTAAATAGCACCGCTGATATTAGCAACTGCGGTGCATGCGTATAAGCAGAAATGTGATCCGTAGGGTATCAGGCCCACAGTTCATTGCTCATTACTGGAAGCTCTTCTGTTCTACCTTAGGCATCAGTCTTAGTTTATCTTCTGGTTACCATCCCCAATCCAATGGGCAGACAGAGGGTTAATCAGTCTCTGGAACAATATCTCCGATGTTTTGTCTCCAAATGCCATAACCACTGGGTGAGCTATTTGCCTATGACCGAATTTGCATTCAATAATTCATGTCACTCTTCTTCCTCAGTTTCGCCTTTCCTTTGCATCACCGGTCTGCATCCCAGAGCTAACTCCTTTGAACCCAATACTAGGAGTTCTTCCTCTCCATCTTCAGTCTCCCGACTCTGCTCTGTCTGAAACAAGGTGCACCAGTGTCTCCTCAAAGCTCAAACCAGTGTCTCCTCAAACATCGGAAACCATATAAGTTCAAACATGGGGATTTGCAGTGTTATCCCCAGAAAATGTTTCCAGCCGGGTGGCATCAAGAAATAGCCAGGTGTGGGCCTTAATAATAGCAATAATAAAATGTTTTAAACCCTGACCTTACAATGATTTAAACTTGAAATAACAATTTATATATGAATTATCTTTCTTATTAGAGGCCCAGTCGTCTGATTATGAAAAAGCTGCAAAGTGTGTAGGATCTGGTCCTTTTTATACAGCTCCCAGATACTGTCCCCACTTGCATGCTTCCAAAGAGCCGGGTGGTAGGCTGTTTCTTGCCAGGTGGTGTACCCGCAATAAATAGCCTGGGGAGAACACTGGATTTGGGCTGGTTATCTACGAGGAACATCAAGCTCCATCAGCCTTCTGAAAAGCTTGGTCCTAGATATACTGGACTATTCCGGATCATGGCTCAAGTTAATCCTGTGACCTTTCCAGCTTAAGTTGCCCAACATGTTGAAAATTAATAATACCTTCCACTACTCCTTGCATAAACCGGTATTCTTCTCCTACAGGTTTAGATCTAAACGTCCTGGAAGACCTTCTCCTGTGCTCGTTCAAGGTCGACAAGAATTTGTGGTGAAGATTTTGGACTCCAAGTTTACGCGAGGACAGTTATACTTTCTGGCCCACTGGAAGGGGTATGGACCAGAGACGCGTTCTTGGGTACCTGAGAAGTCTTTACATGCTCCAAAGCTAAAAGAGAGTTTTTCAAGTACTTCCCCAACAAACTCGGTTCTAGGGGTTTCTTAACCCCTCATAAGGGGGAGGAGACTGTCACAAGTTGCCAGCACGTCTTGTTACTTGTGCTCTGGTGGTCTCTCATTCTCCGGCTCGCCAGTCACATGCCCGGAATTCTGCTCCTGTGCAACGTACACACCTTACTGGGATGGTACCTTTAGTTGCTAGCAGATTGGGATGCCAGACTGTGGCAGGTGATACTGGGAATACTGGATGATCTTTCCTCCTCACCTGTGGATTTCATTAATCACCTGCGCTGCTAGTCCATTGGTTCATTACCTTTCTTAAGCCTGCTGGTTCATTGCCGACTTCCCGGCTATAGCGTGTTTGTATGTGTCCTTCTGGTTCCTGTGTGAGTCGTGTTCCTGCTCATCTGTGCCAGTTCTGCCATAGCCTTGTGGACTCTTGTCTAAAACTCTCATTGCTCCATCAAGAATTTTCATACACTGCTATCTACAGAGTTCTCCGGGTCATGCTGTTCTTATGGCCTCACCGCTCATTTGGCCATCAGTTACCATCTCACAGCCTGTAAACACCTCGGCTCTCAAAGCCGCATCCCGACTGTAATAGCCGCACCCCGACCCACAAAGCAACATCACAGCCTGTAAACACCTCGGCTCTCAAAGTCTTATCCCGGTTTTATTAGCCGCACCCCGGCCCGCAAGGCCATATCACAGCCTGCCAACACCTCAGCTCTCAAGCCGCACCCCGTCCGCAAGGCCGTATCACAGCCTGTCAATGCCATGGCTCTCAAAGCCGCATCCCGGCTGTACCTGGCCCGCCACATCATGACTGTCATAGCCGCACCTCGGCCCTCAAGGCCGCTTCTCAGCCTGAATACCTACCGGATCATTGGTCGACACCTCAGCTTTCAAGGCCGCATCTCAGCCTGTCTACATCTTGGCTCTCTAGTCGCATCTCGGCTGTCCAAGCCGCAAATCGGCCCTCAAGGCTGCACTTCGTCCTTCTAGGCTGAAACTCACAATTTATATTCCTCCCGGTTACCAGCCACACTTCGGCTCTCAAAGCCGCACCTAAAATTCTTCAAGCTCAACCTTGAAGAGCTCGTTGAAGATACCTCACCTTGTACAGTCCACTATCAGTCTTATAACAGCCTGTGGCCGTAGGATAGCCGTGTCAGCCCTTACTATCCCGTGTTTTAAGACCAGGGGGCCTTAATGTATCATGTTCTAAGGGAACAGCAGGTGGTTGCTATTGGCAGAGGATCTTGCCAGAATGGTTCTAGAGGTCTTACATGGGGATTCATAAAATTACGTAACAGTATCACTGACCTCTCTGAAAGCACATCTCACCCATGAGTAGACCTTTTATCCTACCAGATTGATTTTGCTACAACCATCAGCCCAGTCCACGGTTCTTCACTCTGATGTAAAAACCCTAAACATGCCCACAGTCCAATGGCCTATGTGAAAGGGCAGTTTGCTCAACCAAACTTCTACTAGAACAATATCTTTGTGATGGCACTGATTGCAGCATCATTCAATGTAAGAAATATGGCAAGAGTTAGTTTGCTATCAGCAGCTCGGCGGTTGTTGTGTCGGTATAACAGTATAAAACAGTAGTAATTCTAAAGATGCATTAAAGAAAATGTGAGAAAGTGTCAAATCACACTATGGCAAAAGTAAACACCGACTTGTTCCACTTCACCCTGGTCAGATTGTCCAGGTGCAAACCCCATGTGGGCATGACAAATTAGCCTTGACATAAAGATTGTACACCCAACCCAACATGGTACAAGCCAACATAACTGACAAACTGAACAGACGCCTCCTGCTATGCATGCCTGAATCTATGGATTCCACATGTGATCCCATTATAACCTGTTCTACGACCGAACGTACTCCATGTGATTCTGCAATTATGGAAACCCAAGCCATACCTTCACTCAGATTACACATCAGAACAGCATCCTTCAGCAAAGACCACCATCATCACAAGGCCTGCCAAGGTATCCGGGTCCATTCCACCATTTCAGGACTTTGGGGGAGATGTATCAAAGTTTCTAAAGATTGGGGAAGTAGACAAATACAGAAGTTGCCCATAGCAACCAATCAGCTTCTACCTATCATTTTATAGAACGTGCGCGATAAAATGGTAGCTAGAACTTGATTGTTTTTTTGTGACCAATTTTTCCACTATCCCACTACTCCACTCTTTCGAAGCTTAGCTACATCTTCCCCTTGTTACTTGAGCACTACTTATACCTGGTAGCCCATCTCTGTCACTGCCCCATGTACTTCTTGTTCTCTGTACCCTTGACTAGTGTTCTTGCCGGAGCTCACGGGAATGTTCGTCACATACACTGGTGATAGGAGACAGGGATCTGGTCATCACCACTACTGTAATGTACCTGATACTACTAAGTACATCTCTCCACCACATATGCATTCAGACATTATCAGCAACAGTATGATTTTTTCAAATACAATTTGTCCCCCAGACTCCACCCAAGTCTTGTTACCAAGACAACCAGGTCTCTTTATAAAGTCGGTTTACAATGTGACTTCCTGTCGCACTACCCACCTGCAACACTGGCTTCTGAGCTCCATGTATCTCTAACAAACTATAAAACTTTGTTGTCATTGTTCTTTCGGGCTCTTTAAGCAACGTATAATATAGCTATTGTTTAATTTTAGATCTCCGAAAACCTTATTCATTGTTACTGTCCTTTTAAGAACTTGCAGGTGGGCTGTGAACCATAAATAACAATGTAATATAATAAAAGCTTCAGAGATTTCAAACAGGCCAGGGGCGATTTGCGAATGACACTCAAATCCTGCTTTAGACCAAAGTAGGAACTGCACAAGCTCTGCAGCTGACGTCTTTAGGTTAAGTAACATGTTCAGATTTTGCGCTGTGCACACTATGTTACACTGAGTGTTTATACATCCAGAGTACAATGTCTCACAAGCCCTCAGGCTGTATAGGTTTTAACGTACAACACCATAAAAGGTAGATATAACAGAACAGTGACATCTGAAAGGGATGTGTTATTGTTAGGATGCTATAGAAACTAATCTTTATATAAAAGAGTTATTACAGGAAAATAAAAGCACTTATCCCTTGAAACAACTTGATTACATAATTTGTGACAAGAGTTTCTTATGAATAGCCTTGCTGAGGCCTCTAGTATATTGTCCTGTAATGAAATCCTGCAGCAATAAAACAATATGTACATTTTTTTTTGTAAATCATACCTGCTGACTTCGTGGGACTCGTCCCTGGGAGATCCTGGAGGAGGAGGTCCTGGGGCAACTGCAGGGGTCATGGCGCCATAAAACGTGTCATTTGTGGCATTTTGCAGTGGGAGGCTGGACCACAATGACACAGTTTACAGCGAATTACGTCATCACGGTACCTCCTTGAGTCAATCACTTCATCAAATATGTGGCCGTGATTCGGAAGGGTTGTCACTGGACATCTGGGAGAATATGCCACTATGTTTTAAATATGCAATTATTGCCTTTTGCAAGTTTTACGACATGCTGCATAGTGTTATAGGTTACCTGCTGAGAAACGCGTTGTTGTGTGGATTGCTGTATTTTTTATTTTATATCCTACCCTGTGCACTTTTTTGTAGTATTTGTCACTTTGCCATCATCGGTATTTTAAAACAGTAAATATTTTTTATAAATAATATATTTTAATTTCATAAATGGCAATATGCCTTTTTATTTTGCCCTTGTTTATTTATTTCTAAAAATAAATAAATAAATCAGATTAAAAACCCTTTGAATTCAAAATACACAATTGTGAATACTTCACCAATCTGTAACTGAAACATTTTTTAAATAACTGTACAAAACAAACATTAATTTTACTTAAAAGATGTGAGTGCACCTGCACCATTGAGTAGTCATTTTATGCACAACTTGCAGTGTTTGAGTTCTATATCACTTCTTTCTCACACTTTTTAATCACTTAAACATTTCCACCATATTTTTTTTCTTTACTTCTTTTCAGCTATTTTTGAAACAAGGTTGAACATTTCTTCTCTTCCTGGCTGCAAAATTTGGGGCCACATCTGCATATACAGTATGTCCATTGGTGGTCTTGTTTTCTAATAAATAGAGATGAAGGCAGTGGCATCACTGGGGTTGGTGTCACCCAGTGCGCCTACTCACCCTGACACCGTCTGTGTACTCCCATGTGCATGCCGAAGGCTTACGTGCTCGTGGAAGGTGGCGTGGTCTCATGTCCATGAAGCCACACTCACGTTTGTATGACAGTTTGTGGGAGTGATGGTGCATCACTCCCCCAATCTCGTCACGCCGGGGGGACTTGTCCAGGGCTCCGGGAACTGCATACACGCATCACTCATCACCGGTATCACAGCTGCTTGGTGACACCATCTGAGTGGTGACACCAAAATAGAGCAGCTCTGATATTTTGGAGTCGTCCTCCCAGATGACGTTAGCCAGTGTGGCCCACACCACCCTAGTGACGCCAGTGGATGGAGGGACCGTTGTAAGAACAGAGGGCCTGATTCAGCATGGATTGTAATTGCAACCGCGTACGCAGATCGGCCCATGGTGCATATTGCGTGCTTGTGAGCACCGACAGCATTCCGATTGCACTGCGATCACGCACGCAGAGAGAAGGCCATCGCAGAGTGAGTGACAAGATGTCAGCATTTGGGGGTGGTAACGGAGGAGTGGTCGGAGAGGAGAAATGCAGGCATGCCTGTCCATTTGAACTCAGTTGCATGGGCGTGCATAAATTAGCCACTGCGACGGCATACGCAGCTTGTGTACTCACTGCGTGCGACGAGAGTTGCAATTTCTGAGACAGGTCAGAGCTGCTGTAACTGTGCGTGAGGGTCCGATGTTACCGATGCGTACATAGGTCTGCAAGGTGCTACGGATGTGAGAAAGCGGTAGTGGGCGTCTCTATGCTGGCTGAGCGGTTGCAAACATTAGAATATTTTTGCAGCAGAACTGCATGTGACTACGCAGCCACATTTGCAATAGCGATCCATGCTGAATCAGGCCGAGAGGTGTAGGGACTATTGGAGGGGACAGCAATAGAGAGACTGTTGGAGGGACAGCGATAGAGGAACTGTTGGATTGACTGTGATGCAGGGACTATTGGTAAGATAGGGATGAAGTGTCAATGATATAAAATAAGGCTGAAGATGATTACACCTGAGTCTCAGGATGTAACGCATCATACTAGACATCATTTGTGGCACCGGAACGCATCAAACTAGACATCACTTGTGGCACAACTGCATAAGCAAAGTGCATCTGATTATAATTAGTTGTATGAAAGGGAGAGAGGGGATTGGGTCATAGTACATACAAGATCGCATTCTAATGGCCTATTAATGGCCACCATTGAATTTCACATTTGAAACATAAGGCATAGACAAGTGCATCCTATGGCCAGGAAAATTATAAGAGCGACCCATAATTCATTACAATTAACCCATATTCCTTTATTCTTAGCATGAAAATAAATACATAATAATCTACATTTTTTATAAAAATTCCAGGGTGGACAATCAGATCAAAATGACCACACCCCTTTTACCACCTTAAGTAGGGACTATTGCAGAGGGCACTGCCCGCCACTAGAGATACATTTATTTAAAGTAGTTTGCTACATTTGTATACTTTACAAATCTGGACATATAAGACAGCCGGGGCATTGTTCACATATGAGCTGTTAACTGCAGCAATAAACTAGAAATGTGCTTTTATTTTCTAAAGTGCAGTAGGAAAGGTCTGCCTAGGGCTCGGCAGTCACTTTGGGGGCCGGCTGCAGGCTAGAATCCCAAGTAGGTAGTCAGAATTATGCAGATTACTAAATTAGTCCCTGGCCTTTGGTTGGCCTGTGTGCCAACCATGCTGCAGTTCTGCTTCATGGTGGTTGGATCGGGATGTAGATAACAGACCGGCGGATGGCATACCGCTGGTCTGAATCCCGATGCTAGAAGTCCAACACGGAACTTAAGATAGGAGGCGAAATACCGACATCTATCTTAATCCCGATGCCGGAACACAGACAGATGCCAGCCCGAACCAGATAAATCCGGGGCGTTTTAGCTATTAGCCGCTAGGGAGGAGGGTTAGGTTTAGGTACCATAGTGGGGTTAGTGTTAGGTTTTGTAGGGGGGAGGTTAGGGTTAGGCACCGCTAGGGAGGAGAGTTAGGGTTAGGCACCACTGGAAGGGTTAGGGTTAGGCATTAAGGGGGGAGGGGTAGGTTTAGGCATCAAGGGGGGAGACTTAGGTTTAGGCACTAATGGGGAGGGTTAGGGGGCGGGGTGGGGAGGGTTAGGGTTAGGCTACAAGAATGGAGGGTTAGGGGGGGAAGGGAGGAGGGTAAGCATACTTACTCGACCCCTGCTGGGATACCATCCACCGGGATTCCGCTGTCGGTATTTTGACAGGAGGCATCCTGACAGCCAGTATTACATACTCATTCCATTGGTTCCCCCTCAAGACCAGCCACCAATCACAATGCAGCAGATGGAAGTTCTGGACTACACACAGGTCACCACTGGTTCTCTATGCAATTAAATTCTGCTTGATCCTTCTCTGATAAGCTATTACTTTACTGTTACTTTATATGTGTCCATTTCATAACTGGAGAGTTGCCACATTTACTGCCATATGCTAATGCCAGTTTTCGTAGGGCTAATGTGAGAATCCATGCGCTCACTGTTAATCCGTTCACAGTCTCAAAACCGTTGTCATTAGTATCGCCACTTGCACCAGCCCCATGTTAGGTGCAAGAACGCCATCTGAACAGACTTCCCTCCTCCATATGCACGACTCAGGTTAGCATGGAACTTTAGCAGCACTTCCATGACACAGTTACATGTGATTGTGATAGCATGTTTAACGCCCAGTTCCCACCCCCGAAACACCCATTCCACGCAAATAGAGAACCGTCCAAGATCCGTCCTACTCAAAATCGCCCAGAGATACACAAGAATGTATATATTCTCTTCTGCGCATGCGCTGTGTGCTAAAAACTCACCACTTTTATCCATGAAAAGAGATGTATACCATTCAGAATGAGCCCCACTATCTAGCCTCTGTGTAAGCTGAGGCTTACTCGATCGATGGTCGCGATGATCAAGATGGTGATCCCAGGCTGCAACCACGGTCGCAGCGCTGGGATCGCAGATGCTGACAGGAAGCGTGGCTCCACTTCAGACACATCCTGCAGCATTTGAATTTTAGTAGGACTGAATTGAAAAACCCCTTGTGCATGGCTTTGCAATTCCTTCCACTGCTGATCAGCCCCCATACTCCCCAGGACTCTTTTTATTAATTGTAGATATATTGTACAATTTTGTTTATTTTTATTATATCACAGTTATGCATTTCTTCTCTTTTGGAGTGTGTTTACAAGTTTTATCCATGTTTTTAATTTTGTGTTTAGAATAAATGCTTAGCTTATTATACAGAGCATCCGGAAAGTATTCACAACGCTTCACTTTTTCCACATTTTGTTATGTTACGGCCTAATTCCAAAATGAAATAAATTCATTTTTGTCCTCAAAATTCTACACACAATACCCCATAATGACAATGTGGAAAAAGTTTTTTTTGAGATTGTTGCAAATTTACTCAATACTTTGTTGATGCACCTTTGGCAGCAATTGCAGCCTCAATTCTTTTTGAATATGATGCCACAAGCTTGGCACACCTATCTTTGGGCAGTTTCGCCCAATCCTCTTTGCAACACCTCTCAAGCTCCATCAGGTTGGATGGGAAGCGTCGGTGCACCACCACTTTCAGATTTTTCCAGAGATGTTCACTCGGATTCAAGTCTGGGCTCTGGCTGGGCCACTCAAGGACATTCACAGAGTTGTCCTGAAGCCACTCCTTTGATATCTTGGCTGTACGCTTAGGGTCATTGTCCTGCTGAAAGATGAACCGCCGCCCCAGTCTGAGGTCAAGAGCACTCTGGAGCAGGTTTTCATCCAGGATGTCTCTGTACATTATTGCATTCATCTTTCCCTCTATCCTGACTAGTCTCCCAGTTCCTGCCGCTGAAAAACATCCCCACAGCATGATGCTGCCACCACCATGCTTCACTGTAGGGACGGTATTGGCCTGGTGATGAGCGGTGCCTGGTTTCTTCCAAACATAACGCTTGGCATTCACGCCAAAGAGTTCAATCTTTGTCTCATCAGACCAGAGAATTTTGTTTCTCATGGTCTGAGAGTCCTTCAGGTGCATTTTGGTAAACTCCAGATGGGCTGCCATGTGCTTTTTACTAAGGAGTGGCTTCAGTCTGGCCACTCAACCATACAAGCCTGATTGGTGGATTGCTGCAGAGATGGTTGTCCTTCTGGAAGGTTCTCCTCTCTCCACAGAGGAATGCTGTAGCTCTGACAGAGTGACCATCTGTCAGAGCTACAGCATTTGGTCTCCTCCCTGACTAGGGCCCTTCTCCCCCGTTCGCTCAGTTTAGACGGCCTGCCAACTCTAGGAAGAGTCCTGGTGGTTCCGAACTTCTTCCATTTATGGATGATGGAGACCACTGTGCTCATTGGGACTGTCAAAGCAGCAGATATTTTTCTGTACCCTTCCCCAGATTTGTGCCTCGAGACAATCCTGTCTTGGAGGTCTACAGACAATTCCTTGGACTTCATGCTTGGTTCGTGATCTGACATGCACTGTCAAGTATGGGACCTTATATAGACAGGTGTATGCTTTTCAAAATCATGTCCAATCAACTGAATTTACCACAGGTGGACTCCAATTAAGCTGTAGTAACATCTCAAGGATGATCAGTGAAAACAGGATGCACCTGAGCTCAATTTTGAGCTTCATGGCAAAGGCTGTGAATACTTATGTACATGTGATTTCTTTGGGGGTTTTTTTAAATAAATTTGCAAAAATCTCAAAAAAAGTTTTTACACGTTGTCATTATGGGGTATTGTGTGTAGAATTTTGAGGACAAAAATGAATTTATTCCATTTTGGAATAAGGCTGTAACATAACAAACTGTGGAAAAAGTGAAGCTCTGTGAATACTTTCCGGATGCACTGTATATACTTATATTATACACCAGACTTTGTTTAATTAAATTCACAGACACAGGTCAGCGCTGTTCGTTTGTTTTTGTTTCTTTAAGTCCCCCTCTGTGACTCTCCACTTCTTGACCTGCGTTAGTGGTTTCAAAGCCACAAAGCAGCAAGTTGTGTTACAGCAGCAGCGTGGGGGTAGTGCAGGCTTGCCTACCCTCCCGAATTGGCCGGGAGCCTCCTGATTTTCGAGTGCCGCTCCCGGCCCCCTGGAAAGGCAGACAAGCCTCCCGGAAGCCGGCATCCCTCCCTATCCCCCGCAGAGTTAATATCAAAACCCCCGCAGCGGGGGGGGCCCGGTGGCGCGATTCGCGCTGAATTGCATCGACGTGGCCCCATCCCCTGCTTCACAATGCCAAAAATAACGGCATTGTGAAGAGGGGGCGGGGCCACAATCACGCGGCTCCGCCCCCAGCTCCGTCCCCAAATGTGATGTCATGGCTGGGCATGCCTCCTGCTGTTAGCCGACAATCAGCTCCCTCCCAGAAGGAGGGCACTGATTGTCGGCAAGTATGGGGTAGTGGTGTAGACTAGAACACTGATAGATGATCAGCAAATTGGGCACACTCAGAGCCGTAACTAGGGGTGCATAAGTGGTGTACAGTCGCACAGAACACAGTATCCTGTAGGCAGCACTGTTACAACCCCACGGCCCCTGCATCTGGCTAGCAGGGCGTATGGAACGGCAGTGCCACCCGGAGCATCCTTTGGACGCTCAACACATGACCACTGCAGCCTGTACAGCCTCCCAGAGCATCGGGCAGTGCTGTACTGCCCAGCGCTGGCAGCCTCGCCTCCTCATCGTGACATCATTCCGTCAGGCGACGTGGCTGGCACAGGGCCCAGTGCCGGCCTGTTACGGCATTGGGTATACTGCTTTACTGGTCTCTTAACTGATGAATGGTGTTAGGGACAGCAGATATTTTGGGGAGAAAGTTTTGAATAGTCTTTATTTGTATTCTCTGAGTCCAGTTGATGAAAAGTTCCCTATAAATAAATATGTATAAAATTCAACAGCCACACATTGCAAAAATATTTATTTACTATTTTATCTTCATATAATTGCACACTCAGCAAGCCGAATGATATTTGTCTTATAAGAGTATTTTATAATGTAGACATTTCCAAAATTAAAAAAAAAAATATGGCACTGCAGTGGGGTACTCCTATGGCAGGGCCGTAACAAGGGGTGTGCGACCGGCAGCGGCGGCATCGCACAGAGGGTCTGATTCAAAGATGGATGCAGTTCGCATTTTGGAGACCCTGGCTTCGACTCTCACTCTGTCAGAACAGAGGTCGGCAACGCCCCCAATCGGCCGCATCTTGTCAATCAGGCTGCGGCTCAGGGGGCACAATGCAGCCCGTTTCGCTGCAGCAGTAGCAAGGGCTGCAGGGCAGCGGTAGCAGCACAAGCACATGCCCCTAGTTACGACCCTGTCATCACTTATGGGTGCTCAACCCCTCGTGCAAAAAAAAAAACTGATGATGATCGGTTGAGTGCATCTAAATCTCTCCCACTGAAACTATTACTGTAGTGTCGCTGTGATCTATTCAGATTATTACATTGTAATTGGTCCACAACACGAATGTAGATTCCCAGTTGATCTTTTAAAGGGGAAGGTAACGGAGGTTTGTACTGTATTTATTTTTAATTTAGGGGGTGATAAAGTACTGGACTTCCGTTATTGCAAACATGCAAATGCAGCAGGAGGTCGCAGGCTGGGATAACCATCACGACTATTAGTCGTGATAGTGGATGGTGCAGGGCCGCCGGCCAGCTCAGTAAGCCTGCGAGGCCAGGAAAATGCATCTGTGGAGCGCAGCCCCTGGCCTTGCCACTCCCGGAAAACGGGGTGGGTATGCCCCAGTTTTCAGGAACGCTGGTCGTCCCCGCCCCAGCACTGTCCCTTAAATGCCTCTGCCTGTCAATCATTCGCACATTCGCAGAATGGGTCCTGCGCATACTTGCCGACAAACTGGCTGCCTCTTCTGGGAGGAGGCATCCAGCTCAGCACTGCAGTGGGGGGGAAAGGGGGCGTGACCCGTTTTGGGGCGGAACAGGGGGCGTGGCCATATAGTCATGTCATCGCGGCCCCGCCCCCGCATCACAACGCATAGATTATCGTCGTTGTGTAGCCGGGGGCGGGGCCACAATGACGCAATTCAGCGCTAGTCACGTCATCAGCTCCCCTGACCCAGCCACTTTGACCAGGTAAGTGGTGACGCCGGCAGGGGGGGGAGCAGACGCAAGCAGGGGGTGAAGGCAGGCTGCGCCGGCCGGGAGACTTGCCCCCTCTTCCGGGGGGTCAGGAGCGACACCCGATTTTCGGGAGGCTCCCGACCATTTCGGGAGGGTAGGCAGGTATGATCCTGCGCACACCCAGATTCCTGATAGATGGGAATCTGCGTGCAGAATTGCACATACATTTCCGTCTGGTTTTAAGTTCCTTTTACATGTAAACGTGACTGTATTTTTTATTAATAACACTGTTCAGACATTTGATGGACTATTGTATATGACTCGTGTACTGTAACGTTAGCATTTACTACTAGAACTGTCAGGCCACATATCCTGGGGTAATCCAGGTGCATATACTACTGTTCTTTCCTGGAGTAAACAGGCACATAAGTTACCTTTTGTGAAGGGATGCAGTTCAATTACCGGTGTCCGGAATGCCGACTGACGGAATCCCGACGCTGGAAGCCCGAACTGGTTCTAAAGAAAGACATCTAAATCCCGACGCCTATCTTTAGCCATATGCCGAAATCCCGACGGCTAGCATCCCGAACAAATCGTAGCATGTAGTCGCGGGGGGGAGAGGTTTGGTTTAGACACCCCTGGGGGGAATTAGGGTTAGGCACCCCCCGGGGAGGGTTAGGGTTAGGCTAGGGGAACAGGGGGTTAGGGTTAGGCACCACCGGGGGAGATTAGGCCAGGCTTGCCTACCCTCACGATTTGGTCGGGAGCCTCCCGAATATCGGTCCCGACCCCCCGGAAAGGCAGGCAAGCCCCCCGGCTGCCACCTACCCCCCGGACTTCTAGTAAAAAAAAACCTGAAGCGGGGGGAGCCCGATGACACGATTTGCGCTGAATCGCGTCATCGTGGCTCCGCCCCCTGCTTCACAGTACCTTTTTTTCAGCATTGTGAAGAGGGGGCGGGGCCACACCATCCCCCCTCCCAGCTCCCTCTTACCTGTCAGCAAAGCAGCCCAAACCAAACTGCTGTGTGCTGGGCTGCAATGGAAAACTGCTGTAAAAAGGGGAGCGATTGTCCTGATTGTGCCCCGTCTGTATTTGCACTGGGCAGAGGGGCTCACAGTGCCCCCCTCCCCACCGCATTGCAACAATTTTTCCCCCTAAGGGGGCGTGGCCACGCCACCCAATTAGGCCATGACCCCTTCATCCTGGCCCGGGGCAGCTCTTAACGCCCCTGGTCACCCCCCCCCTCCCCCCAGCTTCTGAAAATCATAACTATGGGTAGTAATGCTTTAACATGTCTATTTTATTTTTACAGTACAAAATATTAAAGTTATATACCACAAAGTGCAATGGACATGAACAAGGATCAGACCAACCAGATCCAGGAGGAACATGTGTGTTAGGCCCTGACTAGCCAAGGGGCCCTCTGCCTGCCAATGATCCTGGGTCTTCTAGGGGTACACCACTAGTAACAGACCCCATCAGATCTTCCAGCAGCCCTTCATTCATTTGTGAACTCGGCTATCTCTATATTCACTACATTTTCTATATTCTCTGTAGATCCATCATTAATCGTTATTAATAGTGTACATTAGATAATATTCATCTGTAGCTGGCTTATTGTAGTTATAAGAATAGGCAGTATATACTGTACTATACATTTTATTTCCAGTTTTCAGTTTAGAAACTCTTGAACACAGCTGCATATTCATAGATGATCAATGCTGGACAAGGGTTTCATATAGATGTCGCTATATGTATTGGCAGAGTTTGGCAGAGTATACAGAGGAGCTGGAGTAATGAGTGCAGTGGGTGTGCGCATGGAGGTTAGTCCACATAGCAGACAGTTTAACTAGGTCCTTGGTTAATAACCAGGTGGAAATATGTGGCGTAGGACACACGGTTAAACCCAGGTACCGACTGTAGATGGTGTGTCAGATGATGCTTGGAGCATATAGGGTATGATGGGCATTGTAGTGCTCCAGGTGGTATGGGCACATATACCTATGGGCATATAGCATAATGCTAAAGCAGCAGAGCCGGATTAAGGGAAAGACGACAACAGTGGTGGTTGCCCCGTGCCCCCCACACACAGAGGTGCCCCCACACAAGGTTGATGTGACCCTGCTGAGAACTCTCCAAAAATATATACTGGTAGGTTAATTGGCTTCAACAAAAATTAACCCTTGTGTGTATGTGTGTGAGCATGTGGTAGGGAGTATAGAGTGTAAGCTCCACTGGGGCAGGGACTGATGTGAATGGACAAATATTCTCTGTAAAGCGCTGTGGAATATGTGTGTGTGCTATATAAATAACTGGTAATAATAATAATTATAATAACAGGTGTCCTGCGGCACCTGTTCCCGGGTGGAGGCTCAGCAACCACCGGCGGGCTGTTCTACTGCACGCAGCGCAGAGTGGCTCCTGAGTCCCCACATCAGCGTCAAGTGACACATGTCTGTGACGCTGAGGAGGGGATGCAGGAGCAGCTCTGCAGGGACATCAGGTGAGTTATCAGCGGCTGCGATGGAGCAGTAGGCGCCATGTGGCTTGGGGGGCTCAGGCGTGGGTAGGCTCCATGTGGGGTTTTCTAGGTGGGGAGAGGGAGCATCTAGTGTGGAGATATCGTGGGTTGGAGGTGGATGGTACGCACTGTGTGACGTGGAGGAGGCCCCCACAACTTAGTTGCTCTGGGGCCCCCACAAGCCTTAATCCGTCCCTGCTTACAGTCATGATACAGGGGTTCTCTGTCCACCCTATAGAAGAGTAACTCAGGCATAAGTCCAAATACATAGGACGTCACAGAAGAAAGACGTGCAAACCTCCAGGTAGAGAGCTGCTGGGTTCTAGTTCCCGGCGGCTGCCGGGCTGCGGACAAAGGGCCTGATTCATTACGGATCGCTAGTGCGATTGCAGCTGCGATTACGCACTCAGACCCGCTGCGAAAATATGCTAATGTCTGCAATCGCAATGTCGTCGCAGGCCAATATAAAAGACGCCCACTTCCGCTTACATCTGTAATACTGCAAAACCATTGGTACCATTAGGTAACATCGGGCCCTCACGCACAATTGCACAAGGTCAGACCCTGCTCAGAATTTGCTAACCTCGTCGCACACAGTGAGTACTCAAGCTGCGTATGCCATCACAGTGGCTAATTTATGCACACTCATGTAATGGCGTTCAAACGCGCTAACACGCCTGCGTTTCACCGACCCCTCTGTCACCACTCCCAAACGCTTGTTTCCTGTCAATCACTCTGCGATGGGTCTGCGTAGTCTCTGCGATCGCAATGGAGCATTCGCGCACGGACATTGCGATGCATACGCAACAATCGGCCGTCTGCATGCATTATCTCAATAGCGACCCGTAATGAATCAGGCCCAAAGGCTGCGCAGAGCGCTCATTTCTAACAATATGTACATACTTTGTAATTATTTACTTACTGGTAATAAAAGACACTAGAAATAGAAAGTGCTACTCAATTTGCTGCCTACCTGGCAAACATTTAAAGAAAGTTTTAGAATGTTTTTTTGAAAGTATCAGCACCACTATGCGAAGTCTTCATGAATCAATTGTTCAGCAACAGCTTGTAAAACAAAAACATTAATAATCACATTTTTTATAAATGTGGATATTTTATATATTTGTGCATTTTGAGTTATAAACTGTTTTTTTTTACTCATGTTAAAGAGTTTCAGCTTTAGAGGCCTCATTTACTGATGGGTGACAATTCTGCCTCAAAAAAAGTGTACATGTGCTTGTACAGTATGGTCAGTCACTGGCACCTCTAGTTTTGGCTTTCATGCACAATACAATGTAATGACGTGTCATATACACTAGAGAATAGATTCTTGACAGTGTTATTAAATAAATGTGAATCACATTTTCTATATAAAATGTAATGAAATACCAACACTCCTCATAAATCCATTGGGAATCTTCTGCAGTAGTACAAATGGAAATGACAAGGTAACTGAAAAGCACAACTTTCTATAATATAACCTTGATGCCGATTAATGAAGTACCATCAGCTGGAGGGGGTCAATAATCAAACAGCCAATCAGTAGCGGTTAGATATCATAATCATCATAACGTCCTTATATCAGGCCGCCAGGACTCGCAAACGATTCCCCTCCTAATCCCCATGGGAACACCTACCGTCTGGGGCCAGCCCCACTGACATCACTAATGATGTCAGTGGGAGTGCTTTTGGCTCTGATAGAGCCAAAAGCACTCCAGGGCTTGCGGCAGCGAGACCCTACCGCAAGGGTCTCGTCGCAAGCCCGATGGTCGCGATGGTCTTGACCATCTCGACCATCATTTTGGCCGCTCGCTATAGCTGTGGGTGGTCACCCACAGCTATGCGAGCGGCCAGGAGGCCGCTCCAAAAAGTAAGAGGGACGGCCCTGATTCAGAGCGAGCGCTCTGTCAGAGCGTCCGGCTCTGAATCAGGGCCACTGTTTCTTCACAGAATAGCAGGTGAAAAAAAGTGTAAAATATATATTTTGGGGTGCAGATGTCGGGAAACCACAAAGAACCCTTGGTGCACCCCCCCCCCCCCCAATGGACAATTCACACAAAAAAAAAAAATTCCAGGAACACCCCAAAAAACATCTTTGAAATTTGGGGTGAAAATGCAAAAAGTCGGGGTACAACTTCAAAAACTAGCGAAATAAGCTTCTGGGGGTGCTCTAAGAAGAGGCCAAATGTTTTGGGGATTGCAGGTGGTTGTATGACGGAGGAATTTCACTTTTCTAAAACTTCACTTTAGAGACATTAAAATATGCTAGCACCCATTTTCAAGTACCCCAAATTTGACATGACTACTTATTCTCACCAAATAATACTGCTTAATGCAGTGGTTCCCAAACTGTGCACCGTGGCACCCTGGGGTGCCTCGGGTCACTTGCAGGGGTGCCTCAGGTTGGTGGTCCAGCACCAAATCAAATCATTTATGGTCAATGTAATGTAAATATGTGGACAAACAGCAGGGCAGAACCTGAGGATGACAAGTCAGCACAATTTACTTTACTACATTTTTTTCTGAAATTCTCAATAACAATCTTTTGGCTTAGGGGTGCTGTGAAAACAATGCTGATACTCTATGGCGCCGTGATTAAAAAAAGTTTGGGAACCACTGGCTTAATGCCATTCTTCACCACTTTTGCAAGGACGCTAATAATAAGGATTTTAAACAACTTCAGTACCCCAATTAGTTTTATTAGGGCTATTGGAACACTTCTACATTGATCCCCAATGTTAGTGCATCTTTTTTGGGGGTACAGACTGATTTCCCCAATTCTGACAGTACTTTCCGTCTGTTCTGTAGTCACCGCTTGCCGTTTTCGCCTGTTTAGTAATTGAATACGGCGAAAAGCGGGGATGCGCACGACAAGTTTTCACGTCCAAATTTTTCCGTGGATGCAAAACTAATTGAATACAGCCCTATGATTTAATCTGGCCCTGGCGGTAAGGAGGTGCCTATATTTGTGCCATAAAAACTGATGTATGCCCAAATGTGAATGAGGCCCTAAGAGTGTAGCTGTGTCGGAAGGACCAGAGTGACCGTGTCAAACCAGATATGTGACAGTATTTATTATTACCAACATCTGAATGTTGCTTAACACTTTCAAATCATGGTAAATAACACCAATCTCTGTTTTCCCATAAAGCTGAACGATACAAGGTGTCAGATCTGACTAACCCTTATATAAGTACAGCACACATTTCTATTTACAGATGTGAAAAATAACTTCCATGGCTTTGCTAAGACTATCCTACTTGGCAGAAGAGGAAATTGTAAAGACAATACCAAATACTATTGGTGCATATTTATTGCATGGGTGCCGAAGTTAAATATCATTTAAAAAAAAAAAAAAACATGAGACTGCATAAAGGGATATAACACACAAACGAAAGACTACTGTAAATCAATATATCTAAACATAAGGGTGAGAAATCTGTGATGTCTGTCTGTGGTTTCTCTTTGGCCTCCACTAGATGGCGCACTATAAAGCTCTATTGAACTGTGCTTATTCCTTTTTGAATGTTGCTTCTTGTGTGTTTGGGAATTTAACCTTATAAGGATCCCTGCAGCCTTCTCCCAGACTGGCCGGATTCTTCTCATGTGAAAGCACAGCCTAGTCCCAGCAGTGCGGCCTTTTAAGGCATATAGTGGCTGGCTGTTTATTGTTCCTTAGGTGGCTGCCAGAGAAAGGAAGCGTTGGGGGAAGCAGACTCTTCTTTTGCCTGGAGGGGGGTGCGAGTAGAGCCATCTCTAGCAAACTGTTGCTAAATGTCCCAAGGAAAATCAGACTAACTCCTGCACCCTCCACCCAGTGTTTCTGTCTCACACACTCAACTTTATAGTTTTCAGAGCCAAAGCAACGTATCCTTTTGTCACACATCCAAAGAAAGCCTACTCAGATCAGGCTCTCAGAAGGTTTTTTCCACTAATTGTTAATTGTTAAGTGAACATGGCAGAAAAGCTGACAGCGACACACCCCTCTGCACAGATGCAAACTAAGGACAGCAATAGATAATAAGAAGTAAAAACTGTGACCTTGTGTCCTAGGAAGACTGATTGCTTCCCTGTCACTCACACTTTTACAAACTTCTTTTCCACAGTTTAAATCAACTTGTGGTTCTCTGTCTTCTGCAACTGCTGTTATGTTCTGCTACATCTCCTGTCCTTTTCTACTACATCTCCTGTAATTTTTTGCTACATCTCCTGTCATTTTCTGCTACATCTCCTGTCGTGCTGCTACATCTCCTGTCATTTTCTACTACATCTCCTGTCGTGCTGCTACATCTCCTGTCATTTTTTGCTACATCTCCTATCATGTTCTGCTACATCTCCTGTCATGTGCTGCTACATCTCCTGTCATGTGCTGCTACATCTCCTGTCATGTTCTGCTACGTCTCCTGTCATGTGCTGCTACATCTCCTGTCATGTGCTGCTACGTCTCCTGTCATGTGCTGCTACGTCTCCTGTCATGTTCTACTACCACTCCTGTCATGTGCTGCTACATCTCCTGTCATGTTCTGCTACATCTCCTGTCATGTGCTGCTACATCTCCTGTCATTTTCTGCTACATCTCCTATCATGTTCTGCTACGTCTCCTGTCATGTGCTGCTACGTCTCCTGTCATGTGCTGCTACGTCTCCTGTCATGTTCTACTACCACTCCTGTCATGTGCTGCTACATCTCCTGTTATGTGCTGCTACATCTCCTGTCGTGCTGCTACATCTCCTGTCATGTGCTGCTACATCTCCTGTCGTGTGCTGCTACATCTCCTGTTGTGTGCTGCTACATCTCCTGTCGTGTGCTGCTACATCTCCTGTTGTGTGCTGCTACATCTCCTGTCGTGCTGATACATCTCCTGTCATGTGCTGCTGCATCTCCTGTCATTTTCTGCTACATCTCCAGTCATGTGCTGCTACATCTCCTGTCATTTTCTGCTACATCTCCTATTCTGCGCTGCTACGTCTCCTGTCATGTGCTGCTACGTCTCCTGTCATGTGCTGCTACGTCTCCTGTCATGTGCTGCTACGTCTCCTGTCATGTGCTGCTACATCTCCTGTCATGTGCTGCTACGTCTCCTGTCATTTTTTGCTACATCTCCTATCATGTGCTGCTACATCTCCTGTCATGTGCTGCTACATCTCCTGTCATGTAATGCTACATCTCCTGTCATTTTCTGCTACATCTCCTATTATGCGCTGCTACGTCTCCTGTCATGTGCTGCTACATCTCCTGTCATGTTCTGCTACGTCTCCTGTCATGTGCTGCTACATCTCCTGTCATGTTCTGCTACGTCTCCTGTCATGTGCTGCTACGTCTCCTGTCATGTTCTACTACCACTCCTGTCATGTGCTGCTACATCTCCTGTCATGTGCTGCTACATCTCCTGTCATGTGCTGCTACATCTCCTGTCATTTTCTGCTACGTCTCCTGTCATGTGCTGCTAGGTCTCCTGTCATGTGCTGCTACGTCTCCTGTCATGTGCTGCTACGTCTCCTGTCATGTTCTACTACCACTCCTGTCATGTGCTGCTACATCTCCTGTTATGTGCTGCTACATCTCCTGTCGTGCTGCTACATCTCCTGTCATGTGCTGCTACATCTCCTGTTGTGTGCTGCTACATCTCCTGTCGTGCTGATACATCTCCTGTCGTGTGCTGCTACATCTCCTGTTGTGTGCTGCTACATCTCCTGTCGTGCTGATACATCTCCTGTCATGTGCTGCTGCATCTCCTGTCATTTTCTGCTACATCTCCTGTCATGTGCTGCTACATCTCCTGTCATTTTCTGCTACATCTCCTATTCTGCGCTGCTACGTCTCCTGTCATGTGCTGCTACGTCTCCTGTTATGTTCTGCTACGTCTCCTGTCATGTGCTGCTACGTCTCCTGTCATGTGCTGCTACGTCTCCTGTCATGTGCTGCTACATCTCCTGTCATGTGCTGCTACGTCTCCTGTCATTTTTTGCTACATCTCCTATCATGTGCTGCTACATCTCCTGTCATGTGCTGCTACATCTCCTGTCATGTAATGCTACATCTCCTGTCATTTTCTGCTACATCTCCTATTATGCGCTGCTACGTCTCCTGTCATGTGCTGCTACATCTCCTGTTATGTTCTGCTACGTCTCCTGTCATGTGCTGCTACGTCTCCTGTCATGTGCTGCTACGTCTCCTGTTATGTTCTGCTACGTCTCCTGTCATGTGCTGCTACATCTCCTGTCATGTGCTGCTACGTCTCCTGTCATGTGCTGCTACGTCTCCTGTCATGTGCTGCTACGTCTCCTGTCATTTTTTGCTACATCTCCTATCATGTGCTGCTACATCTCCTGTCATGTGCTGCTACATCTCCTGTCATGTAATGCTACATCTCCTGTCATTTTCTGCTACATCTCCTATTATGCGCTGCTACGTCTCCTGTCATGGGCTGCTACGTCTCCTGTTATGTGCTGCTACGTCTCCTGTCATGTGCTGCTACGTCTCCTGTCATGTTCTGCTACTACTCCTGTCATGTACTGCTACATCTCCTGTCATGTGCTGCTACATCTCCTGTCATGTGCTGCTACATCTCCTGTCATTTTCTACTACATCTCCTATTATGCGCTGCTACGTCTCCTGTCATGTGCTGCTACATCTCCTGTCATGTGCTGCTACATCTCCTGTCATTTTCTACTACATCTCCTATTATGCGCTGCTGCGTCTCCTGTCATGTGCTGCTACATCTCCTGTCATGTGCTGCTGCATCTCCTGTCATTTTCTGCTACATCTCCTATCATGTGCTGCTATGTCTTCTGTCATGTGCTGCTACGTCTCCTGTCATGTGCTGCTACGTCTCCTGTCATGTGCTGCTACGTCACCTGTCATGTGCTGCTACGTCTCCTGTCAGGTGCTGCTACGTCTCCTGTCATGTTCTGCTACGTCTCCTGTCATGTTCTGCTACGTCTCCTGTCATGTGCTGCTACGTCTTCTGTCATGTGCTGCTACGTCTCCTGTCGTGCTGTTATGTCTCCTGTCATGTGCTGCTACTACTCCTGACATGGTTCTGCTACATCTCCTGTCATGTGCTGCTGCATCTCCTGTAATTTTCTGCTACATCTCCTATCATGTGCTGCTACATCTCCTGTCATGTGCTGCTACGTCTCCTGTCATGTGCTGCTATGTCTCCTGTCATGGTTCTGCTACATCTCCTGTCATGTGCTGCTACATCTCCTGTTGTGCTGCTACATCTCCTGTCATGTTCTACTACATCTCCTGTTGTGCTGCTACGTCTGCTGTCATGTGCTGCTACGTCTCCTGTCATGTGCTGCTTACTACTCCTGTCATGTTCTGCTACATCTCCTGTCATGTTCTGCTACATCTCCTATTGTGCTGCTACATCTCCTTTCATTTTCTGAGAGACATCTCCTGTCATTTGCTGCTACATCTCCTGTCATGTGCTGCTACATCTCCTGTCATGTTCTGCTACATCTCCTGTCATGTGCTGCTACATCTCCTGTCATGTGCTGCTACATCTCCTGTTATGTGCTGCTACATCTCCTGTCGTGCTGCTACATCTCCTGTCATGTGCTGCTACATCTCCTGTCATGTTCTGCTACATCTCCTGTTGTGCTGCTACGTCACCTGTCATGTGCTGCTACGTCTCCTGTCATGTGCTGCTACTACTCCTGTCATGTTCTGCTACATCTCCTGTTGTGCTGCTACGTCTCCTGTCATTTGCTGCTACGTCTCCTGTCATTTGCTGCTACATCCCCTGTCATGTGCTGCTACATCTCCTGTCATGTTCTGCTGCATCTCCTCTCATGTTCTGCTACGTCTCCTGTCATGTGCTACTACATCTCCTGTCATGTGCTGCTACTTCTCCTGTCGTGCTGTTATGTCTCCTGTCATGTGCTGCTACTACTCCTGACATGGTTCTGCTACATCTCCTGTCATGTGCTGCTGCATCTCCTGTCATTTTCTGCTACGTCTCCTGTCATGTGCTGCTACGTCTCCTGTCATGTGCTGCTACTACTCCTGTCATGTGCTGCTACATCTCCTGTCATTTGCTGCTACATCTCCTGTCATGTTCTGCTACATCTCCTGTCATGTGCTGCTACGTCTCCTGTCATGTGCTGCTACGTCTCCTATCATGTGCTGCTACGTCTCCTGTCGTGCTGCTACGTCCCTTGTCATGTGCTGCTACGTCCCCTGTCATGTTCTGCTACATCTCCTGTCATGTTCTGCTACATCTCCTGTCATGTTCTGCTACATCTCCTGCCATGTGCTGCTACATCTCCTGTCATGTTCTGCTACATCTCCTGTCATGTTCTGCTACATCTCCTGTCATGTTCTGCTACATCTCCTGTCATGTGCTGCTAGTAATCAGTTGGCATGAAAGGCGGCCTGCATTAGTTGAGCGAAGGGGACGAACAGGAGAGTGGAGGGAGATAAGGTCAGAGATGTAAATGGGAGAGGAATGGGTGAGGGCTTTGTAAGCGAGTGTGAGAGCCTTGAATTGGCTTCTAAAAGGGAAGGGGAGCCAGTGGAGGGCTTGTAGGAGAGGAGAGGAAGATGAGTCGAGCAGCAGCATTGAGGATAGACTGGAGAGGAGAGAGATGGGAGTTGGAGAAGCCAGATTGGAGAAGGTTACAATAGTCCAATCTGGATATGATCAGTGACTGTATGAGGGTTTTGGTGGCATTCTGGGTGAGAATGGGTCTAATCTTGGAAATATTTTTGAGATGGAAATGACAGGACTGTGAGAGGCTCTGGATATGTGGTTTGTAGGAAAGGGAGGCGTACAGGATAACTCCAAGACAGCGCACTTTGGGGCTACATCTCCTATCATGTGCTGCTACATCTCCTATCATGTGCTGCTACATCTCCTGTCATGTGCTGCTACATCTCCTGTCATGTGCTGCTACATCTCCTGTCATGTGCTGCCACTACTCCTGTCATGTGCTGCTACATCTCCTGTCATGTGCTGCCACTACTCCTGTCATGTGCTGCTACATCTCCTGTCATGTGCTGCTACATCTCCTGTCATGTTCTGCTACTACTCCTGTTATGTTCTGCTACGTCTCCTGTCATGTGCTGCTACGTCTCCTGTCATGTGCTGCTACGTCTCCTGTCATTTTCTACTACATCTCCTATTATGCGCTGCTACGTCTCCTGTCATGTGCTGCTACATCTCCTGTCATGTGCTGCTGCATCTCCTGTCATTTTCTGCTACATCTCCTATCATGTGCTGCTACGTCTTCTGTCATGTGCTGCTACGTCTCCTGTCATGTGCTGCTACATCTCCTGTCATGTTCTGCTAGATCTCCTGTTGTGCTGCTACGTCACCTGTCATGTGCTGCTACGTCACCTGTCATGTGCTGCTACGTCTCCTGTCATGTGCTGCTACTATTCCTGTCATGTTCTGCTACATCTCCTGTCATGTTCTGCTACGTCTCCTGTCATGTGCTGCTACGTCTCCTGTCATGTGCTGCTACGTCTCCTGTCGTGCTCTTATGTCTCCTGTCATGTGCTGCTACTACTCCTGATATGGTTCTGCTACATCTCCTGTCATGTGCTGCTGCATCTCCTGTCATTTTTTGCTACTACTCCTGTCATGTGCTGCTACATCTTCTGTCATGTGCTGCTCCGTCTCCTGTCATGTGCTGCTACGTCTCCTGTCATGTGCTGCTACGTCTCCTGTCATGTGCTGCCACTACTCCTGTTATGTGCTGCTACATCTCCTGTCGTGCTGCTACATCTCCTGTCATGTGCTGCTACATCTCCTGTCATGTTCTGCTACATCTCCTGTCATGTGCTGCTACATCTCCTGTCATGTGCTGCTACATCTCCTGTCATGTGCTGCCACTACTCCTGTCATGTGCTGCTACATCTCCTGTCATGTGCTGCCACTACTCCTGTCATGTGCTGCTACATCTCCTGTCATGTGCTGCTACATCTCCTGTCATGTTCTGCTACTACTCCTGTTATGTTCTGCTACTACTCCTGTTATGTTCTGCTACGTCTCCTGTCATGTGCTGCTACGTCTCCTGTCATTTTCTACTACATCTCCTATTATGCGCTGCTACGTCTCCTGTCATGTGCTGCTACATCTCCTGTCGTGCTCTTATGTCTCCTGTCATGTGCTGCTACTACTCCTGATATGGTTCTGCTACATCTCCTGTCATGTGCTGCTGCATCTCCTGTCATTTTTTGCTACATCTTCTATCATGTTCTGCTACATCTCCTGTCATGTGCTGCTACATCTCCTGTCATGTGCTGCTACATCTCCTGTCATGTTCTGCTACTACTCCTGTCATGTGCTGCTACATCTTCTGTCATGTGCTGCTCCGTCTCCTGTCATGTGCTGCTACGTCTCCTGTCATGTGCTGCTACGTCTCCTGTCATGTGCTGCCACTACTCCTGTTATGTGCTGCTACATCTCCTGTCGTGCTGCTACATCTCCTGTCATGTGCTGCTACATCTCCTGTCATGTTCTGCTACATCTCCTGTTGTGCTGCTACGTCACCTGTCATGTGCTGCTACGTCTCCTGTCATGTGCTGCTACTACTCCTGTCATGTTCTGCTACATCTCCTGTTGTGCTGCTACGTCTCCTGTCATTTGCTGCTACGTCTCCTGTCATTTGCTGCTACATCCCCTGTCATGTGCTGCTACATCTCCTGTCATGTTCTGCTGCATCTCCTCTCATGTTCTGCTACGTCTCCTGTCATGTGCTACTACATCTCCTGTCATGTGCTGCTACTTCTCCTGTCGTGCTGTTATGTCTCCTGTCATGTGCTGCTACTACTCCTGACATGGTTCTGCTACATCTCCTGTCATGTGCTGCTGCATCTCCTGTCATTTTCTGCTACGTCTCCTGTCATGTGCTGCTACGTCTCCTGTCATGTGCTGCTACTACTCCTGTCATGTGCTGCTACATCTCCTGTCATTTGCTGCTACATCTCCTGTCATGTTCTGCTACATCTCCTGTCATGTGCTGCTACGTCTCCTGTCATGTGCTGCTACGTCTCCTATCATGTGCTGCTACGTCTCCTGTCGTGCTGCTACGTCTCCTGTCGTTCTGCTACGTCCCTTGTCATGTGCTGCTACGTCCCCTGTCATGTTCTGCTACATCTCCTGTCATGTTCTGCTACATCTCCTGTCATGTTCTGCTACATCTCCTGCCATGTGCTGCTACATCTCCTGTCATGTTCTGCTACATCTCCTGTCATGTTCTGCTACATCTCCTGTCATGTTCTGCTACATCTCCTGTCATGTGCTGCTAGTAATCAGTTGGCATGAAAGGCGGCCTGCATTAGTTGAGCGAAGGGGACGAACAGGAGAGTGGAGGGAGATAAGGTCAGAGATGTAAATGGGAGAGGAATGGGTGAGGGCTTTGTAAGCGAGTGTGAGAGCCTTGAATTGGCTTCTAAAAGGGAAGGGGAGCCAGTGGAGGGCTTGTAGGAGAGGAGAGGAAGATGAGTCGAGCAGCAGCATTGAGGATAGACTGGAGAGGAGAGAGATGGGAGTTGGAGAAGCCAGATTGGAGAAGGTTACAATAGTCCAATCTGGATATGATCAGTGACTGTATGAGGGTTTTGGTGGCATTCTGGGTGAGAATGGGTCTAATCTTGGAAATATTTTTGAGATGGAAATGACAGGACTGTGAGAGGCTCTGGATATGTGGTTTGTAGGAAAGGGAGGCGTACAGGATAACTCCAAGACAGCGCACTTTGGGGCTACATCTCCTATCATGTGCTGCTACATCTCCTATCATGTGCTGCTACATCTCCTGTCATGTGCTGCTACATCTCCTGTCATGTGCTGCTACATCTCCTGTCATGTGCTGCCACTACTCCTGTCATGTGCTGCTACATCTCCTGTCATGTGCTGCCACTACTCCTGTCATGTGCTGCTACATCTCCTGTCATGTGCTGCTACATCTCCTGTCATGTTCTGCTACTACTCCTGTTATGTTCTGCTACGTCTCCTGTCATGTGCTGCTACGTCTCCTGTCATGTGCTGCTACGTCTCCTGTCATTTTCTACTACATCTCCTATTATGCGCTGCTACGTCTCCTGTCATGTGCTGCTACATCTCCTGTCATGTGCTGCTGCATCTCCTGTCATTTTCTGCTACATCTCCTATCATGTGCTGCTACGTCTTCTGTCATGTGCTGCTACGTCTCCTGTCATGTGCTGCTACATCTCCTGTCATGTTCTGCTAGATCTCCTGTTGTGCTGCTACGTCACCTGTCATGTGCTGCTACGTCACCTGTCATGTGCTGCTACGTCTCCTGTCATGTGCTGCTACTATTCCTGTCATGTTCTGCTACATCTCCTGTCATGTTCTGCTACGTCTCCTGTCATGTGCTGCTACGTCTCCTGTCATGTGCTGCTACGTCTCCTGTCGTGCTCTTATGTCTCCTGTCATGTGCTGCTACTACTCCTGATATGGTTCTGCTACATCTCCTGTCATGTGCTGCTGCATCTCCTGTCATTTTTTGCTACATCTTCTATCATGTTCTGCTACATCTCCTGTCATGTGCTGCTACATCTCCTGTCATGTGCTGCTACATCTCCTGTCATGTTCTGCTACTACTCCTGTCATGTGCTGCTACATCTTCTGTCATGTGCTGCTCCGTCTCCTGTCATGTGCTGCTACGTCTCCTGTCATGTGCTGCTACGTCTCCTGTCATGTGCTGCCACTACTCCTGTCATGTGCTGCTACATCTCCTGTCATGTTCTGCTACATCTCCTGTCATGTGCTGCCACTACTCCTGTCATGTGCTGCCACTACTCCTGTCATGTGCTGCTACAACTCCTGTCATGTGCTGCTACATCTCCTGTCATGTGCTGCTACGTCACCTGTCATGTGCTGCTACCTCTCCTGTCATGTTCTGCTACGTCTCCTGTCATGTTCTCCTGCATCTCCTGTCATGTTCTGCAGCATCTCCTGTCATGTGCTGCTACTACTCCTGATATGGTTCTGCTACATCTCCTGTCATGTGCTGCTGCATCTCCTGTCATTTTTTGCTACATCTCCTAACATGTTCTGCTACATCTCCTGTCATGTGCTGCTACATCTCCTGTCATGTGCTGCTACTACTCCTGTCATGTGCTGCTACGTCTCCTGTCATGTGCTGCTACGTCTCCTGTCATGTGCTGCTACGTCTCCTGTCATGTGCTGCTACGTCTCCTGTCGTGCTCTTATGTCTCCTGTCATGTGCTGCTACTACTCTTGATATGGTTCTGCTACATCTCCTGTCATGTGCTGCTGCATCTCCTGTCATTTTTTGCTACATCTCCTAACATGTTCTGCTACATCTCCTGTCATGTGCTGCTACATCTCCTGTCATGTGCTGCTACTACTCCTGTCATGTGCTGCTACATCTTCTGTCATGTTCTGCTACATCTACTGTCATGTGCTGCTCCGTCTCCTGTCATGTGCTGCTACGTCTCCTGTCATGTGCTGCTACGTATCCTGTCATGTGCTGCTGCATCTCCTGTCATTTTCTGCTACATCTCCTATCATGTGCTGCTACATCTCCTGTCATGTGCTGCTACATCTCCTGTCATGTGCTGCTACATCTCCTGTTGTGCTGCTACGTCACCTGTCATGTGCTGCTACTACTCCTGTCATGTTCTGCTACATCTCCTGTCATGTTCTGCTACGTCTCCTGTCATGTGCTGCTACGTCTCCTGACGTGCTCTTATGTCTCCTGTCATGTGCTGCTACTACTCCTGATATGGTTCTGCTACATCTCCTGTCATGTGCTGCTGCATCTCCTGTAATTTTTTGCTACATCTCCTAACATGTTCTGCTACATCTCCTGTCATGTGCTGCTACATCTCCTGTCATGTGCTGCTACATCTCCTGTCATGTTCTGCTACTACTCCTGTCATGTGCTGCTCCATCTCCTGTCATGTGCTGCTACGTCTCCTGTCATGTGCTGCTACGTCTCCTGTCATGTGCTGCTACGTCTCCTGTCATGTTCTGCCACTACTCCTGTCATGTGCTGCCACTACTCCTGTCATGTGCTGCCACTACTCCTGTCATGTGCTGCTACATCTCCTGTCATGTGCTGCCACTACTCCTGTCATGTGCTGCCACTACTCCTGTCATGTGCTGCTACATCTCCTGTCATGTGCTGCCACTACTCCTGTCATGTGCTGCCACTACTCCTGTTATGTGCTGCTACAACTCCTGTCATGTGCTGCTACATCTCCTGTCATGTGCTGCTACATCTCCTGTCATGTGCTGCTACGTCACCTGTCATGTGCTGCTACCTCTCCTGTCATGTGCTGCTACATCTCCTGTCATGTGCTGCCACGTCTCCTGTCATGTGCTGCTACCTCTCCTGTCATGTGCTGCTACCTCTCCTGTCATGTGCTGCTACCTCTCCTGTCATGTGCTGCTACCTCTCCTGTCATGTGCTGCTACCTCTCCTGTCATGTGCTGCCACGTCTCCTGTCATGTGCTGCCACGTCTCCTGTCATGTGCTGCCACGTCTCCTGTCATGTGCTGCCACGTCTCCTGTCATGTGCTGCCACGTCTCCTGTCATGTGCTGCTGCGTCTCCTGTCATGTTCTGCTACATCTCCTATCATGTGCTGCTACATCTCCTATCATGTGCTGCTACATCTGTCATGTTCTGCTACATCTCCTGTCATGTGCTGCTACATCTGTCATGTTCTGCTACATCTCCTGTCATGTGCTGCTACATCTCCTGTCATGTTCCGCTCCATCTCCTGTCATGTGCTGCTACATCTGTCATGTGCTGCTACATCTCGTATCATGTTCTGTTACATATCCAGTCATGTGCTGCTACATCTCCTGTCATGTTCTACTACATCTTCTGTCATGTGCTGCTACATCTCCTGTCATGTACTGCTACATATCCTGTCATGTGCTGCTACATCTCCTATCATGTTCTGCTACATCTCCTGTCATGTGCTGCTACATCTCCTGTCATGTTCTGCTACTACTCCTGTCATGTGCTGCTACATCTCCTGTCATGTACTGCTACATCTCCTGTCATGTGCTGCTACATCTCCTATCATGTTCTGCTACTACTCCTGTCATGTGCTGCTACATCTCCTGTCATGTGCTGCTACTACTCCTGTCATGTGCTGCTACATCTCCTATCATGTTCTGCTACTACTCCTGTCATGTGCTGCTACATCTCGTATCATGTTCTTACTCTGCTACGGCTCCTGTAATAGACTGATTAAAAACAACAGGTCAGTTTGATAATAACACAATTGCCCCAATTACCTTCCATTAAGTCATAGGTTCCTAACCACTGACCCAGTCACTATGCCGCAGACTCACGCTATGTGATATTATCTCCCGTCTTCGCATGCGTATGTGTCAAAATACGTATACGCGAACCAGTCACTGCGTCTGAGAATTGTGCTCTCGTAGTACACAGACTGGACGCTACTTTGAGTGACAGAATGTGCCGTTTGTGGGTGGTAACAGGGGAAGGTGCTTGTGAACGGTGGAGTGGAGCTGCCAACGCAGGCATGTCTGGGCGTCAAAACTGAGTTTTATGGGTGTGCATAATTAGCATGGAAGCATCATTGTACACGTCACTTGGTTGTATTTCAGCCTGCAGTGATCGCAGTGCTTGCGGCGGTGTAGGGTCTACCTCAGGCGCTGCATGCAGCTCCGATGGCTCTCGATGGTTCTGATTAATCATACACATCCTGGAGATGACGTGTGTTAAGAAAGAAAAGTGGGCGTCTTTAGACCGGTGTGCGTTTGCTCTGCCATCGCTCTCTAATACATAGAGGGTGTCCTTACACCAGACAGTGCGATCGCGGAATTTGCATATCTGGCCCCTTTTGGCTGCGAGAGAGCGCAGTTTAGCATCCGGGTCTGAATCCACCCCACAGTTCTCAAGGCTCCCCTGCAGTCCAGGTTTTAGAGATATCCATGGCTGAGTACAGGTGGTCAAATCAAATTGACTGAGGTACTAATTAAATCACCTGTCGTCAAGCATGGATATCCGTAAAGCCTGGACTGTTAGGGTGCCTTGAGGATCGACAGATCAGTTTTCCTCTTTTACAAAACACCCTTTTGAATATATGTCCTCATGCTGCAAGAACAATAAGTATTTTACTGTATATGATCAAAATTAATTGGCTTTGGTCTAGGCTTGATATTTTATTTTCTAAGGATTTACTAAATTACTCAGAGGATGTAATCTTCCAAACGGCTTCTTACTTTGGCAATTTACAGTATAATAAATATAATATAAATATTCATTTATTACTAACAGGCCCTCCAACATGACCCTTTTCACACGGAGAATGTGGTCTGCTCCTGACCCTCCTACTTTGCTAAACATTGTAATTAAATGATGTGATAGCTGATTAATTCAGCACAGGCAGCGGTACATGAAGTAGCAAGGTCAGGAGCAGAGTTTCTTCTCTTCGATGGAAAGCACGTTGTTGAGTCTATAATAATAATAATAATGATGATGATGATGATGAATAATACATATTATCATACCTCCCAACATGACCCTCTCCAGGAGGGACACAATGCTCTGGTCCTGGACTTCCCTGGTAAGAGGTGAGGCTGCAGTGCAGTCCAAAATTTAAATAGGGGAGCCACACCAACTGTCATTTCACACGCTGCCAAACATCACTGGCTGGGACTCACTGGCAGTTGGTGTGACTCCCCTATTTGAATTTTGGACTGTACTGCAGCCCCGCCCCTGGAGCCTCCACCAATCATAAATTACCAGGGAAGTCCAGGACCAGAGCATTGTGTCCCTCCTGGAGAGGGTCATGTTGGGAGGTGTGTATTATCATACTGTTCACAAATAGTTAAAGTAAATTGCTCCCATTATTTACATGTTTGCAGAACAACATGCAGTCATCAATAGACCCTCCAACATACTTCCACCTGGCTCCCAAATTTCCCACTTATACCATTTCTACATCGCCGCTTCAACCCGGGTTATTGCTGTGCCAATCCAGGTCGCGGCTCTTTGTAAAAGGGGCCAGGGTTGGATTCTCAGGTTGAGTGACTCAGCAATCCAACCCGGGTAACTTGCAGGGTATAACACTGGAACAACCTGTGTAACCCTGCAGTGTAAACGGATAACCCGGGTCGCCCAGCCCGGGTCCAGTTTACAGCATGGGGAGATCTGGATTTCCCGGCGCTTAGAGATGATGTCATCTCCAAGCGCCGGTAAAAGAGTTCCACTGCACACGGGTGCCAGTGTCACTACTGCACAGCTGGGTTGCCGTCACGGAGAGGTTTCAGTATGTTTTGTAGACATCACAAAGTCGACAGTCATTATATAAACACCATAATGTTGACAGGCACAAAATGTTGACAGGCAAAATGTCGGCACGTTCAATATGTTGACAACCACAATGTCGACTTGCATTATGTCAACACTGGCAAAATGTCAGCCAAAATAGCTGCATAAAGTCGACATCTAACTTTAAACCTAACCCTAAAGCTGCATACACACGCAACGATTTTGTAAATGAACGATTTTAGTAAATGATTTTTGTTTATTTTTTCAAGGGAAAAATGAACGAAAATGGTTTACTAAAATCGTTCATTTACTAAATGTAATGAACGATTTTTTTGAACTACAAACGATTTTTGCATATTCCCTTAATGAAAATCGTTGAGTTGGTCAGTCTGACTGAACTACAAACTACAAAAGTGAACGCGCATGAACGATAATCATTCATCGTTTTAATTTAGAAAGTGAACTATTTTTTCAACGATTGAACGATTAACGATATCGTTAACGATAATCATTCAAAAAATCGTTGTGTGTATGCACCTTTAAACCTAACCCTAAAATTTATTTTGTTGACATTTTGACCGCGTTGACATTTTCTATGCTGACATTTTGCAGGTGTCGACATGTTAGGTGTTGAGATTTTAACATTATGGTATTGAACCTTTGACATTATGACTACATCCTGGCTGGGATGGGTGTTTTAAAAAAAATAAAAAATCAGTGAAATAATTCAGCACAAGTGACTATTATGGTAAATTCAGTGGGAAGTTCAAGGGCAGAGTGTGTAGGGAGGTTTGCGGAAAACGTAGTTTATCAGTAAGAAACAAATGGTTTCGCACATATTATCCTACTTATGTCTTTCCGTGTTAGAACTCGTCACTTCTTGTTCCACTTCTAGAAAAGGAAGCAGAAAGCTAAACAATGCACCACTGTTCAAAAGTTATTTGGGATTTCAGAACCGCTGATGTCTTAAATCTCTGCCACATATATCTCACCAGCATTTCTAATTAATGAGGTCAGGTGTCATTATTTACAAATACCGAGTTCAGTTGTAATTAATTATTTATTAGTAACACATGTAAGATATAATTAGAGACGGGCCTATCATGAGGAAAAGTGACTCAATGGGGCTTATTTAATAATCAGATGCTAAGTATATTATTAAGATGCTGAGTAACGCATTGCACAATTTGGTAGTACAGTTTTAGAAATATAGAAGTACATATCTGATTGACAAGGTCACAGTACATTTGTATGCACCACCACATATTAAGGCCCCCATACAATGTATTGGGACAATTCCCTGATCAGGAGCTCCCCACTTAATGTGCGTACACACTAGACGATATGCTCCCTGAGCGATATCGTCTAGTGTGTCCCTGGCAGGCTGTGCTCAATGTCGTTCATGACGTTGAGCACACCCGCTGAACGATATCATTAACGATATCGTTTGCGCCGGGCTCTCTAACCCCATTCCCCAACATGCAGCAATCTGACGACATCGTCAGGTTGGCCTGTATGTTAACCCGATGAACGATGATGACGAACGACCCGCGGGAACGCGCGTCGTCGTTATCATTCATCGGTTTTCTGTTAAAAATGGACGATAAAGTGGACGACTGAACGATAACGATATCGTTATCGTTCAGTCGTCCACTTTAATCGCCCAGTGTGTACGCACCATAAGGTTGGCTCCTGATGGTAAATTAGTCACCCAGGTGATTGGCCAGGGGGTGGCTATGGTGAAATCCAACATGTTGGATTTCCCTGATTTGCCGATCACGATCAAAATATGATAATGATCAACAAATCGGGGATTTTTAACATGAAGAATTTCACAGATTCCCCGATGATTGTCGATCATCGCCATTTCCAACCGGCGGGTCAGCGGTTCCTGGTCGGAATGGTGAATCGGTGAAACGGCCACCTGCTGTATGAGGCCCTTTAATTAGCCTCAATTGCCTAAGCTATCAGGATTTGCGAGAATACAAACTGTAGGGAATCTATTTATTGGGGGGTATTCTTTACCACTGATGGCTGCAAAGTAATGACGGTCTGACCGTGTCTCTGGCACCTCTCAACCACCAACAATGCAGATGCGTAGGATAATCTGCAATATTGGGCTACCTATTATTAAGCAGTGACCTGCACACTGAGGGCCTGATTCATTTAGGACGCTCACAAGCGGGTCGATGGTGCCCTACTGCGCATGCGCACGACGGAGGGAGCTCCGTCGTGCGCATGCGTGAGACCTGAATAACGACAGCAAAGCCGTTGTTATGGGTCTCGTACAAAAGGGGGCGTGCTGTCGATGGTGACTGACAGCACGCCCCCTTTGGTGGGCGTGTCGGGGGCGTGGCTGCCAGACGGAGGCGTTCCCATGGGAACGCCTACCGTCTGGGTCCGGCCCCACTGACATCACTAGTGATGTCAGTGGGGGTGATTTTGGCTCTGATAGAGCCAAAATCACTCCTGGGCTTGCGGCAGCGAGACACTACCGCAAGGTCTCATCGCAAAGCCCAATGTCACGATGGTCTTGACCCACAGCTATGCGAGCGTCCATGAGGCCGCTCCATTTTCAGGTAGGAGGGCCCTGATTCAGAGCGAGCGTTCTGGTCAGAGCGTCCGGCTCTGAATCAGGCCCTGAATTCGTCCCCTAGAATGTATCTGTACTGTAAGGAATGCAGAGGGGGCTTTTTATTAAAAACTGCAAAATTATGTCCCCAAGAACTAACATTCCTTATTACTTATTTATCATTATAGTCAGGTTGAGAAAGTTGCTACAATAAGCTGCTTTCCCAGCAAATATTGCCGCTGATTGCCGTTTTCTATCCTGGCAGTGTTTCTGCGCACTGTGATGGACTGAAAGGATATTTTCACCGTAGGAAAGATAATGCTAACGTCATCCTCTGAGGATGGAGTTCGCCATCAAGCCAAGCTTCAGACACTTTTAGTTTTCATAGCTTGATAAATAGCACAACTGCAGCACCCCATACATTGCAAGGGGACAGCGGTATTAAACTTTTACACAGACCACAGACTACCGTATGCTTATGTATAACTTAGATATACAAAGTTACAATTGTATTGCAGCTACACTTTGAGACAGAATCGGTATGAATCACCGCTGGACCTAAGCCCGGCGGATGAAATACCGATGCCAGAAGGCCGGCAGCTGAAGATCCCCTAACCCTCCCCTCTCCCCCCCCCTAACCTCCCCCCCTAGTGTCTAACCCTAACCTCCCCCCAGGGGTGCCTAACCCTAACCCACCCTCTCTGCACCCTAAACCTAACCCTCCCAGGTGGGCGCCTAAACCAAGCCTACCCCCCAGTGGTGTGTGACCTTAACCCCCCCCTTCCCCTAGCCTAAACCTAACACCCTCCCCCCCCGTGACTAAGTGCTCCCAACGCCCAGCTTTCCTACTATGGGGCCCATTTATCAAAGTGCATTTGAGGTAAATTCCCTGAAAACACCTGTTTTCGGGGGTTTACCTCAAATACTAAGTATCCCCCAAATGTAGGAAGGAGGGACTGCAGCAGGTATCTCCGATACCTGCTGCGATCCCTCCATTGCCACCGGCAGCCGCCTCCCCCATAGGTTTCTATGGGGGATGCGATGCTGCCAAATGTATCAATATCGGGAATGCGAAGCATTCCCGATATTGACCCCAGCAGCTAACGCTATCTGAAGATAGCGTTAACCGCTGTGTCCTATGGGCACTCACCGCATTTCAGCCGGCGGAGAGATCTTCCGGATCCCTCCGCCGGCAATGGGCGCCGCTCATGTGCAGTCCTCGGGACTACGCATGCGCAGTAGCCCGGAATGCGCTCCGGCGACCTCGCAGGGACGGGCTCTTTTCGGAGCCCGTCTCCCTGCATGTGCCGGGTCATACATTCGGCCGGTATGATCGCATTTTGCAATGCGATCATGGGCGGTACTGCATGCCCTGATCGCATTGCAAAATGAGATCCTTAATAAATGGGCCCCATATCTCTTGTAAGAGGACCTTATCCTAGCCTGTCTCCACTAATGACTGATAGGGAAACATTCATTGTTTTTCTGATTTACTACAGTGATTCCCCTTCCTCACTGCGATCCCTTCTCACCCCATCCTAAAATACAGTTACACGTCATTCACGATAAATACACTTTGTGTAAAGCAGCAGGACAAATCTGTGGACCAGTGTGGGTGGAACAGAGTATAAATAATTACAGAGAAAGGAGAGGTACTGTGCTAATCTCCTGCTCATATGTTTATCTCATGTATGTAAAACTGTTGTTATTGGTGATGGAGAATGAAACAAAGCAAATCGTGGTGGGACGACAGTTATCAAGGGAATATGAGTAACGCATTCAGGATGGTGCCCTGGCTGGCTGCCATAACATTCTGTGCTATAAGGGGATATGGAGCACATGAGGACTGTCAAAGTCAAATGCCATGTCAGGATTAATTGAATGAGCAAACCTTAACGGGAACCTCTTTACCAATAGGTATCGCCTCCTCAGGCTTGTGCACTGGGCATTGGCACCAGGCAGACTGCTTTCAGTAATGCCCTGGTAGTTGTCATTTCTCTGAGTGGTAGCACACCAAATATAGTTAAATCTACCCAATAACGAGCTCACCGTTAATCGCTAAATTAAACCAGCGGTGCTAAATCTTAATCCATTAGGCAATTATTCTGTGACTGCAGATGTCAGTGTGCCATAGACCCTCAGAATAGATCTGTCCAAAACCCACCAATATCCATCCCAGCCACACCCAGGATCATATATAATTACATTTACGCCCAGTTTTTATATGCCACACCCTTTTGAGGGTCTGAGCATTAAGACAATTGGGAGACTCTAAGGCTGGGTACACACTAGACGATAAATTGGAGGATTGGTCATTTTGAGCTGAATCGGAATGACAAATCATTCACATTGTCTAATGAATGACAAATCATTCACATTGTCTAATGTGTACACACTATTGCGCTCTCCTGTGCGTCATTCCTCGCATCGTCTGATCTGCTGTACATGCACGGCAGAAGAGGAGATATCTGTAGCGATTTTGTGCAATTTGCGTAGTGTGTATGCCCAACCAGATGACCGGGCAATATGTTAACATTACACATTGTACATCGTCTAACCTATCCTAAGAATAAGAGGGACGTGTACGGCAGTACAGACAGCTGGATGATTAGCTCCCGGAATCTGTAACCATATTATGCAAATATTTCAAACGTGTAAATACATGGCATATTTTTATATAGGACTAGTAGTAACAGGGTATCTAACTACTACAAGACTTGGTTATCTCCAAAGAAAGAGTCTAAGCTCTACAAAAATATGTTATACCATAATTCCTTTTCACTATTGCAAAGTTTAAGTTTAAGTAGAAAATAATATCCTGATTAATAGTTGGAAGCTACTGTATATAAAAATTCCAAACAAGTTCTAAGGACCAGATCTCCTGGATTAATTTGTAAAAATGGATCACTACAGTTAAATGGAGGGTTCTTCAGTGTCCTAAGAACTGTAAACAAGTCCCTAAAGAACAAAGATTTTTTTTATTCGGAACAATATTCTAACTTTGATAGCTGCCTTTCTTACAAATCTAGACACACATACCGGTACTCAGATGCCCCCAGATCTAAAACGCCAAGTAACAGAGGCTTATCACCATAAGATACTGTATTTCTGAGGTTTAGCAATGGACATAACACTATACAAGATAACTCAGTACTGGGCAACAGCTCTGAACACTGAGGAAACAGGAGACTTGATAAGTAGATCAGAGGTCAACTGTGGGCAATAACCCAAGTAACAGAAGGCAGATTAATAATGGTCAGACCAAGTTGGATCAGAACTGGTAGACAGACTGTAGTGGTAGACAATGCTGGGTAAAGGCTGGTGAAATAAATACAGTAGTGGTTAAACAATGCTAGGTCAGAGCTGGCTGTAGACAGATAGTAGCCAGAAACAGGCCAAGGTCAGGGCAGGAAGGCAGCAAAATCCAAAATTCAGATATAAGTCATAAATGAGACAGCAGTGAATAATCAGGCTTCAGAATAGCTGAGTTACAGCAAGCAGGGATTATCACCACTTCAGATGAAGAGGCAAGATGCTATTTATACCTACCAGGACCAATCAGCTGCCATCTGAAAAGCTGGCCCCATCCTGATTCCAAATGTCAACATCTGGGGAGAGAGGAAGCAGTCTGGACCAAAAGAGGATGCTGTGAGGTAGGAATCGGGCGTTGCTAAGCAGTGTACCATACACCTCCCCCCCCGTAATACTGATGTTTCTGAGAATGAGTCCTATGAAAGATTTAAATCAGAAAATGTATATTATATGTAGAAAATAGAGAACATGTTTGTTATATTCAAGATATTCAACTCCTCATATATAATCGTGTCAATTACCAAAATGAAGCAATGTATACGAATAAAAAGTTGTTGTTTTTTTAAAATACATATATATCAGTGTCATTCCATAGGGCACAGGGAGTGTGAATACTTTCTATATACCTAACTAAATACTAAATAAAGGTTATTCTGGTCATTCTCACTTTGTTAAAGATTCTGTATCTTTGTTTCTTCCATGAATAAAGTGATGTTTGAAATAAGTGGGATGTAGACTCATTGGAGAATGAGGGATAGGTAGAGCTGTATTGTTCCTAGGCATAATCCCCGTTGGCACATAAAAGGGACCTTTTGAAATCCTGAATTGATATACACCAACATCCTGATCTGTGGTTCCTGCTTACTGCCACAGGTACCTACCTCTGACCATTCTTTACTTTGACTGCCCTGATTCACATTGAAGTATGAATTTATGAATTCTAATATATTGCCCTGAAGTTGTATCTATGGTAGGTATTGTTTGCATGTGGTGCTGATGTACAGTATGGTGTTGATTTTGTCTTTGAAGATTGGGATCAAAGTTGTGAGCAATGAGGCAGGAAGGGTAGGCAGAAAAGTGACTTGAAGTTTATATATAGATGGTGGAGTTGGTCGACTGCGTGGAGTTTACAGACTTGAAGTAGGTTTGCTTGGTAGAAGAGAGGGCAGTGTAGCTCAGTATATTGTGAGTGCTTTTGGAGATGGTGGGTCTATTTGGTTGTCAGGGTTGGAGTATACTGACGAGGACTGTGGCACAACTATGTAAAAAGTGGCTGTAGCATTAGTGCGGGAGAAGGTGGTAATAGTTGAGAGGAGTGAAGTTTAGAAGGGATCAGATTGAGATCCTTTAGGTGCTGTTGTGAGGCAGAAGAAAAAGAGAATTTAGTCTGAGACTCAGAAAGCTAAGTTGGAGAAGCTGGAGATGGAGCAGGAACAGCAGAAGGTGGGTGGAAAATTACATCCACTGAGAAAAACCAAATAAGTCAGCAAAAAATGTTTAGTGGGGGCAACGGAGCTGTAGGGCGAGTGCATTGAGGACTTGGGGAAGTCAGTTTTTTTTCTTGCTCCAAGTGCTAACATTCAATGGGGTTGTCGATAGCAATACTGAGATTTCTTAGAATGATATTGGGAAGGTCAGTAGATATAAAGTGAGAGAGGCTGGCCACAGAGCTTGCAGAACAAAGCCTATAATTGAGGTGGGGCAGAGAAAAGAGACGTGTGGACGTGAAAGTGAAGGAAAAAATGGGTTACAGATGGATGACTGAGCCAGGAGAGAGTCAGGAACCTACTTCACCATGTTGTCAAACACCCGCTCCCGGGAAGTGTATGAAGCAGAGAAGGAGATGGCCACATTTCTGTAACGGCAAGAAGGCTGAGGAAATTGGAATTGAATACGCCACAGATACTGCTGACAACTCTACCATTTCAGAGTTCACAGTAAAAGTGGAGAGTGAGAAGTTCTGATGTTGGAGGCATGTGGCGGTAAATGTTGGGATGAAAGAAGAATGTGAGTGGATAATGGGGATTGCATGGTACATGCTAGAGAGATGTTAATAAGGGTGTAAATGAAGGGAATGGCCTTTGATAAATCAGGTTAACAACCAAAATTGTGCACCTGGGAGAGGGGATGTGAGTTAAGGGTTTTGAAGGGTTACAATGAGAGTACAGAAAGCATAAAAAATGTTTACCTGTTCCAACCTCTTGTATACTCCTAAGGGGCCTATGTAATAAAGCATATTTGTGGGATAGTCCACAAAATGACCAAAGTTTACTTGGAAAGCCCTGGGTACAAAGCCATGGACCTGACAGGCCCGGGTCACCAGTATTAGGTCTCTATTTTTTTCTGCTTTCCTATATAATTATTAATTGTTGCAATAAAAACAGAAACTGAAGACGTCTGTCTTTGTTATCCCTTAACTTCAGCAATTCCTATTTTTTTTTGTGTGTGATTGAAGATGGAGGCAAGAAATACTAAATGTCGGCCATTAGGCACACCCACCCCCCACATTAGTACGGTAGGTATGGTTCAGACACATGGAAGTATTTTAGAAACTGAAACAAAGTAACTAAAGGGGAATCAGTGCCTCAGTTTCCCCTGTACAATTACCCTTCATTTGATCAGATTTAAGCTGCACACACACACAACAATTTTGTAAATGAACGATTTTAGTAAATGATTTTCATTCATTTTTTCAAGGGAAAAATGAACGAAAATCATTTACTAAAATCGTTCATTTACTAAATGTAATGAACGATTTTTTTGAACTACAAACGATTTTTACATATTCCCTTAATGAAAATTGTTGAGTTGGTCAGTCTGACTGAACTACAAACTACAAAATAGAAACGTGAACACGCATGAACGATAATCGTTCATCGATCGTTTTAACTTAGAAAGTGAACACATTTTTCAACGGTTGAACGATAAACGATAAAAAATCGTTGTGTGTGTATGCACCTTAAAAGTTCTCAATTGTCAATAAAAAAACAAAAACAAACAAAAAGACCCCCCAGAAGATTGGATTCTCTGTTTCTCAATGGAAAACCTATTTTTTATTTGCAACATGAAGCTACTAAAGTACGATAGTCAAAACGAAGGTATCCGTAGACTTCTCATAATAAAGAGAAAGATCTCACCCTTTGTCGCATTGTTAATATTTCTGACACAGAGCAGGTGGGCTGGAAACTTCATCACAGACTGAAGCCGAAGAGCTGAAGAAAACTGTACTGTATATATACAGTTAGTCACTTTCTTCATTTGCCTCATAAACAATGGAAATTCCCCAATGGGAAATAGGCAATGAAATGTTTCTGTATGGCCCAATCTAAATGCTACATTTACACAGTATAGAGACTTCATGTAAAGGATGGAAAAAGTACTCACTAAAGATGCTTTTTTGTTTGCAGAGCAAAAACCTACAATAACTTTGGTTATCAAGACTGGCCAGGAAGCTGCTATTTAGGATATATACTGCCTGCAACTGGTATACATTCATAATGTCAACATTGACAGAACGCAGACATTAGGGAGATGTACGTACTAAGCCTTGTAGAGTGATAAAGTACCAACCAATCAACTCCTAACTGTCACTTTACAGGCTGTGTTTAAAAAGTGACAGTTAAGAGCTGATTGGTGGGTACTTTATCTCTCTCCAAGGCTCAGTACATCCATCTCTAAACATGACATAATGTTGACATTGTGAATGTCGACAGATATTTTTTTTTTCAGGATTTTAGGATTAGTTTTAGGGGTACTCACCTTGTACATACCATTCTGCATAGTCGACATGTCGACTGTCAACAATCACAATGTCAACATTATGTCATATTTGACAAGTTGACCTCCCATCCATGATGACCTTTTGAATGTCGGCATTCAGCACACGTCGACACCACAAACACCGACATTTTATACCACACCCCTGCAATTATGCATGTTATTTCTCCTCCTATAGATAGGATTAGGGATTACTGAAACTGGTTGGTATCTTTAAGTTAATAGCTGATTGGTTCATCAAGAAAGTTAGAATACAATATTATCCAGAGGGTTAGAAGAACAGGTTCGATGGAACTGAAAGCACATTGTAAAAGTTCACTGGATGATGCTGTCCTTTATACCCAAGAGCCCACAGTACAGAATGACACATACTTTATTCACCAAATGGGTGTGTGCACTAATTGGAAGAGAATGCAAGGTATTTTATCATATTTTATCATAATGAACACATTAGGACAGGAGTAGAATATTACATCATGATGAATCATAGATTGGTTGGTAGGAGTTCTAGGAAAACACTTATTTTATGGTATCTTGATATTTGTTTAAGGAGCATATTTATTGACCTGCTCGCTGCTGAGGGTTCTCAGTCCTGAGCAAAGTAAAAAATTTTTACATTTGCACTGGTCACATCTCGATATCAATATCGTTAATTATTTGATGAAGTACCCAACACAAGTTATATCTTGTTTTTTTTGTTTTTTAAGTCATTGCATTTTCTGAAAATACTATTTGGGGTATATTTACTAAAGTGAGAGTTTTTAGAAATGGATATGTTGCCCATAGCAACCAATCAGATTCTACTTAACAATTAACTAGCACCTTCTAGAAGATAATAGCTAGAATCTGATTTGTTGCTATGGGAAACATCTCCACTTCTAAAAACTCTCCCTTAAGCAAATATACCTAAGTCTTTTGCTTCATCTAACACAGCAAATAAATTGAAAACAAAATTGCTTTTGTTTTTTTTCAGTGAACTAAAAGCAAATGTGATCTTCTTTATGAAGACCACAAACACTTTGTGGTTCTTGCTTCTGAATTAATGCACTATTCCAAACTTGCAAAAAGCAGGATTGAACGCATAGGTTTTCATAACAAAATCCATACTTCAAAATGATAATGCATTTTTTCACTAATTTCGCAGTCTCAATATATATACGCTTACAATGTATAAGAATAATATGGTATCCCAGGAAGGTATGCAGTCGGGATGCCGACAGTCGAAATGCTGATCGCCGGCTTCCCGACTGTCTAATCCCGACAGGGGACTAATGACAGCCGTCGAAATACTGATGCCCATCATTATCCCTACGGCGGGAGCTTGACAGCCAGCATACTGAATGAAGGTAAACTGGATGGCGGGCGCAGACAGCCGTGGGGGGGGTTAGGTTTAGGGCTCATGGGGGGACTTAGGGTTGGGCAAACCCCCCGGGAGGGTTAGGGTAGGGGAAGGGGGGGTTAGGGTTAGGCACCCCCGGGGGGAGGTTAGGGTTAGGCACACCCCGGGAGTCTTAGGTTTAGGGTGCGGGGAAGGGGGGTTAGGTTTAGGCACTAGGGGGGAGGATAGGGTTAGGCACCCCTAAAGGAGGGTTAGGGGGGGGAAGGGTTAGTAATAGTTAAAATACTTACGATCTGGATTTGGATGCTGCCGGTGTTCCTCTGTCGGTATTTGAACAGTCGGACATAGGTCCGGTGGTCTCTCATACCAATCCCCCCAGGAAGCCTACCAGTTTTTAAACTATAAAGCCTAGCACATTAGATTTTATTTAACACAAGATGGAGATTTAGGGTCTGATTCATTACAGATCGCAACTGCAACAGCGTAGGTAGATCAGCCGATGGTGCGTACTGCACATCCACCGCAGTGCACGTGTGAGTTGGCACTGCGATTATCATGCTTGTCTTTTTGTTTGTTGATTTATCTACAGTTGTTCACACTTTTAATAAAATACAATAAAAGTTAATTTTTAGAAGGCCATTTCAGCCAAAAACTCTATACCTACTGTGTGCCCCCACAAAGAGTCCTTTTCCCTTTCTCTATTGGTTTATGTGTTGTAAACAGACTCTGGGGAGCACAGATATGAGATAACGGTAGTGGTAGTCTCTATGCTGGCTGTGCGACGGCTTAGTGATTGCATTCATTAGTATATCTTCACAGCAGACCTGCGTGCGTAATCGCAGTCATGATCGCAATAGCAATCCGTAGTGAATCAAGCCCTTAGTCCCCTCACCACCACCCCCATCTGGCAGTCAGACAATAACTACTAAGAGGGCACATTGTACCATATGTTAACGTTTATATTTGTTCTTTGGATGAAGCCACAATCCCAAAGTGAATTATAGCTTAAGCGAAGCAACTGTGGCAATCCATATTCCGTTTCCTCGAAGCACTGTGACCACTGGCAATCCAATAATTTCAACTGCTAATTCTTATGCCCCTTCAATTTTTTTATAAAATTGTCCACCTAAAACCCAGGACTAGTGAAAGCACTGTGGGCAACCTATTTGGCACCCCACCTCCTCAGAGTGCAATGTCCCTTCCTTCCCCTCAGTGCTGCTGCTTCTTACCTTGACAGGAAGTGGGTGGGGCGACATCTCTTGCTCCCTTCAGTCTGTGATTGTGATGCTGGGCAATGCTGTCATAGCCCATTGCCATTGGTCTAGCCCAGTGTTTCCCAACTCCAGTCCTCAGGGACCCATAACAGTGAATGTCTTCCAGATCTCCTAGTTGGAGCACAGATGTATTCATTTCTGGCCGACACATTTTAAAAGATGCGTGTGATACTGAGGAGAACTGTAAAACATGCGGTTAGGGGTCGCTGAGGACTGCAGTTGGGACACACTGCCCTAAGTCCATCACTAACATCAGTGTCGGACTGGAGCATAAAGGGCCCACCAGTGGACTGCAGTGGTATGGGCCCATGCTTTGGGGTGTGGTCAATTACCACAGGGATTGAGGCCAGCCCCCACAGAGGCTGGCACATATATTAGAGACCATATAGCTGACCCTCTAATAGAGTAACAATATATAATTCAAGTGTACAATCTGAAACCTGACATTAGTGCAAGTGGTGGGACCATCAGGCAGTGGGGCCCAATGGGAATTCCCCCTGTATCCCTGTGGGCCAGTCCAACCCTGACTGACATTAAGGAGCAGTAGCTAACTTCATTAGTAAGAAGCTGTGCGCTGCCTTCTCCTACATGTCAACAGCCAGTACAACATATGGAGACATGGATGAGTGACATTATACCATTCATTCAGTGTTTTACGCACCCCCTAACCATTGGTGCTCGAGACGGATGCCCAAGTTTTCCTAATGGCAGTGCTAGCTGTGCTTTTACCCAGATGTTACTCCAAGCATGAAGCCATAAAGATTTTCTAGCATCCTCATTAAGAGAACCATAGATTTAGACTACAGAGTCCTATCTATATATGCTTCTGTCATGATCCATGTCCATTATTTAATCCTTGCAATGGCTTTACTGAGGACTCCTCTTTTAAGAACTTTTCGAATAGCTTCAATAATTATATCCAGCCCAATGTCCAAACAGTAGCTACAGAAGCAGTGAAGATAGAGGATATAGCCTGCACAGCTTGACTCATTATTTTAGAATACTTCCAGACGTCCTATTCACATCCATGAGTTATTATCATAGAGTTATAATGCACCACAGTGCTCTGGAGCATTGGACAGTAGCGAAGAACAAGGCATACATGAAATACAGACATATAAGACAGATAAAATGAAAACATACATGGAAACAGAGTATGGGGGGGCGGCTCATGAGATTGTGTACATTCTAATTGGACAAAGCTGACTCAAGTGAGATAGCAAAAGGTTACAGTAGTCAAGGTGGGAGATGATGATGGAGTGAATAGGAGTTTTGGTAGCATCTTGGATAAGAAAGGGATCTATACTGGCAATATCTCTAAAGTGGAGGTAAAAGGGCTGGAAGAGAGATTGGCTATAAGGAATAGGTATAGTCTAGATGCCCTTCGCTGTGAGGACCCTGATGTCATCAGCTACTGTCCAGCGTCATTCCCTACCATCCACGTGGACATAGAGGTGGAATATAATCTTGTGGTGAACATAGCGAGCCACCGTTCCCGAAGTGTGGCAGGTGAAGCAAGCCCGCAAAGGGATAACGTTCTGGTTTAGGTGGACTTTATGGCCATGGAATCGCACTTCTGACCTCACTGCACGTCACGTCTAGGTCCCTAGCATAAAGGGGAATTAAGCTCTACCATAAGGAATAAATCAGGGGGTGGAGTCAAGTGTGACAACAAGGCAGCAGGTTTTGGTAGACTGAGGAAATAGTGGTGTTACTGACGGTGAGGGACATTCCAGGGGACGTTTTGAGTCTGGAGGAGGGAAAAAAAAGTTCTGTTATGGAAATGTTAAGCTTTAAGTAGCGTTGAGACATCCATGTGCAGATAGCAGAAGAATAGTTGGTTACACAACATGTACAGAAGGTAAGCTGGAGATTAGGATGGTCCCATTTTCCATGGCAAGGGACCCTCGTTACCTTTTCTGCCATATCCCACAGATCTGTAAAATAGCCTTCAGAAAAACATACCTGTTAGCACAAAAACATGTCTGCTTGTGTAGAGAAAGTATTGGTTTATAACATTGGAGGTGGTAATAGAAATCGGTGCTTTCTAATTCAACTGTGTAGTCTGGTCAAAGTGTTCCCTTAAAGGTCTGCAGTCTCTGCCATTTTAGGGAAATAACTTGTAATGCGATTGTAGGAGAAGAAAGTATTGCCCACAAGTTACTGTTGAACAAAATTGCCGTGTAAAATCAGAATGACTGAAAGATGCATTCCGATCCCTTACTTCAAAAATAAAATAATACATAATTTTTTAATTTTGATATCTGCATATATATAATGCTTTCAGTTTCAACCCTCATTACTACTTATGCACCATGATTATACTGAAGAGTCGGCTCATAATAACAGAAGCAGCAAAGATTGTTTTTACGTAGGGAGGAGGAGGCTAAACCTACTTGGACATGCCTAAAGTAAACAACATCTGTAAAAGTGCTAAAACCAAAACTGGAAGCGATTAAAATACATTTAAACATATTTTAAAAATAAGAAAATCTGGTTGTTGACCAGGAAATTACTGAGGCTGATCCAGAGGTCAGAATAATCTTCCTTTAGTTTCCATCACATATACAGAAGGCGGCACTCTGGGAAAAGATTAGCAACCAGTGTGGTGGGAAAAAGAGAGACGTAGATTCATGCACTGTGCAAGTACAAACAAATGGAAAAACTGTGTCTGCTGGTGGCCTGGGCCCCAAACGGGTAAATTAAACTCTGCAAATCTGTACAGCAACTTCCATCATCAATTCTCAGTGTATAAACCCCCTTTGTAACTAGCCAAGGCGTGACTTAGTTCATAGCTATGTGGATACACCAGTGGGAAGAATTTGTTACAAATATAATGCTAAGACCACTTTCTTTCTTTTTTTTTCACTTCTGAATTACATTAGGAAAAAGTACAGGATTTGAGCAGCAGTGCCCTCCCAGGTAAGATAAGAAGCCAATTTATGGATGCAAGTCAGTGACTTGGATTTGGAACAAGCATCCTCAAAAACCAGTAGCAATTATAAACTACTCAATTTAAAGGCTTTCCTCCCAAAGAAAGTGAAGACTGCCACTTTCATCTGATATGACAAATATTGACAAATCGTGTAAAATATGGCAAAATCGTGAGTGTCCACTCACGATGCCGATGCACGTGCCCACTCGTCGAACATCGCATCTTCAGATCTGCCATGCTGTAGGGCAGATTTGCCAATCAGGGACACAATGCACTAGATGCATGATAGATCTTAAGTCAGATTGGACATTTTTTACTCCAAATTGTGAGCTACCGGGGGGAGCTACCGGGGGAGAGTTCAGGGGAAATCGCACACATTGTGGGATCGTGTGTAGATCGCTGTGTGTGTGGGCACCTTTAGTGCTACTGTAAATCATACTAGCCAACTCTCTGCCCTGCCCTTCTGGGAGATGCACAAGGCAGGTCTACAAGTCAGGATAGGTGGGTCGTGGTGTTGATAATCATATCCTTCCACCCTGCCCACTGGAGCGCATTGACATAATGACAAGGGCGGGCGTATCGACTCGAGTCATCGCTGCATCATGACGCAGTAATGGGAGAGCAGTGATAGTTGCCAATTCTCTCAGGTGATGGGGGCTATCTCGGAAGCCCAAAAAGAATCCCTGACATTCCAGTCGGAATATATGACTTAAAGAAGAATTCCATAATGCAGAGGTTCCCAAATCCCGCCATTACAATCCAAGTTTTAAGGATATCAAATGCTCAAGTCCAGATGCTTAAATCAAATTGACTGAGGCACTAATTAAGTCACCTGTGCTCAAGCACAGATATCCTTAAAACATGGACTGTCATTGCAGAGATTGGGAACCTCTACCATAGTGGGTTCAATTCCCTTCATCTCCAACTAACTAGAACCAGTACTTCAAAACATGCAGTGCCCGCCTATACATATGTATACAGAAGTAATGCAGTGGGTGAGTTTGTTAAGGCTGTGCAATGTGTCTTTGTGCATTTATAAACTGTTAATATTACTGAAATGTATTAAGGTGCTAAACATAGCCGTTAGCATTTTCACCAAATATCTGAGACAATTTTGGAAGCACCCAGCTGAAGTAGGCATTATTTGCAGAAAACCTGCCTGTCTCCTAAACCCGCTACTGCTGAACTGTCATAGCTGCGAAGTCTAAGAACTAATGTGAGCATGTTTTCACTTAGCTTTTCCATGGCCCCATTACACATACCTCTTTGTGCGTGTGGTGAAGTGATCTTTACATTGACAAGACAATGTTAATTATATTTAAACTAGTCCAGGAGTCATAAATTCATGTCCTGCGTTTAGTATTTCTAAAATTACATTTTTTTTGGTTACAATAATTTGTACTTATAGGGTCGGTTCAATGCCCAGCAATGCGCCACTGGGCTTCACCACGAGGCCGGTTAACCCACATTACCATTGATTATGGTAGAAAGTCTTCGCTGATTTTCCTGCGCACCTATGGAAAATCAGTGTAGAATGAGGGTTGTGCGGAGCTGTCCACACACATCGTCTGGAATCAAACCTCCCCCATTGAGCTCACGCAGGTTCATAGTCTGTCTATAAGAGCCTTACACAGCAGGCAGTCTGATCAGGTCTAATAATCTCATTGTTAGTCCAGTGAGAAGAAGAAAACATAGAATATCAGTTTAGATTTTTTTGCTACAAAAAAAGACTAAGGGACCTATGTATCAATCGGTTTGTTACATAAAATTATGTAGAAACATAATTTTATGTATTGTACCTATGTACTAAAAGCACAATGCAGGAGATTTCACAGAAATCTCTGCAAAGTGCTAATTAGCAGTCCCCTTTTTTCTTTTATCAATGGGGACTACAATCTGACCCCTATGTACTAAACTCCAAAAAAAACAAACGCAGCTTTTCGAAGTTTACAGTGTAAACTACTGTAAGCCTATGGGGGCTCCAGGGGCAGGAGAGAGGACTTTCGATCTCTCCCCCGCAGCCCCCGGAAGCTGACCCTGTGCGCATATGTAATGTCAGCTTCCCCCGGGAAAGACTTCTCCTAAATGCCAGGGATATAACTCCTGAGAGACAGCGGTTACCGCAACCACTGTCCCTGCGAGTTCCCCGTTGTACATGGCAGGGATATTTTTATTAGAAATGAAGATGAAGATATCCCCAGCGAGTTAGGTAGATAATAATCGCGGCTGGTCCGTGATTTTTAGTACATAGACCCTAAGCTTCTCACACTAAAGGGGGGGTATCCATTTAGCAACTCTTTTTGAACGATAACGATCGTTTGATCGTTCAATCGTTTGCAAAAATGTCTAAAACAACCAGCGATGCACGTGCCCGCTGGTCGTTTAGACATCTATGATCTCTCCAACATGCTGGTCAACCTGACGATATCGTCAGGTTCAGCATGTTTCCAGATGATTGATGAGTCTGCACTGAACGACTGCTCGTTCAGTGCAGGCTCATCACACAACTGACAAACGACTGCACGATTACAATGTCGTAATCGTGCAGTCGTTTTCAGATCTGGTAGTGGATACCCCCCTTAAGGGCCAAATATAATAGGGTGAAATATTAGAAAATGTGAGTTTAGCAGTAAATTCTCACACATCGGTCGAGTTTCATCTTCAAAAAGGGAAAACATCTGAGAGTTTAATTGTGAGTTTTTGGAGTCTGAAAAACATGTGAGTTTGCATGTTCTCAGACTCTATTACATTGGCAGAGTTTAGAAAATATGAGAGTTTACCACTAAACTGTCACCTTATAAAATTTGGTCCTAATTGTCCAAATAGCGCTATATTACCCTCTAAAACTATTTCATTAATAGGCTATATTTTTCTTGATTCTAACCAAATACGTGTCTCCTATTAAAATCTTTATGGAATATTAAAAGAAAAAACAGACATCGCATATAAAATCTATAATTCTGAAACTGAAATTACTTGTTATATATTATTAAACCTGTGCTATAAATCATTTACTGAAACCTGGAATAAATATTGGATTCTGAGTATATTTAATACAGACGTATCCATCATACAATTATTCAGTTTGCCTGGTGCTCACTAATAAAGCAGCAAACTCTTGTTCTCGGATAGCTAACACCAAACCTGTTGTCAAAATTCCAGCATGCCTTAATGGGATGCGGTCAATATCCCGTCCGCGGGTATTCCAGCACTGAGAATGCTAGTGTCAGAATCCCGGCACTGGAATCACGACCGCTGGAATCCCGAAGGCAAGTAGCTGGGTTAGGGGGCAGGCACTATGGCGGGTGGGTTAGGTTTAGGGTGCAGGGAGGGGAGGTTAGGTTTAGGCACTACGGGGAGAGGTTACATTCAGGCACCGGGGAGGGAGGGTTAGAAGTAGGGAGAGGGGGAGGGTTAGGATACCTACCGACAGGTGTCGGTATCCTAACCCTGTCAGGATGCAGATGTCCGGATTCTGGCCGCCGGGATTCCGGGCGCTGGCATCCCGTACCCATCCCTGCCTTAAAGTGCGGCATAATTACATGACCTGGCAGTGTATTCTGGGAGTTGCAATTTAGCAGCTGGGGACTAATAAATGATTTATTGATTCAGAAATAAAATCTGCAGCATTTAAGTGAGCGAGAGCATCCTCTATTAACAAAGTTAATGTTTGCCCTGTAGCCTTCAAACCCAAAAGCAACCAGCTCCACTGCTCAAGAGCCAAAGAGAATCGAACACCAACAGGTTGAACCAGCACACAGGTAACAAATACAGGTTTCAAAGTGAGTTTATTTGTAGGTTTGGTGTGATGAGAGGATATCCCATCACCGATAAGACACACAAGGCTGTTCAGAAGGACCTACGTACTTACACAAGAGGATACTAATGGAATGGGACACATCAATCAGGTTAAGGCAGGTGTAGGTAACCCTCGGCACTCCACATGATAAAGTAAGTTTTCCATTTACAAGATGGAGTGTCAAAGTTTGCCAATTCCTGTGTTTGACACGAAAAGGACAGAACCGGGCACGGTCACATGACAAACGTCGGAACAATGGCAAATGAGCAAACACACACACAAATTAGTGCCTGGCAAAATAAAAACAGTGCATTTATAAATTATATAAACAATATCAAAGCAAAAAGGCAGTACTGCAACTTGGAACAAAAAAAAAAAATGCAGTGTTTGTTAAAACAATTTATAAATATAATATATTGCACAAAATTATAATAACACGTGAGTGAAAAATAACACAGGCAGAAGTTGACACGGTGCACACTGATTGAGGAGGAGGAAGATTCGGGATACGATTCAGGAATGATTGGAGAGGTACCGGGGGGAGTACGAGCTTCTCATCTCCTTCTATCCAAGGCATGTGCTTACACTGTCAGCTCTACAGACCCCCGTCTCTCAGCTGGTTCAATGCCAGGAAAAGTGTTAGATTCCAGCCTCCTGTTTTTTCTCACTGCTCTGCTTCCAGCATAAAGAATTTCTTTCCCTCTATGTTTTGGGAACAGGGACAGATTTCTGCCTCGTCACAGATTAACCACTTTTCTGCTAGAGAAATGCCCACATTGCATCCATTTGAACATAAGAGTCATTATGACTAACGAGGGTTTGAGGAAAATGTAGGGTCTACGCAGAAAAGGATTTAAATAACCATAAAAAGAGGCAGAACGGGTTACTGAATGTTGCATATTTGTGAGTGAGGCCATTATTAATGATGAACATCCATGAAAACTGGTGCACAGAAAGTTTGTTCTGGACAAAGAGCAACCAATCAGATATCTGCTTTCACTTTCTAAACTGTACTAGAAAAATATGACGTGGACCTTGATTTCTTGTGCATCAGTTTTAAAAAATATTCCCCTATAAAACTGGCGTGGCTGCTGGCATTTTTTGGTCTCGTATAAATGATACTTCTGAGAATCGCTATCACAGATCTATATATTTTACTTTTTTTATAAAAACAGATAAGTCTACTAAAGCTTAGACCCCTGCCCACAGTCCATTCGGGTGAGTTTCAGTGCTTGGGCTACCACGGTGTGATAAAAAGGTACGACATTGGCAAAGAGTGAGTCAGGCCAATGGAACAGCCTTGTCTCTTACTTGCTTGGTCAGGACTAAGTGACAGAAGAACCTGCAGTAGTAGCCTCTCCTGCAATCTAATCTCCACTAGGATGGATCTGGTATTTTAACGGATACAAAAGAAAAATGAGTTATTACTGCCACTCTGCTCAACAAAATAAAATAAAAAATATATAATAAATAAAATCCTCTCTCCCTGATCAACAAGAACAAAATCTAACAAATGTGGGGAAAATAATGCATTGGAGTTTAGTGTTGCAAATGTGCTCATGAAAAAAAAAAGAGATTGTAACGTGTTACCTACCCATAACCGGCAGCTTATTTCAACATCGTGACATCAGTTGCATAAGAGAAAAAGAACACTTTGGAAACAACAAACCAAACCAAAAACATGATCGTACAAATTTGTGCACTTCCCAAACTTTGGATCTGGATGGTCAAATGTTGCTCACCCCGCTCAGACCTCTGTGCTCCATCCTGTGATTATCTCGCTTTGCACACAAGGGGTAGGACACAATGGTCTGGACATAATAAAGCAGCCACCTCCTTACATCAGAGGTCCCAGTCACCCAAGAAGCATCCCAATTCTGGACCACTGTCCGACAGTCTGGGACCCTCTCCAAGAATCCCACAGTACTACACAAAAGTCAAGGGGGTTCGTCGATGGTGAAAGATATGGTTGATTTGTTTGTCCAGTTGAGTTTTTTTTTTACCAGAACTGCATTGTTTTTTGGATCCTGGGTTCTCCAGTGGTTACATAGATCGGCGAGGAACGCCACCGTATGAAGTGGAAATCTTTTAGTTAATTCAGAGGTCATAGTTTGAAGGTCATTTTCTTGTGTCCAACTAAAGCCTGTACAGAAAATATATTCTTAAGTGTTAGCTCTCATCAACCGATATTGCCAAGAGAGCAGTGGTGAATATTGTCCCTTTGAAGAGGTTTTAGTTCTCCAAACCAAAAATCTGTCATAGATGACAACAAAAAAACAGACCGGGAGGGCCTCAAGTGGGCGTGTTCTTTTGTTCTGTTTTTTTTTTCTTTTCTTGGGGGGGGGGGGGGGGGGGGAGGGGGGGAATACAGGTATAAAAACCCCTTTTCTGCAGATGGTCTTGGCCTTTTTGGCAATGCTCCAAGAAGACAACATGGCCTCTGATGTGACAATTCCCAGACAGTCTCAGAGGTGGCTGTGCGGAAAAGGGGTGAAGTGATAGAAGGAAAAGGGGCTTATCACACATCCTTTGTACCCCAGCTCCCTGTAATATTTTCCGTATGTCCACCTGTTCTGTCCCCCATAGGGTGAAACGTGAGAGAGCAGGTCACGGGGCAGTCCTGAGGCAGCCGTGCTATTTAGACAGCTTACTGATAACTCGGATTAGAGCTCCATTCTCATCTTTCAAGCGCTGGTTATCAGCCTTCAGGTCTCCGAGAGCCTGTGAGAAGGTGGAAGAAAAATACATTTAGACGACATCAATCAGGTAGTTCTGTGCACTGTACAAACAGGATCAACAATTAACTCACTACGGAAACAAGAAATGTTTGTGACAGGCTGTCTCCCTACTGTTATACATATATTAAACAATTTAATGTAAAGCTAGCAAGCCATGTCATAATGGACATTTGAATTTATTTCACTACAAAAAAAGTCTTGCTCCGCTTATATTCTGCAAACTTTTTGATCCTCTTGCTTTGTGCATTGCTATGGAGACCATATACAACTACAGGGCATTATGAAATGCAAACTTTCAGGCCATCTGTAAGCGCCCATCCCCTATAAAAACAGCTAAGATTGCGTCTTCCAGATGATGGCCCAAAAATATGACATAATAGTAACGATCTGCAACTCTGTTGGACTTTCATCAGGGGAATGATGGTTACAGCTGGTACCTGACAGGCCGGGTAATAGTGTCCAACAGATACACACAACATACTCATAGACACTATCGCAATTATACCTTAACCTCTGGACAGACACAATTAGCTACTTCCTGCATATTGACAGCTGCAGATTAGCTAAAACACTAGAACAAAAGCAGCACCAAACTACCTAAAATAACACAAAGCAAATGTTTAACTAGAAAGTCCATGATGGGGGGGGGGGGGGGGGGGGTGCGGAATTCAATTGTTTTTCGCACCCGATCTACCGTCTAAAGTGACCAAAAAAATCGGAGGTTGATATTACAATTTCTTTTGGGGTCGCCAAAATTTTCGCATGTTGTGCGCAAATAGACCGGATTTAGCTGTGTAAAGTGGCTAAACCAGTCTAAGGGGTCTATTTACTAAGCAGTGTTAGGAGAAGTGAAAAGTGAAGAGTGAAAAGAAATAAGGTGCCAGCCAATCAGCTCCCAACTTTCATTTTTCAAACACAGCCTGTGAGATGGCAGTTAAGGTGCCAGCCAATCAGCTCCTATCACTTTTCACTTCTCCTAACACTGCTTACTAAATAGACCCCTAAAGTTCAAACAGCACGCCCAAAACAGGGCTTTTGATGATTTCAGCTCACCAGCTCAGGAGGCTGCGATCAGATACCTGTGTGCCCACGGCATTCGCACTCGATCTGAGCACCATTACTTACAGCCACCGGCAAAAAAAATTAAATACCCCTCCCAGATCATAGAGACCTTCTTCTCTAGTAAACCAGTGCAACCCTCCAAGCTGTGTTACCCAAAGCCGTTGCCTGCAAGGGCCCTGCTAACATAGGATCTCACTATATTTATTTACAAAACCATCAACTTTAAACAAATAATTTGGGTTTGAAAATATGGGGCATGTAATGGGAAATCTAGTAGACATGGGGCCCTCTATATTTTCTCTCACCTTGAGTTCTTCTTGAAGTTCAGATAATCTGCGCTCAAGGATGACCTTTTCCTGAAGCAAAAAGAAAAAAAAAGATAATAGATATGAATAAGAAATATCACAATATGAAGGCATCCAGCATCATATATCTATGTAATAACAACACCACACCTTTTTCTCTGTGTCAATGAGAAAAGATCTGTCAACGCTTCTTTCCTGTCGCTGGGTGAAAAAAAAAAAGGTTCAAAGTTATTTTTAAGAGTACAATTATATAGGTTTCATTTATATATGTAATTTAAATACAATCTGAAGCTTCTTCGTTACATCCAAGCAAGTTGATGGAAATAAGCAGTCTGTAACCCTCCAGTGAGATTATACCGGCTCACTGCCCAAGTTACCTACAAATGCCGTACGTAGAATTGGCTTTTTCATTGACACTGCACTAAGCGCTGCTGTTACCGCCTATTGCTCTCTCACCTGGGTGGCTCTCTCCAGCTCTGCTTTTGTGTCATTCACCAAGTTCTGGGTGTTTAGCAGCTGGGAGCGAAGACGTCCATTGTCTCTCATCAAGTCTTCATACAGCTGGAACAACAGAACGTTCAAATAAACACAGAGTGAGGCCAAATATTTGCAGGACAAACAGCCAATGAAGCAGCCTTGGGACCTATCTAGGCTGGAACAGATAATTCTGACTGTGTATTTCAGAGTGGGGAACATAAAGACTTTCAGCGACAAAAGCCAAGCCACAGAAGAATTATAGATTACACAGCACCAGCTATTCCTGGGACAAGATGTTTACTGTGTAGACAGCTAAAATAATATGCGCTGTACATAATTACCATTATATGCTCCCTATATTGCACAAAGTTACTCCCTAACACTCCACAGATCTATACTGAATAGCTAAAGACCTTCTGTAAATCTCATTGTAAGGAAATTGGTCAACCTAAAGCGTGATTGGGTCCTGGATTAAGGTAACACAGTGGTTCTCAAAGGTGGGGAGGAAAACACCCCTATTTACTATATGGGGGAGAGGGCATGTTGGTTACTTTCAAACTATAGCACACTAACATACTACAATACACAACTATAAGTTCTGTCTACATAATCCACAATACAACAGAGTTGCCTAGAACTTACTTTTTTGAAGTCTTTGGTGTCCCTGTGCTCAGCCGCAATGGCAGCTTCTATACGGCTTGCAGTGTGCGCATTAGAGACTGGCTTAGCCCTGGAAAATAGTCACAGGCAAATGAGTGGTACAGACCTTATTCCCACACTTTAATGAAAGAGGTTAATCAATGTCCAATTTTTGTTCAAACTTTGATTTTCACCAAAATATTCAGATTATATGTATATTTATACACACACACACATATATATATACATATATATATATATATATTCATTATCACGTATTGTATACACTGTACTATACATTATGCCCTGGAATGGTCTTTAACTCACGCAACTGTTCTAAACATCGGTATAGGCAGTGCTAGATATTACAGTTTTTAATCTAAAAGGGGTTAACTAAATGGCTCCCATTCCCTGCACGCACTTGATCTACAAGAGCCCACCCATCGGCAAAAATCCGTAGAAAAACCGATGAAGATAGACATTAAATAAACAATTCTTACCGAGAGCTATGTCCATCTACCTAGGAGGAAAAATACAAGAAACAAATTGTCACACATCGGATAAGTATCAGTGAATAATATATAGCGTTTACGCCTCCTACCGCTGCTTATAGCAGAAAGATCGAATATATACTTCATAGCAGCTCACTTACCCATTAGAGAGCACAATAGCCACGCAGCACAAAACAGATATAAAATAAAAAGCATTAGTAAGTACCCCCTAAAACGTATTAGTTTCCCACTCTACTGAGAGTATACAAGTCACAAAACCATGCAAAGTTACACAAAGTCCAAGCACCTGAGCTTGCGGACTCTCATCCTCTTCTTCTGAATCCTCTCCATCGCTCTGCAAAATAGAACAAGCTAGCTGATGAATCAACATACAGGAAACTGATTAGCAAGCACTTCTAACGTTAGGCTGAAATGCACCACACCTACACTTAGTGGATGCAACCATTATTGTGGTTTTAGCCAAAATCCATGAGGATGTAGTCAATCCATTCAGCAGGGACTAGCAATAGCGTTAGTTCACGGTAAATGGATAGTCTGCATTCTTGTAAATATTAGCCTAGCGCACAAACTGGTTGTGTCCTCGCCTTCATTAGCTTTTAGTGAGTGGATAAGCTGTATTCGAATGAACATTGGTCCAGCACTAACTGATGCCATTGGTGGTCCCTTGTGAATTCATAGGCAGCGTTTTAGGATATTGATTAAGCTCAGAAAAGGGCTTCCTACACTGTGTTTAGCTAATAAGGTGACTTGCTTTTAAATACATATCCGAGTGTTAACTGCCATACATACTGCTTTCTCAGGGGAGGTAAAATTAATTATACATAGGGGGCGATTCAATTGTGTGTAGTTACCATCTAAACTGCATGGGAGCTATCCAAATGTTTGTGCGACCAGCACCATTCTTACGCGAGACTGCTCCGTATTAGTCACGTTAAGCATCTTCTCCCGGGCTGCAGTTATGGCGCTCCCCCGGCACTGGTGACCGGCCCCAAAGCCCTACTTTACACGGATTTCTGCTCACGTCTCAGGAGGGTGTGAGCAGAAGTCCACATTAAGTGCAGCCTCGGAGCTGATCTCGCAAACAATTGAATAGCTCCCATCTAAACGGTTTAGAAGAAGGGAGCTACAGTGCAGTTTAGACGGGAGCTACGGAATCTACAAACAATTGAATTATAGGGGGAGTTAAATAGGGAACTCATTGTTTTACTGAGGTTTTTATTCAGACGGGAAGCAGTTAAGTCGGAGAATGCCAGTTCTCGCGACTTAACCTGGGTGTTTAATTGTGAGAAGCGCCATTCTCCGACTAAAGTGCCAGCCGTGAGGCTGCTAGTGTCGCGCTGTGCCTGAAAACAGTCTCGCGGCCGACACTTTAATGATTCCTTCTTGCACCCTCCTGAGGGTGCGAGGAGAAATCCAACTAGTCGGACTGAACGGCATTCAGGCAGGTTCTACAAATCATACAGTTTTTTAAGAGTAATGTGCCCCTTGAAGACCCCATGCAAGTTCTTGTCCGCCAAAAGTCTCCCTCTTCTATACCGCTTAGGATAGTACCATAAAGCTTTCTCATACAGGCATTAGATATGCTACAACACAGAAGGCTTAATTCTTACATCTCTAGTGGTCAGTTCAACTCCGGTGGATCGCCTCTTCCCTCGTGGCCGCCTCCGGTCCCGCACCCCTGCCTTGTTCCTCCCACCTTTCTCATCACTTTCTTTCTCGTCCTCCTGGGACTTCTGCACCTCTGTAGAGGACACTTAACTCTCAATTCAGGTTCCCCGTAGATATTCCCCACCAGAAATTCTTCTGCCAAAAACTAACCTTTGCTCTCTAAACTTTGCCCTATACCTCGCCTGTGGGAGCCCGAAGAGGTCGGCGTTGGTTCTGGAGTGGTTATTCCTAAAAGATCGGATTTCTGCAAACTGGCGATACGAGCCCTCCAGCTGACCTCTGCCTGCAAAATCAGAACACAGCAACTGTATGTACCGTGTTTCCCCGATAATAAGACCACCCTGAAAATAAGCCCTACCCCTACTTTTGTAGCCCGGTCTAAAATAAGCCCTACCCCGAAAATAAGACCTACCTGTATCTTTTTTGGAGCTGGGAACGCTGCAGAGACCAGTGTTCCCAGTCATGCAGTGCGCGGGTGACGTCATGACGTCACCCGCGCGCTGAGGATCCTGTGCGGCCGCGCCTGCTGAATCATGTTAGAACCAGTCAGCGCGCAAGTGAGAGCAACATCCCGGACGGCGGCGACTCAGGTAAGTACCGTACTGTACTGGTGGGGGATCAATTACAGGGGGGCTTGCACTGCAATAAGGGGGCCTGCATAAGGGGCACTGCTACAGGGGGGCCTTCATAAGGGGCACTGCTACAGGGGGGGGCCTGCATAAGGGGCACTGCTGTCAATGTTAGTTAAAATAAGACCTACCCGAAAATAAGCCCTATGGTGTTTTTTGGAACCCAAAAAAAAAAATAAGACAGTGTCTTATTATCGGGGAAACACGGTACCAGCCACAACTCGCTATATAAGCACATTAGATTATAGTATCGGTATCCAACATGGCCGCTCACCCCATCATCAGCAGCTGCACGACTGCTCCTTGCTTTTGTCTGGTTGTCTTTACTAGTCTCCTCCTTTTGATTCTTTGCTGGCTCTGATTCTACTACTTTATTTTCCTGCTGTCCTTTGATGACCTTCTCAGCCTCTTTCAGATCTGTCAGTGTCACTCCCTGCAGAAGATGAATGTAAAATTGTCCGTTAGTAAATGTGTGATTTAGCTCTAGAAACACAAACATCGATGATGATAGATTTTAAAATGATCAAAAATCGACCTTTAGTAAGTGGCTGAAAATGCCTTTGTCACTACTGACCTGAGTGGAGCGACGGGACTGCCGTGCATGACGAGACCGTGCCTTTCGTTGAGCCTCAGCTTCCTCATCTCTCACAGGAGTCAGGTAAGACCTAAAGAAACAACATTCAATGACACTTTTTTTATATCAGGTCAATGTGTAAAAATGTGTCCTCACAGAAAGGAAAATGCTTGTTACCTGCGCCTCTCTTTGGTCTCCGGGACGGTTACTGGCTCTGAATTTGTACCTGTAGTCTTGTTATTTCTAGAAGAGCGAGAGAAGACAAAAAAAAGAAATAAATAGTTTTCAAAGGATTTTTTTTTTTTTTAAATGGCAATAATATTATATACAAACCCAGGCATGTTTTGCATTTAACAATATTGCCCCTTTAATCCCATAGGCAACCGGCAGCTTTGATAACACGCCGCTTAGTAAATATAGCTCCCAGTTATCATTAAGAGGCAGCTGCCAGCAGTCCCCAAATTCACACATTCATAACTTTACAGTTTTAGGGTAACCATGATTAGTGGGTGGTCAGTGTTTTCCCTGTGGTCTCAGTTGCTAGAATAGTCTATCATACCATCCAATGCCTATCCGCAAAGGACCTTTGTCAAATGTAGGTATGTAGAGTCTGTCATTAATGAGTGACGTTACACCCCTATTATTGTAACCAACAGTAAGGTCCAACTATATGGTAATGCTTAGTCTCTGCAGTCCAAGAGAGATGTTATCATGCTTTGCCTGAGTGACAGCCTTAAGGCAGCTGTTTGAAGGAACCCTTAAGCCCATTGGCAAAAGAATAGGTGTCATTACCTTCCAATCGAATTTGTCGCTGAAACTGTGGTATCTACTTTAGCAGGCACAGTATTCCCACTCGTCAAAGGAGTTTCGGGTTTGGTTGTTAAGGGCTCTCGTTTAGGCAGGGAGGTTTCGGTCTTTGTAGCCAGAAGATCTCCTCTCTGCCTACGGAGAGAGCCAAGTCCTTCATCTTCGTTATTCCGTTGCCGAGTGTATGACCCACGGACAAACTGAGGTTCCCTTTGGAAGAAAAACAAAATATAGAAAACGGTCACGTAACAGTATTTGTATGGCCCAACATCGATGTTCTTCTTTGCAACATTTACATCCCTATCCTCACCTCACATTTTCCTGGTTACTGAGCAGCTTTTGACTTGGAAGAACCCGAGCTAAACGGAGCTCAGCCCCCGTCTTCTCCTGCAATATAGAAATTCAGTGTGAGGAGATGGTGGGAAGTCCAAACAGAGTAAGGATGAATGGTGGATAGGTAGGAATGAAAGCAGAATTGCTATAGAGAAATGGTGGAGTCCATTGAGAAGATGGTTGTGAAGAAGCTGAAAAGAAAAAAGTTATGAAACAAGTACTAGATGGTCATAGAGGGTCTGACTAGATACACACTCTGTCTGCTAGCTGGGAGCTGGAGGCAGATTTAGGTAATGCCGCTCTCCTGCCTTCTTCTGCAGCGGTGCCAGAGCTCAGAGTGCCAGAACTACCAGTCTTCTTCAGGGAGGCTCGCCATGATCCTAAAGATGACTCAGACTTCTCCTGATCTTGGACAGCAGGGGTCTATGAATAGCAGTATACATGTAAGGTGTGTGGGTAACAACCATGGTCATCTGCTGGTCCTGGTTTATAGGAAGAGGACTATCAGAAATGGAAACAAATCATATTTCTCCCCCTCACCTTCTTTGCTGCCGTTCCCGACAGGTTCTTCAATTGATTATTCAAGTTATTAATTCTTTCTTGAGCTTTTACTTTCTCTGTAAAATAAAATAAGTCAGATAGCAAATCAATGGGCAAAGACTAAACAAGTCTAAAAACCAAAAATAAAGAAAAAGATTTATAAAATGTAATAAAAGAGGGTAAGAGCATCCTGAAAAGCGACAGGGTACACTAAAGGACAAGGGACACCAATATTTGTAATAAAACAACCTGAAAGTCATCTATTACGCTGCCTTATGGTAAAAAAAAGGAAAAAGAAGCTTGTATACAGCACCATAGTATAACATTAATACAGTCCAACCTGGATAAGTGGGAAACCTCTATCACTGGAACTAATTGTGAGGTCCCGGCATATTTGCACCAAAAAACCTGTTAGTGAGACTGTGAAACCTCTTTAACTGAGACTGATTTTTCTCGATTATTAGGAATAATCACCTTATTACTGAGACGATTGCTGTTAGGGCCTCTTTAAGTGAGATTAGTGCAGTTTATAAACCTCTATAAATGAGACGACCGCCTTTAGAACCTCTGTAACTGGGATTAGTACAGGTTTTGACAAGTCTCTATGTCTGTACCTGGACTTACAGGGGTAAGAACCTCTATAAGTGAAACAAACACTTCTTGAACCTGGATATGTGAGATACCTCTTTAAGTGAGACTAAACGTGCCATCCCTTGAGATCCCACTTATCCAGCTTCAACTGTAGTAGCTATAGCGGCTTCCCATCTCCTAGCAGCCAATAGGTAGTGGGGTTGCCAGGGCCCACAATATCAGCTTTTTAAACTCACACACTATAGGTCAGCCAATACATCCATCAGTCATGTTTAATAAAGAAAAGATGTACTAGGTACTTTTACTAGAAGGCAGCAAAAATGTAATGACAACAATGTGCAAATCAAAGTTTGTCAGATGGAGGGATATGAAAGTCAAAATGGAGTTCATTATTCATATTAGTAATAGCACCAGGGACATAGAGGAGGGGAAGTGTGTGTTCACCTGATTCTGCATCAGAACCGGACTCCTCAGAACTGGAAGCGATGGGCTGGCTGGTAGGTACAGTTGGGGTAAGCGGCTGTGCACTGCGTTCTTTGTCTTGTACACGCAGTGCCACCTTTTCCTGGCTGCTCAGACGAGAAATAGAACTCCTATTTGAAAATGGGGTGGAGCAGGGAGCGTGCAGGGATCAGTGCTCAGAGTGCCCCGGGATAGCACACCACTCAGTACACACAGTGAGAAAACTCCAAGCTCGCACTGTGAGAAAATTTTGCCGTGAACCACAATCTCCCTTGTGACACCGATCAGTGCACGACATACAATCTAGCGGTCCAAAACATCAGTGACAACACCTCCACCGTGACACACTCCATGACCCAAGTGTGACCTTCGCGCCCATGAACAACAATCACCATGCAACACTGCTCATTCCAACATATTTTGCACTCAACACACAAACACGGCTTGTCTGACACAGACCTCCTTGTTCTGCTGGCTGCATTCTGGTTGGGAGGACTTGTCTGAGACATAATCTGCGGCGCATTCTTCATCTTTTCCAAGCGTAGCTGGAAAGAAATACAGGAAGGCAAATGGTGAGAGAGGAGCTTGCATGTTTTCATACTCTGCATGCTTGCGAGCCAAGCATACTTATCTACGGGCGATTCAGAGACGTACCAACTTGGCCACTTGCAACCAAAGTAGCGTAACTGGATGGCATTGGGGCGTTCGCATGTAGGCTAAGAGCGATGCGGTCGGAAAGATGCAGATGACTTAGCATGTAGGTGAATATTAGCATGTAGTGCCATGCACGCAATGAGAGTGCAATTGTGGGCGCGGCTTGCGTGCAAAGGATTCGTCCCCGCTAATTTATTGTGCTACTTCTTAACTCCCCAAAACGGACCCAACGTGCTCTCACCACACTCTGTTTTTTCTTCAGCTCCTCCAATACAGACTCCACACTGTCATCTGCAACATCCAACGGGGTCTGACCCTACAAGAATTGAGAATACATTGCAAGATCTGCTCGAACACAATGGACTACAAAACAAAAAGACGGAGCACTCTGCAAGAGAAAGCCATTAGACACCAAGCAGGACAAGATTGCATCAAGACAGCTAGAGAAAAACAGGCAAGAAATGCACAAGAAATATGCAACAAGAATATAAGGGGGGAGAAAAAGTGAAGAGACATACTAAAAGCAAACATGAGGCCATCTAGACCAGACGGACATGAGATACATCGCATAAGTGCCGAAAACCAGCCATGGCAGTGCCAGGGGGCAGAAGCAGTCTGTGTATAGTGTGAGGAGACCGCTGACCCCCTCACCACTTTGTTGACAGCCTCCATGTCACAGAGAGCCTCACACAGGAGACGGCATGCATCCTGCTGGCCCCAGTGAGCGGCCGCGTGCAGGGGAGTCCATCCATCTAAGTCACGGGAGTCCACTTCAAAACCCAATTGTAGGAGCAGCCTGAGATAGACATGGAGAATGAGAGAGGCAGGAGAGAGGGTAGATGATGAGATACATAAGGGGTGAGATATTACAGAAGAAATTAGCAGGACCGGTAGATGGTTAATACTGGAGAATGACATATGATACAGGGATTAATCATAAAAGAAACAACTGCTCAATCCCAATAATTTCACATTCCACTTCCTAGATTTCTTCATTCCATACAAAGAACACTTTCCTTTCCCCTTATAACTATACTCACACATGCATGCACAATGCCATCCTAATGTGCATATTAGATCCTCAACTAGCTCACCTGATGACTTCAGTGTAGCCCTTTGCTGCAGCTACATGGAGAGGGGTAGCCCCCGTGGATGGATGTCTGATGTCATCATATTTTCCATTGTTCAGCCAGCGCCGAACGTCTCTCAGCATAAGCTCCTCCTCCTCCCTCCGCGCCGAGTCTAGATCCACCCCTGCAGTTTCGGAGCAGAGTCTCATTTATACGATATAAATGGCAGACAAACAGATACCAGCTAATAGCTTTGTAACATGTTCAGTCATGCTCTTGGCACTGGAGATAAACTTTACTTCATTGAAATAGTGGAGACAGGCCCAGAAGTTTATTCACTTCTCAATTGTTTTTTTGGGGGGATATTCTTTAAGCCCATTTCAAACTGCTCAAACAGCACCTGATATTTACACCATCAATTCACTAAGAACCAGTGATGCATATGGAAATGGTTAAGTTGGTGATTTCACTAAATGTCTCCTAGCTTTATGTTCAGCGTACAAAATGGCTGACAAAAATGAGTGTTCCCTACAATTGCTTTTTAAAGAGGGTTCCCCTTTTCCTTCTGGTTCCTGGTGGGAGTCAGACAGATTTTCAGCTCTCTCTTCATATTGTGTTATATAGAAGCTATATGCTACTTGCAATATACACTGATTAGTGACTTTGGGGCGCATTTATCAAAGGGAATTTGAGGTAAATTCCCCGAAAACACCTGTTTTCGGGGGTTTACCTCAAATACTAAGTATCCCCTGGATGTATCTCCGATACCTGCTGCGATCCCTCCATTGCCGCTGGCAGCCGCCTCCCCCATAGGTTTCTATGGGGGATGTGATGCTGCCAAATGTATCAATATCGATAATGCGAAGCATTCCCGATATTGGCCCCAGCCGCTGTAGCCTATGGGGACTTACCGCATGTCCGCCGGCTGAGGGATCTCCCAGATCCCTCTGCCGGCAATGGGCACCGCTCATGTGCAGTCCGCGGGACTGCGCATGCGCAGCAGCCTCCGGCCACATCGCAGGAACGGACTCCTTTTGGAGCCCATCACCCTGCATGTGCCGGATCATACATTCGGCCGCTATGATCGCATTTTGCAATGCGATCATGGGCGGTACTGCATGCCCTGATCGCATTGCAAAATGCGATCATTAATAAATGGGCCCCAAAGTCTTAGGGGTAAGTTTACTAAGATGGGAGTTCTATTTAATAAGTGATGTTGCCCATAGCAACCAATCAGATTCTACTTCTCATTTATCTAGCACCTTCTAGAAGATAATACCTGGAATCTGATAGGTTGCTATGGGCAACATCACTTCTTAAACAGAGCAGCGGTTCCCAGACTGTGTGCCGTGGCACCCTGCAGGGGTGCCTCGGATTGGTGGTCCAGTACCAAAGAAAATGATTTTTAGTCAATGTGATTGGCAGCCAACAGCACTGGTTTTGCCTATCAAAAAATCTGTGGACAAAAAGAAGCGCAGCTCTGTCTTCCACCACATAACTGAACCTAAGGGTGACATAGAAGCATAATTTACTTCATTTAATTCTTGCTGAATTTCTCAATAAGAAATGTTTAGCCCAGGTGTGCCGTGACAAAAATGCTGATACTCTAGGGCGCTGCGATTCGAAAAAGTTTTGGAACCGCTGCCTTAGAGCATTCCTTGGCACGTGGAAAGCGGTAGTGGATTCCTTAATAAAGACAAAGGAGTATATTTACTAAAGTGCAGGTTTATAGAAGTGAAGGTGTTGCCCATAGCAACCAGATTCTATGTATCATTTATCTAGTACCTTCAAAAGATAAACGCTAGAATCTCATTGGTTGCTATAGGCAACACTCTCACTTCTATAAACCCACACTTTAGTAAATATACCCCAAAGAGTGGATGCTATTAACATTGCTTTTCTATTTTGTTCAATCACAAGGCTAGTGAGAGATTGTTTTGTTTTTTTATTTTTATTATTTCCTTTTATTCAGGAGTCCATTGTTACCTTGCTTTTTGACCTCACTCTTCATCAGTTTCTCCATAGCACTCTCATGAGCGACATCCAGAGGAAGTTCCCCTTCACTATTTACAATAGATACACTGGCGTCCTTAGAGATCAAGTACCTGCCCAGAGGATAAATCAATCAACTATAGATAAATGAATTAAACTACTTAAAATAGGAAGGAGCAGTAGAGCTCCTTGGGTAATAGTAATTTTGGTAAGGAATGTAATCCAGGAGATAGGAGTGATGACAGTGTTATAGCCAAAGCTACTATTAATATATTTTAATATTAATCTCTAAATCAGTGGTTCTCAAACTCGGTCCTCTGGACAACACACAGGTCACGTTTTCCAGGTCACTCAGCAGGTGCACAGGTGTATTCATTACTTACTGACACATTTTTAAAAATCCACAGGTAGAGCTAATTATTTCACTTGTGATTTTGTGACGAGACCTGGAAAACATGCACTGTTTGGGGTCCAGAGGACCAAGTTTGAGAACCTGTGCTCTAAATCACGGGTTGTCAAACTCGGTCCTCAGGACCCCAAACAGTGCATGTTTTCCAGGTCTCCTCACAGATTCACAAGTGAAATAATTAGTGGATCTTTTAAATGTGCCCGTGAGTAATGAACGCACCTGTGTACCTGCTGGGTGACCTGGAAAACATGACTTGTGTGGGGTCCTGAGGACCGAGTTTGAGAACCACTGCTCTGAATAATATAAATAATCAATAAGGAAGCTCCCATAACATGACATATTCACACATGTTGGCTGACTTTTCCAGGACTACAATTAAAATAAAAAATAACTTATGGTAAATGTTGTAACATGTTCTCTGGTTTCCAATAACTTGGGGAGATGCACTATCAATATTCTTATTATAACAATCCTAACTGGACTGCCGAGAGGAGGAGCCATTTCTCAGGTAGTGTATCGTGAGTAGGTTGCTGTATAATGTTGTATTGCAAAGCGTGATTGAATCTATGGATGACTAGCCAACATTTACATGAAAAAGGTGACAACAAATATTAGCAACCACAATGCCTGTTCTTATTTTATATTGCACATAAATAGCAGTTATTGACAAAAACATATACTTTTTTTTTAAATAAGATTGTTACTGTAATAAAATGTTTAAGTCGCCAAAAACAATATTAGAAATTCTCATCTTTGCTTTAATGACAACAGGGTTTGGAATACATCTAATTAGCAGCTGGCTACATCACTGAATAAGATTTTAGGTGTGTGTTGCTGTGAATACCAGGCTGTCAAAGGCCTGCGTCAAGGTGTTAACCTTGCACCCCTGGTAAAACCTGTTCTAACCACATACCAGTAAGAAAAGTAGTGTCATAGCTGACATTCTGCCTTACATTTTGTACCTTAATCATTCATTAGCAAACGCCATTGATAATATTCACAGCTTAATTGCAAAAGTTTATTTTAAACATTTTGGCCATGTTGACAGAGACTGCAAATGTCACGTGACAAATGTCATTATTTCCTTGCAAGATGTACAAAGCACAAGATATTTCAGTTATTCCCAGAAATGGAAAATTTGTCATTTTTCTTCCCTCAAGAAAATGCATTCATAACTAAAGTGTGATATATATATATATATATATATATATATATATATATATATTCCAATTTAGGATGCAATAAACACAACAATAATGGGCGATTTGGCCACTCACTGTGCAATGCTCACAAAGCCACAGGATGCAGCTGCGTGGAGGGGGGTCCAACCCTCATTATCCTGCTGGTTCACGCATGCTCCATTTTCCACCAAAAACTGAACCATTTCCAGATTTTCATCAATACAGGCCTGGAGGGGGTCAAAAGGGGATAAAGTGACAAGGGCACCGCGAGAGGTATCGATAACCTAACTAAACATAGAATAAGTAGTATTATAAACAACAATGAATATTAAAAGGAGGTCTGATTAAGGGGAGTGATGGATTGGACGTAAATGAGAAAAAAATATAAATATTACTGAGAAATGCCAACACATAGAAGTGGAGGGGACTGTGAAGGATGACAGGCGGTGTGTGGTCTGGGTTTCATTTCTTTGCCAGTGAAGGATGACAGCCCCTCTGATCATAGGAATAATGTAGCAGGAACTCAGAGTGGAGTCTGAGCTGAAATGCACTGAGCACTACTGAATATGGGTATAATGTGCTGTTATTGGAGCTGGACAGTGGGATAGTAGTAAGTAATACATGATGGTGTGTTCATCTGCAGACTTCTGTACTAGTTATGATGCTGGAGCATGTCCTGCACAGTATCACAGGGATGTGTCCAGCTATAAGGTACTGAGGATGGGTCAGTCCCGTTAGTACCAGGGACCCCAGCACTCAGTATAACAAGGGGTGACATCTGGGAAGAGCCCCCCGGTTGCAGGGTACCTGGTGCAGGGCTGTCAGTCCGTCCACATTGGTGCCATTGATCGGGGCTCCGGCCGCCAGCAGATCCCGAACCTCCTCCCGGTCTCCAGCCGAACAAGCGGCCATAAACACGGCTCCTTGGGCAAAGCGCACCCGGGGAGGGCGGCGGATGGATCCGGGGGGCAGGCATCGCTCGGTATCCGAACCCAGCCACCGGCTCAGCTGCTCCCGGCGCTTCTCCTTAGCCGAGTCCGACCGGTGCCGATCATCCGCCGCCATCTTCCGAGTCCTGCCCGGGGACAGGCGGTAGGAGGGGACCGGGAGAGGGCGGCGGGGCGGGGGAGGGAGGAGGGACGGAGAGGAGGAGGAGAGGCCGCCGGGGGAGGAGACGTGTGATAGGGGCACAGTGAGGGAGATGGAGCGGGAGTCATACACGGAGCACAGGGATGACATGACGGGAGTGCTGGGGTCAGGAAGTGACAAATCACCTGGGACCAGACTAGCTTATTACACATGGCAAACGGCAGGGACCAGAGCTTATTATACATGGGTGACAGCGGGGACCAGAGCTTATTATACACGGGAGACAGCAGGGACCAGCGCTTATTATACATGGGTGACAGCAGGGACCAGAGCTTATTATACATGGGTGACAGCGGGGACCAGAGCTTATTATACATGGGTGACAGCGGGGACCAGAGCTTATTTCACATGGCAAACAGCAGGGACCAGCGCTTATTATACATGGGTGATAACAGGAACCAGAGCTTAATACACATGGCAAACAGCAGGGAACATTGCTTATTATACATTGCTGATAACAGGAACCAGAACTTATTACGCATGATAAACAGAAGGGACCAGTGCTTACATCATGGGTGAAAACAGGAACCAGAGCTTAATACACATGGCAAACAGCAGGGAACATTGCTTATTATACAATGCTGATAACAGGGACCAGAATTTATTACGCATGATAAACAGAAGGGACCAGTGCTTACATCATGGGTGAAAACAGGGACCAGAGCTTATTACACATGGCAAAAAGCAGGGACCAGTGCTTATTATACATGGGTGACAACAGGGACCATAGCTTATTATACATGGGAGGCAGCAGAGACCAGAGCGTATTACATAAAGGTGACCGCAGGAATCAGTGTTTATACATGGGAGACATCAGAGCTAGTAATATATGGGAAATAGCAGGGACTAGAGCTTTATTACACATGGGAAATAGCAGGGACTAGAGCTTTATTACACATGGGAAATAGCAGGGACTAGAGCTTTATTATACATGGGAAAGAGCAGGGACTAGAGCTTTATTACACATGGTACATGACACACCAGTTACTAGAGCTTATTACACATGGGAAACAACAGTGACCAGAGCTTATTGCGCATGGGAGACAGCAAGGATTAGAGTTTATTATACAGCAGGTACCAGAGCTTATTACATATGGGAGATAACAGAGACCAGATCGTATAAATGAGAGGCAGCAATGGGCAGATCTTATTACACATGGAGCACACCAGTAACCAAACCTTATTATGCATAGAAGACAGTAGTGAACACAGCTTATTGCATATGTAAGACGCCAGGTAGCAGAGCTTATTACCCATGGGAGACCAAAGTGACCAGAGCTTATTACACATGGGAGATGGAAAGGATTGGCGCTTTATACACATGGAATACAGAGTGACTACTACTTATCACACATGAGAGACAACATTGACTATAGTGTATTATACATAAGAGACTGCAGTGGCCAGAGCTTATAATACATAGGAGGCACGAGGCAGCAGGAACCAGACTTTATTATGCATGGAAGACGTCAGTGACAAGATCTTCTTATACATGGGAGACACCAGGGACCACGGCTGCTTATACATGGGAGACACCAGGGACCACGGCTTATTATACATGGAAGACATCAGAGCTTGTAATATATGGGATATACCATGGACCAGAGTTATTATACAGGGGAGACAACAGGAATTAGAGCTTATTACACATGGGAAATAGCAGGGTCTAGAGCAGTGTTGGCTAACCTTGACACTCCAGCTGTTATGGAACTACATAACCCAGCATGCACTGCTACAGTTTTGCTATTAGGGCATGCTAAAACTGTGGCAGGGCATGCTGGGATATATAGTTCCACAACAGCTGGAGTGTCAAGGTTAGCCAACACTGGTCTAGACCTTTATTACACATGGGAAATATCAGGGACTAGAGCTTATTACACATGGGACACACCAGTGACCAGAGCTTATTACACATGGGGACAGCAAGGATTAGAGTTTATTATACATGGGAGACAGCAGGTACCAGAGATAATTACATATGGGAGATAGCAGAGACCAGATCGTATAAATGAGAGGCAGCAGTGGGCAGATCTTATAACACATGGAACACACCAGTGACCAAACCTTAATATGCATAGAAGACAGCAGTGATCACAGATTATTGCATATGGGAGACACCACCAGGTACCAGAGCTTATTACCCATGGGAGACAGAAGTGACCAGAGCTTATTACATATTGGAGATGGAAAGGATTGGAGCTTGATACACATGGAATAGAGTGACCACTACTTATTACACATGGGAGACAACATTGACTATAGTTTATTATACATAGGAGACTGCAGTGACCAGAGCTTATTGTACAGGATAGATAGGGAATACAGTTTATTATGCATCGGAGGCACCAGAGCATATTACAAATAAGAGACAGCTGAGGCCAGAGCTTATTACAAATGGGAGACAGAAGTGGACAGAGCTTATTGCACATGGGAGACTGCAAGGACCAGATATTATTAAAAGTGGAAGATGGCAAGGACCAGAGCTTATTATTATACATGAAAAATGGCAGGGATCAGAGCTTATTCCACTTTGGAGACAGCAATGACCAGAACTTATTACAGTGACCAGAGCTTATTACACATGGGAGACAGCAGTGACTAGCATTTATTACACATGGGAGGGTGCAGGTTCTATCAAATAAGTACTGTTACGTGATAACATAAAAGCACAACGTTAGGAGAACTGAGAGTATTCACTAGTTACAGTACTGTACAGATGGAGCTGGAAATGGTCTACTGAATATCATGAATGTTGTAACAGCTGCCACATACTGTACAACCTGCAGCACAAACTCCTTTTGTCAATGTTGTCTCCCATGTGTAATAAGTAGTGGTCACTCTATTCCATGTGTATCTGTAAGTTGGTCAAAGCCGGATCCACACTAAATTCAGGCACACCTTTGAAAATTTAGAATGGATCTGGCTTTTTTGTTTATAGTGTACTACATTGTATATGAGCCTTCAATTTCAAAATCAGATTCTGTTACAATTACATTTAACTTATCTAACATTTATCAAATCTTCCATGTGCCGTGCTCCTTCCAGCTGGCAGCATGTTGGTGGTTGGCAACGCAATGGCGTATGATCAGGGCTTGGCATAGAGGTTGGCTGGTCTTTTCCCTCCTACCAGTGCTACCTATTATACAATGGGAAATGGGAAAAAGTGCCTTGTGTTTCAACATATAGGGGTCAATTCAATTACATACGAGTTCATAAAACTTGCATACATGGCTGCAATGCGCACACCCTCGAAAAGCAAGATTCAATTAGAACATCGATTCGCAGGTCTTTTCTACAAAAAGTACCCCTTAAGTGCATGGAAAAGTAGGGAAATCAGCCTGGAACCCCAGGCAACTGAGATAGCAGAACCATAGAGAAGGCTTTAGGGCCATAAGGAAAGTACTGGAAGTTCTTAAAGGGTGTAAAATAAGAGATTTTTGCATTTTTATTAACGATTGGAAAATGATAGCAATCGTGTTGCAATACAGAAATTGTGATTTTTTTTTTTCACACCTCCGCATAACTGTCTCGCATCATTCACACCTCCGCGTACCCCTCCCTGCATCATTCACAGCTCCACGTACTCCTCCCTGCATCATTCACAGCTCCACGTACTCCTCCCTGCATCATTCACAGCTCCACGTACCCCGCCCGCAATCATTTACACTTCCACGTACCTGTCCTAGATCATTTACACCTCCACGTACCTGTCCCGCATCATTTACACCTCCACATACCTGTCCTACATCATTTTCTCCTCCACATACCTGTCCCTCATCATTTACACCTCCACATACCTGTCCCTCATCATTTACACCTCCACATACATGTCCCTCATCATTTACACCTCCACATACCTGTCCCTCATCATTTATACCTCCACATACCTGTCTCGCATCACTTACACCTCCACATACCTGTCCTACATCATTTTCACCTCCACATACCTGTCCCTCATCATTTACACCTCCATATACCTGTCTCGCATCACTTACACCTCCACATACCTGTCCCTCATCATTTACACCTCCACATACCTGTCCCTCATCATTTACACCTCCACATACCTGTCTCGCATCACTTACACCTCCACATACCTGTCCTATATCATTTACACCTCCACATACCTGTCTCGCATCACTTACACCTCCACATACCTGTCCCTCATCATTTACACCCCTCCATACCTGTCCCGCTTCATTTAGACCTCCACATACCTGTCCCTCATCATTTACACCTCCATATACCTGTCCCGCATCACTTACACCTCCACATACCTGTCCCACATCATTTACACCTCCACATACCTGTCATTTACACCCCTCCATACCTGTCCCACTTCATTTAGACCACCACATACCTGTCCCGCATCATTTACACCTCCACATACCTGTCCTACATCATTTACACCTCCACATACCTGTCCTACATCATTTACACCTCCACATACCTGTCCCGTATCATTTACACCCCTCCATATACCTGTCCCGCATCACTTACACCTCCACATACCTGTCCTACATCATTTACACCTCCACATACCTGTCCTACATCATTTACACCTCCACATACCTGTCCCGTATCATTTACACCCCTCCATATACCTGTCCCGCATCACTTACACCTCCACATACCTGTCCCACATCATTTACACCTCCACATACCTGTCCCGCTTCATTTAGACCTCCACATACCTGTCCCTCATCATTTACACCTCCACATACCTGTCCCTCATCATTTACACCTCCACATACCTGTCTCGCATCACTTACACCTCCACATACCTGTCCTATATCATTTACACCTCCACATACCTGTCCCTCATCATTTACACCTCCACATACCTGTCCCTCATCATTTACACCTCCACATACCTGTCTCGCATCACTTACACCTCCACATACCGGTCCTACATCATTTTCACCTCCACATACCTGTCCTACATCATTTACACCTCCACATACCTGTCCCGTATCATTTACACCCCTCCATATACCTGTCCCGCATCACTTACACCTCCACATACCTGTCCCACATCATTTACACCTCCACATACCTGTCCCGCTTCATTTAGACCTCCACATACCTGTCCCTCATCATTTACACCTCCACATACCTGTCCCTCATCATTTACACCTCCACATACCTGTCTCGCATCACTTACACCTCCACATACCTGTCCTATATCATTTACACCTCCACATACCTGTCCCTCATCATTTACACCTCCACATACCTGTCCCTCATCATTTACACCTCCACATACCTGTCTCGCATCACTTACACCTCCACATACCGGTCCTACATCATTTTCACCTCCACATACCTGTCCCTCATCATTTACACCTCCATATACCTGTCTCGCATCACTTACACCTCCACATACCTGTCCCTCATCATTTACACCTCCACATACCTGTCCCTCATCATTTACACCTCCACATACCTGTCTCGCATCACTTACACCTCCACATACCTGTCCTATATCATTTACACCTCCACATACCTGTCTCGCATCACTTACACCTCCACATACCTGTCCCGTATCATTTACATCCCTCCATACCTGTCCCGCTTCATTTAGACCTCCACATACCTGTCCCTCATCATTTACACCTCCATATACCTGTCCCGCATCACTTACACCTCCACATACCTGTCCCACATCATTTACACCTCCACATACCTGTCCTGTATCATTTACACCCCTCCATACCTGTCCCACTGCATTTAGACCACCACATACCTGTCCCGCATCATTTACACCTCCACATACCTGTCCTACATCATTTACACCTCCACATACCTGTCCCGTATCATTTACACCACTCCATATACCTGTCCCGCATCACTTACACCTCCACATACCTGTCCTACATCATTTACACCTCCACGTACCTGTCCTACATCATTTACACCTCCACATACCTGTCCCGTATCATTTACACCCCTCCATATACCTGTCCCGCATCACACCTCCACATACCTGTCCCACATCATTTACACCTCCACATACCTGTCCCGTATCATTTACACCCCTCCATACCTGTCCCGCTTCATTTAGACCTCCACATACCTGTCCCTCATCATTTACACCTCCATGTACCTGTCCCGCATCATTTACACCTCCACATACCTGTCCCGCATCATTTACACCTCCACATACCTGTCCTACATCATTATTGAGCTTTTTACAGAAATTCACCTGAAAACGGATATGTCAGAAAACTGATGGTTTGCGTACATCTCTGATGCTGGATGTGTACTGCGCATGTACAGGCCTCCATCTGCGAGTTCACTCGCAGTGTCTCCAAGTTGCAGCCTGATTAACAGAGTGTAGGGTGTGGGGCCAGCCAGGGTTCCGGTGTCGCCCGCTTTTCTGGCAGTGCCGAGGCCAGGGTCCACATCGGAAGACGCAGATCTCCTGCCTGCAGCTACGCAGGCGAGACGGCTATTGAGTAGTCTTAGGACCAGCACTCAGATCTGCGATGGTGTCAGGAGGCGTCGTTTCTCCTCAGACACCTCCTGCTGCCTCCAAAAACGCAGCAGCAATGTGAGCTACATCCATTCTCTGAATCAGGCCCTAGGTCCTGACATTTTTGCCTTAAAATATTTTCCCTACCGCTTCACCTGCTCAGGGGACTGCGCACAGAAAACCCAAACTTCCTCTGAAAAATCAATACAAGTATGGAATTGAATTGCAAACTAAATTTGCTGTGCGAAATTGCCTCGCAGGACCTAACTTGCTCCTAACTATATTGACCCTATAGTGTTTTTCTAGTACTGCAGTGTTGTCTTCCATTAAATGTAACACACTGACCTAACCTTAGCATATGCCATATACATTGAAGTTTGGCACACAGTTGCAATTAGATGGTCACGTGGTTTCAGCAGAAGGTGCATGGCAAAAACATGGATTCTTGCACATCATTGATGGAGTAGCTATTTGAAGAACATGAACTTGTGTAAAAAAAATAGTACAATGTAATGGGCATGCTTTTTGTTTAAAAAAACAAAATCATACACCTAGATCAGTGGTCAGGGAACAGGGGTAAATTACCCCACATGGGGTAAAAATAAACTTCCTGGGCGTAATGGACGTACAGCCGGGCATGCATATGTATTAATATAGAATGATTCATATGCATGCCAGGCTGTGCCACAGGGAGGCTGTAAGCCGGACGGCCGCTGAGATGTTATTACCAGCGTGTGCCCGGCTCCTTCCCTGCAGCGCCGCGCTAACCGGAGGCTGGAGTTCTCTTCTGAACTCCAGCTTCTGGCTCTCTCCTTGCGCACTATGGGAGAGATGTCATGACGTCTCTCCCGTGGTTCCGAAGAGCAGCCGGGCGGACAGGATGGCGGCGAATGCAGGAGCGGGGATTAAGTGGTTTTTTTTGTACGAGCGGCACTACAGGGGCATTATATGGGGGCACTACTACAGGGGCATAACTATGGGAGCACTACTAGATGATTTCCTTCCTTTCAAATCAAGGGGGTAACGTCAGCGTATCTAAATATATTTTGGGGTAAAGGGTAAAAAAGTTCCCTGACCTAGATGATGTCGGGACACAGCCCAATTCTTCATTTTAGTGAACTAGCTTGGGTAGACAAAATATGGAGCAGGTATTACAAGAGACGAGTGTAAGGGAGGGAGTGGTGCGGTGTCAAAATGCAAATTCCATATACCCAACCGGTGACATTTTCATCTGGTGACCCAGGGTTCATCACACTGCTAGAAGGCGGCCGCCCAGGTGTTGTGTTGTTTGTAGTACAGTATAATGATCATAGCTGGATTGGTCTGTCATACCTTGATTTTTGTTCTGTTATACTATTTACACTCTAAGATTTCACACAGAAGAGCAGGTCACACTGAAAACCATGGGCCTGATTCAGAGATCTACGCTATTCCGAAATTTCAGGTTATCACTGCTGCTTGCAGTGAGGATGACTCTGTCAATCAAGTGATTGACAGGGAGTGATCCCGGCCATTTTCGGGGCGTGTCATAGATTAAGTCTGCGATCCCATACACAGATAAAGTGGTTCCGACGTCTCAGTTCCGGCAGCCACGCTGAGTGATCATAGGGATTATTCAGATGAGCAATTATAGAGTGATGTGCAACGGCGGCTGCGTATTTGTAAGCATTTGCATGGATCTGCACAGCAGTTCTTGGGCGTCTCAATACATTTTCAGCCAGCTACAGCGTTAGGGTATTTTCGCATAGCAGGAGCGTGCGGGATGGCAGGTGCGAATGCATTAGCGTACAACTCTAAGTCAGGCCACATGTGCTGAGCCCAGAGAGCTTTAGTTACTCCAATGGTCTATCAGGGCTTTTCCTATTTAGAGTGGCTACTGTAGCTCGTTTTCTAAACAGAAACCAGTGTATAAGGACCACAGCTAATACATGGTATATGACATTAATACGTGACAAGGACAGTCATAACTCCTAATATTGGAAAATAGATCATTTGAATATTTAAATTTGTAAAAATAGAGTGTGGATGGATGGCTGGCTATTATCTTTTGTAATGTCACAACTCAACAGAACCATTTATAGAGTGATCGATAAACAAGTGTAGGATAATCCACCTCTCTCAAGCTCATTTCTGATTTTGGTTTTCAGACACTCAGCCTTATTCAGAGTTGAGCATAAGTTGCACTTTGTATAAGTGAGCACGTGCTGCGTTTTTGGAGGCAGCAGGAGGTGTCTGAGGAGAAACGACGCCTCCTGACACCATCGCAGATCTGAGTGCTGCATCCTAAAACTACTCAATAGCCATCTCGCCTGCGTAGCCGCAGCCAGATCTGCGTCTTCCGATATGGACCCTGGCCTCAGCACTCCCAGAAAAGCGGGCGACGCCGGAACCCTGGCTGGCCCCACACCCTGCACGCCACCCCAAAAGGCAGCAGCCTGTCAATCAGGCTGCGACTTGGAGACACTGCGAGTGAACTCGCAGATGGGGGCCTGTACATGCGCAGTACACATCCAGCATCAGTTTTCTGTACATCTCTATGAGGCCCATAGTGCAGAACCAAGTCCAAGTTGTGCATTACACAAATAAAGTATGCAGCCTACACTATTGGGGAAGGTTGCTCATATGTGTGTGTGTGTGTGTATATATATATATATATATATATATATATATATATATAAACACACACACAAACACTGGTATCTTGATCACTTAGCATTGCAGATAGTACAAGGCAGTTGAGTACATATTGTCTGCACTATACGACCATTTAATGTAATGTGTACGCAATGCAGCTACACCTCCAGCCACGCCCCTTCTTGCGGCACCATCACTTTATTAAAAAAATGGGAGGGGGCAAAGTTTGCAGGAGGGGAGCCAAACACCCCAGCACCAGCCGTGGGTCATGCAACAGTGATGCCACAACTCGAGCCATAGTCTTGGCACATCTGACCCTGGTACTTACAATGGGACAGAACCACAGTTGCTGACTTGCGTATGCGACAGACGTTGAATAGGTAGCTATATATATATATATTTTTTTTTTTAAGATGTATTTTGCAATTACACTGGCATCCCACTCTGAATAAGGCCACTACCTCCTCTGTGATACCTTGCATCACAGGCTAAATTACCCCTAGTGTGTATGTGTGTGCGCAAGTGGTAGGGAATATAGATTGTAAGCTCCACTGGGGCAGGGACTGATGTGAATGACCGAATATTCCTTGTAAAGCGCTGCGGAATATGTGTGCGCTATATAAATAAATGGTAATAATAATAATAAAGCAGAGGTTACCAAATGCGGTCCTCAAGGCTCCCCAACAGTTCAGGTTTTAGAGATATCCATGGTTGATAAAACAAACAAGTTTCAGTACGCTCCTAATGGGATTTGGATAAACTTTTACAATTGATATGTCCACACTAATTAATGTCCGTAATGATGTTACTACTCCATAAATCCACTTAGGTTATTTTAACCACTATGTCCTTGTGTAATCCTTATACTTGTTATATTTTAAAGGATGTGATGATTTCACCATTCAATTTCATCCACAAGGGTGGCTATAATATACCACTGTGCAAGTGGGTATGAGAAACCAATCCTTATTCAAAATTATGTCTGAAAGTCCAAAGAAAATAAATAAAATGTTTATAACCAGTTCACTGCAGATTCACCATTCCAATAAATTTTCAGTTGTATTCCTCTTTTAGATGCGGCTCTTCATTTGTGCAGTTTTCTTATGGTATATGCACATGAAAAACACAAAGAGAGGTAGCCACCATAGCATAAAATCTTTTATTTCCGCATCACGTGGTGTACTTATGCATTTCTTATGGAGCGCAGGACTACGGGGACACGGCAGTGTTAGGAGCGGCCCACGTGGTGTATGTGCCCTTACTTCACGTGACCTTACTTCCGCATCACATGGTTCAGTTACGAATTACATGTGATGGGGTACACAGGTCTTCCCTCTACATCACATGGTCGGACTTTTAAACCAATATGTTACTATTATATCTATATGGCACTCGAGATTAATGTATATATAGATGATAAACATAAGGACCATAGTGATCATAGTATGCAATGGGAACATTGTAACGCACGCGCTTCCACGTCGCGATGTACACCACGTTGGCCGCTCCTAACACTGCCGTGTCCCCGTAGTCCTGCGCTACATAAGAAATGCATAAGTACACCACGTGATGCGGAAATAGCGGTGCGTGGAGCGCATCATGTGACGCTGGAACGCAAGCACTTCCGCATCACGAGAGGTCACGTGGGACGCCATAGGGAGCGAGCTGGTCCTCAGCACCAAAGTACTGATAGACAGCTCCCAGCAATTAAGGCGGGCTCTGTTTACCTATATATAGCTAGTCACTGCAGCATCATTCCACACCTTGATAAAGACCCAGATAGTGGTTGAAACGCGTTGGTGATTGTATTGGACACATACCCAGACAGGGAAGGTAACGCTCTATAGGGGGAGCAATAATACCCCTATATGTGTATAAGTGTGCCTTTCTCAAAAGGTTATATTCGGTACGCTTCCATTTTTATGTTTCTAAATATATTCCTAATAAAGTGTAAAAGATTTTATGCTATGGTGGCTACCTCTCTTTGTGTTTTTCATGTGCATATACCATAAGAAAACTGCACAAATGAAGAGCCGCATCTAAAAGAGGAATACAACTGAAAATTTATTGGAATGGTGAATCTGCAGTGAATTGGTTATAAACATTTTATTTATTTTCTTTGGACTTTCGGACATAATTTTGAATAAGGATTGGTTTCTCATACCCACTTGCACAGTGGTATATTATAGCCACCCTTGTGGATGAAATTGAATGGTGAAATCATCACGTCCTTTAAAATATAACAAGTATAAGGATTGCCACAAGGACATAGTGGTTAAAATAACCTAAGTGGATTTATGGAGTAGTAACATCATTACGGACATTGATTCGTGTGGACATATCAATTGTAAAAGTTTATCCAAATCCCATTAGGAGCGCACTGAAACTTGTTCGTTTTATCTGTATACTGTTATTAGGGTGATTAGTGATAATCACCATTGTTTTTGAGTGCTGCCCTATTTAATGTGGATCGCTTTTGTTTAAATTTACCTTTTTGTATACATATCCATGGTTGAGCCCAGTTGGTTAAATCAAATTGACTGAAGTACTAATTAAGTCACCTGTGCTCAATCATGGATATCTCTAAAACCTGAACTGTTGGGGGAGCCTTGAAGACCGTGATTGGAAACCTCTGGGCTAAAGGGAGCATTATCGTCATCATCTGCTAATTCTCCAAAGGCCTTGCTTAACACTGGGCCTAATGTAACCACATCATGCTTGAAAAGACAGAAACTGATCCAGTATTAAACATACATAACAGGAGGTCTTGACTGTAATGCAAGGCACACCATTATAGTATTGTATTAGCCAAAAAAAAAAAAAGGAAAAGTTTGGGGCTATTATCTAAAAGAGCGGGCCTTTATGATATGTGACATCAGGACCCTTTAAGAAAATGGCGCAGGGTATAGAAATGTGCATTAACCAAAGCAACCAGATACTATCATCTTCTCTGTAGGACAGTTTAGTAAATGATCGTATGATGGTGGCACATTTGTCGGCATAGTAAGCTGGTAACAATTTAAATGTCAGCCCACTATTAAAACTACGGGCCTGATTCAGAGATGGACGTTAATGCGATCGCAGCTGCGAAAAGATGCCAATGGTTGCAAAGATCACCTGAGCGATTGGACGCCCACTCCTGCCTTCTCATCTGCGTACGTCATCACTTACATGCGTAAATATCGGTAGCATCGACTCACATCGAGCAGCCATCTTGCCCTTGCGGCAGGTCTGACCAGCCGCAAACACAGCAGCTCTCCTCGCATGCCGAGAGGTCTCATGGTGCGAATACAATTTGTCTGTCCACCTCCCCCCGTTACCACCCCCAAACGCTGACCTGTCACTCACTTTGCGAGATCCTCTGTGCGAACGTAATCGCAAAGCAATTGCTGCTTGTACGCATAGGTACTGCCAAACAATCGCTCGATCTGAGTAAATATTGCCATTGCGGCCGTCTCTGAATCAGGCCCTCAGTCAGCTGTTTTAACATTAGGTCTACAATTATAACAGCTGCTGTACATTGCAAATATACACACGTGGCACGGGATTAGCACTGCTGCTTCACAGCACTGGGGGGGGGTGGGACTACAGTAAACTACTGGCTCTGCCGGAGCAGGAAATGTGTCTCAGAAGATGCAGACCCTGGCCTCAGTGTTCCCAGTAAATGGGGCCAACACTCACCCAATTTCTGGGACGCAGGCTGTCTCAACCCCCTCCCCAAACACCCGCATCATCTAAGACACTGCGACTGTAGCTGGCGGTAATACATATCAAACCCATCACAGCACATGCACCCTGCGGCTCTAGCACATGCCCAGTCAACCCACCATCGAAGATGTTCACAAACCATCGGGTTTCCGTACACCTCTGAATCAGTGTCTTAGATCTTGCTAGCCAATAAACCTGAGAATGAGCTATTATTTGTAACTGAGATGTACATAATTAAGCATACTTGTCACCATCACACAATGGCATATCACACATCTGAGCACAAAGCACATATGAGCCACTGGCAGTTATATCTATTTAGGAGCACTTATGAGTGGGAACATCCTGAGTACTGCTGGGAAACATCCTCTGACATCAAAAAGCTACCAGCTATTAGTACATTGGCTCTGATAATTACAATATTGGGGGTTGATTCAGTCAGCCGCGAAGGGGGGGGGGGAGGGGGGGGGGGCAAGTTGCCGTTGCAACGGCGTGGAATCACCGGCAATGGCACCTCAACCCTGAGCGGCCTGATCTCGTAGATTTTTGTATGCAGCCCTATGGAACTCGATAATAATTAGTCCAGAGCTACCGCAAGTTAGGTATTCAGCCAGACTTACTCGCATGGACTCGTAGGGTGCAAGCTAACTGATTCAACTTAGTGTCACATGAACATCTACACATAACAGCAGCTCATTTAAATGACTATGGCATTGATGACACAAAGAAGGGGATGGTGGGGCAGCATTTTCTAGCTGATATTTTGCGATGTTACATGTAACTAAACTTATCGTGCTATTAAATGTCAGACTCCTCAAAACTGCTTGACTGATATGTTTCAAGAACACTAAAACGTTGTCAATAGTACACAAGGTACACTGTACGGGTGATTTATCTTATGCTTTTCCTTAGATGTAGTGCCTGCAGGAGCCACTCAGAACTTATGGCCGCTATGCTTTTCTATTAGGGAAAATACAGTGTACAAATGCTACTGTGTAATACCAGCTTAAGCCCAATGAGAAAAAACAATGCAGGAAGTTTATGAGAATCTGACGCAGCTGAGAAAACAATAGCTTGAATCAAAGCAAATGAGCACACAATGTTATCTCAACTTCTAGGAAGTTTTAACATTTACATTTGTGAATGCCTTTTGAACCAACTTGTGGTTTAGGTCCAGTGATTCCCTTAACCTGCAGTTGGCCTTGCTTTCGTTTTTTTTAATATTATTATTATTATTTTAATTACAATCAACCCTTTCCAAATTCAGTATTTTCAACAGTGCCCCATGCAAGCTTGCACGAGATCTTACCATACACTGCAATAACACTGCCACCCACAGCATACAAGGTGGTACTGCAATTCAATGAGAATAGTGCACTTAATTGTTCTAGAAGATATTCACCAGAATACATTTTTACCAACTGACTAGATTATGGATTAATTTTCTACAACTGTATGGACGAAACCCAGTATCCAGACGATCAGTTTATTTGCAGCATTATGGCTTGCCTGTACCAGAAAGCAGACTCCAGTGCTGGCTGCCTGCCAAGGTATGTCACAGGGAATAAATTAGAGCTAATAAAAGTCGTGCATCAGACCAGTATATGTTTTATAAGGAGGATCTGGCTCTCACTGTATCCAATATATATAAGTACCCCCCACAACCACCCTTTCCCAGTTCTGTTTTATACCCACTACGGTAATCCCAACTTTCACGTGGGTGGTCTCCAATCTCCAGTCTTAAACTCTAGATCTCAAACTGTTTTAGGGGGGAATTCAATTCAAAGCGACAAAAAAGTGCCGTCCGCGCAGCTGTTTTCCAGCTTAGCGCGGTGCTAATAGTCGTGCGGCCGACACTTTAGTCGAAGAATGCCGGTTCTTGCGACTAAACACCAAGGTTAAGTTGCAAGAACCGGCATTCTCCGACTTAACAGCGCGCTGAATTGAATAGCTGCGGGAGCTCCCTCACGGAACTATTCAGCATCGTGCCGAATTGCATTTCGCCCGTAGAGCGAGTTACTGATAACATCGAGCAAGCATAAGATTGATGATGCCAACGCTGAAAGGCTCATGAATATTCATGAAGCCAGTGCTCGCATTATCAGTATGATGCTGGTTAAACAGCAGTGGGCCCCTCTTTTAATATGAATGTTTTTTTTTATATAATGGAGATCAAATGAGATCGAGAGACAGGACAGTCACTTTAAAAACAACATTAGTGTATAACTTTTTTCCACCAAAGGCAGGAAGAATATGAATAATCGTGATTTGCTACATCTATCAAAGCAAGTAGGTGCCTTGAAGAAAGCAGGTGGTGACTAGTACTAATGAGCGTAACCATCCTATGTACTGGTAGGAGCATCCTCCTGGGAACGCCATAAAAGCTGCCAGCTCCTGGTACATTGCCTTTATCCTTGATTCACGTAATGCCAATGTTCATCAACCTCGTTTCAAATAGCAGCTATAGCATGATTTTAAAAACAAATAACTCACGCATGTAACAAACATGGGTGTCAAATAATATTCATTAGATCTTTCATGAAACTGCAAGCAGATATTCCAAACAAAAATGATTTAATACACTACAATGTCAGGAACCACAAAAAAAACCCCTAAAGCAGTTCACGTGACATAAAAGTTTCCAGCCGTAGGGAGAGCACGCGATAATTACGTACGGCCTCAATTTGCGGGATCTATAAGAGCCTCACTAGGCACATGCTAGATTACAGCAATATTAGAACATCTTACATGATACTCTCCCCACCAGCAAGTGACCGCAGAGACCGTCCATAATGGAACCAACCTTGGACATTGCTTGTTAAAGCCACTTCCTTTTATGCACAGGATCAGGTGGTAATCTATGACACTTTTATATTCTCTGCAATGCAAGAAAAACACAATCCTAGAACAAATAATTTCACACAATCCAAATTAGAAACTTGTTGACAAAATTTCCGCACTCCAATACTTTCAAGTAAGCAGTTTTGGGCAGTTACGTATCCAGTCTAAATTATTTCCTAAAACGTCAGGAAATAACCTCCCCCTTTTTACCATTTTATAAAGAGAAGACTGGGAGGGAAGGACACGGCACCATTAGGGTATGAAGTAGCAGGTGAAATACCCCCCAGTTACTGCAGATGAAGTCACATGCCCTATGCCGTCGTACCTCACCCATAGCTATGCACAAAGTTTGTGGGAAAGATCCCATTCTCCTATGTAATATATGAAAAAATACATATAATATATAGAGGGACAGCAATAAGAATGGAGCGAAGGGGTCGGGCGGGGAATAACCTTTATTACACATAGTTCCGTTTGCTGGCGGGTGGAGGCCTACAATGCACTGTGGCCACTTCTGGAAGATGTAAAGAGCCAGCGGGGCAGCAAAGCAAGTTGTTCCATCTATAGGCACCGACAGAATATATACAAAGCAGATCTCACTGTCCATCAGGCCCACGGGAGGATGCTCCCACAGTCTTGGGAGGATATTAGGGAAGCCTAAGGGGTAAGCATGGTGGAAGGGGTGGAAATCAGTGAATCCTCGTCAATTCTTCCACTATCTTTATCAGGTCATCAACTGTGGTCTCTCGCTTCATGCCACTGCCATCGTCAATCTGCAAGATTAGACATGTTAAGAAAATACAGTGACCTGCTTGGAGGCAGCAATGAAGAGCACAGAGGGAACTGGCTGTCTCCTCACCTGTAGATTTGCTACCACCTCCTGCATCTTGGAGCGGCTTATGTCCAGGAAGCTCTCAATCAGATCGCCATCTATAAATCCTGCTGCAGATTCGGTCTTTCTCTCTGTGTGGAATGACCTCCAGGTGAGAGTTGGTAAAGGACAATGACTGCATGGGTGACAAACCGTAAAAGTACGACTGCCCTAAGATAAAACGCCATCCTGTACCCGCTATCACACTGTGCACAGAGAGGGAGCTACTCACAAACCTCCTTCCCTATCGTCATGGCAACAATTAGAATAAAGGATATAAGGAGTGCTCAATCTTGCCGACGCTCTTGATGACTTTATTGAGTCTGTTCTGAACATCTAGGAGGAGATTGTACCAGCTCTCGGATACGGATGTCACCAGACCTGACAGACACAACGATTAGGTTTTAATGGCTTAAACAAATGCAGAATGCTAAGAAAAAAATAGCATCTTCTATACGGGTGAGGTATAAAAGATTGAGAGCATATAGTTAGACAGTCCATAGGTCAACACCAAATGGTCGACAGGGTTAAATCTTAAATGGTCAACTGTCAACATGGTCAAAAGATCGACACACAAATGGTCAACCCAGAAAAGGACGCTTGTTGTTTTTGTTATTTTAACCCTAATTCTCTCCCTAATGCCTAACCCTCCCTATAGTGCCTAACCCTAACGGACTCCTTCTGCAGCCTCACCCTAACCCTCCGCCAAGTGCCCTCATACTAACCCTAATTCTCTCCCTAATGCCTAACCCTCCCTATAGTGGCTAACCCTAAAGGACTCCTTCTGCAGCCTCACCCTAACCCTCCGCCAAGTGCCCTCATACTAACCCTAATTCTCTCCCTAATGCCTAACCCTCCCTATAGTGCCTAACCCTAACCGACTACTTCTGCAGCCTAACCCTCCCTATAGTGCCGAACCCTAACCGACTCCTTCTGCAGCCTAACCCTCCCTATAGTGCCTAACCCTAACCCTCCCTATAGTGCCGAACCCTAACTGACTCCTTCTGCAGCCTAACCCTCCCTATAGTGCCTAACCCTAACCGACTACATCTGCAGCCTAACCTTCCCTATAGTGCCTAACACTAACCCTCCCTATAGTGCCTAACCCTAACCCCTCCCTATAGTGCCTAACCCTAACCCCTCCCTATAGTGCCTAACCCCTCCCTATAGTGCCTAACCCCTCCCTATAGTGCCTAACCCTCCCTATAGTGCCTAACCCTAACCCCTCCCTATAGTGCCTAACCCTAACCACTCCCTATAGTGCCTAACCCCTCCCTATAGTGCCTATCCCTCCCTATAGTGCCTAACCCTCCCTATAGTACCTAACCCTCCCTATAGTGCCTAACCGACTCCTTCACAGCCTAACCCTCCCTATAGTGCCTAACCCTAATCCCTCCCTATAGTGCCTAACCCTAACCGATTCCTTCTGCAGCCTAACCCCCCCTATAGTGCCTAACCCTAACCCTCTCTATAGTCCCTAACCCTCCCTATAGTGCCTAACCCTAACCCTCCCTATAGTGCCTAACCCTAACCGACTCCTTCTGCAGCCTAACCCTCCCTATAGTGCCTAACCCTAACCCCTCCCTATAGTGCCTAACCCTAACCCCTCCCTATAGTGCCTAACCTTAACCCCTCCCTATAGTGCCTAACCCCTCCCTATAGTGCCTAACCCTAAGCCTCCCTATAGTGCCTAACCCTAACAGATTCCTTCTGCAGCCTAACCCTCCCTATAGTGCCTAACCCTCCCTATAGTGCCTAACCCTAACCCCTCCCTATAGTGCCTAACCCTAACCGATTCCTTCTGCAGCTTCACCCTAACCCTCCACCAAGTGCTTGACCCTAACCCTCATACTAACTCTAATTCTCTCCCTAATGCCTAACCCTCCCTGTAGTGCCTAACCCTAACCGACCCCTTCTGCAGCCTAACCCTCATACTAACCCTAAAAATCATGAAATACCAAGTGTCAATCTATTGGTGTCGACCGATTGTCTATCTAGACTCTGTAACTCTTCCATCCGAATACCCTTTTACACCCACCGATCATCCCATTAACTGTCCCAAAGAGTACAGAGCCTTGTGTAGGAGGGGACGTCTCCCCAAGGTTCTGCATCACCAGAGATCCATGACAGAAGACGTTCACAAATTCTCCTAGGTGGAAAAGACCAACTTCCTGCAGGTGCTGTCGCTCCTCGTCCGTTGTGGCAGCACTAGACATGAGAGCAGAGAAACTTTAGGGGCTCCTGTCCTCCACTAAATAGTGAATTCATCTATCTAAATGATAGGCCGTTCTAGGATGACTTACATGTACAACTTTACACCATGAAAAATGTTCTATTAACCTTGTGCACATGTTAACCCTTTAACCATCAATCATTAGGCATCAACAACTTTCCCTATAAATAAGTACTCATTACCTGTCTTTCTGGCATACAAATAAATTAAATGCATTCTCTGCTCCCAGGAAGTTATCATCGTCTAGAATCTCCACTGCGCTCATCCAGTTGGGATTAAAATCTCGTGCAATCTGTAGGGATACAGAATAAATATGGACTCCAAACACAAATGACAGAAGGTAAAAAAAAGCCACATAAAGTCCATTAAATGTGTCAAATATTTGCATCAGATTTCAGGAGCTCCGAAATAATGGCTCAAGTTCACACCAAATGTCCTTTACATTTTTCTTATACAACAGCTATACTCAGATTATCTCTGGGCCTTTCTGCCCAACTCTCCAGCATTTCTTACCTCCTCGAAGTTTCCTTCCATCGGCTTGTAAGCCAGTAGCAGCACTGAACGCATCAAGTCTCCCACCAATATGAAATCGCCCTTGGTCTTCAGATATAAAGCCATGATATTGTTGTAGTGATTGCATTCGGTACGCAGCTCCTTTTCTGCTGTCCACTCGTACAGGCGCACCTGTGTAGAACAGTTATCTGTAGCCATGCAACACACGTAAATGATAGGATTCTCCCCTAGCTGTCCAAGCCACCTCCGTCTTACCGTGCTGTTGATGCTGGCCAGCAGCTTCCCATTAAACTCCACCATAGAATACACGGCTCCCTTCACTTCCTTCTCTGCCACAGTCTGCAGCTTCCCTGTATAGAAGACAGTTTTGGATCAGTACTGATCCTGTACATTCACCGAATTTAGTTTTTTTTTCCAACCTCTACAAAACCAGCACATTTTTTAGTCTAACCTATAAAATACAAAAAATGTCAAGTTACTGGTAAGTCTGTGAACACAGCACATCCCTGGCTTCATCCCATTTTCCAAGCAGAAGATGCTGCCTCCCGCTGCGGTGGGCATTACTTAGGTTATCAGTGCCCCTCCCCCGTGCAATAGAGTGGCCTGCCACAGGCAAAAGGTAAGATCTCTCGCTCAGTCCTTTGGACGACTTACTGAATCACCCAAACTGCCAACGCCGGCGAGTAAGTCATTTAATTTAGGTCATCTAAGACTGCTGAAAATTAAATATTTAGTGCTGGACAGATTTAGCCTTTAAAATACAATCGATGCCTTACATTTTAGGGGTGGGCAATAAGCGGCCCCCCAGCTGTTGTAGAACTACACATCCCAGCATGCCCTGCCACAGTTTTGCTACTGGGTCATGCTAAAACTGTTGCAAGGCCTGCTGGGGTCTGTAGTTCAACAACAGCTGGAGGGCCGTTGATTGCCCACCCCTACTGCTTACAACATTCCCACATTTGATCCATTCCCATCTTACCATCACAGTACTGGAAGACCACAATCCTCCCTTGTTTTGGTTCTGCCTCATCTGGATACACCATTGCCGTTCCCACTATGAAATACGTGCTTGGATCCTTTCCCAGCTTACAAGACACCAAGCTGAGGGTGTACTCGTTCTGCAGGAATTGGTGAGTGTGCAGGACTAAGGCAGAGAAAAACAAAATAAGAAGAAAATTAAGTTTTCTATTCAAAAGGACACCTCGCTCGTACCGGTCCTCTTAATCTCCATCATCCCCAATACCTTCAAAAGTGTGCTGATCTATGATGAGGAGATTGTGAACCTCTACTTCTTCTCCAAATGAGGTTTCATGGGGAGATGTGCTCCCTGAAAACAGCTTACTACTGCTCACACTGGAAGAGAGAGCCTAGCAGAATACAAGAATAAAAAGTGATGAAGACCAACATCAAAATCATCATGTAGGGCTACTACGTCCACGTGCCCAAAATGTCCTAGGCCAGAGGCATCCATGTACCATTGCCTTTGGGACTGTCATGTTATAAAAAGATACTGGGTAATGGTGAAACAATTTGCATTAGCTCATTTAGAAAATGATGTACCTTTATCGCCGGAATGGGCAGTTTTTGGATTTCTATCTATCACCACTAGAATCTGCCCTGGCTGTAAAAAAATATTACTTATCTCAGCAGTAGCAAAAAATATATATCCTTCAACATTGGATACAAACTACACCCCCCCACTCTCAATATGTTTAAAAAAAAATTTGTCTTTCTAATGCATTGGCAGGAAACATCTCTGCGTAAGGTACAGAAAACTGAATCCTTCTTTTCGATATGGGAGAGTTTTATTGCTATAAAAGAAGAGATTAAAAAGTGTTTTCAATCTAATTTATGAATGATCCGCCGATCAATTGACCAATATATTACGGTCATTTTTACTTTACAACACCATACATTTCCTAAACTCTCCTGACTGACTCCCCCCTCCCTCCTTATATTATTTCCGAGTGCTGAATCCCCAGCTTGACCCCTTGTGATCACCGTACACACACTGTGCTCCGTGTGTATAGGATTACATGGGATCGGGAGGTCGGGCCGATAAATATTAAACAGCACATAAAGATGCGAGCTCCCGATCCTGACCGTTGCAGAAGCGTTATAAGCGGTTTATCGGCAAATGCTACTGCAATAGTCCTGCATACACGGAGAGCAGAGAATAGATAGTACAGGTTGAGTCTCCCATATCCAAAATGCTTGGGACCAGGGGTATTTTGGATATCGGAATATTCCGTATTTTGGAATAATTGCATATTATAATGAAAAGTCTTGGAAATGGGACCCAAATATACACACAGAATGCATTTATGTGTTATATACACCTTATACACACAGCCTGCAGGTCATTTTAGACAATATTTTTTATAATTTTGTGCACATACATGAAATTCATTTATGTTTCATATACACCTTATACACACAGCCTGAAGGTTATTTTATACAATCTTTTTAATAATTTGTGCCTTAGACAAAGTTTATGTACATTAAACCATCAAAAATCAAAGGTTTCATTATCTCAGTCATGCTGAAAATATTCCGTATTTCGGAATATTTGGATATGGGAGACTCAACCTGTATATCACAGTGCTTGGCGCTACTCTGCTATACCAATTCAAATATAAACATAGGATAATATGTTATGGATCATACAGATACAAATTTATGCAGACATAAATCTGACATACATAACTAAATTCCAGTGTGTGCCCAAAAACTGAACGCTACTAGGATGAGTAGTAAGATCCACTGTATCACATTTATTAGAAAAATACAGTTAAAAACACACAAATAAAAATTGTAATTGGAATCAAGCTTCAATTCAAGCCTTGAAACGAGTTGGAGTGCTCCACCAGTGCCCACCTGGGAGGGAGATTTGTTGGATGGACTAAGAACCTCTTCTGGATGAAAGCGTAGGAGCCTATACAGGAGGGTACATCCGGAATACCCTGTATTTCACAACACCTGTGGCTCCTCACCTCCAGATTTGGTACGATCCTTCCTCATTATTTTTACCACATGTGACTTTTGGGACAATTTTACTAATCCCTATATGAATTATCCACCTACTCTCACCCATTATTGTACATATTATTTGGGACAATTTTACTAATCCCTATATGAATTATCCACCTACTCTCACCCATTATTGTACATACTATTTATGACAATTTTACTAATCCCTATGTGAATTATCCCATCTACTCTCACCCATTGTTGTTTATACTATTGTTTTTGTCCAATTACCCCATTTATATCTGTGTTTGTAACTTGGTTTTTCTAATAAATGTGATACAGTGGATCTTACTACTCATCCTAGTAGCGTTCAGTTTTTGGGTACACACTGGAATTTAGTTATGTATGTCAGATTTATGTCTGCATAAATTGTATCTGTATGATTACATATTATCCTATGTTTATATTTTAATTGGTATAGCAGAGTAGCGCCAAGCACTGTGATATACTATCTCTTCTCTGCTCTCAATTATACTGGGGTCTACTTAGGGGTATATCCGATATCACAGTGGGTTCGCTCACACTCTAAGAAGTGTATGAATATATCCTCTTACATTTTTCGAATCTTAGACCTGCATACACACCTATACAATCGTCAGATCGATCACCTACGATCAGGTGATCGGGACGAGGATTGTATAAGTGTGTACCCAGCTTTAGTCTAGAATACAGACAGGAACGCTCTTTCTAACCTGGGTGCTGGCGCTAGGTCGGAGAGGAGAGCTGCCTCCGCTAGCGTCTTGTACCTCCGTTCGACTGGAGAGTACACCAAAACACTGCGAGACCTCTTGATAGCAAATCTTTCTACAATAAACAGAGAAGATGATTACATTTAGACTTGGTTTAAAACAAAATTAATACAATTCCCATGTAATAATCTCGAATGGCACCCACCTGGGAGACTCATACAGTGGCACTGTTCGGATATGCAGTTTTTGGATTTCATCAATAGTCCCAATGGTTAAAGTGCTGTTATTGGCTAGGGCCAAACTGCAAATAACAGAGAAGTGGTAAAGATGCGGTTTGGTAGGACAAGCGGTATAATTTGTTCTACACAACAAATCTGATGAGAGGAAGAACAAAACCAAAAGCTTAGGTGATAATTGCACTATATCCTCTAGACAAATGAAATGTATAGAGTGTGACGACTTGCCTATCAGGGTAGCCCTCTGAGTTTAAGGGGCACATATAGTTAACTTCTTTCAGATTGACGTTGGAGAAAACTAGCTTGTGGTTGCTGCTGTATATGACAGTCGGCCGGTCAGAACAGGCGAACACGTTCGTTGTGGACAGAGATCGGAAAGTCCTGAGAACAGTGGGCTGTGTTCCCAGAGTCACCTTCTTTCGGTCACTTAAAATACCTGTAAAGCAGAGAGAGACACATGAACGCTTTTGGCAGTGATGGCTGGGCTTTCACCGCCATTCATGACTTACAAGCTCAGCAGTGGCTCAGGGCTTACATGTGTTTCGGAGAATTATACAGGGCTATGGTTACAGCCTCCTCTCACCTGTGTCTGTGTTGAGGCTGAAGTAGAAGAGCGCACCATCTCCCAGGGCACATAGTAAGTAGTGACTGCTCTCAAATGACGTCATGAGGATGGATCTTGGGATAATCTCTGAGAGAATAGGGAAAAAAAAAGAGTCATGAAGAAATCATTTTCTTCCATTTTCCCTTTGAAGCTTAATTGCCTAAAATACATCACAATTCCCAGAATCCCTCTGTAAAGGTCCATTTTAGCTTACCTCCCCCCAGCATCTCTTTGTGCAACAGCTGAAAGCCTGGTAGGCTCAGGATTCGTGCAGAGATATCAGTCCATAGGCCGATAGCACAAAGCGTGGACATAGCTTCACTGCCGCCCAGTGGGGTGACATCTAAACAGGCAACTTCGTGCTCCATTTCCGTACAGCTGCAGGGTAAACAAGTGGCATGAGTAATGAACAGCGCTAATAAAGGCTAAAAAGCCAGCCGCAGAAAATAGCATCCGGCTTTACCTGGTTTGTCTCAGTTCTCCTGGGTGGATTTCCAAGTAATAGAGGACTCTGCCTACTGCAAGGAGCACTTGGCGGCTGTTGCAGGAACAGACACTGACTTTCCGACCTTGTGGCTCTTTCCATTCACTAACCAGGCTTTGCGGGTCCTGGGACACAAGCCTCACTGAAGCTGATGTGATCTGTTAAATAAGAAAAATAAATGGCAAAATTAGTGGATTGTCGTCAAGAAGAGAGCCGATTCAATAAAAAAAAAAAAAAAGGCATAAGGTAAATCCAAAAATGTGTCTGTAACGGCTTTTTCCAAATGTGAAGTTGGTTGAAATGGGTTGGGTTTGGGATCCCAGTTGGCAGAATATTGACAGCGGCATCCCGACGCCTGAACGTAAGTAGCCTGTAGCCTAACCCTCCCTCTAACCCAACTTTTCCGCAGCCTAACCCTGAACCCTCAACCCCCCATCCCTCTCCCTAGTGCCTAACCCTCGATTTATCCCTAATACTTACCGTTGGGATGCCGGAGGTCGGTATTCTGGAGCCGGGATGGTAACTATATCCCGGTTCAAATAGTATGCTCACAATGTGTATCGCTAAATGAAGAGATTTTCCGTCATAACCAAGTATGAGAAGCTCTCAATGCTTCTATGACATTAGTTTTCAGAGACATCCAAGACCCTTACTAATCAAAACCTTTTCACCACTGAGAGATTGCCGAAATCAATGCCCAGTGAAATCAATGTTAATTGCGGTCTTTTTAGAAATCAGTTTGCAATTAGTTGAAGAAGTTCTTATGGGAACACATTGGTCTAGTTATGTATTACCTGAATGAGCTGCTGATGTGCCACATTCCCACAGAAGAAGGTTTGCTGATCATCAACAAAGCCAGCCAGGTCCGTCTCTTCCACTTCTTCCCCCGACAAGGTCAAAACCCTGCAAGACAACTGTAAATTAGTATCCCAAAAAAATAAATTATTTTACACTTTTAAATCCTATATTGACCCTAACCTCAGTTAAGACCTCACCTAGTCTGTCCCACAAAGGACAGGACCAATGTGTCATCTGTTTCACGGCTGGCAGCAACTCTGAGGGGCCACAAACCTGATGCAAAGCAGAGAACATAGAACGTCATGTGCGGGAAAATAAAACAAAATGTACAAGTCACTAAGTAACCCCAAGGTGATACATTACAACATATGAGATAGTGGTAAAGGCATCTCTAGTGTTACTCTCAGGAAGTCAAGACAGCAACGAGAAGTATATTATTGTTCCTTCCCCAATCCTCACCCAAGTCCACCACCCAGAGCCCTAATATAAGTAATTTCCTGGCTATGGATTTCAGCAGCACCTTTGATTCCGGGTAGGTCAATGCTGGCATGCTCATGGATGCCAATGCCGTTTCTGATGATTCGCAGAGAACCTTCCTTAAAGGCCCCAGAGCAGGTAACAAGCTGTGAAAAGATGAAACAAAGGTAAGAACTGATGCACAGGAGTTAGGGGAGATATGCAAGGAATTCAGAAATGTCGTCTCACCTGGCCTTGCCCCTGCCTCTCAAGATCCACCACACACATGTCTACAATTGGTCCCAGGTTTGTGAAAGTCTCCATTGCCACAACATATGAACCTTGTTCATTACTGTCTGCTGTAAGCTGCAAAGAAGCAGAGATTTAGAAGTTAAGGGTTACTAGGACAGATACGAGTGAAAAACAGATATGCCACAAATTAAAGTGGCAACCCTGTAGACCTAGAATACAAAAGGACAATATGAGCAGAGGCAGTAAAAAAAAACACATCGCATAAAGAAGAGAAACTGTACTTACCAATACATCAACTATCATCTTTCCAGCATTGAAGTGCCAGCTTACAATGAATGAATGAATTAATGAACAACCCAAAAATATTATATGAACCCATAACAGTCACAGAAGACTAAACAAAAAAAGCCATTGAGGCCCAGAAAGGTCAACTGACACTACAACCAAGGACATCCCTGGTCTATGTTCCCTATTGGCTTAGGAGAATTGTGTTAGGTAAATCTATGAAGTGAATATATATTCACATCACAAAGACACTCATATATTGCTCTGATAATGGCGGATGCCTTTAGGCCCAGGCTGCACTTGTCATCACAGACACAGGCCGCCACTTGTGCATACAACCAATGTAAACAAATCCACAGTTAAAGTGACTTGAGTAGAACAGGCCGGGACATTCCTAGCACCTTTGAAAAGGACAGATTCCAAAAAAAGATTGAATCGTGTCAACACAGGTGCATAAGACCATAATCCATCTTTATGAAGAAGAAAAGGCTGGTGGGGTGAAAAGCAGTTTCTGAGACAAAGGTATAAGGACAAAGGTAATCACCAGATACCTGCCCACGTCTGATCCCCTGGAGAACCATTTTGCTGAAGTAACAAGATTGGAGAACACAGGTAGCACAGGTGACGTCCCACATTCCAACCACGGCACTAGACTAAGTACCTAGATCTGAGAACTGGGAGAAGAACTATGTCATCTTTAAGTCCAAACAAGAGCCCAAGAAGGTGCCCTCTGGAAGACCTGGGTATACAAGCAGCTGGGAGAAGGCATCAACGTTGAGCAACTACTGGAAAAGTCAGCTCACCAATTGTCAATGATAATAACAAAACAAAAAATATATTCTTGTGTCAGTTTAATTGGTTTAATATTTGTTCACAAGCAAATAAGATGTTAAGAATTTTCATTTGACTGCACATTTTAAAATACCCATCAGTATGTTCAAGACCACTGCAATAATGTAGGATCAATTTAATTATGAGTTTGTGAAAGTGGGCTTGCATCATAAAACTCACGTTCATTGTGACAGTGGGCGCACCTGAGAAATGTGAGATTGAATTAGAAATGGCCATTTGCGGGCATAGCGGCGCTATTGCTAAATTTGTCTACAAAAAGCAAGTGCATGAAAAAGTGTGGAAATCATCCTGAACTCCCAAAGACTGGCAGCTGGGACAGCAGGGGCATATGGAAAGTATTGAAAGTTATTACACCATACAAGTAATACATCATTTATCCCTGTTTTGAGCTTTTCAAAGGAAATCACCTGAAAAATGACAAGTCTTTATTGTACAAATTAAGCTCTTTAAATCCCTCCAAGTGTATTATTATTATTCACTGGGAAGGTGTACCAGAGGTGCTACACTGTATCCAGAAATGTTAGCCTTATAACAAAGAGCTTCCCTACCTTTTCACCTGCTCAGGGAGGTGTGAACAAAATAAGTGAATTTCCTGGGAAATGAATTTTGCGAATTTAGAATTGAATTGCAAATGAGAAACGTGGTGTGAATTTACAGTGAAAATGGCTTGCAGGACCCAACCTGCTCCAAACTGAAATGACCCGTGTGTTGGCTCCAAAGCTAGGTCTTTAAAAGAACCCTGTTCTGAGGCAAAAAAACTGCTTTCACCCCAAATGCCAGGGAGATTCTTTTTATTTTAAACCTGATCTCAAGAAGTGCTTAATGAAAGTTGATCATGAATATCTTATACTTGAGAGCCCCCTGCCATGGGAAAACCAGATCACTCAACTAGTCCGTTATTCAACAACCATCCTGTGAGCTTTCCAGCCCTCATAGAAGTCTTTTAAATGTCTAATGTTGCAACCCTGCTTCTGAGATTGGGAGTCTTGCCCCAGAGAAGACGAGAATGCAATAAATCTATATCTGGAAGTACTAAGACAATGCATTAGTACCACCACATCTCATTCTGAGGTTGAGAGAAGGTACGTTCTCCAGGGCTTATATGGACATAGCAGAAAGTGGCTTGAGCGGCTGTGGGAGCATTGGAGCGCACCCCTTGGGTGCCATGAAAGCAACTACCTGAGCCTGCAGGGTGACCAAAGAGGAATAACAGCTGGCTGCAGGGTAACAGAGTGTCTGCAAGAATAACCCTAAAGGTTCTTTTGCACACGACCATGAGCACCTAAAGAAAGACAACATGGAAGGTGGAATGAATCCTATGTGTCTAAAGATGAAGTTCTTGCAAGACACACTGACAGTACAGCCCAACGCAATTTCCTCACACAAATAATTTGTCTTCCTTCTCAAGGGGAGTAAGAATGTTTGTGGACTATAAGAAGGGGACAGAAGCCCACGGTGGGTCTGTAGGGGGAGATCACAGTCTTCCTCCTGTCACACTTTTAGTAATATGTGACTTACAAGAGTAATTTGCACAGTGCTAATTGCAATATCTTTAACAAATATATAAATGAGTGGAAACAAGCCAGTAGCTTATACATCAAGGGCCCTTTAAAAACTGGTAAATTAGGTGGAAGAGGGATCTACTTGTGCATAGCCTGCTCCCAAGGATGGGACAAACCCAATAATTATTCTGTGTCCCGTAGATGATAGAGTAAACTGGGATTCTAGAAAAGGGACAAATTAAAATAACATATAGGAGTTTGTGAAATTAATGGATTATAACCTATAGGATTTACAGACAGGATTTCTATTTTACAAGCATTCGCTTACCTTAACTAGCTGGGAGTCTCCAAGTCGAGAACCCACAAACACCACTCCATTATCCAGGTAAGTGAGACATTCTGCAATGGAGGTCTACAGAAGAGAAAGATAACAGCAGTATGCATGAAGAACTTTAGGAATGTCTCACTGCAGTGTGTGTGTAGTTTTTCCCTTTGATGTTCAGGTGTAAGCTGGTTTGAAGCCACTAACAACCTACAGCAAATCAGTGTCAGCTTCTTAAGTGAAGCAAGTATGGAGGTGCAATAGGTAGTAATGCCTGCACTGTACTTATACAGCTCTTATATCTAATTATGCACTACTTAATTGTTAGTGTTATAAGGATTTGAAATAATTTCTAGAAACTACTTGTAACAAGAGAATTTTTTTTTTTGAAAATCCACCAGGACATGAAAAAAATAAAAACAGAAAATGCTGCTTTTAAAATAAGCTCTTCGTGTCATTTTTATACTAACACATGTATCCGAACTTTCAGCAACATGATACAATTTCTGCTGTAAACACTGCTACACATTAAATGGTATCTACTGCAAGACCACCTGACCCTAAAGGCCCCCATACACGGCAAAATTCAAAGTTGGTAAGATCAGTTGTACTATTTCCTTTGAAATTCATAAGATGTGGTCAAATGGTGTATGATTTATCATTAAGATCATAGGATAAGATGCATAGAAGTGTATCACATCGTACACGATCAGTTGAGATCTCTTTACAAAACCATCTGATCTGCGATCCAACTAGGCAACGGTGGGGACGCGCATCGGGGTCGCAGAAGACTCAAAATACAACTATTTGCAAACGATTGGTCTGACCAACCTGTAGAAACTGCCCAAATAGTGTTAAAAATCGTCCCGTGTATGGCCAGCATTATTCCGATTCCCACTGTTAAGGAACTTAAACAAGGGCAACATATAAACCCACTCCAACAGAATGGGCAACAAATCTAAGACCCTCTCACCTCCCCCAGCAGCTCCACTCGGAGGTCCTTCAGTGTGACACTTCCATCCATCTGCTCCTCCTTTTCCAGCAGCAACATGAATAGGCGACCCTCCATGTCCCCAAGGAGATATCGCGATCCATTTACGTCCACACGATTATGACAGACAATGGTGCTTTGCTGAAAGGAAAGAAACAGTCAGCGAATAACCATTATACAACAATACCAAGGACCCAATTCTCACAGCTGAACACAACGTAATAGCGCTCCCTTGTATTTTATAATTAGGGATGTGCAGGCTCGGTTTTATTCGGATTTACTCGGTTCTTATCGCCACTTTACCGCAAATTCGGATTTATTATATTGGCTATCCAAAACACACGATAGGCGATAGCCAATAAAATGCCGCTTAAAGATCCGAGTAAAACCGAACCCGCTCACCCCTAATAATAATGCATAATGCATACACCAACCTAGAACATATAAATGGCAACGTAGACAATAGCCAAGGGCCGGAAACGATAGAGGTTCTGGCTTCACAACTAGAATATGAATTGGCTACTGTGCCATTAAAATGTATGCAGAATCACTAATGCTGTGTTAAAGGGCTGCAGCATTACCATGGAGATCTGCCACAGCATGTTCTATAATCTGTGCACTTATAGGCAGACATACAATTTACTATAACTGGTTGTCCGAATGAAGACCTGGTACACATCCAAAAAATTTAAATACATGCAGATGGAAAACAGATGGAAAAGTGCAATTATAATTGTGTGTTGCCCCGCTGTACGAGGACAAGAAGCGGGGAAGGTTTCATTTGTACCATTGGGGTAGTGCACTCTACATATGCTGTAACATTTAAATATTTGGTACGTGAGGTGGCTTGTGCAAATATATTCCATATTTTAATTATGTTTAATTAAAAAACAGAACAAAAAACTATAAACAGTTGATCCAGTTATTTTTTGGGCATCCTCCCAGTCTTCCAAGCGCAGAAGCGTCAATAGTCCTGATCCAAAGTAAGCAGTCAGGAATAACTGTCCCCGCACAACGCATAACTAGTGCTGCATCAGTTACACCACATACAGGTGCCCGTGAAGCAGCTTGTTAGTGGCAGTGACTATTCGCCTACAACTGGGAGCATAACCTTGGTACTCATGAGTGTATGGTGGGTGAGCAGGACGAGAAGGATTGGTAACGGCAAATTACTCATAGAAAATAGGTTAAAACCACTTCCGTGATAGGGATGCAAAGTAAGCCCACCTGTAACAATATGGAAGGGAAATTGAGAGATCCTGTAACTGCACCGTATATAGTTCAACTAATATATTAACTACTCACCTTAATGATTGGGGGAGCTATCGCCAAGTATTTTTCACCATTGTGGTATGTTATGGATTCTTGACCTATTATAATGGCTCCTCCAAAAGGCTCTGGAACTGAGACACAGACACACTGCAAGTCACTTAATGTGCTACAATACTTAGCAATTATATATTGATACAATGGTTGTCTTCTGAAAACAGGTTATAAACCCTGCAAAACCTTTAATGCAATATAGTTTTGTTCAAAGAGCGATGTAGCACGTATGAGACGGAATACTTTTATATTAGTGCTCGATCAAGTCTGAAAGAGTGAAGGCCCCTGGATGGAAAACACTGTTTATATATGCCAGCCGTGTATTTCATTACCACAAGTGTGCATAGAATGCAGCATTGGTCGGTTTCTCACCTGGTAATTATATTGTTACTGAATGAAGGACAAGGCTGATGTGCAGGATAAGACTTTTATGCTAAACCCATAGGATGCAGTGTCAGGTAATCTCATTCTCTTTAACCCGCATAGCAAATTCAGATATTGCAGAGAGACGTCAAGTACTTGCTGACTTTTGTAATCTATGATTTATCTTAAACCCAGTGACCTCATAGGGCGGTGACTGCAAGGTGACACCGCATTTATATTTAAATTAGTTTAGGCAAAATTTCCCTGACAAAGAAAACCCAATATAGAATATCTACACAGTGCTAGTTTGGAAAGATAAATTAAAATATACATCAAAATGGCAGAGCAGCGGTCACAGTCATAATGAGCAGTGGGTGAACACAGAGACCCTGAGCTCAACTCAGTACACCCATAGAACGGGTAAGTGTTTGCGCTTCACCGGTAGTCACAAGATACAAAGAATCTGGAATAATGAATGCAAGTAGATGTTTATTAGCTCCAATCAAATGTCCCTAAAAGGCGCATATTCTCAATTATGGGTCTTGAGAACACACAACTTATAGATATTCTTCAGAAGTCAAATATTATATCACCATCATGGGTCAAGGGGAGATACACGATTCATGGGATACACAGCTGCCCCTTTCATTCTTTTCAGGCACACAGAACAGCAATGGGAAATGCATCCCTGTCTCCTTATCTAATACATACTGCATGCATTATGCATTTGCCTCAGCAAGGAGAGTTTTACATCTGGATTCAAAGGGGCTGATTCGGAGTTGGGAGCAAAATACAGGTGGGGAAATGTTAAATGTGAGAGGGTCATGTTCTAACTTAAATGTATATTGCACTGTCAAAATAAATCTGTTCAGTATTTGTGGGCTACATGAAAATGCAGCCAGTATTCACTCTGCATTGCAACCTGGTTTGTTATAGATACAGAGTTACTTGTTTTTTGTTTTTTTTATTTGCTCTCAACTCAGAAGCAGCTCTATTGTATTTAATGGCAGAAGGGTGTTTTACTCCCCACTATCCTCGAGCTGAGAAGAGGTTCAGCCCAGTTCCATTCCCCGAAACCTGTATGTCTAATAAGGACTTTCCTGCCTAAAAACACCCATCTGTTTCTCCCCCTCTGGTAGAAAATCAGCTCCATAGAGACACCACTGACAGCACCCTCAGGCATCAATATTACCTTAGCTGCCGGCTGGAGGGGTCTGTGCAGTGGTCAAATACCATCACCTCATCCAGGGGCTTCTCCAGGCTGCCACTAGGCTACTATTTGTAGGCTTACTCCTAGTTCTAAAATATAGAATTATGGTATAACATACCTTTTGATAAATCTTTTTCTTTGAGGTCCATAGGGTCCACAAGGTATATATGTCTTGGGATATATAGTTGGATAGCATCCAATGCACCAAACAGCAAAGCTTTGGAGTTCCCAGCATGCACTGGTCCCCCTCCCTATATACCACGCCCCCAGCCACAGGCATTCAGTTCGTGACCAAGGCTCGCGGCAAGAGACAGAGAGTGGAGAAGGAAGAAAAAATTTTACAAGAAGACACTCAACAAGTGAAGAGGTAATCTGTGATATAAAGTTTAAGAACAAATCCATCTGAGGCCAGGTGCGTCAGGGTGGGTGCCCTGTGGACCTTGAAGAAAAAGAATGATTAAAAGGTATGTTATACCATAATTCTATATTTCTTCTTCGGGTTCCATAGGGTCCACAGGAATTACCTTGGGATGTACTAAAGCAGTTTCCTTAAGAGTGGGGACGCTGCTGAGTAGATAGGAGAATCCGCCGCCCAAAGGCAGCATCCTGAGAGCCATACGTATCAAAAGCATAGAACTTGATAAACGCACTCACGGAGGACCAAATGGCTGCCTTGCAGAGTTATTCAGCAGAGGCACCCTGTCTTACCGCCCACGATAGTCCGACAGACCGAGTGGAATGTGCTGTTACCTTGTTAGGAACAGGAAGATCAGCCTGTGTATAAACCTGAGAAATGGTCATACGAAGCCAGCGAGACCAGGTTTGTTTGTTTGCTGGCCAACCTCTTTGGTGAAAACCATACAACACAAAGAGTGAATCCGATTTCCTAATGGACTTGGTCCGATCCACGTACAGTAGATACGAAGGGCTCGAACCACATCCAAGGATGCTTCACCTGAAGTCAGGTCTGAAGACTTAAAGGCCGGGACTACCTCATTTAAGTGAAACTAGGACACAACCTTCGGGAGGTAGCCCGCCTTGGTATGGAGGACCGCTCTATTTTGATGAAACACCAAATACGGAGAACGACATGACAACGCTGTCAAGTCCGAAATGGAGTTTGCAGTCCAAGAACCCGCTGAAAGAATGTTCTAACATCCTGCAAACTGTCAAAGCCGAAATTTGGGACTCTTAAGGTAGCCAGGCGAAGACCTAAGTCTAGTCCAGGATGAAGAAAAGCAAGTACTCTTAATACCTTGAATATCTTAGGGTTATATCTTCTGTTGGAATACCACAGAAAGAATGACCGCCAAATCCTGTGATAGATGCGAGCAGAAGCAGGATTTCTTGTTCTCAACATCGTCTATCACTGAAGTAGAAAACCCCATGGCCTTTAAGACGGAAGACTAAAGAGCCAAGCCGTCAAAGCCAGCCGATGTAAATCCTGGTATAGACAAGGACCCTGCATTAACAGGTCATTCCGCAGAGGCAGTGGAAACAGACTGTCTATGGATAGACGTGTCAGATTCGAAAACCAATGCCTCCTGGGCCAGGCAGGAGCTATTAGTATCATCCTGCCATCTTCCTGTTTTAATTTTCTGACGACCCTTGAGAGGAGGGAGATTGGAGGAAACAGGATTTGCCAACCTGAAGTTCCATCTCACCGCCAGAGTATCCACGAAGGCTGCTGAGGGGTCCATTGTTCTGGACCCATACCTGGGGACTTTGTGGTTGTGACGTGATGCCATGAGGTCTACGTCTGGTATCCCCCAACCTGTCCACCAGGATTTGAAATACCTACGGATGAAGAGCCCATTCTCCGGCGTGTATGTCCTGGCGACTTAGTAAGTCTGCTTCAAAGTTGAGAATCCCTGGTATGAATATTGCCGATATTGCTGGAAGATGGCATTCAGCCCATAGCAGAATCCTTGCCACTTCTTCCATGGCTGCTGGACTTCATGTGCCTCCCAGATGGTTTACGTAGGCCACTGCTGTCGCATTGTCGGACTTAACCTGGACAGGCCTGCCTTGTAGAAGGTCATGAGCCAATATGAGTGCTTTGTGCACTGCCCGAAGCTCCAATATATTTATTGGCAGGTGACTTTCTTGGTCTGTCCACTTTCCCTGAAAAGTGTGACGACCCATCACTGCTCCCCATCTTCGCAGACTTGCGTCCATGGTGAAAAGTACCCATTCCGGGATCCATGACGGACGACCATTGTTTAAGTGAGTCATCTCCCGCCACCAGGCTAGGGAGAGGCAAACCTCCGGCGAGATGTGTATCATCTGGGTTTTTATCCGATGATACTGACCATCCCACTGGGCCAGGATCCACCGCTGCAGGTACCTGGAGTGGAACTGGGCATTAGCCACCATGTCGAATGTGGCTACCATGGAGCCCAGGACCTGTTTGTTGGCCAAGATCCTAGACGCTAGGACACCTGCGTCAATCCCCGCCTCCACCATATACATAGCTGCTTCTTGCAACTGACCAAGAAGAGACCGCTGCTCTCTAGACGTCAACCATAGACGCCTCTCGCTCCTTAATCCACTCCTCCATAGCCTTAGCTACCCAGGCTATAGCCACCGATAACGAAAACAATGATTTAAAATTATTGTCAATCTTTCTATCGGTAACCTCTGTTAACGAGGATGCTGCGGGATGAGCAACGTAGCGTTTTTGATCAGCATTGTCACGTGCGCATCTATTGTTGGTGGAATGTCCCATTTATTACATGCCCCTGGAGCAAATGGATATCAAGAGGTCAAATTCTTAGCGGCCTGAAAATGCTTATTAGGAGTCTCCCAAGCTTCAGCCATAAGATTCGTCAGTTGTCCAGACCAAGGAAAATAATCTTTAGATACAGACTGACGCCTAAAGACTGGCTCATCATCTGTCAGAGCAATTTCCTCTACCTCTTTATGTTGAGGCCAGTTCTAACCCCTCTAACCAGAGAGGGCACATCCACAACTTGATAATCCTCTATTTCATAGACCGATTCAGCGCTCTGAGTCTCAGAGTCTGATGAGGTAGTTGAGTCAATATGTGACACCTGACGAGACCTTTTCTTCTGCTTCTTTATAACCATTAACTTCTCTCCTGCGGAGAGACTGAGGATGGCAACACACTCTCACTAGAGTGAGCCGCAGAATAATCTCAACAGGGATTCATAGGAGGCATATATACAGGATGATGCATAGGCTGTGGGGTACTGCCTGTGGTACCACGGCCGGAGCTCGAACCTCAGTAGCTTTGCGTATCAAATAGGACAAAGCTTGAGGTGTGATAGCCATCATTTGTGGCTCTATTGTTGGTACAGATGTATTAGATATTTCTTGTAATAATCTACAACATCTACTACATATTCCATCAACATCCTGATTAGAGAGGCTTGTAGAACAGAATTTACAAGATAAACCAACTGATAAGCTTGCCTCCTGCTCATTATCTTCAGCCATGATATTATATCAATGGTATAAGGTACACAATATACATGCAAAAATGGCTATGTATCAATGACCCCCACACACACCGTCAGATGGATGAGGAGAAACAGTGATAGCTTGAAAACAACAGGTAGTGTACAAGCAGCAGCAACTAGCATACAGTCACATACAATGCATGAATACGCATGATTACAACAGCAATCTGAACTCTGATCAACTAGCCAGCCCCAGCGGGGTGATGGTAGGATATAGAGAACACTATATGCCAAACCTGACAGAGAGGGATATAGGAGACAGACAAGCCTCTGAGAACACCGCCGCATCGCTGCCAAACACTCAACTGCACGTGTCTCACCCTGAGGCGGTCACGTTATACCAGACACTGGAGTTCCAAACCGGAAGTCTGCCAGGATGCGTCTGGGGGACAAGTGGCCGGGGGAGCGCCAATCTCCCCTAGGCTGTGATTTTTAACGGCCGGGTACGCTACACTACAAGGTGGCAGGACGCAAAATAATGCGCTCTAGTGCGTCCTACCACCCGTTCCCGGCAACAGACAATATAGTCCCGGTCGCCTATTGAGGATCGTCCTGCACACACAGCCCCCCCCCCCCCCCGATGCGTCTCAACACCAGAGGTAAGGGACCGCTTAGCGCACTTACCTGCATCTCCGTTCCCCGACTGCAGTCCCAGGCCACTACCCAGCCCCGCTGAAAACCCAGTGGCACAAGGTGGAGGCTTCTGTTGGATGTAGTAGGAGCCGCAGTGCAGGCGTCTTTTACGCTCAGTAATGCATTTGGCCGATATGATCGCATACTGCAATGCGATCATGGGTGTTAATATTGCGCCAAGATCGCATTACAATTGCGATCATTAATAAATGGGCCCCTAACTACAGAACGGGACCAGACCTTCATTTTCTAGAAAAGGTTATTTAGCAAGTCAACTGGAAACTCATCTGTCAACCCATGATATTTATTTCATTGCAGTCAGAATTCAGGAGAAGGCATACAGTAGTACTGAAACAGCCCTGGTGTGTGTGCTTAATAATCTTTTGATGGCAGGAGACAGAGGGGATTGTTCAGTCTTAAGGGGAGATTTAATAAAGCTTGGAGAGAGATACAATTGGATAAATAGCACCAACCAATCAGTTCCTAACTGTCACTTTACAGGCTGTGTTTGAAAAATGACAGTAAGGTGCTGATTGCTTGGTGCTATTTATCACCAATTTTATCTCTCTCCAAGCTTTATTAAATCTCCCCCTTAATCCTTCTGTATCCCCCTGCAGCATGAGACTGAAAACTATAGAATTCTAATTGAGCGTATCTGAAAAAAGTTTGGACTGGACAGCACAGTCCTTAGCTGGGTCAAACTGTTTCTCACCGGTAGGTCCATAGAGTATCTTCACTAATATACTCAGTGTCAATGCAAAATGGCTGTCTAGCTGAGCTAGAGGAGTGGATGAGTGCCAGCTGGCTGCGAATGAATCCTGATAAAACAGAGGTCCTTATCACCGTCATACAAGACAAAACTACAGTGTAGCCAACCCACTGGCCTTATGCTCAAGGGGTCAGAATTGCAATACACTGAACATGTGCAGAACCTAGCAATTCATTTCCTCTGAAGATCTGCCTAAAGTCATACATGCATTTGTATCATCACACTTGGACTGCTGCAATGTCCTCTACATGGGTCTCCCAGCTAAAGAATTGCACCTTTTGTTCCTTAACCATTTAACGTACGATTTTTTTCCGTCAAAACCGGTGAGAAATAGCCGGGTCCGCAGGAGAGTCCGGGGAGTCAGAGGAGATCTGCTCTGCACATGTGTAGTACGGATTTCCTCTTCAAAAACACAGCAGGGCGGAGCGGACACACTTTGTCAGCTGAAGCACAGTTGGCTGCGTTGCGGACACACTTTGTCAGCTGAAGCACAGTTGGCTGCGTTCACATCCCATCCAACCACGTCAGTTAAGTGGTTAAAACAAGAAAATGCAACCCAAATACTTAGCTCTCATTTCTGTCATCTTATAAACCTTGTTTCATTTTGCATCTGTTTTTGTAAAGCAAATATAAAGCACTTTGGTGCCCATTTATCAATAATCACATACACAATGCGATATGAGGGCGCAATATTAGCACCCATGACCGCATTGCAGAGATCATGGTATCTACCCATTGGCCAGGATGGCACTCGCCAGGGGCGCCGTCCGAGGGGGGACGCTGTCTGTCGGTGCCACCTGTGGCCAGGGGGTAGTCAGGACTGGACTGCCGGGACTGGAGTCCCGGGCCCGCCCCTCATTCCTATGCAGCGCAGACGTCCAGGGCCAGACAGCCGCTGGCGCATGCCGGCTGCGGCTGGTTTAAATGAATAAAGTTTTTTTTTTCATTGAGACAAGGCGCGCGTGACATCATGACGTCTCGTGGGCCTCATCACTGCACTGAGAAGGAGCCGGCCGCCGCAGCTGCACTCAGAAGACTGAAAATAAATAATGTAAGTGTCTCTGGTCTGTGGGGGACAGGGGACTGGCTGGTCAGACAGAAAGTGGGGGAAGGTTGGCCTCAGTAATGCTCCTGGCATCCTCCGGTGCCCGGTTTTTTGTACAGTGAACTCCACTCTGCTCCATTTATCCTTGTTGGCCCCATCTTGGATCCTCTGCGCTCTGCATGCTGCAAGCTCCTGTGCTGCAGTACTGAGCCTGATTGTTGACTGGATGTCTGGGAAGCCTGTCTCTGGGACTGGTCACCTCCTGGTTAGACAGAAGGGGGAAGGGGGCTGGATTTGTAGACATAAGTGGGTGCTGGCTGATTGGAAGAAAGGTCCCTGGGGAACCCGGCTGGGAGGAACATGGAAAGGTTCCTTTTTTTTTATATTATTATTATCTCTATCATTTTTTTTTTATTAAATAAGTACTAAATGTAATTATTCTGAAAATATGGGGGGGGGGGGGGGGACACGCCTGTCCATTACTTTGCCAGGGGTGCCCTGATCCCTAGATACAGCCCTGCATTGCAGTATGCGATTACACCGCCCTAATGTATCAACTAGTACACGCAGGGACAGGGGCTCGGAAAGGAACCCGTCCCTGCGATGTGCTCAGAGTTAAGAGACAGTATCTGCAGCCTCTTCCCTCTGCTGTTAGAGTCATGTGCATTCTACTGGCCACGCATGTGCAGCGCCATTGCTGTCATCTCTGCAAAGTGTAGACTATAGGCTACAGCACCACAACGCTATCTTCATAAAGCGTCAGCTGCGGGGGCCAAATTCTGCAATGCTTCCCATTACCAGCTTGGTAAATCTAACAGCATCATAGCTCCCATACAAACCTTTGAGTGCTGCGGCTGCTGTCTGAAATGGAGGAACTGCTGCAGATATCGGAGATATCCGCTGCGGAACCCTCCATGGTACATTTAGGGGATACTTACTTTTTGCGGGTATCCCCTGAAACGGGGAATTTCAAGGAATATGCCACAAATATTTAATGATAAATAGGCCCCATTAAGTCCTATTGCGATAAAATTGCTATATAAATAACATTACTTTATTAGGGGGATTTTTGTTTGTAAGTGCTCTTGTACAACGTTTACTTATTACACCATTTTAGATTTCCAACTTCCTATATTCTGCATGTCTTATCCCAGTCATTTATGTAAACCAAGTACAGTGGTTTATTCTTGCCACTGGACAACTACATTTCCCTTTGCTGTATGCACAAGGCAAGAATACATAGTAGTTCTTTGTTGTATCCAAGGGCAACGTAAATAAACTCCTAATGCTGGAAGGCCTTGGCAATATAGAGGACTAACCTGAAAAGATAAAGCTCAGTATTTACTAAAGGCTGTAGGAGGGGCTAGTACAACACGACATAGTAAAACGGCTAAGAAATTGTAAAACTCCTTTAAAGAGTAAAATAGCGTAGCTCAAAGACTGCAATAATTGTGCATCCCTGGAGCTTAGAAGTATTTATAATGAAAAGGACTGTAACTGGAAGTGATCTGTATCTTTTGCATGTACATACCTGCGATCACCATAGAAGCCTCAGCCTCCACGTTTTCTTGTTTCCAGGGACCTTTGCTAAACTCCTTTTCCCTGAGGGAGACCTCATAGGTCTTCACATGCCGGCCTTGAGGGTCTTGGTATACAAAGCAAATAGTAGGAGCCTGACAACTGTAGAGAAACTTGACATCAATGACGTGAAGCTCCTCCAATCGGATGTTGAAAGCCTTTAACTCTTTATTGTCTCTTTCCAGCGGTATCACTTTGAACAAACCATCGTACAGACGTAACCCAATCATGCGACAATCTGGGTCTATGATGCCAATAATCCCGGTTTCTGAAGGTCTGCCAATGCGATCCTGACAAACACAGCAGAAGAGAAGCAATAAAGGTTAAGTATTGGAGACATTTATTAATATTATATAACAGAAAAGAGAATAAGCATATGTATATAACTATCTGAAGGGAGATGGTCTAACCAAGTAAAAGATAAAGGGGGGTGTGACTTTGCTGCTGAGCAGTACCTGTACGTTGCCATGCGCGCGGGTGATGATATCGATGCTGTCCCCCGTTTGTTTATACTCCAGGATACAGGCATTGTATTTGGCGGTCAGGACGAACAGCAGGTCTTTACTCTCGCCCTAGATATAAACACACAAGACAACCATATAATAACACAACTCCCCTGCATAATGAAGCAAAACTTATCATATTCTGCTTCTTATCAGAGGAATGTACAGCTCACACATTTCAGATCATACAAACATTGCAGACAACATAACCACAACAAATGCTGATACTCCCAACTTGAAACAGCACAATGACAAGAAAGAAGAAAAACTCCTTTAATCTCTAACATCTATGATTCCCATTAAGGCATCCCTTGTCCAATAAAGGAACCTGAAACCAGAATCAACAGGGTTACCTTGGGTCTAAAGAGCTCCATGACGGCAATCTTGCCATACATCCCGACCTCTTTTACAGGACGCAGTCCCTCTGGTGTCACCACATAGATCTCCAGCCGTGTGTTCTTGGCTATCAGAAGATTCAAGTCATCCTCAGATGTGAAGTGTCCTGTAAAAGAGTGATAAAATACATAAGGCCGATATGCAGAGCCGCTGGGAGACAGATGACCTCAATGTATCCAATGGTAGAAAAGAATGCAGATGACATTTCAGCTAAAGTACATTAGGCTATCAAAATGTACACAAAAGTATATGCATGAAACATAAGAGTATTTTATACACACCTGATTACCGTAATGTGGATTATTTGTATACATTTACATTGGAATACACGTATATTTTGAAAGAAATATATTGCAATTATTAACCTCTTCACCACTGTGTTTTCTCCCCCGTGCTGAGCCTAATTTGGCAGTTCTTGCACTGGTCGTATGACCCAATATTTCAGCAGTACACACACAAAATGATATCTTTTTATTATTAAAAAATACCCAGAATTTTCTTATAACCCTTCACATGGCAAATAAAATGTATCTAAAATAAGCAAAATAAGTGTTTTGCTTCTATTGTTCACTTTCTATTATTATAAATTGTTTTTCAACAAACACCACAAATACTTTGTGGTTCTCACTCCGGCATTAATCCACTTTCTCAAATTGTAAAAAGTAATATATACAAAAGATTTTAATAATAAAATCTGCCTATTATCCCCCCCCCCCCCAGTTTTCATCGTGAACATGCACCGTTCAGAGTAGAATTCGCTACGACTAAACCACTTAATGAATGGGGAAGAGGAACAAGGACAATCAATTATTTTCATGAGATAGATACGTTGCCCTTTGTCCACAACCATAGATAATGGGGTAACTGCTGGGCTATTGCAGCTGTGGCCGCTATAAATATATGACGGAGGCCCTGATTCAGAGACGAATGCAATGATGATGATTACACAGCTGAGCCATTATCAGTGGTCTGCGTATACGTCGCACTACGCATGCGACAAGATTCATTACCATCGGCGGGCGCAGTGAGGATTTGGCCACAGTGTGAATGATATTCAGGGACCGTTTTGGGAGGTAACAGGGGAGTGGTGGCTCAATCGCAGGGGTGTCACAACCGATTTTGGGGCAGGTCTCAGAACGTAAATGCGATCACGTACGTAGGTAATATGACTCCGGCGTCCATTCAGAGTAAACAGTTACTCAACCTTTGATAATCGACTGATCTGCGTCCAATGCTGAGTCTTTGTACGCAATCGGTTGGATCTCGGAAGCAGTCATTGGGCATCTCGATACAAATCCCGGCAGCTGCTATATTTTCTCACATTGGTGGCACTATTAGCTCGCATCTGTGAATCAGGCCCGGAGCACATACATATGTTATGACAGGACAGTAAGCGGGCAACACTGAAGGAGAACCGTATTTGGGGTGAGAGAGAGGCTAAACCTGGAATATAAGACGCTTAGGGGCATATCCAATTGCCGGGGAAAAGTCCCAGACTTTCCGCCTGGTGGACTTTCCGCCTACATCCCTGGTTTTGGGTCCGGAAAAGTATCGCGCATGCGCTTTTCTCCCGATTCAATTCCAAGAGATGCGAGAAAGGGACCCGGGGAAACTCAAACAGGCGAAAAGTGCTGTCAGATTTGGGGAAATCAGCCTGACACTCCCCAAAAGATGCACTGACATTGGGGATCAGTATGGATACCTCCGAATAGCCCCGCTGAAGGTATTTGGGGGTACTTAAATGGTCTCAATAGGTGCTAATTAGCGTATTTGCATAAGGGGTGAAGAATAGCATTTAGCAATGTTTTTTCATCCAAATATCTAGTCCCAGCAAATTTGGGGTACCTGAAAATGGGGGCTAGCATATTTAAAAGTTGCAAAAGTAAAGTTTTAAAAATCATGGAAAATCCACCTGCTGCAAACACCTGCAAAGAAAAAAACACCTGGGGCACACTTGGGGACCCCCCTGGAGTCTATTTTGCTAGTTTTTAAGTGTGTCCCCCAACTTTGCACTTTTTCACCCCCAAAACAAAAGTACTTTTTTTATAAAGGTTTTTTAATAACTTTTTGACGCAGTTTACCTTTGGGGGACTGTCCTAACACTGCACGGGAGTTCCTGCAACTTTGCACCCCAAACCTGCACTCTTTTCTGTTTCCATTCAGATATCTGAATGCATTGACTTTCCACTTAGGCATTCGCAATTGAAATGGGTGGAAAGTCTTCAACTGGCGAAATGTCGTCATCATAAACTTTTCGCCTGCAATTGAATACGGCCCTTAAGGCCCCCATACACAGTAAGATTTTACACACGATATGCACGATTTCGATGGATCACAACGATCAATCGCGCATATCATGTGTGTTTTGGCATGCTGTCCGACGGCGATGCGCGTCCCCTCCGTCGTACATCGGCATCGTAGATCTTATGGAAAAACCATAAGATCTGCGATCCGTCATGCTGTTAAATAAGTAAACGAAGCATCTTGTAAGATGCATCGTTTACCAGTCACAGCAGCATGCGATGCATCGGGCTGAATTTAAAAACGTACCGAGGTGTCGTACGTTTTCAAATCGCACCGTGTATGGCCGGCATTAATCTTAAAATGCCGGCATAGCTGTGATGTCAGGCCAGACATAGGGAGCAGAAGAACTGTGCATTGGCTTACCAATCGGTCGGCAGGTCTGTGGATCGCCCAGCTGTGTACCCATCCTTACACTCAGATAAACAATAAGCAATCTCTTGAAGGTACACTGTTATGGTTTGAATGATACTTTGTCCAGATATAGTATTAAGTCTTCACAAGGGTAAACACGTTTTTTCAACTCCTAAAGCTGGGTACACATTAGAATGATAGATCGGCCATCCAGCTGATCTGCAGTTCTATCTGACGATTAATATGTGCAAACACACTTACCAATCGTCGGCCCAATGTGTCGTGCCTGACGTCACAACTGGGCGGGCATTAACATGTACCCGCCCAGTTGTGATGTAAGTTACCGGCAGCCTGTGCAGCAAGTGTATGGGTGGTTGGCTGCACTGCCGACGTGATATGTCTGAACGACGTCATTCAGTCACACACTGGCCGACGTGCCCGCGATATATAAGCCATTCAATTGAACGACCGATATGTCGGCCGGTGTGTACCCAGCAATAGTGTGACCGTCACTATGATGTTTGAAGTCTAACTTAGTACAAAGCGATGACTGAAATAATGACATGGTGTTGTCCAATCAAGTATGTGAAATCGAGATAAAAGAAATAAGATCTAACCCTATTATTAACACTGTAGCTTTCAATTTAATTATACCCAATATGTAATCCTTTCTTTTTAGATTTGCTTTAATAGGAATGAATAAAGATTTTGTGTGTTTAAAAAGCATATATTGGTTTGCATAAATAGCCTCCATTATAAAATCAGAAGATAATATGAGATATGGTAAGAACTTACCCTTGTTATCTCTATTTCTACGAAGTCCATAGGGTTCCACAGGATACCTTGGGGTATAGGTGTGACGTCAGTCGCAGGGCACCAAAGAGTTAAGCTTTCAGCCTCCCAGGATGCACTAGGTCCCCCTCCTATACCCCGCCCCCGGGCCAAGGCACCTCAGTTAGTTACCAAGCCATAGGCCGGAGGAGGAGAAGGAAGAGAGAGAACAAAGATCTGGACACATACAAGAATCACATTCTCACCAGAGGGAGACGGAAAACCGGTGACCAGAGCAAAGCCCATCTGCAGCACAGGTGCGACAGGGCGGGAGTCCTGTGGAACCCTATGGACTTCGTAGAAATAGAGATAACAAGGGTAAGTTCTTTCTTACCATATCTCATATTTTCTACTTCAGGGTCCATAGGGTATCCACAGGATACCTTGGGGATGTCCCAAAGCAGTATCCTTTAAGGGTGGGGACGCTCCTGTGCAGAAAGGAGAATCCGCCGCCCGAAGGAAGCATCCTGAGAGGCGAAGGTGTCAAACCTGTAATACCTCACGAAGGTATGGACAGAAGACCACGTAGCAGCCTTGCAGATCTGAACTGCCGAGGCACCACGTCGAGCTGCCCACGAAGGACCCACAGACCTAGTGGAATGAGCCTTCAGAGAAGGAGGGACCGGTAGGCCTTCATGAAGATAAGCTTCAGAAATAGCCATACGGATCCAGGCTGCCAAAGTTTGCTTTGAAGCAGGCCAACCCTTTTTACAGAAGCTATAGAGGACAACAAAGCGTCCGACTTCCTAAACAAAGAAGTGCGGTCAACATAAGTCCTTAAGGCCCGCACAACATCCAAAGAGGCCTCACCCACGGAAAGACCCGGTGAGTTAAAGGCCGGAACAACTATTTCCTCGTTAACATGAAACTGGGAAACAACTTTGGGAAGAAACTCGGGCCGAGTGCGGAGCACTGCCCTGTTCCCATGAAAAACCAAGAAAGGGGGTCTACAAGAAAGAGCCCCTAACTCAGAAACACGTCTGGCTGAAGCAACGGCCAGAAGGAAAACAGTCTTAGCTGTTAGCCATTTAATATCCACTGAGCCCAGTGGTTCAAACGGCGGTCCTTGGAGAGCCCTCAGGACCACAGCCAAATCCCAAGGCGCCACAGGTGGAACAAAGGGCGGCTGAATACGGAGAACACCTTGCATAAAGGTGCGCACATCCGGGATTGTAGCAATCCTACGGTGAAACCAGACAGATAGGGCCGAAACCTGTACCTTCAAAGAAGCAAGGCGAAGCCCATGATCTAGTCCCGCTTGCAGGAAGGCGAGAATCCGAGACAGACGAAACTCCCGCGGTGCATAACCTCTCGGTCGACACCACTGGAAGAACGTATGCCACACGCGATGGTATATCCTCGCGGAAGACGGTTTCCGAGCTCGTAACATGGTACGCACCACAGAGCTGGAAAACCCCCAAGACCTCAGCATGGCCGTCTCAACAGCCACGCCGCCAAAGACAGCCGAGTCAGGTCCGGGTGAAGACAAGGACCCTGAGACAGAAGGTCCGGTCGTAGCGGCAACCGCAGAGGACTGTCCACGGACAGACCCTGAAGGTCTGAGAACCAGTGCCGTCTGGGCCACGCGGGAGCTATCAACAGGAGCGTCCCTCCTTCCTGTTTGAATTTCCGGATTACCCGTGGAAGAAGGGAGACCGGAGGGAACAGGTATGCGAACCTGAACGTCCACCGGACGGACAGAGCATCCACCAGAGACGCCCCTTCGTCTCTTGTGCGAGACCCGTACACCGGCAACTTGTTGTTGTGCCGGGACGCCATGAGGTCGATTTCTGGAAGACCCCACCTGTCCACCAGTAGTTGAAAAACGTCCGGGTGCAGGGACCATTCCCCTGGATGAACGTCCTGGCGACTTAGAAAGTCCGCCTCCCAATTTAGCACTCCCGGGATGAAGACCGCTGATATGGCCGGAAGATTGCGCTCCGCCCAAACCAGGATCCGAGAGACCTCTACGAGAGCCGCCCGACTGCGAGTTCCTCCTTGCCTGTTTATGTAGGCCACGGTGGTAGCATTGTCCGACTGGACCTGCACCGGGTGACCCTGGAGAAACCGCTGTGCCTGCAGGAAAGCATTGAAGACCGCACGGAGTTCCAAGATATTTATTGGAAGCTCCGCTTCTGTCGGTGTCCACCTGTCCTGGAACAAGTGTGGACCCGAAACTGCTCCCCAGCCCCGAAGACTGGCGTCCGTTGTCAACAGGACCCAATTTGGAACCCAGAACGGACGTCCCTTGTTGAGGTGGGTCGTCTTTAACCACCACGCAAGGGACAGGCGAACCTCCGGGGTGAGCACAATCGTCTGGAACTTCAGAGACTGAGGCAGCCCGTTCCACTTGGAAAGGATCAGGTGCTGCAGAGGTCTGGAGTGAAACTGGGCGTATTCCACCATGTCGAACACCGACACCATGGAGCCCAGTAACCTCATCGCCGAGTGTAAGGACACCCGGCGGCTGTGCAGACAACTGCGCACCCTTGACTGTAAAGCAGAGATCTTGTCCTCCGTCACGAAGATCCTTTGCTGTCCCGAGTCCAATAAGGCTCCAAGATGCAGAATCCTCCGAGACGGGATTAGAGTGGACTTCTGCCAGTTGATTAGCCAGCCGTGCCGTTGCAGCAGTGCAATGGTCAGGTCCAAGTGGTGTAACAGGAGCTCTGGAGATCCTGCCACCAATAACAGGTCGTCCAAGTACGGCAACATGCGGACTCCTTGCAGCCGCAGAGAAGCCGCCATGACCGCCATAGCGTCCTGTATGTCCAATGACACCATGTAGTCCCCAGGTTCCAGCGCCAGAATGATGGACCGTAGGGTCTCCATCCGAAACTTCGGGACCCGCAAAGACTTGTTGAGTGCTTTGAGGTTGAGAATCGGACGATATGACCCATTGGGTTTCTGTACCAAAAATAGATTTGAATAGAAACCCTGGCCCCTCTGGGAGAATGGAACAGGCACTATAACTCCAGCCTGGAGCATAGTGTGCAATACCTTCCGCAGCTCCGTAGCCTTGTTCCGGTCTGATGGTAGACCCGTGGTGAAGAATCGAGCCGGGGGTCTGTGCCGGAAGGAGAGGGCGTACCCGTGAGAGACCACCTCCAGAACCCAAGTGTCTGTCGTAGTGAACGACCAACACCGGGAGAACTGCAGCAGGCGGCCTCCCACCCTGGGATCCCCCAAGGGGAGACCCGGACCGTCAGGCCGCAGGCTTGTCATCTGGCTTGGGGGCCGGACGTCTGGTACTCCATGCCTGTTTCCGGGGCTTGACCGATTTCTTAGGGCCAGCCTGTCGAGGAAACGACTGTGGTTTGGGCCTGCCCTGGGCCCTAGATGACCGAAAGGACGATGGTCCAGAACCAGAAGGAGCAGCGGCCGACGGGAGACAAGCAGATTTGGCTGCCGCCAGCGTGGCCACAATCTTATCCAGATCCGGACCGAAGAGAACTTCTCCGGTAAACGGCAACGCTTCCAGACCTTTCTTGGATCTGCGTCCGCCTTCCAGGATCGCAGCCACAAGGTGCGACGAGCAGCTACCGCTGCTGAAGAAATTCTAGACACCAGAGTACTAATGTCTAGAGCCGCCTCGTTGATGTAGGTGGCCGAATCACGGAGATTGCCAATCAACTCCGCCTGTTCGGCCGGACAGTCGGATTCAAAAGAAGCCTCTAATGAATCCGCCCAGCGCTCCATCGCTCTGGCAACCCAGCAAATGGCCATAGCCGGCCGTGCTGCCCCCCCTGCAAGGGAATAAGCGGACTTCAGGCAGATTTCTACCTTGCGGTCCGTAGCATCCTTAAGGGAGGACATGGATGGCATCGGCAATGTGGCACTACGGACAAGACGGGTCACGTGAGAATCCACCTGTGGAGGGGATTCACACTTAGCAAAATAATTATCCGCGAACGGATAAGCCACCGCCAGGCGTCTCTGCGGCTGGTATCTTTTGCCAGGTTGTTTCCACGCCTCCTCTAAATGGTCCACCAACTGACCCGAAAGAGGAAAGACTGTGGCATCGCCCTTCACATCTTTGAAAAAGGCATACTTAGATTTAGCCGCTGGGGGAACTTCGTCCTCAATCACCAAGGCTGTGCGGACCGCCCGAATAAGTCCAGGAATATATACTTTGGACTTAGCATCAGCGTCCTTAGTATGGAAAGGTTCCTGATCGTAAGGATCCAGAATCTCCCCATCATCAGACGTCCCTTCGTCATCCTCATAAGGAGCGGACAGAGACGCCACCGGCCTTTTATGAGGCCGCATCACAGACTCCCCTTGCAACACATCCGACAAGTGCTGTACAGAACTCGTCAGGGAGTTAACCCACGCTGGCTCCTGAGAACCCGGGAGCGGGGAAATAGGGAGACTGTGGGGTACCACCAATTGTCGTGGGAACCCCTGCATGGGTGACGACACCACAGACTGCTGGGACAAACCCATCGGAGTAAACGCGGGCTGCGGAGCTAACTGGCCCACTAAAGCTGTTAACGCCTGAGCGAAACAAGCCCAGGGCGGCTCCTGTACCGGTGCTGTAACCATAATAGGCCGCGCCATGGACAAACACTGCCGGCAAAGGCCCTCCGCGCTATCCTCCCCCTCCGCTAACGGTACTTTGCACGTGGTACACTGTAGCCGGAGGGGAAAATCACTTTCAGACATGATGGCACCACGTATGTGACCTCTCTCACCAATTAAGTATTAAATAGGCGAGAGACCACCCTGCAGCACCGCACCGCAAGGGCTTTAGCAGAAAGAACAGGGACAGTAATAAAGCTGACAGTTTAGAGAAGAAAAGTTACAGGCAGCGCTAGCACAGTCACATACAATGCAGAGAAATAACAATTCCTGCACTAACAGCGCTGATCACTCAACTACACAGACACAGGGCCTGGTAGGACACAGCGCTGCATACACAGACCTGAGCCACAGCGGAGGAGAGGTATGCGGGGGGACCCAGACCACGATGCTTCCTTCCAGACTTCCAGCAGCGTTCACCATGCGTTGCAGAGAAGATGGCCGCCGAGGAGCAGAGAGAAGCTGGCCTGGGGGAGGAGCGCTGACACAGGACCAGTCAGCACAGTGCAGAGAGGGCTGTGTGCAGCAGGGGAGGCGCCGGCTGTGAGACAGGGAAGGCCCGCTCCCCTGGCATGCATTTAACCCCTGGGACGCCGCAGCGCTACCGCTCTGCTGCGGTCCGCTGTCCCAGGGGGTAGTGGAAGCGCAGGTTGGTCGCCTGGCTCCACGCTGCAGCCAGTCCCCAGGGAGCCCCCTGCCTGGGGACTTAGGACCATGTGATCAGCGGGGACCCACCGCGGGACCCCGCTGCTTACCTCTGTCCCCCTTGAATCCGGCCATGGTCCGGAGCATCTGGGGTCACCGCTAGCTGTGACCCCAGACGCCCACCAGCATCCCCGGATCAGTACCGGCGTTCTGGTACCGGCGGGGTGTAGGGAAGACAGCATGGACGTCAGGACTGACTGTCCATGCTGTTCATCCAGATGTGCAGCCACAGCTGCATGAAGAAAAAGCTTCAGGGGCTCTTCTAGCCCCCACTCCAACAGGTGCACCCGACTCCGGCCGGGCACCAAACTAAACTGAGGTGCCTTGGCCCGGGGGCGGTGTATAGGAGGGGGACCTAGTGCATCCTGGGAGGCTGAAAGCTTAACTCTTTGGTGCCCTGCGACTGACGTCACACCTATACCCCAAGGTATCCTGTGGATACCCTATGGACCCTGAAGTAGAAAATTATTTTTCCTCTTTTTGGCAGATGTACTGTACAGATGTGTCTTCATACAGTGGGCATATGGCACGACTTAGACACCCCTAGAGGCGTAGCATACCTTAGTTTTCTTTACATTTTGGGTCTTAGTCGCATCGTAGACGCAGTGAGATCCGCTCACAGTGTACTAGAGACACTGGTCTGTGGCTTCAACCGCACAAGAATTAGTTGTACACATGTACTAAGTCATAGATGAAGCACAACAGAACTTGGCATGAGGAAAACGCGTGGCTGCTAGCATGGGAGCCCTTTTTACACAGATTCAGACTCAGTCGCAGTTTCATCAAAGCTTGCTGCAACATTGTCAGCTGCTGCCCTATAATCTGTGTCGCTACTATTAATGTCTCTTATTTCTAAGGTGCCACAAACTACCACAGATCTGTACAAGGAATATACATAGCAACGGTGTAACTTGACAAAAGTACAATATAGCAATGATTCCAAAATTCAGTCCTCAAGGCACCAACAGTCCAGGTTTTAAGTATATCCATGCTTGAGCACAGAAGGTTAAACCAAATTGACTGAGGTACTGTACTAATTTAAGCCACCTGTGTTCAAAAATGGATATCCTTAAAACTGTACTATCAAGCTGGGTACACATTAAACGACTTGCAAACGATGCACTGTAGTCAACAATTTCCCCAGAGCTCCTGGACTAAAGTGCATACACACTGGGGAATTTTTCAAACGACTAAACAATATATTGTATGTCGTTAACGATTTCCAAATCGTTAACGATAGATCATTTGCTTACCAAAACACCTGACGACCACCTTAAAAGATTTATGCTAAATTCTGCAAAATTGAAATAATGGGCTGTACTAAAGTGATCCCCCCCTCTCCAAGGCACCCGGTGCCTGGGCTGAGCCCGGGGATATCCCCGGAACCCCTGCCTGGTGGGTGCCAGGTTGATTGTGTATAGTGTGTGTAAAAAAATAGATGAATTAATATTGTCTTTTGCTGGAGGACAACAGTTCCCAGCAAGCCTTCCCCACATGCTGGTACTTGGAGAATCACAAGTACCAGCATGCAGGGCATTAAGTGCCCGCTGGTACCTGTAGTTCACCTGCAAAAGAAATATTAAAATAAACACAAGACACACACTTTGTTACACTCCCACTTACACACCTACAATCCCTGGACACATCGTCTCTATGTAGGCATCCACCGTCTTCTTAAAACAAAAAAAATAAGAGATATGGTAAGAACTTACCCTTGTTATCTCTATTTCTACAAAGTCCATAGGGTTCCACAGGATACCTTGGGGTATAGGTGATAACGTCAGTCTTCAGGCACCACAGAGTTAAAGTTTTCAGCCTCCAAGGATGCATCTGGGTCCCTCTCCTATACCCCGCCCCCGGGCCAAGGCATCTCAGTTACGTCACAAGCCATAGGTCGGAGGAGGAGAAGAAAGAGAGAGAAGAAAAATCTGGACACTCACAAGAATCACATTCTCACCATAGCGAGACGGAAAAACCGGTGACCAGAATAAAGCCCATCTGCAGTACAGGTGCGACAGGGCGGGAGTCCTGTGGAACCCTATGGACTTCGTAGAAATAGAGATAACAAGGGTAAGTTCTTACCATATCTCTTATTTTCTACTGCAGGGTCCATAGGGTATCCACAGGATACCTTGGGGATGTCCCAAAGCAGTATCCTTTAAGGGTGGGGACGCTCCTGTGCTGAGAGGAGAATCTGCCGCCCGAAGGAAGCATCCTGAGAGGCAAATGTGTCAAAAGCGTAATACCTCACAAAGGTATGGACAGAAGTCCACGTAGCAGGCTTGCAGATCTGAACTGCAGAGGCACCACGTCTAGCTGCCCGCGAAGGACCCACAGACCTAGTGGAATGAGCCCTCACCGAGGAGGGAACTGGAAGACCTTCATGAAGATAAGCTTGCCAAAGTCTGCTTTGAAGCAGGCCAACCCTTTTTACGGAAGCCATAGAGGACAAACAAGGCGTCCTACTTCCTAAAAGAAGAAGTGCGGTCAACATAAATTCCCAATGCCCGTACAACACGCAAAGTGGCTTCACCCACTGAAAGTCCAGGTGAATTGAAAACCAGCACAACAATTTCTTCATTGATGTGAACACTGGATACCATTTTGGGAAGGAATCCCGGACGAGTGCGAAGCACCGCTCTATTCCTCAGAAAAATCCGAAAAGGGGGTCTACAAGAAAGAGCCCCTAAATCAGACACACGTCTGGCCGAGACAATGGCCAGAAGGAATATGGTTTTAGCTGTAAGCCATTTAAGGTCCACTGAGCCCAGTGGTTCAAATGGCGGTCCCTGGAGAACTCTCAGGACCACAGCCAGATCCCAAGGTGCCACCGGTGGAACAAAAGGTGGCTGAAAGCGAAGAACACCTTGCATAAAGGTGCGCACATCAGAGAGCGCAGCAATCCTACAATGAAACCAGACTGACAGAGCAGACACCTGCACTTTCAGAGGAGCCAGGCGAAGCCCACGATCCAGGCCAGCCTGTAGGAATGCCAACACCCTAGACAGGCGGAACTCCCTAGGAGAATATCCTCTAGGTCGACACCACTGGAAGAAAGTATGCCACACACGATGGTAGATTCTTGCCGAGGACGGTTTCCGAGTTCTTAGCATGTTTTGCACCACAGAGCCGGAAAACCCTCTGGACCTTAACATGGCCGTCTCAACAGCCACGCCGTCAAAGACAGCCGAGTCAGGTCCGGGTGAAGACAAGGACCCTGTGACAGCAGATCCGGTCGTAGTGGTAACCTCAGAGGAACGTCTACTGACAGACTCTGAAGGTCGGATAACCAGTGCCGTCTGGGCCACTCGGGAGCTATCAACAGTAGCGCACCTCCTTCTTGTTTGAATTTCCGGATTACCCGCGGAAGAAGGGAAAAACGGAGGGAAGAGGTAGGCGAACTGGAACGTCCACTGGACGGACAGAGCATCTACCAGAGACGTCTTTTCGTCTCTTGTTCGATACCCGTACACCGGCAACTTGTTGTTGTGTCGGGACGTCATGAGGTCTATCTCTTTGAGACCCCACCTGTCCACCAGAAGCTGAAAACCTCTTGGTGCAAAGACCACTCTACCGGATGCACGTCCTGCCTGCTGAGAAAATCCGCTTCCCAGTTGAGGACTTCCGGGATGAACACTGCTGATATTGCTGGGAGACTGCGCTCCGCCCAGACCAGAATGCGGGACACTTCTGCGAGTGCTGCCCGACTTCGGGTTCCTCCTTGCCAGTTTAAATAGGCCACTGTGGTGGCGTTGTCCGACTGGACCTGCACAGGGTGACCCTGAAGAACCGGCTGTGCCAGCTGAAGAGGTCTGAACACCGCACAGAGTTCCAAGATGTTTATTGGAAGCTCCGCTTCTGCCCAAGTCCACCTGCCCTGAAACAAGTGTGAACCTGTGACCGCTCCCCAGCCCCGGGGACTGGCGTCCGTTGTCAACAGGACCCAGTTCGCCACCCAGAACGGGCGACTCTTGTTGAGGTGGGTCGTCTGCAACCACCAGGTTAAAGACAAGCGAACCTCTGGAGTAAGCATCTGGGACCTGAGACACCGAGGCAGTCCATTCCATCTGGACAGAATCAATAGCTGCAGAGGTCTGGAGTGAAATTGGGTCCACCATGTCGAATACCGACACCATTGAGCCAACAACTTCATTGCCGAGTGTATCGACACTCGACGACACTGCAGACAACTGCGTACCCTCAACTGTAGAGCAAGGATTTTTTCCCTCCGTCACAAAGATCCGCTGCTGCCTGGAGTCCACTAAGGCCCCGAGGTGCAGGATCCTCTGAGACGGGATGAGAGTGGACGTCTGCCAGTTTATCAATCAGCCGTGACGTTGCAGTACCGCAATCGTCAGATCCAGATGGTGTAAAAGTAGTTCTGGAGACCTCGCTATTAACAGGAGGTCGGCCAGATAAGGCAACTATCGGACTCCCTGCGTCCGCAGGCGAGCCGCCATGACCTTGGTGAATACACGTGGAGGTGTCGCCAGGCCAAAAGGCAGCACCCGAAACTGGAAATGTTCATTGCAGATTGCAAATCTGAGGAACTGTTGATGGCGCAAAAGAATAGGGACATGCAGGTAAACCTCCTGGATGTCCAATGACACCATGTAGTCCCCAGGTTCCAGTGCCAGAATAATGGACCGTAGGGTCTCCATCCAAAACCGAGGCCCCCTCAAGGATTTGTTGAGGGCCTTGAGGCTGAGTATTGGACGGTAAGACCCATTGGGTTTCTGCACCAAAAATAGATTGGAACAGAAACCCAGGTCCCTCTGGGAGAATGGAACATGCACTATAACTCCACCCTAAAGTATAGTGTGCAAAACCTTCCGCAGGTCCGAGGCTTTGTTCCGGTCTAATGGAAGACCTGTGGTAAAGAACCGGGATGGAGGCCGGAAGGAGAGGGCATACCCGTGAGAGACCACCTCCTGAACCCAAGTGTGCGTCGTAGTTCTTGACCAGCACTGGGCGAACTGAAGCAGGCGGCCCCCCACTATGGGATCCCCCAAAGGGAGGCCCGGACCGTCAGGCCGCAGGTTTGTCATCTGACCTAGGGGCCGGACGTCTGGTACTCTAGGCCTGTTTCCTGGGCTTGGACGATTTCTTGGTCCCAGCCTGTCGTGGAAAGGACTGTACTTTAGGCCTACCTTGGACCCTGTGAGGCCGAAAGGACGACATACCAGCACTTGAATGCATCGTAGCAGACGGAAGACATGCAGATTTTGCTGCTGCCAACGTAGCTACTATTTTCTCCAGATCTGGACCAAATAGGACCTCTCCATTGAAAGGCAGACCTTCTAATCCCTTTTTGGAATCAGCGCCCGCCTTCCAAGAACGCAACCATAAGGTGCGACAAGAAGCCACAGAGGAAATCCTAGAGGTGAGCATACAAATATCCAAGGCTGCTTCAGTGATGTAAGTGGCCGAGTCTCGGAGAATGCCCACCAACTCGGCCTGTTCAGCCGAAACAGTCAGAGTCCAAAGACGCCTCCAAACTATCCGCCCAGCGCTCCATAGCTCTGGCTACCCAACACACGGCCATAGCCGGTCTGGATGCTCCCCCTGCCAGGGAATAAACAGATTTGAGGCAGATCTCCACCCTGCGGTCTGTGACATCCTTCAAGGATGACATCGAAGGCATAGGCAAAGTGGGACTTCTGACTAGGCGTGTGACATGTGAATCCACCTGCGGAGGGGATTCCCACTTAGAAAAATAATTGTCCGCAAACGGATAAGCCACGGTTAAGCACCTCTGGGGCTGATACCGTTTTCCTGGACTTTTCCACGCCTCCTCTAAATGATCCACTAATTGATCAGAAATAGGTAACACCGCAGCCTCACCCTTAATATCCTTAAAAAAGGCATATTTGGATATGGCCACCGGAGGATCCTCATCCTCAATAACTAAAGCCGTGCGGACTGCCCGAATAAGACCAGGGATATACACCTTGGACTGAGCGTCCGGCTCTTTGGTACGGAGAGGTTCCTGGTCAGATAGATCCAGAATCTCCCCATCATCTGACGTCTTATCGTCATCCTCATAAGGAACAGATAGAGACGCCACCGGCCGCTTATGAGACCGCAACACAGACTCCCCCTGTAAAACATCGGACAAATGCTGAACCGATGTAGTCAGAGTATTAACCCACGCAGGCGCCTGAGGAACCCAGTGAGGGGAATTGGGGAGACTGTGGGGTACCATCAGTTGTCTCGGGAAACCCTGCATGGTTGATGACACCACTGACTGCTGGGACAGACCCGTCAGGGTAAACACAGATGGCGGAGCTAGCTGGCCCACAAGGGTTGTAAGCCCCTTACCGAAACAAGCCCACTGTACCGGAGCCGTGACCATAATTGGCGACATAGCCCCTCCGCGTTACCCTCCCCCTCCGCTATCGGTACATAACATTTAGTACACATGAGCTGGAGAGGAAAATCAGTCTCAGACATGATGGTAAAGTATGAGACACTCACACCTATACTATTGGTATAGTGTGAAAAACGCCCTGCACTCCGCGCACCGCAAGGGCTTTGAGCAGAGCAAGATCAGGGACAGTAATAAGGCTCACAGTAGAAAGTGAAAGTACAGACAGCAGGGCTAGCAGTTCAGTCACATACAATGCAGAAGAAACAAATCCCTGAACTATCAGCGCTGATCCTCCACTACTCAGACCCTCAGGCTGGTAGGACTCAGCGCTGCATACACTGACCACTGGCAAACGGAGGAGAGGTATGCTGGGGGACCCAGACCACGATGCCACCGCTCACAGGCTTCCAGCAGCGTTCACCATGCTGTAAAGATGGCCACCGAGGAGTAGAGAGGAAGGAGGCCGGCCTGGGGGAGGAGCGCTGACACACTATGGCCAGTCAGCCTAAGCAGAGAGGCTGTGTGCAGCGGGGGAGGCGCCGGCTGTAAGACAGGGAAAGTGCACTCCCCCGGCATGCAATTAACCCCTGGGACGCCGCAGTGCATGCCGCTCAGCAGCGGCCCACTGTCCCAGGGGGTAGTAGAAGCGCAGGTTGGTCGCCTGGCTCCACGCTGCAGCCAGTCCCCAGGGAGCCCCCTGCCTGGGGACTCAGGACCATGTGACCAGACGGGACCCACCGCGGGACCCCGCTGCTTACCTGCATCCCCTTGGATCCGGCCATGGTCCAAAACATTTGGGGGCACCGCTAGCCGTGACCCCAGATGTTTACCAGCATCCCCGGATCAGTACCAGCGTTCTGGTACCGGCGGGGTGTAGGGGAGACGGCATGGACGTCAGTACTGACTGTCCATGCTCTACTCCCAGATGTGCAGCCATCGCTGCCTTTAAAATAAACTTATGGGGCTCTTCATAGCCCCCCTCTGCACAGTGCCTCTGACTCCAGCCAGGCACCGACGAAAACTGAGATGCCTTGGCCCGGGGGCGGGGTATAGGAGAGGGACCCAGATGCATCCTGGGAGGCTGAAAACTTTAACTCTGTGGTGCCTGAAGACTGACGTCATCACCTATACCCCAAGGTATCCTGTGGATACGCTATGGACCCTGCAGTAGAAAATGAGAAGTCCTGACCCACGAACTTGGTACCGAATGACAGCCAATGAACGCTCAGCCCAGGCATTTCTATAGAGAAGTGCAGTGGTTGAGCTGTCATTCGGGAAGCACCATCCTTAGAGGACGGTTCTAAGTTCGTGGGTTGGGACTTTTTGTTTTTTTGTTTAAAGACGACGGTGGATGCCTACATGGACCGTAGAGGACGTGATCTACGCTAGGAAAAAGTGAGTATATACTTTTTATTTTTTTACAGGTGTCGTGGATTCTACTGGACAAGGGGACGTGATTGGCTACAGTGATTCTAGTCGAGTATGCGTGAATGTGAGTGTGCATGTATCTTTTAATAAAATTATACTGTCCCAGTGTGTCTTGTGTGTATTTTAAAATTTCTTTTGCAGGTGAACTACAGGTACCAGTGGGCCCTTAATCCAATCATGCTGGGGAGGCTTGCTGGGACCTGTAGTTCTCCAACAAAAGACAATATTAGTTAATCTATCTTTTACACCACACTTTACACAAACAACCCGGCACCCACTGGCCTGGGGTGCAGGCTATCAGCCCAGGCCTAGGTTACCCTGGAGGGGGGGGATCCCTTTATTGGGCTGATTAGCAGTCAGTTGTAATGCTTTGGCCAGGGGACCAGTGAAAGGGTTCCTCTGGCTGTGGCATTACACCCCCGCTAAAAAGAGTCCGGTGCCGGTTATGGAAAATACAGGAGACCCCCTACGTCTTTTGTCCCCCTATTTAGACAACCAGGACAGGCACTGGAAAGTCTGGGGCTGGTTGTGCTTTTAGGGGGGGGGGCACGTCATTTTTATTTTACACTTTACAAGCTTTTTACACAGATACATGCACGGATGTCATTGATCTGTGCATGCATCTGTGTCTGACGCAGGTCTGGGAGGGCAGTGTCTATCGGAATGCCTGTCAAGTGGCGGCCGCATCGTGCAGGTCTGAATGGCATATCGTTTGTTGTTCGGTAGTGCGTACACAGTGCTGACAAGAGGGGAATCGTTAACGAGATTGACAGAATAGTGTGTACACACTGGACGATATGAGTGATTTGTCGTTTCGGAATCGGCCAAATCGTTGAAGATATCATAGTAGTGTGTAGGGTCCTTTAAAGTACCTTGAAGTCACCGCAGCCTCACAGACACCAGTGACAGTCTGGTAGCCACAATGCATGGTGAGATGGGCGGAGAAAAGGTGCGGGCATAACCCAAGCCCGAAGAGGAGCTTTCCCATGACACAATGCCGGTAGAGAAGCACTACATTTAGGACTACAGTGAGGAGGTAGACATCTTTGAAGTGATCAGTCACCCAAAAGTACCTGAGGGCTGCCTTACCATAGCAGGTATTCTAGGTACAGGTAAAACAATGTTATGTTAAAACATTCACTGTACCGGACAGGTTTAAGCTACTGTCACACAAAAGAGTCATGTTTTCAAGGTTGCTAAATATGTTGTGAAAATACAAAATACACTCATTATGAAATACTGAAACAATCAATAAAAAAGTTAGAAAAAAAGGTGCTGTAATGTTCATGTTATGTTAGGGCTCTCAAAACTTGCTTGTCTGTATAGTATTGCAGAACACAGGAAGCTGTTTGAACAGGAACAGAGCCTTGCCATGATATGCTTTATAATGCAACATAAAACAGGCATTCACCCTCTTTATTAGATTCATATATCTTAGTATTTTGTGCCAACACATTACCTAGCATGGCCAATCACAAGATATTGCAGGAGCGCGCCATCGGGCATACACACTGCACCTTATGCCCACTTTGTCGTTCCGAGTTGCCCGGAAACGACAAACTGGGCCGATATCGTGCAAGTGTGTACCCAGCCTAAGCCCAGACAGTGCACTTAATGCAGATTTCTGTTTGCACCCTTTTGCAGCAAATTGTATTCCCCTCCCACTACAAGTAGAAAAGTAGGAGAGAAACTTCTCTGCAGAACTCTGGTGTACCTGTTCCAGCCTTTCACAAACCAGAGGAAAATCTAGTGTCCTAATAGTGAAATTAAGTTGCCAGGTTTGTTTGTTATAGCTTGAAATAATATGAGATATGGTAAGAACTTACCCTTGTTATCTCTATTTCTACGAAGTCCATAGGGTTCCACAGGATACCTTGGGGTATAGGTGTGACGTCAGTCGCAGGGCACCAAAGAGTTAAGCTTTCAGCCTCCCAGGATGCACTAGGTCCCCCTCCTATACCCCGCCCCCGGGCCAAGGCACCTCAGTTAGTTACCAAGCCATAGGCCGGAGGAGGAGAAGGAAGAGAGAGAACAAAGATCTGGACACATACAAGAATCACATTCTCACCAGAGGGAGACGGAAAACCGGTGACCAGAGCAAAGCCCATCTGCAGCACAGGTGCGACAGGGCGGGAGTCCTGTGGAACCCTATGGACTTCGTAGAAATAGAGATAACAAGGGTAAGTTCTTACCATATCTCATATTTTCTACTTCAGGGTCCATAGGGTATCCACAGGATACCTTGGGGATGTCCCAAAGCAGTATCCTTTAAGGGTGGGGACGCTCCTGTGCAGAAAGGAGAATCCGCCGCCCGAAGGAAGCATCCTGAGAGGCGAAGGTGTCAAACCTGTAATACCTCACGAAGGTATGGACAGAAGACCACGTAGCAGCCTTGCAGATCTGAACTGCCGAGGCACCACGTCGAGCTGCCCACGAAGGACCCACAGACCTAGTGGAATGAGCCTTCAGAGAAGGAGGGACCGGTAGGCCTTCATGAAGATAAGCTTCAGAAATAGCCATACGGATCCAGGCTGCCAAAGTTTGCTTTGAAGCAGGCCAACCCTTTTTACAGAAGCCATAGAGGACAACAAAGCGTCCGACTTCCTAAACAAAGAAGTGCGGTCCACATAAGTCCTTAAGGCCCGCACAACATCCAAAGAGGCCTCACCCACGGACAGACCCGGTGAGTTAAAGGCCGGAACAACTATTTCCTCGTTAACCTGAAACTGGGAAACAACTTTGGAAAGAAACTCGGGCCGAGTGCGGAGCACTGCCCTGTTCCCATGAAAAACCAAGAAAGGGGGTCTACAAGAAAGAGCCCCTAACTCAGAAACACGTCTGGCTGAAGCAACGGCCAGAAGGAAAACAGTCTTAGCTGTTAGCCATTTAATATCCACTGAGCCCAGTGGTTCAAACGGCGGTCCTTGGAGAGCCCTCAGGACCACAGCCAAATCCCAAGGCGCCACAGGTGGAACAAAGGGCGGCTGAATACGGAGAACACCTTGCATAAAGGTGCGCACATCCGGGATTGTAGCAATCCTACGGTGAAACCAGACAGATAGGGCCGAAACCTGTACCTTCAAAGAAGCAAGGCGAAGCCCATGATCTAGTCCCGCTAGCAGGAAGGCGAGAATCCGAGACAGACGAAACTCCCGCGGTGCATAACCTCTCGGTCGACACCACTGGAAGAACGTATGCCACACGCGATGGTATATCCTCGCGGAAGACGGTTTCCGAGCTCGTAACATGGTACGCACCACAGAGCTGGCAAACCCCCAGGACCTCAGCATGGCCGTCTCAACAGCCACGCCGCCAAAGACAGCCGAGTCAGGTCCGGGTGAAGACAAGGACCCTGAGACCGAAGGTCCGGTCGTAGCGGCAACCGCAGAGGACTGTCCACGGACAGACCCTGAAGGTCTGAGAACCAGTGCCGTCTGGGCCACGCGGGAGCTATCAACAGGAGCGTCCCTCCTTCCTGTTTGAATTTCCGGATTACCCGTGGAAGAAGGGAGACCGGAGGGAACAGGTATGCGAACCTGAACGTCCACCGGACGGACAGAGCATCCACCAGAGACGCCCCTTCGTCTCTTGTGCGAGACCCGTACACCGGCAACTTGTTGTTGTGCCGGGACGCCATGAGGTCGATTTCTGGAAGACCCCACCTGTCCACCAGTAGTTGAAAAACGTCCGGGTGCAGGGACCATTCCCCTGGATGAACGTCCTGGCGACTTAGAAAGTCCGCCTCCCAATTTAGCACTCCCGGGATGAAGACCGCTGATATGGCCGGAAGATTGCGCTCCGCCCAAACCAGGATCCGAGAGACCTCTACGAGAGCCGCCCGACTGCGAGTTCCTCCTTGCCTGTTTATGTAGGCCACGGTGGTAGCATTGTCCGACTGGACCTGCACCGGGTGACCCTGGAGAAACCGCTGTGCCTGCAGGAGAGCATTGAAGACCGCACGGAGTTCCAAGATATTTATTGGAAGCTCCGCTTCTGTCGGTGTCCACCTGCCCTGAAACAAGTGTGGACCCGAAACTGCTCCCCAGCCCCGAAGACTGGCGTCCGTTGTCAACAGGACCCAATTTGGAACCCAGAACGGACGTCCCTTGTTGAGGTGGGTCATCTTTAACCACCACGCAAGGGACAGGCGAACCTCCGGGGTGAGCACAATCGTCTGGAACTTCAGAGACTGAGGCAGCCCGTTCCACTTGGACAGGATCAGGTGCTGCAGAGGTCTAGAGTGAAACTGGGCGTATTCCACCATGTCGAACACCGACACCATGGAGCCCAGTAAGCTCATCGCCGAGTGTAAGGACACCCGGCGGCTGTGCAGACAACTGCGCACCCTTGACTGTAAAGCAGAGATCTTGTCCTCCGTCACGAAGATCCTTTGCTGTCCCGAGTCCAATAAGGCTCCAAGATGCAGAATCCTCCGAGACGGGATTAGAGTGGACTTCTGCCAGTTAATTAGCCAGCCGTGCCGTTGCAGCAGTGCAATGGTCAGGTCCAAGTGGTGTAACAGGAGCTCTGGAGATCCTGCCACCAATAACAGGTCGTCCAAGTACGGCAACATGCGGACTCCTTGCAGCCGCAGAGAAGCCGCCATGACCGCCATAGCGTCCTGTATGTCCAATGACACCATGTAGTCCCAAGGTTCCAGCGCCAGAATGATGGACCGTAGGGTCTCCATCCGAAACTTCGGGACCCGCAAAGACTTGTTGAGTGCTTTGAGGTTGAGAATCGGACGATATGACCCATTGGGTTTCTGTACCAAAAATAGATTTGAATAGAAACCCTGGCCCCTCTGGGAGAATGGAACAGGCACTATAACTCCAGCCTGGAGCATAGTGTGCAATACCTTCCGCAGCTCCGTAGCCTTGTTCCGGTCTGATGGTAGACCCGTGGTGAAGAATCGAGCCGGGGGTCTGTGCCGGAAGGAGAGGGCGTACCCGTGAGAGACCACCTCCAGAACCCAAGTGTCTGTCGTAGTGAACGACCAACACCGGGAGAACTGCAGCAGGCGGCCTCCCACCCTGGGATCCCCCAAGGGGAGACCCGGACCGTCAGGCCGCAGGCTTGTCATCTGGCTTGGGGGCCGGACGTCTGGTACTCCATGCCTGTTTCCGGGGCTTGACCGATTTCTTAGGGCCAGCCTGTCGAGGAAACGACTGTGGTTTGGGCCTGCCCTGGGCCCTAGATGACCGAAAGGACGATGGTCCAGAACCAGAAGGAGCAGCGGCCGACGGGAGACAAGCAGATTTGGCTGCCGCCAGCGTGGCCACAATCTTATCCAGATCCGGACCGAAGAGAACTTCTCCGGTAAACGGCAACGCTTCCAGACCTTTCTTGGATCTGCGTCCGCCTTCCAGGATCGCAGCCACAAGGTGCGACGAGCAGCTACCGCTGCTGAAGAAATTCTAGACACCAGAGTACTAATGTCTAGAGCCGCCTCGTTGATGTAGGTGGCCGAATCACGGAGATTGCCAATCAACTCCGCTTGTTCGGCCGGACAGTCGGATTCAAAAGAAGCCTCTAATGAATCCGCCCAGCGCTCCATCGCTCTGGCAACCCAGCAAATGGCCATAGCCGGCCGTGCTGCCCCCCCTGCAAGGGAATAAGCGGACTTCAGGCAGATTTCTACCTTGCGGTCCGTAGCATCCTTAAGGGAGGACATGGATGGCATCGGCAATGTGGCACTACGGACAAGACGGGTCACGTGAGAATCCACCTGTGGAGGGGATTCACACTTAGCAAAATAATTATCCGCGAACGGATAAGCCACCGCCAGGCGTCTCTGCGGCTGGTATCTTTTGCCAGGTTGTTTCCACGCCTCCTCTAAATGGTCCACCAACTGACCCGAAAGAGGAAAGACTGTGGCATCGCCCTTCACATCTTTGAAAAAGGCATACTTAGATTTAGCCGCTGGGGGAACTTCGTCCTCAATCACCAAGGCTGTGCGGACCGCCCGAATAAGTCCAGGAATATATACTTTGGACTTAGCATCAGCGTCCTTAGTATGGAAAGGTTCCTGATCGTAAGGATCCAGAATCTCCCCATCATCAGACGTCCCTTCGTCATCCTCATAAGGAGCGGACAGAGACGCCACCGGCCTTTTATGAGGCCGCATCACAGACTCCCCTTGCAACACATCCGACAAGTGCTGTAAAGAACTCGTCAGGGAGTTAACCCACGCTGGCTCCTGAGAACCCGGGAGCGGGGAAATAGGGAGACTGTGTGGTACCACCAATTGTCGTGGGAACCCCTGCATGGGTGACGACACCACAGACTGCTGGGACAAACCCATCGGAGTAAACGCGGGCTGCGGAGCTAACTGGCCCACTAAAGCTGTTAACGCCTGAGCGAAACAAGCCCAGGGCGGCTCCTGTACCGGTGCTGTAACCGTAATAGGCCGCGCCATGGACAACACTGCCGGCAAAGGCCCTCCGCGCTACCCTCCCCCTCCGCTAACGGTACTTTGCACGTGGTACACTGTAGCCGGAGGGGAAAATCACTTTCAGACATGATGGCACCACGTATGTGACCTCTCTCACCAATTAAGTATTAAATAGGCGAGAGACCACCCTGCAGCACCGCACCGCAAGGGCTTTAGCAGAAAGAACAGGGACAGTAATAAAGCTGACAGTTTAGAGAAGAATAGTTACAGGCAGCGCTAGCACAGTCACATACAATGCAGAGAAATAACAATTCCTGCACTAACAGCGCTGATCACTCAACTACACAGACACAGGGCCTGGTAGGACACAGCGCTGCATACACAGACCTGAGCCACAGCGGAGGAGAGGTATGCGGGGGGACCCAGACCACGATGCTTCCTTCCAGACTTCCAGCAGCGTTCACCATGCGTTGCAGAGAAGATGGCCGCCGAGGAGCAGAGAGAAGCTGGCCTGGGGGAGGAGCGCTGACACAGGACCAGTCAGCACAGTGCAGAGAGGGCTGTGTGCAGCGGGGGAGGCGCCGGCTGTGAGACAGGGAAGGCGCGCTCCCCTGGCATGCATTTAACCCCTGGGACGCCGCAGCGCTACCGCTCTGCTGCGGTCCGCTGTCCCAGGTGGTAGTGGAAGCGCAGGTTGGTCGCCTGGCTCCACGCTGCAGCCAGTCCCCAGGGAGCCCCCTGCCTGGGGACTTAGGACCATGTGATCAGCGGGGACCCACCGCGGGACCCCGCTGCTTACCTCTGTCCCCCTTGAATCCGGCCATGGTCCGGAGCATCTGGGGTCACCGCTAGCTGTGACCCCAGACGCCCACCAGCATCCCCGGATCAGTACCGGCGTTCTGGTACCGGCGGGGTGTAGGGAAGACAGCATGGACGTCAGGACTGACTGTCCATGCTGTTCATCCAGATGTGCAGCCACAGCTGCATGAAGAAAAAGCTTCAGGGGCTCTTCTAGCCCCCACTCCAACAGGTGCACCCGACTCCGGCCGGGCACCAAACTAAACTGAGGTGCCTTGGCCCGGGGGCGGGGTATAGGAGGGGGACCTAGTGCATCCTGGGAGGCTGAAAGCTTAACTCTTTGGTGCCCTGCGACTGACGTCACACCTATACCCCAAGGTATCCTGTGGATACCCTATGGACCCTGAAGTAGAAACTTGTATATCTTGCATTAAAATTCCTGCTGGTATGACGTCACAGGTGTAATTTATTACATTATTCAGAAATGAAGGGCAATGTGGAGACCTTTTGAAGATCAGATTGATGCAGATGTGCCCCTTGAAGTGTATCAGGGAACCCACCACTGCTTTATAGTCTTGTTACCTACATTCACCAAAATAAAAAAGCACGTTTCCAAATGCACAAATGGACACGATTTATTTGTACAAACACAACAGCTGGGCTAATACTTTATTTTCCTCAGTCCTGCCTTATTACTTTTATGATGTGGATATTCCACTAGCTCACTATAGTGGATTTATCCTTGAATGCTGATAAGGAGTAGGGTATTATGTACAGTGCACTACCAGCACCTAGTTACACTAGATCTGTTTGTTCCTATGTGAATATCAGATTCAGCATCGCCGTACTTTCAGTCTTGTAGAAATCGTGCATTTTTTTAGCCGATGCGCGCTCCCGTGGGTCCTTCAATTGGATCTTATGATCATATGTGCAGCACATATGATCCATCTTATCGTGTGCAGATCATGCCATTTTTTTGGTTCATGCGATCCATCGTGTGGTAATTCAAGTAATTTCAATGACTGTTTGTCCCTATTCCCTAATGAGCGTGTGAGCCACAGGATCGATCTTACGGCAGATCCTGTGCTAAGAGAAAAAAATGGTGACTGCAGGGTAATCCGATGTGAAGCGGATCGGATGCTGATCGCGTAGGTGTATGGGCCACTTTATTGTGGGCTCATTCCAATTAGGTGGGAAGGGGATGATTTGCAACTGCAACGGCATAGAAACGCCAGCAATGGCACGACAATTTGCCCCCCTCGCAACCCAATCTCACACCGGTCTCGCACATTTTGCTCACAGCACTATAGGATTACAAACAAAAATGTGCGAGCCCGAAGGTAGCGTAAGAGCGGCGCACAGCCACACTTACTCACAGGTGCAAGTAATTAACTCCTTATTGGGTCAATATGTGATAAGTATATTGATATTTTAATAGAATTTATAGTGCTAAATGATATAATGTTAAATTCATAACCATTTAACAATTTCAGTCTACTCTTATATTTGCCGGTGTTTATGTCAACATTCTACAGTAGTACTGGACTACTCACAAATAATTATTTATACTCAGCTTTAATTATATTACCATTCATAGATCCCTATAGATTGTAAGCTTGCACCCTATAGATTTGTAAGCTTGCGAGCAGGGCCCTCTTACAATTATGTATGTCTTTTATGTATGTATGTATGTATGTCTGTTACAACCCAGTATGTTGATTCAAATTTTAAAGCGCAACGGAATTTGCTGCGCTATATAAGAACCTGTTAATAATACCCCTTTTACACCGGAGCTAAAACCCGGGTTCTTGAAGGGTTAACCCGGGCAGCTCCCTGGTGTAAAAGGGGAGAGAGTTGGATCACCGGGTCGGGTGACCCGGCAATCCAACCCTGGTAACTAGCAGGGTTTAACACGGGCATAGCCCGTGAAACCCTGCTAAGAGAACAGCGCACTCCGGGTCACGATGACCTGGAGTGCGCTGCTAGCCGGCCGATTGGTCCGGCTTCAGTGGCGCTTGGAGATGACGTCATCTCCAAGCGACCACTTTCACTTCGCAAAAGCCGGGTCTATGCAGACCCGACTGCGGTGTGAGCGGCGCTGACTCGGGAATATCGCGAGTCGGCGCCGGCAAAATTCCGGATCTGATCCGGATAGGAACTTTGGCCCTGATTCAGAGCCGGACGCTCTGACCAGAGCGCTCACTCTGAATCAGGGCCCACCTCCATTAATATGGAGCGTCCTCCTGGACGTTCGTATAGCTGTGGGTCACCACCCACAGCATATACGAGCATGCAGGATGATGGTCGCGATGGTCTTGACCATCGCCACTGCGAGCAACAGCCTGCGGTTGAGGTTTTCAACCGCAAGGCCAGGAGTGATTTTAGCTCCATCAGAGCCAAAATCACTCCACACATCACTAGTGATGTCAGTGGGGCCGGCTTCAGATGGTAGGCGTTCCCTTGGGAACGCCTCCGTCTAGCAGGCACGCCCCCGGCACACCCACCAAAGGGGGCGTGCTGTCAGTCAACATCGACAGCACGCCCCCTTTGATGAGACACTCCGAGCGAAGGAAAGTCCTTCGCTCGGCGCGTCTCGCGCATGCGCACGACGGAGCTCCCTCCGTCATGCGCAGTGCAGACCATCGACCCACTTGCGAGCGGACAGCCGCTCGCGAGTGGGTCTGAATGAGGGCCTTTGTTCCAACTCCAGGTCAGACCCGGAATTTAGGTAGAAAAGGGGTATAAATAAATTCATAGAACTAGTTGTAATGCCTGCGATTCCCCTGCACGTGGACACAATGGGGAGACAAAGGCGTTTTAAAACCTGACACTTCTGTTCGTGTTTATGCCCAATATTTAAAAGAGCAGTGCTTTTACTAGCCGTGTCATGTTGGTGGCACATTGGTTAGATACAAGCCGGGGACATGTTGGTTAGATACAGGCCCGGGGGCACGTTGGTTAGGCACTGTCCGCTATGAGCTGCCCTCTCAGGGTGCTGCATCATTGTACAGCGCAGGGCACACTGACCTGTTACGCAGACACTGACCACAAGTGCAGCACACAGCCACGCTTACTCACAGGTGCAAGTAATTAGCTCCTAACTGGATCAATATGTGATAAGTATATTGATATTTTAATAACATTTATAGTGCTAAATGATATAATGTTAAATTCATAACCATTTTAGTCTAATTTTGCATTTGCCGGTGTTTATGTCAACATTCTACAGTAGTACTGGACTACTCACAAATAATTATTTATACTCTTAATGCCTTAATTACAGTAGCATGTATAGAACTAGTTGTAATGCCTGCGATTCCCCTGCACATGGACACAATGGGGGAGACATAGCGGTTTATTTACGACATCGTGTTTATGCCCAATATTTAAAAGGGCTGTGCTTTTACTAGCCGTGTCAGGTTGAGGGCACGCTGGTTAGATACAGACAGGGAACACGTTGATTAAACATGGGCTGGGGGTACAATGGTTAGACACAGGCCAGGAGCATGCTATTTAGACAGAGGCCGTGAGTACGCTGGTTAGACAGAGGCCGTAGGTACGCTGGTTGGGGGCACAGGCCAGGGGGAACGTTGGTTGGGGGCACAGGCCAGGGGGAACGTTGGTTGGGGGCACAGGCCAGGGGGAACGTTGGTTGGGGGCACAGGCCAGGGGGAACGTTGGTTGGGGGCACAGGCCAGGGGGAACGTTGGTTGGGGGCACAGGCCAGGGGGAACGTTGGTTGGGGGCACAGGCCGGGGGAACGTCAGTTAGGCACAGGCTGGGTGAACGTCGATAAGCACAGGCTGGGGGCACGTCGGTCGGGCACAGGCTGGGGGCACGTCGGTCGGGCACAGGCTGGGGGCACGTCGGTCGGGCACAGGCTGGGGGAAGGTTGGTTAGGCACAGGCTGGGGGCACGTCGGTTAGGCACAGGCTGGGTGAACGTCGATAAGCACAGGCTGGGGGCACGTTGGTTAGGCACAGGCAGGAGACATTGACAGCACTGTCCGCTATGAGCTGCCCTCTCGGTGCTGGCATCATTGTACAGCGCCGGGCACACTGACCTGTCACGCAGGCATTGACCGCTGTGGGCTTCTGCGCGGTGACCACGTAGTTGCAGGACATACTGGTACTGGCCGGTGAGCTCCTGTCGCTGCGACTCAGAGAGAGCGACAGGCGCGAAAACAAGCAGCGATAGGACAGAGGCCGCGCACAAGCGGAACCGGAAAGGGCAGACAAGCGAGTGTGGGCAGAGCGGCTCTTCAGACACCATAGAGAAGAGGGCATCCGGAGAGAGGGTACACAGCGTCTGGAAGAGCGGCAGCACAGACTGAGTACTGCGGCGTACGGGAGGAAGAGTGTCAGAGAGACTGCAGCGGGCCTAGAGAGGGTCTGCTGGGAGTTGTAGTTTTACGGCAACCTCCCGGCCTGGTGTGCTCAGTCACTGCATAAAGCCACACAATATGTAGCTGGAAGGGCTCAGTGACTGTGCAGCCTGTAACATAAGCTACAAGGTGCAATCACCGGCTTCTTGGATGTAGTAGCTGCTATACATAAAGGTATATTAGGAATAGTATGTAATTTGTATTGTACAATGCGCACAGGGCAGGGAGTAATGGGTACTACTATGCATGCTGATGTGGGCATGGGGTCATTACAACCAATAGGTTCCTCTTCTTTCCCCGTATTACTTTCATGCTTTTTTCTGGCAATGAGCATATACAGAGTTGGCGGATACATGGGGCCTTATACAGAGCTGGCGGATACATGGGCCTTATACAGAGCTGGCGGATACATGGGGCCTTATACAGAGCTGGCGGATACATGGGGCCTTATACAGAGCTGGCGGATACATGGGGCCTTATACAGAGCTGGCGGATACATGGAGCCTTACACAGAGCTGGTGGATACATGGGACCTTATACAGAGCTGGCGGATACATATGGGGCCTTATACAGAGCTGGCGGATACATATGGGGCCTTATACAGAGCTGGCGGATACATATGGGGCCTTACACAGAGCTGGTGGATACATGGGGCCTTATACAGAGCTGGCGGATACATATGGGCCTTACACAGAGCTGGTGGATACATGGGGCCTTATACAGAGTTGTCTGGAAATAAAATTTACATACTTGTGATGACTTAGTTGCATAGGCAAGTTTGGAGCTGTGGTTCTCTCCCCTTGAATGTATCGTATGTAGTCAGATGTGCCAGGAATATGGAATCGGTATGTTTTACCGGCGGACGGAATGCTGGCGGTCAGAAAACCAACAGCGGCATCCCGTTGTTGAAGACCCTGACAAGGGGTGGTAAGTAGCCCCCCTAACCCTCCCCCGGTGGTGCCTAACCCTACCCTCCCCCCTTCTCCGCAGCCTAACCATAACCCTCCCCAGTCGGTGCCTAACCCACCCCGGCAGGTCCCTAAGCCTAACCCGCATACTTACCTTCGGGATGCCAACGTCGGTATCTCCATGTTTGGCATCCCGTCCGCGGGCATCTTGACTGGATCCCAGGAATACGACTGGAGGTTGGACTTTACTGTGCCATGACCATTTCACTAAGTGGCCGTACAGTGCAGATAATAAGTACTGAAATGGGAGCCGCGGGTTGGGGACAAATGGTTTGTAACATCAGAATAGCTAAACAAATATATATTTTTTTATTATTATTTTCAATTACAACACTTAAGCTGGGTATACATTATATGACGGGGGTTTCAATTTCACTAAATCTCAGAACACACAATATAGAGTAGTGATTCTCAAACCCTGTCCTCAGGACCCCACACACGTCACTTTTTCCAGGTCACCCAGCAGGTGCACAGGTGTATTCATTACTCACTGACACTTTTTAGAGATCCACACGTGGAGGTAATTTTTTCATTTATGATTCTGTGAGGAGACCTGAAAAACATGCACTGTTTGGGGTCCTGAGGACCGAGTTTGAGAACCTGTGATATAGAGGGTACACACTATGCAATCTTCCAAACAACGCCATGATATATCATATCGGAGGATTGTACCCAATTAATCGTTTCCCCTGTACACACTATGCAATCATCGTGTAGGTCACTGGCCGTTGAAGTGATGTCTTCATAGGAAGGATTGGACCAGTATATCTTGTGGTGATTGTACACACTACACCAGTGGTGTCAAACTCTGGCCCTTCAGCTTTTGTGGGACTACATATCCCAGCATGCCCTGCCACAGTTTCAGCATGCCCTAATATCAAAACTGGCACTGCATGCTGGGATGTGTAGTTTCATTTTGCAGCTGGAGGGCCCAAGTTTGACACCACAGCACTACATAATGTGCACCATATCGTTTACTGCATTGTCCCATCTGACATGCAGCACAGTAGATGGGACGATGCGATGAGGGATTGGGCATACATGCTATACGATGTGTACAATTTGTTGTTCTGATCCACGTTGAAACAATATATTGGTCGATAGATCAAATATAGTCTTCATTCTAGCACCCTGCACCTGTCACAACCCGTGCAGTTCCTCTTTCCTGCCTGGGGTGTTGCTCTATTCTCTAGTGCATCTAGCACACTCAGCTGACGCAACAAACTGCTGAGATACAGACCTGTGCATGCTAGAAGCACCAGAGCAGAGAGCGACACCCCATGCAGGAAAGAGGAACTGTACAGGCTGTGACAGGCGCAGGGTGCTAGAATGAACCTTTAATTATAGCGTGTACCCAGTTTTAGGAATGTGGGGAGCTTTCACCTTTCCCAACAGCGTGTGCATAATACTTTATTTGGGTAAAACAAGTGTTTCTAGTGCTTCGTATTTTGACTTTTTAAACAGTGTTGCAGCAGTTTTAATGTGTTCACATAAATGGGTGTGCTTGAGATGTAATCGTGCAATAAGAAGCAGGCTGTGTCCATCATCATTATCAGTGTGCAACTTGCACCAGGGTTTTAGCAATATTTGGTGGCCATTTTAGTCATGATTTGCTACTACACACCCACACCTATTCCAGCCCCCTCACAGCTCCCTATATATACGGTTGCAAGTCACATTTATGACTGAAAAAATATTCTGTATTAAAGACACACGTGCACTAAAAAAAAACAAATGCATGTTACAGCCGAAAAAAGTAGCAAATCATGTTTACGTCGAACTCTGAATAAGGCCCAGGATGTTCTGTTTCCCATGTAATAAATATACCAGTTACATTAGCTGAAGGAGATCTAGTCATTCCGTGAAGGTCTGTCAGAGCTATGGCCCTGATTCAGAGCCGGACGCTCTGACCAGAGCGCTCGCTCTGAATCGGGGCCCACCTCCATTAATATGGAGCGTCCTCCTGGACGCTCGTATAGCTGTGGGTCACCACCCACAGCATATACGAGCGTGCAGGATGATGGTCGCGATGGTCTTGACCATCGCGACCATCGCCACTGCGAGCAACAGCCTGCGGTTGAGGTTTTCAACCGCAAGGCCAGGAGTGATTTTGGCTCTATCAGAGCCAAAATCACTCCCACTGACATCACTAGTGATGTCAGTGGGGCCGGCTTCAGACGGTAGGCGTTCCCTTGGGAACGCCTCTGTCTGGCAGGCACGCCCCCGGCACGCCCACCAAAGGGGGTGTGCTGTCAGTCAACATCGACAGCACGCCCCCTTTGATGAGACACTCCGAGCGAAGGAAAGTCCTTCGCTCGGCGCGTCTCTCGCATGCGCACGACGGAGCTCCCTCACGACAGCCCCTCGCGAGTGGGTCTGAATGAGGGCCTATGTTTGAAGTGCAGCTGACAGCTGTGGACATTTCTATTTATTATGGTAGGAAAACCTTCCTTGTTTTGTGCTTGCACCTCTATGGAATGCCAGCAAAAACAAACTGGGTTTCCCTGCCCTCATATCTCGCAGTGCAAGATTTTGACGGACCTAATTGAATGTGAAAATGCTATGGATTAGTCTGTTTTGTTTTCTTTCTTTGACTTACAAGATGACCTAAAGCCTTTTGAAATTTCTTCTGGTTTTCTGCCTTAAGGTGGCCATACATCTGCGACGGATCGTTGGGATGCAATCGGAAATTTCCGATCGACCACCGGAAACTTCCGATCGTCCACCATCGATGTTCTGCGATCCGTCGACGGATCGCAGACATTTGCCATGTTAAATGTCGGCGATTTGACGATCGCGATCATTTTTTGATCGCGATCGGCAAAATCCAACGTGTTGGATTTCTGCAATCCCGTGATGCCAGGTTGCAGCATCGCGGGAACGCAGCAATCCATCGCAGATGGGTAGGGCTCATAACACTTAAGCGCAAACGTTTGAATGAATGAGTTTTTATACGGTCTTTTCCCTTACAACACGTGAAAGGGAAATTGGTTATTTTCACACTTTCAAAGTAATCTGCAGTGCCAGTAATATCTTGTCTCACATTAAGTAGCTATAAGGTGTTCAGCCCGTAATGCAGGTAGCAATGGGATAAGGTCTAGCACCAGGCCTGGCCAACCTGTAGCTCTTCAGCTGTTGTGAAACTACAAGTCCCAGCATGCCTTTGCACTGATCAGCTGGTAAAGCATGCTGGGACTTGTAGTTTCACAACAGCTGGAGAGCCACTGATTGGCCAGGCCTGCACTAGAGGATCAGACCAAAACTGTCTTGATTTATATCATTTACTGTGAACCTGTACCTGTCTCCCCCTCCAGGTATATGTCAAACATACAGAAATTGGTCTGATCCTTTAGCTCTATGCAAAGCCAGATTAAAGCTTTGTACACACTGACAGATACATTGGCCGATCAATTGATCGGCCAATGTATCTGTTGCCAATACGGCAGTGTGTACCCGCGATATGTAGGTGAACGCCAGCGTTCACTGACATATCGCATTGGCTGTGCTGCACAGCCGATGGACAGATATGTCTGCAGACATATGTCCATCGGCAGGTGTGCCGACCGCCTGTACACACACAGCAGCAGCAGCGAGGAGGGGGGTGGGACATGCCCCCACCTACCAGGACACGCCCCCTGGTCGACGGGACCTGCGGGCAGACACAGATTATGGTTGGTCAGTGTGTATGAACAACCATCATCTGCAGATATATCTGTATAGTGTGTACCCACCATAAGACTTGTGGTGGCCCCAGGGCAACTGACGTTTATGGTGCCTCTGGATAAAAAACTTGTCAAAATGATATAGTTTTATGTAACCTCACCAATATAATGTGTAAATGTACTGTAGTGCCTCCAGTTCACATCATGCCACAGTGCCCCCAGTTCACAGTATGCTACAATGTAGTGCCTCCAGTTCACATTCACCTCCCTGAGATCACAAATTTTGGAACCTGCAGGCTGCAACAGGATCTTTAACGGAGAATCTACTACACCGCAGCCATACCATACTTTTTTGTTCCTCCTCCTTGCCCCTCCCACTTGGCTTCTCCTGCCAGCATTGACAGTGTTGCCTGATGCAGTGTCATTTTGTTGCAGCCTGAACTCATTATCCCCCACTCCTCCCCCGATGGGCCAGTCCAATATTGAGCATATAGCAATGTGTTGGGGGCCCTCTTGTGTGTAGAAAGGCCCTTGGGCAACCTCCCCATCCTCCTTGTTGCTAGTCTGGCACTGGTGCTAGATCTTACCCCTCACTAATAACAGCAGAAACCTTTTATACTTTCTGAAGGAAATTCACCCCGAAAGGGGTCAGGGTTGATGTACATTGTTTGTAGAATTATGGTAAATGCACAATATATCTGACAATTTTCCTCCGGATGAGCACATCTTAGTAGAGGTAAAACTGGTGGTATTATATACAGTTAGTAAAAGAGATTGTTGCTCAATGTTTCTAGGTAGTGATAAAGCAGAGAGCTAATTTTAAGGGTCATGCATAAAGCATTACCAGTCCACAGGAGTTAAAGCATAAGGGAAGATAATAGACTAAAGAAGGGAACAGGGAGCCCAGCACAGGAAATAACACAGCGGTAGGAGATTACACAGGACCTATACTACAGGATAAGAGTAGAGACTTCAATAGAGGGGTTAACATGTACAGCACTGGGCTTTAGGCTGGGAAGTGGTAAGCAGGCAGGGCAGACATGGTCAGCAACATAGGATCACTGACCGAAAAGAGAGCAACAAAGGGGTAATGCCGCATACACACTACATGATGTGTGTATGCGGCAATATCGTCATCGGCGGGCCCAACGGGGTGCCAGCATTGGCAAGTGTATTGCCAATGCTGACCAGCGGTGGACGATGGCGGGTTGGCTGGCATCGCTCACGATAACCCCAGATTGGGCTAGTTGTACAGCCGACTGGGGATATCGTAAACGACCATCAGGAGCGCGCATCGCTGGTTGTTTTTAGCATACACACTGGCCGATATTTTGAACGATATCGATATCGCTGAATCGTTCAAAATATCGGCTAGTGTGCACGCGGCTTTAGTCAATACGGAATTTGATCACACATAAACAACCTATGACTTTGCAGCTGTAATGATGTTCTAGTCTACCAGACAGGTTAGCATGCTGTACCTGTTACTAAACTTACTGTTCTCATGTACTGTATGTTGCATATGTCAGGTACTATGTGGAATCTTTGGCACCATATAAATAAGGAATGAATACATACCAATAAGTGTTCAGTTAAAAAAAATCTAAATTTAAAAATTAAACACAAACGTACACAAATACTTTGTATTTTCGGAGCTCAAAACATAGAGCAAATTTCCAATAGAATACATATATAAATGTTACAGGTCAATTGACAAAATAAGATATGTGTCTCATGGGTTGAATTCTGTGAAGCTAAGTGATGATTCATAAAAAAAAATAATAAAATAAAATATCCTTTGAATGTCCATAAAATAAAAATATATTTAGTAAGCTATCTGCTGTACAAAAAAATAAGAGTACAGTTAAAAACTGAAAAGTTACTACTGATGAAGCAGTGTAAATAAATAATGTGACTTCCAGATGTGTGAATTGGCAGAAAGGGGTTCATTAACCGTGTATGAAGTGTGATATTAATTGCAAATCCATGACATAGATTAATAATTATTCCAAGCACCAAAGGTGACTCAGAAATGCAGATGAAGTAATGCAGTTGTTTTCCAGGTCTCTCTACTTTGTATCCAGTCACTACTAAGCTATCATTTCTAGGAATAACCATAATCCTATTCACACCATTAACTATGCTACAAACTTTGCACGTACCCAACATAACCAAAACTGTTAATGTCCATGTTTCCTGCTTTATAAATGCTGTAATTGATTGCCAGTTTGTAAAGTACCCAGAATGCACCATGGTCAGTTACACAACACTTGGCAATTTTTATACTTTGAACGAAGTGTAAAGTTCCACAGTCGCCGCTGCTTAATAGACATCCCTTGTGTTACATGTGAGTACCTAATGACAGTATTCTATAAGTATTCTTTATTACTGCTCAATGGGTGTGTACCTACTCTGTCAATCATTGTACATCCTATGTTACTGTGCCTCCTGTGCTCTCAGTTTCCAGACAATGTGCTTTCTGTGCTAAGGGCTTTGTGCTGTTCCTGTGTCCTGTGTTAAGCACCTCTTCTGTATCATGTGCTACATCTGTCTCTGCCACTGCACAACCTTTATTTAAAGCTACCTATGGCTGTGATTCTTGTGTTGAGACACTCCTTTTGTCATTGTGCCTCCTCCCTTCTGTCGCTGTGCCTCCTGTGCTGCGTCACTCCTGCCGCTGTGCCTCCTGCACCAAGACCCTCCTGTTGCCTTGCCTCCTGCACAGAGACCCTCCTGTCGCCATGGCTCTTGCGCTAAGACCCTCCTGTCACCGTGCCTCCTGCGCTGAGACCCTCCTGTCGCTGTGCCTCTTGTCCAGAGATCCCTCTGTCACCCTCCATCCTGCGCTGAGATCCCTGTCACTGTGCAACCCGTGCTGACATTCCTCTGTCATTGTGCCTCCTGTGGTGACATCCCTCTGTTCGGGCCGAGATCCTTACTGTCACTGTGCCTCCTGTGCTGAGATCTCTTTTCCACTGTACATTCTTTGTTGAGACCTTCCTGTCACTGTGCGTTCTTTGCCGAGATCCCTCTGTCACTATGTATCCTGTGCTGACACCCCTCTGTCACTGTATATCCTGTGCTGACATCCGTCTGTCACTGTGTCTCCTGTGCTGACACCCCTCTGTGTCTCCTGTGCTGACACCCCTCTGTCACTGTGTCTCCTGTGCTGACACCCCTCTGTCACTGTGTCTCCTGTGCTGACACCCCTCTGTCACTGTGTCTCCTGTGCTGACACCCCTCTGTCACTGTGTCTCCTGTGCTGACACCCCTCTGTCACTGTGTCTCCTGTGCTGACACCCCTCTGTCACTGTGTCTCCTGTGCTGACACCCCTCTGTCACTGTGTCTCCTGTGCTGACACCCCTCTGTCACTGTGTCTCCTGTGCTGACACCCCTCTGTCACTGTGTCTCCTGTGCTGACACCCCTCTGTCACTGTGTCTCCTGTGCTGACACCCCTCTGTCACTGTGTCTCCTGTGCTGACACCCCTCTGTCACTGTGTCTCCTGTGCTGACACCCCTCTGTCACTGTGTCTCCTGTGCTGACACCCCTCTGTCACTGTGTCTCCTGTGCTGACACCCCTCTGTCACTGTGTCTCCTGTGCTGACACCCCTCTGTCACTGTGTCTCCTGTGCTGACACCCCTCTGTCACTGTGTCTCCTGTGCTGACACCCCTCTGTCACTGTGTCTCCTGTGCTGACACCCCTCTGTCACTGTGTCTCCTGTGCTGACACCCCTCTGTCACTGTGTCTCCTGTGCTGACACCCCTCTGTCACTGTGTCTCCTGTGCTGACACCCCTCTGTCACTGTGTCTCCTGTGCTGACACCCCTCTGTCACTGTGTCTCCTGTGCTGACACCCCTCTGTCACTGTGTCTCCTGTGCTGACACCCCTCTGTCACTGTGTCTCCTGTGCTGACACCCCTCTGTCACTGTGTCTCCTGTGCTGACACCCCTCTGTCACTGTGTCTCCTGTGCTGACACCCCTCTGTCACTGTGTCTCCTGTGCTGACACCCCTCTGTCACTGTGTCTCCCGTGCTGACACCCCTCTGTCACTGTGTCTCCCGTGCTGACACCCCTCTGTCACTGTGTCTCCCGTGCTGACACCCCTCTGTCACTGTGTCTCCCGTGCTGACACCCCTCTGTCACTGTGTCTCCCGTGCTGACACCCCTCTGTCACTGTGTCTCCCGTGCTGACACCCCTCTGTCACTGTGTCTCCCGTGCTGACACCCCTCTGTCACTGTGTCTCCCGTGCTGACACCCCTCTGTCACTGTGTCTCCCGTGCTGACACCCCTCTGTCACTGTGTCTCCCGTGCTGACACCCCTCTGTCACTGTGTCTCCCGTGCTGACACCCCTCTGTCACTGTGTCTCCCGTGCTGACACCCCTCTGTCACTGTGTCTCCCGTGCTGACACCCCTCTGTCACTGTGTCTCCCGTGCTGACACCCCTCTGTCACTGTGTCTCCCGTGCTGACACCCCTCTGTCACTGTGTCTCCCGTGCTGACACCCCTCTGTCTCTGTGTCTCCCGTGCTGACACCCCTCTGTCTCTGTGTATCTTGTGCTGCTGTCACTGTGCTCTGACGGAGAATCTGCACCTAGCATGGGGCTGGTGCACAGATGGTGGCGTATACAGATGCTATATGAGCATCTATAGATACTCAAAGTGGGAGTCTCAGTCCTTGCACATGCAGACGCACGTATGTACACCAGGGAAAGGCTTGTAGCGGTATTAGCATAAAGTCACAGAAGCAATATCATCAGAAGATGCACACACGGGCACTGCAGTGTCCAATTCAGAATCAGCCTCACTGTGTCCTCATGAAGTCTTAATAAGTTATTATATTATATAACACTTTGTTGTTTGTGTATTCACCTAGGATACATTCGTGCTGCCCAGAGAAGACTACAGTATGGAGGTTTGTAACTAATAAACATGATATGTCTTCCCATTATTTCTATTTATAGACCATCTCTGTATCTCTCACTTTCTGGTATTGAGTATGTCGCCTGCTAAAGATCACCTCCATAGTAATGTGACCTTTTATCTATTTCTTCATATAGTCCCTTACCATCCATTGCTCTGCCCCCCTCTCTGCCATACTGTTGCCTTTCCTGTCCTGGGTAGACTTCTGTGTCACTTTCTCTCCCTAGGTCAGTAAGAAGCTGCTGAACTCTATCCCTGGCTGTGTTGATGACGTTCTGCATGGCATCGCATGTTGCTCCCCAGGGCTACGTGTATTGCAGGGTCACCGTGTCATACTACGTGCAGATCTGGATCATATAAAGGGGCGTGTGGCACTGCTTTCTGGAGGGGGTTCAGGGCATGAGCCAGCACATGCAGGTAATGTGCTTGTCATAAGACTGACCAGACAATAACATAGGTGCTTGTCACAGGACAGACCACAATGACATAGGTGCTTGTCAAGGGACTGACCACAATGACATAGGTGCTTGTCACAGGACTGACCACACGATGACATAGGTGCTTGTCACAGGACTGACCACACGATGACATAGGTGCTTGTCACAGGACTGACCACACGATGACATAGGTGCTTGTCACAGGACTGACCACAATAACATAGATGCTTGTCACAGGACTGACCGCACGATGACATAGGTGCTTGTCACAGGACCGACCACAAAATGACATAGGTGCTTGTCAAGGGACTGATCACACGATGACATAGGTGCTTGTCAAGGGACTGACCACGATGACATAGGTGCTTGTCACAGGACTGACCACGATGACATAGGTGCTTGTCACAGGACTGACCACAATGACATAGGTGCTTGTCAAGGGACTGACCACACGATAACATAGGTGCTTGTCACGGGACTGACCACGAGATAACATAGGTGCTTTTTTTAACTAATTTGGAAGGAGCAGATCAAAGGCAGAGGCGTGGCTACAGCCGCAGCGCTGATAGAGAAAGCTAAATGCCTCCACCCGCTACACTGACTGACATCGCTCAGTGTCAGTGGAGGACAACCCCTAGGACTACCCACCCTAGTTTTTCTGACGCCGCTCGCCCGCCAGTGTGCCCGTCCCCTGACCACGTGATAACATAGGTGCTTGTCATGAGACTGACCACACGATAACATAGATACTCATCACGGGACTGATCACACGACAACATAGGTGCTTTTCACAGGTCTGACCACGCAATAGCATAGATGCTTGTCAAGGGACTGACCACACAATAACATAGGCGGTTGTCAAGGGACTGACCACACAATAACATAGGCGGTTGTCAAGGGACTGACCATGTGATAACATAGGTGCTTGTCAAGGGACTGACCACAAGATATCTTAGGTGCTTGTCAAGGGACTGACAACACGATGACATAGGTGCTTGTCAAGGGACTGACCACACGATGACATACAGTAGGTGCTTGTCATGGGATTGACTACGATGACATAGGTGCCTCTCACAGGACTGACCACACGATAACATAGGCGCTTGTCAAGGGACTGACCACACGATAACATAGGTGCTTGTCAAGGGACTGACCACACAATAACATAGGTGCTTATCAAGGGACTGACCACGTGATAACATAGGTGCTTGTCAAGGGACTGACCACGTGATAACATAGGTGCTTGTCAAGGGACTGACCATGGGACATAGGTGCCTATCACAGGACTGACCACGATAACATAGGTGCTTGTCAAGGGACTGACCACTCGATAACATAGGTGCTTGTCAAGGGACTGACCACACAATAACATAGATGCTTGTCGAGGGACTGACCACGCGATAACATAGGTGCTTGTCAAGGGACTGACCACTCGATAACATAGGTGCTTGTCAAGGGACTGACCACACAATAACATAGATGCTTGTCGAGGGACTGACCACGCGATAACATAGGTGCTTGTCAAGGGACTGACCACGTGATAACATAGGTGCTTGACAAGGGACTGACCACACGATGACATACAGTAGGTGCTTGTCATGGGACTGACCACGATGACATAGGTGCCTAACACAGGACTGACCACACGATAACATAGGTGCTTGTCAAGGGACTGACCACACAATAACATAGATGCTTGTCAAGGGACTGACCACGCGATAACATAGGTGCTTGTCAAGGGACTGACCACGTGATAACATAGGTGCTTGTCAAGGGACTGACCACGTGATAACATAGGTGCTTGTCTTGGGACTGACCACGATGACATAGGTGCCTATCACAGGACTGACCACACGATAACATAGGTGCTTGTCAAGGGACTGACCACATGATAACATAGGTGCTTGTCAAGGGACTGACCACACGTTGACATACAGTAGGTGCTTGTCATGGGACTGACCACGATGACATAGGTACCTATCACAGGACTGATCACATGATAACATAGGTGCTTGTCAAGGGACTGACAACACGATAACATAGGTGCTTGTCAAGGGACTGACCACACAATAACATAGATGCTTGTCAAGGGACTGACCACACAATAACATAGGTGCTTGTCAAGGGACTGACTACGTGATAACATAGGTGCTTGTCGAGGGACTGACTACGTGATAACATAGGTACTTGTCAAGGGACTGACCACGTGATAACATAGGTACTCGTCAAGGCACTGACCACGTGATAACATAGGTGCTTGTCAAGGGACTGACAACACAATAACATAGATGCTTGTCAAGGGACTGGCAAGCTTGCTCATTGGATTGTCAGTCCCATAAAAATGTCCTATTATTTTTTCAATCAATTTTCTTTCAATTGTTTCCAATATTACAGGCTACGTAGGTCATGCAATGCTCACTGGAGTTATCGCTGGCCCGGTATTCACGTCACCGCCAGTCGGAAGCATTGTAGCTGCAATTAGGACAGTAGCGCAAGCAGGAGCAGGTACAGTAACCTCTCTTTGGGGGAGCTATATCAAACCTTCTAAAGAGGAGAAGTGTATGTGTTTCCCACTACAACCAATCGGCTTCTAGCTGTCATTTCTCTAGTACATTCTATAAAATGATAGGTAGAAGCTGTTTGGTTTCTTTAGGCAACTTCTCCACCGGTCCTCTTTGGAAGGCTTGATGCATCTCCCCCTGAGCCTATCAACGCACTACTTTAATACTTGTTATCATTGTCTTTATTTTTGCTCTTTATAACTTTTGTGCCATTGATCACATTTCAATTTCCTCACAATAGAAAAATGTAACTGACAAACTTTAGTTTGTTTGGTAACTTATTTATTTCTATGTTCCATGTGGAAATTAATGAAGTCATTAAGATTGCGTAACTGCTGCTGTATACACCGACCAGCAGTTCCTGTACCCTGCACTGTAGACAAAGTGGTAAAAGAAGGGGGCTATGCCAGAGGTAAAATGATTTAGTTTCATTGATACAGGGTAGAAAATGTACCTTGATAAAGAAACCCACCGACATCAATGTTTTTACCACTAGTACAACGCACAACAACTGGTTCCATTGGCCCCTTGGCTACTCATGTTGTGGCAGTGTTGCTGTTTTCTGAAAGTTACCTTCTCCATTGAATGTGTTTAAAGCAAGTTAAACGGAATGAGGTCAATGTTATAGCCACCCATAACGTCCCGGAACAAGAGTAAAATTACAAGGTAACAACCGCATGTCAGCTGTGTTTCCAATAGCATACAGTTTCACTGACATTTGCACTTGTGTTATTAAAACACAAGTTGGGACCCAGCCGAAAAACGCTGTGGTGGTGGTGGAAATAAATGACCCATAATAGCACTGAAACTGAGAGAGAGATGGAAAGAATAGGAAGCAACAGGGGTACAGAGATACAAAGCTCAGCCCTTCAGCACTGATCACAGCCCCTTCATTATACTAATTGTGGGGCTGATTCAGCATTGCACGCGTGTGCAGGACCCAATCTGCCAGTGTACAAAACCTGTGCGGCGGGAGCTTAATGGAATGGGGTTTCCATGGCCTAGCAGCTGCAGCCTCATATCACCAATGCTAAGCGTCGGATGAACTGGAATGGAGATTGTGAGCCAGGTCTTCTTGTCCAATATCAGTGCCTGACAGAATGAATGGGCACAAATTCCCACAGAAACACTCCAAGAAGATTAGCTTCCCGCAGCCGCCTAGTGGGCATTTCTGACTGGTCGCATCAAGGCCAGTCTGGCGTGGTCGTATCTGATGGTTAAATAACATAATTCATGCTGAAGGCATGCATCTATACAGGGTGATGGTATTCGTCTATACAGGGTGAAGGTATGTATCTATACAGGGTGATGGTATGCATCTATGGATGCACACAGCATGCATAAGGTAGCAGCCCCCAGCACTCTACATCTGCTTTCCATATTCTGAAGGTATGAAACATATGAATACATTGATAAGAACATAAAAACAACTTACATAGCTGTCATGCTGGTAGTACAGTAGGGACCGGTATGAAATCCTGACGCCGGCTTGTAAGTAACATAACCCCCCCCCCATCTTACCCCTAACCCTCCCTTAGGGGTGCCTAACCCTAAAACTCCCGGGGTGGTGCCTAACCCTAAGTCCCCCCCCGAGGGTGCCTAAACCTACTAAACCTAACTCACCCTTCCTGCTACCTAACCCTCCCCCCTAGGGGTACCTAACGCTAATCTTTCCCCCTCCCCCAAAACCTAACCCCGCTACTTTCCCTAAACCCAACCCCCCCTTCCCTGCGGCTAGCACTAAGAACACCCCAATATTACCTCGTTCGGGCTGGCGTCCTTCGGCATTCCGACATTGGGATTTAGATAGGCGTCAGGATTTCGACGGCTATCTTAAATTTACTGTCGGGATATAGACCGGCGGCATTTAGGGCCTCATTCAGAGGCGGTCGTAGGATGCAAGCGGTCGCTCTGAAACAGGGCGGCCGCTTGCATCCTGAACGGTCGCCTCCATGTCGGTCGTTAGGCTGTCTCGTCAACCTTAAGCCCCAGGGAGCTTCCTGCACTGTTTGAGCAGGAAGCTCCCCACTGACATCACTGATGTCAGTGTGGACGCCCACAAAACGGCAAGCGTTCCGAAAGGAACGCCTCCGTTTGGACGGGCACGCCCCCTGCCCGCCCAGCAAACGGAGCGAGCTGTCAATCCACATCGACAGCTCGCTCCGTCTGCTTCGAGCCCGCTAACGACGGGTTATCCGTCGTTAGTGGGGGCTCGCGCATGCGCACGACGGAGCCGTCTCCGTCGTGCGCATGCCCTGTGGACCAACATCGAGTCGGTTGCGAGCGCTCAGCGCTCGCGACCGATTCTGAATAAGGTCCTTAGTCCTCTGGTCTATAAGCATCTTGTACAGTCAATAGAGAGGCATGTTGGTAACTAATCCATGTTGGTAACTAAACTAACTCTTTGAGGATCTCAGTGTACTGAACAGTTACCAGCCCTGAAAGATACAAAAACTCTCATCCACAAAAGTCCAGGAATGATGATGTTCGTCCGTGCAAGATGACGTTTTGCCTCTTTCTGAGTTCCGTTTTTTTGGAGGGAAAAATCCGAACACCACGTGCAAACTCGAACCTATCCGAGCCTGCACATCCCTAGTTCATATGCCTTTGTAGGAACTGGACTTCCTTTATAGTGTTACAAGGGCTGTTACAGGAATACTTTGCTGGTATATCTAAATAAAGTGCTGTGCAGTGTGAGGTCTTATCTATTAGTAGTCTACAAGCCCTCTATTTTGTTACTATTATTACTATCTCTCTGGAGCTTGCTATCTGGAAAATGTTCCTGCGTTAAACACACTGATGACCTCCATCGCTCCTGTTATGATATGATATATGATATTTACAAAATGCACCGCAATCTGCATTGATTGTGATATATATATTGCTGATTATCACTAGCTCTCATTATTCTTCCATCGGATTACTGCCTGTATCATTATGGGTCCTAAACCTCAGAAACCTCCCCCAGCAGTTCCTCTGGTAAGCTTCTTTTAAGCCGTCTCAACCGTCTAAAACAGGCCCAGCACAAGATAGGAGCTCTAAACAGCTGTCTGCTCTCAGTGCACCTTTTGACTTTTCTCCCCCTTTGCTGACACAACAGAGCAATATGGCGGATGATGCCCCCCTTACAATGGGATCCATAAAGCTGCTGTTGGCATCTTTTAAAGCAGATATCACTGCCGACTTTAAAGCTGCTCTACAAACGTGCCAACGATCGGTTGATGATTTGGGAACTTGCACTGATCATGTACAAAATAAATTAGAGGAAGTGGTTAATCGCACAACGAATTGATCAACCAACATGAGGAACTTCAGGCAGAAGTTCCTCATGTTCCTCATGTCTCACTCAAGAGCAAGGTGGGGGACCTCAAAGACAGGTCCAGACGCAATAATATTAAAATCCGCGGTGTTCCGGAATCAGTCTCCAATGCGGAGCTGAAGAAGTATGCAACAGAGTTATTTATGAAGTTGCTTCCGTCCACCTCGATTATCGATTTCCTCCTGGATTGCATTCATCGCCTACCCAAGGAGCGTACCGCTACCCCTGTAGCCTCTAGAGTCACCTTACTACGTCTCAATTATTTCCATGTCAAAGAATCTATACTATGTGCCACTAGGCCATCAGAATTCTCTACTCCGAATCTTGGTGACCTCCAAATATTCGGGGACCTTTCTGCGGCTACTTTGGCCCTCCGAAGATCCTTTCTACCTGTCACCAGAGCCCTCCAGAAAGCGGATATTCCTTCTCGTTGGGGATTTCCCACCAAGTTGCTGATAAGAAGAAATGGCTCCATTAACGTTATTTCTTCCCCCGAAGAGGGTATACAGCAGTTAGTATCCTGGAATATACAGGACATATCATTGAGGTTACCAGGCAATCTGCGGATCGAAAGGGAATGGTAGCAGGCAGCCTCATCAACATGATATACTTTCATATTCGCCTCTGTTCACCTTTTACTACAATTCTGTTGTCCTAAATTCATGTTATATTTTTAGGGGGAGGGGTTTCTATGTAACTTAATATACACATGAGCGAGCATGCTCTGTAGTAGATTGCGATCATTGTTACGGATACTAACCTCTAGCGTATTGTTTCCAATGCCTTCAACCACTGTTATTAGAATTTAATTGTTTTTTCTCCCGCAACAACTGTGGAAATGTAAATTGTAATGTGCCTTAAACTTGATCCTAAAATAGTTATTCGCTCATTCCTACTACAGAGGATAGTTAATTATTTTATGGTTTCTCTTACTGGTTTAATGTATTATCTAGTATACCACTACTTTCGGAGTAGCTCCTTTTTTGGCCGTATGGAGACTCATAACCCCCTATTAATTTTAATACGCAGATTGATAACAGCCCTTTAGTTTTCCTGGGACCAGGAAATATAGGGACAACGTTTGTACACTATCTTACGTTGTAATTTGTACTACTTTTTTATTCTTAGGTATAGCTGATTTTGAATGATGGAGGTTCATATCCTCCGCCACATACTCCCAATGTGCCGCCACTGGTGGCGGTCTTTTGTAGTTCCTTTTAGGTACTATTTTTCCTGTTAATAGATAGTGAATACATACATAATATGTTTAATAATCCCTTTTTTCTATTTTTTATTTTTCTTTCTTATTTTTTTTTTCGGTACACTGATCGATATATTTTTTTGTATTATGTTTATATGTGCAATGGTCCTGTTACTGTTCTTACCCAATGGTTAAGGTTCTCTCACTGAATACTAAGGGTCTCAATTTCCCTAATAAGAGGAGATTGGCTCTCAAATATTTTGCCAAAACTAAGGCTCATATCGTTGCATTACAGTAGACCCATTTCCTCATCTCTTCCCCTCCCCAGTTTTCTGATTCCAAATTTCCTAAATGCTATATGTCTAATGGACCCTCTAAGAAAGCAGGGGTCGCAATACTTTTCTCTAATTCTTGTAACTTTGTTATGCAAGACCAGATAACAGACCAGGAAGGCAGATATTTAATACTCATAGGTCTTTTAGATGATAAACAAGTGACAATTGCCTCAATATATTTCCCAAATACCAAACAACCCAGTTTTATTAGGAAATTCTGTGCGACTCTCCAATCTTGCAGTAAAGGGTCAATTTTGATTCTGGGAGATTTTAATATGGTTCTCGATCCCTCTCTTGATAAATCATCTGTTAAAATCGCAACTCACTCAAGACCACTCCCACCTGTTTAAGCCTGTTTTATGTGAATACGATTTGTATGATGTATGGAGAGCCAAACAGCCAGGTGAAAAAGATTACACCTTCTATTCCCAAGTCCATAAATCTTATTCGCGTATTGACTTGGCCCTCTCGGATAAATGGACACTTCAATTTATCACTCGAACCTCTGTATTGCCAGTCACCTGGTCCGACCATGCAGCGTTATCTCTATGTTCGGATATTACTCGTTCCAGAATCCCTCCTGGTCCCTGGCGGTTGGGTGAACATCTTCTCCTAAATTTAGACGCTAAACAAACTATAGCCACCTACCTCTCGTTATTTTTGGAGACTAATGAACCAGAAGATACATCCCTATTTACATTCTGGTGTGCTTTAAAAGCAGCGGTAAAGGGATCGGCCATTCAAGCCGCAGCGCGTATGCGCCAGATGCGTCACTTCAGGCTGATATAGAATCTCGACTCTCTGACCTAGAATTTAAACGTAAGACGGACCCGTCTAATAGTAAAATTTATCGTTAGCTCCTTAAAGTCCAAGAGGAAAGGAATGCATTAGCACTGAAAGAGTTTCAGAAGTCCCTATTCAGATTAAAGCAAAAATGTTATGTTCAGGGGGACAGGGCAGGACGTATGCTTGCAAAAAAATTAAGAGGTAAACGAGCGAGGCAAGAACATTTCGGATTCTTTCTCTATAGCTGATGCCTTTGCTGAGTACTATACCACCATGTACAATTTACATGCAGATTCTGAGGTCCACCAACCATCGAAGGTTGATATAGCAAACCTAACCTGCCTTCGCTAGATCCCGACACGCTTCGCTCACTTGAACAACCATGGTCCAGAGATTGAATCTGTTATTAAAACCCTTCCATTGGAGAAGGTCCCTGGTCCTGGTGGATAAGGGGCAGCACAGACGGTGTAATGGTTAGCATTACTGCCTCACAGCACTGAGGTCGTGGGTTCGATTCCCACCACGGCTCTAACTGTGTTTGCGCAGGTTTCCTCCAGGTGCTTCGGTTTCCTCCCACATTCCAAAAATATACTGGTAGGTTAATTGGCTCCCTACAAAATTAACCCTAGTGCGTATGTGTGTGTGCATGTGATAGGGAATATAGATTGTAAGCTGTCCTGGGGCAGGGACTGATGTGAATGGCCAAATATTCTCTGTAATAAATAAAATACACCAATTCATGTTACAAAAATTTCACAGATTCCTTATCTCCACTTCTAGTTCAGCTGTTTAATGAGGCTTCCAGGGTGAGATCTTTCCCAAAAGAAATGCTAGAGGCGAGGATCGTAGCATTTCCTAAACCAGGGAAAAATCTGGCCTTACTACCTAATTATCATCCAATTGTGCTCCTTAATACAGATGTCAAAATCTATGCTAAATTATTATCCAGGTTGGATTTGTTCAAGGCCGTCAGTCTTCTGACAATATGAAACGATATAGTGGATGCCTTCTCCGAAATAGACCAGCCCTTTTGTTGTTAGCATTAGACGCCGAGAAGGTACTTGACAGGTTACACTGGGGGTATCTTCATGCTGTTCTTCGCAAATTTGGTTGTAAGGGTCTAGCACTTTCATCGATAGCGGCATTATATTCCAACCCTTCAGCCAGAATTTTTGTTAACAGTATCTTGTCATCAGTATTTCCAATTACTAACGGTACACGGCAGGGATGTCCTTTAATAATAATGTTCGCATTAGCGATTGAACCTCTAGCGGAAACTCTACGATCTCACCAATCTATTCAAGGTCCAGTTTTATTTAATCAGACATATAAAATCAGTTTGTTTGCGGATGATGTGACCCTCACGAACCCTGCTATATCTCTACCATACTTGCATTCAATACTAGAAACCTACTGTAAAGTATCTTATTATAAATTAAACGGATCCAAAACCGAAGCTTTGCCTATTCATTTCTCTCCGACAATGATACAATCTCTAAAATCAGAATATTCATATTCCTGGCAAGAGAATAGTATCAAGTATCTTGTTATTCATTTAACTCCCACTACTAATAATTTAATATCGGCTAATTATTTACCCCTGTTGTGAAGTGTTACATCATTAACAACTGACTGGATGCTGCGAAATATATCCTGGTTAGGTCGCATATCGGCCATAAAAATGGCGATTCTACCGAAAATTCTATATTTCGGACAATCCCTATATTGGTCCCCAAAACAATTCTTAATAGGTTTCACACAGTATTTATTAAGTATATATGGAAGGGCAAGAAACCTAGATTAGCTAGGAAGACTTTGTCTTATCCAAAATCGGAGGGGGGATTAGTTTACCCAGATTTACGATGTTATCAACTAGCTACAATGATTTCCCAACTTAACGCATGGGTTACTCAGGTGAATCCAAAATCGTGGGCTCTCTTGGAGTGTAGTATGATTTTCCCATTCCCTCTTACAGACTGTCTATGGCTTCATCGGTATCGGTGAGGGCTTTGGGAAGGTCAGTGTCTGTTTTCAACTCCCGTAGAGCATGGCTTGAACTAGCCACAATAACATCGGACATTGGCCCTCATTCAGAGCCGTACGCTCTGAGCAGAGCGCACGCTCTGAATGAGGGCCGGCCTCCATAACTATGGAGCGTCCTCCTGGACGCTCGTATAGCTGTGGGTCACCACCCACAGCCTATACGAGCGTGCAGTTTGATGGCCGCGATGGTCGTGACCATCGCGACCATCGAAACTGCGAGCCGCAGCCTGCAGTTGAGGTTTTCAACCGCAAGCCCCGGAGTGATTTTGGCTCTATCAGAGCCAAAATCACTCCCACTGACATCACTAGTGATGTCAGTGGGCCGGCTTCTGACGGGAGGCGTTCCCGTGGGAACGCCCCCGTCAGGGAGGCACGCCCCCGGCACGCCCACCAAAGGGGGCGTGCTGTCAATCAACATCGACAGCACGCCCCCTTTGATCAGACACAACGAGCGAAGGAAAGTCCTTCGCTCGTCGCGTCTGGCGCATGCGCACGACGGAGCTCCCTCCGTCGTGCGCATGCGCAGAGCACAACATCGACCCACTTGCGAGCGGACAGCCGCTTGCGAGTGGGTCTGAATCAGGGCCATTGTCTTTCCCTCTGCTAACTTTTCCCTTGAGGGCCTAGCTACCTTGATTCTGAATCTATCTTTTGACACTTGGAAGGCCCGAGGAATCTTTACCTTAGATGACGTAACTGCCCCTGATTCCTTGTTATCATATACCCAGCTTCCGTCATTATTTTCTCTCCCTTCCAGAGACTTTTACCTACAATTGAGACATTGGCTCGGTAGTATTATTCCCTCTCCACATATAGTGCAGAGATTACCCAAATTTCTCATTGATCGATTGTGTAAGATTGGAGGCAGAGGAGATATTACTTGGTGGTATCTATATTTAACTAACCCTCACAAATTCACCAAATTTAAATCTTTATTGAAATGGGAAGTAGATCTCTCCTGTATAATACCTGAGGTAGACTGGCATATCATATTTCAAACTTGCTTTAATCTTTCTAAGTGTATTACCCACATCGAACAGTTTTATAAACTGCTTCATAGTTTATATCTCACACCGGTACTAATGTATACTTTTTGGCCCTCCCAATCCAATTTGTGTTGGCGTGACTGTGGAAATGTGGGCTCTTTGATATGAGGGCACAACCAAAATATATGGTTCAAAGTGTTATGGTCATCAGTGTTTGACCTAATCTCTAAAATCTAAATGTTTCTATACCACCTCATCCATTAATAGCTTTATTCCTTCTATATCATGGTGGCTAGCCACTAAACTGCTGTTGGCACGACAATGGCGTACGCCTTATATTCCCAGTTTAGATGCTATTGAGAAAGAGGTGCAATCACATTGTAAGTTTGACACAACGGGAGTATTTTACTCCTCCTCTGCCTCCAGTCCTCCTATTAGATGGTCTGAATTTTGGGAATCAAAATCGAAGGTTTAAATACTGTGTTCCCCTGTAATCTTGTGATCCCTCAATGTAATGTTATGTATATGCTAGATACTGTATTGTACAATGTATTATATGTTTTGCTATGTGAACATTTTGTAATTATATATGTCCTATATTGTGTACCCTTTGTCTGTGTTTTTCTTTTGTATCCCTTCCTTTTTATTTTCTGTACTTCAGTCTTTTACATTTTTTGGGGAATTCAATAAAATTTTATTGTTGAAAAAAAAGATAACTTCTACATATTACGCCGGGCTCTCCAGAGACGGTTTGTAGCATTTCCCTGCTCATTAAATTGTTTAGCAGTGCTACTCACAGTGACGGAAATAATTGTCAGTTATGTCTATCACCAAGCAGGAGCAATCATCTACTACATTTTCTGTTTGACTTTTTTAATTACGGGACTCCAGGTAAACAATCGCAGACCTATTTCAATGCCTATGTCTGTTTTTTTTTGTTCAACGATATTTAACCTATGTTCTACGCCGGTGCCTAAATCTGTCTTCTTCTCTTCCTTTCTGCACAGCGGGTATTCTGTTGTTAGTGAAGAATTACACGGGCGACCGTCTTAATTTTGGTTTGGCTCTCGAGCGTGCACGAAGCGAGGGGTTGGAAGTGGAGATGGTAGTGATTGCAGATGATTGCGCCTTCATCTCACCTCGCAAGGCTGGACGGCGTGGCTTGTGCGGCATCGTCCTGATTCATAAGGTAGTTATCACATGTGGATGTAAGATAAAATAATACAATTTTAGATTAAATAAACCTTCCACGCTGTGTTCCCCCATGATATTCTCCTTTATCTGTATACTGCAGTGACCACTCTCTTCCAATGAGAGACTTCCTGAGCCAAATGTCTGTCCCCGGCCACAGGCAATGGTCAAGTGCACATTCAGCCGAGTATCCTTAAGATGGGGCAATTGCAACTGTAGTATCTCTGCAGGTCTCCTGCTTCGGTCACCACAGTATCATAGACAGAGAAGGCAGGTTGACACTTCCCTATATTAGAGCATGTCCTGGTAAAGAAAGGATGTATGGAACTGGCAGTGCTATATCTACAGCTGACCAATCAGAATCCGGAATGCCATAAACAAGCCAAATAGTCTCAGCGTGCCTACACACTTGGCGATGTGCTCACGATCTGACACGTGTCCGATTCCCCCTTGAACTCTCCCCAGCAGCTCCCCGGCAGTCGTGGGCACGATTTGGTGTTAAAAACTGTCCAATGTGAGAAACGATCTATTGTGCCCCCTAACTATTCCAGTGCATCGTGACTGAGATTGTCAGATCTGCCCTACAGCACGGCAGATCTGAAGAAGCGATGTAAATGACAATAAACGTGATGCAGTCAATTATAATGTCGACACCTCAATGGAACCACGTGGAACATGTCTACATTCTGCAGGGAGCAAAGAGTTACGAATAGGCTGAAGGGCCGAAGGGTTAGGGTTAAGCACTAGGGTTAGGTTGCAAGAGGGAGGGTAAGGGTTACACTGCAGCAGGGTGAGAGTTAGGGGTTAGTGCTACTCACCGCTGGAAAAGCTGACAGACGAAACTCGGGATCAGCTGACCGCCGGACCCAGATACCAGGTAAGTGATCGCCGTCACTTCAGTTTTGTTTACATTCTAATCATGTCGACCTTTCGTCAGACTATGCTAATCATGTTGACATGAATGTGTCGACATTCTCGGCAAAATTATAAATGTCGACACGAATGTTGACAAAACAAACCCAGCCCCAGCAAACACATTATTATTATTATTGTTTTACATGTAGAAGTAGCCTGCCACGGATTATTTTCACGCATCCTTATCATCACATGACTCTGTTATTCTTTGAAGAATTAGGTTCTATCACTTTAAGACACTGTGCTTGCAACAGTTCATTGATAAAGAAATATTTATTATTACAGCATGCATTTTTTTAGTTATACCTCTCTGTGCTAACCATCATAGATAGCCGGAGCTCTAGCAGAGGAAGGGAAAAGTTTGCAAGAAATTGTTTCAGTGGTGAAATCAGCTGCTGCTGGAATTGGTGAGAAAATAATATATTATTTTCCCGTACTGTCATGCTACTGTGCTAGGCCACTGAGAATTCTAAAATCCAGTCTGTGTGTTGTATATATGTGAAATCGGTGGCTTTACTATATATGTTTTGCTGTTTTTGCAACATATATGTAAACCTGCTGTAACCTTTATTTGTCACTAGGTGGTGCTTCAGCTCATATAATGGATGCAGCTTATAGTGCTAGACCAGTGATAAGCAACAGGCGACCCTTAAATCACCTGTGGCCCTCCGAGCCCTCACTTGCATTTCCCAGTCTCTTCCTGCTTTGTTGTCATACTTATTTGTGATGGCTTGTAATAAAATGCCTGCTGATATGCTATTACAGATAGGTGTCTCTTTCATTGAGCAAAATAATTACATTTACCACTGAGATTAAAGGCCCCCACACACTATATGATTTGCTAACGATCCAATCTCGTTTGCGATTTCCCTTGAACTCCTGAACACTCCCAGACAAAAGATATTGTGCCTACACGTGGAGCGATAGTACAAACGACCAAACGATATAGATAGATCGTTAATGTTGCAACTCTAGGACGGATTGTGGATGCGGCCCGTGTTTAGGGAATTGGCTGGACCTATGCCTGAGGCGCTGAGTCTAATGTGCTGGCGGTATTCACCAGGGACCCTCGCAAGAAGGTATGGACTTGGCTGCGTCCGACACACAGGTCGCGGCCCTCAGGTTAGGTTCCCCTATACAGGTACTGGTGGACACTGGATGAGGTGCAGAAGAATAAACGTAGTCGACAGGCTGGGTCAAAACCAACAGACGAGATGGTACCAGGGAGCAGACTTAAACGGGTCACAGGGAGTAGCCAGGGTCAGAACCAGATATCGGGAGCAGTACCAGGGTCAGACGAATTTGGAGTGACAAACAAGCCAAGGTGAAGGTCAGGAGAACAGGTAAGTACTTTGGAACGCTGGAGTATGGTATGGAGCCTATAATCTGGTGCCAGAGACTTCCTTAAATAGAGTAAGTTCAAATTCTCGCGCCAAACGAGAATTCACATTTTGTGCTCCTGTCACTTTAAATCCCCTTGCAGGTCGGCGCACGCGCTCCTAGGAGAGCTGCGGCCGCCCGCACTTCCAGCCAGCGCGAGGGGGACCCGGAGCGGACATCACAGCAGCACGCGCCAGGATCTCCCTGCCCGCTGCCTGCCGCCGATTCCAGTGCTGCCGGACCCAGTAAGTGGTAGCCGGTGTCCGGCGCACTGTCATAGTTAATGACTGCAAACGATATAACGGTTAACGATATATCGTTTGGCAGCAAGCAACCTCACGTTGCATCGGCTGGAACATTTAAAAATAGTGGAGGGGAGTGGCAAGGATCAGTGACAACAAATCGTCCATCGTCCGAACGATGCGTACAAACGTACGTGCACACACACGAAACGATGTGTGGCAAATCATGAAAGAGAGCTCCATATCTTTCTGCAGGTTCAATTGATCAGCGAGCACGATTAGCGACAGCAGGAGCGCACATCGCCATCGTTATCATGGCCACACACAGCACTTTTTTAAAACTATTTGTTGTTCCAATCATTCGAAAACGGCCAAATCGTTTAAAAAAAACTCATACCGTGTGTGATTCAAGAGTAAATTGGGGCCCTTTTGTGGTATCAGGTTGCCTGTCACTGCGCTAGACTTTCTATTCCCATAGCAAGTGTTCATTCACTGCTAGTATTGTAATGTAAATAAAAAGTAACTCGCTGTATTTAGTTTTACAGTACACATTTATTCTAGCAGTACAACAGCAAGATGCCTTTAATGACCCAAATTTATGTGACTATTTTAGAAGTGTTATTGAAGTGCATACTACAGTATTTTGGGGCTATTTAGTCACACAGCTCAGTTCCTCCACAGGTACATTAGGCATTAGCCTCTCCCCATGCAGTGTGCCAGGCTCTGGACCCACCTTTCAACTTGCCGCTGATGAACTGGAGCTGGGACTAGGTGAGAAGACGTATAGAATAATAACCATTTTCCTTTTTTTTTATTTATTTATTTTTTTATCAAAACTCCCAATGAAAAAACTGATTGTAAATCCCATTTTACTACTGTTTTTTTCAAGTGTTGCAGGAATACCAGAAATAAAATATTAATGGAAGATTGAATGCACAATAAGGGCCTGATTCAGAGATGGATGCAAATCCAGGTGCGACTGCGATTCCGTATGTAGCAGTTGTTGGCCAAATATGCAAATATTGCTGCTGCCTGGATTAGTATTGAGACGCCCAGTGGCGACTTAGCAAAATCCAAGCGACTGCGTACAAAGACGCAGCTTGGACGCAGATCGGTCAATAATCAGACTTTCGAGTAACCCTATGGTCGTGCTGCCATGGGAACTGAAACGCCAAAGTCTGTGTACAAGATCGCAATTGCAGGCAGAGACACCCCACAAAATGTTGTGACACACCTACATTGGAGTCTCCACCTCCCCAGTGCCCAGAAAAGATCCTTCCTATACTTTCAGTTGAACGCCTTTGCACATCCCATGTGTACTTTCACACAGTCATGTTTTACTAAATACACTTTGACCAATGTGATAGGGAAAAAAAATTCAAACAGAGAAGTGAAATGTGTAATAAGGTTCCAATGTTTCCTCACTCTGGCCTTAAAGTGTTTTAAATCTACTCTTTTCACCGTGCATCTATTCAGATGGATCCTCAAATCATGCTGCGACTTGGGGGCACTGCGTGCCACAATAATCGGAGATGTACTTAAACAATCGTGTTAGGTCCTATCACATGGATACATAAACTAAAGTTAATATTTTGTCAGACGACAGTAAACCTACCATACGTTTTTGGAGTATGGGGGGAAACGCACACAAACATAAGGAGAACATACAAACTTCACACTGATGGGTCATGACCTCAGTGCCATGAGGCAGTAATACTAATCACTATGCTGTTGGTGCTGCCATGTAGATTCATATAGAATTCTTGAATGTAAAATACAGTACTTGCGTTCAATTGCGCTCCTCTGAGGTAAGTAACCAATCTTAGTGATCTTGCAAGTGGTAACGTCCCCAAGATATATCCATACTTAGGACCTGATTCAGAGCCGCTAGCTAGCGCTGTGCGCTCGCAAGCGGCCCGGTGGTTTGCAAACGCGCATGCTTCGTTCTGCGCGTGTGCAAACTACTCTGTGCAATCGCAGGCCGCTCGCTCACCCAGCAAAGACAGCCCAGTGAAATGAGTGACAGGAGAGGCCGTTTGTGGGTGGTAACAGGGGAAGGACACTAATAATGGGGGTGTGGAGGTGCGAACGCAGGCGTGCCTGAGTGTTTCCACGATGTTTCAGAGGCGTGCATAATTAATAGACAGCGTCATAGTAGACGTCACATGCCTGTTTTTTACACTGAAGTCCTCGCAGTGCTTGCAGCAGGGTAAGGCAACCACAAGCGCTGCGATCGCTTCCGATGGTCCTCGATGTACCAATGTTTTAATACACTTCCTGTAGATGACATGCGCTAGTGGGCGTCTCTACATAGGCTAATGGGTGTCTGCATATACAGAGCGATCGCTCGCACAGCCAAAGTGGGTGTTCTTATGCCTTGGCGAGCGATCGCTTCCCTTGTCATCACTTTTAAAAATGTCTCTACGTTGGATGCGAGCGTACGCATCTAGCGAGTGGCTCTGAATGAGGTCCTTCGTCTCTTCACGCTTTCTGCAGTTGGAAAACTTCCCAATGAAATTAACGTATTTCCTCAAAAAGAAGGTATAGTCAAATATAGTGAAGCATAGTTTTATTCAAATATTAAAATATAAAATTTCCATCAATTTAGCAGCATACCAGACAGTGTGGGGTGTAGAACAGCACACACCCAAGATGGCAAAAAATGGGGTACAAACAGTCACCTCCCGGGTTTTCGGATCATGTATTCCCCCTGGTTCAGTGTACAGTCAATCTTCTCCACACACCATCACCTGGTATTCCTTCTGCTATCACAGACTCACCAACGCGTTTCTGCTCACATGGAGCCTTTCTTGAATGTTTTCATTAACAGTGATAATATTGGAGCACTAGCTGAAAGTAGAGAACCCAGGTAAAATTTGCCTATTGCCTATACACAATGGAAGCAGCTGTTTTATAATATGGAAACATTATTCATGGGGCTGAGTTGCCGCTGATTTTGGACATGAAAAGTCTCTTTACAGAGGCATTTGGACAGATTTTGAGAGAAATCCCAACCGCAGTGAGATGTTTTGCAGAGAAACCCTTTGGTCCGTCCTGAGCAAATTAATGTCAGTGTCTTTACTTCGCTCTCTGGAAGATGTCTCCCCGAACTAAAAGTGCAGAGTAGGGGATAAATGTAAACTTTACATTGCAAACTCCAACCTCCCAGCACCTTAGAAGCACGCCTTTCAGTACATAGCAAACTCCAACCTCTCAGCACCTTAGAAGCACGCCTTTCAGTACATAGCAAACGCCAACATCCCAGCACCTTAGAAGCACGTCTTTCAGTACATAGCAAACGCCAACATCCCAGCACCTTAGAAACACGCCTTTCAGTACATAGCAAACTCCAACCTCCCAGCACCTTAGAAGCACGCCTTTCAGTACATAGCAAACTCCAACCTCCCAGCACCTTAGAAGCACGCCTTTCAGTACATAGCAAACGCCAACCTCCCAGCACCTTAGAAGCACGCCTTTCAGTACAGAGCAAACGCCAACATCCCAGCACCTTAGAAGCACGCCTTTCAGTACAGAGCAAACTCCAACCACCCAGCACCTTAGAAGCACGCCTTTCAGTACATAGCAAACTCCAACCTCCCAGCACCTTAGAAGCACGCCTTTCAGTACATAGCAACTCCAACCACCCAGCACCTTAGAAGCACGCCTTTCAGTACAGAGCAAACGCTAACATCCCAGAACCTTAGAAGCACGCCTTTCAGTACAGAGCAAACGCCAACCTCCCAGCACCTTAGAAGCATGCCTTTCAGTACATAGCAAACTCCAACCACCCAGCACCTTAGAAGCACGCCTTTCAGTACATAGCAAACGCCAACCTCCCAGCACCTTAGAAGCACGCCTTTCAGTACAGAGCAAACTCCAACCTCCCAGCACCTTAGAAGCACGCCTTTCAGTACAGAGCAAATGCCAACATCCCAGCACCTTAGAAGCACGCCTTTCAGTACAGAGCAAACGCCAACATCCCAGCACCTTAGAAGCACGCCTTTCAGTACAGAGCAAACTCCAACCACCCAGCACCTTAGAAGCACGCCTTTCAGTACATAGCAAACGCCAACCTCCCAGCACCTTAGAAGCACGCCTTTCAGTACATAGCAAACGCCAACCTCCCAGCACCTTAGAAGCACGCCTTTCAGTACATAGCAAACTCCAACCACCCAGCACCTTAGAAGCACGCCTTTCAGTACATAGCAAACTCCAACCACCCAGCACCTTAGAAGCACGCCTTTCAGTACATAGCAAACGCCAACATCCCAGCACCTTAGAAGCACGCCTTTCAGTACATAGCAAACGCCAACCTCCCAGCACCTTAGAAGCACGCCTTTCAGTACATAGCAAACGCCAACATCCCAGCACCTTAGAAGCACGCCTTTCAGTACATAGCAAACGCCAACATCCCAGCACCTTAGAAGCACGCCTTTCAGTACATAGCAAACGCCAACATCCCAGCACCTTAGAAGCACGCCTTTCAGTACAGAGCAAACTCCAACCACCCAGCACCTTAGAAGCACGCCTTTCAGTACATAGCAAACACCAACCTCCCAGCACCTTAGAAGCATGCCTTTCAGTACATAACCCTCTCATTATTACTACTGATTACTGATTGAAACTTAGCGCATGTGTAGTCTGACTCGTATGTATGAGCAGTAAAACAAACCTGCACAACTGTGTCCACCTCTAAATCGAGCCCTTTATGGCTTAAATTAATTATGAGTCTGAGCGGACATCAGGGCTGTACCTAATACATTACATGTATATGTTTAATGATTTGTTTTACATTGGGCAAAGTATACCTAGTAAACCCTTCTTTACTACCGTGCAAGTGGAAGAAGCAAGATGCATCCCGTTAGAAGTATACAACCAGACCCAATCTCTGCCAGTTCAGATCTGGTTCAAAAATCAAGTTGCATTGAAGAGTGGAAATGCCCATGTGCCCCCTCACAGCAAGAAATGCCCCAAAATATACACCTTCTCCTCCCTTTTATCGCATTTCAGTAGTCTTACTCCGCATAACCTGTTTCTGCGCTCGTACTCCACATTATGCCGGCACCGCTCTCGTACTGCCAAACTCTTTCCATTGGCTGGCCAACGCTCCTGCTCCACCACAAATGCTGCCATCTTGCGCCATAAACCTGTGCGCTTTAGCAGAAATGTAGGCACACCTGTGTAAATAGAGGCGCGTGACAAAGAATTGGGAAACAAGTAAACCCTGGACGCTGCTCAGTATCAAGTGTGGTGGAGTACTAACAAATAATCAGTATGAAATAGTGACCTGTATTAGTACATGGAAATGATGAATATTGAAGTCACAAAAGGGCAGCGGCATGCCCAAATGGGATAGTCACCCGAAAGGAGGTAGAACCAAGAAGCAGAAATATAGTGCGCAAATATCTGAGTTTAATATAAAGAAAAAGGAAAAAGTATGTTGCCTATAAATAGGGGTGTATATTGGACATATAATTACATAGACATTGCAAAGGAAAAAATATCTCTATTTAATAAAAAATAAAATGTAAAATAAAATTATTGTGAAGAAAGGATAAATATTGTCGATGATGAGTGATTCAGCGAAACGCATAAGGCTTCTTACCTTCAGTGACACCCAAAGTCCTTCCAGGATCTCACGGTTGTGGTATAAAGATAGACAGTCAGTAGGTCAACAGAATCAAATGGTCGACTGTCAAAACAACACATTTTAATTCTAACCCTCCCCCTGGTGCCTAACCCTAACCATCCCCTACCACAGCCTAACCATCTGCCAAGTGCCTAATCATAAACCTTACCCTGAAAATCATGAAAACCATTTGTCAACCTTTTTATGTGTCCATTTGTCCCTGTTGACATTTGACCCAGTCGACCTTTTGATCCTGTCGACCTATTGCCTGTCAGCCATCTGGTGTCGACCTATTTCTATCTAGACACTGTAGATCTTCCATCCAGATACCAGGCCTTGCAGAGCATTAGGTGTACCTCCTCTTTTATTTCTACCCATTGGACTCCCAAATACTGGAATTTCTATCTTAGTCATACCAGTTGTTACTAATCATTACTCCTCCTTGGTTCCAGCTCTGTACGACCATCCGCCATTCCCGAGCAGGACTACAGAAGCAGCAGACAGGCGCCACCTTTGCATCAGGGTTTACTAGTAGAGCACTTACAAGAGCTACTGCACAGGACTTTTCTATCCATCCAGAACATCACCAGTTCATTTTATCCTTTCTTCATAATAGCAACTGTGCAAAGTGGAGCCTGACATCTGTGTGGCACTGTTTATTCCATATGAGACTTTACTGTCACGCTAGAGCTATGATATTTGTGAACATTTCTGTTCCTTTGGCATGACAAAGAAAGCTCTTGTACTTGGTACATGACCTACTGCATTGGGGAAGCTGCACTTTAATGATTGTTTGATAGGTAACAAAAGATTTGGCGGGCTATAATGTTATGACTTCATTTAGTAACTGATTTGGTTGAAGCCTTGGCCCTGTGTTCAGGATGTAATGGTTTGTGTTTTCTGTCTGTGCAGGAATACATGGTGAGGCCGGGGTACAGAGATACAAGGTCTGTAGTATAAGTATCTTGCACTGATCTGGGTGTACATGAATGGGCTGACTACTTATTTGCTGACATATAACTGTTTGCATGCATTAAAGAAACATGTATGTTTGAACCCAATCATGGGTCACAATGCCATTTGATGTGGGTTCCCATGCTCCTCTCTTTACAAACCTATTGTGTATAATTATTTAAATATTCTCATGTCTTTTAAGTATCAGTTTTAAAATAATTCGCAATATTTGATAACACTATACTCAACTTGCAGATCCCAAGACAGGACATTTATTAACATTTCCAGCCAGCATTTGTACATTTACAACCGAGGCAGGTGGACCTAAGGCTGAGCCGATGTTAGTCCACTCAGTATGGTGGCAATTTTATTGGAAATCCTGTGATGTCACAAGAGTGATGTCATCAGGGATTCCCCTATAAATAAGGAAATTCTTGTAGCTCCTGTGTGTCATTCGTGATGGAGCAACTGTATTCTATCGGGCAGTTTGAGAGACCCTATAAATACACCTGGAGACGCAAGGTCGAGGAGACTGCACAGTCGCTGCCCCGATGGCACCCTTTTCCAGCTGGAGGGGTGCCTGGAGAGACACCCTGCTACCTTCTTAGGAAGTGACCGGCACCCACCATCACCTTTGATTCACCCTCATCTGTCAAAACTTAGAGGGGATCACACAAATATTTATAAATGTCTCATCACTAGACCATGGGAAAAGATGCATGGATGTACTTACATTGTTATGCACTGGTTGATCATTCTACATGGTAGTGAAGCCAGTCAGTACTGTCTTTACTTTAGTTACCTATTTATGTTTTGTGCAAATGTCACTGTCCATATTCCTCCAATGACATCACCTGCGTCCTGAGCGCTCACCCAGAGAGCGGTTTTAGCGATGTGACAGTATATTAATTTCCGGGATTTCTAGTTTGTTATTCTCAGATAAAGCAGTGCTAGAACAACGTGAGCACATACTTCGTACATACTGGACTTGATTCTGAGTTAGGAGTAAAGCATAAAACCAGCAAGTAACTGTGCATCTTGGTAACACCATGCTGCACTGCAGATGGGGCAGATGTAACGTGCAGACAGTTATGGTGCATACACACGGTCAGACTTTCCTTCAGATTTGAACAATAACGATTTTAAAAATCGTTCATATCTGAAAGAAAATCTGACATGTGTCCCTGCAACGATGCGTGTTCCCGTTTGTCAGATAACGATATGACATCTGATGTGTTTGCAGTCAGATTTGGACAATACCATTCATTTTAATACTGTCTAAAATCGTTCATTAAATCGTTCAAATAGTTGGCAAAATCGTTCAATCGTTTATCGTTCATCTGACATATCTGACCGTGTGTATGCACCATTAGATTTGGGAGGAGTGTGTCCAAACTCAGATCTTAACTCAGTGTAAAAATAAAGTTGCCCAGCATTTGTTATCTACATGCAACAGCAGCCAGTATTTACCCCACATGCAACAGCAGCCAGTATTTACCCCACATGCAACAGCAGCCAGTATTTACCCCACATTGAACAGCAGCCAGTATTTACCCCACATTGAACAGCAGCCAGTATTTACCCCACATTGAACAGCAGCCAGTATTTACCCCACATGCAACAGCAGCCAGTATTTACCCCACATGCAACAGCAGCCAGTATTTACCCCACATGCAACATCAGCCAGTATTTACCCCACATGCAACATCAGCCAGTATTTACCCCACATTGAACATCAGCCAGTATTTACCCCACATGCAACAGCAGCCAGTATTTACCCCACATGCAACAGCAGCCAGTATTTACCCCACATGCAACAGCAGCCAGTATTTACCGCACATTGAACAGCAGCCAGTATTTACCCCACATGCAACAGCAGCCAGTATTTACCCCACATGCAACAGCAGCCAGTATTTACCCCACATGCAACAGCAGCCAGTATTTACCCCACATGCAACAGCAGCCAGTATTTACCCCACATGCAACAGCAGCCAGTATTTACCCCACATGCAACAGCAGCCAGTATTTACCCCACATGCAACAGCAGCCAGTATTTACCCCACATGCAACAGCAGCCAGTATTTACCCCACATTGAACAGCAGCCAGTATTTACCCCACAGTGAACAGCAGCCAGTATTTACCCCACAGTGAACAGCAGCCAGTATTTACCCCACAGTGAACAGCAGCCAGTATTTACCCCACATTGAACAGCAGCCAGTATTTACCCCACATGCAAAATTATTGCTTTACTCCCAAATCAGAATCCGGCCCACTATCTCTAACATACATATCATTCCTTACACAGAATACACTTACTTGTATCCCTATACTCAGGAGAACTAGTACACTTATTTATAGAGTATCTTTCAGTAACTGGGTTAAAGCAACTATTGATAGAGCCATGGGGAAGTATACTTTTTATAAATGTATCTATATTCACTTAAAATGAAAATTATAAGTATTTCACAAATCCACTAACAGAAAGCCCTATTTGCCCTATAAAAAAACCACATCAGTCAATGATGTTTTGCTCTCATGCTAATCGTCTCTTTGCTGCTCTTTACCACAACAGATGATGTCTTGTGACGAGGTTGTGAAGACTATGATAAATCACATGACAGACCCGGCTAGCCAGTCACAGGTGAACATACAGCCAGGTGAGTATAATAGGGCATATCTCCTGGCATTCAGTGGTGAAAGTCCAGCCATAGTGCCCAGAAACAAGATCATCCAATTCCATCCCTCACCCCGGGCTATTGTCCGAATTCGTCCCCCACACTTGGTGCCCGGAGGCAAACGCTTCCATGGCCTCCCGGAGTACCCCCACTGCTGGCATACACAGCCTGAGGTATAGATTTAATGTGTTAATAATAAACCATGCTGTCTCTCACTGCCATTTTTGCCTTCCTCCTAACATTGAATCATTTTCTTTGTATCTATTGTTTCCTCTCTGTTATGCCATCAGGTGACTCCATTATCATAATTGTGAATAATTTGGGTGGTTTATCGTGTCTGGAGCTGCAGATTGTCGCCAGCTCAGCTATACGTTTACTGGGTTAGTCCCTGTTCAGTTTTACCCGTTCTCTGCCCTTATACCCTTATTCTGCCACTGATCCTCTTGGTTTTTTTTTCAGAGGGACGAGGGCTACTGATAATGCGTGCAATGACCGGATCCTTCATGACAGCGCTTGAGATGAGCGGGGTTTCCCTTACCCTAATGAAGATGTCACCAGAACTTCTGCGCCTCTTTGGTAGGGATAGAGCAGTGTTGGCACTTAGACCTATCTCTATAATTGACGTACCATCTGTTTGTCTTGTTACAATGACTGTTCTGATCGTGTTCTCTTAGACGTGGACACATCGGCTCCTGCTTGGCCCAGAGTCCCACGTGTTCCTGTGACAGGTCAGACACGCACCTTCTCCTGCGCTCCTGAGAAAACGCAGCCAGAGGAATCGCAGCGTGACGGTGTGTCCAGTGTTCCCGTGAATAATGTATTATATTATATTTGCTGTAATTAGTTTTAGCACCATAAGTAAGATTAACTGTTTTCAGGAAAACAACAAACATATTCAAGACACTGCTACACTTCCTGGCTCCCTCTAACAAGTGGGGAGCTGGGCTCTCTTTAGTGGCTGAATATATGAACATACGTTCTTTGTGTAGCTAAGAGCCCTCCTTAGCCAGTCTCTAAGGTCTCTGCTTGTTTTACTGTCACAAGCGTATGGCTCTCCTGAGCTCCTGTCTCAGCTTTCCTACCTCCTGCAGGACACCCCAAAACTCTTGTGATGAAGCTGACCACCGAGTCGCCTACTGATCTCTCTACTGTGCTGCCTGAGCTCTCTACTGAGCTCGAGATGGGTTTATTGGGATGTAGTTAATAAATCCCGACGCCAGAAGACCGACCCCCGCCATCCCGATCGTCCTCTGACGGGTAACTAGAACACTTAGCCCGGGGATGGGGTGGGTTAGGTTTAGGGACCCCCGAGGGGACATAGGGTTAGGTACCCCCACGGGGAACGTTAGAGTTAGACTAGGGGAAGGGGGGGGCTATGGTTATGCACTAGGGGGGTTGTTAATGTTAGGCACCGTTAGGGTGCGGGGAGGGGGGGTTAGGTTTAGGCACCCCTGGGGGGAGGTTAGGGTTAGGCACCCCTAAAGGAGGGTTAGGTTACTTACCTTTCCCTGTCGGGATTTCAACCCACCGGGCTGCCGCCAGCATTACATACCGATTCCGGGTTTAGTCACATAACCAAATTTCAGGACATGAACGGGTTGCACACTTCAGTTATCTGGCTTGCCACCATCACAAATGATATATACTTCATGATTACATACAGAGTTGCTGCTGTCCATGGTACTCTCCATGACTATGATCCTAGTTCTGCATTTCACAGGCTCATACAACTCCTTCCAAAGTACGGTCTCTTCTCCAATATGTTACTGAAGGCGAGATGTATCAAAAACTGCAATCCATTCCATCTGTCTTCGCACGCACTCATCTGCAATCAGTCAGCCGGAATGTATCAGTATAATCTTGCTGGAGCTGCTTTTCCAATAAATTGCTGTCCTGGAAGTAGGGATGGCCATCGGTAGGGTGTCCATCAATGATTACCATTGATGGGCCCATCGATGATTACCATCAATGGCACAAAAACCATCTATGGTGAACCATCGATGGTTTGAACTTTGCACCCCCTCCATGACCACCACTGCTGGTGGCAGTGTCGCCAGCCAATCAAAAATGAGGGCGGGGCTTAGCCACTGGGAGGCAATGCAAAACTAGTTAACATCAGTTGGTCACCCTCGATGTTTTCAAAACATCGATGGTCGATGGCCATCCTTATGGGGAAGTCATTACTTCTGGGTTTCAGGCCTGGAAGATGTAATGCACAGTCATCAGGCTGCACATATGCAAGTGGCCATTATCGGAGAGGAATCCAGAGGATCTCTCGCAGTGAAAATTTGCGATATTGCTATCCGGACACGAGCTCTAAAAAGATAAGCTTGAAACATTCAGCAAGATTGCAGTCCTTGTAGAAACCTATGGAGACTGCTCTGCTGAAGACCAGGGATTGTGTCCTTTGTATTGCTTGTCACAATCAGCTTCTATAAAAGCATACATTGCTTTCTAAGCACGTTCACTTGCCATATATTTTATAGTGGCAACTGGTGAAAACCCTGAACTTCATACAGCTTTTAAACCAATTGCCTAAATATGATTTGCTTTTTATCTACCTGTCAGAGCAAGGTCTTCCAGACACTAGGGGGCAGACTGGGAAGGGATTTGTATTGCAGTAACAGCTAGACGGAGGATCCTCATAGGCTCACCCTATTCTTGTTTTACATCCAAAAATATTCAAACAAAAAAAAAAATGTATGAAGTTTAAAAAAGAGAATCAGCCAGAGGTGTATAGTATTGTGCTCATTTTCCATTGCAGAACCCAAGAAAACCTAGTGCTGCCTCTTTAGCTGGTCGTACCGTTTGGATTCAGATTAATGTATTATCCATGAGGACAATTTGTTATTATTGAAGTGTATTTCATTGTTGAAATCATGTTTGCTCGCATCTATTATCTTTGTGAAACATTATATTATTGTATTGTACAATGCATGCATCTAAAAAGCTCATGTTACCGTGTGTGCTAGCCGTGTGCATTCAGGTCTACAGCTGCGTGCTTGGAGGTGTGTGCAGCTCTCTTCTAGCTCTGGAGGAGGAGCTAAATGATTTGGACCGTGCCGCGGGAGATGGGGATTGTGGGAGCACCCATGCACGAGCAGCCCATGGTGAGTGTTGTCTTATAATATAGTGATGATTATATATGATGTCTGGTTTACATTATGCCTAAAGTCTTGGATCTCTGCAGCCATCAGGGATTGGATAAGCAGTGGACAGCTTCCTTCCAACCCAGCTCGTCTCCTCACAGCTCTTTCACACGTACTGCTGGAGAAAATGGGGGGCACTTCTGGCGCGGTGAGGGCACATAGTAGCCTGAATGTGTGAGCAAATGCTTATCTGTTACTCTTTGATCCGATTGGTTTTTCTACTTCCTAATGACTGCCAGCTCTCCCCAGAGCATCAACACCTAGTTGTGCTACTGAGAGACAAGCACCTCTCTGTCATATGGGTGCTGTCACTATGGTTTCTAAAATGTTCCATCCGAACTAAGATCTCCCATACACTCCATACTTTCCTCTCGGGGATCTGCTGCCCAAGAAGTTCTAGAAGGGACATTCGTATCCCATAGTACCACATTGCTTTATTTTTACCACATTTTATTTAATTATTATTTTATTTATTATTATTGTTATTTATTATGTATTGTATTTGTCTTTTCACCACTATCGCCCTTGTGCTTCAGCCAGGGTCGTATGTGTAATGTATTTTAACCACTTAACTGACTAATTTTTTTTTTTACATAAACCGCTCAGAAATTGTCATTTAAAAAAAAAAAAAATTTAATAACGGCCCCTCACCTTAATACAGAGCGCAATGGGGCAGGGGGGACTGATCATCAGTCCCCCTGCTGCAGCTGATCTTTGCACACGCAGAGATGAGCATATTTGTGCTCGGAGGGGAACCTCGCACTTTTACTTTAGACGCATGCTTCCCGGAGTGCAGTTTGCATGGCATTCTGGGGATCAGTTTCGGTCACAGACCACCGCATCTCTCCCAAGGGGCCTGAGTAAGAGGAGGAAATCCATCCAGAATGCATTTCCTCCATTATACAAAGGGGACGCAGCAGGACCGAGTGACCACACCCCCTTTTCGGCAGCACAACGTCCCTCCCCGCACCGGGTAACACCGTTGTGCTGCCGAAAAGGGGGCGTGGTCACTCGGGAAGGGGGTATGGCCTCACTGTCCGAATTCCAGTGGTCCGGTGTGTGCGAGGTGCCAGAGGTGCGGGTGAGCACTGTGCAGTGCCGGCTCCCTCACACTGTCAGGAGCCGAGTGCTCTCAGGCCCACCTGTAGCTCTCAGCCTCATTCTCCCAGCCCCAGTGTGCGTCTCTCATCCCCATTCCCCTGGCCCCAGTATGTGTCTCTCTGCCCCATTCCCCTTGCCTCAGTGTGTGTCTCTCTGCCCTAGTGTGCGTCTCTCAGCCCCAGTCCCCTTGCCTCAGTGTGTGTCTCTCTGCCCTAGTGTGCATCTCTCAGCCCCATTCCCCTGGTCCCAGTGTGCGCCTCTCTGCCCCAGTGCATCTCTCAGCCACATTCCCCAGCCCCAGTGTGTCTCAGCGTCATTCCCCAGCCCCCTGTTAATTCCAACCCCCCCAGCCCCCTGTGCAGTCAGCTCCAACCTCCCCCCCAGCCCCCTGTGCAATCAGCTCCAACCTCCCCCCCAGCCCCCTGTGCAGTCAGCTCCAACCTGCCCTCCAATCCCCTGTGCAGTCAGCTCCAACCTCCCCCCCAGCCCCCTGTGCAGTCAGCTCCAACCTCCCCCCCCCAGCCCCCTGTGCAGTCAGCTCCAACCTCCCCCCCCAGCCCCCTGTGCAGTCAGCTCCAACCTCCCCCCCAGCCCCCTGTGCAGTCAGCTCCAACCTCCCCCCCCAGCCCCCTGTGCAGTCAGCTCCAACCTCCCCCCCAGCCCCCTGTGCAGTCAGCTCCAACCTCCCCCCCCCAGCCCCCTGTGCAGTCAGCTCCAACCTCCCCCCCCCCAGCCCCCTGTGCAGTCAGCTCCAACCTCCCCCCCCAGCCCCCTGTGCAGTCAGCTCCAACCTCTCCCCCCCCAGCCCCCTGTGCAGTCAGCTCCAACCTCCCCCCCCCAGCCCCCTGTGCAGTCAGCTCCAACCTCCCCCCCAGCCCCCTGTGCCCATTATTTATTTAATTATTTATAGGTAAGCTTCTGCGCATACGCATTGCGCAGAAGCTGTAGACTAGAGCTGCCCAATCGGAGTTGACAGCAGCAGCCGATGTGGGAGCGTGCAGGGCGGCTGCCGGCCCCTGTAGGGACCAGCCCTGGACGGTGGTGGATGAGCAGCATAAGGGCGGTGGGTAGGCAAGCTGGGCAGCGGCGGATGGACGAAATGGACTAATGGGTGGTTCTGTGCACCCCCAGACCACCCCCCAGTTTCGCCTATGATTACATGAATTATATACTTGTGATTAATAATTGTTTTGGCCTGATTCAGAGATAAAATTAAAGAGGAGCAATTTGCACCTTGGCCAAACCATGTTGCACTGCAGACGGGGTACACTTAAAATGTGCTGAGATTTATAGTTCTATTACAAAGCTGCCCAGTGTTTGTTTGCTACATACAAATGTAATCAGTATTTTCCCTGCATGCAAAAAATAAATGCATTTGCATCCTGGCATTACAAAATGGTTTGTTCAAGGAGAGAATTGCTCATTTGTTTGCTACTTTTTTTGATTGGCTCCCAACTCTCGATCATGCCCTATATCTCTACCATACCTTATTTTATGCCTTTTCTACATTGCTTTGACTTTATCCATCAGATTATTATTAATCAGGTATTTACTTACATGAATTTACTCTTCACTTAGCTGTACAGTCTTTTCCTGATGGCGGCAGCTAAGCCATTGCAGGGTGAGTCAGGACCACAGGCCTGGGCAGCGGCTATGGATGCTGGGATAGAGGCCATGAAGAGGTAACAAGCACTTAAATGCCAAAAAGAGAAAATCAATCTTTTCATACACATACCCCCCTCCTCCCAATAAACATGCCCCTGTCACCTTTCCCTACTGTTGGGTTGCAGTGAGAATCCTTAATGGAGTAACATTGTTACCCCACACCAATGGTGATTCCACGTTGGGCTGTACAGCTTAGTTAGTGGCAACAATCATGTGCAGTGTTTAATGACAGATGCTCCCCAAATAGTCCGTGGCTAAGGCAGAGTCAAATACATGTCCATTTGTCAAGTGGATCTTGCAGTTTTAGGCACTGTGCAGGCTACAGAACCAAGGCCTAGATTTACTAATCGGTGGAAACCAGTTCTCTACAGTTGTAACCCAGAAATGTAAAACCGGCGATGATAATAAATGATAAACACGCAAACACCACTGTATAGTAATTCTAGCCCCAAGTGTGCACAAGTGGTATTCACTTCAGTCAGGAGCGTAATTGAGTTGAAACCTAGGAAGAGTTCAATGAGGTCGCGTGGATGACATTGCGAGCTATGCAGACTTGTGCGTACAGCAGGTATTCATGGCGCACCTTATGCGCCAAGGATAGGGATGGTGTAAGTGTGCACTAATGAAGACAGCTATGAAACCAAGCATACTGATAGCGGCGTTCTGCACACAGAGATGTGTACAACTATGCATATGTGAGAATATCCACATCTAGGGCCTGATTCGCGAGCCTGATTGACAGGAAGAGACATTTACGGGGGGACGGGTGGCGCCCCTGTTTTTTGGGAGTGGTAAGGCCAGGATCTGTCTCCATGGACACAGATTCCTGGCCCCGCATGCCGGCCAGCCTGCGCATGCTTAGGCTTACTCAGTTGGTGATCCCAGGCCTCAGTCGCAGCGCTGGTAATGCAGATGCATGCAGGGGGTATCAGACATCTCCTCCTGCATTTGCATTTCAGCAAGGACAGAATTGCAATGCTGATTGTGTGGGGCTTTGCAACTCCGTCCTCTGCTGAATCAGGCCCCTATTTCAGGAGCAATTGTGACCGACTTGCACTCAATTCAATATTAGCCCCTCTACGTTTAACATGTTGTTGATATTAAAACACTTTAGGACCTCACTGGAAAAGTCCTGCAATGTAGTGTTTCTGGTCTAAATGTGACTTTGGCGGAGGGTTGGCTGTTCCGTTAATGATTTATGGTTTTGGATGAGGAAGGTGTTTATATATGAAGAACAGCCTTGAGATCCATACTTGAGATCCCATTCTTCTTACAATTACACTTACGGTTAAAAGTCCAGCTAAACATGCAGATCCATGTGCACACACTATTACAATCTACCATTCCATCTGTGAGCCTCATCTCTGCGAGACTATCTGCTGACAAGGTCCTGACTGCAGCAGCAGCAGAAGTATCAGACAGAACGGTCGGTAGTACATACACACTTCACATTTTGTCTGACGTTGTACCATCATATCTAGTGAATATTAGGAAGCCCATACAACCCGCTCTTCAGTTTTTTTCCAATATAACATGATGGAAGGTGCGTACACACACTACAGATATGTCATTTACTGGTGGGGAATCAGAAGAACTGTCTGACGATTGTATGGGTGTGTACATAGCTGTAGTGATGATCTCTGTGAACATTAAGGGGAAGTTATTGTATGTGCTATTTCTCGGGAAGTTGTAGTTACAGCCTGTAGGGTCCTCATTAATGTTTCTGTTGGTGTGTGTAGATATGGAGGAGCGGAGCCTGGTGACAGGACAATGGTGAGTACCTTTCAGTTCATTACTAGTCATCGCTGATTCTTGAGTCATCATCTCTTACGTGTCTTTCATTCTTCTCTAGTTGGACTCTCTTTGTGCTGCTAACTGTGTCCTGCAGTCACTGCGGACCCCACACTGTAATGCGATGGAGATCCTTGGCTGTGCAGTGAAGGTGACATTTTATATGACTGTACGTACCTGCTGCTTTGTGGTGTTACGTAGTGTTATAATGATGTGCTTTTCCCATGCAGAGTGCATCTGATGCTGCAGAAGAAACAAAAAGTATGACAGCTGGGGCTGGCAGGGCCAGCTACATCGGATCGTCCACCCTCAGCCGGCCGGATCCTGGGGCTAAAGCTGCTGCGGCCATCTTGCGGGCAATATGGGAGGGACTGAAGGAAAGCTCATCTCAAAGAAAATAATTCCTACACTAATATTTCTCCCTTCAAAGCAGCACAGGAAGTTTAATTGTATCCAAATCCTAATTATACATTCAGGTATAAAGATTTCCCAAGCACTTTACACTATATGCATCATGTTCAACGAAACCTTAATGTATTATTTTGGAGCTGATTTGCGGATACGCTATGGGGCTTATGTAATAGGTTGCATACTTCAGCCGCCGCTGGAACTTCTGTGAGTCTTCCCGTATTTTTAAAGCGGCAATCATTTTAAAAGCTAAAATAGCTTGGTTTTCCCTATAAAATGATTGCTGCTTTAAAAATACAGGAAGACTCTCAGAAGTTCCTGCAGCGGCTGCAGCTTGTAATCTATTTCATAAGCCCCTATATGTTTAGAGTCTCGGGTTATCCCAGCAGAACTAAATTCTCACCTAAGAGCAATATTTCCAGCAAATTTGAATTACATTCCTGAAATAAACAGTTGTGTGTGGCATAGTTATTATTGTGTGCATATATTTTTTGGAGGAAATTGTTAAACCATTTTATGTAAAAAAAAAAAAAAACAATTAACAGCCTCTTTATAAAAAAAATTAAACATGATTGTGTTGCTACCTAATTCAAATAACAAAGTAATGTTTAATAAAGGTTGAACAAAAGAAAAAAAAAAGCATTTACTAACTAATAAAGAATTAGATCTGATAAGTCTAGGCAATGATGGTGACTGTCTACTTGCTGGAGATTACTGCACATTTGTATTTTGTATTTTTGTTTTGTAAATAACTAACACTGTTATTACCAATAAAAATGAATCAAAAAGCCGCAAATAAAAAATAATGAACACAAATATGGCTGCACAATTCAAATGACACCGTGTGACACACACCAAATGTTGTGCAAATTCACCTGTTTTTACACACTGCAGATGAATCTGCTCATGAAGCCGGTGCCATTGGTGCGGTATGCAAAGGTTTACATCATCCGAGGAAGGATTTGGTGAGCGATCCTAGTTACATGAGGCACAATCTTTATATAGGAAAGCACTTTTATAGACGCACCTCTACAAATGTACAATAGTGAGGCACGTATTAAAGACCGTCCTGGTATCCCCTCACTAGATGTTGGATTTAAGACATAAATTGAAGCTAAAACAAGTTGTATCTCTCTGTTAGCCAAGCAAATAGCTTCAGACGTATGTAACAAAAAAAATGCAGTGTGAAGCCAGATTTGTTTTGTTTGTTTGTTTTTAATCTGGGACTCGTAGAGCTTTTTTATATAATTCAGACTTCTGATGCTCCTATATTAATAGGCTCAGTGAAACAAATAAATCTATAATTGACAGTACTTGACAATTAATTGAAAGCCAGAGGTGGAATGCTGTTTTCCATCTTAGCACAACGCTAACAGTTTTGCGGCCGGCACTTTAGTCGGAGAACGCCGGTTACCGCAACTAAACAGCCATCTTAAGGCGTGGTGACCGGCATTCTTCTGCTTAAATTGTTCTAATCTGACTTAACAGCGCTGTCAATTGAATTGTTCCGGGAATTCCTTCCCTGGGCTATTCAACATCACCCCTCTTGACACCTGGTTCATCTAAGGTTTCCTTACACTGAAAATAAAGGTTGTTTCTCCTGATAGGAGATGCTTCAAATGCCTGTATATCATTTATTGCATTGAAATGTGAAAATTTGCTGTAATTTGTCCAAATTTAGATCGATTTAAATAAAAAAATTTATATATATATATATATATATATATATATATATATATATATATAGCTACATTTAAGAAAGCTAATAGCGTGTAAAAATATTTCAGAACGCTAACAAAACAAACCTCAAATGCAGCCTGAAATTGTAGTCTGTTGTCAGTTCTGTTGTGAACATGGGGCCTGGTTCAGAGCCGGATACTCGTGAAGAGCTCTCGCTCTGAATCAGGGCGTTTTTTTTTGTTTTTTTTTAGTTGCGGCCTGCTGGCCGCTCGCTAAGCTGTGGGTGACCACCCACAGCTTTTGCGAGCGGCCAGGTGATGGTCGTGACCATCGCGGCTTGCTACGAGACCCTTGTGGTAGGGTCTCGTCCGTCGCAAGCCCCAGAGAACTTCCTGCTCTAACAGAGCAGGAAACTCTCCACTGACATCACTGGTGAAGTCAGTGGTGCCTCCCACAAACGGCAGGCGTTCCTTTGGGAACGCCTCCATTTGGGTACCCACCCCTCCTGCCCGCCTCCAAAACGGGGTGAGCTGTCACTCAAAATCGACAGCCGCCCCCTTTTGGTGCGAGACCCGTAGCAACGGAGCGCCCGTCGCTGGCTGGGTCTCGCGCATTCTGGCTCCGGCGTGCGCAGTAAGGGACCATCGACTCGCGAGCGCGCGGGTCTGAATCAGGCACATGGTGTGGACATTCTGTTTGATCCATTTTGAGTCAGTTCACAGTTTTCAAACACCTCTTTTCCTGATGACAGCAAGTTCTTTTGAGACTTACAGAGCTTTTGCAATTCCGCCGGTTATGACTTTGATGTGTAAATGATCTGCATTTGACAAGACTCCTACCTGCATCCTTAAAAAAATTAAGGTGTTATTTTTTTTATCAGACAGTTATCTTCTATAAATCCAGACCTTGTTTTTTCCACTTTCCCACTTACCCCGAGATAGCATGTTATCACGTACCATCATCCTTGGCCGGATTAAGGTCTGTGGGGGCCCCTATTAAATATGGATGAAATGGATGTATGCGCAATGGGGACCATATCGTTTGTAATCGGTAGATTAACAAACAGCGATAAGCTAAGCTTAGCGCTGTTTGTTAAATACTGAAAGGAGGACATAACCCCTTTAGCACTCACTAAAGGGGTTATGTCTCATTGTGAAATGGGGGCCAAGGGCTCCACATGAAAAAAAAAAAAAAACTGGCGCACACACGAAAAAAACACAATATACACCCACAAGAGTAAAAACAAACATATAGGCACCCACATGAAATATTACTCACCAGTTGCGCAATCTTATCCACATTACACCGCACATAGTGCCCCTGATTCACATTACACCATATAGTACTAGTGCCCCTTATTCATGCTATGACAAACAGTAGTGCCCCTTTTACACAATGCCCACAGTAGTAGTGCCCCTAATACACATAATGCCAACAGCAGTAGTGCCTCTTATACAATGCCCAGAGCAGTAGTGCCCCTTATGCAGTACCCATAGTATTGGTGCCCCAGTAATCATGCCCCTAGTAGTAGTGCCCCCAATAGTAGTGCTGCAAGTAGTAATGCCCCCTGTAGTAATGCCGCTTACTGAAAAAAAAACCAAAAAAAACAATACTTACCTTAAGTCCAGCGTCAGTCCTTGGAACTATGGGAGAGATGTCCTGACGTCTCTCCCATAGTGCACTGCACATTGTAGGAGCCGGAAGCCAGAGCTCAGGTGTGAGCTCGAGCCTCCGGCTGGTGCTGCGGGGAGGGAGCCAGGTGCCCGCTGGTAACAAAATCTCAGCGGGCGCCCGGCAAATGGAGCCTCCCTGCGGCACCGGGGTTAGGTGGGCCAGAGGAGGCGGAACTGGTTCAGTCTTCTGTTCCGGCCCACGTTAACCCCTGGTGGGTGTGGGGGCCCCGGGACGACAGCCCCTGTCGCCCCCCCGTTAATCCAGCCCAGACCATCATGATCATGTTTATTTTCCTTTAATAACACAAACAAGTATAAGCAACAAATATAATACTGCTAACTAATGTACTTTCTCCATTGCTTGCTATATTCTAAGGCTAGGTCTGTTTAATGGGAATGTGACAAAAATAAAAATAAGACACTACTGTTTAAAAAGTGTCACAAACCAGGTCCTTAGCAGGGCACACCTGTGCTCTGAGGGGAGGGGGGTATATTTACTAAAGGTAGATTTGAGACACTTTTTAAATGTATTAGTAAATGTGTGATTTAGCCACAGAAACACAACATCCATGTTGATCGATTGACATTAATTTAGAATACTGTGATCACAATACACGCGCTATAGGCACTAAGGGACCCTGGGCCTGATTCAGAGCCGCTCGTAAGCTCCGAGTGATGTTCGCACAACTGCGCATGCGTATGAGTCGTAATGCGCATGCGCCAACCAGTCATTGCGGTCGGAAATCGAGCGCTCGCAAAACAGCGAGTGCCTGCTAATTTGAGTGACAGAATGAGGCGTTTGTGGGTGGTAACGGGAAGGTGCTTGAAAACGGGGAGTGGAGATCCGAACGCAGACGTGCCAAACAGTCAAAACGGGCGTTTTAAGGGTGTGCATAATTAACAAAGCAGCGTCATCGACCACGTCACTTGGTTGTTTCTTAGCCTGAACTGTTCGCATGATTGCGGTAGGAAAATCCAACCACAAGCACTGCGAACAGTTCAGACGCCTTTCGATGTACTCGATTAATCTAATAAATAGCGGAGATGACATATGATGCGAGCGGACAGGGGGCGTCTTTACAAAATAGCGAGCGCATGTTTTGTTCGCTCGCTCTGACATAGAGGCGTCAACAGGCCGCAATTTAAATAGCCGGCCCCTTTTTCTGAACGAGCGAGCGCAAATAGCGTCCGGCTCTGAATCAGGTCCCCAGTTTTTAAAAAAGACCGGGTCCTGCAGGATGCACTGTGCATGTGCGCTGTAGCTGCCGGCCAAGTGACATGATGACATCCATCAACGTCTCCCAACCAACGACTGCGGACAGCAGCGTCTGTCTCATCATCCAATTGGCGCTTGAGACCTCCACCTCCCGGTTACATGACGCAGCCGGGCTCTCTACAGCAGCTGTCGTTTTCTACGCTGCATGGGCTGACATTGTGCCCCGGGCATCCCTGCTCTGTTCTGCGGCTAGGTGATGTTGGATTCCCCCCTTCTCCTCCTGGGCCTAATCCTCTTCATGCCAGACCCCGCCCGAAGCAGCAATGTCCGACCAGAGCAACACGGATTGCACTAGGACCATCTGCAAGGTCACACCAAGAAGAAGCACCTGGACTGTGAGTAGCCGCTCTCTGGGGCTATACCCTCTGTCTGTACAATGCCAGTGAAAGCACCTAAACCCCTACTTGCCCCCCCAGTACTGCGCCAGTTGCTATCTACCCTTGCCCTCCCTACCCCCAGCACTGTCTGCCCCTAGCCCCCTCCTTGGCCCATAGCACTGTTGCAACTGCTGTCTGCACTTATCCCCTACCCATCCCCAGCACTGCCAGCCCTTACTCCTTTCTACCCTCAGTTGTACCCCAACTTCTCTCTGCCTTTACCCTCAGTTCTACCCCAACTGCTGCTTGCCCTTAACCCCCTCAACCCCAACTGCTACCTGCCCCCAGCACTGTCCAACTTCTCTCTGCCTTTACCCTCAGTTCTACCCCAACTGCTGCTTGCCCTTAACCCCCTCAACCCCAACTGCTACCTGCCCCCAACACTGTCCAACTGCTTCCTGCCCTCACCCCCATAATATTTGATGGAACCCGGAAACAGTGAAGTAGGACCCTGATTTCTACTTCAGGGTCCATAGGGTATCCACAGGATACCTTGGGGTATAGGTGTGACGTCAGTCGCAGGGCACCAAAGAGTTAAGCTTTCAGCCTCCCAGGATGCACTAGGTCCCCCTCCTATACCCCGCCCCCGGGCCAAGGCACCTCAGTTTAGTTTGGTGCCCGGCCGGCGTCGGGTGCACCTGTCGGAGTGGGGGCTAGAAGAGCCCCTGAAGCTTTCTTCAGTGCAGCTGTGGCTGCACATCTGGATGTACAGCATGGACAGTCAGTCCTGACGTCCATGCTGTCTTCCCTACACCCCCGCCGGTACCAGAACGCCGGTACCGATCCGGGGATGCTGGTGAGCATCTGGGGTCACAGCTAGCGGTGACCCCAGATGTTCCGGACCATGGCCGGATCCAAGGGGGACAAAGGTAAGCAGCGGGGTCCCGTGGTGGGTCCCCGCTGGTCACATGGTCCTAAGTCCCCAGGCAGGGGGCTCCCTGGGGACTGGCTGCAGCGTGGAGCCAGGTACTGAACCTGCGCTTTCCACTACCCCCTGGGACAGCGGACCGCAGCAGAGCGGCAGCGCTGCGGCGTCCCAGGGGTTAAATGCATGCCAGGGGAGCGCGCCTTCCCTGTCTCACAGCCGGCGCCTCCCCCGCTGCACACAGCCCTCTCTGCACTGTGCTGACTGGTCCTGTGTCAGCGCTCCTCCCCCAGGCCAGCTTCTCTCTGCTCCTAGGCGGCCATCTTCTCTGCAACGCATGGTGAACGCTGCTGGAAGTCTGGAAGGAAGCATCGTGGTCTGGGTCCCCCCGCATACCTCTCCTCCGCTGTGGCTCAGGTCTGTGTATGCAGCGCTGTGTCCTACCAGGCCCTGTGTCTGTGTAGTTGAGTGATCAGCGCTGTTAGTGCAGGAATTGTTATTTCTCTGCATTGTATGTGACTGTGCTAGCGCTGCCTGTAACTTTTCTTCTCTAAACTGTCAGCTTTATTACTGTCCCTGTTCTTTCTGCTAAAGCCCTTGCGGTGCGGTGCTGCAGGGTGGTCTCTCGCCTATTTAATACTTAATTGGTGAGAGAGGTCACATACGTGGTGCCATCATGTCTGAAAGTGATTTTCCCCTCCGGCTACAGTGTACCACGTGCAAAGTACCGTTAGCGGAGGGGGAGGGTAGCGCGGAGGGCCTTTGCCTGCAGTGTTTGTCCATGGCGCGGCCTATTACGGTTACAGCACCGGTACAGGAGCCGCCCTGGGCTTGTTTCGCTCAGGCGTTAACAGCTTTAGTGGGCCAGTTAGCTCCGCAGCCCGCGTTTACTCCGATGGGTTTGTCCCAGCAGTCTGTGGTGTCGTCACCCATGCAGGGGTTCCCACGACAATTGGTGGTACCCCACAGTCTCCCTATTTCCCCGCTCCCGGGTTCTCAGGAGCAAGCGTGGGTTAACTCCCTGACGAGTTCTGTACAGCACTTGTCGGATGTGTTGCAAGGGGAGTCTGTGATGCGGCCTCATAAAAGGCCGGTGGCGTCTCTGTCCGCTCCTTATGAGGATGACAAAGGGACGTCTGATGATGGGGAGATTCTGGATCCTTACGATCAGGAACCTCTCCATACTAAGGACGCTGATGCTAAGTCCAAAGTATATATTCCTGGACTTATTCGGGCGGTCCGCACAGCCTTGGTGATTGAGGACGAAGTTCCCCCAGCGGCTAAATCTAAGTATGCCTTTTTCAAAGATGTGAAGGGCGATGCCACAGTCTTTCCTCTTTCGGGTCAGTTGGTGGACCATTTAGAGGAGGCGTGGAAACAACCTGGCAAAAGATACCAGCCGCAGAGACGCCTGGCGGTGGCTTATCCGTTCGCGGATAATTATTTTGCTAAGTGGGAATCCCCTCCACAGGTGGATTCTCACGTGACCCGTCTTGTCCGTAGTGCCACATTGCCGATGCCATCCATGTCCTCCCTTAAGGATGCTACGGACCGCAAGGTAGAAATCTGCCTGAAGTCCGCTTATTACCTTGCAGGGGGGGCAGCACGGCCGGCTATGGCCATTTGCTGGGTTGCCAGAGTGATGGAGCGCTGGGCGGATTCATTAGAGGCTTCTTTTGAATCCGACTGTCCGGCCGAACAGGCGGAGTTGATTGGCAATCTCCATGATTCGGCCACCTACATCAATGAGGCGGCTCTAGACATTAGTACTCTGGTGTCTAGAATTTCTTCAGCAGCGGTAGCTGCTCGTCGCACCTTGTGGCTGCGATCCTGGAAGGCGGACGCAGATTCCAAGAAAGGTCTGAAAGCGTTGCCGTTTACCGGAGAAGTTCTCTTCGGTCCGGATCTGGATAAGATTGTGGCCACGCTGGCGGCAGCCAAATCTGCTTGTCTCCCGTCGGCCGCTGCTCCTTCTGGTTCTGGACCATAGTCCTTTCGGTCATCTAGGGCCCAGGGCAGGCCCAAACCACAGTTGTTTCCTCGACAGGCTGGCCCTAAGAAATCGGTCAAGCCCCGGAAACAGGCATGGAGTACCAGACGTCCGGCCCCCAAGCCAGATGACAAGCCTGCGGCCTGACGGTCTGGGTCTCCCCTTGGGGGATCCCAGGGTGGGAGGCCGCCTGCTGCAGTTCTCCCGGTGTTGGTCGTTCACTACGACAGACACTTGGGTTCTGGAGGTGGTCTCCCACGGGTACGCCCTCTCCTTCCGGCACAGACCCCCGGCTCGATTCTTCACCACGGGTCTACCATCAGACCGGAACAACGCTACGGAGCTGCGGAAGGTATTGCACACTATGCTCCAGGCTGGAGTTATAGTGCCTGTTCCATTCTCCCAGAGGGGCCAGGGTTTCTATTCAAATCTATTTTTGGTACAGAAACCCAATGGGTCATATCGTCCGATTCTCAACCTCAAAGCACTCAACAAGTCTTTGCGGGTCCCGAAGTTTCGGATGGAGACCCTACGGTCCATCATTCTGGCGCTGGAACCTGGGGACTACATGGTGTCATTGGACATACAGGACGCTTACCTGCATGTCCCTATTCTTTTGCGCCATCAAGAGTTCCTTCGGTTTGCAATCCGCAGCGACCACTTCCAGTTTCGGGCATTACCTTTTGGCCTGGCGACAGCACCACGTGTTTTCACCAAGGTGATGGCGGTCATGGCGGCTTCTCTGCGGCTGCAAGGAGTCCGCATGTTGCCGTACTTGGACGACCTGTTATTGGTGGCAGGATCTCCAGAGCTCCTGTTACACCACTTGGACCTGACCATTGCACTGCTGCAACGGCACGGCTGGCTAATCAACTGGCAGAAGTCCACTCTAATCCCGTCTCGGAGGATTCTGCATCTTGGAGCCTTATTGGACTCGGGACAGCAAAGGATCTTCGTGACGGAGGACAAGATCTCTGCTTTACAGTCAAGGGTGCGCAGTTGTCTGCACAGCCGCCGGGTGTCCTTACACTCGGCGATGAGGTTACTGGGCTCCATGGTGTCGGTGTTCGACATGGTGGAATACGCCCAGTTTCACTCCAGACCTCTGCAGCACCTGATCCTGTCCAAGTGGAACGGGCTGCCTCAGTCTCTGAAGTTCCAGACGATTGTGCTCACCCCGGAGGTTCGCCTGTCCCTTGCGTGGTGGTTAAAGACGACCCACCTCAACAAGGGACGTCCGTTCTGGGTTCCAAATTGGGTCCTGTTGACAACGGACGCCAGTCTTCGGGGCTGGGGAGCAGTTTCGGGTCCACACTTGTTCCAGGGCAGGTGGACGCCGACAGAAGCGGAGCTTCCAATAAATATCTTGGAACTCCGTGCGGTCTTCAATGCTCTCCTGCAGGCACAGCGGTTTCTCCAGGGTCACCCGGTGCAGGTCCAGTCGGACAATGCTACCACCGTGGCCTACATAAACAGGCAAGGAGGAACTCGCAGTCGGGCGGCTCTCGTAGAGGTCTCTCGGATCCTGGTTTGGGTGGAGCGCAATCTTCCGGCCATATCAGCGGTCTTCATCCCGGGAGTGCTAAATTGGGAGGCGGACTTTCTAAGTCGCCAGGACGTTCATCCAGGGGAATGGTCCCTGCACCCGGACGTTTTTCAACTACTGGTGGACAGGTGGGGTCTTCCAGAAATCGACCTCATGGCGTCCCGGCACAACAACAAGTTGCCGGTGTACGGGTCTCGCACAAGAGACGAAGGGGCGTCTCTGGTGGATGCTCTGTCCGTCCGGTGGACGTTCAGGTTCGCATACCTGTTCCCTCCGGTCTCCCTTCTTCCACGGGTAATCCGGAAATTCAAACAGGAAGGAGGGACGCTCCTGTTGATAGCTCCCGCGTGGCCCAGACGGCACTGGTTCTCAGACCTTCAGGGTCTGTCCGTGGACAGTCCTCTGCGGTTGCCGCTACGACCGGACCTTCTGTCTCAGGGTCCTTGTCTTCACCCGGACCTGACTCGGCTGTCTTTGGCGGCGTGGCTGTTGAGACGGCCATGCTGAGGTCCCGGGGGTTTTCCAGCTCTGTGGTGCGTACCATGTTACGAGCTCGGAAACCGTCTTCCGCGAGGATATACCATTGCGTGTGGCATACGTTCTTCCAGTGGTGTCGACCGAGAGGTTATGCACCGCGGGAGTTTCGTCTGTCTCGGATTCTCGCATTCCTGCAAGCGGGACTAGATCATGGGCTTCGCCTTGCTTCTTTGAAGGTACAGGTTTCGGCCCTATCTGTCTGGTTTCACCGTAGGATTGCTACAATCCCGGATGTGCGCACCTTTATGCAAGGTGTTCTCCGTATTCAGCCGCCCTTTGTTCCACCTGTGGCGCCTTGGGATTTGGCTGTGGTCCTGAGGGCTCTCCAAGGACCGCCGTTTGAACCACTGGGCTCAGTGGATATTAAATGGCTAACAGCTAAGACTGTTTTCCTTCTGGCCGTTGCTTCGGCCAGACGTGTTTCTGAGTTAGGGGCTTTTTCTTGTAGACCCCCTTTCTTGGTTTTTCATGGGAACAGGGCAGTGCTCCGCACTCGGCCCGAGTTTCTTCCCAAAGTTGTTTCCCAGTTTCATGTTAACGAGGAAATAGTTGTTCCGGCCTTTAACTCACCGGGTCTTTCCGTGGGTGAGGCCTCTTTGGATGTTGTGCGGGCCTTAAGGACTTATGTTGACCGCACTTCTTCGTTTAGGAAGTCGGACGCTTTGTTGTCCTCTATGGCTTCTGTAAAAAGGGTTGGCCTGCTTCAAAGCAAACTTTGGCAGCCTGGATCCGTATGGCTATTTCTGAAGCTTATCTTCATGAAGGCCTACCGGTCCCTCCTTCTCTGAAGGCTCATTCCACTAGGTCTGTGGGTCCTTCGTGGGCAGCTCGACGTGGTGCCTCGGCAGTTCAGATCTGCAAGACTGCTACGTGGTCTTCTGTCCATACCTTCGTGAGGTATTACAGGTTTGACACCTTCGCCTCTCAGGATGCTTCCTTCGGGCGGCGGATTCTCCTTTCTGCACAGGAGCGTCCCCACCCTTAAAGGATACTGCTTTGGGACATCCCCAAGGTATCCTGTGGATACCCTATGGACCCTGAAGTAGAAAATATGAGATATGGTAAGAACTTACCCTTGTTATCTCTATTTCTGGTCACCGGTTTTCCGTCTCCCTCTGGTGAGAATGTGATTCTTGTATGTGTCCAGATCTTTGTTCTCTCTCTTCCTTCTCCTCCTCCGGCCTAGGGCTTGGTAACTAACTGAGGTGAATTGGCCCGGGGGCGGGGTATAGGAGGGGGACCTAGTGCATCCTGGGAGGCTGAAAGCTTAACTCTTTGGTGCCCTGCGACTGACGTCACACCTATACCCCAAGGTATCCTGTGGAACCCTATGGACTTCGTAGAAATAGAAATAACAAGGGTAAGTTCTTACCATATCATATTTTTTTAAAGTAAGGGGTCCCCGGGACCCACACATTTTTTTACTCAGCGCCATCACTAGAATATATCAAAATCAGACCTTTAGTAATTATACCCCATGAAGTCACAGAAGAGAAGGCCAGCAGCCAGGGTCATCTGAACAGAATTGTAGGCCCTGGGCCTCTATCCACCCGTTCACTGGAATAAAAATGGAAACTCAATAAAATGAAACCTTTAGATTTATTGGTACTTTCAAAAAAATCAATGTTTAAACATAAAAAAACATGATATAAAGCGAGGATTACAGACTCTACCTCCCTCTTCCCCAGCTCGCAGTCCTTTTCCTGCTCTGCACTGCAGCTGTGATTAAAGTATGGGTGGGCCCAGGGGTGGTTTAAGAGAGGAGGGGGCCCATGTGTAGCTTCCGTGTGGGTCCCCTCCTCTGTGGCAGTGCAGTAGACTGGCTTTGTGCCAGAGTACTGCGCATGCGCAGGTCTTCAAAAACATGGCGCTCGCGCTAAGTTCCCAGAGACTGCTTTACTTCTCCAGCTCACTGTGTAGTTCCTGCACTGCAGCTGTGGTTAAAGTATGCCCCACCCCCTTAATCCGTCTCTGTGGATGAAGGCTGGGAGACAGGTAGCGAATGTTGTCTGTCCGCTCTGATTGTATATATTTCACGGTGGGCGAGTAGAATCTTTCTCTGCCTGCCTCTCAGCCAGCTGCCCTATGTATGGAGTGAGTGGCCGCACACTCCATTTAGATACACCCACCTTTCCGACTCAGGCGCCCCTGCTTGGAGGTGCCTAGAAACATGGGGTCCTTTGCCCATATGTTAAGATGGCCCTGCCAGGAGCAGGAAAATCACGCCGGACACATAATAAGGATGTCACTATAGCAGTAATGGTGTGCCCACTTGGCCTTGGGCAGCAGCAGGGCCGGTGATGGGGAAGCGTGGGTACTAATTACCCGGGTTTGGCTTTGCCTATGGGGCCCGGCAAACTATGGAGGAGGAGAAACGTCTCCCACTGCAGCTGCTTGCACCATCACATTACAACAGCACGAATAGTAGTTTCAATTAATTATTGAGGAAGGGGAGGGCCACATCTTCAGGATTTGACCTATCCCCCTCGTTGTAGAACCCAGGCTGGCTGAATGTCTTGACAGCTATGGGCAGTAGCCCAAGTCGCACACCTCTTGTTATTGCTCTGGCCCAAAATACCCAGTACTGGCCCAGTGCAGTTATCGCCAGTACACACTAGATCAGGGGTGGGCAGCCCTTTTCCTGCCAAAGGCCATATGGGTTTTTATAAAATCATTTACGGGCTACAAAATTATCAACTCTATAGATGCGTACTCACTGGGCGATCAGGAAAGACGTTCCTGTTCCCCTGTAGTGCCTGCAGTGAACGATCAGTCGTTCAGTGTAGGCACCCTCCTTAATTCCTGAACATGGCCAATCTGTCGTTATCATTATACCACCCACAGCTATAGCGAGCGGCCATGATGATGGTCAAGACCATCGGGCTTGCGATGAGACCCTTGTGGTAGGGTCTCGTGGCCGCAAGCCCCAGAGAGATTTCGGCTCTAACAGAGCCCAAACGGCAGGCATTCTCATGGGAACGCCTCCATTTGGGCAGCCACCCCCCCAGCCCGCCCACCAAAGGGGCGAGCTGTCACTCAACATCGACAGCTCGCCCCCTTTGTTGCGAGACCCGGAGCGACGGATTGCCTGTCGCTAGCCGGGTCTCGCGCATGCGCACGACGGAGCCGGGTCCGTCGTGCGCATGAGCTGTGGGCCACCATCGACCCGGTTGCGAGCGCTCAGTGCTCGCGACCGGGTCTGAATCAGGCCCAGAAGCCGGAAGGCTGTGACCTGTAGTGCTACCAGGCTGCTGGGACTACAGAGAGGAAGGGCTGGATGGCGGCTTGGTAAGTTACCTGCAGCTGGCAGTCCTGTGGGCGTTGCACAGTGACTGGTGGGAGCAGTGAGCGGGGCACTCCTCCCGGCACAGCCACCTGACACTCGGCTCTGATCTCCGGTGCTGCCCAGGGCCACGTTCACTGTGACTATGGCGCTGCGTTGACTCCTGCTGCTGAGGGGGAGAGAGCCACAGCTGGCCTGACCTGATTAAATCATCTTGCGGGCCGTAGGTTCCCCATCACTGCACTAGACAATATATGTCGTCCGATACGGCACATTGTCTAGTGTGTGAACTCTATGTCACTGACGATGCATGCTCCAGCGCATCGTCGGCGACATCGTTAGCGGGGCCATGCTGCCAAATGCATCATGGCCCCCGCCGACGCGATATCGCTCCCAACATCGGCAAGCGTGTATGTACTTGCCGATGCCGGGACCCTCGCTGGACCCGTCTCTAATGAGATCGTGCTGGGTACACATTTAACGATGTGGAGTGTAGAGACGCCCACTAGCGCACGTCATCTCCAGGAAGTGTATTAAAACATTGGTACAGCGAGGACTATCGGAAGGGCTCACAGCGCTTGTGGTTGCCTTACCTTACCGCACAGTTCTGCAAGGATTTCTGTGTAAAAAAGGAGGCTGGTGACATGTACTATGACGCTGTCTGTTAATTTTGCACGCCTTAGAAATGGTGTTGCAACACTCAGGCACGCCTGCGTTCGCACCTCCACTGCCCTGTTTTTAGTGTCCTGCCCCTGTTACCACCCACAAACGGCCTCTCCTGTCACTCATTACACTGGGCTGTCTTTGCTTTGCGAGCGATCGGATTCCAATCGCTCTGAGTAGTTTGCGCATGCGCAGTACAATGTGTGCACATGCGCAGTCGCTTAACATCGGTGGCGAAACGAGCGAGCGGCCGATTGTGACCAGTTTTGAATGAGCTCCTAAGTTCTAAAATTAGGAAACCAGTGGCATTTCATAGAGTTCAGCCTTAAAACTTATGGTCGCTTTAAAAATTTAGATGCGAACCCACTGCATTCCCTAATATGGGAATCTATTACATAACCCCCAAAGTCAACCCACAACAATGGGCCATATTCAATTAGAGGCAAAAAGCCTTTTTCGCCTGTTTTTTGGTGAAAATATCACCTAAAAACTTTTCGCCTAATTCAATTCCATGACGATTTTGCCTAAGCGGATTTTCGATGCATTGAATTCGACAAAAAAGATTCTCCAATGAATAGCAGATGAGAAGAAATGCAAAATCTTTATTTTGGGGTGCAAACATGGGGAAACAACTCAGAACACTTGGGACAGCCCCCCAAAGGACAACTCTGCAAAAAAAAAAAAACCTAAGAACACCCCAAAAAAAGACATGTCACTTTTGGGGTGAAAATTTAAAAAATGCTGGGACAAGCATAAAAACTAGCTAAATACTTCTTAGGGGGTTGCAAGGATGGGTCAGGTGTTTTGGGGATTGCAGGTGGATTTTTCACATTTCACAAGTTCACTTTAGACACATAAAAATATGCTAGCACCCATTTTCAAGTACCCCAAATTTGAATGGACTACTTATTTTCACCAATATATACTGCTTTATGCCATTCTTCAACACTTACGCAAAGCAAGCGATTTACACAACTTAAGTACCCAAAATATTTATTTTAAAGAGCTATTAGTACACATCTATATTGATTTCCTATGTTAGTGTATATTTTTCTGGGGTACAGACTGATTTCCCCAATTCTTTCAGTACTTTCGCCTGTTCTGCATTTGCCTATTTCCGTTTTTGCCTGTTTTGCAATTGAATTAGGCGAAAAGCGGGGACGCGCACAGAATGAATTTAGCTCTGAAACAGGCGAATGAGGCGTAAAGTCGGACGTGCGAAAACTTTCCAACTTTTCGCCTCTAATTGAATACGGGTCAATGTAGCAACACAGAACTGGAGAACGTTTAAGGATGTTGCTAGATCCAAGTTGGAGAATGGACCTCTGACGTCACAACCACGTGACCACTACGACAGGACCAGTCAGTTATCGGTGTTACTATCCACGTGGGCACAGAGGGGGAATTTAAACCTGTGGCAAGCAAAGCGAGCCCGTGAGGGAACACTTTTGCCCCCTGTTCTGTACCTTGCCCATCTCCCTTTTGTGGCGGATCACGTGATTGTGATGTCAGAGATCCTTTACAGCGCCTCATTCTAGACCTAACCGAACTTTTAATTCATGACTGGAGACTGGACAATTTATGGCTTTTCACTTGTGGAAGAACTTTAAATTCCTCCACAAGTGCTTCTATTCTACGCAGGATGACGGCCAGCCTCTCGTTACTTTGTGCATCACCTTTTCTACTTCTCCCACTGATGATAAATTTCGATTTTTTTTTTTTCTATTGTTTTTCAAATCGCTGTTTTATCAGTGAGGGCGCTGCCCACATTCAATATGGCCGTCACTGCCTCTGATGACGTCAGGACGAGGCCGTTCCTATTGGTAGAGGAATTATTGTGGCAGCGGACCTAATGGGTTACAGATGGCCTCAGATAATTGTTGCCATGGCAGCGAGCACAGCAGGCTTATGGAGGCTGTACAGACAGACTAGAGGCCTCCGAGGCGGCGACAACTCTCCGTAACCCTCCCGTGTGTATTCCTCTGTACCATGCTAGCTAGTGTGTGCCCCTCACCTGTATTTATTATCCCGACACCCTGCTAGCTACTGTGTGCCCCTCACCTCCCTGCATACACTCACCATTATCACCGAGCTCTCCCAGTCACCTCTACTGTATAGCAGTGCCACAGGCGGCGGCTCTCCTCCTCCCACCCCGGCTGCTGTGCGCTACCAGGCCCTGAGCCTATACTCTGCCTCCCCCACCCCCCGTCTGTCTAACAACATTACATATGGAGTAACTAACTCTCGTCCTTCTATGTTATACCTCATTCTTACCACTGTTTCTTTATTTGTCTCCACTTTTGCTCTGCTCCTGTCTCCTTGGTTACACCTCACTCTTGCCCCTGTCTCATTGGTTAAGTCTCACTTTTGCCCAGCCTCCTTGATTATGCCTCACTCTTGCCTGGGCCTCTTTGGTTATGTCTCACTCTTGCCCCTGCCTCCTTGGTTACATCTCTTGCACCTGCCTCTTTTAGTTACTCCTCACTCTTGCCTCTTTTAGTTATGCCTCACTCTTGCCCCTGCCTCCTTGATTATGCCTCACTCTTGCCTGGGCCTCTTTGGTTATGTCTCACTCTTGCCCCTGCCTCCTTGGTTACATCTCTTGCACCTGCCTCTTTTAGTTACTCCTCACTCTTGCCTCTTTTAGTTATGCCTCACTCTTGCCCCTGCCTCCTTGGTTACGCCTCACTCTTGCCCCTGCCTCCTTGGTTAACGCCTCACTCTTGCCCCTTGGTTACGCCTCACTCTTGCCCCTGCCTCCTTGGTTAACGCCTCACTCTTGCCCCTGCCTCCTTGGTTACGCCTCACTCTTGCTCCTGCCTCCTTGATTATGCCTCACTCTTGCCTGGGCCTCCTTGGTTATGTCTCACTCTTGCCCCTGCCTCCTTGGTTACATCTCTTGCCCCTGCCTCCTTGGTTACATCTCTTGCCCTTGCCTCCTTGGTTACATTTCTTGCCCCTGCCTCTTTTAGTTACGCCTCACTCTTCCCCCTGCCTCTTTTAGTTATGCCTCACTCTTGCCCCTGCCTTTTTGGCTATGCCTCACTTTTGCCCCTGCCTCTTTTTATCTACGCCTCACTCTTGCCCCTGCCTCTTTATAGGTACGCCTAACTCTTGCCCCTGCCTCTCTTTATCTATGCCTCACTCTTGCCCCTGCCTCTTTTTATCTATGCCTCACTCTTGCCCCTGCCTCTTTTTATCTGCGCCTCACTCTTGCCCCTGCCTCTTTATAGTACGCCTCACTCTTGCCCCTGCCTCTTTATAGCTATGCCTCACTCTTGCCCCTGCCTCTTTATAGCTATGCCTCACTCTTGCCCCTGCCTCTTTATAGCTACGCCTCACTCTTGCCCCTGCCTCTTTATAGCTACGCCTCTTGCCCCTGCCTCTTTATAGCTACGCCTCACTCTTGCCCCTGCCTCTTTATAGCTACGCCTCACTCTTGCCCCTGCCTCCTTGTTTATACCTCACTCTTGCCTGGGCCTCTTTGGTTACATCTCTTGCCCCTGCCTCTTTTAGTTACTCCTCACTCTTGCCCTTACCTCTTTTAGTTATGCCTCACTCTTGCCCCTGCCTCCTTGGTTACGCCTCACTCTTGCCCCTGCCTCCTTGGTTACGCCTCACTCTTGCCCCTGCCTCCTTGGTTATGCCTCACTCTTGCCCCTGCCTCCTTGGTTATGCCTCACTCTTGCCCCTACCTCCTTGATTATGCCTCACTCTTGCCTGGGCCTCTTTGGTTATGTCTCACTCTTGCCCCTGCCTCCTTGGTTACATCTCTTGCACCTGCCTCTTTTAGTTACTCCTCACTCTTGCCCTTGCCTCTTTTAGTTATGCCTCACTCTTGCCCCTACCTCCTTGGTTACGCCTCACTCTTGCCCCTGCCTCCTTGGTTAACGCCTCACTCTTGCCCCTGCCTCCTTGGTTAACGCCTCACTCTTGCCCCTGCCTCCTTGGTTAACGCCTCACTCTTGCCCCTGCCTCCTTGGTTACGCCTCACTCTTGCCCCTGCCTCCTTGATTATGCCTCACTCTTGCCTGGGCCTCCTTGGTTATGTCTCACTCTTGCCCCTGCCTCCTTGGTTACATCTCTTGCCCCTGCCTCCTTGGTTACATCTCTTGCCCCTGCCTCCTTGGTTACATCTCTTGCCCTTGCCTCCTTGGTTACATTTCTTGCCCCTGCCTCTTTTAGTTACGCCTCACTCTTGCCCCTGCCTCTTTTTATCTACGCCTCACTCTTGCCCCTGCCTCTTTATAGGTACGCCTCACTCTTGCCCCTGCATCTTTTTATCTACGCCTCACTCTTGCCCCTGCCTCTTTTTATCTATGCCTCACTCTTGCCCCTGCCTCTTTTTATCTGCGCCTCACTCTTGCCTCTTTATAGCTACACCTCACTCTTGCCCCTGCCTCTTTATAGTACGCCTCACTCTTGCCCCTGCCTCTTTATAGCTATGCCTCACTCTTGCCCCTGCCTCTTTATAGCTATGCCTCACTCTTGCCCCTGCCTCTTTATAGCTATGCCTCACTCTTGCCCCTGCCTCTTTATAGCTACGCCTCTTGCCCCTGCCTCTTTATAGCTACGCCTCACTCTTGCCCCTGCCTCTTTATAGCTACGCCTCACTCTTGCCCCTGCCTCCTTGATTATGCCTCACTCTTGCCTGGGCCTCTTTGGTTACATCTCTTGCCCCTGCCTCTCTCTTGCCCTTACCTCTTTTAGTTATGCCTCACTCTTGCCCCTGCCTCCTTGGTTACGCCTCACTCTTGCCCCTGCCTCCTTGGTTACGCCTCACTCTTGCCCCTGCCTCCTTGGTTACGCCCCACTCTTACCCCTGCCTCCTTGGTTATGCCTCACTCTTGCCCCTGCCTCCTTGATTATGCCTGGGCCTCTTTGGTTATGTCTCACTCTTGCCCCTGCCTCCTTGGTTACATTTCTTGCCCCTGCCTCTTTTAGTTACGCCTCACTCTTGCCCCTGCCTCTTTTAGTTATGCCTCACTCTTGCCCCTGCCTCTTTTAGTTAGTACGCCTCACTCTTGCCCCTGCCTCCTTGGTTACGCCTCACTCTTGCCCCTGCCTCCTTGGTTACGCCCCACTCTTGCCCCTGCCTACTTGATTATGCCTCACTCTTGCCCCTGCCTCCTTGATTATGCCTCACTCTTGCCCCTGCCTCCTTGATTATGCCTCACTCTTGCCCCTGCCTCCTTGATTATGCCTCACTCTTGCCTGGGCCTCCTTGGTTACATCTCTTGCCCCTGCCTCCTTGGTTACATCTCTTGCCCTTGCCTCCTTGGTTACATTTCTTGCCCCTGCCTCTTTTAGTTATGCCTCACTCTTGCCCCTGCCTCTTTTAGTTATGCCTCACTCTTGCCCCTGCCTCTTTTAGTTACGCCTCACTCTTGCCCCTGACTTTTTGGCTATGCCTCACTTTTGCCCCTGCCTCTTTTTATCTACGCCTCACTCTTGCCCCTGCCTCTTTATAGGTACGCCTCACTCTTGCCCCTGCCTCTTTTTATCTACGCCTCACTCTTGCCCCTGCCTCTTTTTATCTATGCCTCACTCTTGCCCCTGCCTCTTTTTATCTGCGCCTCACTCTTGCCTCTTTATAGCTACACCTCACTCTTGCCCCTGCCTCTTTATAGTATGCCTCACTCTTGCCCCTGCCTCTTTATAGCTACACCTCACTCTTGCCCCTGCCTCTTTATAGCTATGCCTCACTCTTGCCCCTGCCTCTTTATAGCTATGCCTCACTCTTGCCCCTGCCTCTTTATAGCTATGCCTCACTCTTGCCCCTGCCTCTTTATAGCTATGCCTCACTCTTGCCCCTGCCTCTTTATAGCTATGCCTCACTCTTGCCCCTGCCTCTTTATAGCTACGCCTCACTCTTGCCCCTGCCTCCTTGATTATGCCTCACTCTTGCCTGGGCCTCTTTGGTTACATCTCTTGCCCCTGCCTCTTTTAGTTACTCCTCACTCTTGCCCTTACCTCTTTTAGTTATGCCTCACTCTTGCCCCTGCCTCCTTGGTTACGCCTCACTCTTGCCCCTGCCTCCTTGGTTACACCTCACTCTTGCCCCTGCCTCCTTGGTTACGCCTCACTCTTGCCCCTACCTCCTTGGTTATGCCTCACTCTTGCCCCTGCCTCCTTGATTATGCCTCACTCTTGCCTGGGCCTCTTTGGTTATGTCTCACTCTTGCCCCTGCCTCCTTGGTTACATTTCTTGCCCCTGCCTCTTTTAGTTACGCCTACACTCTTGCCCCTGCCTCTTTTAGTTATGCCTCACTCTTGCCCCTGCCTCTTTTAGTTACGCCTCACTTTTGCCCCTGACTTTTTGGCTAAGCCTCACTTTTGCCCCTGCCTCTTTTTATCTACGCCTCACTTTTGCCTCTGCCTCTTTATAGGTACGCCTCACTCTTGCCCCTGCCTCTTTTTATCTACGCCTCACTCTTGCCCCTGCCTCTTTTTATCTACGCCTCACTCTTGCCCCTGCCTCTTTTAGTTACGCCTCACTCTTGCCCCTGACTTTTTGGCTATGCCTCACTTTTGCCCCTGCCTCTTTTTATCTACGCCTCACTCTTGCCCCTGCCTCTTTATAGGTACGCCTCACTCTTGCCCCTGCCTCTTTTTATCTACGCCTCACTCTTGCCCCTGCCTCTTTTTATCTGCGCCTCACTCTTGCCTCTTTATAGCTACACCTCACTCTTGCCCCTGCCTCTTTATAGTACGCCTCACTCTTGCCCCTGCCTCTTTATAGCTACGCCTCACTCTTGCCCCTGCCTCTTTATAGCTACGCCTCACTCTTGCCCCTGCCTCTTTATAGCTACGCCTCACTCTTGCCCCTGCCTCCTTGATTATGCCTCACTCTTGCCTGGGCCTCTTTGGTTACATCTCTTGCCCCTGCCTCTTTTAGTTACGCCTCACTCTTGCCCTTACCTCCTTGGTTACGCCTCACTCTTGCCCCTGCCTCCTTGGTTACGCCTCACTCTTGCCCCTGCCTCCTTGGTTATGCCTCACTCTTGCCCGGGCCTCCTTGGTTATGTCTCACTCTTGCCCCTGCCTCCTTGGTTATGTCTCACTCTTGCCCCTGCCTCCTTGGTTACATTTCTTGCCCCCGCCTCTTTTAGCTATGCCTCACTCTTGCCCCTGCCTCTTTTAGTTATGCCTCACTCTTGCCTCTGCCTCTTTTAGTTATGCCTCACTCTTGCCCCTGACCTTTTTTTTTTTTTTTTTTTTTCATAGCTACGCCTCACTCTTGCCTCTTTATAGTTACACCTCACTCTTGCCCCTGCCTCTTAATAGCTACGCCTCACTCTTGCCCCTGCCTCTTTATAGCTACGCCTCACTCTTGCCCCTGCCTCTTTATAGCTACGCCTCACTCTTGCCCCTGCCTCTTTATAGCTACGCCTCACTCTTGCCCCTGCCTCTTTATAGCTATGCCTCACTCTTGCCTCTGCCTCTATAGCTACGCCTCACTCTTGCCTCTGCCTCTTTATAGCTACGCCTCACTCTTGCCCCTGCCTCTTTTAGTTATGCCTCACTCTTGCACCTGCCTCTTTTAGTTATGCCTCACTCTTGCCCCTGCCTCCTTGGTTACGCCTCACTCTTGCCCCTGCCTCCTTGGTTACGCCTCACTCTTGCCCCTGCCTCCTTGGTTACGCCTCACTCTTGCCCCTGCCTCCTTGGTTATGCCTCACTCTTGCCCCTGCCTCCTTGGTTACGCCTCCCTCTTGCCCCTGCCTCCTTGGTTATGTCTCACTCTTGCCCCTGCCTCCTTGGTTACATTTCTTGCCCCCGCCTCTTTTAGCTATGCCTCACTCTTGCCCCCGCCTCTTTTAGCTATGCCTCACTCTTGCCCCTGCCTCTTTTAGTTATGCCTCAGTCTTGCCCCTGCCTCTGTTAGTTATGCCTCACTCTTGCCCCTGCCTCTGTTAGTTATGCCTCACTCTTGCCCCTGCCTCTGTTAGTTATGCCTCACTCTTGCCCCTGCCTCTTTTAGTTATGCCTCACTCTTGCCTCTGCCTCTTTTAGTTATGCCTCACTCTTGCCCCTGACCTTTTTTTTTTTTTTTTTTTCATAGCTATGCCTCACTCTTGCCTCTGACTTTTTGGCTATGCCTCACTTTTGCCCCTGCCTCTTTTTTTCTGCGCCTCACTCTTGCCTCTTTATAGCTACACCTCACTCTTGCCCCTGCCTCTTTATAGCTACACCTCACTCTTGCCCCTGCCTCTTTATAGCTACACCTCACTCTTGCCCCTGCCTCTTTATAGGTACGCCTCACTCTTGCCCCTGCCTCTTTATAGGTACGCCTCACTCTTGCCCCTGCCTCTTTATAGCTACGCCTCACTCTTGCCCCTGCCTCTTTATAGGTACGCCTCACTCTTGCCCCTGCCTCTTTATAGCTACGCCTCACTCTTGCCCCTGCCTCTTTATAGCTACGCCTCACTCTTGCCCCTGGCTCTTTATAGCTACGCCTCACTCTTGCCCCTGCCTCTTTATAGCTACGCCTCACTCTTGCCCCTGCCTCTTTATAGCTACGCCTCACTCACTTTTCCTGTCACCTGTTTTGCTTTTATTGCCTCATGTATAATGACCACTACAGTATGTATTTGTCTCCATCTGCAGGTCAGTATCAGTAGAGGATGCTGCAGCCTGGTAACTACAGCCTGGTGCTTTCTCTACAGTTCCTGCTGCTGATATATGACTTATTTGTGAATTCATTCTCTGAGCTGTTGCGATCAGCTCCAGTTATTCAGCTAGTGCTTTTCATGTAAGTAACTCTTCTTCACTCTTATCCATAAATGTCATTTTAAAATAATCTCTAGGGACACCTTGTTGCTGAGCAGATACATCTAAGCAGATCATTATCTTAGCAGGCTTTTATGTACTAGAATTCCCAGCATATTTTACTGACCATTGTGTAAATTCCATGTTTAGAATTGTAAAATATTCAATAAATATTAAATTCTAAATATCAGAGAATAATAATAGTGACATTTGCATTCAATATGTGGAAATATATTCCCATTTTGGTCATTGTAAATAAACAGGTATTACCAGATCCCTGGAAATCTGGCACAGCTGCTTATGTCAATGTGAATTTTCTTCATGAAAACAGTGTTTTTTCTTAACCACCATCAGTTAACGTATCACTACTAAAGATATTCCTAGTTCTTAGCTTTCCCCCTACAGATCATTATCTCCTTTTCAATACCTTTGTAGGGTACAAACAAATATGGCTGCCACAGCCTTTCTGCATGTCATGTGATGGCAAAGGAGTTAAGATGTCAGTGCACATACACAATACACATCATTGTCTGGCTGCCAGAGACAGGTAGAATTTCAGCATGTCATGTGAAGGTAGGGGAGGGAGGTTGTCACAGGGAAAATAGAGCTGAGAGGGATGTATCAAAGCCTCTCTGCTCATTACATCTTATGCCATGTGGTAGTGGTTGCTGTAGTAGTCACATAACTATGTAAAAAAAATAATCTGAGTTATCAATCATTAATAGCAGTCTTAAAAAATTAACCAAGGATAAAAGGCAAATGCTAACCTACTACTTATAGCCAGATATTTTCTTGTTTTCATTAATTGAAATAAATAAAACCCATATAGAAACAGACCTTTCTGTGTCTTCATTTGTTTGGCAATTTAGTACAGTGTGGCATAATAGTCCAGTGTTGAGTGTAAAAGATATTGGCCAATATTTAGCTTTAATAAAAATTTATTTAATGTACCTTGTTAATACCATTTTACACATGTTGCATATAATGAAAGCTGTATAGCACATGAACACATGAAAATACAGTAAGTAAGGGTCATGATCTATTCAAAGTCACATGGTAGACAGAGCAGTATCACTGGATCATAGATTTGGAGTGTCTGATAGTTTGCTAATATTCTCATTACATCTCATTGCCTCACGATACACTCTATCCTTCTCTAGTGTGAAGACAGATAATCATTCAGCAGTGTTTACTTCTGTTCCAGATTGCAGGATGTGGGCACGTTATTTGCAGCCATTGTCCTGTTCCTTATGCTGTTTAACACCTTCGTGTTCCAAGCCGGGCTCCTTGGCTTACTGTTCCATCGCTTTCAGGTCACCATTTTCCTCTGCGCTCTTCACTTGGCCCTCAGTGTGTCATTACATGTGTGGATCATGGTAAGACCATAGCCTGCAGTGTGTCATTACATATATGTATCATGCTAAGATCACTGCTGTTGCAGATCCCCTTCTATGTAATGACTCTCACATTGTTTCCCCCCCATAGAATCTTCGCTGGAAAAGTGGGAACGTTTTTATCTGGTCTGATGGATTGCAGGCATTGTTTGTCCTGCAGAGATTCGGTGAGTGTTTGCATGTACTGTAGGTGGTAGCAGCCTTGTATACATGTAAACTCTGATTGAATTAGCTTGCAGCATTGTAGGTGCTGGGAAAATATTCTCCCATCTATAGTAAGAAGTGACGTGACTTTTTTGCTCATTTCTTACATGAATAACTTATCAGTTTAGAAGTGCTTTTATTATTGTGCTATATGTAGTAACGTAAAACTAAACGTTTACTAAGCTATGGTTAATGCAAGAAGCCCTTTTTTTTTTTTTTCGGATTTGTATGTACTAATTAGTATTGATACCTGCTGGTCCACAGAAAAATGAATAAATAAATAAATAATCAAACTGCAAAGGTGGCTGGTGGCTTGTGTAGTGGAGCCCAGACCACTACACAAGCCACCAGCCACCTTTCATCAATAGAGCCAGAGGCCAGAAAGATTGCCGGAGGCACAGCGGAGATCGCTGTATGCTGAGCTGCAACCCCCGCTAACAGACTGGATACAGTCCTCTGACAGCAGAGTGGGAGCGAGTACAGCATCAAGCGGCACATGTTCACCAGCAACAAAGGACAACGCCGCTTTTAGGGTAAGATAGGGACAGTTACCCGTTTGCACTGCACCAAAGCAGCGGGCACCTATCATTCCCACAAAAGGAGTGTAAACATTTATGCTTAAATATCACTGGTACTTTATCAATTTCATTTAATTTTGCACTAGCCACATTTCGTTTTTGTTGTTTGATTTTATTTTTATTTTATTTCATCTTCATTTCTATTCAAAGTAACTCATCCTCTTTTCTTCTTTTTAATTTTATTTAAGTATTTACATACCTCCTTTTTATTTGTTCGTTTGGTTTGCAGTTTGATTATTTATTTATTTATTCATCTTTCTGTGGACCAGCAGGTATCAATAGTAATTAGTACATACAATTAAAAAAAAAAAAGCGCTTCTTGCATTAACCACTTTTTACACTTTTTTGAGTAGTGACAACAGAAGCAGCTATAAATTTCACAGGTGCGCTACTAGATTATCAACCAGGACAATTTATTAAGCTATGTTCATTCAATAGACACAACCACCTTTAATTGGCAACGTGCACCCTCAGTGTCATATACCTGATTTAAAGAGACAAGCTGATCTTCCTGGGACCTACAAAGCTAGCGGTATTGGTAGCATCAGACAGTGGATGTGCACTTTTCTCTCCTGTGCCCTGCAAATGGAGGGCTGTTGCCTCTGGCACCCAGGGAGGTGTAAAAGCAGACAGCATGAGTAATTCTGCAAGGGGCACGGAAACACGGCTTCTTCTGATCATGATGGTCAGGAGTCTTGGCAGCAGCTGGGAGTATATGGCTGAATACACAGCCGTAACTAGACTTTTGGGTGCCCTGTGCCAGAGAGAGCATTGGCGTGTCGTTACCCCCCCCCCCCCCATTTTTAAAAAAGGGACAGAGGGATAAGAGGGAAGAGACAGGAGGCCAGGAGATGCTGGGGATAAAAGAAGAGGAAACTACAAGTGAGAATGATAATAAACAGGAAAATTGACAGGCCCAAACACCGCCCTGTGCCATGGCACTGGTCACACTACCCTAGTTACGGCCCTGGCTGAACAGTGCATTCCAGCTCTCTGATGCCCTCTCTGGTTAGGTATGGGGTGTGTCCTGATGCTGTCAAGTCTTTTGACCAATCATAATACTTTTTTTTTTTTTTTTAATTCTCCCTGTGCTTCCTACTTAATCATCTTCATAGTGAGTCTGTTCTTTCTCTAACCCATATATATTCAGAAAAAAATGGTTATTGCAGACATTTACACCTACACATATTCCAGTGCTTTAACAGAAACTTCTAGCTTCGCCCTATTATCAAATCTCATCTTCAGCTTGTTCAGTAAATCTATGGACCCATTCAGTTTGTATATCATGGGTTTCAAACACCATTCACAAGTACTGGGGAATTTTGGTAAGTGGAATCCTAACATTACCTTTGTGACATTTGAAGGAAAAAGGTATAAATATGTCATATGCAGCTAGGTGCGTCAGCTCGATTGGATGCATGAACATACCAGTTTGTACATGTCACATATTGCTACTTAATTGTCAATTTCTAGTATATTAACCAGAGCCTGGAGAGTCTGCACCATGTAATTCTGCTCTTCTGTATACCAACAGTGGCTGTGTTGTATTTTTACTTCTACAAAAGGACCGCTCTAAATCTGGGAGATCCCTGCTACTACCGAGACTCTCTATGGCTACGCAATGAGTTTGCACGAGTACGAGGTTGACCTTTTAGGACACCTAGAAAAGAAACGTCTCTTAATACCACACACCATGGCTAAGACTCTAGGCACAGGTATTTAATTCTGCACCGTTATGGAGGAGACGTTACTTCTCTGTGGACGAAAGTGTCTCCTGAAGTCCTCAGCGAACGCAACAAACATTCCTGTTGTTGAACTGTTACATGAACTTGGTCAAGTCAGCAATTTTTCCTGAAGATTTTGCCTTAAAACCTCTCACGTTCCAAAGAACAGACCTCTAATTATTCAAAAATTCCAGTATTTTAAAAAAATATATATATATATATATATATATATATATATATTTGTAGATAATATTTTTAAAACTTTTAAATGGTAATTTAAATAACTGAAAATGTGCATTTGTCAATATTTGAATGTTTTGTGTGGTTTTTATTTTGTTTTTAGCATTTTACATTTGTAATTATTGCAGTTACATAGAATGTAGCTTTATTTGTTTTTGTTTATATAAAAAAAAAATGATAAAATAAAAATTTATTTACTAAATTAGAGAAATATGTGGTGTCAGTATTTTTTAATTTTAATAAGAACAGATTTTTTCTGTACAAACAAATGCCCACATGCAAATAATAAAATGTATCATCGTGTCTATTTTTCTTTTAATGTGTGCATTCAGCCCAGCACTGGGTGGGATAAAGGTATATGGAAGTTAGAAATCGGTCTCTGAATTCTCTCAGCCAGATATGATGAGGTACTCACTCACATTTTCTCCCTGAACTTAGAGCCTGATTCAGACCCGGACGCTAAGCTGTGCTCTCAGGCAGCCAAAAGGGGCCGGGTATGCAAATGCCGCGATCACACTGTCTGGTGTAAGGACGCCCTCTATGCCTTAGAGAGCGATGGTAGAGCGAACGTATGCTAGTATAAAGACGCCCACTTTTCTTAACACATGGCATCTCCAGGAAGTGTGTGATTAATCGCTGACATCGAGAGCCATCGGAGCTGCACGCAGCGCTTGAGGTAGACCCTACCCCACCGCAAGCACCGCGATCACTGCAGTCTAAAATATAACCAGGTGACATGTACATTGATGCTTCTTTGCTAATTATGCACACCCATAAAACGCAGTTTTGATGCGCCTGCGTTCGCAGCACCAATCCCTCCTTCACAAGCACCTTCCCCTGTTACCATCCACAAACGGCGCAATCTGTCATTCAAAATAGCGTCTAGTCTGTGTACTACGAGCGCACGATTCCCAGGCGCAGTGACTGGTTTGCGCATGCGTACTTTGAGGCATGTGCAAATGTGCGATACGCCCATAGCGTGCATACGCAGCATAACGGACGGGTCTGAATCGGGCCCTTAATTTTAGGGGTGAAGAAACTCTTTAAGCCCCTTTGTAGAGATACATCTTGTTACTGTCCTCATAATTGCCAGTTTTTAATTGGGAGAATAAGATTGTATTCCTATTGTTTGACCAAACAATTGCTAAACATGGGCTATGTCTGAATTATACCGGCTTGCAGAAGAGAAATACTTCTGTAACGTGGGACATTAAACCGTTTTTCCTTACTTTTTAAGGCAACACTGATCTAATCAGCCTAGTAAAACAAAACAAGTGACATATAACATAAGAAAGTCAGCTATAAGCTTGGAGGATAAGCTGAGTAATCATCAGGGCACGAGTCCTGACATATACCTAAACCACCCTGAGTCGTCATATACCCTTGTCTGGTTGCTCACCTCGAAGACTGTGTGGACAGTTTGGTTACATGTGTCCAGCCAGCTCCCATAAGACACATCGTGGTCATACTACGACTGCAGATGTGGTCATGGTCCCACTGAATAATACCAATGATTTTTATAGATGTCTATAAGATGTTGATTGGGCTCGGTAGTCTTTTGAGGAACTTATACCCCTTTTCCACCTAAATTCCGGGTCTGACCCGGAGTTGGAACAAAGTTCCTATCCGGATCAGACCCGGAATTTTGCCGGTGCCGACTCGGGATATTCCCGAGTCAGCGCCGCTCACACCGCAGTCGGGTCTGCATAGACCCGGCTTTTGCGGAGTGAAAGTGGTCGCTTGGAGATGACGTCATCTCCAAGCGCCACTGAAGCCGGACCAATCGGCCGGCTAGCAGCGCACTCCAGGTCATCGTGACCCGGAGTGCGCTGTTATCACAGCAGGGTTTCACGGGCTACGCCCGTGTTAAACCCTGCTAGTTACCTGGGTTGGATTGCTGGGTCACTCGACCCGGCGATCCAACTCTCTCCCCTTTTACACCAGGGAGCTGTCCGGGTTAACCCTTCAAAAACCCGGGTTTTAGCTCCGGTGTAAAAGGGGTATAAGTCTTCATTCTAGCACCCTGCACCTGTCAGAACCCGTGCAGTTCCTCTTTCCTGCCTGGAGTGTCGCTCTCTGCTCTGGTGCTTCTAGCACACTCAGCTGATGCAGCAAACTGCTGAGATACAGCAGTTTGTTTGCTAGAAGCACTAGAGCAGTGGTCTCCAACCTGTAGTTCCTATTGGTAGCTTGCAGTCTTAATTTTGGTAGCTCGTCTAGCTGCAGCACTGCTGTGTCAGGAGCCCACGCTGTGGGTGGAGCCACGGGGAAGCGGGTCAAGTGATTGCCATAGCCGCTACGATCACCTGACGTGCTTCTCTGTGGTTCCACCCACTGCGTCTACGCCACCGTGGAGTGGCACAATACGTGACAAACACCTCCAGTGACTCATGCCCAGCTCTCCCGCAAAATCACACAGCAGCCCTGCCTGTATCTTTTGCTCCTCTACTGCACTTACCTCCTTGGAGACGGTAATTAACAGTGAAATGTGCCTGTTCTTAAACTTTATTTACAAATTGCAACAATATCACTGTATTAATTAAATGCATTGTTGTTTTCTATGAAATTTCCATTAAATGACCTTCAATTGTTCGGTTATTAGCCAGATTTTTTTTTTCTATAATTTTAGTAGCTCTTCAGGAGGTATAATTTGTCTCGAGTAGCTCACACCCCAATTAAGGTTGGCGACCACTGCACTAGAGCAGAGAGCGACACCCCAGGCAGAAAAGAGGAACTGCACAGGTTGTAACAGGTGCAGGATGCTAGAATGAACGTTAGGAGCTGTACACCTTGCATTGCGTTTCACTTCCAATTATTTCTTATATGGTCTAATTCTTCTCCGAGCCTTATGCACTTTGACGCCATTAGTCCAAAACATAATTTAAGTGAATAAACTTGTAAACACACTTTATGGCAAATAGTTTTTTTGCTCTGTGTCAGTCACAAGTGGTAATGCTTTCTGAAGTGTAATAGGGTTTTATGGAAACATTTATTTAAGTACATAGTACACTATGATGCAGCAAAGCTTTGGGACTCATTACACTTTATGCTCTGTGAAAGCAATAACAAAATACAAGGTATTATCTACATGTTCTCAATTTTCCACCTTTGTGGGGTAGATTCAATTAGCGGTTTCTATCTCACGCGGTGTGCAACTGCGCATATTTGTGGTGGTTATGGCAGGAAAACCTTGATTATTTTCTGCTAGCACTTCTATGGGATACATGTACAACAAGCAGAGTTTTCTACCCCACGTAGTATTAGCTAATTGCATCTGCCCCTAGTGTAAGGGCGCTTAGCTTGCTGACACAGTATAGGTGGGTGATGTGATAATACAATAACAAAATGCAGGCTCTACCAACACCTACATATTGACATCTGTTTATATTTGTTACCAAATAGAGACCTCTAAACCCCTCACTGTCTCATGGCAACCTATGGGGCATATTCAATTGGGTGCGAGATTTTTGCGAGGAGAAATCCTCGCGCCCAATTTTGGATTATGTGCTCCCGATACCCACAGTATCCATGTTAAAAAAAAAGTCGCGGGGTTTTCAGCGCTGCGTAAAACTAAATTATACTTACCTGTCCGGTGGCCTCCCCTCCATATTCCTGGGGAGGAGCTGCAGGGAGGCACAAGGGCTGATGGGGGATGAAGTTCTCCCAGCGACCATTACGGGGGGCGGGGGAGGGACGACGACACTCACTCATAAACACACACACACTGACATACTCACCGCTGCTGCAGGAGACCGGGTCCTGACACTGGACGCAGAAGACAGCACTGACTAAGCTAATTGGAAACTTCCAATTGCTTAATTAGTCATTAGGATGGGAGCTACCGGGGTCCCAGAACACTTCCCGACTTTTTTTCCTAAAATTGTGGCTTTTAGGAAAAATTGGCTATGCTCTGGAGGTGCGCAAAAAAACCCTAAAATTAGGAAAAAACGCACACCTAATTGAATAGCAAAAATCCTGCACCTGAAGGAAAAACCTCACAGGTGCGAGATGTTTGCTATTCTCAGCCACAATTAAATATGCCCCTATGTGTGTCAGTCAGACGGTTTGGCAGGGAGGAGTGTGTGTTTGTTACCATTCGAGCACTTGTACAACTTTTGTTTTTGTTAAGGTTTTCAATTTGCCAAACAGAATTTTTTTTTTGGCTACATGAAAATAACTCACCCTGCTTCCCACCCCATTCTAAGTTCTCTATATAGTATTTTAAGTTAGGTGATTAAAAGTGCTTCTTTCTGTACCAAGCCAATGATTCTGCACCTTTATACGTCTGCCTGTGGCTTTGTGCGTGTCTCTATGGTACCAGAAATTTCTTATAATTTGTACCACGTTTATAATTTAGGGTGGGTACATACTAGACGACCGGAAACTTGGCCGATGGTCGGGGCGATTACCCTTTGCCCCAGATCATGCAAGATTGCTGGTACACACTAGGAAGATTTAAAGACCACGGAACGATCACTCATTCCGTCCTGCATTAAACTACCCGGCCCGCATGTGATATCGTGATTGGCTGTGCAGCATGGCTGATCACCAGGGGCCAGAGAGGGGGGGAGCGGGTACAAATTACCCGGACCCGGGCTTGCTGGAGGGGCCCGGGTATGGTACCGCTCCCCCCCGTCTTTCATCACAGCAGCCCAGCACACGCTGCTGTGTGCTGGGCTGCACTGGGAGACTGCTCGCGGCTGCTATGAAGTAGCCACAGCAGTCTCCTATGCCTGTGGCCTGGGGGAAGCGATCAAGCTGATCGCGCGCCCCCCCAAGCCAGCGCACAGCGCCGCTTTGTGGCCCTGCAAAACGTGGTTTGGTTTTTTTTCCTCGAAGGGGGTGTGGCCATGCCCCCTTGATTAGGCCACGCCCCACACAGCAACCCATGGGAGGGCGCAGTCGGGAATACACACTGCACCATATGCCTGATTTTCCCAATTCGGGCAAATAGCAGGCAAGTGTGTATCAGCCTCCTCATTCCTTATCTGCTGCCCCACTCTGTCAATCCATTCATTGGTTTCCTATAAACTTCAGAATCAAGTTGTTGATCCTCCTAATGTCTTAAGACAGACATCCCCTAGACGACAGGCAAAAGACTGCACGATTACGACATTGTAATTGTGCAGTCGTTTGTCTGTCTGTGATGTGCCTGCACTGTACGAGCAGTCATTCAGTGAAGACACATTAATCATCTGCAAACATGCTGAACCTGACAATATCGTCAGGTTGTACAGCATGTTTGCACGATGATAGATGTCTAAATGACCAGCGGGAGCGTGCATCGCTGGTCGTTTAAGACATTTTTGCAAACGATTTATGAACGATAACGTTATCATTCAATCGCTAAAATAAATCGTCTAGCGGATGTGCGCCTTTACCATTGTTAGGGAACTCTTATCTCTGCCTCTCATACTCCTCACCCTTCAAAATCTTTAAAAACTCCATGAATACTCACTGATCAATTTTACAAATCGAGCAAAGATAGAGGCTCTCTTTAATGAAAGAAACATATTCATCTTCCTATTCTCATCATTGTTCTCACTGTACACCAACTCTGCCTTCCAGATGCCACTCGCACTTTCCCCACCACCAGTTACAAATGTAATAACTTTACCTACCAACATTTAGACGTGCTATCAGGACTGTCCCTGATCTACCCAGATGCCATAAATGCCTACTTTTGGGGTAAGTCTCTTCCCTATTTGAAAGCTTTGAATCAGAACTGGCCTACAACAATTGGAACAGATGTGAGCAGAGTTGGCAAGACATTAGGCGGGCCCTGGTACTAGCGGGCATGCCCACATGTAAGGGGGTTATTTGTGCCATTTTGGCAGCGTGGGTACACCTCCTGGGCTTCCATAGGACAAGCCTAGGTACTTTTTAAATGACCCCCTGGTTGGGAGGTATGAGTATGGGTTCCCCATGTCCCTGGTTGAAGAATTGTAACAATCTGTGAAAACTCAGGGCCTGATTCAGAGCCGGACGCTCTGACCAGAGCGCTCGCTCTGAATCAGGGCCCTCCTCCATTAAAATGGAGCGTCGTCCTGGACGCTCGTATAGCTGTGGGTCACCACCCACAGCATATACGAGCGTCCAAAAAGATGGTCGCGATGGTCTTTCCCAGCCACAAGCCCTGGAGTGATTTTGGCTCTATCAGAGCCAAAATCACTCCCACTGACATCACTAGTGCCTCAGTCTCTTCTCTAGAGCCTTCCCTGCTCTCACCTATGCTACACCATTGCTGCTGCCGAATCTCTGTTCAGAGCCACACTCACTCTGCTATTTTGATACTGGATTATGCATCTCATAAGCAGGGCCCGTCTCAGCCTTTGTCTTCATGTCTGCAGTTATTTTATCTACATAGTATGTCCGTGTTTTATGTACGCATTGTTACTACTGTCCGGTGCTGTGCTGCCTCACAAATAAACCCCGATAACAACAGGCTCATTGGGCAGCGCTGTTTTCACCTGTTTCATGTCAGTATAGAAAACATACATATTTTATACATCTATAACGTACCTGCAAACCTGACTCCCTTTCCCAGTGATGTCATATACTATTCTGCTTTTCATACCAAAGTTGCAGTGTGGTTAACATGAAAACCAAGTGAGGTCATTGTGACTTTCTTCAGACTGGGGTTGTCCGTGTCTGAGCAGCTCTCCCTGTACATTAATATACCACTAATAATAGGGCTCAAATGCTGACTGATATATTAGCTATTAGAAGTGACATACAGCTGCACAGATACAGGCATAGGGAGGAATGGGTCGGCCCCCCTTGTTCTGACATGTAAAGAAACTGAAATTGATTAACTTTCTCTTCCCAGTCTCCACAACATTATGTCTCCTGCTCCCTGTGGCCTTGATGCAGCTTCCATGATTGCCACTCATACACAAATTAATGAATGTCTCCCAACATACATATCCTCTAAAACCTACAAAAAAGAAAACTTCCTCACCACCACTAAATCTCTCTCTCTCTATATATATATAACTTTGTCTCTGGGCCCTATGACCTTGTATACATATAAAGCGTATCCCTATACTTATGGTAAATTGCTGGTAAAATTGTGAGTTGCATTAGTTATCTTTTGTATTATTTTTTTTTTTTTGCTGTTTTTCCTCCAATGAGAAGCTACAATAACAGCCCCATACAGGGTGTACATCCCCCCCATACACACCTAAACCCTGGCAGTCTACTATTGTTCTGAATAGCTGAGGGGCGGGGCTACTGACTGTATCCAGGAAGTGACGTCACACGCGTCCTTAGAGCACCAAGATGGCGTCCAGAGGTGAGTAGCGGCGGAATAGCCGATGCATAACGTTATACCGTGATCGGAAAGCGACAGCATAGTAATAACGATCCGGTAACCGCTATCAGCCTCATACAGCACCCTGACACCTTATTATCCGTGTACTCCTCCCTGTAACCTCACCGTCTCACTGTGCTTTGTTTATCAGGGAGAAGACGCGGAGTTGTATCCTTCTCCATGACCTGCAGGGACGCGGAATATAGGCAGCCCGCACAGCATCACTGATCTGCAGCAGGCCGTACTGACAGGGCAAGCTGGGACTTGTGGTTACGCAGCAGAGGATGGGAAATGTATCAACCTTCTAAAGCGGACAAGTGGAGGTGTTGCCCATAGCAACCAATCAGAGTGTAGCTATCATTTGTCTAGCGCATGCTATAGAGTAGTAGTTAGGAGCTGATTAGTTGCTATGGGCAGCTCATCTTCTTATCCCCTTTTTTGATACACCTCCCCCATATGAGCCCGTTCATTATCGATCATGCATAATTAATGAGTGATTTTCTTTCATGGGATTACTGCTTTACCATGTACTAGGCGGTGTTGTTGACAGCTCTTAGCTATCTGTTTCAGTCTGCGATCCAGTACTGGTTTGTGTCCCACTAAACGGGTGCATGAATATGGGGGTTCATAAGGACAGTGAAGGTCTGTAGGTACCCCCCCCCTTTTAAAGATGTCAAGAACATGAATTTGAAATTATATGTGAACGTGAATGTATATATCTGAGACATATGATTTGTTTGGTTTTAGATATTATCGTGGTATGCGCAGTTTCAGTTACATTTCTTTTAATCTGTGTGTCTTAAAAAGGATTCGGGACAGTATACGTTTATGATGCCAGCGGTCACAATGCCGACCGCCAGCATCTAGACTACATAATCCCGGCGAGGGTTAACCAACCTACGCCGGGAGACCGGCGTCCGGCATCCCGATCGAAGGGATGCTGGGCAGATTAGCTGCCTTTTTTTAGATTAAAGCGAATTCTGATTACTCCTGTGAACATTGGTTACTCATGTTTATCTGCTATATATGTGGGAAATGCTAACTACAATTTAAAGGGATTTCCTTGACAAGATTAGCTCTCCTCTACCCCACTGGAAGTGCTCCTCTTCCTCAATGGCTGGTACTGCGCTTCCTACTTCCTCATCGAAACTCTCATATTTATATATAAAGGTGAGCAACAGTTATAGCTTCTTTATTGGTGTTGGGTATATTCGCATGTTAGATTTTAAGGTCATGTAATTGTGCAGCACAATTCTGAGTTATTTGCATGAGTGACTGCACTTTCCAATATCTGAATCAAGTTTTCACAGAAATTGGACAAAAGACATGACCTTACCTGATGTATAAAATCAGTGTTGCCCTGGACACTACTATTATAATAATAGTAAATACTGTATATATGCTATTCAAGGGACCTGGTCAAACCCGTTCCTGCTTAGGCCCGTCCCCATACTTACCCCATTCCTGGCTAGCAGTAGGAGCCATTGGATGGGTGGCGTGCCCCACAGCTCCCACTGTGCATGCATGTTGGAAATGGGACAGACCATAGCAAATTATTATATAGATCAATATGAGATCCTGTCCATGTAAAAAAAATCAATCCATTCACATTTCAACCATTTTAAACAATGAGCCATAATCTTACTTGGCAGAAACTCCATGGGCTGTATTTACAAAGCTGCCACGTCTCGGCGGGTTGGAGCTGAAAATTTAAAGCGGCAATAACTAGTGATCTGTAGAATTCCCTGGATGGCCCAATAAGGGTGTAGTAGTGTTTTAATTTTAAGGTGGTGCAAAATTATATATGTCAATGCTTAACTACAAAAGGAGTCTCCTAAACTGAAACATTTATACAATGTTTATTATATTGTTCTTATTTTGATGTTTTTCTATTGTTGCATTATATGTTCCATTTTGGGCTGTACAGCTGAATTGATCACCATCTGGTGTGATGGCTAATGCAGTACTATTTAGTAGAATCTTTCCTGCTTCACAATTGATTCTGTTTGCACTAGCGACAGACCATTAGATGTATATGACAATATGATAGCCATACATCACGGTGCAATTACTGGCACAGTATTACTGATTAACTTGCTTTTCCTCTGATGCTGTACATTTGTAAAGCAGAACAGGCACAATAATTGGATACATGTAAATGCAACAACCACACTAAAGGTACCCACACACACAGCGATATTTTACACGATTTGGCCGATTTCGACGAATCGTGACGACGAATCGGGTAAAAAAAGTACAAATCGTGAGTTTATACTCACGAGCACAATGCCGATGCGCGTCCCCGCGCGTCGTACATCGCATCTTCTGATCTGCCATGCTGTAGGGCAGATTAGCCAATCTGTGATACAATGCATTGGCTGCAAGATGGATCTTTAGTCAGATTGGACATTTTTAACTCCAAATCGTGATCACGACGGCAAGGGAGCTCCCGTGAAAGTTCATGAGGAAATTGGCCATAAAATCGTATCATGAGGACATCGTTATGTGTGGGCACCATAGAATATAAGTGAGACGTGTTGAGTTGATAAATCATCTTTTTTTGTTTCATGGTCATAGGTCTAATCTTACCTTACCCTACATCTAACATCATATTGGAAGCGGTGATGCTTTTCTTGTACCTTGGCATTGAAGTCACACGATTGTTTCTCGGTGAGTAGTTTGTGTAAATAGAGGGTTTCACCTTATTATATCTACATTGAGCAGTGCCAGAAAGTCCACAATGCTTTGAGTTTGCGTTGGGTCTTCAGAGCAGATTAGTTTATACACATTTTATACAATCATTGTCTTTTAATCGTACTTTATCAATAGAGTGTTATACAGTCTAAGATCACAGTTGCTGAACACTGACCGATGGAACTTTTTAAATACATTAGGTCATATATGAGGTTAATACTTGATGAGGCAGGGAAAGGTTACTATGCACTTGGCCGGGGCATTAACGAAGTGTGAACTGAACAACTTTCTGATGTGGACATTAAAAATGAATGTGTACTTATGTGACCTGATTCCACGATCAGTCCTACTAGATCTCTTCGTGAAAGTCTTAGCTCATCTCTAGTTAGGACACTGAAAGCCATTAATAATTTATTACACTTTCCACAGTGTCAGAAATACTATATTATGGCTTTGTTTGAGGATTCTTACTATGCTTATTTTCTACAACTCCTCATTACTAGTAAATGGATTAGATCCTCTTGGTGATGATAACCAGTTTATTTTTCTAAATGGAAAACTCCTAATATGTATGAACAATACCAATATAATGTTCATTACAGATAAATATACTAGTGCAGGCCTAGACAACTTGTGGCTCTCCAGCTGATTTTTTTTTAAACTACATTTCCCAGCATGCCCTGCCACAGTTTTAGCATTCCTTAATAGTACAACTGTGGCAGGGCATGCTGGAAGCTGTAGTTTCACACAGCTGGAGAGCCACAGGTTGGCCAGGCCTGTACTAGTGCATATGTTGGACTTCTCGCATGGAAATTTTAACAGTGTTTTACTGGCTGATTAGAGTAATTAAAGCACACAGACCGGGATGGGGCTAATGGTAGGAGGTTTGCAATAAACCCCTTATGAGGTGCTAATTACTTTGATGTTATTTCCTGTGCCCGATCAGCCAGTGCAATATTCTCTGGGAGTGCAATTCCCACGTAGGAGAACCTGCACAGTGTAGGCAGGCATTTTATGGCCTGAATCGACAATTATGAGAATACAGTCTATCCGTTCCCTAGGCAACAGTGACATCACACAGAAACTTTAATATGTAAGTCATGACTAGTCAGGCGATTTAAGAGCTGGGAGGCTCATGTGCAACCCCCCCCCCCCCCCAACACCATTACCACCATTCAGCGAGCCCCTTCCATACATGTTGCTGGTGCCGCCATCTTTCTGAGAATGTATTTAGAAGAGTGCCCAACGCGCAGAAGAGAGCAAAGACTGCACAGTGCCAGAGTCATTGCTAGCTCCTGTGCGTACCCATATTTCCAATCATGTCTCTAGAACACAGGTTCTCTAACTCGGTCCTCAGGACCCCACACAGGTCACGTTTTCCAGGTCACCCAGCAGGAGCACAGGTGTAATTATTTCTCACCGACACATTTTAAAAGATCCACAGGTGGAGCTAATTATTTCGCTTGTGATTCTGTGAGGAGACCTGAAAAACATGCACTGTTTGGGGTCCTGAGGACCGAGCTTGAGAACCCGTGCTCTAGAAAGATGGTGCAGCTGGGTGAGCAAAGAGGGGGGTGTGGGGGTGCTGCGCAGGAAGTGACAGTCTTCTGTCCTGGGTTGAGAGTGTGCAGCACGGTTCCCCACTGTACCCATTGGCCTGTGTGCAGCGCACACTCTGCTCTTATGATAAATATGCCCCTGTGACTAGTATTCATAAATACTGCCACTTGGAGAACGGATAAACTGCATTTTGATGAATATTAAATATAGTATACATTGGTTTAGTCAGCAACATTGCTGTTGCCCATTGTGTTGTTCAAACATATCTGCAGTGGTCAAGTTTATTTTTTTATCTCTGTTTGCTAGGATGCCGTGGTAACCAATGTGAGCGTAAGCTCCCTCTGGTGGTCAGTGTTGGTCTAACCATTCCATCTGCATTGCTTGCGCTTTACTTCCTGTTTCTTCAAACGTATGCATTACGGCTTGAGACCGTGTTGAGCTGCATCCTCCTTCTGTTCTACGGTTTGGAGACAATTCTGAGTTGTGCTGCTCTCATCACATTTTGCAGGTAATGCCTAATGCCATCTATTGAGTTTTTCTAGATGGGGTTTCTACGCCGTACCACCAGAAAGGACAGGATCCGCATGCATGGGACATAAATATAAGTTTAGCCATTGTTAGGTTGCTCTATGACCCATTCACATCCACTTCATAGAGACGGACAATTCCGCGTGCACCTCAGTTAGGTAAAGCAGCTCTCCCTTTATGAGCAGTATGTAGTGGGACATACACCTCAACTCTCTCAAAGTCCTGACAGTCGCCCAGAATCAGAACAGCTGGGAGACTATTGTGCTCTCTCCTCGCTCGCTTCTTGCAGCTTTCACTACCTGCTGCTGCTCCTGTTTTATGGATCCTGGGATGTTTCCTATTTGGAAAAAGAATAGGCACATGAAATATGGAAAGAATGGAAATTAATAAACCCTCTAGGCACCTCAAGACTCACCAACCAGCTCCGCTGTTAAAGCAATAGCACCCACATTTAATTATTATGCATTCCCCCTGCAGTCAGCCCTGTCACAAAAGAAATAGTAATCACATTTATTAAATAGACCTAGTTCTCCTCAAACAGGCCCATATTAAATAATTAGTATTTAAACTTAAGACCCCACTATTAATTTAATAGCCCCACAAATACATTATTACATCCCACTCACCATTAAATGATTAACCTCAGTCCATGCCCCAGTGGAGCTTACAATCTATATGCCCTACCACATGTACATACACACATCAGTCACTTCCCCAGTGGAGCTTACAATCTATATGCCCTACCACATGTACACACACACACATATCAGTCACTGCCCCAGTGGAGCTTACAATCTATATTAGATACCACATGTACATAAACACATCAGTCACTGCCCCAGTGGAGCTTACAATCTATATTAGATATCACATGTACACACACACACACATCAGTCACTGCCCCAGTGGAGCTTACAATCTATATTAGATATCACATGTACACACACACACACATCAGTCACTGCCCCAGTGGAGCTTACAATCTATATTAGATATCACATGTACACACACACACACACCAGTCACTGCCCCAGTGGAGCTTACAATCTATATTAGATATCACATGTACACACACACACCAGTCACTGCCCCAGTGGAGCTTACAATCTATATTAGATATCACATGTACACACACACACCAGTCACTGCCCCAGTGGAGCTTACAATCTATATTAGATATCACATGTACACACACACACACCAGTCACTGCCCCAGTGGAGCTTACAATCTATATTAGATACCACATGTACACACACACACACCAGTCACTGCCCCAGTGGAGCTTACAATCTATATTAGATATCACATGTACACACACACACACACATCAGTCACTGCCCCAGTGGAGCTTACAATCTATATTAGATATCACATGTACACACACACATCAGTCACTGCCCCAGTGGAGCTTACAATCTATATTAGATATCACATGTACACACACACACACACACACACAACAATCTATATGCCCTACCACATGTACACACACACAAACCAGTCACTGCCCCAGTGGAGCTTACAATCTATATTAGATATCACATGTACACACACACACATCAGTCACTGCCCCAGTGGAGCTTACAATCTATATGCCCTACCACATGTACACACACACACACACATCAGTCACTGCCCCAGTGGAGCTTACAATCTATATGCCCTACCACATGTACACACACACACATCAGTCACTGCCCCAGTGGAGCTTACAATCTATATGCCCTACCACGTGTATACACACGCACACACCAGTCACTGCCCCAGTGGAGCTTACAATCTATATTAGATATCACATGTCCACACACACACACACACACCAGTCACGCATGATTCCTTGCCCCAGTGGAGCTTACAATCGATATTCCCTACCACATGCTAACACACATACACACTAGGGTTCATTTTTTTTCTTGTTGGGAGCCAATTAACCTACCAGTATATATTTGGAGTGTGGTAGGAGGAGGAAACCCACGCAAACACAGGGAGAATATACAAACTCCACACAGTTAGGGCCTTAGTGGGAATCAAACCCACAACCTCAGTGCTGTTAGGTAGTAATGCTAACCATTACACCGTCTGTGCTGCCTTGCGAATATCTCTGCTAATTGAATACCCTCCATAGTGTTACCAGTCTCTAGTGTACAAGTCACCTGGATCTGATTGGCTGTAACACAGTGAGACTAAAGTTAAGTATATTATAATTATTCTTTAGTTGTGAATTTTCACCAATCAGCTGATATATTAGAAATAATGTTCTTCTATTTATTCCATGTATGCTGAAAATGTGGCCTCATGTAGGGTTGTGCAGATGGAGGCAGACATCAGCCCTAAGTGTATAACATTAACAACTGTACTTTCTTGTCCCTTTTTGTAGAGACCCAAGTTACTGAGTACTGCCAGACCCACACCAGGATGACTCCTACTTCCTGAATGTCCCATCTCTGTTTGCTGTGCAAATCGCAGGAGCGCTGGGCCTCTATCCAGGCTCTTATTCAGTGCTGTAAAGTGACTCCTCACTGCTGGAAAAAAACTTGATGCAATCACTGAATAGCAGCCTCTGTTCATGTGTGTTTGGGTGAGGTTGCGTGTGCGAGTGCGTGTGAATATTCTTTTGTGACTTAACAGGAATAAAAATTGATTTTTTTTAATTTTGTGAGCGTGATTGTTTAATCATATTAGACATATTTGTCACAGGTGTGGTATAAGAGATCAACAGGTATTAGGCAGACAACATATAGGGTGACACCAGCTGGTCAACAGGCAATACATCTACGGGGTCAAAAGGTTGATGATGACAAATGGTCAACACGCATACGGTCAACAAGAATGGTTGACACATTTTTATTTGTATTTCAAGCCTAATCCTAACCCCCCCCCCCCCCTTCCTTTTCACAGTGCCTAGTCCTAAACCCCCCCCTGGTGCCTAAACCTAACTGTAGGCTAAACCTATCCCTCACCCTAGTGCATAACCCTAACCGTCCCCTCCGGCAGCCTAACCCTAACCCTCCCCCAAGTGCCCAATCCTAAACTTAAAATGTTGAAAAAACAAAAAAGATCACATGTCGAGCATTTTTGTGTTGACCATTCATGTGTCCTCAATTTGTCCCTGTCGACATTTTGGCGTCGACCAATTCATCGTTGACCTGTTATCTAGATACCATTTGTGTACATGTACACAGTCAATAACAAAATTAATCTTTGTCAAGGATTTGTTTAACAGTTTAATTTCCAGCTACATGCATCATTGCAAAGGCCGAGTTCCTTTAAGTTGTCTTAATGTTTTCAGGTGAACTGAGAGTTCCTTAGTTGTTCTGGAGTTTATCACTTTTAGTGGCTCATTCCATATTTAGCCACTTAGCATTTTGTGTGTCTGCAGTAATGAGTTATCTAGGGGGGAAAAAAGGACATACATTTGGGTCATCAGCATAATTACCTGCAAGTACTTATCACAGGGTGTTTCAGGGGCTAAAGCATGTCCTAGAACAAAACAAACCCCAAAAACTAAACAGAACCCTTATAAATGAAAGACACTTTTCTAATTCTCCTGAAACGCCATACTTTTTATATAACATGTATGATACTGTACAAAATGAATACTACTTAAAGTGCAGGTACAGACCTCTGTAAATGGGCACACAGTGGCTAGGTGTATGGAGGCTTAGAGATAGCAACTTGTGCCTCTCCAGTTGTTGTGGAACTACAATTACCAGCAGGGAATGTTATAGGTTGCCTCTCCAGTTGTTGTGGAACTACAATTACCAGCAGGGAATGTTATAGGTTGCCTAAGTCTGACTTACAGTACAAAAAAATAAGAGCACTAAATACTTTTCAGGGCTAATGTGGACAGGATGCACTGATACTGGTTCCAGAGCTGCAGAGATTTACTAACTCTTCTCTATATTATTAGTATTATCTGGGCAGGGATTGAGTTGTTTACCCTGTATTGTCTCAGTCTTGTTGAGTTTCATGAGATGGTTCTAATGGTTTTATCCGCTGTGTAAAAAAATAACAAAGTGTAAGTAAAACAATCTGTCAGAATATACAACTAGTATGCATGAAATATACCTAATTGTAAGTGCTGGTGGTATTATAAAGTGTGTGTGTGTGTGTGTGTGTATATATATATATATATATATATATATATATATATTAGTATAGATATACACACACTATATATGAAAGCACATGAATTCCTAGGCGAATTACTAAATACCTGTTAAGGTGCGTACACACTAGACAATTAAAATGAGCGATTGAACAATTACAACATCGTTATCGTATCGTTCAATAATCGTGCATTATAATGTCAAAAACGACCAGCGATGCGCGCTCCTGCTGGTCGTTTTCATCAACAATAATCGTCTGAACATGCCGGTCAATCTGCCGATAACGACAGGTTGGGCATGTTCAGGGATGAGGGAGGTGCCTGCACTAAAGGACATATGGGAGTATGCGTTTATGATGCCGGCGGTCGCTATGCCGACCACCGGCATCTCCACTACAGAATCCCGGCGAGGGTTAATTAACCTACGCCGGGAGACCGGGGCCCGGCATCCCGATCGAAGGGACGCCGAGCGCGGACAGCCGCAGGGGGGAAGGTTAGGTTTTGGGTTCACGGGGGGGACTTAGTATTAGGCACCCCCCCCCACGGAGGTTAGGTTTAGGCTAGGGGGAGGGAGGGAGGGTTAGGGTTAGGCACCCCCCCGGGGGACTTAGGTTTAGGCGGCGGGGAAGGGTGGATTAGGTTTAGGCACTTAGAGGGGGGATTAGGGTTAGGCATGGGGGGAGGGGGGGTAGGGTTAGGCACCCCCCCAGGGGACTTAGGTTTAGGCGGCGGGGAAGGGTGGGTTAGGTTTAGGCACTTAGAGGGGGGATTAGGGTTAGGCACAGGGGGGGGGGGGGAGGTTAGGGTTAGGCACCCTAAAGGAGGGTTAGGGGGTAGATTAGGTTAGATAATACTTACCTTAAGCATGATCGGGATTTCCTTCCACGTCGGACTGGCGCTGCCGGCGGTGTAACATGTATTCCACATATCGTTCAGTATAGGCACATTATCCCACTGCACAGGAAGATGTACGATTACAATGTCGTAATCATACAGTCGTTCCTCTATCGTCTAGTGTGTACGCACCCTTAGATATAATAAGGACCAAGAGGTAGATTTACTAAGAAGCTGGATGTTAGATCATCACACAGCTTTGACTGATGGTTTTAAAACAGCAATAGAAAAAAAATGGTAAGCAGGCCTGATTCTGCATTTATTTCTATTGACGCTTTAAAACGATCGGTGGCTTTGACCTCCCGCCTCCTAGTACACTCACCCCCAAGAGCTTTTATACTGGTCATTTTTTATCCTTTCTACATTACAGTACATCATTCCATATAATACATAAACAGCATATAAAGTAAACCAAACCGCATATAAATGCATCTTCATGTGGCTGCCTTCACTGTTACCTAATGCTGTACTATACTTTAATGCTGCATGTTTAGTTGGCCAATAAAGTGAATCAGTCGTAAATACATAGCACCATATTGTCTTTAAAATATCGATTAGACCAGTTTATTGTATGGTAAATGCCCTCTCGGATACTAGAGTGCAGGCACAGTCTGGCTCCTCCCTCTCATTTACATAAAACACCACAGGCTTTATGGAGGGACTGCCTGCAAAGAGGATTAAGGCAGCAGATAAAATAGTAAATGATAAAGCACTTATATAGCAAAAATGACTTTATAGCTTTTGATATATTATTTATTACTGAAAACAAAATGGTGGCAGGTCCTTTTTTTTTTTTTTTTATTATAGCTAGGGGCTAAAAAAATCTGCTCACCATTAGCCTAACAAAGAGCTTCTCCCAGTTCCTGTAGTGTTGGGACTGAGCATCCCTTCTTACCTGAGGAGAGAAAAACAAGGTGATGTATCTGGAACATTGAATCTAAATTCTGCCTCTCAGGTCACTGCCCCCCTGTCTGATCATTACAGAGAAGCCCTGAAGATGTATAGGTTTGTACATAGTTTGCAGCCATAATTACCTGAGCCTCCAAATGTTGCACTCGGCGGAGAGACAAAGACAGGAGTCGATGGAGTCTGTTGGGGAATCACATGAAAACACATCTGGACAAGAAACACACGTACCCTGCAGCATTTGTCACAACTTACCAGCCCCATGCAATAGGTATACGTATCCTGCACACTATTACTTCTAGCTGACAATCTGCTGTTCAGGGCTACCTTGCGCCATGGATTTTTCTCCAGAGTGTCGCTTAGGCTTCCCTACCGTTTCCACTTGATATTTCTAATCATATTCACCATACAAAACCTCTGCACCCCACTTCCTGTCACCTTTCATGTTCTCCTTGAAGCTGTTCCAGAATTAGACGTTTCTGTTCCCACTGAGGTCCAAACAGACGGACCAAGCGTACAAGTTCTGTGCTGGGGACGTATAGATCCGTCAAGCTGAGGGACAATGGGTAAATGACAGAATTGCAAAAACAAATAAGATAATTAAATATGCATATTTGTGCAACACAAACACACAAGAATACTGTCCAACTGGTACTAGTCACCTTCTAAAAAGCCTTGAGGTGGAGAGAGAGAGCTGAGCCTGCACAGAGCTTGGCACATTCTGCAGAATCATCTCATCCTTCACATCCAGAACCTAGAGATGAGAAAATAACATGGCAGCTCCTGGACAGTAACTTCACACATGCCACTAATATTAACCTTCTGCACCTGTCTTACCATTAGGTGTTCTTACCTCAGATACACTGGTCTGTAGAAGGCATAGAGCTGACAGCATTCGCTCACAAAGACCCTCAAACACCTCTGGGTCCTGAAGGACAATAGGACCCCATTAGAATATGCAGTGTTTGCTGAGAGTTCTATTCTTTGTCTAAAACGAGGCAACTTACTTTAATTGCTGCTTCCGCAGGACTCTCAACTTCTAAGTAAGAGAACATATACAGTACATTATGGGCTGGAACATAACAGGCAAAACTAATCTGCTTCACAGTAAAATGACCATCAACCATAACACAATATGTTGTAATAACTTTCTAAGGTGTGTATGATTGCAATCAGAGAACCTTTATTGTTATCACTCTTCTTCTCCTGCTCCTCTGTATATCCCTGGTTATAGCCACTATGGGGCTAGGCTTATCATAAAAAATCACCATTGGTCATGAAAACCCTGATCCTACCAACAAGTGTCTGTGCTGGAGCATTTCTTGGATAGGATGTCACAATATTCACTGAGGACAATAATGAACCAGGCTTAGATAGTCATACTATCCTTAATACTGCTGCCTCGACACATGTCCTGCAGGATCCAAAACCAGTGCTCTCCAACATGTGCGTTCCTGATGGGCTCTGCTCTAGCCACTTTAAATGTGGCTTCCTTATTGCCTCCATTCACTTCCCCACATCATGACACCATCAAGGGGTGTAACTATAGAGGATGCAGGGGGTGCTGTTGCTATGGGGCCCATAAGCTTAGGAAGCCTGTCCACCCTGCACCCAGCACAGTGTCAAACGGCACTGTAAGAACAGGTGACACAGAGTTCAATACAGAAAAGAAGAGCTTACAAACTACTTGCCATGACACTAGCATGGTGAGTATTTTGTAGACTGTCCCTCTTTAGAAGCCCACTGCCTCACAGTAACTCACACGCAGCAGATTCAGCACAAGAGAAAGAAGAAAGGATATGATTTTGATGAGTGAGATAAGCAAGAACCCACTAATGTGTAGTGGAGGCACTACAATGCAGCAACATATGAACTGGGGGCACTACAATGCAGCAACATGTGAACTAGGGGCACTACAATGGATCAACATGTGACCTGGGGGCACTACAATGCATCAACATGTGACCTGGGGGCACTACAATGCATCAACATGTGAACTGGGGGCACTACAATGCAGCAACATGTGACCTGGGGGCACTATAAATGCAGCAACATGTGACCTGGAGGCACTACAATGCAGCAACATGTGAACTAGGGGCACTACAATGCAGCAACATGTGAACTATAGGGCACTACAATGCAGCAACATGTGAACTAGGGGAACTACAACGCAGCAACATGTGAACTAGGGGCACTACAATGTAGCAACATGTGAACTTGGGGCACTACAATGCAGCAACATGTGAACTTGGGGCACTACAATGCAGCAACATGTGAACTGGAGGCACTATAATGCAGCAACATGTGACCTTGGAGCACTACAATGCAGCAACATGTGAACTAGAGGCACTACAATGCAGCAACATGTGAACTAGAGGAACTACAATGCAGCAACATGTGAACTAGTGGTACTACAATGCAGCAACATGTGAACTGTGGGTACTACAATGCAGCAACATGGGAACTTAGGGCACTACAATGCAGCAACATGGGAACTTGGGGCACTACAATGCAGCAACATGTGCGCTGGGGGCACTACAATGCAGCAACATGCAAACTGGGGCACTACAATGCAGCAACATGCAAAATGGGGCACTACAATGCAGCAACATATGAACTGGGGGCTCTATAATGCAGCAACATGTGAACTAGGGACACTAAAATGCAGCAACGTAAACTGGAGGCACTATAATGCAGCAACATGTGAACTTTGGGGCACTACAATGCAGCAACACGTGAACTGGGGGCACTACAATGCTGCAATATGTGAACTGGGGGCATTAAATAAAGAGTGGTGCCCCTGGGGGCCCCTTCAAAATGCTATGGGTCTTCAAAGTTCTTGTTACACCCCATGTAGCTGTGCTTTTATTTTCCCAATCACACCAGTGATTAGGCCACTGCCTCCTACAAGATCATGTCTTCTGAAATGGTCTGGGGTGGTTTAAGAGAGGAGGGGGCCTACAAGAAGTCTGCACACAGGACTTGTTTTTGCTTCCATCACAGAGATGTGAGCCCAAAATAAAATAATCAAGTAACATTTCCCTACCGTAGTAATCCATTATATGCGCACATAATCGCAACCACGTACTTACCTGAGTCTGCCCCATGTGTAACCAGTTTTGGAGAATAAATATAAGAGGTTCTCTGGCCAAAAATAAACCATAATAAAATACTTATGATACTGTAAATGTCCACAACTATAGAATAAGAATAAAAAGCATGTTCAATATTTTTGGTAACTCTCAACCAATAATACATTAAACATAAATTCTGTCTGCTTTGTGGGCCTGATTCTGAGTTGAGAGCAAAGCAAGACAATGCAAGTAACTGTGCACCTAGTCAAACCACGTTGCATTGCAAGGGGTGCACATACATTTATTAGTTTTGCATGCAGGTTAAACAGTGGCTGAGTTTGCATGTACAGTAGCCCACAAATGCTGGACAGCTTCACTTTAAGCTGCAATTTTGATTTCAGTTTTGACAAAATCAGATTCTCTCTGCACGTTGTACATCTTACTTGCTTGTTTTTGCTGTGCCCCCAACTCAGAATTAGCCCCTATGAGGTGTATTATGTAAATGTGTATAACAAGCTCTCACCACAGACTTTAGACTGTAGTTGTCTTTTGTGATCAGAAACTGAAACTTTAACATTCCATACAAATGGAAATACACGTTGAATGCACCTGTGTTGCGTGTTCTGTCTCATTATTATATAATCATGATTATTTTTTCTAAAATATTATGACAAAGCATTATCTCATACCAGCATATTCTGGGATATATAGCTTTTCCTTTTTTACAAAGTTGACTTACTAATCGGTGCCACTTCCTAGCTCTAGGATATTACTGATCTAGCATTGTAGTATGTCCGCACAAAGGCGCTATGAGACTTTTCAATACAAAGGCGCCATGTGCCGCAGTGCTCTGTAACCCAGCAACCACTTTGTTTTGGTCATCTTCTATGTATCTTTTACAGGGGCGTATCTATAATGGGTGCTCACAGGTCCACACCCTGCTCCCATATTATGTAAAACTTACCTCTCCGAGGTCCCGCTTCAGGTGCCTCTGCGCTGCTGAAAACTGCAACCATTTTCTGGTGTTTTGCGCATGCCCAGTGAGGAAATCGCCATTTCCCCGGCAATCTGCGCATGCACACTCTAGTGCCCAGAGTCTACTGACGCTGCGATGGCCAGCCAGCCACGTCAGTCAGCTGCTGGAGAGAAAGCAGGGGGCCCCGGACGGGGAATGCACATGGGTCCTCTCCTAAGACAGAGCAAAATAGAAACTGCGCTCTAGAGTCTATGACGGGACATCAGTTCAACACATATAATGTAAAAAAACGTTTTATTGTATTAAGGCTAAAATGCCGAATTCAAGGAATTATGACATACACATATTACATACAAGAGAGTTGATCAGACTCTCAGTAATATAAAACAATAAATGTAAACACACAGATAACACAACTGAATATAATTAACCAATCTATATTGGATTGTAACAATATATAGAAACACTGATAGTAGTGATACTGGTGACCCTGGAGATCCTTGAAAAAGGATAATAATAATAATAAAGAGAGTCTCGTATAGATATAATGTGACCAGATAAGGTATATCCAACCTTCTGTAGAAAGTCTCGTGTAAAATTCAATATAGGGGGTATATCAAAATTGTAATAGAAATCCTTTCTCCTGAAGGCACCTTATCAGTAACTTAACGCTGCATATAATGACAGCTAATTAGGAACACACTTATAATTGAAATATCAACATTCAGCCTCCTCCAACATATGCGGCTGTGTCTCTGTAAGCACAGCAACAGCCGTGGGAATATAAAACTGGAGCCGTGGGCAACAGGAGTAGTTAATGTATAAAGCCAGGTATGTACCGTCAGCGTGAGGTGATGCCGGCTACCAGCCTACTCCAGAGTATACCAAATTAACTCGTTGCGGATTGTCAGTAGCCGGGGCACTGTAAGGTGAAAAACGTGAACGATGTTGTTCACCTGTGTATATTGGCCAGATGACAGCCGTCTCAGTGCGGCGGTGGTACAGACAATGCCAGACGGTGATGTCCCTCGGCTCTGGATAACAGCCAGGTGATAGTCGTGTCAGTGGAGTAGCGGTAATACAGTGAATACGGAGGTGAGCAGGAGGTGAGCGTCCCAGCGGCTCAATTAGTGGATATGATCTCCGCTACTTAGGCAGTAAGACTCCCGATGGACCGGAGGTTGGTCAGGGCAGCAGCCCTGCTACGAGGTAATTTGGTATACTCTGGAGTAGGCTGGTAGCCGGCACCACCTCACGCTGACGGTACATACCTGGCTTTATACATTAACTACTCCTGTTGCCCACGGCTCCAGTTTTATATTCCCACGGCTGTTGCTGTGCTTACAGAGATACAGCCGCATATGTTGGAGGAGGCTGAATGTTGATATTTCAATTATAAGTGTGTTCCTAATCAGCTGTCATTATATGCAGCGTTAAGTTACTGATAAGGTGCCTTCAGGAGAAAGGATTTCTATTACAATTTTGATATACCTCCTATATTGAATTTTACACAAGACTTTCTACAGAAGGTTGGATATACCTTATCTGGTCACATTATATCTATACGAGACTCTCTTTATTATTATTATTATCCTTTTTCAAGGATCTCCAGGGTCACCAGTATCACTACTATCAGTGTTTCTATATATTGTTACAATCCAATATAGATTGGTTAATTATATTCAGTTGTGTTATCTGTGTGTTTACATTTATTGTTTTATATTACTGAGAGTCTGATCAACTCTCTTGTATGTATTATGTGTATGTCATAATTCCTTGAATTCGGCATTTTAGCCTTAATACAATAAATTGTTTTTTTACATTATATGTGTTGAACTGATGTCCCGTCATAGACTCTAGAGCGCAGTTTCTATTTTGCTCTGTCCCATTTAATAAGGTTGACATAACCTTATCTGACTGCTGAACTATTGTCTGATTCCTGGTTTTTATTCTATTTTCCTCTCCTAAGACACCCCTGATCTTTTACATTTGGAAAATTGAAGTAAACGGATGGCTGGTATGTGCTTCAGTGCACATTGCACCATATAGTACATCCATACATTTTTCCCTTTTGTCCTTTAGTCCCTACGACAGGTCACAATGTGTAGAAGGACCTGAGATACAACAACAGGTACTTATCATCAGATCTGTTTCTCTCACCTGTTTGCTCTGTTTGGCTCTCAGTGTCTTCAACACATCTAAGGTCTTTCTTTATGGTCTTTTGCGTTTTTACTTTTTTGCCAGCACTCTTCATATCTCTGGTGCACTTGTCCCTGTACTACTGTACTGTATTTCTTAATCAACAAATCTGTTTCTAAGTAACAGGAAAAAAAATGTGTTACTGCCACCTGGTGTCCATAATGGGCACTGCAATTTATCATAATTCCTCATGTGAGAGAAGTGAAACAGGCAGAATTCAGTCGTTTTCAGGTTCTCAAGAAAGACATGTTTACTAAGGCAACACTTAGGCTACCAGAATGGCGGTAGGGCCACAGTTTCCAATTGCGCTTATAACAAGCGGAATTGGGCTTGTTATTCTTTAAAGTTACTATTTATTTGTTGGTAGCAGGGTTTTGGTCTTTTTCTTTTTTTTATAAGGTCGCAAGACGATTTGCGTGCCACTGGCGCCGGCCAGCGATGTTGATTAGTGATTCATGCATTCAACACAATTCACAACAATTAACTCTTCCAGCCAGCTCTGTAAGCACAAGACTTCTTAAAGGAACGAGGAGTCATTTATTAATTATGCCACTATCTTCTGATGCTGCCGAATGTGCACAGCTAATCCAATTTTAAAATGACAACATGCACGCCAGGCACCTCGCAGTGAAGCAGCCGGTATTGTGACTTTGTGATTGGTTCTCAAGTTCACAGACGTTTACTTATAAGGGGCCCATTTATCAATGATCACGTATTCAATGCCATCTGGGAGCGATTTTAGTGCCCATCATCGCACTGCAGTATGCAATCTTACGGCCAAATGTATTAAAGAGCACCCGCAGGGACAGGGGCTCAGAAGGGGGAATGTTCCTATGATCGGAGTTAAGTGACCCCTGTGCTGGGACTTCAGCGTACTTGCGATTTACAGACCACACATGAGCGGCGACCATTGCAGGGGGGGGGTGTTTCCTCTGGAGCCCTCTCTCTGTAATGTTTCTGATGTTTAGCCTATAGGCTACAACAGCACAATGTCATCTTTAGATAGCATTAGATTGCGGGGGCAAAGCTAGTAAATCTGACGGCATTGCACCCCTCATAAAAACCTATAGTTGTTGCGGCTGCCATTGGAAATGTAGGGACTACTGCGGTCCCTCCATAATACATATGTGGGATACTAAATATTTGCAGTTATGACCTGAACGGGTGTTTTTGGGGTATATGCCGCAAATAGTTAATGATAAATGGGCCCCTATGTGAGAAGCAACTTCAAGCCCGGTCACCAGCACTCTGTCATTTACTGTTAAGGCCGGTACCCACTAGACGATGTCTACTGTATACCAACCTCGTTACCGACGGGACCCGGCGGGGTGCAAGCATCGGCAAGTGCGTGCACACTTGCCAATGCCGGCAGCATGGCCCTCGTTAATGATGTCGCTTGACGGACCTGCATGGGCGATGGTGCTGACGACATGCGGTAGCGCTCACTGTCAGTGACATAACGGGTACACTAGACGATATGCCCGATATGTTGTCCCATCCGACAACATATGGTCTTGTGCAGGGGTCAGGGAACTTTTTTACCTTTTACCCCAAAATATATTTAGATACGCCGACATTACCCTCTTGATTTGAAAGGAAGGAAATCATATAGTAGTGTCCCCCTATAATGCCCCTGTAGTAGTGCTCCCATAGTTATGCCCCTGTAGTAGTGCCCCCATATAATGCCCCTTTAGTAGCGCCCCCATATAATGCCCCTGTAGTAGTGTCCCCCTATAATGCCCCTGTAGTGCCGCTTGTACAAAAAAAAAAACATAATCCCCGCTCCTGCATCCGCCGCCGTCCTGTCCGCCGGCTGCTCCTCGGAACTATGGGAGAGACGTTATGACGTCTCTCCCATAGTGCGCATGGAGAGAGGCGGAAGCTGGAGTTCAGAAGAGAACTCCAGCCTCCGGATAATGTGGCGCTGGAGGAAAGGAGCCGGGCGCCCGCTGGTAATAACATCTCAGCGAGCGTCCGGCTTACAGCTTCCCTGCTCTATAGAATGATTCATATGCATGCCCGGCTGTCCGTCCATTACCCCCAGGAATTTAATTTTTACCCCATGTGGGGTAATTTACCCCTGTTCCCTGACCACTGGTCTAGTGTGTACCCGGCGTTAGAATGCAGCACTACCACAAGAAATGGAGAGCCAGCCAGCATCAGAGATTACAGCGAGCAGCCAGCTACCAGTTACTTTATTTGGAGGTGTTTGTTTAAATTGCCCATCTGACTATTATATTCTAAAAATATTGAGAATGCCACCAACCAAATAGGCTAACTATGGCATAAAATACAACGCCAACTGGGAAAAGGGAAATGTCCTGAAGGATATGGTCAGGCCAGTGGTTATGATGATACAAAAGCAGCTGTTCGTGCCCATTATACGGACCCTGCGCAGCGTACAAACACCGACAAACCATGTATAAATATATACAGTGGGTAATGTTCATCTCCAATTCACACAACTTTGTCTAACAAATAAATGAGCTTGAAAATTCCAGTATACCTTAAAAGCCAATTTGTGCTAAGAGAGAGAATTCTAAGACAGATTGTAGAAATCTTTATTGGTATTTATTTAATGATAAACAATTAACTTTGTGGTTTTCATTACTATAACGCCCCCATCCCCACCACAACCCTAAATTGGGCTTTTTTGGCTTGGTTTAGGCATGAATTTCACTTATCGGTTGCTTGTCTTTCATTTCAGAGTTGGTACCCTGAAGAGTGTGCAATGCCAGATGGGAGCGGGAAATTCAAAAGTGAACAGCGTTGCAGTGTTGAGGGTGTGAAATGCAACAGTGCAGTAGAGACCCCTAAAGCCAGGTACACACTTTTGTGATCACTCGGCATTCTCGGGTAAACGCTCCTGATGTGCCGACCTAAGCGAATAGGAGGTCTGCAGAGCAGTCCATGCATGTGAGGCTATTTCCACCAACGGGGCTAGAAGGTGACCAAGGAACAGCAGAGAAAGGACCATCACGGTGCCAGGTAAGGCTCAGGTTTCAGGTGGGGAAAGCTGCCAAGTCAATCTCCGCAGGAACAGCAGCCCTGCAAGGCGCCAGAAGAGAGAAGGGGCCATGGGTAAGAGGTGCAGTCGGTCCCTGTGGAGGGCCATCTTAATGTATGGGCACACTGGGCAACTGCCTAGGGCTCCATGATTCTAGTGCCTTTGAGGATAGTCAGGCTTGGCCGGGGGGCATCTACTGGTAGTGTGCAGCAGCTCACTCTGTGCATAGAGCAGCCAGCTGAGGCAGACAGAGAAAGATGCTCCCCAGCCCCTCTGATTGTGAATTACATACAATCAGAGCAGCCAGATCGCATTCTCTACCTGCCTCCCAGCCTGCAGCCACAAAGCCATATTCGGGGAGCATACTTTAATTACAACTGCAGTGTAGAGCGGGAACTGCACTGTGAGCTGGAGAAGAGGGAGGCGGAGCCCATAATCATCACTTTATATATTTTTTCTCTGTTCAAACATTTTGTTGAAAGTACCAATAGATTGAAAGGTGTAATTTTATTGACTGTTCACATTTTTATTCCTGTGAACGAGTGGGTAGGAGCCCCCAATGCAGTGCTTTGCCAAGGACTTACAATGCTGTTAAGACGGCCCTGTCCCCGGGGATGGTGCAGTGGAAATCCAGTGCAGGGCTTCGAGGAGAGTGGCCATGCCCATCTCAATTCACGGATAGCAATGCGGCACAAGTGGTATTGGGAGCAAAGTGCTGTGGTGCCTCCACTCCATTTGCCAGATACTGTATGCCTGCCCACTGACACCAGCGCTGCAGACCCCGACTCTGTAATAGCCCTTGGGTGCTCCCTCAAGGTCTGGAGTCAGCTCAGAGCTCCGGGGGTCCAATGTGCGATGACCACTGAGGAATAAGGATCTGACACAGCGAATGCTGAGTCCTGGGTCCTAACTCCACTGCACCCAGGTCTGTAGCTGCTGCTGTTATATAGGGGGGGGGAGACTGTGCTCAGGCGTCTGTGTGTTGGGTGAGGCTGCACTCGGGGGTGAGTCTGTGTGTGTTGTGGAGGCTGCACTCAGGGGTCTGTCTGTTTGGAGGGGAAGCTGGACTCGGGTCTGTCTGTGTGTTGGGAGGGGAAGCTGCACTCAGGGGTGTATCTGTGTGTTGGGAGGGGAAGCTGCACTCGGGGGTCTGTCTGTGTGTTTGGAGGGGAAGCTGCACTTGGGGGTCTGTCTGTGTGTTGGGAGGGGAAGCTGCACTCAGAGGTGTATCTGTGTGTTGGGAGGGGAAGCTGCACTCGGGGGTCTGTCTGTGTGTTGGGAGGGGAAGCTGCACTCGGGGGTCTGTCTATGTGTTGGGAGGGGAAGCTGCACTCGGGGGTCTGTCTGTGTGTTGGGAGGGGAAGCTGCACTCGGGGGTCTGTCTATGTGTTGGGAGGGGAAGCTGCACTCAGGGGTGTATCTGTGTGTTGGGAGGGGAAGCTGCACTCAGGGGTGTATCTGTGTGTTGGGAGGGTAATCTGTACACGGGTCCGTGTGTTGGAAGGAGAAGCTGAACTCAGGGGTTTTTTTTTTGCTTCTCACTGTCACCCTCTCCCCATCACCCAACACCTCTACTTATCACCAACTGCCTCTCCGTCACCTTCTCCCCATCACCCTCTGCCTCTCCCTTTCACCCTCTGCATCTCTCCATCACCTGGGCAGTCTCTGGATGGGGGCTGCTGGCAGTGCTGTACCACCTGTCACTGGGTGTTGTGCTCCCTCCCCTTTCCTGCATCTAGCAGCAGTATGTCTACTCAGTGCCACCATCAGGGGGGACTGCCGGGCCTGGAGTCCCGCCCGCTCCGCCTGTCCACTACTTCCCATCTGCCAAACTAACATTCACTGATAGGCTTGGCTGGGGGTCCGCAGCAGCCCGCGCCCACTGCTATGTCCTCTAACTATCTCTCCAATCGCCCGCCGCTGCTGCCGTGTATATGGCTAGCTGTGGGAGGCAGGCAGAGTGGATGCTCCCAGCCTGCTCTGTGCTGCTAGCCTATAACAATCGAGCAGCCGGGAGCATCTTCTCTGCCTGCCTCCCACAGCCAGCCATATACACGGCAGCAGCGGCGGGCGATTGGAGAGATAGTTAGAGGACATAGCAGTGGGCGCGGGCGGCTGTGGACCCCCAGTCGTGCCTGTCAGTGAGAGGTAAGGAGGGGATATAGTATTGTGCGCGGGCATCTGCCCGCTGGTAGGAGCGGACCCCCGGGGCCAAGCCTGTCAGTGATTGTAAATTTGGCAGGGGGGAAGTAGTGGGCGGTGGGGGGGTTTGCTGTGAGGCTCTGTGTAATGGGGGCTGAGGGGCCCTGCCTATTTGGTCTGTCCCGGGCCCCAAAATTTCTGATGGCGGCCCTGTGTGGACCCCTGGATAGCTGCCTTCCCTTCGTCTGTGCCCAGTGGTGCCCCTGCGGTGTCCATCCCTCTGATGCTGGAGGAGGAAGAGGGCACTGCTAGATGAGCATGGATTCTGTGTGCTGCTGTTCAGGGGCTTTCTGTGAGTAGTGGCCCCCTGTCCGTATATTGTGACACTGCTCCTGTATATATCTCCCCATGTCTTACTGTCCGTAATGACCTGATCTATATAGCACTGGTGGGTATTTGATGATCTGAAGATTATACAGGGTCTGTTTATCACTGCCTCTCCCTGTCACCCTCTGCCTCTCCATGTCACCAACTGCATCTCCTTGTCACCAACTGCCTTTCCCTGTCACCAACTGCCTCTCCCTATCACCCTCTGCCTCTCCCTGTCACCAACTGCCTCTCCCTGTCACCCTCTGCCTCTCCATGTCACCAACTGCATCTCCTTGTCACCAACTGCCTTTCCCTGTCACCAACTGCCTCTCCCTGTCACCCTCTGCCTCTCCCTATCACCCTCTGCCTCTCCCTGTCACCAACTGCCTCTCCCTGTCACCCACTGCCTCTCCCTGTCACCAACTGCCTTTCCCTGTCACCCTCTGACTCTCCCTGTCACCAACTGCCTCTCCTTGTCACCCTCTGCCTCTCTATGTCACCCACTACCTCTCCCTGTCACACACTGCCTCTCCCTGTCACCCTCTGCCTCTCCGTCACCCTCTGCCTCTCCCTGTCACCCTCTGCCTCTCCCTGTCACACACTGCCTCTCCCTGTCACCCTCTACATCTCCTTGTCACCAACTGCCTCTCCCTGTCACCCTCTGCCTCTCCCTGTAACCTTTTCATCACCCACTGCCTCACCATCACCCTCTCCCCATCACTCTGTGCCTCTCCTTGTCACCAACTGCCTCTCCCATCACTCTCTCCCCGTTACCCTCTGCCTCTCCCTGTCACCCTCTCCCCAAAACCCTCGACCTCTACTTCACTATCTCCCCATCACCCTCTGCCTCTCCTTGTCACCAACTGCCTCTCCCCATCACTCTTTCCCCGTCATCCTCTGCCTCTCCCTGTCACCCTCTCCCCAAAACCCTCCACCTCAACTTCACTATCTCCCCATTACCCTCTGCCTCTCCATCACTCTCTCCCTGTCACCCTCTGCCTCTCCGTCACATTTTCCTCATCACCCTCTCCCTCTCCTTGTCACTAACTGCCTCTCCCCATCACTCTCTCCCCGTTACCCTCTGCCTCTCCCTGTAACCCTCTTCTTCTCCTCATAACCATCTACCTCTCCCACCACCCTCTTCTTGTCACTCTCTGCCTCCTTGTTACACACTGCTGTGTAACATATTATGAATTTGGGGTGGGGCAGAGGAGGGGGGGGGGGCACAAAACCAGAGCCATAAGGAGGGCAGTGACATCGAAACAGGCCATGTTCTTCCACTGTCAGCACCACCATAAAATCCATATTGCTGGCGCCTGCTGCAATGCATGTTACACATCGCTAATGATGCGCCGGCTCCTTCACTCCACCCCTGGCTCCTGCAATATGTTGGGTGACACGCCATGACATCTCCCTCAGTGCTGTGCGACGAACTGGGGGACCACATTCAGCCGCCCATTGCTTCCCCCGGCTCACGGGTCCTGTCAGACAGTCTAGCAATGTTAGTGGAGGCTGTAATACTGATTGGTCTGATTCTGGTTACACATGATAAATAAACAACACATATTTTAAATGAATAACGCAGTGGGCACCGCTGTGTATTTATCATGTGTAACCAGGATAGAAAGTAAAACGGGAAGATTCTGCACAGGGTAGAATAGTATAAGAGACTCTCCAGGGTGCTTAGGATTGAAATACATTTTTTCCACATCAGATAAACCCCAGATGTAACAATTAACCACAGATTCTGGCAACATTAGTGTACGCTCAGAAGGAGGTGAATGATTAATTCCTCATGCAATAATATAAGTGTGGGGGACTACATAAACAATATGTTCTCCTTATATAATATATAAAGAATTAGATGTATAAGTGAATTAGTACTCTTATACAACAAACAATATTGATTACGAATAAGAATTCATGTCAGCAAGCACTATAGGGAGATATACACTGCATGTATGTGTCCAAAGACAAAGAGTGACAAACAAATAAAGATATGGGTCTGAAAACGGTATATATAATTATTTAAAAAAAACAAGCATGTATCACTAATATATAAATAATAGTTGTATTATTGGGTCTTCAGATATAATGTAAGAACTGTATGCTAATTTACAATAGGGACAGCCAACTTGCTACTAAATTAAAACTTCTGCATTATGGGCCTGATCCAGAGCCGGACGCAATTAGCGCTCGCTCGTTCAGAAAAAGGAGGTGGCTATTCAAATGATCCGTTCGCTCTTTGCGGTCTGTTGACGCCTCCATGTCTGAACGAGCGAACAAAACTTGCGGAAGTTTATTTGAAAAATACGCCCCCTGGCCGCTCGCATCATACGTCATGTCTGCTATTTATTAGATTAATCGAGTACATCGAACAGCGTATGAACTGCTCGCTATTCTTGGGGTTGGTTTTTCCTACCACAATCTTGCGAGCAGTTTTGACTATAAAACAACCAGGTGACGTGGTCAATGACGCTGCTGTTGTAATTATGCACACCCATAAAACGCCCGTTTTGACCTTTAAGCACGCCTGCGTTCTTAATTCCACTCCCCGTTTTCAAGCACCTTCTCCTGTTACCACCCATATACGCCTCCTCCTGTCACTCAAAATAGCAGGCACTCGCTATATAGCGAACAAACGATTTTCGGCCGCACTGACAGGTTCGCGCATGTGTATTATAAACCGTACGCATGCGCAGAAGTGCGAACATCGCTCGGAATGAGCGTACTGCCGCTTACGAGAGGCTCTGAATCAGGCCCTATATTTTCTATGAATAAAAATGAATTGAAGTAACAACAAATAGTTCGTATATGGAAGATCTGTATACCCAGCCATTATATTCCATAAGAACTTATATGCCCAAATAAATGAGGTAAATAGGACATATAATAGTCAAATTTAGGGTCTGCAATATATTTGACCCAACAAGAATACATAAGAACCTACATACGACTCAGTTTGGTCTACAAATTCATCTTCTCAGAGAACGGTCTGTGCATATATTTCAGTGGAAATATCTACATATGAATAAATAGGACGACGGATTAGGCTAAATTGTAGCTAAACTCTCACGGAACGACATAGTGCATAATATATTTGACCCTCTCTACTACCACTATACTATGAAGTACATTTGACTATGATTTTTCACCAGTGGAGTATGTACTAACAGGTTACTTTATGAGAATAAATACATCATTATAAATAACCTTTATTATTGAGTAGATATAATACAGCTACATTAAGCAGACCCTGGCATGACACACTTTAGTGATATCATCCCATTGCTCTCACTCTTGAGCACTTTGGAAGAATACACACAAATGTAAATGAATCACAACGGGACACAGATTGGGTTTTAATTGCACTTTATTTTTATTTTTTTTTCTATTTAGTCACATATTTTATGTCATAATATTTTTGTATATTTTCTCTAATATTTTGCTTGTCCATTTTGTACATTTTATTGACATGTAAATAAAAGTGAAGTTTTAAATATTGCTGATTTTTTTGTGCGCCACAGAACAACATTTTTTTTAGCTTTCAAATAGTATCCAGGAAAAATTATTCAGTGCTCCAACGTGTTTCGTTTTAAGGGGGCATAAATACTGTATATATAAATGTGAGAGTCATTCATAGTGTAAGTAAGTATGCTTACTGTCCCACTCTAATTTCCACTATAAATATCTCCATGTTAAGATACTTTTATCCGCTGATTAAGTCTAATTAAGAAATAATGTGTCTCGTTGTTTTATTTTGTCTCAAGTCCCCTTCAGACAAAGGGCCTGATATGGAGATGGACGCAGTGCCGATAGTTACATAGCTGAGCGATGTGTTGGTACTGCGTGTGCACAAGCTCTAGAAAACCCTTACTGCGCACGTGTGAACCAATGTGTGCGATAATGGTCACAATTGCGTTCGGTACAGCTAACACTTGAGAAGGGGTTTGGGATCCCTGGGCCTATCAAGGTGGAGACTGGGAGGTGGCCTAAAGTGATTGCAGTAAGGGTCAGTTTACTCTATCGCAAATGCACAGACCACAGAGCCTCAAAAAGGGCGCCTCACCGCTCGTACACCCCATCGCACAGTGGAGCACAAAGAGAAGGCTGAGATTAGCATTTGCATATTCCCTCAAACACCTTTGCAAGAGCGGCTTCTTTAGGAACCATCTCTAAATAAGGCCCTAAGACCAGCCCTCCTGCTGGATTTAGTGCATAAAGCTGCCCCAATGTAGGCACTCTGAAGAGCAATATCTCTATTCTATCATTAATGATACTCTGAGTCCTGCAACATGAAGTTTCCTTTGCCCATAGAAGTAAATTAATTGCCCGAGACCTAATACACAAAAGTAATTCAAGGTACATAAGATATCTCAATGCTAGTTTAAGTAGCATGGCAGAATACATTTTGTAAGTTGCGCTTTTCAATGCAGCAGCATTTTTGGAAACTAGTTTTAATGAAGCAATGATATTAAATAGGAAACCAGGCTTGGTTTCTATTTTTATATTATTGTCCCTGTAGATCCAGAGGACAACACTGCCAAAGACACAGTGGCTTGAAAAGTGTCGCTTTGTAAATTTACCCCAGCTAGTTACAGATCACCAATGGAGATAAATGGGAGAAATGATCACTACAAATGTCCTGGAGACTCCCTCGGTAGCTGGCAGTTCTCTCAGAAGGGCACTTACATTGCTGCAAAGTGGGCGGGGATATGAGAGAATTATGTAAATTGTGTTTTATAGCACCATCCAGCTTATTAAACAGTGAGTGGGCAGGGGCAGAAGAATTGGTTAAAAGAGATACCCAAGGGCCAATTATTGCGCCTGAAAAGAAACTGTAGTGATAATAAAGAATTAATTGAATTAAGTGAGAAAATTAATAAAAAGATTTTGTATACAAGAATACGCTGAGACAGATCTGGATAAAGTAATAAGAGAAGCTTCAAATATGAAAAGAGGGGACCTTTTAAACCAAATGAAAAACAAGAATAATATAAACTATGATTTTGCCTTTATCTCTACATATAGTGCCAATCATAAAAAATTGGAATCTATAGTCACGAAACACTGGTATATCTTGAAAATGGATCCAGTGTTAAAGATTTGATTCCCCCTGTTGCAAAATGTATATATAGAAGGGCACCAAACTTAAAAACTCATCTGGTGAAGAGTGCCCTGTACCTTTTGACCATAACTATCCAGTAAGAACAGAAGGTTTCCATATGTGCGGCACATTCCATTTTTGTAAATTAGTACAGAGTAAAATATCTAAATTTAAAAATGTTGTTGTTAAAAATAAACAATATCAAATAAAAATGTTATCACCTGCCACACCAGCAACGTCATCTATCTGGTGGAATATTTTGTTGGACTTTTCTATGTAGGCCGCACAATTCGAGGGCCCTGAAAACCAGCATTATGGAACACGCAAATAATATAAAAAAGGGCCTAGAAACCCATAACTTAGCACTGCACTTTAAAACCACACATGGATGCAACAACAAAAATATCAAGCAATTTCTAGGTATCCAGACAGTTAAAGCCACATGCAAAGATAGAGATGTACTGTAGAGAGTATGTTGGCAAAAGCCGAGATGTCCTGGATCTTTAGATTGGACACGATTACACCATATGGTCTTAATAAAGACTTTGCGTTGAAGTGGTTTTTATAATTAATTTTCCTCTACTTACCAACTTCTTTGGATTACAAATTAGTTGTATATATATTTTTTTGTATTTTAGGTGTTTTGTTTCGGTCATAAAGTAAAGTACCTATATTAGATCTGTGTTCATGTTGTATCACTGTATAAAACAGAAATTAATTAAAATTGTAATATCTTGATAAACATTCTTCTAGTATACAGTGAAAATAGGGAGGACTATTAGAAAATAAGAAAACGTCTACTGAGTTTTAAATATGTATATTACTTTCATTGTTTTAGCTATTAGGGGTAAATTTACTAAAGTGAGAGTTTTTAGAAATGAGTTTTAAAAGTGATGTTGCCCATAGCAACCAATCAGATTCTAGCTATTATCTTCTAAAAGGTGCTAGTTAAATGTGAAGTAGAATCTGATTGGTTGCTATGGGCAACATCACTTTTAAAACTCACTTCTAAAAACTCTCACTTTAGTAAATTTACCCCTTATTCTTATATATGCAAGATTGGAACACACATTATTTATTATTCATGTTTTTAATATTGCAGCATTTTTGCAGTTTCTTTCATACAAAGTGTATTTTTATGTTAAAAGGATGTTTACATTTGTTTATTTCCGGTGGGGCTCCAGTTTATGTGCTTGTCTCATTGTAAATACTCATGGGGCATATGTTTATTGTAACACCTAATACTAAGATTGATAGTTCCCTTTTGGATAGACAATACACCTCCTCCTTCCGGTTTCAGATGGAGTCCGCCACGTCACCTCCGGACTGGACCGAATGTGGCATCCGGTCTGGCGGTAACTGTGCAGGACATGTAAGTCTGCACAGTAGTATTAATATGTTCCAATTTAAGTCCCCCAGCTACTAGGGAAAGTAGGCCATTGGTTTCACGCACAATGTAAATACGCGGGCATTAAAGGAGAAGTCCGTGATGCCACTTCCGCCGGAGGCCCAAATTTGCACAATTATATATAAGTAAATCTGAAATTATATACATATTGTTAGTTCATCAATTAACTCTCTGGGTTTGAACTTCCGGATCACAGGAACCTTAAATAGCAGACCAGCAGCAGATAAGCCCATATCACCCTGAGGAAGAGTTTTCTAACTCGAAACGCGTTGCTTTTATCTAATGGATTTATTGAACCTACTGTGGACATCCCCAGCAGCTTTCTGCCTGAAGGGAGGAGGGAAGTAATCCGCATACTTCCCAATATACTCTCTACGTGGCACCTGGCTATACACGGTACGGTTCCATCCTTATTGCATACCAGGATTATTATGAAAACTATACCACTTGTCTGCATTTCACTGTTATTTTATGTGTAAACAACTCAAATGACTTGGTTTTTATTATGAACCTATGAGTATTACACTAATTATAAATAAACGTTGATTTATCCATACGTATTGCACTATATATCTCTCCTTTATCTCTTTGACATTGATACAACTTGGAATATTGTGACATGATACATCTATACCCTTACCTATAATAAGAGACTGTTTTCTACACTGATCGCTAACCCCACTGGTTATGCGCTGGGCTGAGGGGACTCACTGCACCCCCCTTGTCAGTGCGCTTCAAAACTTTTTTTTTTACCTAAGGGGGGCATGGCCACGCAGCCGGCAATGAGACCACACCCCTTTTTACCCGGGCCCAGCGCGGCTCTTGGTGGGACTGCCCCTATACTGATACAACCAAAAGTCATCAGCCTTATATTTCACTAGATTTACTTATAAGTGGAAACCACAATGGCCACCATAACCTCAATTATTGCCTTCTTCTGCCCAGCAGGGTGGTCCTGGGGACCTGTCTTCTGTTGTGTTATCGTGGTGAATTAGTTACCATGCAGGTAACATAAACTAATGTACATTTTGACCTATGTTCCATTTCTGCTGTTATAAATAGATTTAAAAAAAACAACAACTTAGGAACATGTACATGGGATCATACATTAAAAAAACAATAATGTGAAAATGAACAAGTAATAAAGCAAGCTTCAGTAGATTACTGCTTTAACTCCTTGATTTTGAAACAATGTATCTCTGTAGTAAACACACTGAATCTAGGTTTACATAAACATTCTGTCTCGAATACACATCAAGGTATCTTTTCCTCAAATGGGTAGGAAACAAGAAGATATAAAAAATAGCAACACTTACATAAGCATTCTGTCCCGTATTCATATCTAGGTTTCTTTCATCTTGTTTGTTGTTATCACAGTCAGAGACAGATCCAAATGTAGGGAAAAGCTAATTTATTCACATAATATTGCATAAAAAAAAACAAAAGGCCGTATAGAGAATGAATACATAAAAAAGTAAAGGTCCTGAAACTACCGGAGGTGTTAAAACTTGTGCAGAGACCGCAAACAACACTTGCGCTGTGAAGCTGCAGTCCTCTAAGGGAGCAAGGAAAGGTCCGTGTAAGTTGAAACTAATACATACGCGATCTGCTTGTCAGCTTGTTACACGTGGGTCCCAGCCAATGAGCGGCTGCTACATGTAAAGCGGCCTCCAATTGGCTGGCGGGCCATTGGAATTCCCGAGGAGGCCCATCACCTGTCATTCGCGAAGTATTGCTATGTGTGACTACACACAAAGCAATACTTGTACTGGGATGCTACGGAGAGTAGCGCGAGGATAGAGGTGACTATAGGATCTTCTTTTCTGGTATCTATGGGACAAGGGGACAGAATATCTGGCAGCAGGTAAGTATGTGTGAATGGGATAGGTAGGTGTCCAATAAAGTTATTCTATATACGGTGTGTGTTCTGTCTTTTTTTTTCTATTTTACAGTGAGGGTACAGGTGTCAGACGCCTGCTGGCACTTGTAGTTCCACAAGTGTCAAAGAGCAGGCATGTTGGCACCGTAGTTCCACTGTAAAATACAATAGTTTACAAATATTTAACACATTATTACCCCCATACCCACCTCTCCAAGGGTACGGGGAAGAGCCCCAGGCTTCAGGCCAAGCCTGTGGTGCTCGGGAGGGAGGAGGGAACCCTTCTTGTGGGGGCCCCTACCTCCCCTGAGATCCCCGGCTTGGCCTGACTGGCTTGGGGTGTGAATGCTTTGGCCATGGAAACCCAGTAATAGGATCTCCTGGCTGTGGCATTACACACCGGTCGGTTTGGGTCTGATGCTGGTTTTAAATATAAGGGGACCCCTACGCATTTTTTTTCCCACTGTATTTAAAACCAGGACTGGCCCTGCAGGCAGGTGCTGGTTCCTAAATTATGATGGAACCCTACACATTTTGTTCCCCATAATTTTCGGAACCAGGACTGGCTGACCAGTCCGGGGCTGGTTATGCTTTTGTGGGGACATGGACAGGATTGATCAAATACACCATCAAACAAAACAATCTTGTCAAAAGCGTGAGCTTGGTAAATACCCCATTTTAAAAGTGAAAAAACATCCGTTGAAAAATGGGACACGTTGGGACCAAAACGAATCTTAGTAAACTTACCACAGATTGTTTATATAAAGGGGCCAATCCATTAGCAGATCCTTTCAAAAGATGAAAGACAAAAGATTTATCTTTTGAAAATTCCTTGGGCTGCTGTGACAGATATCTGTCATGTGTTTTCAAACGACGAACAACGAACGATATTGCATGACATCATTCTGGGAGTGGATTTTTTTTTATGTTTCTATTTGCATTAAAATATCGTTTGTCGTTTACCACGACAGATATTTCTAATATCTGTCAACAATAAACAATAATTGACCAACATGTTGGAGAGACAAAAGACCAAATTTGTCGGCCGCGGGAGTGCGCATTTTGATCATTCAGAGCCTATCCATTAGCAGATAAATTGAACGACTGAGCGATAAATCGTCCATCGTTCAAATTTATCTGCTAATGCATAGGCCCCTTAAGTCTCATTTCAGTGTTTACTACAGAGATACATTGTTCCAAACTCAAGGAGTCTCGTGTTAAAGCAGTAATCTACTAAAGCTTGCTTTATTAAGCGCTGGTTTTTTCATATTATTGTTTTTTTAATGTATGTATCAGTGGGGTAATTTAGGGTTTGCCCAGCTTACTTTTGAATTAACTAGCTGCTGCATAGAGGGCGCAGGTTTAACCATCTATTTTATTATATACATGGGATCAGCTTGAAATAATGCAAAAATAATGTGAAAATTACATTGACTTCATCTTCAAAGTACACTAAATAAAAGTTTATCCATCCACAAATTTCTCTACCCATCATACACAGATGGTCACTGATAGTATATACAGTATGTTACAGTGTTTATGAGAGAGCAGCAAGCTGGTCACATCACATGACTCCATGGCCTGACATCATGCACCTGTAGTCATGGCAACAGTTGTTTACTTTCATAGTTGTGAGCGGCAGTTAGATCCAATTGGACGTCTCTGCAGAAGATGGAGCCCATTGGGAAGAAGCAGCAGCCAGCGCAGAAGACTGAGACCATGGCCGGAAGGAAGAGGAGCAGGAAGATTCACCATAGAGAGACAACACCAGAGCGAGTAAAGAAGGGACCAACTGAGCCGGAAAAGAAGAAGCCACGCCCTGAAGACCATCAAGGGAAGAGGAGCAGGAAGAGGAGCAGGAAGACTCACCATAGAGAGACAACACCAGAGCGAGCAAAGAAGGGACCAATGGAGCCAAAAAAGAAGAAGTCGCGCCCTGAAGACCATCAAGGGAATAGGAGCAGGAAGAGGAGCAGAAGGACTCACCATAGTAGAGAGACAACACCAGAGCGAGCAAAGAAGGGACCAATGGAGCCGGAAAAGAAGAAGTCGCGCCCTGAACATCATCAAGGGAAGAGGAGCGGGAAAAGAAAATGGAGAGAAGAGGAATCCCAGGTGGAGAAGAAGAAGAAAGCGGAGAGCAATGTGAAAGAATCACACAGAGATCAGCAGAGACCAGGTAGAGAGGGGAAGGAGGTTACATCAGGCAAAACACACATTAGTATGGGGCAGGTGTAGGGCCCCAGCAGTATCAGAGGGACACACAATGTAGTTTACGTACACCCAATTTACTTCATCATTTTACATTGGCAAAGTTTTATGTTGAAAATGTTCCTATATATAGAGGATTTCTATAGTTATTCACATAAAGAGAGTTACAAAGAAAAAAAGAGAAAATCTTTCCCTAAATTTAAATGAAATACAGTTTGGAGTGTAATTAGGTTAGTGCGGAGCATGTGTACACACACACGTACACACATACATGTACGTACACACAGGCCCCTAGATTATTTTATTTTGTATTTAAGAATGAAGTAAAGAGTAAAAAGGCTTATAAAGACAAAATTTGGGAGCACTGTGTACATTGAAAGTACATTCATGAGCTGAAGGTTACTGTTATCATCATCTTACTGTGTCCTTATATCCTGTTAAAAAATGGTAAATAAATATTGCGCACCGGATAAAGGGTGATTGCTAGAGGTGAGCCGCACTTTCAGGATGGGTGCCTTTCCTCCTGAGTTAAATACAAAAACCTAATCTACAATAATAGATCAACAAAGTAGCGCTCAGAACCTGGCCACACATACCCACGGAGGAAGGAACCGAACACCGCAGCTATCCAGTACCCAACTACACGGCGCCCGACGAGGAATCCAGACGCGGCAGTACCTGACGAGAGAAACCTGAAGGAGAGAGGACGCGAATACAACACGCCGGCAAGGGGAAGAGCGGACTCTGCCGAGTCTCTGAGAGGTGAGTCCACAGTGGAGGCAGGGATTACGACGGTCGGCACACAGCACCAAAGCCGTTTCTCCCCCTCCTACTGCATACCAGGTTGCAGGCCGGCGGGACGCACCGTAGACCACCTAGCACTGGCGGGGGGTCTGCGGACGTATTCCGTGGTCACACACGGGTTTGGACACACACCTCTGTATACTTAGGCAAGGGTCCGTACTACTTACCCCGGGAACACGCAAGCAACAATATCAGCTGTCTACATCTATCAGCAGCCTTATCCACACTCTAAGTGCGGGACACCGCACCAACACTGACATTATTCAAAAGATCTGCCATTTAACTGCGAGCTTCATGGTCTCCGGTTCCTGCTTCCTCATCAATTAACTTTTAACCCTAGTGTTTGCTTTTATCTTTTTTCTTTTTCTAATGGTCACACACCAAATTCTATTTATATTTAGCAATTTTTAGCCCTTGATTACCTATTTCGGAAATAAAGCTTTAAAATACTAGATTCTCTTTGTACCTATCAGCTTTTATTACACCTACAAACAACGCATCCTATTTTTCAACAGGTTCTGAGCGCTACTTTGTTGATCTATTATTGTAGATTAGGTTTTTGTTTGCTTATATCCTGTTAAACAACAAATGAATAATCTGTGCCGTATCTTACTACACCAGGACCAAGCAGCACCGCACCAGCCTGCCCCGGGGACGCCTCTCATTACACAAAGAGGTTCAACATCAGACGTGAGATCGGCCGGGGCAGCTATGGAGTAGTAAGTTTCATAACTTTATTATGTGTATCTATTCTATCTTAATGCATACTGTAGAAAAATAATTCTGTATATCATAAAATGGCAAAATGGTAATGTTCTCCCAATCAGAAACCACCTGATCCTTCTACTAATATGTGATTATTGGACGGTTATGCCTTTAGTTGTACCATAAACAATAGTGCTCTATGGGCCTGATTCACAGTTGGAAATATAGAAAGAAATAGCTAGTAACTGTGTACCTGGACAAACCATGGTGCAATGCAAGGGGTGCAAATAAATCATTTTCTTTTGTATGTGGGGTAAATATTAGCTGCTTTTGCATGTAGCCCACAAATTCTGGGCAGCTTTATTTTTACACTGCAATACTGATGTCAGCTTGGACACACCCCTCCCAAATCTAATGCCGGCCATACACGGTGCGATTTTATGTTGGTAAGATGTGTTGTACGATTTCCCTTGAAATTCTCCATACGATGTGGTCAAATGGTGTACGATTGATCGTTACGATCATACGATAAGATGCATACATGTGTATCATATTGTACACAGTAGTTCGTAATCTTACGGATTTGTCCAAGATATCAGTTACTTGCTCTTTCTTACTCTATTCCTAACTCTGAATCAGGTCCTATGGCCGGTAATCAATTAGCAACGAAAATGTGAAATTTTTGCATGTGGAAACTTATCTAACTTCGCCCTAATATGTCACTTTTCGCATGTATGTGCGCTCCCGTTTATCGGGCTATCCTATTGCACAAGCGGAAAAGACGCATTTTTGTAGAGAAAATGGGGAAATCAGCCTGTACCCCATAAAAAGATAAACTAATATAGGCTAACATTATAAATGACAGCTATACTGCTTTTACACCTAAATCCTGGGTCTGACTCGAGATTTGGAACACAGGAGCTGATTCAGACTTGCTCGCACCATGCGTATGCAAATTCAGCCAAGTGACAGCAAGGCAGGCGATCGAACGGCAAGGCATAAGCACGCCCACTATGTCTTGGCGTGCGATCACTTTAGTATGCAGACGCCCCCCAGCCGGTCTTAAGACGCCCACTTGTGGACGTCATCTCCAGGAAGTGCATGAAACCATCGGTACATCAGGTACCATCGGATGCGATCGCATCGCTTGAGGTTGACTACATCCTACCGCAAGTACTACAATCACTTCAGTGTGAAATACAACCAGGTGACGTGTACTATGATGCTGCCTCTTAATTATGCATGCCTCTGAAACGGTGTTTAAACACTCAGGCACGCCTGCGTTCAGGGCCGGATTAACGGGGGGGCATTGGGGGCACATACCCCCGGGTCCCCCTCAGAGAGGGCCCCCCGCTACCAGCCGCAGATCAGATCCAATTTATCCCTCCGGGCCGCCACCGCGTTTAACAGCACAGGTGAAACGGCAGCCAGGCCAGCCCAGTAGCAGCCGGCCATTCACTGTTTAAACACCATCCTGACAGCCCCCGCCGGCGCCGCAGAGCAGCACTGGGTTGCCAGGCAGGAGATGGACCAATGACAAACTACGTTGTTGCAGCCTGTGCAGTAACTGGCTGGCGTCGCGCGTAGACTGCAGGGAAGAAGAGGGCAGGACTTGAAAGGGAGGTGCGGACGCTGTGCAGCTACAGCCGCATATGGATGCACAGGGGTGCGTGCAGGTGGAAAATGCAGCAGTTCAGCTGTTGAGGACAAGACCGGCTGTCAGCATCTCATCATAAAAGAAAAAAAGTAAGAGACAGTGTTGAACAGTTTTTTTTTTAAACCAAATAAAAATGAATTAAATAAAGGCACTGGGTCCATTGGTTTTAAATGTGTGTGTGTGTGTGTGTGTGTGTGTGTATGTATATATATATATATATATATATATATTAATAAATATATATATATATATATATTTATTTTATGTATGTGTATATGTAAATTTGGAATTCCGGCACTCACTGGTATGATGCAATGTATTATGTATACTTGCCAAGTGTGTGAGTGTGTGTGTGTATATATAAATATATATATATATATGTATGTGTGTGTATGTATATATATATATATATATATATATATATAGGTATATACAGTATAGAGATATATATATATATTATTAACATGCAAATGGTCCTGCACTCCAGGCAATAAGGATATTCCTGACCGGTGCCCTCATAGCAGAAAAGCGGCATATACGGATATAGGGTGCGGCACTCGGTACAATAATCAAGCAGAGACACAGTAATAGCAATCAACTTGTCCAACACTGAAACGTTGATTTCTATTACCGTGTCTCTGCTTGATTATTGTACTAAGTGCCGCACCCTATCTCCGTATATATATAATATATATATATATATAATATTAAATATCTATATATAAGCAGGTGAAAATAACGCATTATGCATCCATCTAGCCAATGTTTCAGGACACTCCGGTCCTTTTGTCAAGGGAATATATAAATAATTAAAAAAAAATATATATATATATATACATACATACATATTCTATCTGAGAAGGGGATGTTGTCAGGAAGCAAACGGTGTAAATGGCAACCGCCAGCTTCCTGACTCTCTAATCCCGGCAAGGTACTAAAGGCAGGCGTCGAAAACTCGACGCCTGTAATTAGACCTACGCCAGAAGACCGACGCTCGGCATACCGAATAGCCACGGAGGGGGAGGGTTAGGTTAGGGGCTCCCGGGGGGGGGACTTAGTGTTAGGCACACCCCCAGGAGGGTTAGGTTTAGGCTATGGGAAGGGGGAGTTAGGATTAGGCACCCCCGAGGGGAGGTTAGGGTTAGGCACCCCCCCGAGAGACTTAGGTTTAGGCTGTGGAGAAGGGGGGGTTAGGGTTAGGCACTTGGGGGGGGGGGTTAGGGTTAGGCACTTGGGGGGGGTTAGGGTTAGGCTTAGGGGGTAAAATTAGGTTAGTTAATACTTACCATTTGTAACGATCGGGATCTTCACCCCTGCCGGGTTGCCGTTGTCGGGAATTGAACCATCGGCCATGCGGCCGGCGGTAATACCTACTATACCCCTGACAAGAGACCACCTGTGCAATGTCAGCCACTACACATTGTGAGTCTCGAACAACATTTCAATAATTGCGGTACTGCCGCAATTATTATCGATCCAACTCGCAGGGGATATTTTAATTTTTAATTAAAATATCCTCGCTATGTACAACGGGGAACTCGCAGGGACAGCGTTGCACTAACCGCTATTCCTGCGAGTTATATCCCCGGCATTTAGGGGAAATCTGTCAAAGAAGGGAAAAAGATTGGGCAGTGTCAGCTTCGGTAGCCGGCCGGGGGCTGCAGGGGAGAGATAGAAAGATCTCTCTCCTGCCCCTGGAGGCTTACAGTAGTTTACACCATCTGAGAATGGTGTAAACTACTGGTGCTAAACTCCGAAAAGTTTTGCTTTTTGGAGTTTAGTACATACGGAGCAGGTTGTAGTTCCCATTGATAATAATGGAGACTACGATCTGAAGCGCTAATTAGCACATTGCTGGAGATTTCTGTGAAATCTCCTGCATTGTGCTTTTAGTACAAAGGTACACTACATAAAATTATGCTGAAACTAAGAAACTACAGTTTCTGCATAATTTTATGTAAAAAATGGCTTGATACTTAAGCCCCTATATATGTGAAGTTTGGCACTCTGGAAAAGAAACAGTATGCTGTAGTGCCCTCCTACTTTAGTAGAAGCAAATAGGTATCCTGTATAAAAAAAAGAAGCATCACTCCACAAACTTTTAAATTAGTGTAAATCTGTACCCTGAGGAAAAGACCCTTTGGGCTATTTCACACCTGCCAGTTTTGCCAGCTGTAAAATTTAATTAAACATGGAAGCGGGTGGGTACTTTCAGACAGCACGGTCGCCGTGTTACAACTGGGAATATCCACCGACAAGGACGGCTGCCGTGTCGTGTCCGTGCCATTCCTGCATGTAAGTAAGGCACAAATTACAATGTTGCCTTTCACACACACCGGCTTGTACCCGCCCACAACTCGATCTGCTGCTGCGCATGCCTACTGCATTAAAAAAACCAACCACACAGTAAAAATGGCTTAAAGCCCTTACATGTGAAAGGCACTGATTGCCTGAAAAAAAACGTCCAGCTTTGGACAGTTTTTTGTGCCGGCTGGGCAAAACCTGGTGAAATAGCCCTTAGAGGTCTTGAAATAACGTTAACTATTAATACAGATTTATACTATTTTATACAGACTAAAGTCTGTGGAGTGCAGCCTCTTCCTTTCTACAGGATACCTGTATGCTATATATAATATTTATGTTTGTGAGTGTAAATATAAATTATAGACGTGTGCTATGTTCAAAGTATGCTGATTCCTTGGTTACATACATTATATATTCCAAATCCAATATTCCAACCTCACATCCGGTATGGGACTGTATATGAGCACCAATGTCCTTCAGATACTGTATATGGTTTGAATCGTTTCCATGGAAAATAAGATAGTACTGTATAGTGGCAACGTGAATGTAATGTAAATGTGGGTGTACAGGAAAACTGTACAATATAGAAATTGAACTACAGTAGTTGTGTTAATGTTTATAGTACATTTCCAATATTAGTAGAGTTAGAATGTGGTCATTTGGCTTTTAATATAAGAATGAAATACTAAATAGGATTATTTTCCTTATAGCAGTTAATTATGGTCCTATATATCAGAATACATTTTAACTATCAACCTCTGAAAATATTTAAGTTTTGGAAGTGCAGAGAAGCCTTGTTTTACATGAAGGTGATGTGTTTAATTGTATTTTGACATATGTTACTGCTTTGTATATTAATGAGGTGCTAAGTAGTGACTGGTTGCTGGCGCCGATAAGAGATGGTGTACGTTATTCAAGCCAGCCCTCTTACAAAGCTCTTAAGGAAAAGCATTAGGGTGTGGCTTAGTGAAGTTGCGATTTTGCCCCGGATTTCTTCCCTGTACCTTTGATAAACATGGTCCTGGCATGCTGCAACTGTTACTGATAGTCAGCGCTGTGGTTTGTGTCCCTGGCTGGTGCAGGTGCAGCTATGTTGAGAGATCTCCAGTGTGGTATATTGAGCCATGTGGTATTAAGCTCACACTGTTCGTTTAATGGTACAAGCATAACTGTTAGCAGTCTGCTTTTTTAGAGATTTTATTATAAATAAAACTTGTATGCACTATGGAGCGCCCCCTGTGCTTCTTTTTGATCTCTCTCTCTCTCTCTCTCTCTCTCTCTCTCTCTCTCTCTCTCATATATCTATATCTCTCTCATATCTCTCTCTGGTCTCTAACTCTATCAGATTTCTCTCTCGCTCTCATATGTATCTATCTATCAATCTACAGTGCATCCGGAAAGTATTCACAGCGCATCACTTTTTTGTCCTCAAAATTCTACATACAATACCCCATAATGACAACGTGTAAAAAGTTTTTTTTAAGATTTTTGCAAATTTCATTTAAAACCCCCCCCACTAAGATATCACATTTACATAAGTATTCACGGCCTTTGTCATGAAGCTCAAAATTGAGCTCAGGTGCATCCTCTTTCCACTGATCATCTTTGAGATGTTCCTACAGCTTAATTGGAGTCCACCTATGGTAAATTCAGTCGATTGGACATGATTTTGAAAGGCTTACACCTGTCTATATAAGGTCCCACACTTGACAGTGCATGTCAGAGCACAAACCAAGCATGAAGTCCAAGGAATTGTCTGTAGACCTCCGAGACAGGATTGTCTCAAGGCACAAATCTGGTGAAGGTTACAGAAAAATATTTGCTGCTTAGAAGGTCCCAATGAGCACAGTGGCCTCCATCATCTGTAAATGGAAGACGTTCGGAACCACCAGGACTCTTCCTAGAGTTGGCCGTCCATCTAAACTGAGCGATCGGGGGAGAAGGGCCCTAGTCAGGGAGGTGACCAAGAACCCGATGGTCACTCTGTCAAAGCTACAGCATTCCTCTGTGGAGAGACGAGAACCTTCCAGAAGGACAACCATCTCTGCAGCAATCTACCAATCAGGCCTGTATGGTAGAGTGGCCAGATGGAAGCCACTCCTTAGTAAAAAGCACATGGCAGCCCACTTGGAATATGCCAAAATGCACCTGAAGGACTCTCAGACCATGAGAGGCAAAGATTGAACTCTTTGGCGTGAATGCCAGGCGTTCTAATTGGAGGAAACCAGGCATCGCTCATCACCAGGCCAATACCATCCCTACAGTGAAGCATGGTGGTGGCAGCATCATGCTGTGGGGATGTTTTTCAGCGGCAGGAACTGGGAGACAAGTCAGGATAGAGGGAAAGATGAATGCAGCAGTGTACAGAGACATCCTGGATGAAAACCTGCTCCAGAGCACTCTTGACCTCAGACTGGGCCGATGGTTAATCTTTTAGCAGGACAACGACCCTAAGCACACAGCCAGGATATCAAAGGAGTGGCTTCAGGACAACTCTGTGAATGTCCTTGAGTGGCTCAGCAAGAGCCCAGACTTGAATCCGATTGAACATCTCTGGAGAGATCTGAAAATGGCTGTGCACCGACGCTTCTCATCCAACCTGATGGACCTTGAGAGGTGCTGCAAAGAGGAATGGGCGAAACTGCCCAAATATAGGTGTACCAAGCTTGTGTCATCATATTCAAAAAGACTTGAGGCTGTAATTGCTGCCAAAAGTGCATCAACAAAGTATTGAGCAAAAGGCTGTGAATACTTATGTACATGTGATTTTTTTAAGTTGTTTTTTTTTTTAATTAAATTTGAACAAATCTCAAAAAAAACTTTTTACACGTTGTCATTATGGGGTATTTGGTGTAGAATTTTGAGGAGAAAAATGAATTTATTACATTTTGGAATAAGGCTGTAACATAACAAAATGTGGAAAAAGTTACGCGCTGTGAATACTTTCCGGATGCACTGTATATCTATCTATCTATCTATCTATCTATCTATCTATCTATCTATCTATCTATCTATCTAGCTATCGTTAATGCAGAAAAAGATATCGGCACTCCAAACATATTTGTTACATAAATTATTAGCAACATTTAGCCAGTGTTATACTGTAGTATATATGCATGTATAATAACTAGTATTTATTAGTCTTATAACTTTGTTATTCTTACACTAAAATGTAATTGTGTGAATGTTATAGAGTGTGGTTGTGTTTATACAGCAATACTTGTATGTAAATCCTTGAAGTTGTTGGTGCAAGGCAAATCTAGATATAATACATTAGACCCTGTCAGACACAATAATAGCACACAGTGTTTTAAAAAAGCAAAGGCCCTCATTCAGAGGCGCTCGCAAGAAGCGAGCGCTCGTTCTGAATGAGGGCGACCGCTTGTATTTTTTAGTGCGGCCTCCTGGTCGCTAGCTAAGCTGTGGGTTGCCACCCACAGCTTTAGCGACCGACCAGGATGATGTTCGCGATGGCCAAGACCATCGCGACCATCGGGGCTTGCGACGAGACCCTAAGGTTGGGTCTCGGCAACCGCAAGCTCCAGGGAGCTTCCTGCTCTGATCGAGCAGGAAGCTCCCCACTGACATCACTACTGATGTCAGTGCGGCCGCCCACAAAACGGCAGGCGTTCCGTCAGGAACGCCTCTGTGTGCGTAGCCACCCCCCCCGCCCCGCCCACAAAATGGGGCGAGCTGTCGATCAACATCGACAGCCGCCCCTTTTGTAGTGAGCTCCGGAGCGAGAGAATTTCTCTCTTGCTCCGGGGCTTGCGCACACGCAGTGCGGCCGCTGCGCGTGCGCAGGGCCTAAACATCGACCCAGTTGCGAGCGCTCAGCACTTGCGACCGGGTCTGAATGAGACCCAATATCTTTATTAGCAGAAATACATACCTAAAATAATATCAAGCTGCCTTGCTATATATCTATTTCTATCTATCTATCTATCTATCTATCTATCTAATTATTTTCCAGTTCTTCAAAATGCCAAAAAGACTTTTGGCATCAGGAGCTCAAAAGCGCAAACATGCAAAAGAGAAGAAACAAAGTACTAATGCAATCTTGGCAAAGATGCCTAAGTTAAATTATTTCTTCCAACCGAATATCTCTACTACCAGTCCAACCACATCAGAACTGCCCACCAGCCATTCAACAGAAATAACTGAACAACGTAATCTGAAGCGTACAGAGTCAAATATTTCAAAATCTGTTGAAGAAGGTGAAGACAGTGGACCTGAAAGTATTCACAGTACACATTCAACAGAAGCAAATGAACAATGTAATCAGAAAGGAACGGAGTCAATCCTTTCAAAATCTGTTGATGAAGAAGGTGAAGAAATAGAACCTAGTTCTTTTGAAGGCAATGATGATGAAAATCAGCAATTTACAGAACATGGTGTATCTTCAACGAGTAAAGGTAATGAAGACCAGAGTTATGCTCTAACTAGACTGAGTGAATGCCAATCAACAGATCCTGCAGAGTGGTTTCCAATCAACTCTGCAACAGTTGATTGTTGGCTAAAACAAGGATTAGAGACCTGTCAAAATAAATGTGAGTCTGACAAATATCACAAGTCCTCACGCTACTACAAACCTTCTCCGGCCAGACCAAAAGGACATTATCGTTTCTTTAAAAACACCATGTTTTATGGACGCCGGCCTAATGGTGTAGTCCATCACAGAAAATGGATGTCATATAGTTCTTCAAAGGGTTCAATTTACTGTACTTATTGTACACTGATGGAAAGTAGAAAAGACAAGTTCTCACTTGCTGATGGATTCTCTTACTGGAAAAAAGCACAAGAGAAAATAAAAATCCACGAAGATAGTGATGCACACCGAAACTGCATTTTGCAAGCCCGTGAACGTGGTGAAAAATCAAGTCATATTGACAGCTATATGGAACGACAGTTCATGGACAGAAAACAATACTGGTGTGAAGTACTACGCAGAGTTGTAGCAGTTGTAAAATTTTTAGCAGAGAGAGGGTTAGCGTTTCGAGGGAGTGATGAGACCATTGGTTCAAAATATAATGGTAATTTTCTAGGGATCATAGAATTGATAGCTCAATTTGACCCTTTTCTGGCAAAACATATCCAAGACTTTGGAAACAGTGGACGCGGTAATGCAGGCTATCTATCATCAACAATTGTTGAAGAGTTTATTGAAATTATAGCAAAGCAGGTGACAAATCATATTGTGAAGGAGATTTCACTTTCTAAATATTTCTCAGTGTCGGTTGATTCAACACCAGATGTAACCCATGCTGATCAGCTCAGTGTTACTGTACGATATGTGTTGAATGGCATACCAGTTGAGCGTTTTCTCACATTTTTAAGGATTCATAGTCATAAGGCTGCAGATCTCACAGAAGACTTGCTGGAATACTTGAAGTCCGAAAATATTGATATCATGGATTGCCGTGGACAGACCTAGGACAATGCAAGCAACATGGCTGGAAAATACTCTGGCATGCAAGCAAGGGTGAAGGAATCTAATCCTTTGGCTGTGTTTGTGCCATGCACGGCACATTCCTTAAACCTTGTTGGATCAAATGCTGTTGATTGCTGTGTAGAAGCTGTAAGCTTCTTTGGTTTTCTTTCAAATATTTACCAATTCTTTTCTGCCTCTACCCATCGTTGGTCTGTATTAATGAAACATCTGGGAAAGCAAGGACTCACAGTGAAGAATCTCTCAGAAACAAGATGGTCTGCTCGTGCAGATGCGACTGCTGCCTTAGCCAAAGGATACAAAAATATTCAAGATGCCCTTGATGAAATTGTTGATGATAAACAACAACCTGCTGCTACAAGACATGAAGCTGACACTTTGTCTCAGACGATGGATTTGCTAGAAATCGCATTCCTCTGTCACTTCTGGAACACTATTCTATCCAGATTTAATACAACAAGCAAAGCACTGCAATCCACAACTATTGATCTCAAGGTTGCTGTAGATTTACTAGAATCTCTTGGTTACTTTTTAGATTCACTACGTGAAAGTTTTGATACTTTGGAAAAGGAAGCACAAGCAGCATGTGGTATATCAGACTATAAAATAACTCGTACAAGAAGGAAAAAAAGGAATGTGGATTGCGTGGAGTCTGAAGAAACCGTATTTTCTGCAAGAGAGAAATTTCGTGTGGAGACATACTTGCACATACTTGATTGCCTCAAAATGGCATTGAATGATAGAATTGTTGCCTATTCTGTTATATACGATCGTTTCAAAGTTGTGCTAAGATCTTGCAACATGACAGATGGAGAAATAATTGTAGAGGCTACCAAATTGGCTGAACATTATCCACTAGATCTAGACAAAGAAGTGTATCCTCAAGAAATGGTCCAGTTTGTACAGTTTGCCAATGTTAGGAGCTGTCACACACCTTCATCTCAAGCAAAGTTGCTGTATGAACAAAAGATTGAGGATGTTTTTCCTAATGTAGCTGTCTCTCTGAGAATCTACCTTTGTTTAATGGTCACAAACTGCTCAGGAGAACGTTCATTTAGCAAATTAACACTTATAAAAAATAAACTGCGATCGACAATGCGGGATAAGCGCCTAAAAGCATTAACTCTTCTAAGCATTGAAAGTGAACTGATGCGAGGAATTTGCTTTGAAACCATTATTGAAAACTTTGCACATGTTAAAGCAAGAAAACATAAGTTTTAATCTAGTATTATCCTATGGTTGTTGCATTTGTGTTAAAATGCATTTCAATGTTATTCCCTACAAGCGTGAAGTAAAATACAGTACCAGGTCACTCATTTTATATCTGTTAACATTTTGCACATCCTTTTGACATGCTTTCTTATTTGCACTTTTTATTTATACTTTGTTTTGTTTAGCTGCTGTTATATAGTCAGCAACGTTTGAATTGTTACTTTTCAATACTATTAAAAAAAACTGATTAAAAAATTGTTTATATTTTTTGTGTGTAAAATATTAAATTGTAATAAAAATTCCTTTTAAGAAAGAATCTTTAATATTTACCACCTAATTGTGCTGTTTTTCTCACTCTAGTGATTGATGACTCTATGCTTTTAATTTTAGACTTTAGGGCCCCCCTGTCTTAAGTGCCCCGGGCCCTCCAAAGCCTTAATCCAGCTCTGCCTGCGTTCGCACCTCCACTCCCCCCGTTTCTACTGGCCTGCCCCTGTCACCACCCACAAACGGCCTCTCCGGTCACTCATTCAGCTGGGCTGTCTAAGACGGGCAAGCGAATGCTTCCCGATCTTTCGCAGTGGTTTGTGCATGCGCATTGCGATGCATACACATGCGTAGATTGAACATATCGGCCAGCTACAAGTGTTTGCATCCTAAAGAGTGGGTCTGAATCAGCTCCACAGTTCCAAAACGGGTCAGACCCAGGACAGACCTTTTCTACGGCTGCGCCGTTCCAGATTGTTCCCGGATCGGCGTCGTTCACACTGCACACGGGTGCTGTGGGACACTTCTCCCAGCGCTTGGAGAGGACATCATCTCCAAGAGCAGAGAAACCCAGAAGTCCCCATGCTGTAAACGGGAGCCGGGTCGAATGACACGGGGTACCCGTTTACACTGCAGGGTTTCACGGGTTGTTCCCATGTAAAGCCCTGCAAGTTACCTGGGTTGGATTGCCGGGTCACTCGATCCGGGAACCCAACCCTTGCCCCTTTTACACCGTAGGAGCTACCCGGGTTAACTCTGCAATAACCCGGGTTTTACCTCTGATGTAAAAGGGGTATTAGTGGCCATAATCAAGGGGTTTGGAGTTCTTAAACTGTGGTAAATGGCTGTTATATGAATTTTTCTTTAACAGTGAAAAAATTATACAGAGCAATAGTTTTTGCCCAAAATAAATTCTGTAATTAATTTAGGGGTACATAAAAATGGGTGTATGTATATTTTTGAGTCATTTTAGGGCACTTCCACAAAAAATTCAAAATACATCTGTCACTTGCACCTAATGTTCAAAACACCTGTCCCATCCATACAGCCCCCCAAATACCTGTAACACTACTCTAAACCCATTTTACAGCACTTTCTACTTTTTCACCCCAAAAATTATGTAATTATTGGCCCAAATAAGCTAATTAAAGATTATTTTTGCCTAATTAGTCATTAAGAGGAGTGTCCAAGGGGTTCTGGATCAAGTCCCAACATTTTTACCTTAAAATAGGGGTTTTGCACAACTTTTCACCTTTAATTACATACCATTTACACAACACAGTACTAATGTGCATTATAAAACAACTAGTCTACATTAGCAGGTGAATATCAGACACTTCCCTTCCCCAACTAGCAGAAACGTGGGGTCCCCTCCCCAGGACCACTGCCCTTTAGGAGATATTAGCCATCCGCTCAGTCCCCCTTGGTTGGTTGTTTTCCTCATAGGTAACAGTATGAATGTGGGCAGGGCTGAAAGCAGACTGTGTAACCAGCTCCCGTCACAACCTGCATTCACTTTTAGGAGCTCATTTTAATAACTAACTATATAGAATTATACATAGTGCAAATAATCCTTATTAATAATGTTCATAATTTTTCAATATATACATTACTAACAGCTAACATCTCCATTAAAGAGACAGTTCTTACAAGCAGCGCAGAGTCCGGCATCCGTCAGTGCGCAGGAACTTGTAAGAGGCCCTTTAAAGTAAAGAAAAACCAGAGTTAAATAGTTGCACTCACCAAATGAATCTAAAATGGAAGCATTAATAAAAAAAGGTTTTTAAGAACGTACAATGCCCTCACTTACTGGAACCAGGTGTGGAAAGACAGAGGGTGATATGCAGTTATTATTATTATTATTATTATTATTATTATTATTATTATTATTATTATCGTTTATTTATATGGCGCCACAAGTGTTCCGCAGCGCCTTACATAGTACATAAACAAATAGATTGATTTACAGTGACTTACAGTACAGTACAATATAATACATTACAGGACATGGATAATATACATTGCTACATTCACGACCATAACACCCAGATAAGCAACAATGCAAAGCAACCAAGTGTTAGAGAGTAAGAAGTAGATGAAGGTATAGTAAGGAGATGCACAAGAGGGTAGAGGGCCCTGCTCATAGGAGCTTACATTCTAAAGGGGAGGGACAGACAAACAGGGGTGAAACAGATGGGGTAGGCAGGCAGTTACTGAGGAACCGGTCTCCTGATGGGGAATGCACATGGTAGACCCCACTTATGAGCTCCACTGATGTCAGAAGCCGCTGTCACCCAGAGATATTATAACGTAATACAGCAAACGTTATTGGGAGGGATAACCAGGGTCCTGTATAAGAATAACATTTACAAGACAGCATATTAGCAAATCAGATTAGTGTCATAGTGCGTAGCGCTGATCCAGATTATTCCTTATGGCTCTTTCAGGATAGATTTCCTGACCCTATAACAGCTCTATGGGGAAATATAATAGCCTACGAGATGCAGGCATCACGAGATCCCAGCCAGTCTGCCATTTTTTGTTTTAAGCAGCAAAAATTTAAAGAGGCAAAACCAACCCGGTACTACATACATAGTGGCAGCCATTTGTGCTCCTGACCCTGTAACATCTCTGTATCACTGACACATACAGGTCCTGCTGGCGTACGATAACATCACCATGAACTAAGTAGCCATAAAGGTCCTGAACAACAGAGGGATGTCAGAGAGTGAGAAGGAGAAAGCTCTGGTGGAGAGGAGAGCTCTACAAGCCACATCTGGGAGCCCCTTCTTAGTACATAGTCTCCTGACATTCCAGACCCAGGTATGACCATGCATATTACACTCATCCTTGTGGTCCAGTGAATGCTCTGTACTGTTCTTATATTGTTGCATTAGGAAGGAGTCACATGTGTAATACTTCTATCCAGTAGCGGTTTTTACCTACGGGCTGCAGCCCCCTCCCAGTAACATCTGCCACCTTAGTGAGTGAGTTGCAGTCTGTGACTGACAGTGACTTCCCATTGGATGGGTTACCTGACAGTCACAAATAGGACAGGCAGTGCTAGGAGGAGGTGCTTTCTCCCTCTGGGACTGCCAGTCCGGGCTGCGATTAACAGGGAGCGTGATTCTAGTGGGAAGCTGCTACTCTGCATTTAGGGCAGTCCACCCCGGCATCCAGGGACTGCAGCCGATGCGATCCCTAGAATCCAGTGTTATGTGCACATGCGGCACCACCTGAGGGTCTAAATGGTCCAAAATTGATGAGGAAGTAAAGAAAGGTCAGCGCTATCTAGGCATACCAGCCAATTAATTGTATCTCTCTGGGATCGGTAACTGCAAGCTGTCAAAGTGAGGGAACATTCCCATTGACTTAAAGCGGGCCTGGTTGCTGCTAGGGCGCCCTTATTTGACTGTCCGTTTCTCCGCCACCTGAAGGTCTAAATGGAAAAGTCAGGGATATCCAGGCATTCCAGCCAATTAATTTTAGCCCCCTGGGATAGGTAACTGTTACTGCGCCTGCGTTACACAGAGTGTGAGTACAGAGACGCTGGTGAGATGGAGATGCCCAGTATTAGGAATGATGGGGAAAAGTGATGGGTGCTGGGGGAGGTGACTATAAAATAGGCTGCTCAGGGTGAGTACACAGCCGCAGGCATATGAGGCCATAGTCACATGGAGACACTGCACCTGCCATAAGGCTGATGGTGCCACCGATGGTGACGTATCAGGATACACCAATCGGTATTCCTGCTTCCCCAAGCGCTGTGAGTGGGTGTCTCAGTTCTTGCACATTCGGCCACATGGATGTACACCAGGGAAGGAGTCTGAATGCCATGTGCATAAACTCGCAGGCGGGCGACCGCCAATAGACGCTGCTGCGGGTACTATTGCGTGTGACTCAGAATCAGGCCCAGGTCTTGTATTGTATAATTACAATGGGGCCCATTTATCAAGGATCGTTTTTACAAAGCGATCAGGGCATGCCAGTAACACCCCTGATCGCTTTGCAAAAAGCGATCTCTTCGGCCGGATGCATCATCCAGGACATGCAGGGACACTGGCCCCGAAAGGAACCCGACCCTGCGATGTCTCCGGAGAGCGGCCGGCCACTGCAGGGGGTGGTGCGCATGTCCAGTCACATGGACTGCACATGCACATCCGCCATAGCCAGGGAGGGTTCCGACTGATCCCTCCGCTGGCTAATAGTGCGCGGTGTAGCCCATAGGCTACAGCGGCTAACGCCACCTGCAGATGGCGTTAGCTGCCGGGCCAATATCCGGAATGCATCGCATTCCGGATATTGGTACACTTGGCAGCATCGCTTCCCCCATAGATACCTATATGGGGAGGCGGCTCCCAGCAGCAATGCAGGGATTACAGCAGGTATCGAGATACCTACTGCGGCCCCTCCTTCAAACATAAGGGGGATACTTAGTACTTGAGGTAAACTCCTGGGATTGTACCTCAAATACACTTTGATAAATGGGCCCTTATAGGAGGTAACAAGCAGATTAGGAGGCTGCCATTGGGGAACAGTGATGTAATGAGGAGTGTGGGACATTAGCGGCTGTGCTTAGTCAGGACAGGCTTGTTTTATAGCTAACACATTCCAGGCCGGATCCGCAGAGACATCCCTCCCTCATATCATGTATTGTCCTGGCAAATGTCTGCAGTATGCGGGCTTACCCACATGTATGTGTACAGTGCACACGCAGGCCGGATCCGCAGAGACATGCCTCCCTCATATCATGTACTGTCTTGGCAAATGTCTGCAGTATGCGGGCTTACCCACATGTATGTGCACAGTGCACACGCAGGCCGGATGCGCAGAGACATCCCTCCATATATCATGTAATGTCCTGGGAAATGTATGCAGTATGCGGGCTTACCCACATGTATGTGCACAGTGCACACGCAGGCCGGATCCGCAGAGACATCCCTCCCTCATATCACGTGATATCCTGGGAAATATATGCAGTATGCGGGCTTACCCACATGTATGTGCACAGTGCACACGCAGGCAGGAGAGGAAACACATTCTGTGTTGTATTATTCATCATACATCACCCCCATTGTGTCCGTACACACAGTGTTATACTGTAGGACATGCGGATGACATGTACATTATCAGAGCTGGGTGTAAGATAAGTCACATATGTCAGCTCCGTCTATGTCACCAGGTTCCCCACAGTTACAATCAGATACAGTAACGGTCACTGTGTAACAGATGGTGGAGAGAGCGGTGCCTGCTGTAGGCTCTGAGCACCAGACCAGGTCACTGTAACAGTAAAGACTGTACTAATCTGTTCTGTCTGTGTCCTGTAACAGAACATCTGGGCCTTCGTCATGGGCTACGCCAGCGGTGGTGACCTATTCGATCTCCTTTCAAATACAGACCGTCTTGAGATCGAGGCTGCAATGTAAGATCTATCACTGAGCTGATGTATCACTCTGTGTAATTGTGTGTGATAGAGAATCTGAGACATAGGAGATTACAGTGTGGGGAATGAGGTACATTATAATCAGTGGCAGAACAGCTGTCACACCACTGCCTTCATTACACTTGTCCTACTGATTATACCAGTACCGGCCACCACTGGTTACAGAATATTATGTACACACCCTTATGCTGGGCATACACTATACAATTATCTGTCAGATATCTGTCCAATCTGGCTGGTTGGAATAAAGATCTGGTAATGTATTGGAGCAAATGATAATCGACCATTTGCTCATGAACACTGGAAAACAGACAAAAATGGTTGTTCAGACAAATTAGTTAAATCAAACATTTAACCAATTTGAACAATCGTTTTTGTCCATTTTCATGTGTTTGGGACCATATGGTAGAATGCAATTTGCTCTCATACATTACCAGGTTTTCATTCCAACCTGGACAGATAACTGACAGATAATTGTATAGTCAGTGTTCACTCTAGCTCCAGCGGCAGGCAGGGTGCCGAAGCTAGAGAGAAGGCGTGGCCATTGAAAAGGGGGCATGACCATAAGACACGTCCACTTTTCGTCACTCTTGGGGGCGCGCCCGGGACTTACGGACACGCCGGGGAGCCTCCAAGTGCTGCCGACAGGGAGAATAGATGCCGGGCGCATACGCCTGGCGTCTATTCTCCGGCTGTGACCGGGTCACCGCACATTTCCCCACCCGGGGGACACTGCGACCCGCAGGTGAAGACGGCACCCACAGGTTGTGAGGGTAGGGTGCCGCTCCCCGCTAAAACAGCCTAGCGGGAACGCTATATAGTGTATGCCAAGCATAAGGTGGATACAAAGAGGAAATAATTTCAGGCCACAAAACACACACAGCCAGACATATACACACATATACACACACAGTCAGACATATACACATATATATATATATACACAAACACATATACATGCACACAGCCAGACATATACACACACATATACATACACACAGCCAGACATTTACAGACATATACATACACACATCCAGACATATACACACATATACATACGTACAGCCAGACATATACACACATACACACAGCCAGACACACACATATACATACACACACAAACATATACATAAACACAGGCAGACATATACACACACATATACATACACAAAGCCAGACATATACACACACATATACATACACACAGCCAGACATTTACAGACATATACATACACACAGCCAGACATATACACACATAGCCAGACATATACACACTGTGATAGGATCACTGGTAAAGTGGTCTGTGGCAGGTACATTTGTCCCAGATTCCTGTCTTTTGTGTTTTAAACCCCCAGGAGAAAGTCTGCAGTGTAGCAGGCTTGAGTTTCGGCTTTTTGAAAAGCCGGTTTGGGACCTGGGGGTTGTGGGTGAGAGGAGAGGGAGGGCTCCACCCACGGCCACTCCAGGTTTTGGATCTCGCAGCCTGGTAACAGGATTGTTAGTTTTCCACCTGAGAGTGGTCAATATAAGCCTAGTTTGTTTAGGGCTGATTGTCTCACCTGGGAGAGCAGGCAGGGAGTTTGCTCAGAGACACTTGGAAAAATAACCGTGAGTGTTGTGCTGTGCTTTTGTTGCTGGCGAGGGCATTAGGCCCTGCCAGGTTCTGGTAGTGAGGGAACTACCTGTGAAGTTAGTGCCCCGACAGGGCTAGGATTTATATTTATGTTTTCTTTATGTTTCTGACATTGTACAATAAAGACTGGCGCCGACCAGCTTGTACTTGCATCCAGACTGGTGTGCTGCTTCCCTGCTGCTGTGTGTGTGTGTAAAGGAAGGAGTCCTCTACCCAGGAGAGGGACCCCCTAACCTAACTGTGTCACAATATGGTGGAGAATGCAGGCAACCACACACACTGAAGTTGCAGCAAGAGGAAAACTTTCCATTTAAAAATTAAAGGGACAGACACCCAATTTGTGAGTGTGGAAATAACACTGTGTCCTTGGAGTCCCATAGAGGAGGCGTCAGCCAATGCTCAGAGAGGCAAGGTTCAGCTTCCAACCTACACCCCAGGACAAAATGGAGGACATTATTAAGGCCTTGCTCCAAGCTACAGCAGCTCAGCAGGAATCTACCAGGGCTCAGCAGGAAGCTACCAGGGCTCAGCAGGAGACTAACAAACTTCAGCAGGAATCCGCCAGGCAACAACAGGTCGCCATTGAGGAAACCCGCCAGGCCTTAGCGGAAAACAGCCAGGCCATAAGAGAAGTTCCCCAGTCCTCCACCGGGTTTTCACCCTTCGACTTGTTGTATGGGAGACACCCAAGGGGGTTACTAGACATTGCCAAAGAGACATGGGAGGGGCAGTCTAGTCCTTACAAAACGGTGATTGAGTATGTTTCTCAAATGCAGGAGAGAATTGCTGCGGTAGTGCCGATAGTGAGAGAGCACCTGGAACAGGCTCAACAGAGGGTATACAACCGCAATGCTCGGTTACGCAACTTTGCTCCTGGGGACAGAGTGTTAGTATTGGTTCCCACTGTGGAAAATAAACTTTTGGCTAAATGGCAAGGGCCCTTTGAAATCTTAGAAAGAGTGGGGCAGGTCAATTACAAAGTTTACCAGCCGGGGAAAAGAAAGCCGGAACAGATATACCATATAAATCTGTTAAAGCCCTGGAAAGATAGAACGGTACTGTCGGCCGTCCGAGACCCTCCAGTAAGTCCAGGGCCCTTAGTTCCCGAAGTGACAGTGGCAAAAACCCTGTCGGCAATTCAACAACAAGAGGTCAAGGAGTTTCTGATTAGAAATATGGTGCTGCTCTCTGACGTACCTGGGAAAACCTCGGTCATTAAACATGACATCATCACTGACCCAGGGGTTAAAGTTAATCTAAAGCCCTATAGGTTACCAGAAGCACTAAGAGAATCGGTGTCGAAAGAAATTAAAAATATGCTAGAGTTAGGGGTTATTGAAGAATCACATAGTGAATGGTCAAGTCCCATTGTGTTGATTCCAAAGCCCGACGGGAGTGTGCGTTTCTGCAATGACTTCCGAAAGTTGAACAGTGTTTCAAAATTCGATGCCTACCCGATGCCAAGAGTGGATGAACTGATTGAGAGACTAGGGACGGCAAGGTATTTAACCACTCTTGACCTAACCAAAGGATATTGGCAAGTACCGTTAACCGAGAGCGCCAAACAAAAGACAGCTTTTTCAGCGCCAGAGGGCTTGTTTCAGTACAAGATGTTGCCCTTCGGGCTACATGGGGCACCTGCTACCTTCCAAAGAATGATGGACAGGATTCTAAGGCCCCATAGACGGTATGCGGCTGCTTATCTGGATGACGTGGTCGTTCATAATCCTGATTGGCAGTCTCACTTACCCAGGGTGCAAGCAGTGTTGGACTCCATCTATAAGGCAGGTTTGACAGCCAACCCAAAAAAGTGTTGTCTAGGCATGGAGGAAGTAAAATATCTGGGATACACCATTGGCAGAGGCCTGATAAAGCCTCAGCTCAATAAAGTTGATGCCATACAAAACTGGCCACGGCCTCTGAATAAGAAGCAGGTGAGGGCCTTCTTGGGAATTACGGGGCACTACAGGAGGTTTATACCCAACTTTGCCACCATGGCAGTCCCACTGACTGACCTGACCAAAGGCAAACAAAAAGTCATGGTAGAATGGAGTCCTGAGGCAGAGAAAGCTTTTCAGGAGTTGAAAGTAGCGTTGTGTTCCCAACCAGTCCTGATGACTCCTAATTTTGAAAGGGAATTCATAGTACAAACCGATGCATCAGAAGTAGGTATAGGAGCGGTCCTGTCCCAGAACAAGGAGGGTGAGGAACACCCTATTTTCTATCTTAGCAGAAAGTTGAATGTACGTGAGAGAAACTATGCCATAGTGGAGAAGGAGGCGTTGGCCATAAAGTGGGCGTTAGAGGCTCTCAGGTACTACTTGGTCGGAAGAAAGTTCAAATTGATCACTGACCATGCCCCTCTGAAGTGGATGTCTGAAAATAAGGACAGTAATGCGAGAATTACAAGATGGTTCTTGGCGTTACAAACTTTTAAATTTTCAGTGGAACACAGGCCAGGAAGCCAGCTGGCTAATGCTGACGCGTTGTCACGCGTTCATTGTTTGGGGGCTTCAGTTGCTCCGCCCCACAGGTCGAAACAAAGGGGGCGGATATGTGATAGGATCACTGGTAAAGTGGTCTGTGGCAGGTACATTTGTCCCAGATTCCTGTCTTTTGTGTTTTAAACCCCCAGGAGAAAGTCTGCAGTGTAGCAGGCTTGAGTTTCGGCTTTTTGAAAAGCCGGTTTGGGACCTGGGGGTTGTGGGTGAGAGGAGAGGGAGGGCTCCACCCACGGCCACTCCAGGTTTTGGTTCTCGCAGCCTGGTAACAGGATTGTTAGTTTTCCACCTGAGAGTGGTCAATATAAGCCTAGTTTGTTTAGGGCTGATTGTCTCACCTGGGAGAGCAGGCAGGGAGTTTGCTCAGAGACACTTGGAAACCTAACCGTGAGTGTTGTGCTGTGCTTTTGTTGCTGGTGAGGGCATTAGGCCCTGCCAGGTTCTGGTAGTGAGGGAACTACCTGTGAAGTTAGTGCCCCGACAGGGCTAGGATTTATATTTATGTTTTCTTTATGTTTCTGACATTGTACAATAAAGACTGGCGCCGACCAGCTTGTACTTGCATCCAGACTGGTGTGCTGCTTCCCTGCTGCTGTGTGTGTGTGTAAAGGAAGGAGTCCTCTACCCAGGAGAGGGACCCCCTAACCTAACTGTGTCACAATATGGTGGAGAATGCAGGCAACCACACACACTGAAGTTGCAGCAAGAGGAAAACTTTCCATTTAAAAATTAAAGGGACAGACACCCAATTTGTGAGTGTGGAAATAACACTGTGTCCTTGGAGTCCCATAGAGGAGGCGTCAGCCAATGCTCAGAGAGGCAAGGTTCAGCTTCCAACCTACACCCCAGGACAAAATGGAGGACATTATTAAGGCCTTGCTCCAAGCTACAGCAGCTCAGCAGGAATCTACCAGGGCTCAGCAGGAAGCTACCAGGGCTCAGCAGGAGACTAACAAACTTCAGCAGGAATCCGCCAGGCAACAACAGGTCGCCATTGAGGAAACCCGCCAGACCGTAGCGGAAAACAGCCAGGCCATAAGAGAAGTTCCCCAGTCCTCCACCGGGTTTTCACCCTTCGACTTGTTGTATGGGAGACACCCAAGGGGGTTACTAGACATTGCCAAAGAGACATGGGAGGGGCAGTCTAGTCCTTACAAAACGGTGATTGAGTATGTTTCTCAAATGCAGGAGAGAATTGCTGCGGTAGTGCCGATAGTGAGAGAGCACCTGGAACAGGCTCAACAGAGGGTATACAACCGCAATGCTCGGTTACGCAACTTTGCTCCTGGGGACAGAGTGTTAGTATTGGTTCCCACTGTGGAAAATAAACTTTTGGCTAAATGGCAAGGGCCCTTTGAAATCTTAGAAAGAGTGGGGCAGGTCAATTACAAAGTTTACCAGCCGGGGAAAAGAAAGCCGGAACAGATATACCATATAAATCTGTTAAAGCCCTGGAAAGATAGAACGGTACTGTCGGCCGTCCGAGACCCTCCAGTAAGTCCAGGGCCCTTAGTTCCCGAAGTGACAGTGGCAAAAACCCTGTCGGCAATTCAACAACAAGAGGTCAAGGAGTTTCTGATTAGAAATATGGTGCTGCTCTCTGACGTACCTGGGAAAACCTCGGTCATTAAACATGACATCATCACTGACCCAGGGGTTAAAGTTAATCTAAAGCCCTATAGGTTACCAGAAGCACTAAGAGAATCGGTGTCGAAAGAAATTAAAAATATGCTAGAGTTAGGGGTTATTGAAGAATCACATAGTGAATGGTCAAGTCCCATTGTGTTGATTCCAAAGCCCGACGGGAGTGTGCGTTTCTGCATTGACTTCCGAAAGTTGAACAGTGTTTCAAAATTCGATGCCTACCCGATGCCAAGAGTGGATGAACTGATTGAGAGACTAGGGACGGCAAGGTATTTAACCACTCTTGACCTAACCAAAGGATATTGGCAAGTACCGTTAACCGAGAGCGCCAAATAAAAGACAGCTTTTTCAGCGCCAGAGGGCTTGTTTCAGTACAAGATGTTGCCCTTCGGGCTACATGGGGCACCTGCTACCTTCCAAAGAATGATGGACAGGATTCTAAGGCCCCATAGACGGTATGCGGCTGCTTATCTGGATGACGTGGTCGTTCATAATCCTGATTGGCAGTCTCACTTACCCAGGGTGCAAGCAGTGTTGGACTCCATCTATAAGGCAGGTTTGACAGCCAACCCAAGAAAGTGTTGTCTAGGCATGGAGGAAGTAAAATATCTGGGATACACCATTGGCAGAGGCCTGATAAAGCCTCAGCTCAATAAAGTTGATGCCATACAAAACTGGCCACGGCCTCTGAATAAGAAGCAGGTGAGGGCCTTCTTGGGAATTACGGGGTACTACAGGAGGTTTATACCCAACTTTGCCACCATGGCAGTCCCACTGACTGACCTGACCAAAGGCAAACAAAAAGTCATGGTAGAATGGAGTCCTGAGGCAGAGAAAGCTTTTCAGGAGTTGAAAGTAGCGTTGTGTTCCCAACCAGTCCTGATGACTCCTAATTTTGAAAGGGAATTCATAGTACAAACCGATGCATCAGAAGTAGGTATAGGAGCGGTCCTGTCCCAGAACAAGGAGGGTGAGGAACACCCTATTTTCTATCTTAGCAGAAAGTTGAATGTACATGAGAGAAACTATGCCATAGTGGAGAAGGAGGCGTTGGCCATAAAGTGGGCGTTAGAGGCTCTCAGGTACTACTTGGTCGGAAGAAAGTTCAAATTGATCACTGACCATGCCCCTCTGAAGTGGATGTCTGAAAATAAGGACAGTAATGCGAGAATTACAAGATGGTTCTTGGCGTTACAAACTTTTAAATTTTCAGTGGAACACAGGCCAGGAAGCCAGCTGGCTAATGCTGACGCGTTGTCACGCGTTCATTGTTTGGGGGCTTCAGTTGTTCCGCCCCACAGGTCGAAACAAAGGGGGCGGATATGTGATAGGATCACTGGTAAAGTGGTCTGTGGCAGGTACATTTGTCCCAGATTCCTGTCTTTTGTGTTTTAAACCCCCAGGAGAAAGTCTGCAGTGTAGCAGGCTTGAGTTTCGGCTTTTTGAAAAGCCGGTTTGGGACCTGGGGGTTGTGGGTGAGAGGAGAGGGAGGGCTCCACCCACGGCCACTCCAGGTTTTGGTTCTCGCAGCCTGGTAACAGGATTGTTAGTTTTCCACCTGAGAGTGGTCAATATAAGCCTAGTTTGTTTAGGGCTGATTGTCTCACCTGGGAGAGCAGGCAGGGAGTTTGCTCAGAGACACTTGGAAACCTAACCGTGAGTGTTGTGCTGTGCTTTTGTTGCTGGCGAGGGCATTAGGCCCTGCCAGGTTCTGGTAGTGAGGGAACTACCTGTGAAGTTAGTGCCCCGACAGGGCTAGGATTTATATTTATGTTTTCTTTATGTTTCTGACATTGTACAATAAAGACTGGCGCCGACCAGCTTGTACTTGCATCCAGACTGGTGTGCTGCTTCCCTGCTGCTGTGTGTGTGTGTAAAGGAAGGAGTCCTCTACCCAGGAGAGGGACCCCCTAACCTAACTGTGTCACAATATGGTGGAGAATGCAGGCAACCACACACACTGAAGTTGCAGCAAGAGGAAAACTTTCCATTTAAAAATTAAAGGGACAGACACCCAATTTGTGAGTGTGGAAATAACACTGTGTCCTTGGAGTCCCATAGAGGAGGCGTCAGCCAATGCTCAGAGAGGCAAGGTTCAGCTTCCAACCTACACCCCAGGACAAAATGGAGGACATTATTAAGGCCTTGCTCCAAGCTACAGCAGCTCAGCAGGAATCTACCAGGGCTCAGCAGGAAGCTACCAGGGCTCAGCAGGAGACTAACAAACTTCAGCAGGAATCCGCCAGGCAACAACAGGTCGCCATTGAGGAAACCCGCCAGGCCTTAGCGGAAAACAGCCAGGCCATAAGAGAAGTTCCCCAGTCCTCCACCGGGTTTTCACCCTTCGACTTGTTGTATGGGAGACACCCAAGGGGGTTACTAGACATTGCCAAAGAGACATGGGAGGGGCAGTCTAGTCCTTACAAAACGGTGATTGAGTATGTTTCTCAAATGCAGGAGAGAATTGCTGCGGTAGTGCCGATAGTGAGAGAGCACCTGGAACAGGCTCAACAGGCACAGCAGAGGGTATACAACCGCAATGCTCGGTTACGCAACTTTGCTCCTGGGGACAGAGTGTTAGTATTGGTTCCCACTGTGGAAAATAAACTTTTGGCTAAATGGCAAGGGCCCTTTGAAATCTTAGAAAGAGTGGGGCAGGTCAATTACAAAGTTTACCAGCCAGGGAAAAGAAAGCCGGAACAGATATACCATATAAATCTGTTAAAGCCCTGGAAAGATAGAACGGTACTGTCGGCCGTCCGAGACCCTCCAGTAAGTCCAGGGCCCTTAGTTCCCGAAGTGACAGTGGCAAAAACCCTGTCGGCAATTCAACAACAAGAGGTCAAGGAGTTTCTGATTAGAAATATGGTGCTGCTCTCTGACGTACCTGGGAAAACCTCGGTCATTAAACATGACATCATCACTGACCTAGGGGTTAAAGTTAATCTAAAGCCCTATAGGTTACCAGAAGCACTAAGAGAATCGGTGTCGAAAGAAATTAAAAATATGCTAGAGTTAGGGGTTATTGAAGAATCACATAGTGAATGGTCAAGTCCCATTGTGTTGATTCCAAAGCCCGACGGGAGTGTGCGTTTCTGCAATGACTTCCGAAAGTTGAACAGTGTTTCAAAATTCGATGCCTACCCGATGCCAAGAGTGGATGAACTGATTGAGAGACTAGGGACGGCAAGGTATTTAACCACTCTTGACCTAACCAAAGGATATTGGCAAGTACCGTTAACCGAGAGCGCCAAACAAAAGACAGCTTTTTCAGCGCCAGAGGGCTTGTTTCAGTACAAGATGTTGCCCTTCGGGCTACATGGGGCACCTGCTACCTTCCAAAGAATGATGGACAGGATTCTAAGGCCCCATAGACGGGTATGCGGCTGCTTATCTGGATGACGTGGTCGTTCATAATCCTGATTGGCAGTCTCACTTACCCAGGGTGCAAGCAGTGTTGGACTCCATCTATAAGGCAGGTTTGACAGCCAACCCAAAAAAGTGTTGTCTAGGCATGGAGGAAGTAAAATATCTGGGATACACCATTGGCAGAGGCCTGATAAAGCCTCAGCTCAATAAAGTTGATGCCATACAAAACTGGCCACGGCCTCTGAATAAGAAGCAGGTGAGGGCCTTCTTGGGAATTACGGGGTACTACAGGAGGTTTATACCCAACTTTGCCACCATGGCAGTCCCACTGACTGACCAGACCAAAGGCAAACAAAAAGTCATGGTAGAATGGAGTCCTGAGGCAGAGAAAGCTTTTCAGGAGTTGAAAGTAGCGTTGTGTTCCCAACCAGTCCTGATGACTCCTAATTTTGAAAGGGAATTCATAGTACAAACCGATGCATCAGAAGTAGGTATAGGAGCGGTCCTGTCTCAGAACAAGGAGGGTGAGGAACACCCTATTTTCTATCTTAGCAGAAAGTTGAATGTACATGAGAGAAACTATGCCATAGTGGAGAAGGAGGCGTTGGCCATAAAGTGGACGTTAGAGGCTCTCAGGTACTACTTGGTCGGAAGAAAGTTCAAATTGATCACTGACCATGCCCCTCTGAAGTGGATGTCTGAAAATAAGGACAGTAATGCGAGAATTACAAGATGGTTCTTGGCGTTACAAACTTTTAAATTTTCAGTGGAACACAGGCCAGGAAGCCAGCTGGCTAATGCTGACGCGTTGTCACGCGTTCATTGTTTGGGGGCTTCAGTTGTTCCGCCCCACAGGTCGAAACAAAGGGGGCGGATATGTGATAGGATCACTGGTAAAGTGGTCTGTGGCAGGTACATTTGTCCCAGATTCCTGTCTTTTGTGTTTTAAACCCCCAGGAGAAAGTCTGCAGTGTAGCAGGCTTGAGTTTCGGCTTTTTGAAAAGCCGGTTTGGGACCTGGGGGTTGTGGGTGAGAGGAGAGGGAGGGCTCCACCCACGGCCACTCCAGGTTTTGGTTCTCGCAGCCTGGTAACAGGATTGTTAGTTTTCCACCTGAGAGTGGTCAATATAAGCCTAGTTTGTTTAGGGCTGATTGTCTCACCTGGGAGAGCAGGCAGGGAGTTTGCTCAGAGACACTTGGAAACCTAACCGTGAGTGTTGTGCTGTGCTTTTGTTGCTGGCGAGGGCATTAGGCCCTGCCAGGTTCTGGTAGTGAGGGAACTACCTGTGAAGTTAGTGCCCCGACAGGGCTAGGATTTATATTTATGTTTTCTTTATGTTTCTGACATTGTACAATAAAGACTGGCGCCGACCAGCTTGTACTTGCATCCAGACTGGTGTGCTGCTTCCCTGCTGCTGTGTGTGTGTGTAAGGAAGGAGTCTTCTACCCAGGAGAGGGACCCCCTCACCTAACTGTGTCACAACACACATATACATACATACACAGTCAGATATATACACACATATACATACGTACAGCCAGACATATACACACATACACACAGCCAGACACACACATATACATAAACGCACACACATATACATAAACACAGGCAGACATATACACACACACATATACAGAGATGCAGTATGTGGCCAGGGTGCCCGGAGCACGAGCTACCGCGACCCCCCCCCTAAAGAAAAAAGTGTGTGCTATATAATATAACCGCTATATATATATATATATATATATATACACATACATACATGCAAGTTCACACATACATACATACAAACATATACACATACAGGCACGGTAACATAACATAAAGGCAGGGTCACACATACATACATACATACAGGCAGACAGGGTCACACATACATATACATACACATATATATATACACACACACAGGCAGGGACATACATACATACATACAGGCAGGCTGGGACATACATACATACATTCAAACATACATACAGGGTCACATACATACATACATACAGGGTCACATACATACATACAGGCAGGGAAGGTCACACATTACACATACATACATATATACATACATTCATACATACATAAATACAGGTAAGGAAGGTCACACATACATACATACATACACATATCTCCCAACTGTCCCGCATGTAGCGGGACAGTCCCGTTTTTCTGGGACTGTTCCGCCCGCGGACCGCAGTGTCCCGCGGTGGGGGGGGGAGTTGAGAGAAGCATACACGCTGCTCTGCTATGCAGAGCAGCGTGTATGGAGAGCGAGAATAGATGCTGTGCGCATGCGCACAGCATCTATTCACAGTATAGATACGGGTATAGTATAGTACAGTACGGGTGATCTCGGAGATGCTGGGCACGCCCCATTAGTGATGTAAACGGGGGCATGTCATCAGGCCACGCCCCCTTTACAATCCGGCCACGCCCCCCTTTCGGGCGCACGTGCAGGTCCCGACTGACTCACTACAAATGTTGGGAGGTATGCATACATACAGGCAGGTAGGGAAGGTCACACATACATACATACATACAGGCAGGCAGGGAAGGTCACACATACATACATACATACATACAGGCAGGCAGGGAAGGTCACACATATATACATACATACAGGCAGGCAGGCAGGGAAGGTCACACATACATACAGGCAGGCAGGGAAGGTCACACATACATACATACATACATACAGGCAGGGAAGGTCACACATACATACATACATACATACATACAGGCAGGCAGGGAAGGTCACACATACATACATACATACAGGCAGGCAGGCAGGGAAGGTCACACATACATACATACAGGCAGGCAGGGAAGGTCACACATACATACATACATACATACAGGCAGGCAGGCAGGGAAGGTCACACATACATACATACATACATACAGGCAGGGAAGGTCACACATACATACATACATGCAGGCAGGCAGGGAAGGTCACACATACATACATACAGGCAGGGAAGGTCACACATACATACATACATACAGGCAAGCAGGGAAGGTCACACATACATACATACAGGCAGGGAAGGTCACACATACATACATACAGGCAGATGGGATGATGCAATGAGCAATGTGATGCAGTTACACACAGCATGTAATGATACATCGCACCGTCATACATCGGATCCTGCAGTGTGTACAGTGCGTGTGATATACCGTTACATCGCACAGGTGCTGGGTCGCACCATCGTATGGTATATACCCAGCTTACACACTTCTTATTGCTCTCTTACTATGTCCCTATCCCACATTGTATCTCTCTATCCCCCCATATATACACTATGGCTCTCATACATCCCCATGGAGGCAGTGTAATATGCTTATTATAATACCATGCATAGGCTGTGACTGGGTGCCCAGGGGTTGCTAGGAAGTGACATCACCTGAACAGCCAGTCCTAGCGGCAGATGGATATGACAGGCAGCTGAGGCATATTGCATTATACAGCGGCTGCTCACACCTTTATTCTTCCTCTGGACCAGATGCTCCGAGGACTTGTATCTGCTGCAGAGAAACCAACAGAAAGGAGGAAGGAAGCAGCCTGGTGCTATAATAACTATACAGCGTCTGCCTGGTGCTATAATAACTATACAGCGTCTGCCTGGTGCTATAATAACTATACAACGACTGCCTGGTGCTATAATATGAGATATGGTAAGAACTTACCCTTGTTATCTCTATTTCTACGAAGTCCATAGGGTTCCACAGGATACCTTGGGGTATAGGTGTGACGTCAGTCACAGGGCACCAAAGAGTTAAGCTTTCAGCCTCCCAGGATGCACTAGGTCCCCCTCCTATACCCCGCCCCCGGGCCAAGGCACCTCAGTTAGTTACCAAGCCATAGGCCGGAGGAGGAGAAGGAAGAGAGAGAACAAAGATCTGGACACATACAAGAATCACATTCTCACCAGAGGGAGACGGAAAACCGGTGACCAGAGCAAAGCCCATCTGCAGCACAGGTGCGACAGGGCGGGAGTCCTGTGGAACCCTATGGACTTCGTAGAAATAGAGATAACAAGGGTAAGTTCTTACCATATCTCATATTTTCTACTTCAGGGTCCATAGGGTATCCACAGGACACCTTGGGGATGTCCCAAAGCAGTATCCTTTAAGGGTGGGGACGCTCCTGTGCAGAAAGGAGAATCCGCCGCCCGAAGGAAGCATCCTGAGAGGCGAAGGTGTCAAACCTGTAATACCTCACGAAGGTATGGACAGAAGACCACGTAGCAGCCTTGCAGATCTGAACTGCCGAGGCACCACGTCGAGCTGCCCACGAAGGACCCACAGACCTAGTGGAATGAGCCTTCAGAGAAGGAGGGACCGGTAGGCCTTCATGAAGATAAGCTTCAGAAATAGCCATACGGATCCAGGCTGCCAAAGTTTGCTTTGAAGCAGGCCAACCCTTTTTACGGAAGCCATAGAGGACAAACAAAGCGTCCGACTTCCTAAACGAAGAAGTGCGGTCAACATAAGTCCTTAAGGCCCGCACAACATCCAAAGAGGCCTCACCCACGGAAAAACCCGGTGAGTTAAAGGCCGGAACAACGATTTCCTCGTTAACATGAAACTGGGAAACAACTTTGGGAAGAAACTCGGGCCGAGTGCGGAGCACTGCCCTGTTCCCATGAAAAACCAAGAAAGGGGGTCTACAAGAAAGAGCCCCTAACTCAGAAACACGTCTGGCCGAAGCAATGGCCAGAAGGAAAACAGTCTTAGCTGTTAGCCATTTAATATCCACTGAGCCCAGTGGTTCAAACGGCGGTCCTTGGAGAGCCCTCAGGACCACAGCCAAATCCCAAGGCGCCACAGGTGGAACAAAGGGCGGCTGAATACGGAGAACACCTTGCATAAAGGTGCGCACATCCGGGATTGTAGCAATCCTACGGTGAAACCAGACAGATAGGGCCGAAACCTGTACCTTCAAAGAAGCAAGGCGAAGCCCATGATCTAGTCCCGCTTGCAGGAAGGCGAGAATCCGAGACAGACGAAACTCCCGCGGTGCATAACCTCTCGGTCGACACCACTGGAAGAACGTATGCCACACGCGATGGTATATCCTCGCGGAAGACGGTTTCCGAGCTCGTAACATGGTACGCACCACAGAGCTGGAAAACCCCCGGGACCTCAGCATGGCCGTCTCAACAGCCACGCCGTCAAAGACAGCCGAGTCAGGTCCGGGTGAAGACAAGGACCCTGAGACAGAAGGTCCGGTCGTAGCGGCAACCGCAGAGGACTGTCCACGGACAGACCCTGAAGGTCTGAGAACCAGTGCCGTCTGGGCCACGCGGGAGCTATCAACAGGAGCGTCCCTCCTTCCTGTTTGAATTTCCGGATTACCCGTGGAAGAAGGGAGACCGGAGGGAACAGGTATGCGAACCTGAACGTCCACCGGACGGACAGAGCATCCACCAGAGACGCCCCTTCGTCTCTTGTGCGAGACCCGTACACCGGCAACTTGTTGTTGTGCCGGGACGCCATGAGGTCGATTTCTGGAAGACCCCACCTGTCCACCAGTAGTTGAAAAACGTCCGGGTGCAGGGACCATTCCCCTGGATGAACGTCCTGGCGTCTTAGAAAGTCCGCCTCCCAATTTAGCACTCCCGGGATGAAGACCGCTGATATGGCCGGAAGATTGCGCTCCGCCCAAACCAGGATCCAAGAGACCTCTACGAGAGCCGCCCGACTGCGAGTTCCTCCTTGCCTGTTTATGTAGGCCACGGTGGTAGCGTTGTCTGACTGGACCTGCACCGGGTGACCCTGGAGAAACCGCTGTGTCTGCAGGAGAGCATTGAAGACCGCACGGAGTTCCAAGATATTTATTGGAAGCTCCGCTTCTGTCGGCGTCCACCTGCCCTGGAACAAGTGTGGACCCGAAACTGCTCCCCAGCCCCGAAGACTGGCGTCCGTTGTCAACAGGACCCAATTTGGAACCCAGAACGGACGTCCCTTGTTGAGGTGGGTCGTCTTTAACCACCACGCAAGGGACAGGCGAACCTCCGGGGTGAGCACAATCGTCTGGAACTTCAGAGACTGAGGCAGCCCGTTCCACTTGGACAGGTGCTGCAGAGGTCTGGAGTGAAACTGGGCCGTATTCCACCATGTCGAACACCGACACCATGGAGCCCAGTAACCTCATCGCCGAGTGTAAGGACACCCGGCGGCTGTGTAGACAACTGCGCACCCTTGACTGTAAAGCAGAGATCTTGTCCTCCGTCACGAAGATCCTTTGCTGTCCCGAGTCCAATAAGGCTCCAAGATGCAGAATCCTCCGAGACGGGATTAGAGTGGACTTCTGCCAGTTGATTAGCCAGCCGTGCCGTTGCAGCAGTGCAATGGTCAGGTCCAAGTGGTGTAACAGGAGCTCTGGAGATCCTGCCACCAATAACAGGTCGTCCAAGTACGGCAACATGCGGACTCCCTGCAGCCGCAGAGAAGCCGCCATGACCGCCATCACCTTGGTGAAAACACGTGGTGCTGTCGCCAGGCCAAAAGGTAACGCCCGAAACTGGAAGTGGTCGCTGCGGATTGCAAACCGAAGGAACTCTTGATGGCGCAAAAGAATAGGGACATGCAGGTAAGCGTCCTGTATGTCCAATGACACCATGTAGTCCCCAGGTTCCAGCGCCAGAATGATGGACCGTAGGGTCTCCATCCGAAACTTCGGGACCCGCAAACACTTGTTGAGTGCTTTGAGGTTGAGAATCGGACGATATGACCCATTGGGTTTCTGTACCAAAAATAGATTTGAATAGAAACCCTGGCCCCTCTGGGAGAATGGAACAGACACTATAACTCCAACCTGGAGCATAGTGTGCAATACCTACCGCAGCTCCGTAGCCTTGTTCCGGTCTGATGGTAGACCCGTGGTGAAGAATCGAGCCGGGGGTCTGTGCCGGAAGGAGAGGGCGTACCCGTGGGAGACCACCTCCAGAACCCAAGTGTCAATCGTAGTAAACGACCAACACCGGGAGAACTGCAGCAGGCGGCCTCCCACCCTGGGATCCCCCAAGGGGAGACCCGGACCGTCAGGCCGCAGGCTTGTCATCTGGCTTGGGGGCCGGACGTCTGGTACTCCATGCCTGTTTCCGGGGCTTGACCGATTTCTTAGGGCCAGCCTGCCGAGGAAACGACTGTGGTTTGGGCCTGCCCTGGGCCCTAGATGACCGAAAGGACGATGGTCCAGAACCAGAAGGAGCAGCGGCCGACGGAAGACAAGCAGATTTGGCTGCCGTCAGCGTGGCCACAATCTTATCCAGATCCGGACCGAAGAGAACTTCTCCGGTAAACGGCAACGCTTCCAGACCTTTCTTGGAATCTGCATCCGCCTTCCAGGATCGCAGCCACAAGGTGCGACGAGCAGCTACCGCTGCTGAAGAAATTCTAGACACCAGAGTACTAATGTCTAGAGCCGCCTCGTTGATGTAGGTGGCCGAATCACGGAGATTGCCAATCAACTCCGCCTGTTCGGCCGGACAGTCGGATTCAAAAGAAGCCTCTAATGAATCCGCCCAGCGCTCCATCGCTCTGGAAACCCAGCAAATGGCCATAGCCGGCCGTGCTGCCCCCCCTGCAAGGGAATAAGCGGACTTCAGGCAGATTTCTACCTTGCGGTCCGTAGCATCCTTAAGGGAGGACATGGATGGCATCGGCAATGTGGCACTACGGACAAGACGGGTCACGTGAGAATCCACCTGTGGAGGGGATTCCCACTTAGCAAAATAATTATCCGCGAACGGATAAGCCACCGCCAGGCGTCTCTGCGGCTGGTATCTTTTGCCAGGTTGTTTCCACGCCTCCTCTAAATGGTCCACCAACTGACCCGAAAGAGGAAAGACTGTGGCATCGCCCTTCACATCTTTGAAAAAGGCATACTTAGATTTAGCCGCTGGGGGAACTTCGTCCTCAATCACCAAGGCTGTGCGGACCGCCCGAATAAGTCCAGGAATATATACTTTGGACTTAGCATCAGCGTCCTTAGTATGGAGAGGTTCCTGATCGTAAGGATCCAGAATCTCCCCATCATCAGACGTCCCTTCGTCATCCTCATAAGGAGCGGACAGAGACGCCACCGGCCTTTTATGAGGCCGCATCACAGACTCCCCTTGCAACACATCCGATAAGTGTTGTACAGAACTCGTCAGGGAGTTAACCCACGCTGGCTCCTGAGAACCCGGGAGCGGGGAAATAGGGAGACTGTGGGGTACCACCAATTGTCGTGGGAACCCCTGCATGGGTGACGACAGCACAGACTGCTGGGACAAACCCATCGGAGTAAACGCGGGCTGCGGAGCTAACTGGCCCACTAAAGCTGTTAACGCCTGAGCGAAACAAGCCCAGGGCGGCTCCTGTACCGGTGCTGTAACCGTAATAGGCCGTGCCATGGACAAACACTGCCGGCAAAGGCCCTCCGCGCTACCCTCCCCCTCCGCTAACGGTACTTTGCACGTGGTACACTGTAGCCGGAGGGGAAAATCACTTTCAGACATGATGGCACCACGTATGTGACCTCTCTCACCAATTAAGTATTAAATAGGCGAGAGACCACCCTGCAGCACCGCACCGCAAGGGCTTTAGCAGAAAGAACAGGGACAGTAATAAAGCTGACAGTTTAGAGAAGAAAAGTTACAGGCAGCGCTAGCACAGTCACATACAATGCAGAGAAATAACAATTCCTGCACTAACAGCGCTGATCACTCAACTACACAGACACAGGGCCTGGTAGGACACAGCGCTGCATACACAGACCTGAGCCACAGCGGAGGAGAGGTATGCGGGGGGACCCAGACCACGATGCTTCCTTCCAGACTTCCAGCAGCGTTCACCATGCGTTCTGGAGAAGATGGCCGCCGAGGAGCAGAGAGAAGCTGGCCTGGGGGAGGAGCGCTGACACAGGGCCAGTCAGCACAGTGCAGAGAGGGCTGTGTGCAGCGGGGGAGGCGCCGGCTGTGAGACAGGGAAGGCGCGCTCCCCTGGCATGCATTTAACCCCTGGGACGCCGCAGCGCTACCGCTCTGCTGCGGTCCGCTGTCCCAGGGGGTAGTGGAAAGCACAGGTTCAGTACCTGGCTCCACGCTGCAGCCAGTCCCCAGGGAGCCCCCTGCCTGGGGACTTAGGACCATGTGACCAGCGGGGACCCACCGCGGGACCCCGCTGCTTACCTTTGTCCCCCTTGGATCCGGCCATGGTCCGGAACATCTGGGGTCACCGCTAGCTGTGACCCCAGATGCTCACCAGCATCCCCGGATCGGTACCGGCGTTCTGGTACCGGCGGGGGTGTAGGGAAGACAGCATGGACGTCAGGACTGACTGTCCATGCTGTACATCCAGATGTGCAGCCACAGCTGCACTGAAGAAAGCTTCAGGGGCTCTTCTAGCCCCCACTCCGACAGGTGCACCCGACGTCGGCCGGGCACCAAACTAAACTGAGGTGCCTTGGCCCGGGGGCGGGGTATAGGAGGGGGACCTAGTGCATCCTGGGAGGCTGAAAGCTTAACTCTTTGGTGCCCTGCGACTGACGTCACACCTATACCCCAAGGTATCCAGTGGATACCCTATGGACCCTGAAGTAGAAAATAACTATACAGCGGCTGCCTGGTGCTATAATAACTATGCAGCGTCTGCCTGCTGCTATAATAACTATACAGCGGCTGCCTGGTGCTATAATAACTATGCAGCGTCTGCCTGGTGCTATAACAACTATACAGCGGCTGCCTGGTGCTATAATAACTATACAGCGGCTGTCTGGTGCTATAATAACTATACAGCGGCTGCCTGGTGCTATAATAACTATACAGCGGCTGCCTGGTGCTATAATAACTATGCAGCATCTGCCTGGTGCTATAACAACTATACAGCGGCTGCCTGGTGCTATAATAACTATAGAGCGTCTGCCTGGTGCTATAACAACTATACAGCGGCAGCCTGGTGCTATAATTACTATACAGCGGCTGCCTGGTGCTATAATAACTATGCAGCGTCTGCCTGGTGCTATAACAACTATACAGCGGCTGCCTGGTGCTACAATAACTATGCAGCGTCTGCCTGGTGCTATAACAACTATACAGCGTCTGCCTGGTGCTATAATAACTATACAGCGGCTGCCTGGTGCTATAACAACTATACAGCGGCAGCCTGGTGCTATAATAACTATACAGCGGCTGCCTGGTGCTATAACAACTATGCAGCGTCTGCCTGGTGCTATAACAACTATACAGCGGCTGCCTGGTGCTACAATAACTATGCAGCGTCTGCCTGGTGCTATAACAACTATACAGCGTCTGCCTGGTGCTATAATAACTATACAGCGGCTGCCTGGTGCTATAACAACTATACAGCGGCAGCCTGGTGCTATAATAACTATACAGCGGCTGCCTGGTGCTATAACAACTATGCAGCGTCTGCCTGGTGCTATAACAACTATACAGCGGCTGCCTGGTGCTATAATAACTATACAGCGGCTGCCTGGTGCTATAATAACTATACAGCGGCTGCCTGGTGCTATAATAACTATACAGCGGCTGCCTGGTGCTATAACAACTATGCAGCGTCTGCCTGGTGCTATAACAACTATACAGCGGCTGCCTGGTGCTATAATAACTATACAGCGGCTGCCTGGTGCTATAATAACTATACAGCGGCTGCCTGGTGCTATAATAACTAAATAGCGGCTGCCTGGTGCTATAATAACTATACAGCGTCTGCCTGATGCTATAACAACTATACAGCGGCTGCCTGGTGCTATAATAACTATACAGCGGCTGCCTGGTGCTATAATAACTATACAGCGGCTGCCTGGTGCTATAATAACTATATAGCGGCTGCCTGGTGCTATAATAACTATACAGCGGCTGCCTGGTGCTATAACAACTATACAGCGTCTGCCTGGTGCTATAATAACTATACAGCGGCTGCCTGGTGCTATAATAACTATACAGCGTCTGCCTGGTGCTATAATAACTATACAGCGGCTGCCTGGTGCTATAATAACTATACAGCGTCTGCCTGGTGCACTCACTCCATAACACACCAGCTCCTCTTACATCTGCATCTTATGCTCCTACAGATACGGCCCAGCCTGTGCTGCACTGATCACATTTTATACTATTACACATTTATATAACATCCCTCATACATTGTTCATCATTTCCTAAGTGTCCTATAAATTACATCTATATCCCATGTACATGATTATTTCTGTACCTAAAGAATCCTCATGCAGAACAGGATCTGGGACCTTACAATATCTTTATATTTCTTCTTTAACAGATTCTACGCTGCTGAAATGGTCTCCGGTCTCCAGTACCTGCATGTCATGGGCTTCATACATCGGTATCTACCTTTCTTTCCTCGCTTACATACACATAGAAGAAATGTCACTTTTGGGATTCATGGTCATCCCAGACGTAACTGTATTTACAATGGGGAATGAATGAAAGTAGTTACAATCAGTGCTAATTACTAGTATCATGATTATTTTGGTAATAGGGATCCTTTAAATCTAATATACAGGTCAGTACAAATATGTAGGAAAGGGACATCTGTGCTATTGGTATAGCTCCCAACACTGGATGTGGGCAAATTGGGACAGGGGTGTGGCCATGTAATGGAGGGGCGTGGCTGTATCTCAGAGGGGCATGGTCACACCCCCATAGTGTGCAGGGCTATGCTGACCCTTATGTGGCCCTCCCACCAACTGGTCACTGCCACATGGGCTAGGCTGACCCTTATGTGGCCCTCCTACCACCCGGTCACTGCCACATGGGCTAGGCTGACCCTTATGTGGCCCTCCTACCACCCGGTCACTGCCGCATGCACGGCTGCAGGGCATAGAAATACTTCCCAACTGCCCAGCGATTAGGATAACACAGTTCCTATAATTACATAATAACAGAATCAGCAAATAGAGATGAGGACTCGAGCTCCGAAAAAGATTGAACCAATAAATCTTTAAGGTGCAGGTCCTAACAATTGAAGAGTCTTATCTGTATATTTCACTTGAATGTATTAGGAATATTCTATACAGTAACATAGAAAGGGGGGTCATCATATCACATATGGCTAGTCATAAAAGGGTATGCAGAAGCTCTAGTAACGCGTGTCACAGGCACACTGCTGCCTTCTCAGAATGATTAAGCCAATATGTGACCCAAGTCCTTTTTATGGGCTCTGTAGCTCGCCAGAGTATTTCCTATATTCTGCCCACACGCAGGCTCCATATTTCCGAGGAATACTCTGGAAATATGGTGCCAACGCCAACGCAGTGAATGATGCTCACTAATAAGAGTGGGCAGCCCAGGGCCCCCCTTAGCTCAGAGCCATGTGTACAGCACACCCTGCACCCATGGTAGCTATACCATCACATTCCATGGTCCTTGGAACTGTCCACACAACAGCGGACCACCCTGATCTGGCCAGGTGTAATAGGCGTTTGTCCCTTGGGAGATGCAGGTTTACACATTGGTAAATTAGCCTTAGTCACCTACAATACTAATGATGTACAGTATATCATATATTGTCTATAAAAACAGGTGCTTAATGTAATACTAACAGCAAACTGTCTCTTTTACAGTGATATAAAACCTGAGAACATACTAACTGATGACTCCGGCCATATTAAAATCGCTGACTTTGGGCTGGCGGTAAACAAGATCCACGGAGCCAGGGGCCATGCAGGGACACGAGGCTACATTGCCCCAGAGGTGAGGCTATAACATAGAGGGGAGGTGTACAGTATATTAGCGCTATTTGTATATATGGGCTCTATGTAGTAAGGTAAATATGGAGGACAGAATGGCACATTTCCACTCTTACTTCTTGCCCAGGTTGTCACCATTACCATACTACAAACACTGCATAATGATCTAAGGGCCTGATATAGAGTTCTACGGAAACCCGATGGTATGCATACAACTCAGATGGTGGGAACTACTTATGTGTATGACCCATTCTGTGTATGTGCACAACGGGTCCTGCGTCATCGCACCATCCAGTGCATCCTAAGTATCACCCTAGCGTCAGGCAGCGTTCCTGAATATGGGGGGAGTTGCCCCCTTTTCTGGGAGTGCAGATGCCAGGGTCAATATCTTGGTCCCGGCAGGATAGTTCTGGCGCCCATTCTGAGTAAGCTTAGGTTTAGTAAGATGGCCGATGTTGATCCGATTCTATAACCTTCAGTGCAGCAACCAACTACAGAAGCCGTCAGGAGGTGTCTGTTTACACAAGATGCATCCTGCGGAATTAGCATATATTAGCATAGCTGAAGCGTCCTAAGACACAGCACCGATGCTAACAGTGTACAACTCTGAATAAGCCCTAAGTCACGTCCAATCAGGATTTCCCTTCACTGTCAGCCAATCACAGGTGTTTTCCCATGCTGGCGGCTTATGACTGATTGGCTGTGAAGAGGAGACAGGGTAATCACTCTTTGGTTATTTTGCAGGGGTTGTTCATAGAGAGCAGATGGCTCTTTATGGGGAATTTGTTTTAGGATTTACCTTTTCAACTTAGACTATGGTAGATCAGGAAGGAAGAAGATTTAGTATTTAATAAACAATAATTATTGGGTCTCGTCCTATAATTTTAATTAATCAATTATCCAACAACAAAGAAATAAAGACAACTATTTTCCCTGTGGGAAGGCAGTGCGGACTGGGGGTGGACAGAACCCTATAACAGCAGGTAAGCAGCAGGCCATCATGCACCCCCCCATCTGGCATCTTGCTTACTGTTTGGCGGGCATTGAGTAGGAAAGGGGCAGGCTGTGAGGCTGCAATGCTTGCCTTTATGCAGGATGGGCCAGGGTTGAGGTGATGAGGGCGGCCAGTATCCTCCTTCCACCGGAGGCACCACTGACAGGGTGGGTTAGGTGAAAGTAGAGGGGTTGTCTACCATCCTGCTTCCCGGCAGGGTGACTTTGAGCAGTGAGCTGCACTGTGACACGGTAAATAAGTCGCGCTGTGCTGACTTCTCTGTATGAACGCATCACAGTGCTGGACGACAGGGAAATTTTGACGGTCAGACCTTCCAAGAAATATAGGACGGGGAGAACACTGTGGATCAATGAGGCTAATACAACACGCAGCATACTTATTAATGCCATACAATTCAGAGGGCAACCTAGTTCAAGCCATATAAAAGAGAGCATTCTTATACATTTCATATGAGAGCAGCCTAGTAACTTCCAGCAATAGAGAGAACATCCTAGTGACTGATATACAATACAGAGAGCATATTTGTGACTGCCACATACTACAAAGACTCACAATGCAGAGAGCAATTTAGTGACCATCATACATGACAGAGCATTATTACACAATACAAATTTATTTATTAATTAAATTATTTATATATACATAGTCCACAGAGTGACTCTAGTCATTCCCTGCCCCAGTGGAGCTTACAATCTATATTCCCTATCACATGTACACACACACATATACCTAAGGCTGTTTGTCAGAAGACAAATAACCTAACATTATATTTTTTTTGGGGGGGGGTTGTGGGTGGAAACTGGAGTATCTAAAGGAAACACAAAAACACTGAGAGAGAATAAAACTCCACACAAATAGGGCCTTGATAGGAATCAAACCCAAGACCTCAGTAGTGTGAGACAGCAAGCTAACCATTGCACCACAGTGTTGCCCTACAGAGAGCATTCTTGCTACCGCCATACAATATGGAGACCACAATACAACACAGAGAATAACCTAGTGACTGCCATAGGATACAGTGAGCATCTCTGTGACCATAACAAAATACAGAGAATTATTTTAACCACAATACAAAACTGAGAGCAGACAAGTGATAATTAATATAGGGAGCACTATTGGGACTGATAAATTATATCCCCATCATTATTTATTATGCCCACCTTGAAACCACTAATGCCTTCAGTTTCAACATCATTATCACCATTATAATTATATACTCCCATTTCCCCGTAATTATTCCCCACATCAATTAATTCCATTTATATTAATTTGCCCCCATTAACTCCCCTAGTCTCATGAAAATACTGTAATGTGTCCAGTGTGTCCATCCCGGTAACCGTGTCCCCCAGCATGTCTATAAAGGGTATACATGATCTGAGTCTTCATACATCTCACATGTACGGTATCATTTATCCATCTGTCATCTGATGACACATTGTGCCCAGTTGTGCTTTCCAGTTTATATAACAGTGTAATTCAGCAACCTGTCACCTTTTATTGTCAGATTCTCTCAGGCCAACAGTACGATGCGGGAGTTGACTGGTACTCCTTCGGTGTAGTACTGTACGACATGACATCTGGACAATTCCCGCACGTATGTAAGATCTCGGCATTACCGGGCTGTCACCTGAGCCCAAATACGAGAGACATCATTGAAGAGGTGAGTGTGAGAAGTTACTTGGCATTTGGTACTAGGTACAAGGATGTTATGAACAGTGTATCGCATTGGCCATCCTCCATTATTTCTATAATAATCCTATTTTGTAGTATCTGTCATGTAGTTGCTATGAATGGTCAGGTAAATATATATGGGGAAAATATCTGTACTTACATATGTCAGATTACTTTTATTGGTTCCCCCTTTCTGACAATCATAAACAAGTGGTGGCAAGCCAGATCAATCATTGCTGCAGGACTCACTGTACCACTGACATACACTACCAGTCATACGTTTTAGAACAATCCCATTTTTTCACTTTCTGATAAAATATAAGCAAATCTAGTTCAGCGAATAACTAAAAATAATACAATATAAAGCGATAAACTGCTAGAGGCCAAAAAAAAAGTTAGGTCAGCAAAAACTGAAATATAGGTCAGCCAAACTTCAGTTATAAGAAAAGCACTTTTTCACGGAACAAGTAATGAGTTAAGAACTTACAGATGTTCTGCAGCAATGAGAAAGCCTTGCCTGGGCTATGAAGCACCACCACCGGACTACTGAAGACTGGATTTAAAAATATGACATCTTTTTTACATGAGGAAGGGCTTTTATATGCCGTCAAGAAACCAAAAGGATGGTGCCTCAGTGCTTGAGGTTTAATTACTATAAGCGGCCTCTTCCCAGCCTATTTAAGGCCAAAATGTAAAAAAGCTGCTTTAACAAACCAACACTTAGTAAATAAACCCGTGTGACATCACCTACCTGAACAATGGTTCATCCTACAGTAAGATAATGACTCAAAACATACCTCCAGGCTATGTCAGAACTACTTTTCGCAGAAAAGAACAAGACGTTAGGTTTCAAATCATATAATGGCCAGCACAGTCTCCAGACTTAAACCCCATTAAGCTTGTTTAGGATGAACTGGACAGAAGGGTAAAAGCAACCTACTAGTACAACACATTTGTGGAAACTTCTGCAACAGTGTTAACAATATTGATTTTCAATGTAAACAGATGCCACAAGTGTGTTCACCGTTTATATCTAAAAAAGATGACTACATTGAGAAGTCAAAATTGTAGATTAAATTTTGTTAAACAAAATTATTTTCTGATTTCTTTTTTAATCCCTATTTATTTGTTGTATGTTATAATTTCAGAGTACACTGAGACATTAAACTGCGTGAATTTTTAATTGGAAAAATTATAATGTTCTTTTGACCAGTAGTGTATACTATCCTACTTTTATCCTAAAATAGATGCACATCCTCTGATTACAGTAAAAGTATAATGCTTTTCTTGTTTGACACTGAAAACATGACTGACTTATATTGCACCCAAATATGTGGTATAAGGGATGAAACTGTAGCTGGACTGAGACTTTAGTTACGCTCATGTTGCTCTTTTCAGCTTCTGTGCGATGACCCCAAGATGCGTCTGGGTGTGAACAGAGAAATACGTCATCATCTGTTCTTTGAGCGTATTGATTGGGTGGAATTAGAAGATCTTCGAGTGCAGCCCCCATTCATACCCAGCAAAGTAAGTATATAGAACTGAAAGGTAACATATATGAATCTCATCATGTTCACCCCACTGCTTAACATACAGTAACACTCATATCATGGGAACCATGGTAGGTATGGGTTAAATCCTTTCACTAGTAAAGGAGCTGACGTTATGCTATGTAACCATACACTGGGCTTTTATTACCAGATATTCTTATTCATGTGTATCATAACAAGACAAACCCGGGCATGTGTGAAGTATATGTGAAAGGGTTAATTGAATAAAGTAACCAGGTCTGTTTTAAAATGACAAACCTTCATTATAATTATATCTCACACTCCCTATTAAATACCAATTTCTACCACCACTAAGATTTGGAACAAGAGCTAACTCAGTAGGAATCTCTGTTACTTTCTCATGTATCTCAAAACATAAAATCTACAAACAGCTTTTATCATTGGGAGTAATCAGGACCATAACAATGTGTAAAACAGCAATAATGTTGCTGCTGTTATTGGTCATGCTGCCGCTATAGACAAAATTAATTTGTTAAATAGGAAGAAAATAATTTGAGCCATTTTATGCATTTTTAGTTACAGATAGACCTTAGTTATCTTATGAGCCATGGAGATTTTTACTCACTTCTTTCATGTGAAATATGTCTGTCTTCTACCTGCAGCCACCAGTGAAACTACCACCACCTCCCCAGACGCTGGAGGAATAAATATCTTGCACAGGAGCGGGCTGCCCTCCATTCCATCAGTAGCTGCAGAATAACATCCAGCCTGCATAAGAACACCTGGCCCCTTCGTCAGCCCAAGTTGTATAAGCGGGAATAACAACGCCCATCATCAAACAAACACCTATAGTATGTTCTCTAATGCCCGACATGTACTGGAGATAGAGACAGATTCATCCGTAATAATTTTAGTTAGGTAAGTTAAGTAAGGTAAGTAGGGTAAGGTAAGGAAAAAAACTCTTTTATAGAAAAATTAAATAATTTATACATTAGAAATTTATTTTTCAACTTTAACATTTTCAAGTTTAACATTTTTTATCTTATTATATTAGGTATTAACATATTATTTTTACACATAAATATAATCTAATTTAATCTAATATTTAATCTTAAATTAATTAATTATATATTAAAAGTTTTTATAATAAATAACATCACAGGCGTGTGTTGGCCGGCTAGTGAGGGGAGGTTGGAGGCCGGAACTTAAATTAAAATTATATTTATACCAAAACTTTGTGATTTGATCTTTTTTCTATAAATATACATATAAATACAAATTGGCACATAAGTATCTAAGATAATGTAATATTTAATCTAAAATTGATTATTTATATATTGAAAAATTATACTATTAATTATGATAAATGTCTAATCTATTTTAATATTTAACGTTAAATTCATTATATATTGGAACCTTTTATAACATCAGAGGTGTGATTGGCCAGCTAGTGAGTGGAAGTGGAGGCCGTAACTTTAGTTAAAAATTTATATGTACAAGAAACACTTTGTGTTTTGATCATTTTTTTATAAATATACATATAAATTCACAAATAAATATCTAATTTAATATTTAATTTTCAATTAATCATTCATAGATTGAAAATGTACACTATTTATATTTTTATAATAAAAAGAACAATAATTTTTTTTTAAATATCTAATTTATTTTAATATGTAATGGTATTTGGATAATTTATATAATCAATAGTTTTTATAACATGTAACATCAGAGGTGTGTGATTGGCCATGAGGGGAGGTGGAGGCCGGAATTTGAATTAAAATATTTTATTTAGACCAATACTTTGTGTTTTGATAAAACAGTTTTTTTATAAATATACATATAAATATAAATTGACACATAATTATCAAGGCTAATTTAATGCAATATTTAATCTTAAATTAATAATTTATATAATGAAAATGTATACTTTTATAAAAAATGTGAACATATATACTTGACACAAATATCTAATCTATTTTAATAATTAATGTTAAGTTGATCTATATAGTGAACATTTTTATAATAAATAATATCTGAAGTGTGTGATTGACCAGCTAGTCAGAGGAGGTGGAGGCTGGAACTTTATACTAAATGCTAGATTTAGACAGCTACTCTCTGTTATGATGTGTTTTATAAATCTACAATGGTAACACATTGCTGCTGTGTCAGATGGCTGCTCTGTTATAAAGGAATGTTCATAGGAAAGATGCAACATTTCTAATTAGAAGGGGTGTCTATATACTTTTGGCCATGAAGTGAATATACAAATATAATATGAAAAAAAATATATATATTTTTGCACTATTATATTTGGCTACATGCTACATGTTAAATATTCCTTTTATGATATACTGCATCTTATTGCCTCTTTAATATTATCACCTACTTTTAAAGTTCTCTCTTCTTCATGACACAATGATTTTACAAATAGGCCATAGGGGGCCATCCATTCATAAGTGCCCTGGGACACCCCAAAGTTTTAATCCAGCTCACTCTCTGTCCCTTGTTGCCATCATTGAATCCACAGACACATTGTCACTCACATATAGAATAAATAGTGGGCACACAACATAGTTTTACACTATTGTTGGCCCTGAGCGCAGATAACTACCATACTCTGATCCCTACAACTCACGTGACCCCCAGAGATGCACTCATCAAACATCATCATATTGCCACAGAGATCTCCCCTATCACCTCCAGCATGCTTCCACAGGTGTGGAATTGAAAGCCCCAGCATAATAAATATCTCTACCCCCTCCCTACTGATCCCTAACATTAGATTAAAAGCATTCACATTTTAGAAATACACTTATTTCCCCCAACTAGCCCTAATATTAAATTAATATCAAATAAAAATGGCATGTTTTCCCTACAATAAATTAAAAATCAAACTTTTCATAAAGAGCCTCCTCAAAACTTTCACACCTCCAGTGTCCCCCCCCCCTTTTTTTCAATAACCCACTTTACAGAGTAACAAACTACTGTATATATATATAACATAATAGGAAATTATGTAATTAAAATGTTACTATATTATCTGCAATATTTGATGCTTCTCTAAGTAAGGCAGGACCTTAACTAAAATATATTTAGACCAATACTTTGTGCGTAATTATGTTGTATAAATGTACAATAATAAAACATTGCTGTGTCAGTTGGCAGCTCTGTTATACATGCAACATTACTTCCACACCAAATGGAGATGTGATAATATCCAGACAAGTATCCAGACATATCCTCCTCTATCACCAAACAGCTACCTCTGAGCTCATGGCCTCTACAAAAAACATAAAACTCTGTCCGGCATCGGCATCTTTCAAACCAGACACACTGTCACTTGCAGATGTAACAAATAGTAACTCCCTGATGCAGAGCCGTACCAAAGGGCTCTGAGCTCCCCATGCCGGCCTTGCTCCCTTTGCGCATGACTTCTTGACATTGCATACGGGGGCGGGGCTGCCAATACCTGGAAATGCAGCTGTGCCTAGAGAGTCTTGAAGACTCTCCGGACAGCTGTAAGTATGGCAGGGTGTCTGTCTATCATCCAAAGGACACTTCAGGTGGCAGTGCTGCAGCAATACTAGTTGCAGGGCGCCATTACAGGCACACTGCAGCCAAAAGCAAAGACTGTGGGGTAGCAACAGTGCCGCCAACAGAGCCCTGCGCAGCTGCATGGATTGCACCCCCCTAGTTACGGCCCTGTCCTGATGTCCACACAGACCCAATCTCACTCGATATCATATTGCCACATGATCCAGCAGTTGTGAAACTACAAGTTCCAGCACACAAACAGGTCTCATAGTTGCACAATTGTAGGGCAACTAGTTGCCTAATACTGACCTGATTAATCTAGCTACAAATTGCTCCCCTATCATTTCAAAATCTCGACTCAAAGGAAACTCTGTTGATCCTGAAGTGCTGGGAGCTGATTGCAGATAATGATGTTGATGCCCACTCAGTGAGCTCACTGTTAGTCAGTCAGCCACAATCACATCAGACTGATCACTAAAAGACTCTCAGCAGATCATATGTTTTTTAAGGGTGGTGAAAATCTTCACACACTAAAGATGTCAGGGTGGTGATGCCAAAGTATGGGCAGTGGTTTCTACAATTTCTCAAACACAGCACCCTGGGGTCACAGCAATTGTTTAATTGTAACCCTAGGGCAAAGGTTTCCAATAGAGACACTAAGCAAAAATTATTAAAATAAGAACATTGTGCTCACCTGTCATTCGCAGGTTCAGTTATGTGGAGGTGGGCACAGTTGTATTTCTGCTTGTCCATATAACTTCTGACGGGCAGCAACCAACACTTGTTTTTCCTATCACGTCAGCCAGAAGAGTAGGGAAGTAGATTATGAAGTGAGAAGTGGAAGATGAGGTGGTGGTGGTGGTGGGGGGGCGGTGGGGTTTGGTACAAGAGAAACATGTGTTATCCAAGTAGATGGGAGAAAAAGGAGGGGAACAGATGACATAGGGGGCAATGGGAGCCAAGTGCAAAGGTGGGAGGCGCACATACAGAGACAGCTACACATACAGAGAGACAGGTACACATAGAGGTTGGAGACAGAGAGACTAACACAAAGATGTTGACAGACACAGAGGGAGAGCACAAACAGAGTGTGGGACAAACACAGGAAGAAGAGGAATGGAGGTAGAATGCAGATAGCAGTGGGCAATTGAGAATAGAGGAACCCACTTACACTGATGTCTGCCTGGTCTCTGTGTGAGGGGAGCCACGTGGAGGAGAAAGGAGAGGAAGTGCAGGAGGGTGTGGGGACAAAGAGGAGCACACTATGGGGGGTCATTCAGACCCGCTCGCGAGCGGCAGTACGCTCGCAAGCGGGTCGATGTTCCCCACTGAAGATGCGCACGACGGAGGGAGCTCCGTCGTGCGCACGCGCGAGACCCGGACTGCGACAACCAAGCTGTCGCTCCGGGTCTTGCACCAAAGGGGGCGTGCTGTCGATGTTGATTGACAGCACGCCCCCTTTGGTGGGCGTGCCGGGGGCGTGGCGGCCAGACGGAGGCATTCCCATGGGAACGCCTACCGTCTGAAGCCGGCCCCACTGACATCACTAGTGATGTCAGTGGGAGTGATTTTGGCTCTGATAGAGCCAAAATCACTCCAGGGCTTGCGGCAAGGAGACCCTACTGCAGGGTCTCCGTCGCAAGCCCGATGGTCGCGATGGTCATCATCATGGACGCTCGCTATAGCTCTTGGCTCCCCTATCACAAGCAGAGTAACATGAAGTGGATCACACCTGACTGTGTCTGCAAGTTGGACAAAGTCCTCACACTGCAGGACAGTACCCCAAAGTTGTTACTGTCCCAACAGAATCTGACAGGTGGTAAACTGTGCTGCTCTCTGCTACCTGTTCTTGCAGCTTTCATTACCTGCAGATTTTGGGATCTTATGCTCTGTTGCTGCTTGGACAGGTCCTGGAATATTGGGACCTTTTTTTGATAATGTGATAGGTACTATTCACCCCCTGTGACACACAGCACAATGACCAATAAACCTCAATCCCCTCATCAGGACCCATCATTGAATTAAAAGGATCAATCTCCAATTTAATGACTTCCACTCACATTAATCAAATTAGCCTAGCACTAATATAATGATTATTATTGTCATCTTTTTTGTAAGGTGTAACAAAATGTAGTAATGGGTGAACAGAGAACACTTTTAACAATATTAAGCAATGCTAAAACAATAAATAATTCCACAGCACAAACTATTCAATGACCAATCAACAACAAATTGACAGAATATAAACAGAACACAGAATTGCAGATCCAGCTACTGACCAGTCAGTGACAAGCAGCAGCAGCCTAACATAGGCCAGTGCTCAAAAGATTGGGCTCAGGAAACAGTGAGACAGGGGTGAGTGTTAGGAAGGAAAACACAAGGGAACAGAGCCCTGCTTATGAGAGCTTACATATTAGAGGGGAAACACAAATAGGGTGGCACTGAGTGGGGAATATAATTGGTAGCAAGGGCAGAAGAGTTAGGAGGGCTCATAGGCTTGAATGAAGAGGTGACTTCTGAGGTCCTTGGAGACAAGTGGCTAATCTAATGGGACATGGGAGTGTGTCCCACAGCTTAGGAGCAGCATGTGCAAAAACATGGAAGAGGTAACCCATCTAGTATTGAGGCGGCAGGCATTGGGAGATGGGCAGGAGTGACGTCAGGGGTGTATCTATAATGGGTGCAGGGTGTGCGGGGCACACGGGCCCCTGGGTCCAGGGGGGGCCCGCACTGCACACCCTGCATCCATAGTATTACTTACCTCTCCGGAATCTCACATCGACGCAGGGATAATTCTCCCGACGTTTGCGCAAGTGCAGTACAAGGAAAATGGCCGCTGCTGTAATTTTCCCGGTGACATGCGCATACTTTATAGACTCTGGGCACACTCTAGTGCCCAGAGTCTATAACTCCGGTGCTGGCTGTGTACAGCTCAGTGCGCTGCTGGCCGCCGGACAGAGAGGAGGGGGCCCGTGTTGGAGACTTCACACGGGCCCCCTCCTCTCTAGAAACGCCTCTGAGTGACGTCACATGTAATTGAGGTTAGAGACATAAAGGGAGAGGAGTAGCTGATGGATCTGTAGGACAGGGTGAACTTTATTCTGTAGGAGATAGTGTAGGGAATGGCACAGACTGTAAACTGAGGTAGAGATGTGAGAAAGGAAAATATGGCAGGCAATGGCGGGTAGGAGAGATTGAAGAGGGAGAAGGAGAGACTTGGGAAAGTCAGAGATAAGGAGGTTACAGTAATAGAGGAGGGAGATAATAAGGGAGTGAATGAAATGAGAGGTTTAGATACTTCCACAGTGTGAAAGGGCCGGATCCTGGAGATGCTGCAGAGGTGGAACTGGCAGGAATGCGAGTGACACAATACAGGGAGGGAAGGAGCAGAGGAGGACTCCCAGGCAGCGGATTAGTTCTCCTCAACAAGCACAGTCACAAAAACAATAACATTTATATGTATTATATTTGATTTGCTTAAATAAACAGCAATCAAAATAAAAAAGTCACAATTATTATCTTCCACATGTAAAAATATTGCATTAAAAGCACCACAATATATTAATAGCCCTAACAATTTCACTACACATTAATAACCAAACTTTTAATAAAGAGCCAACACATAACATAAATAGTAGTAGCCTCACATTACACTTATACCCCCACTAGTGCCCACATAACATTAACAACATCATCTGGATTGCAGAAACAATTTGATAATTAAAGTGTTTGGAGAACACTGATTTGTTATTATAGTGCAACTGTCTCCCATCATGTCCTTCTAATAACCCACGTCACAGGGTGACCAACTGATGTTGTTATTAGAATGTTACTATATCTTTATATGCAATATTTGATGCTTTGCTAATAAAATATGACTGTAAATATTTACACAATATAACAGTTTTCTTACTTTTGTTCACTATAAAGCACAGGGTGATGATGCTGAAGAGAGGAGCGATTAAATATAGAAGATTATAATTTGATCAGATATTATAAATTTAGTTTAGAAATTCAAGTTCATTATTAATATGCTGCAAAGCAACGTAATAATGAATAATATAACAAGGAGTGTGATTGGCCTGCAATTAAGAGGAGGTGGAAGCTGGCCAATCTCCCCCGTACCCTGGTAGGCCTGGGGTCGCGGCCTTTGCTGTGCCAGTAGGCGGATCCGTGGCTGTGCAGCTTTCCGCTGGATCCGCCTCAGTGTTTGGGGATCAGTGGCAAGCAGCGGTCCCTGCCACCGCTGATCCGGATCACGCTAGGCCCCACCGTGCTCCGGACAGAGTCAGGCCTGTGGTCACAGCCATTGCGATGTCGGGAGGTGCAGCAGCAGCTGAGCAGCTTGCCGTTGGCTCCGTCTCCGTGTATGTTTCTCATGGTGACCTCTATTTGGGATCTGTACTCGCAAGGGCGCTCGCTCGCTGTGGTGTGGCGTATTTTAGAAGGCGTGTCATTTTTCTTTGCGTTATATAAAAGGCCCGACCCCTCCGGGTCCTTCATAATCTCGAGTGCTTTGTGGGGTGGTCCAGGATGACTCGCTTGTTGGCTGTGGTCCCTGCAGTTTGTTTTTAAAATTTTGAGAGCTTGTTTTTGCAGTTTTTTGCCATGGCGTTCCATGGAGCGTTTCGTGTCTGTGAATTAGTTGCCCCCTCTAAGAGAGCTGACCCACCAATCCATGTTGTGGATGTAATTGTACGCCCGGACGCGGTGCTATGCCTTATATGATGCTCCAAGACGGACCAGGCTTGTAGAGGCCGCTGACTTTCGCTGCAACCATGTCCCATTCTTGCGGCATGTCCAGTGGCGCTGTCACGCGTCTTCGAACAAGTGCGTGGCGAACAGGATGGGGCATGGTTGATACACGAGGTTACGAAATACCAGTTTTGTCATGTCTTGAAGCATTGCTTGGCATCTTTATGGCTCGAGACGAGCGAGTTCGGTGCTCACTTCTTTAGATTTGGAGCTGCTACAACTGCGGCTGCTGCTGGATTATCCGACGGGGATATACAATCCCTTGGTCAGTGGCGCTCTGCTGCGTTCCGTCGCTATATTCGTCCAGGTTTATCTGTTGTGTTCCAACGTAGCTCACCGGAGGCCTAACCGCTCGCCGACATACTGCGGGAGTCTATGAGGAATTTTTTATTTTTCCCCGGGGGCCCAATTGGCTTCTGAATTATATGATATGGCGTGATTAATAGTTTACTCTGGGGTTTTTTAGGTTTTTTGCCTCAAGTCCGGTTGGCTACGTTTTTCCCCTTCTATTATGTTTTTGTTACGCTTACATGTCTTGTCAGTGTGGTGTGTATGTAATTCAGCTGCTTTGTATGTTTTTTTCTTTCCATTTCACATGTTTTCAGGTGGATTCGATGTCGAGCCGATCTGGGTTTTAAGGCATTCCTATGTTTTCTGGGCTGCTCAATCCCCATTAGCATCTGATACTAGCAGTTTCACTCAGGCGCATTTAATTAGCTGGTTAGGTGTTCGAGGGATGTGCTGGGGCTCTCTTTTAGATAGGCTGATCTCTGCTGTGCAGGCTTATGGGTTACCTAAGGTGATAGTGCTGCATCTGGGTGGGAATGACTTAGGTCAGCGCACTGCTCTAGATTTGCACTCGGTTATCATTAGAGACTTTCATTTGATAGCGGAGGCCATGCCTTCCTGTAAGTTGGTGTGGTCCTTCATTGTCCCTAGGCGTGTGTGGAGGAATGCTGGGTCTGCTGCGCGGCTTGATGTGGCTAGGAGAAAAGTCAATACTGCTGTGGCTAGGTACATGCTGTAGGCTGGAGGTGGTGTGGTGGAGCATGTATTGATACAATTTCACGATGTTCATTTGTAACAGGGAGATGGTGTGCACCTTAGTCCTGCACTTGTGGCTATTTTTCTGGAAGGAATTTTCTGCTGGTTAAGGCGTTTCTATCTGGGGTTTGAGCTATGGTGGCGGTGCATCGGTTTAGGCCTCGCTTGGCGGAAAAGAGCGGCACTTGGTTAGTTATGTTTATAGTTAGGCTTAGTGGGTGCGCGCTCCTTAAAAGTGGAGTAAGGTGTCAGCCAATTGCCCTGGATGGGAAATGGCTATACCACCCGGATGGGTGCTTAAAAGAAAAGGAGAGTTGATCACCAATGCTTGGCTTGTGTGTGTGTGTGTGTGTGTGTGTGTTTGATCTGTTTGTTGTTATTGTCATGTCCGTTCTTTTTGTGCCGTCACCAATATTAGTTTAACTTATAGTCAAAAAAATCTATTGTTTATCAAAAATAAAATTGACAAAGATTTAAAACGCCAACACTGTTCTCTGTGTCTTTATTTTAGGAGTTAAGTTGGATAATTTATAAGGTATTATACACGAAAAATACATGTTAGTGAGTTTAATGTACATAGGAAACTCAGCTGTTGTTCATCTACATAGAGCAACATTACTTCCACACCAAATGGAGTTGTGATAATATCCAGGGTAAAGGTGCCCATACACGGTGCAATTCTTTTACCCGATATGGACAGTTTCGACGGGTTGTACAGACCAATCGTGTGAAAATAGGTGTTTTTTGTGTGTTCTGCGACCCCGATGCGTGTCCCCGCCGTCCTCTAGTTGGATCGCAGGTCAGATTGTTTTGCAGAGAGATCTACGATCTTTTGAGTACAATCTGATTCACTTCTATGCATCTTATCCTATGATCGTAACAATCAATCGTACACCATTTGACCACATCGTTTGAAGAATTTCAAGGGAAGAATTTCAAGGGCTACCGTACAACACATCTTACCAACTTTGAATCGCACCGTGTATGGGGGCCTTAAGTCCTCCTCTATATCATTGTATTGCAGCTCATCATGTATGTAACATGCACCACAGCAGGCAGAGCCAGATTGCGTATCTTCCCCTAGGTAATATCCTGGTTTGTGCATCTCCTCTGATCTGTCCAATTCAAATGCCTTTCCCATGGGATTCCGTGGCACCTTCCCACCATACACATTACTTACCCTGTACATGCCCAGACCATTATTTCTCCTTCTCCCATTACATATGTCACAGTATGGCACATGCCCTGGCACCTTCCCACCGTACACATTACTTACCCTGTACATGCCCGTACCGTTATTTCTCCTTCTCCCATTACATATGGCACACTATGGTACATACTGGGTGTGAGTCAGAGCTGTACGCTAATGCAAACGCATTTGTGAATTTTGCAGCTTAGCGATTGCTATAATATGCTAATGCATCAGCCGGCGGAATTTGTACTGAGACGCCCCCCGGAGCTTTCGCAGCTGCCCGCAAATGCAGCATTGGACGCAGATCCTATGGTCACTCAGAATGGCCACAGTAACTGAAACGCTGGAGCTTTGTTCGATGTGTGAGCAATCGCTGGTTAGTACATGCCCCAGCATTTGTGGAACTGCAAGTCCCAGCACACCAGAAATGTCTCATAGTTGCGCGGTTGTAGGGTGACCGGTTGCCTAATGCTAGTCTGATTAATTTGGTTACAAATTGCTCCCCCATCACTTCAAAATCTCTACCTCTACTCACAGGTGACCAATTACTGTATATATAATAACATAACAGGAACTGATGCTGTCATTACAGAGTAACTATATTCTTAGCTGTAATATGTGATGTTTATCTAAAGACTAAATATTTACACAAAATAACAGTTTTCTTCACTACACAGCACAGGGTGATGCAGAAAAGAGGAGCAATGATGTTCAGAAGAATAAACTGACATAATAATTTCATATATTTAATTAGATATTAAAGTTGATGTTGGAAGTTATATGATGAGTGATAGAATAGGAGTGTCATTGGCCGGGGCATTAAATAACATGTTTTATTTAGACCAATACGTTGTGTTTGATTATTTTGTACTAGCTGGGATACCCGCGTGTTGCCCGGGTTGAAGACTGGATCCTGAAGTGCACCTGCAGCCTTTTTTGTTAAATTGTCCTTGCCTGTAGCCCCGTTCCATTGCTCCTGAAAAGGACACCACTATTTGCTAACATGCATGCAAACAGTGGCGTAACAACCGTGGGTGGAAAGAGTGCAGCTGCTATGGTGCCCGAGCTGCCTCTGAGGCCCGCCGCTCCCCCTGCACCCAGTTATTCACACAAGGTAGGCCGGTCCAGTCAGGACCGTCGAGGGGGGCCCAGGTGTCAGCGGTGTTGATTTAGTGCCGGTCTGCCAGCTGATTACAGCTGAAGCACTGGCAGACAGTCATGGAGAGACAGCGATGCTGGTGGCGGACAGGCACCAGGTTCAAATTGCGCTGACACTGTCTCTCCATGTCTGCCGGTGCACCAGCTGTACAGAGAGTACTAGGATTGCTGCCATGGGAGGTCTGGCTGGAAGACCTGGGATCCAGCTGGTGTGTAAAGATCCGCCAAAGTCACCTCTGCGATCATACGTGTGAGTCCCATGTCTGTGCTCCTTACATAGATCTGATCACAAGCATGCACATAGGAGGCAAAATGTCTACATGGATGAAGACAGACAGGTACAAAAGGTCAACAGGTTTCAAAGGTCAACAATGAAATGGTCGACACAAAAATTATTGACACATTGGATTTTTTACCAAATGTACCAATCTTAAAACATTAATTAAAAGCAAACCGACAAGAGGAGAAGAACATATCACAGGCATTAATAGATCTACATACTTCGGAGATAAGATTGGTAAAAAAACACAACCAAGAATAGAAATCCCGACCACTCAGTTGGCACCCACCATAAACCCCTGACCTCATTCACACTAGACCACCCTCAGGGAGGACCTATTTACAAGAAACTCAATGTTGCCTCCAAAAGAAAGGGGTGTTTGAATATAGAGAAAAAGACAGCAAGTAGGAGAGGGACACAGACACACAATCTGTGAGACAACCCGAGCCCAGTCCCATCAGCAAAAGCCCAACCATAAAGATAAATCATATACAGATGAAGAAGTTATGAGGGAACCATTTTTAGGCCTGGGTGTAGGTCTCTGAACTAGCAGGGACATGACAACAACCCTAAACAGAAACAAAAGAAAATTAGAAGCATTATAGAAGGATGTAGGGAAAACCCACAACACAAGTAATTACATTACTACCATGGGGTGACGACCACTAGCTGGTCACAAGCTAAGTCACTGTGCTATATATCATCAATGACCATGACCAGGACCTTAAAAGCATTAACAAATTTAAGCTCAGACAGAACCATAAACTCCCCACGCAGAATCACTTCATACTTCTAGGAAAAGATCATTGATCTGGCTTGACTGGGAATACTATTTACAGAGAACAGGGACAGAGGTAGGGACCAGCTTTGCCCCTAGCTATACAAACATATTCATCAGTAGGTGGGAGGACACTAACGTCTGGACCGGGCATAGCTATGCAGCAAAGCTGATCCTATGGAAGAGGTACATATATAACCTATTCATCAGATGGATAGCCACAGAACACTCACTCACCCATGTTATTCTATACACCAACAGGAAACATCAAATTCACCAGTCACTACACCAAGACACTAATAGATTTCCTACACTCACAGGTATTCACTAAGGAAAATACCATCCACCCCAGGACGACAGTGGATGTATTGGTGCATAGTAATGCTACCTTACAATATAATAAAGAGTAAAATATAATAAAGATACCTGTTGTCTTGTCTTTGTGATCCTGAACGTTAAGGTAACCCCAGCTCACCTAGTCACCGCTGGCTCTGTAACCTGGGTACCTGGCAATCAGCATATCGGTAATAGGAGCATTTGCCTCAGCAAGTACTAAACAGATGACAATAATAATGCACAAAACAAATACAGCAACCACAAATTATGGGCAATATGCATTCATTACCATCCAGGGCCGTAACTAGGTGTGTGCGAGCGGTGCGGCAGCACAGAGCGCAGAGCCCTGTGGGCGGCAACACCGCTCACCAACGGCTCCTGTAACTGGCTAGCAGGGTACCTGGAACGGCATCCTGCAGCCATAATCTATGCAGCAGTGCCCCCTTGAGCGGCCCTAAGACGCTTCAAACGCGCACATCGCTGCCCTAACAGCTGCCTGGAGTATCCTGAGGATGCTCCGGGCACTGCTGTAATGCTCAGTGTCCGTAGCCCCGCCCCGGCCTGCACCAGTCGGCGCGAGCCATAGTTATGGCTGAGTTACCATCATAATAGGTATGACATGAACAAGAGCTGATAGTTACAAACAGAAGAGGTTATGCCCTGAGACAGTAGATGGCAGCGCAGTGGCAGATAAGATGTACAGTAACAGCTGAATATACAGTATTAGAATAGCTAAGGCCAATGGAGTCACATAGTAATAAATAATGATGTACTGATTTATATGTTTCTATGCATTAACATGTAAGGTGATGGCGATAATACTTTATGGGGCTGATTCTGAGCGGGTTGCTGCAGCGCCCGTGTAGCGTCTGTGTGCTCGTCATTTGTCGGCCTTGTATATGTGACTTTATGCTAATACCGCTACAAGCCCTTCCCTGGTGTACATCCGTGCGTCTGACTGTGTAAGGACTGAGACTCCCACTTTGTGCGTCTTTAGATGCTGATATACTGCTTGGTGCATCTTTACATGTAACCATCGGTCACTGGCATAACTAGGGCAGGGCCGCCGGGGCTTGTGTCCGGCGCGGGGGGGGCGTCCCTGGCCACAGTACAGGTCCCGGAGGTACACCCTAGTTAGTCAGTGTAATGCAGAATGCAGTGAGTGCGGTCCACACTACACAGTTACACACACATCGCCGCTGGCGCTGGGTAGTACACTCACACTACCCGGCGGCGATGTGTGTGTTTCAGTAGCCAATGAGAGACAGACTCTCATTGGCTGCTGCGCCCACTGCCAGAGTCGGGCTGCAGCTCACTCATGAGCTCCGCCTTCCGGATCCTGCAGTGGGTGATGGGAGAGACGTCATGACGTCTCTCCCATAGTACCGAGCAGGACCACGCGGGAGGAAGGAGGAGCAGACAGCGGTGGGCGCAGCAGGAGCGGGGATTCAGGTAAGTAATTGTTTTGTGTGTGTATGTATGCCTGTGTCACTGTGTGTGTTATGTATACTGGGGGCACTGAATAGGGAGGATCACTACGGGGGGCACTGTATAAGGGGCACTGCATAGGGGGATCACTACTGGAGGCCTGCATAAGGGGGACACTACTGGGGGTACTGTATAAAGGGCACTACTGGGGGCCTGCATAAGAGGGACCACTACTGGGGCAATGCGTACTGGGGGGTACTGTATAAGGAGCACTGTATAGGGGGAATCACTACTGGGGCCTGCATAAGGGGGACCACTACGGGGGGTACTATATAAGGGGCACTAATGGGGGCCTGTATAAGGGGGACCACTACTGGGGCACTGTATAAGGGGCACTACTGGGGGCCTGCATAAGGGGGACCACAACTGGGGGTACTGTATAAGTGGCACTACTGGGAGCTTGCATAAGGGGGACCACTACTGGGGCATTGCATACTGGGGGTACTGTATAAGGGGCACTGCATAGCGGGAATCACTACTGGGGCCTGCATAAGGGGGGCCACTACTGGGGGCACTGTATAATGGGCACTACTGGGGCCTGCATAAGGAGGAACACTACTGGGGGCACTGTATAAGGGGCACTACTGGGGGCCTGCATAAGGGGGACCACTACTGGCGGTACTGTATAAGGGGCACTACTGTGGGCCTGCATAAGAGGAACCACTACTGGGGGCATTGCATGCCGGGGACACTGTTTAAGGGGCACTACTGGGGGCCTGCATAAGGGGGACCACTACTGGGGGCACTGTATAAAGGGCATAAGCTACATGGGGCACTGCTACTGGGGACATTGCATAAGGGGCATTACTACAGTGGGCATTGCAAGAGGGGCACTACTATTGGGGGCATTAAGGTGCGTAAGGAAAGGAATGTTCCCAGAGTGACGAGAAAGGGGTGTGTCATGTTGACACGCCCATTTTTCAGTGGCCACGCCCCTTGTGATATGTGCCCACGCCCATTTTTTTGACACGCACATAGGTGGGGCTCCATTTTTGAACTTGTCCTGAGCTCCAAATACTCTAGTTACGCCACTGCCATCGGTCGCACCATAACAACTTGCGCCAGCCCCATGCTAGGTGCAGATTCTCTGTCAGCGTGTGGCCTCCATTGTGAGCGATTAAGCATCTGAGATCACAACCAGCTCAGCGACACTCCCATAAGACGGACCATCTACTGGTGTCTGATCAGCCACCTCCCAGTCACTGCCCAGGAACACCCAGCACATTTCCTATACACTCCGGATACCGAGCATCTCACTCACTACTGCGCCTCTGTGTGTACACACCGTGGGACGCATGCACGGTGCAAATGTTTAGCAACTTGTGCGCCATCGGCCATTTGCACAAACATCAGCATTGTGTGTAACTCAGAATCATGTGTCTAATCTCATAGCAGTTATTGGTTAGTAGTAAAACGCTTATACAATATATATTAGCTTAGCACAGCTGGGATGTGACGTGAGAGACTGTGACAATGCTGCGGGTACCCTGCTGCTGATGCTGGCACGTTTCCAACTGACAAGAGCCCATAGAAGACATGAAGAGCATCAGCACCAATGACACAAGTGTAAGATGAGGGTGTACACTATGGACCTGATTCAGAACTGGACGCTCATGCGATTGCAACTGCGATTTCATATGCAATGCAGCTGCAAAAATATGCTAATGGTGGCAAAGATCACCCGGGCATAGGGACACCCACTGCCAGTGTCAGACTGGGGCATGAAGGGCCCACCGGGAAATGCAGTGGTAGGGGCCAGTCACTACAGAGGCTTGGTCAACCATTAGAAAGGACAAAGCCTGCATGAATACTACAGTGCCTGGTCTAGGGCCCCTTTATAAATATATATAGTAAATACTGATAGCACTTACAGTATAATCTACCAGATCATGCACTGTACTAAATACACCATAGTCCTGGGAAAGCTGTAATAATGTAACATATGTATAATAATAAAGTACGCAATGGTGATCCTGTCTGTCTATATATACCACATTAACACACTCTATTTATTAAAGGGGACCCCCGTACACACCAGCCAGTGTCTAAATGAGAACTGCATTAATAAAGGCCAAATACATGTCACTATACAAACAAGGTTTAATTATCTAAATTATTACTACTGGGATGAACGTGTTGTTTTACAGGGTTGGGTATGATATCCCGGCTGTCGGGATGCCGCTAGTCAGAATATCGACACCCATAGCAGTCAATGGTGTGTATATAACTAACCCTAACCCTCCCCGCACCCTAACCCACCCTTCTCGGTGCCTAACCATAACCCTCCCCCCTAGTGCCTAAACCTAACCTCCCCCTCCCCGGTGCCTAAACCTAACCTCCCCCCAAGTGCATATACTTAACCTTCCCCTCCCCGTCCCTCACCGGTGCCTAACCCTCCCCCTAGTGCCTAACCCCGTTAGCTAACGCTTCTGTTATCTCTATCCTCAGCAATGTGGGGATACACAGGACCTCATTCAGAGTCGGTCGAAGCGGCCGCACGGTTGTACGCCACCGATGTTCGCTATACTGCGCATGCGTAAAGTTCGCAATGCGCGTGCGCAAACTAGCCGCTACGATCAGAAATTTCTCTCTCCTTGAACACAGCCAGGTCGGTGCCTAAACCAAACCTACCCCTCCCCGATGCCTAAACCTAACCTCCCCCCAAGTGCATATACTTAACCTTCCCCTCCCCGTACCCTTATCCTAACCGTCCCTCACCGGTGCCTAACCCTAACCCTCCCCCTAGTGCCTAACCCCGCTAGCTAACGCTACCCTCCCCCTGCACCCCTATACTTACTTTCACACCTACATAGATTACATAATTCCTCTTCTGTTATCTCTATCCTCAGCAATGTGGGGATACACAGGACCTTATTCAGAGTCAGTCGAAGCGGCCGCACAGTTGTACGCCACAGATGTTCGCTATACTGCGCATGCGTAAAGTTCGCAATGCGCGTGCGCAAACTAGCCGCTACGATCAGAAATTTCTCTCTCCTTGAACACAGCCAGGTCGGTAGTTTGAGTGGCAGATTGAGGCGTTTGTGGGTGGTAACAGGGGAAGGTGCTTGAAAACAGGAGAGTGGAGATCCGAACGCAGGCGTGCCTAATTATGCGAACTGCGTTTTATGGGAGTGCATACGGTTTATGGGAGTGCATAATTAACAAAGTAGCGTCATGGCACATGTGACATGGGAGGTTTTTACACTGACATGAACGTAGAGCTTAAGAGAGGGTATGGTCAACCTTAAGCTCTACGACCAGTTCCGATGGTTCCCGATGGTCTCGATTAATCCTTATATGCCCGGAGATGACGTGCAATGCGTACGAGAAGGGGGCGTATTTTTTTTAATTCCGACCGCTCCCTCCCCTTGGTCGGCCAGCTACCGATCCGAACTTAGGGCCGCAACTTGCGAGGGAATCATTTGCATATCCGGCCCCTTTTCCCGTACGACCGTGCGGCCGCTTCAACCGACTCTGAATGAGGTCCACAGTGTGCATGGGCACAATAGTGTATTGTCACAGCCAGGTCCCATAGCAATGGAAAATAAGCAAAGGTTGTGGGGGCTTTGGGGGTGGGCTTGGGGAAAGCGGCTTTTCCAGAGGCCTCTCAACTTCTAGGCACTGTAACGGTCCCGACACCTTCAGTTCCACTGATAGTGTGTATTCTGTAACCTGGCTGGTGCTGCATATATTTTACTACAGTTACAGTCAAGTTTCAGATGGCCCTTTATATTTTTAGAAAATCAACTAACTTCTTATCACAATCATCTATTTATTGTTATTAATGTGCACATAGAGCAGAGCTGTTTACCTACGATATCTACAGACGGTTTGGGAACAGGATGTCGACACTCAGGATTCCGGAGCTCAGAATCACAACACTGGCATCCTGACTGGGATACAATGCCGACACCAACCGGGGAGTAGGCCAACCCTACCTCTAAACCTACCCCCCCCCACAGCCTAGACCTAACCCCCCCCAGCAGCCTAAACCTAACCATCTCCCCCGCAGCCTACACCTAACCCTCTCCCCTGCAGCCTACACCTAACCCCCCCACGCAGCCTAAACCTAACCCTCCCCACGCTGCCTAAACCTAACCCTCCCCACAGCTTAACTCTCCCCATAGTGCCTAACCCTAACCCTCCTCTAACTGTCGGGATGCTTGCGCCAGGATTCTGACTGGTGTCGGGATTCCAGCGTCGGCATTCTGAGTGCCGGCATCCCAACCGCCGAGATCATAAGTACATCCACTATATACCAAGAGCCAGATTAAGAGGAGGACAAAGAGGGCACAGCCCCCATTCACCCTCCAAGAGCGCATTTACATAACACACTTTTAACAAGTTGTCCCTGCATCTCATTAACATGATACATACTGCGCTGTTCATATTTTATAGTGCTGTTGTAATGTATTTTTCACTAAGTGGGGGCAGCTGAGTGAGGAGTGGGAGCGGATGAGAGGGGGCAGGCTGGGTGAGAGGGGGCAGGCTGGGTGAGAGAGGGCAGGCTGGAAAGGCAGCCACTGCGTGTGGATTTTTTTTTTTATAACTATCCAAGTAAATTTAAAATCAAACAATTCATCATAAGTTCTCTCTTCATTCCAATTATTACTAACCTTATTGGCTTAAGGCCATTCAGTCTTCTGGGTGCGGATGAAGAGGCTCCATGGATCCACCTCTGTTGTTTTCTAGGCTCCTCTGTCTGTGCCTGGGCTCCTCCCCCCCCGCTGATGTCACTCTGGAATTAGGCCCCGATTCAGAGCCGCTCACAAGATGTGATCACTCGCATCTAGCGTATGCAAATTTTTCAAAGTGATGACATGGGAAGCGATCGCTCGCCAAGGTATAAGAACACCCACTTTGGATGTGCAAGCGATCACTCTGCGTATGCAGACACCCATAAGCATATGTTGAGACGCCCACTAGCGCACGTCATCTCCAGGAAGTGTATTAAAACACTGGTACATCGAGCACCGTCGGTAGCGAACGCAGCGCTTGTGGTTGCCTTACCCTGCCGCAAGCACTGCGAGGACTTCAGTGTAAAAAACAGGCATGTGACGTGTACTATGACGCTGTCTGTTAATTATGCACGCCTCAAAAACGGCATTGAAGCACCCAGGCACGCCTGCGTTTGCACCTCCACACCCCGTTATTAGTGTCCTGCCCATTACCACCCACAAACGGCGTCTTCTGTCACTCATTACACTGGGCTGTCTTTGCTGGGCGACGAGCGGGCTGCGATTGCACAGAGTAGTTCGCGCACGCGCAGAATGAAGCGCGCGCATGCGCAATCACAAACCATCGTGCGCTCGCAAGTAGGTCTGAATGAGGTCCTCAGTGTGGTGCAGCTGCTGCTGTCCATTACACGAGTTCAGCCTGCTTGTAGCCGCCCCGACCCCCACGCCGACGTCACCGCTGGATCCTCGTAGTGCAGCTGCTGCTGGCAAGTGTATTAATGCTAAGCCCACTGCCGGCCCAATCGCCCCCCCTTCTCATCTGCATATGACGTTGCTTACCTGCGTAAAAATCGTAACATTGACGCACATCGAGTGGCTATCTTGCCCTAATGGCAGGTCTGACCTGCTGCAGACTCGTCAGCTCTCCTGACATGCAGAGGGCTCTCATGCTGCGTAGGAGATAGCAAGGACTAATTTATGCACGCCCATGTAACGGCGTATAAACAGTCAGACGTCTGCGTTTTTTCTGACCACCCCCAAACGTTGTAACCTGTCACTCACTTTGCGATGGATTCCTCTGTGCGTCCGTAATCGCAAAGCAATCGCTGCATACGTGCAGTGCGGCTTATACGCATGCCCGATGGCAATTGCTCAATCTGCGCACGTAATCGCCATTGTGTCCGTCTCTGAATCAGACCCCATGTTCTGATAATCTGCTCTGACCCACATGGTACTCGGTACCCAGCAGATGTGAGTAACCAATGATCCCTCAGCATGCAGTAATGTCACTGATCTTTTCTTGCCGTGTATTCCTAACAAACAATGGGGAGAGAAAGTGCTTTGGAAACCTCATCTGTATCATTGATCAGACAAGTACTGTGGTCACTTGTAATCATGTCATCCTGGGACAGGTCACTCTTCCAGTAGATCACCACGGGTATCCATTCCTCAGTAAGAGGAATAGCCCCTCACACACACACCACAGTTACACAGAACTCATCACATACTGTATATCACATATAAATGGTTTCCTTATCTTTACACATAACTAACAGTGGGCCTGATTCAGCGTTGTACGCAAACACAACTCCGATGGCTGCTGATCAGGGCATGCCCAAGCTCTGTACTGCGCACGTGCTGATCAGTGTCTGCGAGCTGGCTCCATGTGCCGGGACACTGTATTGTGTCTTTTCTGTTCCCCAAACTGCTCAGAAATGAGATAGGAGAACTCAACATAAATGTAATTCAGGCCGGAGCTGTAGGGTCAGGTAACTGCTATATACACTGTACTGGACTTAAGGGTTTATGGGCTTGATTCAGCAATACACGCAAGTACACTGCTGAATGCAGATTCCCGATTATCAGGAATCTGCAACTACGCAGGACACATTCTGCGAGTGTGCACAATGGGCCCTGCTCAATCACACGCAAGCCCTTGTATGCCTCTGCCTGAGTGACAGGCAGAGACATTTAAGAGGCGGCCGGCATTCACGGAAAAAGGGGCGTGTCCAACCCGTTTTCCGGGAATGGCCAGTCCAGAGACTGTGTGGATGTACGCAGTCCACTGCACTTGCAAGCCAGCTAGCCTGAGTAAGCTGGGGCTTACAGTACTCAGCTGTCCGGCCGCCCGGCGCAATCCACCATCGTGATCATCGACCACCGATAGGTAGCGATGGTGATTCCAGCCTGCGGTGTCATACACCTCCTGCTGCATTTGCATTATTGCAAGGATCGCAATTGTAAAGCTGCCTGCGTGTAGCTTTGCAATTGCGATCCTTGCTGAATCAGGCCCTATGTAACAACACCATGCAGTATGTATCATTATGTGTCCCAGTGATACATAATAAGGTACTGCTGCTATTTAATAAGCTGGTACTGCTTGGGGGGGGGGGGGAATCCTAGACGATCTCTTTGGAAAGGTCTATTGGGGACGTTAACCCTTTGATAATTGGCACTAGGCAGTAAAGGAGCCTTTTTTCTTGCTGGATAATAGTCTTCTTCACTGCTTTATAATAGGGATGTGCAGGCTCGGATAGGTTCGAGTTTGCACGTTGACTCGAACCTATCCGAGCCTGCACATCCCTACTTTATAAATAGAGCCCTTATTAGTCTTTCATCATCAAACATACGGGAAGAGGAAAAGGGAGAATGATGGTTAGGAGGATTACAGCTAATGTATGTAATAGAGTAAAGGCCACATTCAATTAGAGGCGAAAAGCTTTTCGCCGATGTGCAGTTTTCACCTGTTTCCAAAGTATCACCCTATTCAATTCCATGCCGTTTAAACCCCATAGGCAAAAGCAGGCAAAAAAGTATCTCCACCAAAAGTCAGGCGAAATGAAGTGCAAAAAACGTATTTTGGGGTACAAATGTTGGGACTTGGGGCCTGATTCAGACCCGTACGCTAGGCTGCGTTCGCATGTAGCCTGCCGTTGTTTGCAATGTGTGCATGCATAAAAGATGCAGTGCGCATGCGCAAATCAGTCCATTTGATCGCAAAGCTATCGCCCCTTGTACATAGACGCCAGCTTGAGTGACAGGACGAGTCATTTCTGGGTGGTGACAGGGGTTGGTCGATGGAAATGGGGGAGTGGTGGTGTGAACGCAGGCATGTCTGAGCGTCTTAAAGCTGTTTCAGAGGAGTGCATAATTAAGACGCAGCGTCATAGTACACGTCACCTAGCTGAATTACACACTGAAGCACTCGCAGTGCTTGCGGTAGGGTATGGTTTGCCACAAGTGCTGCGTATGGGTCCGATGGTACTCGGTGTTACCGATTGTTGCATACACTTCCTGGAGATGACCCCCCATGCCTTTGGCTATGAACTTAAAAATGTATAGGCCGCATATCTGGGGCGTCAGCACAAATTCCACTCCATTTTACTATAATATATATATATATATCCCAAACTGCTAGCTGCCTTTACATACCCCCTCTCTACCACCAGCACAGTAATGCCTGCCCTCACCCCCTCCCTAGGACTGCCAGCAACCCCCTTTACTCCCGAACTGATCCCTGCCTCAATAATGATGGGACCCAGAAATGGTGAACTAGGAACCAATTATTTTTTAGTGAGTGGTCCCTGGGACCCATATTTTTTTTTGCTCTGCGCGATCACTGGGGGATGTAGTCAGCATCCCGGCATGTGGGATGCCAACGGTCTAAATACCGGTGCCGGAATCCCGACAGTGCCGGGAACCCGGCTCCACTATCCTGATCGCTGGCATCCCGAAGGTAAGTATTAGGGGTTACGGGAGGGTTAGGTTTAGGGGTTAGGCACTAGAGGGAGGGTTAGGAACTAAGGGGGGATGGTTAGGTTTAGGGTGCAGGGAGGGGGAGGTTTGGTTTAATCACTATGGGGGGAGGTTAGGGTTAGGCACTGGGGACAGAGGGTTAGGGTAGAGGTTAGTGGTAGTATACTTAGCTACCGCTGTTAGGATGCCACTATCGGTACTCTGACCAGCGTCATCCTCACCACAGGGAACTCATACCCAACTCATTTGAAGAATTATGAGAGAGGAGGTTATTTTATAAGAGAGAATAGGAGAAACCTTTCTTTCCTATCACTCCTAGAACAATTTTTTGACCTAATGCTGCTCATTATTAAATTCCTAATAACAGGACATTTTAAATCAATTTATCATTATCTGTTTCTCTTGTACTCTTTTAAGAATCATCCTTTGTGCACGTTAGATGTGCATTGTAACATAGGGGTGCAGGGTCAGAGTACTACAGTACTTCTCACACTTTAATAATTCATTCACAGCTTCTTCTAAGCTTTAATATCCTACTACTCTTATTAATTGGTGGGTCTCTGTACACTCATATCTACCCCACTCACCTTCTTAATTCCCCCTCCCCTATACTGATACAACCAAAAGTCAGCAGTCTTATATTTCACTATGTTTACTTATTAGTGGAAAACACAACGGCCTTAACCTCAATTATTGCCTTCTTCTGCCCAGCAGACTGGTCCTGGGGTCCTGTCTTCTGTTATGTTATCGTGGTGAATTAGTTACCATGCAGGTAACATAAACTAATGTACATTTTGACTTATGTTCTACTTCTGCTGTTATAAATAGATTTTAAAAAACAACAATTTAGGAACATGTACATGGGATCCGCTTGAAATAATACAAAAATAATGTGTAAATTACATTGACTTCATCTTCAAAGTACACAAAATAAAAGTTTGTCCATCCATACATTTCTCTACCCATCATATACTGATGGTCTCTGATAGTATATATGTTGCAGTGATTATGAGAAAGTAGCAAGCTGGTCACATGACATGACTCCATGGCCTGACATCATGCACTTGTAGTCATGGTAACAGAGTTGTTTACTTTGAAAGTTGTGAGCGGCAGTTAGTTCTAACTGACGTCTCTGCAGAAGATGGAGCCCAGTGGGAAGAAGCAGCAGCCAGCGCAGAAGACTGAGACCATGGACGGAAGGAAGAGGAGCAGGAAGACTCACCATAGAGAGACAACACCAGAGCGAGTAAAGAAGGGACCAACTGAGCCGGAAAAGAAGAAGCCACGCCCTGAAGACCATCAAGGGAAGAGGAGCAGGAAGAGGAGCAGGAAGACTCACCGTAGAGAGACAACACCAGAGCGAGTAAAGAAGGGACCAACTGAGCCGGAAAAGAAGAAGCCACGCCCTGAAGACCATCAAGGGAAGAGGAGCAGGAAGAGGAGCAGGAAGACTCACCGTAGAGAGACAACACCAGAGCGAGCAAAGAAGGGACCAATGGAGCCAAAAAAGAAGTCGCGCCCTGAAGACCATCAAGGGAATAGGAGCAGGAAGAGGAGCAGAAGGACTCACCATAGAGATACAAGACCAGAGCGAGCAAAGAAGGGACCAATGGAGCCGGAAAAGAAGAAGTCGCGCCCTGAACATCATCAAGGGAAGAGGAGCAGGAAAAGAAAATGGAGAGAAGAGGAATCCCAGGTGGAGAAGAAGAAGAAAACGGAGAGCAATGTGAAAGAATCACACAGAGATCAGCAGAGACCAGGTAGAGAGGGGAAGGAGGTTACATCAGGCAAAACACACATTAGTATGGGGCAGGTGTAGGGCCCCAGCAGTATCAGAGAGAAACACACAATGTAGTTGATGTCCATCCAATTTACTTCATCATTTTACATTTGCAAAGTTTTATGTTGAAAATGTTCCTATATAAACAATATTAGGGGGTGTCATGATGCTTCATGTAATGAGAGGATTTCTATAGCTATTCACATAAAGAGATTTACAAAGAAAAAAAAGAGAAAATCTTGCAGAGCAATTCTCATGTATGTGTGAGTCCATGTAGGGACTGGCCAGACACATTCCCTGAATGTATATGATATACAGTTTGGAGTGTAATTAGGTTAGTGCAGAGCATGTATGATAGATATACACATACACACACACACCCCTAGATTGTTTATTTTATTCTTAAATTAAAAATAAACAAAGAAACAAAAGGTATATAAAGGGATAATTGGGAGCACTGTGTACATTGAAGGTACATTTGTGAGCTGAAAGTTACTGTACAATGAGGCCAGTGTATTCCGCTTTAATGGGGCCCTACAATGCATTTATTTTGGGGTCCCAATTATCCCAGTTTAGTATCGTCATCATCTTACTGTGTCCTTATATCTTGTTAAACAACAAAAGAATAATCTGTGCCGTATCTTACTACACCAGGACCAAGCAGCACCTCACCAGCCTGCCCCCGGGACGCCTCTCATTACACCAAGAGGTTCAACATCAGACGTGAGATCGGCCGGGGCAGCTATGGAGTAGTAAGTTTCATGACTTTATTATGTGTATCTATTCTATCTTAATGCATACTGTAGAAAAATTATTCTGTATATCATAAAATGTCAAAACTGTAATTTTCTCCCAATCAGAGACCACCTGATCCTTCTGCTAATATGTGATTATTGGACGGTTATGGCTTTAGTTGTACCATAAACAATAGTGTTCTATGGGCCTGATTCACAGTTGGGAATAGAGTAAGAAATAGCTAGTAATTGTGTACCTGGACAAACCATGGTGCAATGCAAGGGGTGCAAATAAATCATTTTCTTTTGCATGCAGGGTAAATACTGTCTGCTTTTGCATGTAGCCCACAAATGCTGGGCAGCTTTATTTTTACACTGCAATACTGATGTCATCTTGGATACACCCCTCCCAAATCTAATCTCTCTGCACATAGTAAATCTGCCCCCCTACAGTGCAGCATGGTTTTGTCCAAGATGTGCAGTTACTTGCTTTCTTACTATATTCCTAACTCTGAATCAGGTCCTATGGCCGGTAATCAATTAGCAACGAATACGTTACATTTTTGCAGGTGGAAACTTATCGCACCATTCGCCCTAATAGGTCACTTTTCGCATGTATGTGCGCTCCCGTTTAACGGGCTATCCTATTGGAAAAGCGGCAAAGACACATTCGTGCGATAATTTTTGTAGACAAAATGGGGAAATCAGCCTGTACCCCATACAAAAGTAAACTAATATAGGCTAACATTATAAAGACAGTTAGTGGCCATAATCAAGGAGTTTGAAGTTCTTAAACTGTGGCAAATGGCTGTTATATGATTTTTTCTTTAACAGTGAAAAAATGATACAGAGCAAAATTGTATGTATATTTTAGGGCACTTTAAAAAAAAAATCAAAATACACCTGTCATTTGCACCCAATGTTAAAAACACCTCTCCCATCCATACAGCCCCCCAAATACCTGTAACACTACTTTAAACCCATTTTACAGCCCTTTCTACTTTTTCACCCCAAAAATGACATCATTATTGGCCCAATTAAGCTAATAATTTTTTTTTGCCTAATTAGTCATTAAGGGGAATGTCCAAGGGGTTCTGGATAAAGTCCCAATATTTTTAAATAGTTGCTCTCACCAAATTAATCTAAAAAAGGGAAGCATTAATAAAACAGGTTTTCAAGAACGTACAATGCCCTCACTTACTGGAACCAGGTGTGGAAAGAAATAGGGCGATATGGAATTACTGGGGAACCGGTCTCCTGATGGGGAATGCACATGGTAGACCTCACTTTTGAACTCCACTGTTGTCAGAAGCTGCTGTCACCCAGAGATAGTATAACGTTATACAGCAAACGTTATTGGGAGGGATAACCAGGGTCCTGTATAAGAATAACATTTAGAAGACAGCATACTAGCAAATCAGATTAGTGTCACAGTGAGTAACGCTGATCCAGATTATTCCTTATGGCTCTTTCAGGACAGATTTCCTGACCCTAAAACAGCTCTATGGGGAAATATAATAGCCTACGAGATGCAGGCATCACCGAGATCCCAGCCAGTCTGCCATTTTTTGTTTTAAGCGACAATAATTTAAAGAGGCAAAACCAACCCGGTACTACATACATAGTGGCAGCCATTTGTGCTCCTGACCCTGTAACATCTCTGTACCTATGACACATACAGGTCCTGCTGGCGTACGATAACAGCACCATGAAGGAAGTAGCCATAAAGGTCCTGAACAACAGAGGGATGTCAGATAGTGAGAAGGAGAAAGCTCTGGTGGAGAGGAGAGCTCTACAAGCCACATCTGGGAGCCCCTTCTTAGTACATAGTCTCCTGACATTCCAGACCCAGGTATGACCATGCATATTACACTCATCCTTGTGGTTCAGTGAATGCTCTGTACTGTTCTTATATTGCTCTATTATAATAGGGGTCATATGTGTAATACTTCTATCCAGTAGCGGTTTTTACCTAGGGGCTGCAGCCCCCTCCCAGTAACATCTGCCACCTTAGTGAGTGAGTTGCAGTCTGTGACAGACAGTGACTTCCCATTGGATGGGTTACCTGACAGTCACACACAGGACAGGCAGTGCTAGGAGGAGGTGCTTTCTCCCTCTGGGACTGCCAGTCCGGGCTGCGATTAGCAGGGAACGTGATTCTAGTGGGAAGCTGCTCCTCTGCCTTTCGGGCAGTCCTCCCCGTCATCTAGGGGCTGCAGCCGATGCGATCCCTAGAATCCGGAGTCATGTGCATGTGCGGCACCACCGCTGCTTTGCTCATGTGCTGTCAGATCCATTGCGCAGGCCCCGGGATGTCAGTGTCTCCCCCTCAGCAGTGGTAGCCCCCCTTATCCAAGAGGGTAGGAGCCGCTGCTGCTTATATCCTTCTGTTCTCTGTACCGAGGAGGACGTCCTGAGGAATTTGTACAATCAGAGTATACGTTACACACACACATATATATATATATATATATATATATAAAATATGAGATATGGTAAGAACTTACCCTTGTTATCTCTATTTCTACGAAGTCCATAGGGTTCCACAGGATACCTTGGGGTATAGGTGTGACGTCAGTCGCCGGGCACCATAGAGTTAAGCTTTTCAGCCTCCCAGGATGCACTAGGGTCCCCCTCCTATACCCCGCCCCCGAGCCAAGGCACCTCAGTTAGTTATCAAGCCATAGGCCGGAGGAGGAGAAGGAAGAGAGAGAAAAAAGATCTGGACACATACAAGAATCACATTCTCACCAGAGGGAGACGGAAAACCGGTGACCAGAGCAAAGCCCATCTGTAGCACAGGTGCGACAGGGCGGGAGTCCTGTGGAACCCTATGGACTTCGGAGAAATAGAGATAACAAGGGTAAATTCTTACCATATCTCATATTTTCTACTTCAGGGTCCATAGGGTATCCACAGGATACCTTGGGGATGTCCCAAAGCAGTATCCTTAAAGGGTGGGGACCCTCCTGTGCAGAATGGATAATCCGTCGCCCGAAGGAAGCATCCTGAGAGGCGAAGGTGTCAAACCTGTAATACTTCACGAAGGTATGGACAGAAGACCACGTAGCAGCCTTCCCAGATCTTGACTGCAGAGGCACCACGTCGAGCTGCCCACGAAGGACCAACAGACCTAGTGGAATGAGCCTTCACAGAAGGAGGAACCGGCAGGCCTTCATGAAGATAAGCTTCAGAAATAGCCATACGGATCCAGGCTGCTAACGTTTGCTTTGAAGCCATAGAGGACAAACAAAGCGTACGACTTCCTAAACGAAGTAGTGCGGTCAACATAAGTCCGTAAGGCCCGCACAACATCCAAAGAGGCCTCACCCACGGAAAGACCCGGTGAGTTAAAGGCCGGAACAACGATTTCCTCGTTAACATGAAACTGGGAAACAACTTTGGGAAGAAACTCGGGCCGAGTGCGGAGCACTGCCCTGTTCCCATGAAAAACCAAGAAAGGGGGTTTACAAGAAAGAGCCCCTAAATCAGAAACACGTCTGGCCGAAGCAATAGCCAGAAGGAAAACAGTCTTAGCTGTTAGCCATTTAAGATCCACTGAGCCCAGTGGTTCAAACGGCGGTCCTTGGAGAGCCCTCAGGACAGCCAAATCCCAAGGCGCCACAGGTGGAACAAAGGGCGGCTGAATGCGGAGAACACCTTGCATAAAGGTGCGCACATCCGGCATTGTAGCAATCCTACGGTGAAACCAGACAGATAGGGCCGAAACCTGTACCTTCAAAGAAGCAAGGCGAAGCCCATGATCTAGTCCCGCTTGCAGGAAGGCGAGAATCCGAGACAGACGAAACTCCCGCGGTGCATAACCTCTCGGTCGACACCACTGGAAGAATGTATGCCACAATCGTCTGGGACTTCAGAGACTGAGGCAGCCCGTTCCACTTGGACAGGATCAGGTGCTGCAGAGGTCTGGAGTGAAACTGGGCGAATTCCACCATGTCGAACACCGACACCATGGAGCCCAGTAACCTCATCGCCGAGTGTAGGGACACCCGGCGGCTGTGCAGACAACTGCGCACCCTTGACTGTAAAGCAGAGATCTTGTCCTCCGTCACGAAGATCCTCTGCTGTCCCGAGTCCAATAAGGCTCCCAGATGCAGAATCCTCCGAGACGGGATTAGAGTGGACTTCTGCCAGTTGATTAGCAAGCCGTGCCATTGCAGCAGTGCAATGGTCAGGTCCAAGTGGTGTAACAGGAGCTCTGGAGATCCTGCCACCAATAACAGGTCGTCCAAGTACGGCAACATGCGGTTTCCCTGCAGCCGTAGAGAAGCCGCCATGACCGCCATCACCTTGGCGAAAACACGTGGTGCTGTCGCCAGGCCAAAAGGTAATGCCCGAAACTGGAAGTGGTCGCTGCGGATTGCAAACCTGAGGAACTGTTGATGGCGCAAAAGAATAGGGACATGCAGGTAAGCGTCCTGTATGTCCAATGACACCATGTAGTCCCCAGGTTCCAGCTCCAGAATGATGGACCGTAGGTTCTCCATCCGAAACTTCGGAACCCGCAAAGACTTGTTGAGTGCTTTGAGGTTGAGAATCGGACGATACGACCCATTGGGTTTCTGTACCAGAAAAAGATTTGAATAGAAACCCTGGCCCCTCTGGGAGAATGGAACAGGCACTATAACTCCAGCCTGGAGCATAGTGTGCAATACCTTCCGCAGCTCCATAGCCTTATACCGGTCTGATGGTAGACCCGTGGTGAAGAATCGCGGGGGTCTGTCCCGGAAGGAGAGGGCGTACCCGTGAGAGACCACCTCGAGAACCCAAGTGTCTGTCGTAGTGGCCGACCAACACTGGGCGAACTGCAGCAGGCGGCCTCCCACCCTGGGATCCCCCAAAGGGAGGCCCGGACCGTCAGGCCGCAGGCTTGTCATCTGGCTTGGGGGCCGGACGTCTGGTACTCCATGCCTGCTTCCGGGGCTTGGCCGATTTCTTAGGGCCAGCCTGTCGAGGAAACGACTGTGGTTTGGGCCTGCCCTGGGCCCTAGATGACCGAAAGGACGATGGTCCAGAACCAGAAGGAGCAGCGGCCGACGGGAGACAAGCCGATTTGGCTGCCGCCAGCGTGGCCACAATCTTATCCAGATCCGGACCGAAGAGAACTTCTCCGGTAAACGGCCATGCCTCCAGACCCTTTTTGGAATCTGCGTCCGCCTTCCAGGATCGCAGCCACAAGGTGCGACGAGCAGCCACTGCTGCTGAAGAAATTCTAGACACCAGAGTACTAATGTCTAGGGCCGCCTCGTTGATATAAGTGGCCGAATCACGGAGATTGCCAATCAACTCCGCCTGTTCGGCCGGACAGTCGGAATCAAAAGAAGCCTCTAATGAATCCGCCCAGCGCTCCATCGCTCTGGCAACCCAGCAAATGGCCATAGCCGGCCGTGCTGCCCCCTCCCGCAAGGGAATAAGCGGACTTCAGGCAGATCTCCACCTTGCGGTCCGTAGCATCCTTAAGGGAGGACATGGATGGCATCGGCAATGTGGCACTACGGACAAGACGGGTCACGTGAGAATCCACCTGTGGAGGGGATTCCCACTTTGCAAAATAATTATCCGCGAACGGATAAGCCACCGCCAGGCGTCTCTGCGGCTGGTATCTTTTGCCAGGCTGTTTCCACGCCTCCTCTAAATGGTCCACTAACTGACCCGAAAGAGGAAAGACTGTGGCATCGCCCTTCACATCTTTGAAAAAGGCATACTTAGATTTAGCCGCTGGGGGAACTTCGTCCTCAATCACCAAGGCTGTGACGGACCGCCCGAATAAGTTCAGGAATATATACCTTGGACTTTGCATCAGCGTCCTTACTGTGGAGAGGTTCCTGATCGTAAGGATCCAGAATCACCCCATCATCAGACGTCCCCTCGTCATCCTCATAATGAGCCGACAGAGACGCCACCGGCCGTTTATGCGGCCGCATCACAGACTCCCCGTGCAACACATCCGACAAGTGCTGTACAGAACTCGTCAGGGAGTTAACCCACGCTGGCTCCTGAGAAACCGGGAGCGGGGAAATAGGGAGACTGTGGGGTACCACCAATTGTCGTGGGAAACCCTGCATGGGTGACGACACCACTGACTGCTGGGACAAACCCATCGGTGTAAACGCGGGCTGCGGAGCTAACTGGCCCACTAAGGCTGTAAGCGCCTGAGCGAAACAAGCCCAGGGCGGCTCCTGTACCGGTGCTGTAACCGTAAGCGGCCGCACCATGGACAAACACTACCGGCAAAGGCCCTCCGCGCTACCCTCCCCCTCCGCTAACGGTACTTTACATGTAGTACATTGTAGCAGGAGAGGAAAATCACTTTCAGACATGATGGCACCAAGTATGTGACCCCTCTCACCAATTATATAGTAAATAGGCGAGAGACCACCCTGCAGCACCGCACCGCAAGGGCTTAGCAGAAAGAACAGGGACAGAATAAAGCTGACAGTTTAGAAGAAAAGTTACAGGCAGCAGCGCTAGCACAGTCACATACAATGCAAAGAAAATCAATTCCTGCACTAACAGCGCTGATCACTCAACTACGCAGACACAGGGCCTGGTAGGACACAGCGCTGCATACACAGACCTGACCACAGTGGAGGAGAGGTATGCGGGGGAACCCAGACCACTATGCTTCCGACAAGCGCTTCCAGCAGCGTTCACCATGTGAGAAGAAGATGGCCGCCGAGGAGCAGAGAGGAGGCTGGCCTGGGGGAGGAGCGCTGCCACAGGACCAGTCGGCAGCGTGCAGAGAGGGCTGTGTGCAGCGGGGGAGGCGCTGGCTGTGAGACAGGGAAGGCGCGCTCCCCTGGCATGCATTTAACCCCTGGGAGCCCCCTGCCTGGGGACTCAGGACCATGTGATCAGCGGGGACCCACCGCGGGACCCCGCTGCTTACCTTTGTCCCCCTTAAATCCGGCCATGGTCCAGAACATCTGGGGTCACCGCTAGCTGTGACCCCAGATGCTCACCAGCATCCCCGGATCGGTACCGGCGTTCTGGTACCGGCGGGGGTGTAGGGAAGACAGCATGGACGTCAGGACTGACTGTCCATGCTGTACATCCAGATGTGCAGCCACAGCTGCATAGGAGAAAGCTTCAGGGGCTCTTCTAGCCCCCACTCCGACAGGTGCACCCGACTCCGGCCGGGCACCAAACTAAACTGAGGTGCCTTGGATCGGGGGCGGGGTATAGGAGGGGGACCCTAGTGCATCCTGGGAGGCTGAAAAGCTTAACTCTATGGTGCCCGGCGACTGACGTCACACCTATACCCCAAGGTATCCTGTGGATACCCTATGGACCCTGAAGTAGAAATATATATATAAACCATATGCAGAGGTCCGGCTCTCCCTTTACAGCATAAATAGACCGGGTGCCCGCAAGTAAATAAACAGCATACTACACCGGTTGCTGCAGCACTCCTGGCGCAGAAGTGATGGCACTTTCATCAGGTCCTGATGAAAAGTGGCACAAATATTAATAAAAGGGCACTGAAACGTTGTCTATTACGTTGAAGTACCTGTGATTATTCTGCGCCATGTGTGCTGCATCAACCGGTGTAGTATATATATAATATATATATATATATATATATATATATATATATATAGCACCACAATATTTTCACATCTAATACTAGAAGATAATGTAAACTGGAGAAAGCATATAAATGACTTGTGTGAGTGTGAGGAGCTGCATCCCTGTTACACCATGCGGGGGTCATACATGACGAGCAGACAGAGCACAGAGCACAGTCAGTGAGGATATGACAATATATGGGTATAACTTACACCAGACTTTGGGCCTGAGTCAGAGCAGCACAATATGTTACAACTGCGCGTGTGTAATAATTCCTAAAGCCTGTTACTGCGCCTACGTTACACAGAGTGTGCATATAGAGGCGCTGGTGAGATGGAGATGCCCGGTATTAGGAATGATGGGGGAAAGTGATGGGTGCTGGGGGAGGTGACTATAAAATAGGCCGCTCAGGGTGAGTACACAGCCGCAGGCATATGAGGCCATAGTCACATGGAGACACTGCACCTGCCATAAGGCCGATGGTGCCACCAATGGTGACGTATCAGGATGCACCAATCGTATTACTGAGACCCCGGGCGCTGTGAGTGGGCGTCTCAGTCCTTGCACATTCGGCCACATGGATGTACACCAGGGAAGGAGACTGTATGCCATGTGCATAAACTCACAGGCGGGCGGCCGCCAATAGACGCTGCTGCGGGCACTATAGCGTGTGACTCAGAATCAGGCCCAGGTCTTGTATTGTATAATTACACAAGGAGGTAACAAGCAGATTAGGAAGCAGCCATTGGGGAACAGTGATGTAATGAGGAGTGTGGGACATTAGCGGCTGTGCTTAGTCAGGACAGGCTTGTTTTATAGCTAACGCATTCCAGGCCGGATCCGCAGAGACATCCCTCCCTCATATCATGTAATGTCCTGGGAAATGTCTGCAGTATGCGGTCTTACCCACATGTATGTGCACAGTGAACACGCAGGCCGGATCCGCAAAGATAAGCCCCCCTCATATCATGTGATGTCCTGGGAAATGTATGCAGTATGTGGGCTTACCCACATGTATGTGCACAGTGCACACGCAGACAGGAGAGGAGACACATTCTGTGTTGTATTTATTCATTATACATCACCCCCATTGTGTCCGTACACACAGTGTTATACTGTAGGACATGCGGATGACATGTACATTATCAGAGCTGGGTGTAAGATAAGTCACATAATGTCACATATGTCACCTCTGTCTATGTCACCAGGTTCCCCACAGTTACAATCAGATACAGTAACGGTCACTGTGTAACAGATGGTGGAGAGCGCGGCGCCTGCTGTAGGCTCTGAGCACCAGACCAGGTCACTGTAACAGTAAAGACTGTACTAATCTGTTCTGTCTGTGTCCTGTAACAGAACACCTTGGCCTTCGTCATGGGCTACGCCAGTGGTGGTGACTTATTCGATCTCCTTTCAAATACAGACCATCTTGAGATCGAGGCTGCAACGTAAGATCCATCACTGAGCTGATGTAACGCTCTGTGTAATTGTGTGTGGTATAGAATCTGAGACATAGGAGATTACAGTGTGGGGAATGAGGTACATTATAATCAGTGGCAGAACAGCTGTCACACCACTGCCTTCATTACACTTGTCCTACTGATTATACCAGCATCGGCCACCACTGGTTACAGAATATTATGTACACACCCTTATGCTGGGCATACACTATACAATTATCTGTCAGATATCTGTCCAAAGAGGAAATAATTTTTTGGCCAGAAAACACACACAGCCAGACATATACACACATACATATACATACACACACATATACATACACACATATACACTCACACAGCCAGACATATACACACATACATATACATACACACACATATACATACACACATATACACTCACACAGCCAGATATATACACATATATTTATATGTACACACACACATATACATACACATAGCCGATCACCTGATGACCGGGCCCCAGTGCACTGTGGGAGACCAGCTGACCGGAGAGGAGCCATCACCGGAGGCCCGATCACCGGTCCCTGGATTCAGGTAAGTGAAAAAAAAAATGTTTAATTTTTTTTTTATTTTTTTTACAGCAATCAGCTTGCGGTCTCTTTAGACCACATAGCTGATTACTGGTACCGGCTCCCGCCTCTGCTCTCCCCGTTAGAGCAGAGTGGGAGCCCGGTAACCGGGGGAGACCCTGGATAACGCCACCTCCAGGTGGCGTTATTATCACAGGGCTTCCCCCGGTATTTTTTTACAATTTATTTTTAGTAACTTGCACACAGATCACATTTCCCATTACAATTATGGGAAATGCGATCTGCTTTACTAAAAATAAGTGATACTGGGGGTTGGAGTAGAATTTTACTAATTCTACTCCAATTGCCCTGTAATAAATACAGGTGAAACTAAAATAATGTGAAAAGGGTGTGAAAACACCCTTTTTTACTTTATTTTAGTAAAAATAATGTTAATAAATAGAGCCCTATGTCCCTATCCCACATTGTATCTCTCTATCCCCCCCATATATACACTATGACTCTCATACATCCCCATGGAGGCAGAGTAATATGCTTATTATAATACCATGCAGAGGCTGTGACTGGGTGCCCAGGGGTTGCTGGGAAGTGACATCACCTGAACAGCCAGTCCTAGCGGCAGATGGAAATGACAAGCAGCTGAGGCATATTGCATTATACAGCGGCTGCTCACACCTTTACTCTTCCTCTGGACCAGATGCTCAGAGGACTTGTGTCTGCTGCAGAGAAACCAACAGAGAGGAGGAAGGAAGCAGCCTGGTGCTATAATAACCATACAGCGTCTGCCTGGTGCTATAATAACTATACAGCGGCTGCCTGGTGCTATAATAACTATACAGCGGCTGCCTGGTGCTATAATAACTATACAGCGTCTGCCTGGTGCTATAATAACTATACAGCGACTGCCTGGTGCTATAATAACTATACAGCGGCTGCCTGGTGCTATAATAACTATGCAGCGTCTGCCTGCTGCTATAATAACTATACAGCGGCTGCCTGGTGCTATAATAACTATGCAGCGTCTGCATGCTGCTATAACAACTATACAGCGGCTGCCTGGTGCTATAATAACTATGCAGTGGCTGCCTGGTGCTATAACAACTATACAGCGGCTGCCTGGTGCTATAATAACTATACAGCGTCTGCCTGGTGCTATAATAACTATACAGCGGCTGCCTGGTGCTATAATAACTATACAGCGTCTGCCTGGTGCTATAATAACTATACAGAGGCTGCCTGGTGCTATAATAACTATGCAGCGGCTGCCTGGTGCTATAATAACTATGCAGCGTCTGCCTGGTGCTATAATTACTATACAACGTCTGCCTGGTGCTATAATTACTATACAACGTCTGCCTGGTGCTATAATAACTATACAGCGGTTGACTGGTGCTATAATAACTATGCAGCGGCTGCCTGGTGCTATAATTACTATACAACGTCTGCCTGGTGCACTCACTCCATAACACACCAGCTCCTCTTACATCTGCATCTTATGCTCCTACAGATACGACCCAGCCTGTGCTGCACTGATCACATTTTATACTATTACACATTTATATAACATCCCTCATTCATCATTATTTAAGTGTCCTATAAATTACATCTATATCCCATGTACATGATTATTTCTGTACCTAAGGAACCTCACACAGAACAGGATCTGGGACCTTACAATATCTTTATATTTCTTCTTTAACAGATTCTACGCTGCTGAAATGGTCTCCGGTCTCCAGTACCTGCATGTCATGGGCTTCATACATCGGTATCTACCTTTCTTTCCTCACTTTCATACACATAGAAGAAATGTGACTTTTGGGATTCATGGTCATCCCAGACGTAACTGTATTTACAATGGGAAATGAATGAAAGTAGTTACAATCAGTGCTAATTATTAGTAGGGATGTGCAGGCTCGGATAGGTTCGAGTTTGCACGTGGAGTTCGGATTTTTCCCTCCAAAAAAACGGAACTCAGAACGAGGCAAAACGTCATCTTACATGGACGAACATCATCATTCCTGGTCTTTTGTCCAGGAATGATGATGTTCGTCCATGTAAGATGACGTTTTGCCTCGTTCTGAGTTCCGTTTTTTTGGAGGGAAAAATCCGAACTCCACGTGCAAACTCGAACCTATCCGAGCCTGCACATCCCTAATTATTAGTATCATGATTATTTTGGTAATCGGGTTCCTTTAAATCTAATATACAGGTCAGTACAAATATGTAGGAAAGGGACATCTGTGCTATTGGTATAGCTCCCAACACTGGATGTGGGCAGTCTGGCACAGGGGTGTGGCCATGTAATGGAGGGGCGTGGCTGTATCTCAGAGGGGCATGATCACACCGCTACAGTGTGCAGGGCTAGGCTGAACCTTATTTGGCCCTCCCACCAACTGGTCACTGCCACATGGGCTATGCTGACCCTTATGTGGCCCTCCCACCAACCGGTCACTGCCACATGGGCTAGGCTGACCCTTATGTGGCACTCCCACCAACCGGTCACTGCCGCATTGCACGGCTGCAGGGCATAGAAATACTTCCCAACTGCCCAGCGATTAGGATAACACAGTCCCTATAATTACATAATAACAGAACCAGCAAATAAAGATGAGGACTCGAGCTCCGAAAGAAATTGAACCAATAAATCTTTAAGGCGCAGGTCCTAACAATTGAAGAGTCTTATCTGTGTATTTCACTTAAATGTATTAGGAATATTCTATACAGTAACATAGAAAGGGGGGTCATCATGTTGATCAGTGATCAGATTGGGGAGCCCGGGGCCCCCTTAGCTCAGGGCCATGTGTACAGCACACCCTGCACCCATGGTAGCTATGCCATCACATTCCATGGTCCTTGGAACTGTCCACACAACAGCGGACCACCCTGATCTGGCCAGGTGTAATAGGTGTTTGTTCCTTGGGAGATGCAGGTTTACACATTGGTAAAATATGAGATATGGTAAGAACTTACCCTTGTTATCTCTATTTCTACGAAGTCCATAGGGTTCCACAGAATACCTTGGGGTATAGGTGTGACGTCAGTCGCAGGGCACCAAAGAGTTAAGCTTTCAGCCTCCCAGGATGCACTAGGTCCCCCTCCTATACCCCGCCCCCGGGCCAAGGCACCTCAGTTAGTTACCAAGCCATAGCCCGGAGGAGGAGAAGGAAGAGAGAGAACAAAGATCTGGACACATACAAGAATCACATTCTCACCAGAGGGAGACGGAAAACCGGTGACCAGAGCAAAGCCCATCTGCAGCACAGGTGCGACAGGGCGGGAGTCCTGTGGAACCCTATGGACTTCGTAGAAATAGAGATAACAAGGGTAAGTTCTTACCATATCTCATATTTTCTACTTCAGGGTCCATAGGGTATCCACAGGATACCTTGGGGATGTCCAAAAGCAGTATCCTTTAAGGGTGGGGACGCTCCTGTGCAGAAAGGAGAATCCGCCGCCCGAAGGAAGCATCCTGAGAGGCGAAGGTGTCAAACCTGTAGTACCTCACGAAGGTATGGACAGAAGACCACGTAGCAGCCTTGCAGATCTGAACTGCCGAGGCACCACGTCGAGCTGCCCACGAAGGACCCACAGACCTAGTGGAATGAGCCTTCAGAGAAGGAGGGACCGGTAGGCCTTCATGAAGATAAGCTTCAGAAATAGCCATACGGATCCAGGCTGCCAAAGTTTGCTTTGAAGCAGGCCAACCCTTTTTACGGAAGCCATAGAGGACAAACAAAGCGTCCGACTTCCTAAACGAAGAAGTGCGGTCAACATAAGTCCTTAAGGCCCGCACAACATCCAAAGAGGCCTCACCCACGGAAAGACCCGGTGAGTTAAAGGCCGGAACAACTATTTCCTCGTTAACATGAAACTGGGAAACAACCTTGGGAAGAAACTCGGGCCGAGTGCGGAGTACTGCCCTGTTCCCATAAAAAACCAAGAAAGGGGGTCTACAAGAAAGAGCCCCTAACTCAGAAACACGTCTGGCCGAAGCAATGGCCAGAAGGAAAACAGTCTTAGCTGTTAGCCATTTAAGATCCACTGAGCCCAGTGGTTCAAACGGCGGTCCTTGGAGAGCCCTCAGGACCACAGCCAAATCCCAAGGCGCCACAGGTGGAACAAAGGGCGGCTGAATGCGGAGAACACCCTGCATAAAGGTGCGCACATCCGGGATTGTAGCAATCCTACGGTGAAACCAGACAGATAGGGCCGAAACCTGTACCTTCAAAGAAGCAAGGCGAAGCCCATGATCTAGTCCCGCTTGCAGGAAGGCGAGAATCCGAGACAGACGAAACTCCCGCGGTGCATAACCTCTCGGTCGACACCACTGGAAGAACGTATGCCACACGCGATGGTATATCCTCGCAGAAGACGGTTTCCGAGCTCGTAACATGGTACGCACCACAGAGCTGGAAAACCCCCATGACCTCAGCATGGCCGTCTCAACAGCCACGCCGTCAAAGACAGCCGAGTCAGGTCCGGGTGAAGGCAAGGACCCTGAGACAGAAGGTCTGGTCGTAGCGGCAACCGCAGAGGACTGTCCACGGACAGACCCTGAAGGTCTGAGAACCAGTGCCGTCTGGGCCACGCGGGAGCTATAAACAGGAGCGTCCCTCCGTCCTGTTTGAATTTCCGGATTACCCGTGGAAGAAGGGAGACCGGAGGGAACAGGTATGCGAACCGGAACGTCCACCGGACGGACAGAGCATCCACCAGAGACGCCCCTTTGTCTCTTGTGCGAGACCCGTACACCGGCAACTTGTTGTTGTGCCGGGACGCCATGAGGTCTGTCCACCAGTAGTTGAAAAACGTCCGGGTGCAGGGACCATTCCCCCGGATGAACGTCCTGGCGACTTAGAAAGTAATAAAGCTGACAGTTTAGAGAAGAAAAGTTACAGGCAGCGCTAGCACAGTCACATACAATGCAGAGAAATAACAATTCCTGCACTAACAGCGCTGATTACTCAACTACACAGACACAGGGCCTGGTAGGACACAGCGCTGCATACACAGACCTGAGCCACAACGGAGGAGAGGTATGCGGGGGGACCCAGATCACGATGCTTCCGTCCAGCGCTTCCAGCAGCGTTCACCATGCGTTCTGGAGAAGATGGCCGCCGAGGAGCAGAGAGGAGGCTGGCCTGGGGCAGGAGCGCTGCCACAGGACCAGTCGGCAGCATGCAGAGAGGGCTGTGTGCAGCGGGGGAGGCGCCGGCTGTGAGACAGGGAAGGCGCGCTCCCCTGGCATGCATTTAACCCCTGGGACGCCGCAGCGCTACCGCTCTGCTGCGGTCCGCTGTCCCAGGGGGTAGTGGAAGCGCAGGTTGGTCGCCTGGCTCCACGCTGCAGCCAGTCCCCAGGGAGCCCCCTGCCTGGGGACTTAGGACCATGTGATCAGCGGGGACCCACCGCGGGACCCCGCTGCTTACCTCTGTCCCCCTTGAATCCGGCCATGGTCCGGAGCATCTGGGGTCACCGCTAGCTATGACCCCAGACGCCCACCAGCATCCCCGGATCAGTACCGGCGTTCTGGTACCGGCGGGGTGTAGGGAAGACAGCATGGACGTCAGGACTGACTGTCCATGCTGTTCATCCAGATGTGCAGCCACAGCTGCATGAAGAAAAAGCTTCAGGGGCTCTTCTAGCCCCCACTCCAACAGGTGCACCCGACTCCAGCCGGGCACCAAACTAAACTGAGGTGCCTTGGCCCGGGGGCGGGGTATAGGAGGGGGACCTAGTGCATCCTGGGAGGCTGAAAGCTTAACTCTTTGGTGCCCTGCGACTGACGTCACACCTATACCCCAAGGTATCCTGTGGATACCCTATGGACCCTGAAGTAGAAATTAGCCTTAGTCACCTACAATACTTATGTATATCATATAAATGTCTATGCAAACAGGTACTTACTAAACTACTAAGTGCAAACTGTCTCTTTTACAGTGATATAAAACCTGAGAACATACTAATTGATGATTCCGGCCATATTAAAATCGCTGACTTTGGGCTGGCGGTAAACAAGATCCACGGAGCCAGGGGCCATGCAGGGACACGAGGCTACATTGCCCCAGAGGTGAGGCCATAACATAGAGGTGAGGTGTACAGTATATTAGCGCTCTTCGTATATATGGGCTCTATGTAGTAAGGTAAATATGGAGGACAGAATGGCACATTTCCACTCTTACCTCTTGCCCAGGTTGTCACCATTATCAGACTACAATCACTGCATAATGATCTAAGGGCCTGATACAGAGTTCTACGGAAACCCGATGGTATGCATACAACTCAGATGGTGGGAACTACTTATGTGTATGACCCATTCTGTGTATGTGCACAACGGGTCCTGCGTCATCGCACCATCCAGTGCATCCCAAGTCTCACCCTAGCGTTAGGCAGCGTTCCTGAATATGGGGGGAGTTGCCCCCTTTTCTGGGAGTGCAGATGCCAGGGTCAATATCCTGGCCCTGGCAGGGGAGTTCTGGCGGCCATTCTGAGTAAGCTTAGGCTTAGTGAGATGGCCGATGTTGATCCGATGATGAATCCTCTGTGCAGCAACCAACCACAGAAGCCGTCAGGAGGTGTCTGTTTACACAAGATGCATCCTGCGGAATTAGCATATATTAGCATAGCTGAAGCATCCTAAGACACAGCACCAATGCTAACAACTCTGTACAACTCTGAATAAGCCCTATGTCACGTCCAATCAGGATTTCCCTTCACTGTCAGCCAATCACAGGTGTTTTCCCATGCTGGCGGCTTATGACTGATTGGCTGTGAAGAGGAGACAGGGTAATCACTCTTTAGTTATTTTGCAGGGTTTGTTCATAGAGAGCAGATGGCTCTTTTTATGGGGAATTTGTTTTTGGGATTTATCTTTTCAACTTAGACTATGGTAGATCAGGAAGGAAGAAGATTTAGTATTTAATAAACAATAATAACTGTCCTATAATTTTAATTAATCAATTATCCAACAACAAAGAAATAAAGACAACTATTTTCCCTGTGGGAAGGCAGTGCGGACCGGGGGTGGACAGAACCCTATAACAGCAGGTAAGCAGCAGGCCATCATGCACCCCCCCATTTGGCATCTTGCTTACTGTTTGGCAAGCATTGGGTAGGAAAGGGGCAGGCTGTGAGGCTGCAATGCTTGGCTCTAGGCAGGGTGGGCTGGGGTTGAGGTGACGGGGGCGGCCAGTGTCCTCCTTCCACCTCCAACAGGGTGTGTTGGGTCAAAGTAGAGGGGGTGGCTGTCATTCTGCTTCCCGGCAAGGTGACTTTGAGCAGTGAGCTGCACTGTGACACGGCCTATAAGTCGCGCTGTGCTGACTTCTCTGTATGAACGCATCACAGTGCTGGACGACAGGGAAATTTTGCCGGTCAGACCTTCCAAGAAATAAAGCATGGGGAGAACACGGTTGATCAATGAGGCTAATGCAACACGCAGCATACTTATTAATGCCATACAATTCAGAGGGCAACCTAGTTAAAGCCATATAAAAGAGAGCATTCTTATACATTTCATACGAGAGCAGCCTAGTAACTTCCAGCAATAGAGAGAACATCCTAGTGCTGATATACAATACAGAGAGCATATTTGTGAATGCCACATAATACAAACAGTAATCTACTAACTGACACACAGCACAGAGAGCAATTTAGTGACCATCATACATGACAGAGCATTATTATGCAATGCAAATGTATTTATTTATTACATTATTTATATATACATATTCCACAGAGTGACTCTAGTCATTCCCTGCCCCAGTGGAGCTTACAATCTATATTCCCTATCACATGTACACACATATATACCGAAGGTTAAGTTGTTTGTCAGAAGACAAATAACCTAACATTATAGTTTTTGGGGGGTTGTGGGTGGAAACTGGAGTATCTAAAGGAAACACAAAAGAACTGAGAGAGAATAAAACTCCACACAAATAGGGCCTTGATAGGAATCAAACCCAAGACCTCAGTAGTGTGAGACAGCAAGCTAACCATTGCACCACAGTGTTGCCCTACAGAGAACATTCTTGCTACCGCCATACAATACGGAGACCACAATACAACACAGAGAATAACCTAGTGACTGCCATAGGATACAGTGAGCATCCCTGTAACAAAATACAGAGAATTATTTTAACCACAATACAAAACTGAGAGCAGACAAGTGATATTTAATACAAAGAGCACTATTGTGACCAATACATTATATCCCTATCATTATTTATTATGCCCACCTTGAAACCACTAATGCCTTCAGTTTCAACATCATTATCACCATTATAATTATATACTCCCATTTCCCCATAATTATTCCCTACATCAATTAATTCCATTATTCCATTTATATTCATTTGCCCCCATTAACTCCCCTAGTCTCATGAAAATACTGTAATATGTCCAGTGTGTCCATCCCGGTAACCGTGTCCCCCAGCATGCCTATAAAGGGTGTACATGATCTCAGTCTTCATACATCTCACATGTACGGTATCATTTATCCATCTGTCATCTGATGACACATTGTGCCCAGTTGTGCTTTCCAGTTTATATAACAGTGTAATTCAGCAACCTGTCACCTTTTATTGTCAGATTCTCTCAGGCCAACAGTACGATGCGGGAGTTGACTGGTACTCCTTCGGTGTAGTACTGTACGACATGACATCTGGACAATTCCCGCACGTATGTAAGATCTCTGCTTTACCGGGCTGTCACCTGAGCCCAAATACGAGAGACATCATTAAAGAGGTGAGTGTGAAAAGTTACTTGGCATTTGCTACTAGGTACAAGGATGTTATGAACAGTGTATCCCATTGGCCATCCTCCATTATTTCTATAATAATCCTATTTTGTAGTATATGTCATGTAGTTACTATGAATGGTCAGGTAAATATATATGGGGAAAATATCTGTACTTACATATGTCAGATTACTTTTATTGGTTTCCCCTTTTTGACAATCATAAACAAACCCCAAGCCAGATCAATCATTGCTGCAGGACTCACTGTACCACTGACATACACTACCAGTCATACGTTTTAGAACACCTCCAATTTTTCACTTTCTGATAAAATATAAGCAAATCAAGTCAAGCGAATAACTTAAACTAACACAATATAAAGCGATAAACTGCTAGAGGCTAAAAAAAAAGTTAGGTCAGCAAAAACTGAAATATAGGTTAGCCAGACTTCAGTTATAAGAAAAGCCCTTTTTCAGGGAACAAGTAATGAGTTAAGAACTTACAGATGTTCTGCAGCAATGAGAAAGCCTTGCCTGGGCTATGAAGCACCACCACTGGACTACTGAGGACTGGATTTAAAGATATGAAATATTTTTTACATGAGGAAGGGTTTTATATGCCGTCAAGAAACCAAAAGGATGGTGCCTCAGTGCATGAGGTTTAATTACTATAAGCGGCCTCTTCCCAGCCTATTTAAGGCCAAAATGTAAAAAAGCTGCTTTAACAAACCAACACTTAGCAAATAAACCCATGTGACATCATTTGCAAATGAAGGAGAGGAAGCGTTATGGTCTGGGGCATTTTACTGGAACCTGAATTGACGACTTGAACAGAGTGACTGGCACCATGAACCAATAAAAATCTACTGTACCACAACATCTTGCAGCACCATGCAATACCCTCTGGCCTACACCTACCTGAACATTGGTTCATCCTACAGCAAGATAATGACCCAAAACATACCTCCAGGCTATGTCAGAACTACTTTTCACAGAAAAGAACAAGACGGTAGGTTTCAAATCATACAATGGCCAGCACAGTCTCCAGACTTATAGCCCATTAAGCTTGTTTAGGATGAACTGGACAGAAGGGTGAAAGCAACCTACTAGTGCGACACATTTGTGGAAACTTCTGCAACAGTGTTAACAATATTGATTTCCAATGTAAACAGATGCCACAAGTGTGTTCAAAATGATTTTCAGATTTCTTTTTTAATCCCTATTTATTTGTTGTATGTTATAATTTCAGAGTACACTGAGACATTAAACTGCATGAATTTTTAATTGGAAAAATTATGATGTTCTTTTGACCAGTAGTGTATACTAACCTACTTTTATCCTAAAATAGATGCACATCCTCTGATTACAGTAAAAGTATAATGCTTTTCTTGTTTGACACTGAAAACATGACTGACTTATATTGCTCCCAAATATGTGGTATAAGGGATGAAACTGTAGCTGGACTGAGACTTTAGTTACCCTCATGTTGCTCTTTTTAGCTTCTGTGCGATGACCCCAAGATGCGTCTGGGTGTGAACAGAGAAATACGTCATCATCTGTTCTTTGAGGGTATTGATTGGGTGGAATTAGAAGATCTTCGAGTGCAGCCCCCATTCATACCCAGCAAAGTAAGTGTATAGAACTGAAAGGTTAACGTATAGGAATCTCATCATGTTCACCCCACTGCTTCACATACAGTAACACTCATATTATAGGAACCATGGTAGGCATGGGCTAAATCCTTTCACTGGTAAAGGAGCTGACGTTATGCTATGTGACCATACACTGGGCTTTTATTACCAGATATTCTTATTCATGTGTGTCATAACAAGACAAACCCGGGCATGTGAGAGGTGTACACAAAAGGGTTAATTGAATAAAGTAACCAGGTCTGTCTAAAAATGACAACCTTCATTATAATTATATCTCACACTCCCTATTAAATACCCATTTCTGCCACCACTAAGATTTGGAACAAGAGCTAACTCAGTAGGAATCTCTGTTACTTTCTCATGTATCCCAAAACATAAAATCTACAGAACAGCTTTTATCATTGGGAGTAATCAGGACCATAACAATGTGTAAAACAGCAATGATGTTGATGCTGTTATTGGTCATGCTGCCGCTATAGACAAAATTAATTTGTTAAATAGGAAGAAAATAATTTGAGCCTTTTTATGCATTTCTAGTTACAGATAGACCTTAGTTATCTTATGAGCCATGGAGATTTTTCCTCACTTCTTTCATGTGAAATATGTCTGTCTTCTACCTGCAGCCACCAGTGAAAGTACCACCACCTCCCCAGACGCTGGAGAAATAAATATCTTGCACAGGATCGGGCAGCCCTCCATTCCGTCAGTAGCCGCAGAATAACATCCAGCCTGCATAAGAACACCTGGCCCCTTCGTCAGCCCAAGTTGTATAAGCGGGAATAACAACGCCCATCATCAAACAAACACCTATAGTATGTTCTCTAATGCCCGACATGTACTGGAGATAGAGACAGATTCATCCTTAATAATTTTAGTTAGGTAAGTTAAGTAAGGTAAGGAAAAAACTCTTTTGTAGAAAAATTAAATAATTTATACATTAGACATTTATTTTTCAAGTTTAACATTTTCAAGTTTACCATTTTTTATCTTTATTATATTAGGTATTAACATTAAGTTTACACTTAAATATCATCTAATTTAATCTAATATTTAATCTTAAATTAATTAATTATATATTAAAAGTCTTTATAATAAATAACATCACAGGAGTGTGTTGGCCGGCTAGTGAGGGGAGGTTGGAGGCCGGAACTTAAATTAAAATTTTATATTTACGCCAAAACTTTGTGATTTGATCATTTTTTCTATAAATATACATATAAATACAAATTGGCACATAAGTATCTAAGATAATGTAATATTTAATCTAAAATTGATAATTTATATATTGAAAAATGATACTATTAATTATGATAAATGTCTAATCTATTTTAATATTTAACGTTAAATTCATAATTTATATATTGGAATTTTTTATAACATCAGAGGCATGTGATTGGCCGGCTAGTGAGGGGAGGTGGAGGCCGGGACTTTAGTTAAAAATTTGTATTTACAAGAAACACTTTGTGTTTTGATCATTTTTTTTATAAATATACATATTTACATATAAATTCACACATAAATATCTAATTTAATATTTAATTTTCAATTCGTCTTTCATATATTGAAAATGTATACTATTTATATTTTTATAATAAAAAAGAACAATTATTTTTTTTAAAAATATCTCACTTATTGTAGTATGTAATGGTAATTGGATACTTTATATAATCAAAATTTTTTATAACATGTAACATCAGAGGCGTGTGATTGGCCGGCTAGTGAGGGGAGGTGGAGGCCGGAACTTAAATTAAAATATTTTATTTAGACCAATACTTTGTGTTTTGATAAAAAAAAATTATAAATATACATATAAATATAAATTGACACATAAATATCAAAGCTAATTTAAGGCAATATGTAATCTTAAATTGATAATTTATATAATGAAAATGTATACTTATATAAAAAATTTAACATAATATAATTGACACAAATACCTAATCTATTTTAATAATTAATGTTAAGTTGATCAATTATATAGTGAGCATTTTTATAATAAATAATATCTGAAGTGTGGGATTGACCAGCTAGTCAAAGGAGGTGGAGGCTGGAACATTATAATAAATGCTAGTTTTAGACAGTTATGATGTTGTTTTTAAATCTACAATGGTAACACTTTGCTGCTGTGTCAGATGGCTGCTCTGTTATAAAGGAATGTTCATAGGAAAGAAACAACATTACTAATTAGAAGGGGTGTCTATATACTTTTGGCCATGAAGTGAATATACAAATATAATATGGAAAAAATATATATATATATTTGCACTATTATATTTGGCTACATGTTAAATATTCCTTTTATGATATACTGCGTCTTATTGCCTCTTTAATATTATAACCTACTTTAAAAGTTCTCTCTTCTGCATGACACAATGATTTTACAAATAGGCCATAGGGGGCCATGCGTCACCCCAAAGTTTTAATCCAGCTCACTCTCTGTCCCTTGTTGCCATCATTCAATCCACAGACACATTGTCACTCACAGATAGAATAAATACTGGGCACACAACATAGTTTTACACTATTGTCGGCCCTGGGTGCATATATCTGCCATACTCCGATCACTACAACTCATGTGAACCCCAGAGATGCACTCATCAGACATCATCATTTTGCCACAGAGATCTCCCCTCTCACTTCCAGCATGCTCCCACAGGTGTGGAACTGAAAGCCCCAGCATAATAAATATCTCTACCCCCTCCCTACTGATCCCTAACATTAGATTAAAAGCATTCACATTTTATAAATACACTTATTTCCACCAACTAGCCCTAATATTAAATTAATATAAAATAAAAATGGCATGTTTTCCCTACAATACCCCAACAATAAATAAAAAATCAAATTGTTCATATAGAGCTTCCTCAAAAGATTGATACCCCCAGTGTACCCCACATACATAAATACTCCTCACCAGTGACCACACAAAACTAACAACATCTAAACTGCTGCAACAAGTTGAATATTAAAGTGTTTGGAGGACACTAATGTGTCCCCTGAGTCCCCTCATTTTTTTTTCAATAACCCACTTTACAGAGTAACAAACTACTATATATATATAACACAATAGGAAATTATGTTATTAAAATGTTACTGTATTATCTGCAATATTTGATGCTTCTCTAAGTAATAAGACTGTCAATATTTACACAATATAACATTTTTCATAATTTTGTTCACTGTATTGCACAGGAATAGGGTAAAAAGAGGAGCAATAAAGTATAGAAGATTATAATTTGATCAGATATTATAAAACTAAATATTAAAATGTATTATTAAAATGCTGCAAAGCAACTTTATAATGAATACTATAACAAGGAGTGTGAATGGCCGGCTAGTTAGGGTAGGTGGAGGCTGGACCTTAACTAAAATATATTTAGACCATTACTTTGCGCGTAATTATGTTGTATAACTGTACAATAAAACATTGCTGTGTCAGTTGGCAGCTCTGTTATAAATGCAACATTACTTCCACTCCAAATGGATGTGATAAAATCCAGACAAGTCCTCCTCTATCACCAAACAGCTACCTCTGAGCTCATGGCCTCTATAAAAGACATAAAACTCTGTCTGGCATCGGCATCTTTCAAAGCAGACAGTCACTTCCAGATATAACAGATAGTAACTCCCAGATATAACAGATAGTATAAAAGCCGTAACAAGGGCTCTGAGTTCCCCGTGCTGGCCTCGCTTCCCTTGCGCATGACTTCTTGACATTGCGCATACGGGGGCGGGGCTGCCAACATCTGGAAATGCAGCAGTGCCTAGAGAGTCTTGAAGGCTCTCCGGGCAGCTGTAAGTACGGCAGGGTGTCTGTCTATCGTCCAAAGGACACTACAGGTGGCAGTGCTGCAGCAATACTAGCTGAGGGCGCCATTACAGGCACACTGCAGCCAAAAGCAAAGACTGTGGGGTAGCAACAGTGCCGCTCATAGAGCCCTGTGCTCTGTACAGCCGCACGGTTTCCACACCCCTAGTTATCAAATTAACTGTACTATTCACCCCCTGTAACACACAGCACAGTGACCAATAAACCTCAATCCCCTCATCAGGACCCATCATTGAATTAAAAGGCTCCATCTCCTATTTAATGACTTCCACTCACATTAAATAAATTAGCCTAGCATTAATATTATTATTATTATTATTATTATTATTATTATTATTATTATTATTATTATGATTATTATTAATATTATTATGATTAGTATTGTCATCTTTTTGTAAGGTGTAACAAAATATAGTAAGGGGTGAACAGAAAACACTTTTAACAATATTAAGCAATGCTAAGACAATAAATAATTCTACAGCACAAACTATTCAATGACCAATCAACAACAAATTGACAGAATATAAACAGAACATAGAATTGCAGATCCAGCTACTGACCAGTCAGTGACAAGCAGCAGCAGCCTAACATAGGCCAGTGCTCAAGAGATTGGGCTCAGGAAACAGTGAGACAGGGGTGAGTGTTAGGAAGGAAAACACAAGGGAACAGAGCCCTGCTTATGAGAGCTTACATATTAGAGGGGAAACACAAACAGGGTGGCACTGAGTGGGGAATATAATTGGTAGCAAAGGCAGAAGAGTTAGGAGGGCTCATAGGCTTGAATGAAGAGGTGACTTCTGAGGTCCTTGGAGACAAGTGGCTAATCTAATGGGACATGGGAGTGTGTCCCACAGCTTAGGAGCAGCATGTGCAAAAACATGGAAGAGGTAACCCATCTAGTATTGAGGCGGAAGGCATTGGCAAATGGGCAGGAGTGACGTCAGGGCTGTATCTATAATGGGTGCAGTGGGACCCCGCACCGCACACACTGCACCCATAGTATTACTTACCCCTCCGGAGTCCCACGTCGGCACAGGGGTCCGGCGCTGTAAAACCGTCGGGAAAATGCCCGCTGCGGCCATTTTCCTGTCATTTGCACATGAGCAGTCCAGGGTAAATGGCCGACGCGGCCATTTTCCCGGTGACATGCGCATACTTTATAGACTCTGGGCACACTCTAGTGCCCAGAGTCTATAACTCCGGTGCAGGGCGCATACAGCTCAGTGCGCTGCCGGGCGCCGGACAGAGAGGAGGGGGCCCGTGTCGGAGACTGCACATGGGCCCCTCCTCTCTAGAAACGCCTCTGATAGACGTCACATGTAATTGGGGTTAGAGACATAAAGCGAGAGGAGTAGCTGATGGCTCTGTAGGTCAGGGTGAACTTTATTCTGTAGGAGTGTAGGGAATAGCAGAGACTGTCAACTGAGGTGTTATGCACTCGGCAAGCCAGCGGACGTAATCCCGACAGCCGGTTTCCCGACTGCTTTATCCCGGCGACAGTTAAATGACAGGTGTCTACATCTAGACGCCTGTCACTTTACCGACGTAAAGAAACTCGTCCCGATCAAAAGGACGCCGGGCGCCGAGCGTGGACAGCCATGAGGGGGGGGGGTTAGGTTTAGGGCTCCCAGGGGGGACTTAGGGTTAGGCACCCCCCGGGAGGTTAGGGTTAGGCTAGGGGGAGGGAGGGTTAGGGTTAGGCACCCCCCGGGGGACTTAGGGTTAGGCACCCCCCAGGAGGACTTAGGTTTAGGCGGGGTTATGTTTAGGCACTTAGAGGGGGGATTAGGGATAGGCACTGGGGGGAAGGTTAGGGTTAGGCATACCGATTCCACTGAGGTAGAGATGTGAGAAAATATGGCAGGCAACGGCGACTAGGAGAGATTGAAGAGGGAGAAGGAGAGACTTGGGAAAGTCAGAGATAAGGAGGTTACAGTAATAGAGAAGGGAGATAATGAGGGAGTGAATGAAATGAGAGGTTTAGATACTTCCACAGTGTGAAAGGGCCGGATCCTGGAGATGCTGCAGAGGTGGAACTGGCAGGAATGTGAGTGACACAATACAGGGAGGGAAGGAGCAGAGGAGGACTCCCAGGCAGCGGATTAGTTCTCCTCAACAAGCACAGTCACAAAAACAATAACATTTATATGTATTATATTTGATTTGCTTAAATAAACAGCAATCAAAATAAAAAAGTCACAATTATTATCTTCCACATGTAAAAATATTGCATTAAAAGCACCACAATATATTAATAGCCCTAACAATTTCACTACACATTAATAACCAAACTTTTAATAAAGAGCCAACACATAACATAAATAGTAGTAGCCTCACATTACACTTATACCCCCACTAGTGCCCACATAACATTAACAACATCATCTGGATTGCAGAAACAATTTGATAATTAAAGTGTTTGGAGAACACTGATTTGTTATTATAGTGCAACTGTCTCCCAATATGTCCTTCTAATAACCCACGTCACATCATGTCCTTCTAATAACCCACGTCCCAATAACAACTGATGTTGTTATTAGCATGTTACTAACTTTTATATGCAATATTTGATGCTTCGCTCATAAAATAAGACTGTAAATATTTACACAATATAACAGTTTTCTTACTTTTGTTCACTATGTAGCACAGGGTGATGATGCTGAAGAGAGGAGCGATTAAATATAGAAGATTATAGTTTGATCAGATATTATAAATTTAGTTTATAAATTAAAGTTCATTATTAATATGCTGCAAAGCAACGTAATAATGAATAATATAACAAGGAGTGTGATTGGCCTGCAATTTAGAGGAGGTGGAAGCCAGCCAATCTCCCCTGTACCCTGCTAATAGGCCTGGGGTCGCGCCCTTTGCTGTGCCGACAGGCGGAGCCCTGGCTGTGCAGCTTGTTTGGGGATCAGCGGCAGGCAGCGGTTCCTGCCACCGCTGATCCAGATCACACTAGGCCCCGCCGTGACCCGGCCAGTGTCAGGCCTGTGGTCACAGCCATTGCGATGTCGGGAGGTGGAGCAGCAGCTGAGCAGCTTGCCGTTGGCTCCGTCCCCATGTATGTTTCTCAGTGGCAGGCAGCGGTCGCTGCCGCCACTAATCAAGTTCACTTTAGGCACGGGTGGACGTGCACTCGCTCATCGAGCCCGGACATTGGGCATGGTCTTTCCGCAAGTTGCGGCAGACAGGCGAATGAGGGGAGGGCTGCTGCTGCACGCTCTAGGCGTGGAAGGCAGCTCTCCTCAGTGACCCCTGCTGCCCCAACATTGTCAAGGGTCGCTCCTGTGGCTGTGCTCCCTCAGGCCCCCACTGTTGCTCCTCTCAGTCAGGCAGTATTGATGCCTGTGGCCCCATGTACTGCAGCCCCGGCATCCATGTCCGTCCCCACGGCTTTAGCTGTAGGGCATAAGGGTGCACAGGCGGATGACTGGGTTAGGCTCCCAAGGTCAGTAAGAGTTGAGGCGTTGGATCGAGGGGTTGGTCCTTCGACGCCTGTGTCGGCAATCGTGCTTTCCTCCCAGAGTAGAACCAGGCAGTCCTATTTACAGCGGGCTTGGTTTCTCCCTAGGCAGCTGCCACCCTGGCCGTCTCGGTTGCACCTACGTCACCCCCGGTAGCGCCTAAGTTGTTGGCTGGTTCCTCGGACTCTAGCAAGGCCATGACTGCGCTACGTGCACTGGTGTCTCTGGCGGGCGCGCTGACACCTTTGTTGTCAGCACTGTCAGTCTCTCCTAGTGCTCCTGCAACACTGTCCTCGTCTCCGTCCTCTCAGGTTCCTGCGCAGCTCGGCCCTTTGGATGCCCAGCTCCACTCTGCTTTGGGCATCCAGGCCCCCATCCTCTCGCCTCCTACGGTTTTTCCTACACCTGTACCTGTTATGTTTATTGCAGTCCCTATGTCTGCTGGTGTTGCTGCTTCCTGCGGCAAGCAATGGATCAGCTGCTGGTGTCTGTTCCAGTCCTCCCGGTGAGCCTGTTGCGGCTGCTCGTAAGGGTGGTAAGCGGGCGTGTTCTTCGTCCAGCTCGGACACTGATAGCTCGGGGGATAGGGGCAGGAAGCGGTCGCGTAGATGATGCCACCGTTCCTGCCATCGGTCTAGTAGGTCACACTCCTCTGTTGCTGCTGTTCCCGCAGGTACCTCTTCCACATCAATGTCGGACAAGCTTCCTGTGACGAGCAATGGATAAGCTGCTGGTGTCTGTTCCGGTCCTCCCGTTGAGCCTGTTGCAGCTGCTCGTAAGGGTGGTAAGCGGGCTAGTTCTTCGTCCTCCCCTCGTCCAGCTCGGACACTGATAGCTCGGGGGATAGGGGCAGGAAGCGGTCGCATAGATGATGCCACCGTTCATGCTATCGGTCTAGTAGGTCACACTCCTCTAGCGAGGATGGTTCGGTTTACCCAGGGGGAGTGGTGCACTGTGACAAGACAGCTGTGCTTAGAGGGCTGCGTCGTAGGATCCATGACAAGATTAATAAGGGAAAATAGGTCAAATGTATTTACCCTTATGGCAAAAGCTAAGAAGGATTTCAGGGCGGCAAAGCGCCGCGGGGGTATGGGCAAGGAGGCGTATTGCACGTACCTGAATTGGCAGGTGAGTTTCTTTATATTTACAGCATGCTATCTGGAATCTCACCCACAGGAACACTTGAATGTCATTAGGTATCTTCACTTGATGCATTCGATGTTCCGTTCTGTGAGTAACTCCTCTGGAGGACATATGACGAGGAATTCTGACGTAAACAGTCGGGATCCTCGATCATTGATTTTGGCTGCAAGAACATGGAGGTCTGGCTGGAGGTGACTTAGCCAGCCCCTATCCCTTTGGTACCTCCCCCTAGGCGTCCGCAAACTCCCTTTCAAGGGGCCCCCTCGTCACTTAGCATCGGACAGTGCTATGCCTTCAATGGTTCCAGCTGCACGGCGAGAGCTCGTTGCAGGCTCCGTCACGCTTGCCTTCGATGTGGGAGGCCTCACCCTGCAAAGGATTGCTTCCGTGCCAAGTCTGGTTCTGCTCCCGGCCGTCCAGCTGCCGGTGGCAGATCTAAATAAGGCGGCATCCCCTATACGCCTCAGTCGCATGTTGCCTTGGCTATGGCTTTATCCTAATAGGGAGGTAGCTGAGTTTTTGTTTTGGGGTTTTCATGATGGTTTTCGTTTGCCGATTTCTGGCCCTGTTTCTCTTGGCTCCCTAAAAAATTTTAAATCTGCAAGTTGCCGCACGTTGTGCTCGGAACTGGGACAGATGGCTAGTCCTTTCCCGATCCCCCTTTGTCGGGCCTGGTTCTCTCGCCTGTGGGCATCGTGCCCAAGAAGGAACCGGGTAAATTTAGACTCATTCAGTACATGTCTTACCTGCAAGGATCCTCGGTCAATGACGCTATTCCTTCAGAATTGTGTCGTGTGCAGTATCAGTCCTTTGACCAGGCTTTGGAGCTGGTTCAGGCATCTGGCCCTGGGTTGGCTAAGATAGATGTTGAGTTGAAATTCCGCCTGTTGCTACTACACCCGGATTCTTTTAGATTCATGGGTTTTCGCCTGCAGAACGGTTTCTACGTAGACAAATGCTTGCCTATGGGCTGTTCCATATCGTGCGCCTTTTTTTGAGCATTTCAGCACATTCCTGCATTGGCGTGTTGTTGCTGGTACAGGGGAGGCAGGGTGGCGCACTGCCTCGACGATTTCCTGTGCATTGGTGGAGCCAATTCCTCTTGCTGCGGTAAACTGCTACTTTCAATGCAGTCATTGTTTGTGTTTTTCGGGGTCCCCGTCGCGAACGAAAAAAAACTGAAGGTCCAGTGACGAAGCTCTCTTTCCTGAATATTGAGATCGATACTTTGGTTGGATGCTGTCATCTCCCCCAGGACAAATTGGATAGGTTGCGCGGGTCTATTGTAGTTGCGTTAAGCGTGGGTAAACTCCCCCTGCGTCAGGTGCAGTCCATGCTTGGACTTTTCCACTTGCCTGCAGGATCATTTCCATGGGGAGGATCTTTTGCTGGAAACTGTAAAGGTTCCCCATTGTAGTTGCTTTAGAACTCTGGGGGGACCGCTTGAGAATGCTCTTCCGGTTGTTCATCTGCTAGCGAGACTTGTGCTGCGTTGTCTGCTGTTTAATGTCCATTTTGTTGCCAGACGTGCCTGTTGTACAAAATGTAATAGCAGATACATTGTCCGGATTTGACTGGCGTCGGTTTAGGGAATTAGCCCCTCGGGCCGAGTTGTCCGGTGACCCATGTCCTCCTTATGTTTGGCAGATCATCAGGCTGGCATGGAGGAACTAGCTTTGAGAGCCATTGCCCCCAGGACTTTGCACTGTTGAGTTGCAATTTTGAGAGCTTGCTTTTCAGTTGAGTTTTGCCATGGCGTTCCATGGAGCGTTTTGTGTCTGTGAATTAGTTGCCCCCTCTAAGAGAGATGACCCACCAATCCATGTTGTGGATGTAATTGTACGCCCGGACGCGGTGCTATGCCTTATACGACGCTCCAAGACGGACCAGGCGGGTAGAGGCCGCTGACTTTCGTTGCAACCATGTCCCATTCTTGCAGTATGCCCAGTGGCGCTGTCGCGTGTCTTCGAACAAGTGTGTGGCGAACAGGATGGGGCATGGTTGATACACGAGGTTACGAAATACCAGTTTTGTCATGTCTTGAAGCGTTGCTTGGCATCTTTAGGGCTCGAGCCGGGCGAGTTCGGAGCTCACTTCTTTAAATTTCGAGCTGCTACAACTGCGGCTTCTGCTGGATTATCCGACGGGGATATACAATCCCTTGGTCAGTGGTGCTCTGCTGCGTTCCGTCGCTATATTCGTCCGGGTTTTTCTGTTGTGTTCAAACGTAGCTCACCGGAGGCCTAACCACTCGCCGACATACTGCGGGAGTCTATGAGGAATTTTTTATTTTCCCCCGGGGGCCCAATTGGCTTTTGAATTATTTGATATGGCGTGATTAATAGTTTACTCCGGGGTCTTTTAGGTTTTTTGCCTCAAGTCCGGTTGGCTACGTTGTTCCCCTTCTCCTATGTTTTTGTTACGCTTACATGTCTTATCGGTGTGGTGTGTATGTGATTTGGCTGCTTTGTATGTTTTTTCTTTCAATTTCACATGTTTTCAGATGGATTCGATGTCAAGCCGATCTGGGTTTTAAGGCATTACTATGTTTTCTGGGCTGCTCAATCCCCATTAGCATCTGATACTAGCAGTTTCTCTCAGACGCATTTAATTAGACGGTTAGGTGTTCGAGGGATGTGCTGGGGCTCCCTTTTAGATAGGCTGATGTCTGCTGTGCAGTCTTATGGGTTACCTAAGGTGATAGTGCTGCATCTGGGTGGGAATGACTTAGGTCAGCGCACTGCTCTAGGGGCCTGATTCAGAGCCGGACGCTATTTGTGAACGGTCGTTCAGAAAAAGGGGCCGGCTATTTAAATTGAGAGCTCGCTCATTGCGGTCTGTTGACGCCTCTATGTCTGAGCGAGCGAACGAAACATGCGCTCGCTATTTTGTAAAGACGCCCCCTGGCCATTCGCATCATACGTCATCTCCGCTATTTATTAGATTAATCGAGTACATCGAAAGGCGTCTGAACTGCTCGAGGAATTTTTTATTTTTCCCCGGGGGCCCAATTGGCTTCTGAATTATATGATATGGCGTGATTAATAGTTTACTCCGGGGTTTTTTAGGTTTTTTGCCTCAAGTCCGGTTGGCTACATTGTTCCCCTTCTCCTCTGTTTTTGTTACGCTTACATGTCTTATCGGTGTGGTGTGTATGTGATTTGGCTGCTTTGTATGTTTTTTCTTTCCATTTCACGTTTTCAGGTGGATTCGATGTGAAGCCGATCTGGGTTTTAAGGCATTGCTGTTTCTGGGCTCCTCAATCCCCATTAGCATCTGATACTAGCAGTTTCTCTCAGGTGCATTTAATTAGATGGTTGGGTTTTCGAGGGATGTGCTGGGGCTCCCTTTTAGATAGGCTGATGTCTGCTGTGCAGTCTTATGGGTTACCTAAGGTGATAGTGCTGCATCTGGGTGGGAATGACTTAGGTCAGCGCACTGCTCTAGATTTGCGCTCGGTTATCATTAGAGACTTTCATTTGATAGCGGAAGCCATGCCTTCCTGTAAGTTGGTGTGGTCCTTCATTGTCCCTAGGCGTGTGTGGAGGAATGCTGGGTCTGCTGCGCGGCTTGATGTGGCTAGGAGAAAAGTCAATACTGCTGTGGCTAGGTACATGCTGGAGGCTGGAGGTGGTGTGGTGGAGCATGTATTAATACAATTTCACGATGTTCATTTGTATCGGGGAGATGGTGTGCACCTTAGTCCTGCACTTGTGGCTATTTTTCTGGAAGGAATTTTCTGCCGGTTAAGGTGTTTCTATCTGGGGTTTGAGCTATGGTGGCGGTGCATCGGTTTAGGCCTCGCTTGGCAGAAAAGAGCGGCACTTGGTTAGTTATGTTTATAGTTAGGCTTAGTGGGTGCGCTCTCCTTAAAAGTGGAGTAAGGTGTCAGCCAGTTGTCCTGGATGGGAAATGGCTATACCACCCGGACAGGTGCTTAAAAGAAAAGGAGAGTTGATCACCAATGCTTGGCTTGTGTGTGTCTGTGTGTGTGTGTGTTTGATATGTTAGTTGTTATTGTCATGTCCGTTCTTTTTGTGCCGTCACCAATATTAGTTTAACTTATAGTCAAAAAAATCTAGTGTTTGTCAAAAATAAAATTGACAAAGATTTAAAACGCCAACACTGTTGTCTGTGTCTTTATTTTAGGAGTTAAGTTGCATTATTTACTAGGTATTATACACGAAAAATACATGTTAGTGAGTTTAATGTACATAGGAAACTCAGCTGTTGTTCATCTACACAGAGCAACATTACTTCCACACCAAATGGAGATAAGATAACATCTAGGGTAAAGGTGAAAATAGGTGTCTTTTGTGTGTTCTGCGACCCCGATGAGCGTCCCCGCAGTCCTCTAGTTGGATCGTAGATCAGATGGTTTTGCAGAGAGATCTACGATCTTTTGAGTACAATCTGATTCACTTCTATGCATCTTATCCTATGATCGTAACAATCAATCGTACACCATTTGACCACATCGTTTGAAGAATTTCAAGGGAAGAATTTCAAGGGCTATCGTACAACACATCTTACCAACTTTGAAGCGCACTGTGTATAGGGGCCTTAAGTCCTCCTATAAATCATTGTATTGCAGCTCATCATGTATGTAACATGCACCACAGCAGGCAGAGCCAGATTACGTATCTTCCCCTAGGTAATATCCTGGTTTGTGCATCTCCTCTGTCCAATTCAAATGCCTTTCCCATGGCATTCCCTGGCACCTTCCCACCATACACATTACTTACCCTGTACATGCCCAGACCATTATTTCTCCTTCTCCCATTACATATGTCACAGTATGGCACATACTGGGTGTGAGTCAGAGCTGTACGCTAATGCAAATGCAGTTGTGAATTTTGCAGCTTAGCGATTGCTATAATATGCTAATGCATCAGCCGGTGGAATTTATATTGAGACGCCATCGGAAGCCTTCGCAGCTGTCTGCAACTGTGTACACAAATGCAGCATTGGACGCAGATCCTATGGTCACTCAGAATGGCCGCGGTAACTGAGACGCTGGAGATTTGTTCTCTGCATGCGCAATTGCTGGTTAGTAGATGCCCCAGCATTTGTGGAACTGCAAGTCCCAGCACACCAGAGATGTCTCATAGTTGTACAGTTGTAGGGTGACCGGTTGCCTAATGCTGGTCTGATTAATTTGGTTACAAATTGCTCCCCCATCACTTCAAAATCTCTACCTCTACTCACAGGTGACCAATTACTGTATATATAATAACATAACAGGAACTGATGCTGTCATTACATAGTAACTATGGCCCTGATTCAGAGCCGGACGCTGACCAGAGCGCTCGCTCTGAATCAGGGCCCACCTCCATTAATATGGAGCGTCCTCCTGGACGCTCGTATAGCTGTGGGTCACCACCCACAGCATATACGAGCGTGCAGGATGATGGTCGCGATGGTCTTGACCATCGCGACCATCGAAACTGCGAGCAAAAGCCTGCGGTTGAGTTTTTCAACTGCAAGGCCAGGAGTGATTTTGGCTCTATCAGAGCCAAAATCACTCCCACTGACATCACTAGTGATGTCAGTGGGGCCGGCTTCAGACGGTAGGCATTCCCTTGGGAACGCCTCCGTCTGGCAGGCACGCCCCGACACGCCCACCAAAGGGGGCGTGCTGTCAGTCAACATCAACAGCACGCCCCCTTTGATGAGACACTCCGAGCGAAGGAAAGTCCTTCGCTCGTCGGGTCTCGCGCATGCGCACGACGGAGCTCCCTCTGTCGTGCGAATGCGCAGTGTGGACCATCGACCCACTTGCAAGTGGACAGCCGCTCACAAGTGGGTCTGAATGAGGGCCTATATACTTATCTGTAATATGTGATGTTTATCTAAAGCTGCCCACACACAGGGATTTTTTCCCTGATCTGTCCGATTCCGACACATCGGAAAGACAGATCGTGTAAAAAAACGACCAAATCGTGAGTCCCCCGCAGGTCACACATCGCATTATCAGATCTGTCATGCTGTAGGGCAGATCTGACGATCTAGACTCAAAAGCACTGTGAAAAAATCTGGCTGCAGGAGATCGGATGAAGATTGGACAAAGATTAGACAGCATATCATGTGCAGAGCTGCCAGGAGAGTTTCAAGGGAAATCGGACACATCGTCGGAACGTGAGTATAGTCGGTATGTGTGTGGGAACCTTAAATAATAAGACTGAGGCCCGCCGCCCCCCCTGCACCCAGTCATTCACACAAGGTAGGCCGGTCCAGTTAGGGCCGTTGAGGGGGGCCCCGTGTGTCAGCGATGTTGATTTAGTGCCGGCCCGCCAGCTGATTACATCTGACGCACTGGCAGGCAGTCATGGAGAAACAGTGATGCTGGTCGCAGACAGGCACCAGATTCAAATTGCGCTGGCACTGTCTCTCCATGTCTGCTGGTGCGCTAGCTGTACAGTGAGTACTAGGATTGGCTGCCATTGGAGGTCTGGCTGGAAGACCTGGGATCCAGCTGGTGTGTGAAGACCCACCAAAGTCACCTCGTGTGAGTCCCATGTCTATGCTCCTTACATAGATCTGATCACAAGCATGCACACAGGAGGCAAAATGGCGACATGGATGAAGGCAGACAGGTAGAAAGGTCAACAGGTTTAAAAGGTCAACAATGAAATGGTCGACACAAAAATTATTGACACATGGGTTTTTTACCAAATGTACAAATCTTATTAAAACATTAATTACAAGCAAACTAACAAGAGGAGAAGAACATATCACAGGCATAAAAAGATCTAAATTCTTCAGAGATAAGTTTGGGAAATAAACACAACCAAGAATAGAAATCCCCACCACTCGGTTGGCACCCACCATAAACCCCTGACCTCATTCACACTAGACCACCCTCAGGGAGGCAACATTGAGTTTACAAGAAACTCAATGTTGCCTCCAAAAGAAAGGGGTGTTTGAATAAAGAGAAAAAGACAGCAAGTAGGAGAGGACACAGACACACAATCTGTGAGACAACCCGAGCCCAGTCCCATCAGCAAAAGCCCAACCATAAAGATAAATCATATACAGATGAAGAACTTCTGAGGGAACCATGTTTAGACCTGGGTGCAGGTCTTTGAACTAGCAGGGACATGACAACAACCCTAAACAGAAACAAAAGAAAATTAGAAGCATTAGAGAAGGATGTAGGGAAAACCCACAACACAAGTAATTACATTACTACATGGGGTGACGACCACTAGCTGGTCACAAGCTAAGGCGCTGTGCTATATATCATCAATGACCATGACCAGGGCCTTAAAAGCATTAACAAATTTAAGCTCAGACAGAACTATAAACTCCCCACGCAGAACCACTTCATACTTCTAGGAAGAGATCATTCTCAAACATAAAAAAAAAAATTCTGGCTTGACTGGGAATACTATTTACAGAGAACAGGGACAGAGGTAGGGACCAGCTTTGCCCCTAGCTATGCAAACATATTCATCAGTAGGTGGGAGGACACTAACGTCGGGACCGGGCATAGCTATGCAGCAAAGCTGATCCTATGGAAGAGGTACATAAATAACTATTCCTCAGATGGATAGCCACAGAATACTCACTCACCCATTTTATTCTATACACCAACAGGAAACATCAAATTCACCAGTCACTACACCAAGACACTAATAGATTTCCTACACTCACAGGTATTCACTAAGGAAAATACCATCCACCCCAGGACGTCAGTGGATGTATTGGTGCATAGTAATGCTACCTTACAATATAATAAAGAGTAAAATATAATAAAGATACCATTGTGTCTTCTCTGTAGTGTCTTGTCTGTGTGACCCTGAACGGTAAGGTAATGTCTTTAGATGCTGATATACTGCTTGGTGCGTCTTTAGATGCTGATATACTGCTTGGTGCGTCTTTAGATGCTGATATACTGCTTAGTGCATCTTTACATGCTGATATACTGCTTGGTGCGTCTTTACATGCTGATATACTGCTTAGTGCATCTTTACATGCTGATATACTGCTTAGTGCGTCTTTAGATGCTGATATACTGCTTGGTGCGTCTTTAGATGCTGATATACTGCTTAGTGCATCTTTACATGCTGATATACTGCTTAGTGCATCTTTGCATGCTGATATACTGCTTGGTGCGTCTTTAGATGCTGATATACTGCTTGGTGCGTCTTTAGATGCTGATATACTGCTTAGTGCATCTTTACATGCTGATATACTGCTTAGTGCGTCTTTAGATGCTGATATACTGCTTAGTGCATCTTTACATGCTGATATACTGCTTGGTACGTCTTTACATGCTGATATACTGCTTAGTGCATCTTTAGATGCTGATATACTGCTTAGTGCATCTTTGCATGCTGATATACTGCTTGGTGCGTCTTTACATGCTGATATACTGCTTAGTGCGTCTTTAGATGCTGATATACTGCTTGGTGCGTCTTTAGATGCTGATATACTGCTTAGTGCATCTTTACATGCTGATATACTGCTTAGTGCATCTTTGCATGCTGATATACTGCTTGGTGCGTCTTTAGATGCTGATATACTGCTTGGTGCGTCTTTAGATGCTGATATACTGCTTAGTGCATCTTTACATGCTGATATACTGCTTAGTGCGTCTTTGCATGCTGATATACTGCTTGGTGCGTCTTTAGATGCTGATATACTGCTTGGTGCGTCTTTAGATGCTGATATACTGCTTAGTGCATCTTTACATGCTGATATACTGCTTAGTGCGTCTTTAGATGCTGATATACTGCTTAGTGCATCTTTACATGCTGATATACTGCTTGGTACGTCTTTACATGCTGATATACTGCTTAGTGCATCTTTAGATGCTGATATACTGCTTAGTGCATCTTTGCATGCTGATATACTGCTTGGTGCGTCTTTACATGCTGATATACTGCTTAGTGCGTCTTTAGATGCTGATATACTGCTTGGTGCGTCTTTAGATGCTGATATACTGCTTAGTGCATCTTTACATGCTGATATACTGCTTAGTGCATCTTTAGATGCTGATATACTGCTTAGTGCATCTTTGCATGCTGATATACTGCTTGGTGCGTCTTTAGATGCTGATATACTGCTTGGTGCGTCTTTAGATGCTGATATACTGCTTAGTGCATCTTTACATGCTGATATACTGCTTAGTGCATCTTTAGATGCTGATAAACTGCTTAGTGCATCTTTACATGCTGATATACTGCTTGGTGCATCTTTACATGCTGATATACTGCTTAGTGCATCTTTAGATGCTGATATACTGCTTAGTGCATCTTTACATGCTGATATACTGCTTAGTGCATCTTTACATGCTGATATACTGCTTGGTGCATCTTTACATGCTGATATACTGCTTAGTGCATCTTTAGATGCTGATATACTGCTTGGTGCATCTTTACATGCTGATATACTGCTTAGTGCATCTTTAGATGCTGATATACTGCTTGGTGCGTCTTTACATGCTGATATACTGCTTAGTGCATCTTTAGATGCTGATATACTGCTTAGTGCATCTTTACATGCTGATATACTGCTTGGTGCGTCTTTAGATGTAACGATCGGTCGCATCATCATAACTTACGCCAGCCCCAGCTCAGCGACACTCCCATAAGGCAGACCATCTTCTGGTGCAGATCAGTCACCTCCCATCACAACTTGCGCCAGCCCCATGCTAGGTGCAGATTCTCTGTCAGCGTGTGGCCTCCATTGTGAGCGATTAAGCATCTGAGATCACAACCAGCTCAGCGACACTCCCATAAGACGGACCATCTACTGGTGTCTGATCAGCCACCTCCCAGTCACTGCCCAGGAACACCCAGCACATTTCCTATACACCCCGGATACAGAGTATCTCACTCACTACTGCGCCTCTGTGTGTACACACCGTGGGACGCATGCACGGTGCAAATGTTTAGCAACTTGTGCACCATCAGCCATTTGCACAAACATCAGCATTGTGTGTAACTCAGAATCAGCCCCCATGTGTCTTATCTCATAGCAGTTATTGGTTAGTAGTAAAACGCTTATACAATATATATTAGCTTAGCACAGCTGGGATGTGACAGTGACATGAGAGACTGTGACAATGCTGCGGGTACCCTGCTGCTGATGCTGGCACATGTTTCCAACTGACAAGAGCCCATAGAAGATATCAGCACCAATGACACAAGTGTAAGATGAGGGTGTACACTATGCTCTGATAATCTGCTCTGACCCACATGTTACTCTTCCAGCAGATCACTAATAATATTTCAGGGCTGACTTGAGGACCGTACAAGTAAAACTGCAAACAGGAGCCCCACCCCATATAGGGTGCAGTGCGACCACTGAATTTCTGGCCCGTGCCGCCCAGGGCTCTTCTTCCGGCTCGGACGTGGCCCAGTCAGACCTTGGCTCATCTTTGACGCAGCTGCGTGACGTCATAGAGGTCACGCAGCCACGCAGTGCTCTGAGTGCGAGGGGAAAGGGAGACGAGCAGCCGCTCAGTACATGCAGTCAGTTGCTGACTCCTTGAAGGAACCGCTCTGTTCCTTCCATACCTTTCAGCAAAGGGACATGTCAAGCAGCTCCACCTGCAGCCTTCATAAGAAGCCCAACCCCATCGCCATGAGATAATACGGAGATCCATGATGAGTGAGGCAACTCTGTACTGCAGGAAGCAGTCCCGTGTGTTCAACTCACATATAAGTCTTCTGTGGGGCCAATGTGTGCTTTTTATTCCTATCAGGGGCCAATATGTGTTTTTATTTCCTGTGGGGGGCCAATGTGTGCCTTTATTTTCCTATTGGGGGGGGGGGTATTTTCTTCGTTTGACATTATGGACGGAGATTGGGGTATCCAAAAATTCTCACACAGCGTGCAAATAGACCTGGGTCTATCTTTACACATAGCCAAGAGTGATATAATATACCACTGGGGTCAATTTACTAAAGTGAGAGTTTTTAGATGTGAGTTTTACAATACAACAGAATAAAAAAAAGTGCAATAATGAATGCGCAATAACAATGAGGTGCAGCTAAGGTGCAAAAGAGAGAACACACCCAATTGGTACTCAATAATGACCAAAAGAAGAAAAAAGAACTATTGCATCTATCTATATAGCGCTCCCCAGAGGACAAATTCACATAAAAACAAAACACTCTGTGAGAAAAACACACAAGATGAACAAGGAATATATAATCACCTATAGAAACATAATGAAAGCCCCCAATATTGGAGCTGGTGGTCCTCCTGAAAGAGGAATATGGGTATCCTTCCACTCCTTTAATGCTTAGTACATAGATCCAATATGAAAAGGAACATGCATATACAGGAGAGAAAAAAATATATAGTGTAGTAGTCCTTTATATGTTCAAAGGTTTATTGGTGGTAACACTTACAAACATAGAAGAAACAAAGGCAAATCTATGTATCCCTCAAGGCATATAGCAGGTCCGTGAGTCTGAGAAGCCAGGTGGTATACAGGCAAGGTTTCCGGATACTCCGTCTGGAAAGGCAATAGACAACCACGTTCCTCCAGTCCTCTGGGACAACAGAAAACAATCTCCAAGTGAGCTGCTTAACGCATTTCTGACCTAAAGGTCCTTCATCAGAAGCATAGCTTTTGGATGATAAACAGTCCTAATATATACCTAAGCTAATACAACACACCTGCTATCTAAACAACCGCTAATCGGTACGTCCCACTCTGTGCGCATGCGCACAACTCCCGCTGGTCACGTGATCCAACACGTTCCGCCTGCGTCACGCTGCCGCTGCGTTCCAAGACCCGGAAGTTCATCTCACTCCCAATGCAGATCCGGTAGAGCTACTATATCCGCGTTCCACAGCGGGTTTCCATGACAACAGATGGGGAAAGGTCTAAATCCGTATTCCACAGTGGGTTTCCATGGAGACCAAACGGAAAACACAAAGAGGATAATGTCTTCTTCAGGACAAATAAACATTAGGTTTTTTGATGTAAAGGTCCTCAAATAGAAGTCCAATTGTGTGGCACATAAAACAAAAATAAAACAATGTATTAAAAGATAAAATCCATAAAACATATCCAGAACATAGAAATCCATATAAATATAAATATATATTCACACTACATACACATACATGTATAAAGTTCTTATCATGCAGGAAAGTGTCCAATGTGCATAAAGTGCAAAAAAAAAATATATATATATATATATAGAACACTGGTAACATTACCCCAAGAAACATTTAATCTCAAATTCTCCATTTAAGCCCTTGGGCACAAGGGTACCTAATTTGTGTATCCACTTCATTTCACTTTGATACAAACGTTATATCTCTCATTCTCCACCTAGGTAAAATCTGTTGGATACCTATAAAATTAATTAAGCCACATTCCTTGGAATTATGGATTTTTTTTAAATGGGCAGAGACAGAGTGTGTTTCTAGGCCTTTACGTATATTATACACGTGTTCAGCCAATCTTATTTTTAAACACCTACTTGTTTTTCCCACATACAGGAGACCACATGCACACTCGAGTACATATATAACATTTCTCGAGTGACATGTGATAAAATCCCCAATAGGAAAAATAAAAATTTTTGTTTTTAATTCTGTAATTTTTCGATTTTCTGATCTCACACTCCTACACATTAAACAACTCCCACAACGGTGGAACCCTTTAGTTCTCACACTATTCCTTTTTCCTCATCAATACTACTTTTAACAAGTTTATCTCTAAGTGCTGGTGCTTTTCTGGTTTTGCTGGTAGTACATCACCAATAACTGTGTCCTGTTTGAGAAGATTCCAGTGATTATTAAAAATCTTTTCTATATCTTTAAAAGCCACATTAAAACGACTAATAAATGCCCATTGGAGCTTATCATCCATACTGGGTTTTAACACTTTGGGTTTAAGGAGGTCCTGTCTATCTATTAAATTTATTCTCTCTTGAGCTTTCTTTATCACTCCATTTGAGTAACCCTTAGATAAAAAACGCTGTGATAGATCTTCCATTTGTCGTTCACAGACCTCCTTTTCAGTACAATTCCTTTTAATGCGTGCATACTGACCAAAAGGAATATTGTCAAGCCAATTGGAATGGTGTTGGCTAGACCTGTTAATAAATGCATTAGAATCTGTTGGCTTTCTAAACGTCATGGTGTTCACACGATCATGTTTGATATAAATAGATAGATCTGAAAACGAAATCTCCTCACGACTATAGGAAAATGTCAAATTTATAGAAAAGGGGTTGGTATTTAAAACATTACAAAAATTTAAAAGAGCCTCTTCCTCTCCTCGCCAAATAAAAAAGACATCATCAATAAAACGCTTCCAGGACACCAGGTTCGCCACCATACTGCCATTGGGCCATATTGTCAAATCTTCCCAATAGGCCATAAACATATTCGCATAACTTGGGGCAAACCTGGTGCCCATCGCTGTGCCAACCATTTGTAGATAAAAAATACCATCAAAATAAAAATAATTATTTGATAGAATAAAATCGATACTTTCTAAAATTAAGTTTTTTAAAACCTCATTATAATTACTAGAATCTAATAAATAGGAAACTGCTACCATACCCTTATCTTTCCCCCAGGACGCCCGATAATTTCAGGTTGTAATAGCCTGAGATTAAATAACATTGTAACATTTTGAGATTAAATGTTTCTTGGGGTAATGTTACCAGTGTTCTATATATATTTTTTTTTTTGCACTTTATGCACATTGGACACTTTCCATCATGATAAGCACTTTATACATGTATGTGTATGTAGTGTGAATATATATTTATATTTATATGGATCTCTATGTTCTGGATATGTTTTATGGATTTTATCTTTTAATACATTGTTTTATTTTTGTTTTATGTGCCACACAATTGGACTTCTATTTGAGGACCTTTACATCAAAAAACCTAATGTTTATTTGTCCTGAAGAAGACATTATCCTCTTTGTGTTTTCCGTTTGGTCTCCATGGAAACCCATATAGTAGCTTTCCGGATCTGCATTGGGAGTGAGATGAACTTCCGGGTCTTGGAACGCAGCGGCAGCGTGACGCAGGCGGAACGTGTTGGATCACGTGACCAGCGGGAGTTGTGTGCATGCGCACAGAGCGGGACGTACCGATTAGCGGTTGTTTAGATAGCAGGTGTGTTGTATTAGCTTAGGTATATATTAGGACTGTTTATCATCCAAAAGCTATGCTTCTGATGAAGGACCTTTAGGTCAGAAACGCGTTAAGCAGCTCACTTGGAGATTGTTTTCTGTTGTCCCAGAGGATTGGAGGAACGTGGTTGACTATTGCCTTTCCAGACGGAGTATCCGGAAACCTTGCCTGTATACCACCTGGCTTCTCAGACTCACGGACCTGCTATATGCCTTGAGGGATACATAGATTTGCCTTTGTTTCTTCTATGTTTGTAAGTGTTACCACCAATAAACCTTTGAACATATAAAGGACTACTACACTATATATTTTTTTCTCTCCTGTATATGCATGTTCCTTTTCATATTGGATCTATGTACTAAGAATTAAAGGAGTGGAAGGATACCCATATTCCTTTTTCAGGAGGACCACCAGCTCCAATATTGGGGGCTTTCATTATGTTTCTATAGGTGATTATATATTGATTGTTCATCTTGTGTGTTTTTCTCACAGGGTGTTTTGTTTTTATGTGAATTTGTCCTCTGGGGAGCGCTATATAGGTGCAATAGTTCTTTTTTTTTCTTCTTTTTTCTTCTAGATGTGTTTTAAAAGTGATGTTGCCCATAGCAACCAATCGGATTCTAGCTATTATCTTCTAGAAGGTGCTAGTTAAATGTTAAGTAGAATCTGATTGGTTGCTATGGGCAACATCACTTTTAAAACTCACTTCTAAAAACTCTCACTTTAGTAAATTTACCCCTAGTGTCTCTGTACTGTGGGTCACAACTACATGCCCAGGAACAAGAATTACCAGCCTCTACCACTCCAGCTCCAATGCTAGTACCAGATCAAGCTCTAATCTCCACCATTCCCCATGCTGTGCCCCAAACTGCTCAGAAATTAAAGGAAAACTCAACATAAATGTAATACAGACCAGAGCTGTAGGTTCAGGTAACTGCTATATACACTATACTGGACTTAAGGGTCTGTGTAACAACACCCTGCAGTATGTATCATTGTGTATCATCGTGTGTCCCAGCGATAGAGAATAAGGTACTGCTGCTATCTAACAAGCTGGTGCTGCTTAGGGGGCATCCATCACTAACTTGAAATGGAAATGACTTTGCAGCATCAAAACTTTGGTGCACCTAAATATCGTTACACAGTGATGTATTACCAGTACTAACACACAGCCTGCCCAGAGACACACATGGTAAGATGCCAGCTCACTTCTATGGAGCAGGGACACAATATCCATGAGGTATACAGAAATTCAGGATAAATTGCAGTAAGACATGAACTCTATCACTTCATGTTATATTAATACTACAGCATGAACATACCCTATGACTAAATGGTTGTGGATAGAGGGCTTGATTCAGCTTGGATCGCAGTTGCTAAAACGCACACAATCGGGACTGAGATCGCAGAGGCTACGCAGACCCATCGCAGAGTGATTGCCAGAAAGTGCCATTTGGGGGTGGTGACAGGGCGGTGGCCGGGAAATGCAGGCGTGCCAGTGTGTTTGTACGCTGTTTCAGGGGCGTGCATAAATTAGTCACTGCGAAGCCATACACAGCCTGAGGTCTCACAGCGTGCCTGGCTGTTAGCAATTTCTGAGTAAGGTCAGAGCTTGTGCAAGTGTGCGTATGGGTCCGATGGTACTCGATTGTACCGATGCTTTCGCTATTCTGCTAAGTATTATGGATGTGCTTATGGTAAAGTGGGCGTCCCTATGTAGTGCTGAGTTTGCATTGCGTTCGCAGTGGTTTAGCTTGCTATCGCAGTTGAACTACCTGCATATGTAGTATTGCGATCCATACTGAATCAGGCCCAGAGCCCCTTCAGTAGATGTACCCTAATGTCATCAGTTACTATCCATGTGGACACAGGGCCTGATTCAGCAGTGCACGCTGAACGCAGATTCCCGAAGTACGGGAATCTGCACAGGCGCATTACCCATTCTGCGCATGTGCAGAACGGGTACGTGATCCTGCTCGCAGACTGGCAGCGATTAACACTGTGCTGCCGTTTGTGGGTGGGGAGGGGGCGGCGATGGTCTCCGTTTCCTGAGACGGAGGCGTGTCGCCACCGTTGGGGGGAAGAGAAGAGGCAAGGATCTCCTTCGGATGACGGAGATTTCCTGGCCTCTCCCTCTCAATTGCGGCAGCCAACTGCGTGACCCCATGGATCACTTTAGGCGTCCGATGTTACGCAGATTATCTGATGCTGCATTGGACAACGCAGCTCGGATAAGTAATGCACAGGAAACATGATGCCTCCTGCTGCATTACCATATTTGCAAGGATCGCAATTGCAAAGCTGCCTGCGTGCATACATTATATATCTATAGCCTGCATGCATACATCATATATCTATAGCCTGCATGCAGCTTCACAATTGCGATTCTTGCTGAATCAGGCCCACAGAGTGGAATTAGTAACCTGTGGCGAGCCAAGCAAGCCACTGTGCTCGAAGCGTGGCGAGGGTACAAATTTCTACTATTGGTGGCAAGATACTACAGTTGAGACAAAATAACAGCGCTGTCAGGGCATGAAACTGCACTTCCGCCCTCACTCCACGTCACGTCCAAAACATTCACTGAAGGGGATCTATACACAACCAGCAGATAGATCCCCTTCAGTATTTGTACCCCGATGTCATCAGTTACTGTCCAAAGTAATTCCTTACTATCCACGTGGACATAGAGGGGGAATATAAACCAGTGGTGAATGAAGCCAGCCACCGTGCCCTAAGCATGGCAAGCAAAGCGAGCCCGCGAGTGGACAAGTTTCTTCTTTTGATGAACTTTATGGGCATGGGACTATTATGTTACGGAAAGGTATATTTCCCCTTAAGTTTCTGTACCTGGAAGTGATGTGGAGTGAGGGCGGACAGGGGTGTATCTACCCATTGGCGAGGATGGCACTCGCCAGGGGTGCCGGCCAAAGGGGGGGCGCCGTCCGGCAGTGCCACAGAAGCCAATGGGTGGACTACCCCGGGGGCTTGAACTAGCCCCACTAGTCCCCCGGGTCCCCCAAGTCTCAGTGAGAGCAGTCTGTGCTAGGCAGTACCAAACACACTGCAGCCAGTGGTGGCTGTGTGTTTGTTATAGCAGCCAGCCAATGAGAGTCAGACAGACTCTCATTGGCTGCTGCATCATCCACGGAGGGAGCCGGCTGGAGCTCATTCATGAGCTACACCTTCCGGCTCCCCCAGCAGCGGATGATGGGCGAGACGTCATGACGTATCTCCCATCCCATAGTGCAGAGGGAGAGCGGGCCCGAAGGAGCGGACAGTGGCGGTCGTCGGCAGGAGCGGGGATCAGGTAAGTTGCTTTTCTTTTTTTCTGTTTTTTTTTCTGGCACAGCACAGGGGGCTACTAGAGGGCACTATATAGGTACTGTACACTACTGGGGGCACTCTATGGGGTGTGGGCGCTACTGGGGGCACTGTATAGGGGAGGCCGCTCCTGGGGGAACGTTATGGGGGGGATGGCCACTACTGGGGGCACATTATGGGGGATCACTACTGGGGGCACTGTATAGGAGGGACTACTACTGGGGGCTCTGCATAAGGGGGATTACTACTGAGGGCACTGCATAGGGTGGACCACTACTGGGTGCACTGCATAGATGGGACTACTACTGGGGGCACTTCCTGAAATTATGGGGGAGGAGGGTGCCAGTCCATTACCTTGCCAGGGGAGCTCGGATCCCTAGATACACCTCTAAGGGCGGAAGTGCTGTTACCTTCCCATACAGTCCACCAAAAAAATAGTTGTCCCCTTGCTTCGGGCACGCTGGCTTAGCCACAAAATTATATTCCCCCTCTATGCCCACGTGGATGGTAGGGAATGACGTTGGACAGTGGCTGATGACATCAGGGTACAAAAACTTAATGGGATCTATCCGCTTTCCTGCACTCCCTGCTGCCTAGTGACACCTGGGTATATGTGCAGCTAATTACAGCAACCAGGGATCAGAGCTACATAGGGCCTGATTCAGACCCACTCGCGAGTGGCTGTCCGCTCGCAAGCGGGTCGATGGTGTGCACTGTGCATGCGCACGACGGAGGGAGCTCCGTCGTGCGCATGCGCGAGACGCGACGAGCGAAGGACTTTCCTTCGCTCGTAGTGTCTGATCAAAGGGGGTGTGCTGTCAATGTTGATTGACAGCAAGCCCCCTTTGGTGGGCGTGCCGGGGGCGTGCCTGCCAGACGGAGGCGTTTACCGTCAGAAGCCGGCCCCACTGACATCACTAGTGATGTCAGTGGGAGTGATTTTGGCTCTGAGAGAGCCAAAATCACTCCTGGCCTTGCGGTTGAGAAACTCAACCGCAGGCTTCTGGTCGCACTGGCGATGGTCGCGATGGTCAAGACCATCGCGACCATCATCCTGCACGCTCGTATAGGCTGTGGGTGGTGACCCACAGCTATACGAGCGTCCAGGAGGACGCTCCATAATTATGGAGGTGGGCCCTGATTCAGAGCGAGCGCTCTGGTCAGAGCGTCCGGCTCTGAATCAGGGCCATAGTGTGCTGTGTGGGAGGACTTGTATACACCCACACTCACCACATACTGTATATAGATAGGGACAGGTCTGAGCGTTACAGCTGTATCATATATATTCACAATGCAGAGCAACAGCTGCAGTTGGCTTCTGAGAGTGTGGGGAGTACAATAGAGCATAGAGAACAGCAGCACAGGAGCAGTGGAGGGGAGGGCTGCTTACCTGGTTCCTGCAGATAATTACAGCCAGGAGCGTCCTCTGGAGGTCCCCATACAGCGTTGCCATGGTGCAGATGAGCAGGGAGGAAGCTGCAGGGAGACATCCTGTAGTTGGAGCGCAGGGGAGAGAGACAGCAGCTGCTGCCACCTCCTCTATTCTGATTGCTTGGAAAACTGTCACGTAGTACGCCGTTTTGATCCCTGATTGGCTGTCAGCTACTCCCTCTGTGACGTCATAGTGCTAGAGGAAAGGCGGCTGCCCATCCGCCGATACTGCAGCGAGTGTTCCATCCTCACTCACACAGTCTGTGCCCACAGATCACATGGGCTGAGGAGGTTACACAGTGTCACTGTCAGACAGATGCAGCTACTATATTCCCATATATGTGCCCCAACTAGTGCTTATTACTGTTATGCTGAGAAGTGAGCACTATGCTGGGACATCATACTGCATTAATATCGCCACCATTTACTCCTATCTCACCATACTGTACCTGTACCTTATCTGAGGCTTCTGTATCTTCCACCCTATTTTACTGTCCTTCCCACGTTATTTACACCTGTCCTCCCGTCTGTAATGCAGAATATAATCCCTCTCAGATCACACACTGAGCTGCTCTTCATCTGTAAGAGAACTACAAGTCCCATCCTGTCCTACCAGTACACAAGGACATATATTTGCCTCTTTATACCATAAAATCATATATACACCTACTACACTACAGAAAATTATAGGGGCAGTTTTATATTATTATGGCACAACATTTATAATTACTAATTATGGTGGCCCATATATTTATTAAAAATAATAAAGTGGACTGCTATTTAATTATATAATGGGGGCACATATATGGTATTATATGAAAGGAACATGCCATTTTGATATATAAAGGGGCTACATGTATCATTTGAACATATGAAGTGTTCTTATAAGTTAACATGTAAAGGGGACACAATGTTTTATAGAAGGAACAGATTTACATTAAGGGGGCGTAGATAAGGCTTATTTAACCCAGACACGCGCGCGCGCGCACACACACACACACACACACACACACACACCTATAGCATTGACGATATTCATTTCAGCCTAGGATCCTCTGAATAGTAAGTCTGTTCGTTTGGGGTTTAAAAGATTCCCGCTATGTCAGTTGCTGTTACTGACAATAGCCTTTTCTCTCCATTACTTGCTGCACATCTCCCTAAAATACATTAGTCTCCTCATTATGACAATTTCTCTTCCTCGGAATAGGCTTCACCAACCAAACTACCGGGATGATATCAAGAGACCCCTGAGGACTTCAGGCTCAGATCACAGAGGTGGTAGAAGTTCAATATTCTCTCAGCTCCAGAGCCTCATTAAGGTAGGGCCACAGAAGACAAGTGCCCCCAGGCCCTCCCTTACTTAGATGCCCCTTTGACCAAGGGATATCGTGCACTGAGAGTCGAGCTGCATATAGGGGGAGATTTATCAAAGTTTAGAGGGAGATAAAGGGGAGTGAGATAAGTACCAACCTATCAGCATCTGTCATTTTACAGGCGGTGTTTGAAAAATGACAGGAGCTGATTAGTTGGTACTTTATCTCTCTACTTTAGCTCTCTCCAGGGGGTATATTTACTAAAGTGCGAGTTTTTGAAGTGGAGATGTTGCCCACAGCAACTAATCAGATTCTACTTAAGATTTATCTAGCTCCTTCTAATAGATAATAGCTAGAATCTGATTGGTTGCTATGGGCAACATCTCCACTTCTAAAAACCTGCACTTTAGTAAATATACCCCCAGGCTTTGATAAATCTCCAACATCATATTATGAGGTCAGGAGCGAGGACTTGGAACGAGGGGCGCGGCCTCAGGACTTCCTGGACGGAGGGAAGCAACTTGTGTAGCCAGAGTGATCTAAAAGAATGAGTTTGGAGCCAAATAAACAGAGAAGTCTTTACAATCACAACTGTATGTTTGTGTGTGATTTCTTTCCGGCAGCTACAGATCAATACATAGAGCTTGAAGGTCGCTATTTGAGCTGTGTTGGATGCCCGGTAATGGTCCATGATTTGACAATGTCTATATTATTACCATCCCCAGATGTCATGTGTGCAACTACTAATATTATATACCCACCCTGCTATCATATGTCCCTACTATTACCCTCATCCAGCTACTACTACCCCACCCAGCTGCTATGTCAACTTCTTCTTCTACTACCCCCAACTGTGTCTCTCCTACTAATACTACCTCCACCAAACTATCATATATACCTACTACTACCCCCAACCCCGCAGTGGTGACCTACCTTGCAATAACCAAAACTCTGGAACACTCTGCAAACGGATAATGATGATGAACACAGAGCTGCCTCTGAAGTGACTAAAACATGCTCAGCAATGCAAATAGAGAGAAACGTCAGCTACTGTGATTCAAAAGTCATATTACATTGCACTGAATATTCATTTTACACACATAAAGCAGGTTTTATACTCTGTTAGGGAAGGCTGCACATTTATAAGTGTTGTCAGTACAAAATGTAAATATTACATTTGCGTTTTCTTCACTTAGAATGTCAGATAATATGTATGCATTGTGTACTGTATTTTATAGTATGTTTAATAATCACAGTGAAGTCACACCTCCAGTCCTATTCCCTGCACATCTGACCCTGGTACTTACTGTACAAGAGGAGGAGGCCACAAAAGCTTTGTGCTATTCTGATTAATGCATTCGGGGTTGAGACGTCTGTGTCTGATGGATCTCTTGCATCTAGCATGGGTCTGTGCAAGTAGCGATACTAATGATGACTGTTGCTGCGAAAAATCTATGGGTGGCAAGGCTTCTCGCTTATAGACACATGGACCCCTCACATTAACCTAGGGTGATACATCTGGTTTCTGCAGCTGCCTGCAACTACAGCCCCTTAAGCATGACTAAATAGGCCCCATACATGGTGCGATACAGCAGCCGATCTGAAAGATTGGTACGGTATCGTCGCTATATCATACCGTGTGTGGGCATGATATCAGCTCCCGTGGGATCGTACATGGCTCCTCCAGATCTTTCTAGATGTTCAGTTCATCTGGGGAAGCGATGTACAATCCCATGCAGCGCTATGCGGGTGGAGGAAGGGGTGCCGGCATTTTGGGCGGTCGGCCACCAGATCGCTCCGTGTGGGGGGACTGCCCAATATGTTGCCCGTCGGATAGCCCGTCGCATCGCAAGGTGCATATCTCACCGTATATGGGGGCCTTAAGAACAAAGCTTGGAAATCTCTCTCAGATCACAGAAGGTCCATTATATATAAAGCTAGGAGAACCTTACAGAACACGGGTCAGTATCCAATGGTCCGACTTGAGAAGCTAAAGGGTCATCTCACTCCAGACGCAGTGTCTTATACCTATCTCACTCCAGACGCAGTGTCTTATACCTATCTCACTCCAAACGCAGTGTCTTATACCTATCTCACGCCAGACGCAGTGTCTTATACCTATCTCACTCCAGACGCAGTGTCTTATACCTATCTCACTCCAGACGCAGTGTCTTATACCTATCTCACTCCAGACGCAGAGTCTTATACCTATCTCACTCCAGACGCAGTGTCTTATGCCTGTCTCACTCCAGACGCAGTGTCTTATACCTATCTCACTCCAGACGCAGTGTCTTATGCCTGTCTCACTCCAGACGCAGTGTCTTATACCTATCTCACTCCTGACGCAGTGTCTTATACCTATCTCACTCCAGACGCAGTGTCTTATACCTATCTCACTCCAGACGCAGTGTCTTATACCTATCTCACTCCAGACGCAGTGTCTTATACCTATCTCACTCCAGACGCAGTGTCTTATACCTATCTCACTCCAGACGCAGTGTCTTATACCTATCTCACTCCAGACGCAGTGTCTTATACCTATCTCACTCCAGACGCAGAGTCTTATACCTATCTCACTCCAGGCGCAGTGTCTTATGCCTGTCTCACTCCAGACGCAGTGTCTTATACCTATCTCACTCCAGGCGCAGTGTCTTATACCTATCTCACTCCAGACGCAGTGTTTTCTACCTATCTCACTCCAGACGCAGTGTCTTATACCTATCTCACTCCAGACGCAGAGTCTTATACCTATCTCACTCCAGACGCAGAGTCTTATACCTATCTCACTCCAGACGCAGTGTCTTAAACCTATCTCACTCCAGACGCAGTGTCTTATACCTATCTCACTCCAGACGCAGTGTCTTATACCTATCTCACTCCAGACGCAGTGTCTTATACCTATCTCACTCCAGACGCAGTGTCTTATACCTATCTCACTCCAGACGCAGTGTCTTATACCTATCTGACTCCAGACGCAGTGTCTTATACCTATCTCACGCCAGACGCAGTGTCTTATACCTATCTCACTCCAGACGCAGTGTCTTATACCTATCTCACTCCAGACGCAGTGTCTTATACCTATCTCACTCCAGACGCAGAGTCTTATACCTATCTCACTCCAGACGCAGTGTCTTATACCTATCTCACTCCAGACGCAGTGTCTTATACCTATCTCACTCCAGACGCAGTGTCTTATGCCTGTCTCACTCCAGACGCAGTGTCTTATACCTATCTCACTCCAGACGCAGTGTCTTATGCCTGTCTCACTCCAGACGCAGTGTCTTATACCTGTCTCACTCCTGACGCAGTGTCTTATACCTATCTCACTCCAGACGCAGTGTCTTATACCTATCTCACTCCAGACGCAGTGTCTTATACCTATCTCACTCCAGACGCAGTGTCTTATACCTATCTCACTCCAGATGCAGTGTCTTATACCTATCTCACTCCAGACGCAGAGTCTTATACCTATCTCACTCCAGGCGCAGTGTCTTATGCCTGTCTCACTCCAGACGCAGTGTCTTATACCTATCTCACTCCAGGCGCAGTGTCTTATACCTATCTCACTCCAGACGCAGTGTTTTCTACCTATCTCACTCCAGACGCAGTGTCTTATACCTATCTCACTCCAGACGCAGAGTCTTATACCTATCTCACTCCAGATGCAGAGTCTTATACCTATCTCACTCCAGACGCAGTGTCTTAAACCTATCTCACTCCAGACGCAGTGTCTTATACCTATCTCACTCCAGACGCAGTGTCTTATACCTATCTCACTCCTGACGCAGTGTCTTATACCTATCTCACTCCAGACGCAGTGTCTTATACCTATCTCACTCCAGATGCAGTGTCTTATACCTATCTCACTCCAGACGCAGTGTCTTATACCTATCTCACTCCAGACGCAGTGTCTTATACCTATCTCACTCCAGACGCAGTGTCTTATACCTATCTCACTCCAGACGCAGTGTCTTAAACCTATCTCACTCCAGATGCAGTGTCTTATACCTATCTTACTCCAGACTCAGTGTCTTATACCTATCTAACTCCAGACGCAGTGTCTTATACCTATCTCACGCCATACGCAGTGTCTTATACCTATCTCACTCCAGACGCAGTGTCTTATACCTATCTCACGCCAGACGCAGTGTCTTATACCTATCTCACTCCAGACGCAGTGTCTTATACCTATCTCACTCCAGACCCAGTGTCTTATACCTATCTCACGCCAGACGCAGTGTCTTATACCTATCTCACGCCAGATGCAGTGTCTTATACCTACATGGTCTCCTCCTCCACTAGAGATGGTGGTGCCATCTTCAGGGTCCCCAAAAGGAAAGGACAGTTCCAAGGTAACAAAAAATTTCTATTGTGGGCAGCATGGTGGTGTGTAATACTGTTTTACACTATATATGGAGTCCACATCAGTTTAGGTGATAATTGAGATATTAGATATTTATATTAGAGATGGCATGCAAATATATTGTAAAAATGTAACACTCCCTAATATAAATATATTCATTAATAATAGGGAACAGGCTAGACACACACTCAGTATGCCTCAATTTTATTAAATTATGCATGAAATTTCTGCTGTAACCATCAGAGACAACAATATCAGATGTACACTTTATATCTACATATTCGCCAATTTTACGTCATTCAGATATCTCACTGATAATCCCGGAACTGATGATCAAGAGGTGAATATCTCGTCAACGGGTTGGTTATGGATTGCCGGCGGTCGGGATGCCGCTGGTCAGAATACCGACAGCAGCTTCCAGACAGTCAGAATCCCAACACCCATAGGTAAGTATGCTAGTACTAACCCTCCCTTCCTGGTGCCTAAACCTAACCTTCCCCCCTAGTGCCTAAGCCTAACCTCCCCCTCCCCACACCGTAAACCTAACTCTCCCTCCCTAGTGCCTAAACCTAACCTCCCCGCACCCTAAGCCTAACCCTCCCTCCCCGATGCCTAACCCTAACCCTCTCCTTAGTGCTTAACCACGCACCTTAACCCTCCCCTAACTGCCGATACTTACCTTCGGGATACTGGTGCTGCGATTCCAATGCTTTCGGGATTTCAGCGCTGGTATTTAGACCATTGGTATCCCACACGCCGGGATGCCGACTACATCCCCTCATCAACATGATACAAACCAAAACACATGCATAGTAAGCCCATTATAGACTCCCCAAAAATGACAACTGAGATAGCAGGGGCAGGCAGCAAGTCTAGAGTTACTGTAAGTGCAGCATACAGCCGTGATGCAGTCAGGAAGCCGACGGGGGGGAAGGTTAGGTTTTAGGGCTCCCGGGGGGATTAGGGTTAGGCATCCCCCCAGGAGGGTTAAGTTTAGGCTAGGGGAAGGGGGGTTAGGGTTAGGCAGTCCCAGGGGGAGGTTAGGGTTAGGCACCCCCCGGGAGACTTAGCTTTAGGATGCGGGGAAGGGGGGGGTTAGGTTTAGGCACTTAGAGGGGGGTTAGGGAGGGAAGGTTAGGTTAGGCACCCATAAAGCAGGGTTAGGGTATGGTTAAGGGTACTTACCTAAATTAGCGATCGGGATCTTCACCCCTGCCGGGCTTCCGCTGTCGGGATTAGAACATGCGGCCGGTGGTATTACATACTGATTCCATACAGCCACACTTACTCGCACTGCAATGGAACTCGTTGGATTGAGCCCTGTGGGCTCTTTGCTTTTGTCACAATACGATTGCTGACAATGAGATGTAAATAATCCTTCCTGTGTTACGGCTACCTGCATTCAGTCATTTATGTGATAACATTTTTCCTTTTATTGTCTCTCCCCATTTTCTATTTTGTCATTATCCCTGGTTGATTTTCTTCAATAAAATCGCCTTTCAAAACAAAAATCTAATAATCTGGCAGTTACTTTTGAGGCTCATGGGGGGTAGATTTATCATTTATTTCTATTGCTGCTTAAAATCCACCGGTCAAAGCTGCCGATCATTAGTTGTTTTGACAAACTGCGTAATAGTAAATCTATCCAAATATGTTAAATTATATTTTCATACATATGCCAGCTAGTAATACACTGCTCATTTTTTTTAACTGTATTTTTCTGTATTTTTGTCAAATTATTTTTTATTATCAGAGTTAGAATGCCAATTTTTGAGATATAAAATAATCTTACCTTACAAAAATATGTGATGCCAAATCTCGCAGACACTGTCATAGAGATATGTGGTTGGTATGATAAACACAGTATCCTTTCTCCCAACCATCCTGATTTTGCCGGGACAGTCTAGAATTTTGGAAACTTGTGAAGGGGAGGTTCTTAACAGAGCAGCGGTGAATAGATGCCGTGCGCATGCACGCTGAGTCTATTCCGTGGAGATAGGGACTGCTGAGCATGTCCGCAATGTGACAAAAACAAGGGTCTTGACTCTTGGGGATGCCAATTCTGAGAAGTTAGAGGTATGCAGTGTAGACTTACTGACATACGGCTGATTAGTGACTGCCCCGTGCCCAGCAGTAACTGCTATACTCAGGCTGAGTGACATCACAGAAGCTATTTATGATGTAAGTTATTGAGTGTGGTCACAACTGATAAAGGTATACTGAACTTAATATGGTATATACATTACATAACAGTGCTGCTAGTAATAACATTCACAAAAATATATGCAGAGGCGTAAACATGGTTCATGGCGACCATGGCCAATTCCAAAAATGTCGCCCCCTAATTATAGTTCTATAATTAATTAACCCGGCCAGGTGCGTGTGAACTGGTGCTCAGGCAAGAATGCCTGTTACTAGGCCCGCAATCCTCCTTAACATGTCTCAGAGTTAGAAACCCGAAAGTGACTATTCTCTGTTTACAGCTGCTGTCCTGAACCAGATTGTGGGTGCCGCCTTGGACTTTGCAGTTAATAATCGCAAAATGCACATCACCAGCTGTCAAACAGCCACACGCATAAGCTCCTCACTTACAGCTGCCCTTCCCATCCACTCTTGTGACGTACTGAAGCTACAGGGACGTCGGCCCGCTGAACCCTAATATGAGCAGTGAACACTGGAGGCAGGATTATTTAACAGACTATCCCTGCCTACCATAGTGATGCCTATGCCTACCTTCCCACCAAACCTTGTGAAGCCCCGCCGCTTCATGGAGGTTACTCCTTACCCTATAGAGAGCAGTGAACACTTTTTGAAACAATAAGATGATAATTTGGGAGAATAGCAGCCATCTCTTTGCAGGGACACAGCAGAACTTTCATCCTATATTACCCTTGGGAGGAGCTATCTCTCACAGCCAGTGTTTCCTCTCAGACCAGGGCTCCTCCAAGCAGGCATGGCCATCGATCATTGATGTCTAACAATCATCAATGGTTAACAATCATCGATGATTAAAATCTTCAATTGTTAACCATTGATGGTCAAAGGTTTACCATCGATAGCGGATATCCAATAGTTCTCCGCCATCGATGACACAGGACATCGCAATGGTTCTTTTTTTTCTCATGGGCCAGGACGCAGAGCAAAGCTCCACCTCCTGACATGGCCCACAAAGCCCCACCCCTACTCCCTGATTGGTCCGCTGCTTGGTAAGTATTAAAGCAGGGATGACCACCGGTGGAGGAAACCATCGATGGTTGCCAGCTGATGGTTTCATACCATCAAAAACAGCCACAGATGTACCATCGATGGTGACTATTGATAATGAAACCACAGATGGCCATCCCTAACCTCCAGGACCAGGTATCACATGACCTGAGCAGCTTCAGAGTGCAGCTAAATGCAGTGCAGCTGATACACCAGAGGATTCAATATATTGGAACCATTTCTTAATTATTCTGTGATGGTCATTATATAAACCAGTGCAGTGTTATTTATATATACATTATCAGGGGCGTTTCTAGAGAGGAGGGGGCCCATGTGCAGTCTCCGACACGGGCCCCCTCCTCTCCGCCCGGCAGTGCACTGAGCTGTACGTGGCCAGCGTCAAAGTTACAGACTCTGGGCACTAGAGTGTGCCCAGAGTCTAGAGTGTATGCACAGGTCACCGGGAAAATGGCCACGGTGGCCATTTTCCCTGTACTGCGCATGCGCAAACGATGGGAAAATGGCTGCCGTGGCCATTTTCCAGTCGTTTTACAGCGCCGGACGCCCGCATCGACGTGGGACTCAGGAGAGGTAAGTAATATTATGGGCGCAGGTTGTGCAGTGCGGGGCCCCCCTGGACCCAGGGGCCCGTGTTCCCCGCACACCCTGCACCCATTATAGATACGCCCCTGTACAGTATGTCCATTTATAATTAAAAACTGTTCTTCCTGCCCCTGCGCTGTCTCACACATCGGGGGTGAGACATTGTGCTGATCATCACGGGGGGCAGTTATGGAACTTGGCTTTACTGTAGGTAAGCTTGTCCCTTTAATTCGGGACACGTGAAATACACCAGTTCTGTGGCTGAAATGGAGACTTGAGGTCAGCCAGAAGCAAAATCTGTATAATTCATATGTGTCCCGAAATAAAGGGATGAAATGGCAAGGCTACTGTACCTATAGGGTAGGAAGAGGCATAGCACCAGTGTACATACAAACTCATCAAAGTCAAAGACCAGGTTATCTGCTATACACAAAGGTAGGGCCTGATTCAGACTTGTACACAAGCCCTGAAGGTATGCATACAAGTCCAATGGTGGGTGGACTGCGCATGTGCAGAACGGATCCAGCGTCATCGCACGCAGTGCCCCCTAAGCCACTAGTTGATTGACAGGTTGTTGCCATTTGGAGGCGGGGAGGAGATGACGCTGTGCAGCATTCACAAAAATGGGGATGCAGTTTTACTGGCCTCAGCAGCACAGATGAGGCGGGCAATCTGAGTAGCCTCAAGCTGGGTACACACTAGGATGACGGATCGGCCATACGGCAGATCCGCCAACCTATCTGACAATTGATAAGTGCATACACACTTACCAATCGTTGGCCCGATGTGTCGTCATCACAACTGGGTGGGCATTTACATGTGACCTGTCAGTCACCGGCAGCCTCTGCAGCAATTGTACGAGCGGTCGGCTGATATATTGTGCATCGGCTGTGCTGTACAACCGGCGTGATATGTCTGTGAATGATGTATCATCTGTACACGCTGGCCGACGCACCCGCGATATACAGTATGGGGGCGTTCAATCAGCCAGTGTGTACCCAGCATTAGGTCACTCAAATGGCCTATGCTGCAACCTTCGTGTGCGATGATCGCGATGGTCATCTGATGCTATGTCTTCGGGCGCAGCACTCAAATCTGTGATGCCGGGAGGAGGCGTCTTTTGTCCTCAGACTCCTCCTGCAACATTAGCATATTAGCTGTATGCAGGGCCGGTGCAAGGTTTCTCGGCACCCTAGGCAAGCCTTCTTCCTACTGCCCCCCATACACACACACACAAACATTCTGTAAAACTGCCAGTGGTCTTCTGGGCGTGACGGTTTTCCCTATGAGTCTTTTGTTGTTGATTGTTTTCATCCTTATTTGTTTGTCTTTGCTTGTGGAGATTTTTTTCTTAGTTATGCTGGGTACACATTATGAGATATGTCACTCAATCAGCCAATTAATGAAATATTGCATAGTGCATCGGTGGGTTTACACAGACGATATGTCTGTAAACAACGTTGTTCATAGACATACCAGGTTGGCTGATATGTTAGTACATCTGGCCCTCTTTACGGCCGGCCCGCCAACCTACCCATATGCTGTTCCAGGACCCCTTGACAATGACGTCACTACCGATTTCATGGCCAGACATGATGGGCACCATGTTGGTAAGTGTGTTTGCACAATATCGTTTGTGCGTACCACTTACCAAATTGGTGGATTGGACAGCCCTTCGGCAGCCACCCGATCCATCGCTCAGACGTGTACCCAGCATTATTCCGTACTTGTCTCGGATTATCTTGTCTCTTCGTTCCTATACATAGGTCTTCAGCTCTGTTGAGTTTTTCATGTTTTTTTAGTGCATTATTGGTCTCAATTATTTATTTATCTAAGAATTAAAGTTCTGATTCATGTATCTATCAGTATTTTTATTAGGAGGTTAGAACACTCATTTAGAGTGGCTTAAAATTTTATCATGTAGGTTAAGTTGCGTTGGCTGGTGCTGGATTTTGGTAATTCTTCAGGTCTCTTGGTACTCTATTTGCACCATTTGCGAGTGTAACAGTCCCACCATACACATTTTTCTCTTGAAAGTATTTTCTCTAGCTTTAGAAATATGTTTCAGAATTCATGTTCTTGGTTGGTTACGTGGATGGGGTTTGTAATGTTTTGAAACATGTCTGTGGCTTTGGTGTCCCTACGGTGCCTGAAGTCTAGAATACTCATGTATGTGTTTGCCTTGCTGGTCAAGCATTTGAGCTGCACCTACACTATTTGTTAAAGAGTTGTATAGAATAGGGGATGTAGGTGCGCTGCACTTGTTCTAAAAATGCCAGCATGATTGGTCAGAGAGTGGCCCTTCCACCTGCTCTAATCAATAAGAGTGAAGGGCTTTCAATACCAGGCGGTGTGGTCAGCGAATCCCAGAAAAAAAATCAAAACACAGGGAGAATGTGCCTGTTCATGTGCCGCCATCGGCTACCGCTACCCACCCGCGATCACCTTCCCCCCACGAACCCTACCAAACATCTTGGAGAACTAACCACAGCTCTTCTGTGAATGTAGGCTTGCTCAAATCCTTCTGTCTCATCATGTAATCCCAGACAGACTCGATGATGTTGAGATCAAGGCTCTGTGGGGGCCATATCATCACTTTCAGGACCTTGTTCTTCTTTACGCTGAAGATAGTTCTTAATGACATTGGCTGTATGTTTGGGGTCGTTGTCCTGCTGCAGAATAAATTTGGTGCCAATTAAACTGTATTGCATGCTGGATAAGTACCTGCCTGTATTTCTCAGCATTGAGGACACCATTAATCCCGACCAAATCCCCAACCCCATTTGCTGAAATGCAGCCCCAAACTTGCAAGGAACCTCCACCATGCTTCACTGTTGCCTGCAGACACTCATTATTGTACCGCTCACCAGTCCTTCGGCATACAAACTGCCTTCTGTAACAGCCAGATATTTCAAATTTTGACTCATCAGTCCAGAGCACCTGCTGACATTTTTCTGCATCCCAGTTCCAATGTTTTCATGCATAGTTGAGTCACTTGGCCTTGTTTCCATGTTGAAGGAATGGCTTTTTCCCCGCAATTCTTCCATGAAGACCACTTCTGGCCAGACTTCTCCAAACAGTAGATGGGTATACCTGGTTTCCACTGGTTTCTGCTAGTTCTGAGCTGATGGCACTGCTGGACATTTTCCGATTTCGAAAGGGAAGTAAGCATGATGTGTTTCATCCGATATATTAAGTTTCCTTGGCCTACCACTGCGTCTACAGTCCTCAACTTTGCATGTTTCTTTATGCTTCTTCAAAAGAGCTTGAACAGCACATCTTGAAATCAGTCTGCTTTGAAATCTTTGCCTGGGAGAGACCTTGCTGATGCAGTATAATTACCTTGTGTCTTGTTGCTGTGCCTAGTGTTGTCATGGTGTATGACCTGTGACATGAAACTGTCTTCCACAACTTCACCTTTGTAGCAAAGTTTGGCTGTTCCTCACCTAGGGCCTGATTCAGACCCACTCGCAAGCGGCTGTCCGCTCGCAAGTGGGTCGATGTTGTGCACTGCGCATGCGCACGACGGCGGGAGCTCCGTCGTGTGCATGCGCCAGACGCGACGAGCGAAGGACTTTCCTTCGCTCGTTGTGTCTGATCAAAGGGGGCGTGCTGTCGATGTTGATTGACAGCACGCCCCCTTTGGTGGGCGTGCCGGTGGCGTGCCTCCCTGACAGGGGCGTTCCCAAGGGAACGCCTACCGTCAGAAGCCGGCCCACTGACATCACTAGTGAGCCAAAATCACTCCGGGCCTTGCGGTTGAAAAACTCAACCGCAGGCTCCGGCTCGCAGTGGCGATGGTCGCGATGGTCAAGACCATCGCGGCCATCAACCTGCATGCTCGTACAGGCTGTGGGTGGTGACCCACAGCTATACGAGCGTCCAGGAGGACGCTCCATAATTATGGAGGACGGCCCTCATTCAGAGCGTGCGCTCTGCTCAGAGCGTACGGCTCTGAATGAGGGCCCTAGTTTTAAGCCTCCTACACAACTGTTTCTCTTTCAGTTAATGACTGTGGGCCTGATGCAGACCCACTCGCAAGCGGGCCGATGGAGGCCCAGTGCGCACGCGCGGCGTGCGCAACGCACATGCGCGAGCCCCGTAGCGAGTGACACCTTCCCTCGCTCCGGAGCTCACAGCAAAATGGGGCGGCTGGCGATGTTGATCGACAGATCGCCCCGTTTTGTAGGCAGGTAGGGGGAGTGGCTAAACAAACGGAGGCGTTTCCGAAGGAACGCCAGCCATTTGTGGGCGTCCCTACTGACATCACTAGTGATGTCCGTAGTGGACTTCCTGCTCTATTAGAGCAGGAAGTCCACTTGGCATTGCGGGTGCTGAGACCCTACCACAGTGTCTCCTCGCAATGCTGATGGTCGCGATAATCGCAACCATCGCCAGGCCGCTCGCACAAGCTGTGGGTGGTCACCCATAGCTGAGCGAGCGGCCTGGAAGCCGGAAAAAAAAAAATAGGAGCGCCCTGATTCAGAGCGTGCGCCTCTGAATCAGGCCCATTGTTTCAACTTACATATGAAATGATGATCATTATCACCTGTTTGGTATGATTGGTTAATCATGCACCTGACTATGGGCCTGATTCAGAGCCGCTCGTAAGCGGCCGCTCGTTCGTTCTGACCGATGTTCGCTCATCTGCGCATGCGTACGGATTGTAATACGCATGCGCGAACCAGTCAGTGCGGACGAAAATCGTTTGTTCGCTATATAGCGAATGCCTGCTATTTTGAGTGACAGGAGGAGGCGTATGTGGGTGGTAACAGGGGAAGGTGCTTGAAAACGGGGAGTGGAATTAAGAATGCAGGCGTGCTTAAAGGTCAAAACGGGCGTTTTATGGGTGTGCATAATTAAAACAGCAGCGTCATTGACCACGTCACCTGGTTGTTTTATAGTCAGAAGTGCTCGCAATATAGTGGTAGCAAAAACCAGCCACAAGAATAGCGAGCAGTTCATACGCATATTTTATTTTATGTCTACACTGACCTATGTCATCTATACGGTCGACTCCGTCACAGCATTTATGTTGAGGAGCGCCTAAATACATGGTAATTACCTACCTTTAGACACATAGTTCATACGCTGTTCGATGTACTCGATTAATCTAATAAATAGCGGGCATGACGTATGGTGCGAGCGGCCAGGGGCGTTTTTTCAAAATTTCGAGCGCAAGTTTTGCTCGCTCGTTCAGACTTGTAGGCGTGAACAGACCGCAAAGAGCGAACGGTTCATTTGAATAGCCACCCCTTTTTTTTAAACGAACAACCGCAAATAGCGAGCGGCTCTGAATGAGGTCCTATAATCCTACAAAATCCTTATCTTTGTGCATGTGTACCTAGAAGAATTGATACTGTGTTGAAGGCAATGGGTGGTCGCACCAAATATTGATTTGATTTAGATTTACTGTATCTTCTGTTCATTCACTTTGCATTTTGTTAATTGATAAAAATAAACTATTGACATATCTATTTTTGAAAGCTTTCTTACTGCAGCATTTTTTTCCACACCTGCCTAAAACTTTTGCACATTATTGTATATATACATACACACACATACAGTATATATACATACACACACATACAGTATATATATATTATAGGTTGTGGTGGGCATGGAGGGGTCATGGAGGCAGTACAGTGTATGGTATAGAGGGGCCAGAGGGATAGTACTAATAGCAGAGAGATTGTGTTTGGTATGAAAGGGTCAAGGGAATAGTGCAGATAGGTAAAGTGAGTATGGAGGAGTCAGGGAGGTGGTGCAGAGAGATAGTGTTGGTAAGGCAGGGTCAGTGGAGTAGTGCAGATAGGTAGTGGTGAGAATGGTGGTGTCATGGAAGTAGTGCAAAGAGATAGTGTTTGGTAAGGAAGGGTCAGGGTTGTAGTAAAGATAGGTATTGGTGAGTATGGAGGGGTCAGGGAGGTAGTGGTGAGTATGAAGGAGTGAGAGAGGTATTGGTGAGCATGGAGGAGTGAGAGAGGTAGTGGTGAGTATGGAGGAGTGAGGGAGGTATTGGTGAGCATGGAGGAGTGAGGGAGGTAGTGGTGAGTATGGAGGAGTGAGGGAGGTAGTGGTGAGTATGGAGGAGTGAGAGAGGTAGTGGTGAGTATGGAGGAGTGAGAGAGGTAGTGGTGAGTATGGAGGAGTGTGGGAGGTAGTGGTGAGTATGGAGGAGTGAGAGAGGTAGTGGTGAGTATGGAGGGGCGAGAGAGGTAGTGGTGAGTATGGAGGAGTGAGAGAGGTAGTGGTGAGTATGGAGGGGCGAGGGAGGTAGTGGTGAGTATGGAGGTGCGAGAGAGGTAGTGGTGAGTATGGAGGGGCGAGAGAGGTAGTGGTGAGTATGGAGGGGCGAGAGAGGTAGTGGTGAGTATGGAGGGGCGAGGGAGGTAGTGGTGAGAATGGAGGGGCGAGAGAGGTAGTGGTGAGTATGTAGGAGCGAGAGAGGTAGTGGTGAGAATGGAGGGGCGAGAGAGGTAGTGGTGAGAATGGAGGAGCGAGAGAGGTAGTGGTGAGTATGGAGGGGCGAGGGAGGTAGTGGTGAGGATGGAGGAGCGAGGGAGGTAGTGGTGAGTATGGAGGAGCGAGGGAGGTAGTGGTGAGTATGGAGGAGCGAGAGAGGTAGTGGTGAGTATGGAGGAGCGAGAGAGGTAGTGGTGAGTATGGAGGAGCGAGAGAGGTAGTGGTGAGTATGGAGGAGCGAGAGAGGTAGTGGTGAGTATGGAGGAGAGAGAGAGGTAGTGGTGAGTATGGAGGAGCGAGAGAGGTAGTGGTGAGTATGGAAGAGCGAGAGAGGTAGTGGTGAGCATGGAGGAGCGAGAGAGGTAGTGGTGAGCATGGAGGAGCGAGAGAGGTAGTGATGAGCATGGAGGAGCGAGAGAGGTAGTGGTGAGCATGGAGGAGCGAGAGAGGTAGTGGTGAGTATGGAAGAGCGAGAGAGGTAGTGGTGAGTATGGAGGAGAGAGAGAGGTAGTGGTGAGTATGGAGGAGCGAGAGAGGTAGTGGTGAGTATGGAAGAGCGAGAGAGGTAGTGGTGAGCATGGAGGAGCGAGAGAGGTAGTGGTGAGCATGGAGGAGCGAGAGAGGTAGTGATGAGCATGGAGGAGCGAGAGAGGTAGTGGTGAGCATGGAGGAGCGAGAGAGGTAGTGGTGAGCATGGAGGAGCGAGAGAGGTAGTGGTGAGTATGGAGGAGCGAGAGAGGTATATATACATACACACACATACAGTATATATACATACACACACACACATACAGTATATATATATTATAGGTTGTGGTGGGCATGGAGGGGTCATGGAGGCAGTACAGTGTATGGTATAGAGGGGCCAGAGGGATAGTACTAATAGCAGAGAGATTGTGTTTGGTATGAAAGGGTCAAGGGAATAGTGCAGATAGGTAAAGTGAGTATGGAGGAGTCAGGGAGGTGGTGCAGTGAGATAGTGTTGGTAAGGCAGGGTCAGTGGAGTAGTGGAGATAGGTAGTGGTGAGAATGGTGGTGTCATGGAAGTAGTGCAAAGAGATAGTGTTTGGTAAGGAAGGGTCAGGGTTGTAGTAAAGATAGGTATTGGTGAGTATGGAGGGGTCAGGGAGGTAGTGGTGAGTATGAAGGAGTGAGAGTTATTGGAAAGTATGGAGGAGTGAGAGAGGAAGTGGTGAGTATGGAGGAGTGAGGGGGTAGTGGTGAGTATGGAGGAGTGAGGGAGGTAGTGGTGAGTATGGAGGAGTGAGGGAGGTAGTGGTGAGTATGGAGGAGCGAGAGAGGTAGTGGTGAGTATGGAGGAACGAGAGAGGTAGTGGTGAGTATGGAGGAGCGAGAGAGGTAGTGGTGAGTATGGAGGAGCGAGAGAGGTAGTGGTGAGCATGGAGGAGCGAGAGAGGTAGTGGTGAGCATGGAGGAGCGAGAGAGGTAGTGGTGAGCATGGAGGAGCGAGAGAGGTAGTGGTGAGCATGGAGGAGCGAGAAAGATAGTGGTGAGCATGGAGGAGCGAGAGAGGTAGTGGTGAGCATGGAGGAGCGAGAGAGGTAGTGGTGAGCATGGAGGAGCGAGAGAGGTAGTGGTGAGTATGGAGGAGTGAGAGAGGTAGTGGTGAGCATGGAGGAGCGAGAGAGGTAGTGGTGAGCATGGAGGAGTGAGAGAGGTAGTGGTGTAGTGGTGAGTATGGAGGAGTGAGAGAGGTAATGGTGAGCCACCCAGAAATCCTTGCAATGCTGGTCAAAAATGGGTAAATGAGACCACTATACATGTACTAACATTATGTCACACTGTAGTGCCCCCCACATTATACCACACTGTAGTGCCCACACATTATACCATACTGTAGTGCCCACACATAATGCCACACTGTAGTGCCCACACATTATGCCACACTGTAGTGCCCACACATTATGCCACACTGTAGTGCCCACACATTGTACTTACCAGAAGTCACAGTATCCTCAGGTAGCCAGCAGTCACAGCAGGGTTGCGGATAGATCCCCTTCAGTAGATGCACCCTGACATCATCAGTTACTAGCCACGTAGACATAGAGTGGGAATAGTAACATACCTCCCAACTGTCCCGCATTCAGAAAAATGGGACTGTCCCGCTGACCCACCCGTGGGCCGCAGTGGGAGGGGAGTGCACACCGCTGCTCTGTATATCAAAGCAGTGGGTAAGCACGGGAGAATTACGTGTTGATGGTGTCACACAACGTGCTGCTGGAGTCTGCACTATTCAGTCCTGGCATAGCCAGTGATTCAGCGTGGGTCCAGCATGGATCCAGCGATGGAAAATCCTTCGCACCAAGCTATGCAAACCTATTCGTGGCTTGGTGAGAGGATTAGAACATCTAGGTCAATAATATCTACTTACAGAACATGGTATGTTGGTACTGCTATATTGACAATATCTTTGTTTGGGAAGGCTCAGAACTCAACCTTAAAGAAATCATAATTTATATGAACCACAACAATCTTAACCTAGAATTCACAACAACCTACAGCAAGACAATGGTTGTATTCCTCGACTTAGTAATTTCCACCAGTAATAGCACAATACAAACAAGAAAACATAAAAATTGTCAATGGAAACAACATGCTCTCTTACTATAATAACCAACACCAACAATGGATAAAAAACATTCCCGGAGGCCAATTCCGCAGTCTGCTATGGAACTGTTCAGAAGATACAACTTATTCGCTTCAAAGTAATGACATGAAACAGAAATTCCTACAGAACTGGTATAAAGAAGAGCTCATAGATGAACAAATAAGAAAAGTATCACAGATGAACAGACAAGATTTAATTAATTACAAAAGAAAACCACAAGACATAATCACACCTCAACTATCATTCATCACACAATATAATGGAAGCTACCAAGCTTTCGAAAGAATTCTAGCAAAACACTGGCACATACTGCAATTGGATATGGAATTGAAAATACTACTGCCACCTAAACCGAAGGTCATTTAGAAAAAAGCCAGAAATCTAAAAAAGAACTGACAAAAAGCTATGCGTCTACAGAATTAGCACCCAAAGAGGAAAATGCAGGACATTTGTAAAATGCTGTAAAAACCAAACTATCTCTACGAAACCAATAAAACTACTGACAAGTAACCAAGCCCACAAAGAATATAAAATCAAAGATAGAATTACTTGTGACAGCGAAGGAGTGATCTATGTTCTCGAATGCCCTTGTGGCATGCAATATGTTGGTCAAACAAAGAGAAAACTAAGAGTAAGAGCGGCAGAACATAGGACCTCATTCAGAGTCTCTCGCTAGATGCGATCGCTCACCCCCAGCGTATGCAAATTTGTCAAAGTGACGCCACGGGAAGCGATCGCTCGCCAAGGCATAAGCACGCCCACCATGTCTTAGCGAGCGGCCAGCGTATGCCCAATCACGCAGGCAGAGCCGCCCACCAGCACACGTCATCTACAGGAAGTGTATTAAAACATTGGTACATAGAGGACAATCGGAAGCGATTGCAGCACTTGTGGTTGCCTTACTCTACCGCAAGCACTGCGAGGACTTCGGTGTAAAAAACAGGCATGTGACGTGTATCATGACGATGCGTGTTAATTATGCACGCCTCTAAAACGGCTTTGAAACACTCAGGCACGCCCAGAGCCGGCCCTAGGCATAGACAAACTAAGCAAATGCCTAGGGCCAGTGGAGGTTTGGTGCAGGCACGGCCGGGGAACCTGCTTCCGACTGGCTGTCTGGACAGAGACTCTAGCAGCTGCTACTGCCGTTGCGCTGCGTCCACAATTGGAGCTCAGCTGACAACTCCAATTGGGCCTGGCAGCAGCAAACAGTGAGTGAGCAGTGGTGGAACAGCCGGCAGCAGTTTGCGGGGGCGGGGCACCTGGACAGCAGATAGTGGTTAACGCCAGGCCGGTTCTGAGCAGTCACACAATCAGAATGAGCTTCTGCGCATGGGCAGAGGGCATACAGGACTATAAGTAAATGGTAGCGGGAGGGCTGCTGCGCAATGGGCCTTTGCGGAGCTCGGAGCAGTGAGTCTCACCTCACGGCTGTGGGCTCCGTCTCCAGCAATCATCACACACAGCTGCGGCCTGCCAGCCTGAGATGGGAAAAGCAGGTCTGCCACCCGCTGCTTGCTGAACCTTGAGTCCGATGGCTCTGCGTTCAAGTAAAGTAAGATTGGAACTGGGAGAGGGCCGGGGTGCAGTGCCGGAAGAGGGGTGCTCTCCTGGGATAGGGGTTGTGGGTGAGGGTAGGGGCTGATACCGTACTGTGCTGTGTGAAAGTCCCTTCCATGAGGCCACATCCCTTTTCAGGATCCCACATTGAGGGGGGCACCACCCAAAATCTTGCCAAGGGCACTAGTTTGGCTAGGGCCGGCTCTGGGCACGCCTGCATTCGCACCTCCACTCCCCCGTTATTAGTGTCCTGCCCCTGTTACCACCCACAAACAGCCTCTCCTGTCACTCATTTTACTGGGCTGTCTTTGCTGGGCGAGCGAGCGGCCTGCAATCGCAGAGAGTAGTTTGCGCACGCGCAGAACGAAGCGTGTGCATGCGCATACGCAAACCATCGGGCGCTTGCAAGTGCACAGCACTAGCGAGAGACTCTGAATGAGGTCCATAGATACAACATCAAGAGAGGATAAAACACACATAGGGCCATATTAAATTAGGTGGGAAAAGCCGTGATCGGCGGAAAAGTTTTGCCGATTGCGTCTTTTCGCCAGGCGGAAACTATTCACCGTATTCAACTGCAAAGACTTTTCACGTATGCGGAAAGTCAATGCAATGGAATAGGCGAAAAAGTTTCGCCTATGAATACCCGGCAGAAAAAAGTACAGAATTGTGGTTTTGGGGTGCAAAGTTGCAGAAATCACTCTACATCCTTTGGACAGCCCCCCAAAGGATAACTGCATAAAAAAACCCGCAAAAATAAAAAAAGAGCAACACCCCAAAAAAGCACTTTGAAAATGGGGGCGAAAAAATACAAAGCGGGGAAACAAATGCAAAAACTAGCGAAATAGACTTTTGGGGGGTCTGCAAGTATGGGGGAGGTGTTTTTTTATTGCAGGTGTTTGCTGAAGGTGCGTATTTTAAGCAAATTAACACTTGACTAGTGATTTTTAACTATGCTTGCACCCATGTTAAAGTACCCCAAATTTTACAGGACTACTTATTTTCACCCAAAAAAATCTGTTTAATGCTATTCTTCACCACTTGTGCAAAGCTAGCTATTTTGGAGCAATTGACAGCACCTAAGTACCCCAAATAGCTTCAGTAGGGCTAATCGGGGACATCTAGATTGATCCCTAATGTTAGTGCATCTTTTGGGGGGTGTCAGGCTGATTTTCCCATTTCTGCCAACACTTTTCACATGTTAGAGTTTCGCCAGGAAGCATTTTCGCTTCCTTTGGAATTGAATATGGCGAATAGCGGGATCGCGCGCAATTATTTTTTGAATGCAATGCTGGCGATATCGGCGAAAAGTCCGGCATACGAAAAAGTATCGCGGGTGCAAAAAGAATTGAATACGGCCCATAGTGTGCCTCAACATTTTGCAGACTGCCATAACAAGAACTTAAGAGGACTTAAGTTCATGGGGATTCAGAAAATAAAAAAGGATTGGAGAGGCGGATGCCTAACTACAGTACTGAAAACAAAAGAGACACGTTAGATCTACCTGCTCAAAACATTACAACCATACGGTCTCAACATAGGCATTGAACTAAACGTCTTCTTAAACCCACTTCTCCCTGCTTTCCTTTCACCAGGGGCCTCATGTATATCACTTTATTGTATATATGGATTTTTATTTTTTATTAATTTTATTATTTATTTTTTATGCTTCTATATATATATATATATATATATATATATTTTATATATATATATATATATATATATATATTTAAATTTTATGACCTCCAATTTTATTCTTTTTATTCTTTTCATTTCTTATATTTTTAATTTTTTCATGTTATTTTTCTGTTGCACTGTACTATTGAGTTTTTGATTTCTGATAGAACACAGAAGAACTTGCATTGTAATAAAGGGACACGAGGTTCACGCTATTTAAGGAGCACTTCCTGTTTGTAATTTCTGTTTTTAGCAATAAAGTTTTTTTTGAGAAATACCTAATAAAAAATAGCATCCAGTAACTGTATCAATTATCCTTGAAAAAGTAGCAAGCAGCTACGAAATGCGTTGGACCCACACTGGACCACGGGCTAAGCCAGGACTGAATAGTGCAGACTCCAGCAGCATGGCATGTGACGTCATCAACACCCGCTGCAGCTGCAGCCGCAGCGGCTGAAACTGCCATCTTCATAGCTGCAACACTGATTTTGGAGGACCGCAGCATAGGTCTGAAGACCCCACAGGATATAGGGTAAGAGTAGGGAGAGTCTATAAACACCCACTCCCATACTATATCGGCCGGTGCCCAAATATGTTTTAAAAGAGTATAAACATTATAAGTCTCTGTTTGTGTTTAAACTTTTAAGTTTAGTTTTCTGCAGTCCCAGCTCTGGAGCCACCACTGGTCGGAGCAGCTCCAGCTGTGGGGGTCCACTAAGAGAGATGGAGGGGGTATTCCCCTCACCCCTTAATATGGCTCTGACCATGTCCCTTCCACCTCCCCAGACAGAAGTGTGCCTAGGAGGGGGGATGGGGGAACAAGTTGAAGAAAAAGGAAAATGAGCATCGGTGAATGTTGAACTTGGGCATGACAGGCTCCCTAGGGCAATTCAAATGTAGGTGCCCATAAAGGGATGTTACTAGTTATTTGAGGGAATGCAGCCAGCCCATGCAGCATTTAGCCAACTACAATGCACAGCTTGTGTTTTGCCCCCAGTGACTGGTTGTAAAATATTAGCCAAGGGTCAGGGGCACATCATGAGTCCATAGTACATGAGTAGTGCTTATATCTTTTGTAGTTTTAGGTACCATGAATATGGTAGAAATTATGTGACTGGCTGGTAACCAGTGTAACGTATGGTTGTCCAGCTACAGTGTCATTGGTAGAAGGCCACCTAACTGGTACTGCAACTTGTATTCTGTCTGCTGTTTGCCTCTGTAGCTTCTCCAGAACAGTGCATGGGATTGGAGAGCATCCACATGGCAAGCTTGCACTGCTAAACTAAGTATTTCTTATGCAATTTCATGTCTCATATTTTAAGTTGAGATGAGCGGTTCAGTTTTACTCGGCTATGTTCAGATCTTAAAAACAGCATCATATAGGTTATCCGGCTCTCATGTGTTTTGGATAGCCAATAAGATAAATTCTAACTAATCTGAACATTGGCGAAAAGAACAGAGTAAAAACCAATCGCTTATCTATAATTTTAAGGTTTCTCAGTATACTAAAAAAGCAAATGAGTTGCATAAAAAAAATATTGTATTTTTATAGCAATATCATTTTGATAAACTATCTAAAGTAGCTCTATCAAGATGGCCAGGAAGCTGAATGGCTTTTCTGTTAAAAGCAAGAAATACAGGGCCTGATTCAGAGCCGCTCGCTCTGAATCAGGGCGTTTTTTTTTTTGTGTGTGCGGCCTCCAGGCTGCTCGCATAGCTGTGGGTGACCACCCACAGCTATTGCGAGCGGCCAGATGATGGTCATGATGGTCTCAACCATCGCGACCATCAGGGCTTTCGATGAGACCCTTGTGGTAGGTTCTTGTTCCCGCAAGCCCCAGTGAGCTTTCGGCTCTATTAGAGCCAGAAGCTCACCCACTGACATCACTCGTGACAGCTGGCCCGCCTCCAAAACGGGGCCAGCTGTCAATCAAAATCGACAGCTGCCCCCTTTTGTTGCGAGACCCGGAGCGACGGAGCGCCCGTCGCTAGCCGCGTCTCGCGCATGCACACATCGGAGCTGGCTCCGGCGTGCGCATGCGCAGTGGCCAAACATCGACCCGCTTGCGAACGCATAGCGCTTGCGAGCGGGTCTGAATCAGGCCCACAGTTCAAAGCTATTAGGACCTATAAATCCTCAGCCCATTCGCCGTGATCAGTAACATTTGCAAAATTTTAGACTTTTATTCTTTCAAATCACAAACTATAAAATATAGAATTTCCTCAGGCACACATAATTAACCTCCTGCCTTGTGACATTGCATGTGATGCGACCGGAGCCAGTAGTGCTTCCCCAAGCAAGGTCGCATCACATCATGAACGCGCCAGCCCGCTCTGTCCCCCGGCTTTAGCAGAGGGGGTTTCATTGTGCACAAGTGCAGAAAAGATCTCCTCAGACTGAAGTGACGGTGTGCGACCGCCAACATCACTTTCGGAATCACGCCTAAGAATGCTGTGTGAACGCTGGGGATCACAGCAGAGAAGTGGGGGTATATGCCCATAGGGGCGGGGGGTAACCCCCCAGGGAAGGATCTAGCATAAATGGTGTTGGGGGGATGCATAAAAAAAGTATTATGAGGCTGGAGGGAACGGGGAAGGGGGGGAGGGTAAAATAATGACAAAAAAAATTACTGGATCCAGGGTAAGAGAAGAGAGAGGGAGGGGTGCAAACAACACCTGGGGATTTATATTGGGGGGTGGTTTATAAAACAAGGAATTTAAGGGTGTGTGTTGGGGGGTAATTTTCATAGGATTTATGACCACTGCTGGGTCTGTTGCCAGTGGGGAGAAACTTATTTTATAATGGGGGCCTGTGAACACGGGAGAATGGGCGAGTTGCAAAACACCCCCTAGATATATTTGTTATTATTATCAAAACACTTATTGTTATTTATTATTAAATAATTATACATTATTAAATAATTAAATAAAAGACATGAGCGGTTTTGTGGGTAAAAAATATCAGTTAAGTGGTTAATGTTGTTAAATTGACACACCACTAGGTGGCACTCACACCTCATGTTAGCTGTAAAAAATTTTCACTTAACTAATTAAATTACAAAGCAAGCAACATAACCTGTACTAAACAATACATTTAGGGGCATATCTATCAATTATCAGCTTTTAGACCCTTTAAATGTCATTTCTTATATACCGCCCCAATGTATCACAGTTCACCTGCAGGGACAGGGGCTCCTGCTGTGTGTTCAGAGTGAAGTGACCACATCAGTGATCATTTCTCTCCTCTATCGTGCCCCCCACAGAACTATTGCGCATGCGAGGAGAAGCTCAGTTGGGAGGTATTGGGGACAGGGGCGGATGGGTTGCGTCATTAAGCCCTGCCCTCTCGTGGCAATTTGCCGTAAACGGGACATATTTAAATAAGGGGCGTAGCCAAAATAACGCAATTCTCATGGAATTTCGTCTTTAGGTCACCCTCCGGTCCGCAAAAAAAATTCCTCTTATTCTGCTCACTTCACTAGGAAGTGGGCAGAATGCGGGAGAAGTGCCTACCTTCTGGGGGTGTGGGGGGTTACCCGAAAAAATCATAAGCCTCCCGCGACTTCCGAGAGGGTAGGCATGTATGGTGCAACACCATTATTTAGTCCTCTATCTCCCATCTTAATTATTCTGGTTTCCTCAAGCAATGTCTTTAGTGGGGATTGGTCTGCTCTGGAGGCTGTTTAGGCTTTGAGGTCCACTGTGATAATGTTTAGTAATTGCTTCCTGTTTATTCACATAGCATATAGAATTCCAGTCTGGGATGTAGTTATGTGACCAGCGGCAGTGGCAAATGCAGGATTTCCAGAGGGGGGTTTACAAATGCTTAATTTTAGAGTGAATGTGGCCTATTAATGAAGAGGGCAGAATTAGCACTTAACCAGCTTTAATAAGCGTCATACAAAGTATATTGTGTGTAATAATTCCAGCATATACAGGACTAGCGATCACAGTAAGCCATTAGATGCGGCAGTAGGGTCATCCTGCCTGAGCTGAATGTATTTATTTTAGATGTGGGCATCATTCCAGAGCATGGGAGCAAGTCCGGGAGCCTGGGGGAGCAGAAGAACCTAGCACTTCCCTGGACATATATGTACATATTGGGCTCTATAACAGTGCTATACTCACAGTGCATGTTTTCCAGATCTTCTAGTTGGTGCACAGGTTAAGGCCCCCATACATCAGCAATCTGAAAACCACAATTGAACAATTTGAAGATTTCCCAATCAAGCAATCTGCGCCCATACACTACAGATCTTTTTCAGTGATTTGCAGATCGATTGCAGCAAACACAGATCTGGCAATCTTGAAAGGCCCATCATTTTGCTAGAAACGGTCTGCAAATCTGCTGATCGTGTCCATACACTAGCAATCTACAGCCCCAATCCATCTGTGAAATCCAACATGTTGGACAATCTGATTAAACAATTCCAATCACTTTTTGGTTGCAATCTGCGATCTATGAAGCCCATACATTGCAGATTTTTATACACAATCGATTGCAAATTGCACGATTGCTGCAATCCATCTCTGATGTATGGGGGCCTTTACTTATTACTGGCTGATACATGTTAAAAGATCCACAGGTGGTGCTAATTATTTCATTTGTGATACTGAGAAGAACATGCAGCACTAGTAACAATCTATTATATTATTATTTCTATAGTGGTCATGGTGTGGGCTGGTGCGGGGGGTTTCCAGACAGATGGAAATCCCCCCTGCGTTTGCCTATGAGCGGCCGTGATGCCGTCGGTCTAAATCCCTACGGGGGAAGCCCTACAAGGGATTTAAGATATGCATCGAAATACTGATGCCTATCTTAATCCCGACGCCAGAATCCACAAGGACGCCAGACCGAATGAGGTAAGTCCGGGGCACTCTTAGTGTTAGCCGCGAGGGGGATGGGGGGGAGGGGCAGGGTTAGGTTTAGGTAGTATAGAGGGGTCAGCGTTAGGTTTTGGAGGGGAGTTTAGGGTTAGGGTTAGGCACCCCTACGGGGGAGGGTTAGGGTTAGGCACTATGGGGGGAAGGTTAGGTTTAGGCACAAGGGGGGAGACTTAGGTTTAAGCACTAATGGGGAGGGTTTGGATACGGGGTGGGGAGGGTTAGGCTACAAAAAGGGAGGGTTAGGGGGAGAAGGGGGGAGAGTAAGTATACTTACCTGACCCCTGTCGTGATACCAACCATTGGGGTGCCGCTGTCAGTATTCTGACAGGAGGCATCCCGACAGCCGGCCTTACATACCGATTCCTTCCAATCCAATGGTGTATACACACGGTCAGATTTTCCTTCAGATCTGTACAATAATGATTTAAAAAATCGTTCAATCGTTCCTATCTGAAGGAAAATCTGACATATCTGAAATGTTTGTCTGATGAACGAAGAACGATGCGTGTTCTCGTTTGTCAGATAACGATATCTGACATCTGATGTGTTTGCAGTCAGATCTGGACAATTTCACTCATTTTAATACAGGCAAAAATCGTTCAATCGTTCATCTGACCTATCTGACCGTGTGTATGCACCATAATATGCATGATCAATTCATGCTGACAAATCATGATGTGCCACTAGATGGCAGTCAAACCTTAGGATGTGTCTGATAGTCTACATCTTGCTTTAAACACTATTCACACGGCTAGTGTTTTCGCTAGGCTATTTTAGCGGGCCCCACGCTCTGCCCCAATTTAAAAGTGCCAAAATGCACCCTGCCCTTATAGTGGCACCCCGCTGAAGCAGCCTGTCCTGTGCTGTCCTAACTCACGGGCCGCAGTGTCCCGCATCTGGTGAATAAATACATCCCATTGGCCTCGGCCAATGTGCAGCAAGTGATTCCTTTGTAGGGCACTCTTTTATAATAAATTAATTGATATCAGTACAATATAACTTTTAATCGGTTCCCTCTTTAAAGACTTTGGGGATTATTTTGACTCTGAGTGTGAAAATATTAGAGCCACCCATCAATAAACACCCATAAATACCATATAGTTGATATCAGAAAATAAACATAATTAAAACATAACTTTTAATCGGATCCTTCTTTAAAAGAAATTGGGAATTATTATGACTCTGATTATGAAAATATGATAGAGTCCCCCATCAATAAGCACACATACATATCATATACATCAATAAGCATACATACATATCATATACATCAATAAGCACATACATATCATATACATCAATAAGCACACATAAATATATTAGACATTCTGTAATTGTGTATGAAATAATTACCTTGTGGTGATCATATTTAATCATTAACAATATATCCCCTAATGGGTAAAATAGGCAGGTTTAGCAATTAGTACATTCACTCCCTTTCTTCATTAATTAATTCATGTAGTAGCACTATATGCAACCAACATACACATAAATTAGAATTTAAACACTATAATGCTTCTAAAAACCGTTTTAATAAATGTTGCAGATATAGTATATATATATATATATATATATATATATATATATATATATATACGTGCAGGACAGATATATTCTCGATATACTTTTGTTATAGGAGAGATAGTTTGTTTTATCTCTGCCTGTCTCTCAACCATAAATGCCAGCAATTCAGTATCATGAATTAGAAACAAATAATAGACAATAAATAATAAATAAATGACACATCTAGTCATGTATACAATGTTGCAGCCCCTGTCTCCTGTGATTATTAATTATACTTCATGGAAAAACAATTGGGGAAAATACATGAACACTGATACTCATAACTGAGCTGGCAGCAAGAACCAAAGAGGTTTAAAAACTACAGATAAATGGTTAGGTACGGTGTGAGGGTCCGGTTCTTTCTGCTTTCCCAGGTCTTCATATTGAGCGGACCTGGGATGAGAGTGGAATACACGGCAGCACCGTTGGAAACAAAAGGAAGTCGTGAGGGACAGTGCGCCCGTGTATGGTGTTCGGCGGGCCCTGTTACTTAAATATTGCAGGAGCCGGATGCGCCATCTGGGTAAGTCACGACCCACCTGAAAGAGAAATACCTGACTTGAAGAGAATCCGTCTCAGAGGAGCCTGCTGCCTGCCGCAAACACTTTCACCCTGCAGCGGGGAAGTGTCAGAGAGACAGTACGCACGTTTCACCACAGTCGGGCTTATTCACCTGTCAGGGCTACTTACAGCAGCCGGCCCTGTACCTCCGCTCGCAGCTTCATGTTGCTTTCTGTCTCCAGTATTCATGGCTGCCCGCAGTGCCTAGGCATCCAGCTCCGCTGCCCTCCAGGCACTGGCCAGCCCGCCCGAGCCTCCCCTGATCATCAGCTACTCATGGTCCCGGACAGACATAGCACTTTCACCTTGGTGACTGGTCGGCACCCGAGTCTGACACTTCATTGGGGGGAGTGGGGGGGAAGGCTGCGGCTGGAATGGTGCTCGCCAAGTTGCCTCTCTCTCACCTCCTGGGGGTGTGTGCACTGTGCCAGTCTCTCCCCGAGCCCCGCCATTGCCATTAGTCTCTGCACTGCAGTCTGCATTCCAAAAGAGCCATGTGCCAAGATACAGTCCCCAGACAATCCACTGAGCTGAGTCACGTGGCTCGTCTAGGCTCAATGTATCGCTTTGCCCATCACTATGTGCCAATCACTCCCCTTGTTATCATCTGCGGAGTACGGAAACCTCAGTGAGTTACCAGACACTACAGTGTAGGGATGGACATCGAAATCCGATGGTTAGCAACCATCGATGTTTCCAATTCGATGGAAAGACTTTTTCCTTTGAATGCTGAGAATTTTATGGTTGCCAGCCATCGGATGCAGCTTTCTGATGCCCATCCAATGGCTGACTGTGGGAGGGGGAGCACACACACCGCTGCTCTGCATAGCATGGCAGCAGGTGTGCAGTGGGGGAATAGATGCCATGTGCATGCACACGGCATCTATTCACAAAGTATGAGAAGCCTGGGGGTAGCCCAGCATCTCGAGGAGTGCTGGGCACGCCCCCACAGTGACATGGACTGGGGGAGCAGCGAGGCTCTGCCCCTTCTCACAAATTCTGCCCCCTTTTTGTGTGAAAGTATAACCATTCGATGCCAGGCTTCTGATGTCCATCCCTACTGTAGTGAACTGCGCACGGCATGACCTATGACCTCTCATGTCTCTGCGTCACCATTTACAGGTCATGGCCCAGGCACTGTGATGTACAGCAGAGAAGCTGCCAGTGGCTGGCGATTGCCCCAAGTCATTGGCCCTGGAGCCTCGGAAATGGATGCACAGTGCCCCCTATGGGGTGGTGCTATTGTGCCCACTCGAATGACCCTTGAGCCAGCCATAACTGTAGCAGAGAAATGGAGTCTGGGAGAACTGTATGAGAGTGAAAAGCCCATTCCTAGTTACTATTCATATGCTGACTGATTATTTAAGACACTGGTATGAACACCCTGAAGAAAAGACATAAGTGGTCTTGAAACGTTCATATCAGCTTCATGCACAATACAAATTGATTTGAATAAATTCATGAGTGTTGTCTCTACCTTCTCATGGGGTCGCATTGCTCCTTACAAGTAGGACTGCACTGCATTATTTATATATACAGGGGGGTATCTAATTAGCCACTATAACCCGATTTTCAGAGAAAGATTTTCACTTGTCAAAAAACTGTTCTCCAAAAATGGTTATCGGGCTATCCAGTTAGCTGCAGTTTTCTCAGGTCCGAAGTCTTCCATAGCAATTATCGCAAATTAGTTTTCACCATCTCTAAGTAGGTGAAAAGTTGTGCAAAATCCCCATTTTTGATTGAAAATATCGGGACTTGATGCAGAACCCCTGGAACATTACCCTTAATCACTAATTAGGCAAAAAATATATTTTTGGGGAATTGGCTTATTTGGGGCAATAATGACATGTTATTTTTGGGATGAAAAAGTAAAACGTGCATGAAAATGGGTTCAAAGTAGTGGGTTAGGTATTTTGGGGGGCTGTATGGATGAGGCAGGTGTTTTAAACATTGCAGGAGTCAGTGACAGGTGTATTTTTAACATTTTAAAAAGTGCCCTAAAATGACTCAAAATTATACTTACCCCCATTTTATGTACCCCTAACTTAAATCTAGAGCATTACCTTTGGCCAAAAAAAAATAAAAATTGTTTTTTAATAATTTTTTCACTGTTATAGAAAAATGCATATAACAGCCATTTAACACAATTTAAGAACCCCAAACCCTTTTATTATGATCACTAACAGACTTCTATACTGTTACCCTATATTAGTTTACCTTTTTTGGGGCTGCAGGCTGATTCCCCCATTTTCACCTGTACTTTTCACCTGTCATCCCTGCAAGAATCATTGTGTGAATGTGTTATCGCCGGTTTTGCAATAGGATTGCTCGATAAACGGAGCGCATACATGCGATAAGCGGCAAATTCATCCGAAGTGTCAGAAAAGCTTTCTCTGGAGAAAACTTATTGTTATCTCCGCTAATTAGATACCCCCCACAGTATATAGATAGATAGTCTGTATATTTACATATATACTGTATATATATATATATATATATATATATATATACCGTTTCCCCGACAATAAGACCTACCCCGAAAATAAGCCCTACCCTTACTTTTGTAGCCCGGTCTAAAATAAGCCCTACCCTGAAAATAAGACCTACCTTTATTTCTTTTTGAGTTGGGAACGCTGCAGAGACCAGCGTTCCCAGTCATGCAGTGCGCGGGTGACATCATGACATCACCCGCGCGCTGAGGATCCTGTGCGGCTGCGCCTGCTGGATCATATTAGATCCATTCAGCGCGCAAGTGAAAGGGACATCCCGGACGGCGGTGACTCAGGTAAGTACCGTACTTGCACTGCAATAAGGGGGCCTGCAAAAAGGACACTGCTACAGGGGGGGGGCCTGCATAAAGGACACTGCTACAGGGGGGGGCCTGCATAAGGGGCACTGCTACACAAGGGAGGCTGCATAAGGGGCACTGCTACAGGGGGGGGGCCTGCATAAGGGGCACTGCTACACATGGGAGGCTGCATAAGGGGCACTGCTACAGGGGGGGGCCTGCATAAGGGGCACTGCTACACAAGGGAGGCTGCATAAGGGGCACTGCTACAGGGGGGGCCTGCATAAGGGGCCCTGCTACAGGGGGGCCTGCATAAGGGGCTGTCAATGTTAATTAAAATAAGACCTACCCCGAAAATAAGCCCTATGGTGTTTTTTGGAACCAAAAAAAAAATAAGACAGTGTCTTATTATCGGGGAAACACGGTATATATATATATTATACAGTCAGGTCCATAAATATTGGGACATTGACAGAATTTTCATATTTTGTCCTCTATTCACCACCACAATGGCTTTGAAATTAAACAAACAAGATGTGATTTAACTGCAGACTTTCAGATTTAATTTGAGGGTAATTACATCCAAATCAGGTGAACGGTGTAGGAATTACAACGGTTTCTATATGTGCCTCCCACTTGTTAAGGGGCCAAAAGTAATGGAACAAACTAAACAATCCTAAATCTAACTTTCACTTTTTAATACTTTGTTGCAAATCCTTTGCAGGCAATTACAGCCTGAAGTCTGGAACGCATAGACATCACCAGACGCTGGGTTTCATCCCTGGTGATGCTCTGCCAGGCCTCTACTGCAAATGTCTTCAGTTCCTGCTTGTTCTTGGGGCATTTTCCCTTCAGTTTTGTCTTCATCAAGTGAAATGCATGCTCAATCGGATTCAGGTCAGGGGATTGACTTGGCCATTGCATAACATTCCACTTTTTAGCCTTAAAAGACTCTTTGGTTGCTTTTGCAGTATGCTTCGGGTCATTGTCCATCTGCACTGTGAAGCGCTGTCCAATGAGTTCTGAAGCTTTTGACTGAATATGAGCATATAATATTGCCCGAAACACTTCAGAATTCATTCTGCTGCTTTTGTCAGCAGTCACATCATCAATAAATACAAGGGAACCAGTTCCATTGGCAGCCATACATGCCCACACCATGGCACTACCACCACCATGCTTCACTGATGTGGTATGTTTTGGATCATGAGCAGTTCCTTTCTTCTCTTCTCTTCCCATCACTCTGGTACAAGTTGATCTTTATCTCATCTGTCAATAGGATGTTGTTCCAGAACTGTAATGGCTTTTTTAGATGTTGTTTGGCAAACTCTAATATGGTCTTCCTGTTTTTGTGGCTCACCAATGGTTTGCATCTTGTGGTGAACCCTCTATATTCACTCTTGTGAAGTCTTCTCTTGATTGTTGACTTTGACACATATACATCTACCTCCCGGAGAGTGTTCTTGATTTGGCCAACTGTTGTGAAGGGGTTTTTCTTCACCAGGGAAATAATTCTTTTGTCATCCACCACAGTTGTTTTCCGTGGTCTTCCGGGTCTTTTGGTGTTGCTGAGCTCTCCGGTGCATTCTTTCTTTTTAAGAATGTTCCAAACAGTTGATTTGGCCACACCTAATGTTTTTGCAATCTCTCTGATGGGTTTGTTTTCATTTTTCAGCCTAATGATGGCTTGCTTCACTGATAGTGACAGCTCTTTGGATCTCATATTGAGAGTTGACATCAACTGATTCCAAATGCAAATGTCACACCTAGAATCAACTCCAGACCTTTTACCTGCTTAATTGATAATGAAATAACGAGGGAATAGCCAACACCTGTCCATGAAATAGCTTTTGAGTTGATAGTCCCATTACTTTTGGCCCCTTAAAAAGTGGGAGGCACATATTGAAACTGTTGTAATTCCTACACCGTTCACACGATTTTGATGTAATTACCCTCAAATTAAATCTGAAAGTCTGCAGTTAAAGCACATCTTGTTTGTTTCATTTCAAAACCATTGTGGTGGTGAATAGAGGCCAAAATCTGAAAATTCTGTCAATGTCCAAATATTTATGGACTTGACTGTATAATATATATATATATATATATATATATATATATATATATATCTTTTATAAACATTTGCATAAATAAATATAGATAACACAAAGCTTATTTTGTTTGCATGTAAAATATTTTATATGCTTTGACAAATCCATGGAGAGCATCCTCTTCATTTCATTTATGATTTCTTCTCCTTCACTATCTATTCACCATAAGGTAAATCACCTGTTACTAGATAAAAAAATTTCAAGTTTAAACAATAGCACCTACACATATTTCTCTCTTTCTATATATACAGTACACAGTGGAGTAACTAGGGCAGGGCGAGTGGGGCACTGGGTGCTATGGCAGAGCCAGCAGAGGGGGGCGCCGCCGGCCAGGGCATAGTACCTGCACTGCCCTCCCCCCCACCACCACCACTGCAGCCGGACTGAAGACTGAACGAGCAGTCAAGTATGCTGCTGGGGATGACTGTAGGGGGGTTTGCAGCAGAAGCGCGCAGCCCCTCCCAGTCTTCTCATTCCATCTATACTGACTGAGCTGCCACCGGAGGCGATGGTGTGACTGTGACAGGGTGATTCTCCTTCTCTGGCACTCTCTCTGCTCTGGACCAGCCAGGTATTTTTTTTTGCTGGGGGGGAGGATCGGACTGCCGCATGGGGGAAGGGGGGGACTGCCATGGGGGGGGACTTTCACTTGATGACAGCGATGTTTATACTTGGCTGGCTTCATTTGTGTAAAAGATGTGTGTGTGTGTATCTGTGTGCGTGTGTGTGTCAGTGTGAATGTGTGTGTCTGTATCAGTGTGTGTGTGTGTGTGTCAGTGTGTGTGTCTGTATCAGTGTGTGTGTGTACCTGTCACTGTGTGTGTGTGTCTGTGTCAGTATGTGTGTGTCTGTATGTGTGTGTCAGTGTGTGTGTATCTGTGATGGTGTGCTGAGAGATGACACGGGGAGGCGATGTTCCCAAAGTGACGAGAAATGGGTGGCGTGTCATGTTGGCACACCCCATTTTCAGTGACCATGCCCATTTGGTATTTGACCACAACCAAATTTTTGGCAGGGCAATTTGTTTTTTTATGTGTGTCTGTGTGGGGGGCATTCTTCAACTTGCCCATCATCAATGCCAGAGATAGGTGCGGCACCATGCGCAGCCGGTAAGGGGTGGGGAGAGAGGTGCTTTGGGGCCGCGTTCACTTGAATAGGATAGGCTGCATAGCAGTCTGTGCACAGGGCACACAGTAACATTGGTGTGAGTGGTGGGTGAAGGTGCTTCTTGCACCAGTCTGTATAGCCCTGCTGGTAATGAAGCACACTCCCGCGACAGGGCCCCTGTGGAAAGCAATACAAATAGAACAAATCAAATAAAAACAAATGTTGGCAGAAACTATTTCATCATGTATGAAGCCCACTAGGGGGGGTTTCTGAGTACCCAGAAACCCCCCCTGATAGACTGGAGGGCAGGAACTATCTTCTTAAGTCCCACCCCCTAATGGCAAAATGGCGAGATTTGCAGGTCAATTGGGAGGAGGCCCCTTCTGCCCCTTCCCGATTGAACCGTGAATCACTGCATTCTGTCACTAGGGGGAGGGGCCTAATGACATGGTGCCAGTCTGCCAGGTCCCATCCTTAACGTGTCTACAACCCGCAGCTGCTGCAAGGTAAGTGTGTGTGTAATGTATGTGTGACATACAGTAGGTGTGTGTGCGTAACGTATGTGTGACATATGTATGTGTGTCTATGTATTATATATATATGTATATATATATATATATATATAGCGCATGAGAGATGGCACTCAAAAAACACTATTTGGCAAGGGGGTGCTCGGTCCAAAACAAGTTGTAATATAAACACCCTGTCACCGAGCAAGCTATGAGTGGCCACTGATAGCTATGTGGTATGTCTGTTTACATGCCTTGTGAATAAACCTGTGGATTCATCTAAACGTGAGTGCTGGTTTTTTGTTTACTCTGCAGGCGATTAGCTTGCTCAGTGACAGGGTGTTTATATATATATATACAGCATATACTGTATGTGTGTATGCGGAAACCCCCCTGTAAAAATCCTACGTTTGCCCCTGAAGCCGCTGGCAACAGCTAGTGTTTACATAATATGTTTTAGAAATTACATTTTTATATAATCTTTAACCTTCAATACTGTGTTAAATAAAATATTTCTCTATATGTAGCCTATAATATAATTTTTTTTGTAAGGCATTGGATAAGACCCATTATAGTACCATCATCTATTGATGGCATTACCTTTTTCAGTCAATCTGTTGCCAGGGATTTAAGAGTTGATTTCGATTAATTTTGTGCTCCTGATCATGAATATACCATGCTTATTTTTCAATTGGCTCTAGTTTTTGAGATATACATATGTCTTTAATATTTATGAAAAATGGAATTAAACAATGTTAAAAATAGTTAAAAAGAGATTTGTTTTACTCTGATTACAATAAATTTGATTCGTAAAAAAAAATGTAAAAAGACACAGGATAATTACATACATAAGTGTTAGGAAGCTATGAGAACGTTTTTTTGTAGGATTTTCTTTTGTATTCTTGTTGGAGGCAGTCCCTCTGCAGACTCCAGTAGTAATCGGCCATCATGTGACGATCCCACCTTCCTTGATATCTATCTTCCATTACCTGAATATCCTGGTGAAACCGTTCACCCTGTTCTTCGCTTAAATCTCCCAGATTAGACAAGAAGTGATCTAAATGGCTGTACAAAAATACTTTAATACTCATGTTGGCACCTACTTTCTCGAAACATTTTAGCATGTTGTGGACTAATTAATAATACAGTAGTTGTCTGCCTTGTGATTGCCTAAAATTTTTTGAATGACAGACACATAAGCCATACTTTAGATTCGGTTTCAATCATAGATGTGGTAAAATTTGGATCCTTCACCAGTTTCCATATCTGTGGGCTATCAAAAATTCCTGCCTTTAATTTTTCAATACTAAGAGATGGAAATGTTCGACAAATATACGTGAAACGCCTGACTTGTCCAATGCTTTTACAAAATGTTTCATTATACCCAGTTTCATATGGAGAGTCGGCAGTATGATTTTTTTACTGTCAATTAAGGGCTCGTGAACGATGTTGGCTTCTCCTACAGTTATAACTTCTCTTGGAGGCCATACGGTTTGCTGCCAGTGCTTTTGTTTTGCACAACTATCCCATACGCATTTATGACAAGGATACTTAGTATATCCACTTTGCTGCCCAAGAAGAAAGTTTACCATTTTTAAATCGACCAGGGCCGTATTATAGGAGGGGCGAACGGGGTGGTCGTCCAGGGGCCCCCACACCTTGGGGGCACCCACACTGCTGCAGATACTGACCCGAACCTGGCCAGATCCCAGCAGCAAAAAAAAAGCACACAGTCACTCTCACTGACTTTAATGGGCAACGGACCCGCCGAACATGGCTGACAGTGACTGTGGATGGAGGCGGGTACCTCACTGCATTAGGCCCCAGTAAGGGGCGGGGTCTACTGTCGTGAGGTGCCCGCCTCCATCCATCAGAAAGCTGTTGGTGATGCTGCAGCTGAAAAGGTAGTGTGCTCATGCTTCTTTCTCTCCCCTTCTCTCTGTCTCTCCCCCTCTGTCCCTTCCCCTCTCTGTCTCTCTCCCCTTCTTTTCCTCTATCTTGCTCTCTATCTCCCTCCCCCATCCCTCTATCCCACTCCCTCCCCCTTTCTCCCCTTACTCCCAGTCCCTCCCTCCCTCTGCCCTCTCTCTCATTTCTCCCATCATTACCACTCTACCTATATCAGGCCTGAGTGACTGTACACTACTGTCATTCTCTGTTGTAAGATGCATGCCATGACAGTACAATAGTACATAGTATGGCATATACTTATGTATGTTAGTAGGGGAGTATAATTGTACTGTGCCAAAACTTATTCCTCTATTAACAATATGTGGTTTAAATAAATTTGGGATTTTTCTTCATCTCTTGTGCTGAGATGATTGAGATACTTCTTTCTGTGTGATGGGCTGGCAGATCAGGTTGGATATTGTAGTTCAATAGTAGCAGCTGTAGTGCTAAATCTTGCCTACACCGGACTGAGAAGAACGTGCACACGTCTGCCAGCCAATACCATGCTATGCTGGGGCTTGTATTATCTCAAAAATAAAATGGTAGCAACACCTTTGCAGAGCCTAGCCAACCACTTATAGATATAGTTATCCTAGTCCCTCTCTCTCTCTCCATCTCCCTTCCCCCTCTCCCCCTCCCTCTGTCTCCCTCTCCCCTTCACTCTGATATACTGTATATCAGGGGCGTATCTATAATGGGTGCAGGGTGTGCAGGGAACATGGGCCCCTGGGTCCAGGGGGGTTCCACACCGCACACCCTGCACCCATAATACTACTTACCTCTCCGGAGTCCCACGTCGGCGCGGTGGTCTGGCGCTGTTAAAGACTGGAAAATGGCCACGGTGGCCATTTTTCCATCGTTTGCGCATGCGCAGTACAGGGAAAATGGCCACTGCTGCCATTTTCCCGGTGACCTGTACATACACTATAGATTCTCTAGTGCCCAGAGTCTATAACTCCAGCGCTGGCCGCGCACAGCTCAGTGTGCTGCTGGCCGCCGGGCGGAGAGGAGGGGGCCCGTGTCGGAGACTGCACACGGGCCCCCTCCTCTCTAGAAACGCCCCTGCTGTATATATATATATATATATACAGTATGTACCTTTATAGCTTCATATACATATATATATATATATATATATATATATCCACAATCCAAATCCTGCGTTTGCTCCTGGCAGTGTACTAGATCATGTCTGCTATGCTGCCGGGAGACGGTTCCCAGCAGTGTCGCGGACATGATGTAGCATGCGGCCACCTTACCCGTCAGTGGAGGGTCCAGAGACAAGGTAAGGGGCATAGTAGTTGCTGCGTGAGGCCGTGGCAATTTTATTGATGGGCCCCCACAACTTAGTTACCCTTGGGCCCACAGAAGCCTTAATCCGACCCTGAAATCGACACAAACAGACCACTGACGCTGAGAATAAGTTATTTTTTCTAAGACTAACTTGATATTTTCATACTGTTCTTTAAGTTTTGTTGAATGACCGATATAGAATTGATGCTAATTTATTCCCATTGTGCAGTAATAGTCATTTTAAGATCCTTTTAGAACAATCCAAAAAGAACTGCCAGTCTTCTGCTCGATATTCTGGCAAGCACATCATCTGGAGAAGTTCTGGAATATTGTTGCAATACACGAGATTGTTATCTTGGCTAAAGAACGGCAGTATGGCTTGCTCTCTATTTCGATATGACGTTATAGTAACATCCGGCTCAAGACAGTGCTTTTCTTGAGGTCTGGATGCTAAAAGCTCAGCTCCTTTTTTCAAAAAATTCAAGTCACCCATTAAATCGTTTAGTTCCTTTTGAGAAAATTTGTTTGGAGTAGAGGATCTTTCTTCAAACTCACTTTCATCTGTGTTGTCACTTGCACTGTATAAAATGAACATTTCCACATCATCACATCGCACAAAGAACTGAATGATGGTACAGGTAAATCTTCGCTATGTGGTATCAGTTGTTTTGCAGAATTCATACTTGGGTATTCCCATTTGCGTTTCTTAAATCGATTCATACCCGTCACATTTACAACACAAAAATAGCAGTCACTCAAGTGATCTTTTGGCTCACACCACATCATAGGTATGCTGAAAATTAAGTCCTTTTCGATCACCTTTAGTCCAATTGCGGAGTGATTCCATGCAGGTTTAACAAACTTTGTGAGGCACCCAAATCTAGTCTTGCTGGCTTATGTGATGTCCAAAATAAGCCCGATAAGCTTGTTTACGAATACAGTTATACTTTTTCTTTCTTTTGCAACACTATATTTGCCACAAATAACAAAAAACATCAGGGTTGTTAGTACATCGTCTCCGAGAAGAACTAATTTTTACGGCGAAAATGTTTTGTTTCACACATTCAGTGCTAACTTACAATGGGGGTAGTAGGTAAAATCCTGACAGCGGAAGCCCGGCAGAGGTGAAGATTCCGATCGCTAATAATGTAAGTATACTAACCCTATTTCCCCCCCTAACCCTAACCCTCCCTGTCCCTGCAGCCTAAACCTAAGTCTCCTGGGGGGGTGCCTAAGCCTAACCCCCCAGGGTGCCTAACTAACCCCCCCTTCCCCTGGCCCAACCCTAACCCTCCCGGGGGGATGCCTAACCCTAAGTCCCCCCGGAAGCCCTAAAACCTAAAGGGCACGTCTGTCCGTGCCAGGCTCACCTTCGTTCGGCATGCCGGGCGTCAGTCTCCCGGCGTAGGTCTAATGACAGGAGTCGGGTTTTCGACACCTGTCATTAGTACTTTGCCGGGATTAGACAGTCGGGAAGCTGGCGGTTGGCATTTAGACAGTCGGCTTCCTGACTACATCCCCTTCCAACAAAAGCCTAGAACGTACTGAACAAAACAAGCCCAAACGGCAGGAAATTGGTTGTGGTGGGACAGAGAGAGGACTGAACAAAGGAACAGGAGGTGTGTTAACTGCGTCACTCGGTCCTCTCCGTTGCTCCTCTCAGTATGCTGGGAGGAGGCGTGGCTGTGGTCTGGGGATGTCCCAGCAGGCTCAGCAGTGCACTGGCCACGCCTCCTCCCAGCGTTAGTGAGGAGATATGAGTGTGTTATGTGTTGCTCCTCTCTGTATGCTGGGAGGAGGCATGGCTGTGGTCTGGGGATGTCCCAGCAGGCTCAGCAGTGCACTGGCCATGCCTCCTCCCAGCGTTAGTGAGGAGATATGAATGTGTTATGTGTATCAAACGTTACTACCAGCTACGTTATCACACATAAAACAAATTCTTGTTATTGTTGAAAGAGGGTGGTTGTTAAAAAAGCAAAACTAAGTTGATTCTGTTAAGTAAAGCGTCCTAGACTAGTAAAGTACTTCAAATGGAGAAAATAATTTAATTTTATAATTTTTAATTCATTTGAAAACTGGAGCCAATTCAGCTATAGCGAAAATCTAATGTGAAAATAGGACCTGCGAGTACTCTCACACCGATCTTAAATCCTTGGCAAGAAAAAAAATATATTTTTTTGTTCCCCAGTGTTATACATACATGTCATTATCACAGTGAGCCAATTTCTATCGCCAGCTTTGGAATGACCGGTGTTATTGCATGATTCTGCAAACATGAAAGCAGTTGTACTTTTTCGTCCAAAACCTTTATTAATAGTACATATGCAGAATTATCGGAGCAGTCAGAGCGTTTGCCGATAACCTTGATTTTTACTTAAGTATTGTGGACTTTTGTTTTGATACATCCTGCCCTCTGTCCATATGTTGGCCTCCACTTTACACTGAACTTTTCTCAATATTTTTTTACAATACTTATTTAACCCCTAAAAGATGCTCACAGAAGGTTGTTTCCTCCTGCCATAATTGCCCTAAGTGTGGCAAAGGGGGATCTAATAGTTATCACTGTTTATGGGATGCCCCTAATGTCCATACATCAGGCAGCTATAAGGGCAATTCCCCGTTCTGACAATGCCTTGGTCAGGGTATCGAGAAAATCCAACCGGTTGGATAATCTCGATTTACCGATTCCGACCCAATAAATGATCGGAATAGGCAAGTTGGCTATTGTTAACATGTAGTATTTTGCCGATCCCCCAACAAATCGACAATCACTGGAGTCCAGCAGAAGGGATCGGTGGATCGGCAATGGCAGACGGGAAATCGGTTTCGTAGATGTATGGCCCGTATTAGTTAGATAAGCACAAGGAAACACACATTATGAACAATTCTTTTCTATCTGGTAGAGTTATATTAATTTCCCTCCTGTGTCCATCAGTCCCAAATCAGAAACTGACTTTAACATACCACAAGGTACAAAAGCAAAATGGTGGCTGCATATTCCCCTATTCATTTTGTCCTACCCATGCGGCAACTCAGTCTTAGAGTTTTCCCAGTGTGCAAGTGCGATTCCCCCTCCCTGTACTGTATGGCGGCCTCCCTCCCCCTAGGCATGATGTGGTAGGCTTGCTGGTAGTTTTGTGAAAACCTTTTGGTCTCTGGACTTTGTAGCACATTCCATTCTCTTGATGCAATGCTGATCTGTCCAGATACTGTATATCACAGAAAGGGTAGTGGACAAGTGGAATAGCCTCCCATCAGAGGTGGTAGAGGCTAAGACAGTAGAGCAATTTAAACATGTATGGGATAAACATAAGGATATCCATCAGAAAAAGTAAGGATCAGTAAGGGTTGAGGTAACAATATCTTTAAAAATGGGGCAGCTGCAAATGGGGAGCCAACCCAATATTAAAAAGACAAAGAAAATATAAGCAGCACTTTAGTGGTGTAAATTAATCACAAATACATATGGGTAAAATACATTATTTATTAAAAAATATATAATATTTTCTATTAATCAACCTATAATCATAAGCATCCTGTCCAAAAACTTATTTGCAAACATACAGTGTACATACGAATTACATCAACCAATATGTATAGCAATCTGTATGCGAATATATAAAAAAATCATTCATAGTTAGCTCAATGATTTGTTAAGTTCAGTCCAGAGCAACATGAGAAATAAAACAGAAAGCAGTCTTTGCTAGTAAATATGTAAGCAAATGATTGGACTGTGGGATCCTGGGACAGGGAAAAGCTTTGCTGTTGGTGTCCGGTCCTCCAAATACCACCTACATCCCATTGTCTCCCTGTGGACCCTATGGACTTCGAAGAATGAAAGTTAACAAGGGTAAGTTTTACCATAACTCTCCTTATTTATCTCATTGCTACTTGCTCCAATAGAAAGGAAAAAAAAAAAAGAAGAAAATGTTGTACTTCATCAACAGCTGACAAAAATGTGCAAAGCGCCAAGTAGAATACAGTTAGTTTATACTGATACCAACACACAATAATTGTGTTATGTGCCTTAAACCCCTTTGGTGTCTGTATTTATTTTGTGTTATTAGAGCAAACTGTTATGCTATGCTATGTTATGTAATCTGTCAGTGATGCATAGGCACAAATAATAGATAGGAATATAATCATTCATGGTGAAACGCGTTACAGGTTGGGACACAGCATTTGTTACATATGAACGCTAGTGTGGTACAATGTGCCACATTTCCTTATAGGCACATTCCTGTGTAGCTATAAGGAAACTTAAAGTTGGATATAATTGGCTGTGAACCCACCTAAAATGACATTTTATCTTTTGTGCGGAATTAAGAGTTTAAAGGGTTATCCAGTAAAATTAATATTTTCTCAACACCATTTTTAATCATCTTAAATACCTGATTACTCCAGCACTAGTCAAGTAACAATCAGCTGTCTACACTGGGTTTTATGGGTCTGTAAACCCCTTTTTTCTAGGCAGCTCTCCTTTGCTCATGATGTAAATGGTGGTCCTTACATAGATGTTTCTAGGAAGCCAACAAATCTCTAGATACACTCCAGCAATACACCAAAATGTCATTGTGTTATATATGCAGAAATATTTATTCAAGAAAAAGTAGTAGTGAGTTCCAAGTGAAGTGAATGGGATGCAGAGTGGTTGTGTACTCTCATTTGGAGCCAGAAGGTCGCTTCCAAGTTCCGAACTCTCTCCGTACATTCTTGGAGATTAGGCAAGCATGGATGGGAGTCTAAAAAGGGGAAAGTAGTACGATTGCAAAAATTATTTAATTTTTAATATGACTGAGCCTTGAATTTGTATCTTTTTTCAGTTGTCTTGTGTTTATGCTGCAGTTTTATTACCATTCATTAAATGTTATTAAATCTATGTATTGCATGGAATGTGCAAAAAGTAGTAGAGCGTGGAGCACAGATATTGAAAAAATATATGTAATTCAACCTAAGGGAATGATCACTATGTTAATAGTTTAGAAACTCATTAACGTTTATTGCCAATGTAACAAGTGAAGTGTAGTGAAAGTGTGATGAGCTGACACCTGAGAATCTTCTAATGTGTATGGTATCTCACATGGGGCTTTCTAAGTACCCGACAACCACCGCAGAGAGGGAGTATGATCAGATAGTATACAGGGGGAGATTTATCAAAGCTTGGAGAGAGAGAAAGTAGCAACCAATCAGCTCCTAACTCATACTTGCCTACACTCCCAGAAATCGCGGGAGGCTCCAGATTTTTTGGGCAGCCCCCCCGCACCCCCGAAAGTGTAGGCAGATCTCTTGCATCCTGCCCACTTGCTAGTGAAGTGGGCAGGATGGGGAGATTTTACTAGGAATTCACAAGTCCATTGAGAAGAGGCAGGGCCAAAATGACGCAAATCGCATCATTTAGCCCAGCCCCTCCTCACAGACCCGCAAATCGCGGTCTTTTCCTGTGGTGGGGCAGGGCCTAATGACGTCTACAGTCCAGCCCCATCCCCCGAAGATGTTTGCAGAATCTCCTCTCCGTGCTGCTCCCAGGGAGGAGTTATGTAAAGTCGGCAATGTTCTAACTGTCATGTTGCAAGCTGTGTTTGAAAAATTACAGTTAGGAGCTGATTGGTTGGTACTTTATCTCTCTCCACTTGATCTCTCTCCAAGCTTTGATAAATCTCCCCCAACAGCAAATGCAGAAATCAATGTCTCCCTATATAATAGATTCTAAACTTCAACCAAAGAATAGATCAGCATTTTTCAACTGCTGGACCACGGACAGTTGTTATGTGTGCCACTGCGTGGTTGGAGGCGGCGCGGTCAGAGCCCCCTCGGACAGAATACAGTACTGCGTATCTGGCATCACTGCCGCTGAGCTCTTCTGGAATGCTCAGGCACGCCTGGGCCGTGACCTATGTAGATGCGGCAGCATGACATCACAGGTCACACACACACCGCATTACCAGCCAGCCCACCCACACCACCAGCTAACTTGCCTGCACACTGCTCTGCTGTGTCAGTCGATTAGAGAGACAGGTAGGTAGGTGCAAAAAAATTTATATTTATTTTTTATGCGGGAGCCAGTTTGAATTGCTGTTTTTGGGGTGGAGCAATGTGTTTTGTTTTTCTGTGGGGGCCAGCCAATAGTTTTATTTTTTTTGTGGAGCAATATGGTTTATATATTTCTGTGTGGGCTTCCAATGATTTTTTTTATTTTGTAGGGAACAATGTGGTTTATATTTTTCTGTGGGGGCCATTCAATGATATTTTTTTGTGGGGAACAATGTGGTTTATATTTTTCTGTGTGGCCAGCCAATGTGATTGTTTTTCCTGTGGGGAGCAATGTGGGTTTTTTTTGTTTCTGTGGGGGCCAGTCAATGTTATTTTTTTTCTGTGTGGGGCCAATGTACTGTATGTGCGTTGGCAATTTTAAAATCTTGTGCAGTGTGCTTCGAGTTGAAAAAGATTGAAAATCACTGATATAGATATATATAATAAAGAGAAGACTAAAATACAGATTCGGAACCTGATAATTAACATTCTAACTCGCCGCGGAAGAGGTATGAAATCCCGGCGGCCGCATGGCCGGGAGTTCGAATCCCGGCAGCGTCAGGCAGACAAAAGCAGAGATCCCGGCAGCGGCAACCCGGCAGCGCTGGAAATCCCGATCGTCCGTAGGTAAGTATCTACTAACCTAACCCTCCTAACCCTAACCCTCCTTAGGGGTGCCTAACCTCCCCCCCGTGCTGTTCCCGGTGGAACGAGATAAGGTTCTTGGATACAGAAGGTTAATTAAGCCACACAAACCAGTATCTTGAAAAAAGATATAATTTATTACAACAGATAACAAGATATGGAAGAATAATAGTTACTTAGCTTCGGAATATAAGATGGTTACACGATCCAGGAGCCTCCTCTCAGAATAGAGCTGGAATGAACAATATCCTGGCCACCAGCTGCAGTCTCGGGTCCAGGCATAGGGCAGGCCACTGACAGCTTCTTTGTTCTTTGCTTATATAGCATCCTACTTGTCATACCCATCTAACTTACTAATATGGGTATAAACCTACTTCAAACTACTTTGTTGGTTAACTACTGATGAGGACTTTCTAAAACTTAATGCAAGCGTACATCGCAGTAGACAACGCCTTGTGGATTTATGGCCTGTCTGCTTTCCACATTCCTATACCACTTCATGTCTGATACCACTTTATGTCTGATACACACATAAGAACCATGAATAGAAATGGCTGTCAGTAGCCATTTTGCTATACCAATACACGTGCCTATCCCTAATCCCCCCTCTAAGTGCCTAACCCTAATCCCCCTCTTCCCCGCTGCCTAAACCTAAGTCCCCCGGGGGGGTGCCTAACCCTAAGTCCCCCCGGGGTGCCTATCCCTAACACTCCCTCCCCCTAGCCTAACCCTAACTCTCCCGGGGGGGTGCCTAACCCTAAGTCCCCCCCGGGAGCCCTAAACCTAACCCTCCTTCCCGCGGCTGTCCGCTCGCGGTGCCCGGCGTTGGAAAAATGACAGTCGTCTAGATTTAGATGCCTGTCATTTAATCCTCGCTGGGATAAAGCAGTCAGGAAGCTGGCTTTCGGGCTTACGTCAGCCGGCTTCCCGATTGCATCACCTGACTGCAGATTCTGGAGCAATTCATCATTGCTTCGGCGTGGTGACAGCTAATCCGAAAATGCCACGCGAGCGGCTTCACTGCTCCTTTTCCATAGGGAAGGAGTGGGTATCGGGAACATTTGCCATCTGAAGATGGCGAATGCTCCAGCACTCAAGCTCCAAAAATATAATATTTTTGGAGCTTGATGAATTCTGTCCCCATACCAGTGTATGGGGACAGCAGGCCATCCCGCCAGAGTAAGATAAGCAGGAGATACCTGTGATACTAGTATATGGGGACAGCGGGCCATTCCGCCAGAGAAAGGTAAGCAGGAGATATCTGTGATACTAGTATATGGGGACAGCGGGCCATTCCGCCAGAGAAAGGTAAGCAGGAGATATCTGTGATATCTCCTTCTTTACCCTATTGATGAATGGCCCGATAACTTAATTTTTACAATTGCAGATGAAAATGTTCATTTTCACCTGCTTTGTAAAAATAAAGTGATGATGAATAGGCTCCATAGCCACATCGGGCAGAGAGTTGCATACTGTGTACCCAGCATAGGGGCCACTGATGTATTTGTTATCTGTACATCCCCTAAAATGGGAACTTCTAAACATAATGCAGAATGGCTTTCCATGACATGGAGAGGAAAATCAAAGCTGGATGACTGCTGGTTACACACTATACAATTATCTGGCAGAATATGTACTGTATAATGTGTACGAACATACAATCTCCAATTATCAAAGATAAATCTGTCTCATCTCATGATTGGATCTTAAAAGATTAGATAAATTTGGTCACAATATTGTGCACATATTACAGTGTGTAGAGTCCATACTTGCCTGCCCTCCAGATTTGGTCGGGAGCCTCCCGAAAATCGGGTGCCGCTCCCGACCTCCCGGAAAGGCATGCAATTCTCCCGGCTGCCGCCTACCCCTCCTATTCCTCCCGCAATAGCCCCTGCAACCCCTGCAGCGGGGGGGGCGGTGACGCGATTTGTGTAATTTTGGCCCCGCCCCCTGCTTCGCAATGCCTATTTTATCGGCATTGTGTAGGAGGGGCAGGGCCAAACTGACGCGATTATGTGACCCCGCCCCCACCAAGCCCACAAGTGCTGTTGTCACCTGCCCGGCTACTCCCCCTTGTCCCGGCCACGCCCCCCTCTGCCGATCTAGCTGCTCCCTCCCGGAAGGAGCAGCCAGAAAGTCGGCAGGTATGGTACAGTCTGATGACCAGGGACGTGCAGTCAGAGTAGCCTCCCCTGTCATACTCCCACCCCTATCATACTCCCTGTCATGCTCCAGAGTTTTGATATAGGAAGAGACACATTTTATGATGCAGGTAGGAGAATCAATAGACACTGAATCGTAGTGTAATGAGAACAAAGTTAGTGAGTAGGGGATGAGACAGACTCCCGGCACTCAGCGCTGATGACTGACTGGCAGACAAATCTTCCAGTAGTTGTAGATGTCATGTGAGGTACACACTTGGACAACTGTCTCACCAACCGACCAACTTTGGTAAGCATACACACTAATCAGCTGCACGACATGCCCGCCCAGTTTTGATGTTGTTTAAAATGTTTCTTGCTGCCAATATAACATGCACAGGTCTCCAGCAAAATGGAGTCAGCGCTATGGGCCTGATTCAGACCCGGACGCTAAGCCGCAAACGCACGCTATGGCCGATAATCACATGTTTGCGCATGTGTATGCATCAGTATACGCATGCGTGAGTCACTCACTGCTCTCGGAAATTGTGCGCTCGTAGCACATAGACTGGATGCTAATTTGAGTGACAGATAGTGCCGTTTGTGGGTGGTAACCGGGGAAGGTGCTTGTGAACGGGGGAGTGGATGTGCGCATGCAGGCATGTCTGGGCATCTAAACCGTGCTTTAGGGGTGTGCATAATTAGCAAAGAAGCGTCATTGTATACGTCACTTGGTTGTATTTTAGACAGCCCTGATCGCAGTGCTTGCGGTGGGGTAGGGTCTGCCTCAAGTGCTGCGTGCAGCTCCGATGGCTCTCGATGTCACGATTAATCACACACTTCCTGGAGATGACGTGTGCTAAGAAAGAAAGTTGGGCATCTTTATACTGGCGTGTGTTCGCACTGCCGTCGCTCTCTAAGGCATAGAGGACGTCCTTCCACCAGACAGTGTGATCACGGCATTTGCATCCCCGGAACCTTTTAGCTGAGAGAGAGCGCAGCTTAGCGTCTAGGTCTGAATCAGGCCCTATGTTCCCAGTCACTTCTCTACTGTGCAAGCGCAAATTGCCATGAAAATGGCCACCGCACCATTTTCCCGTTGACTTCTGTCTGTTTTCTATAGTACTTTGTGTTGCTGCCAGTGAATGCACATCTTTCCTGGTGCCCTGGAAGAGGCTGCCAACTCCTAGATATTACTGATCTGGCTACTTCCATTGTATCCATATACTGAGAATATTCTATGACACAACATAAAGGCTCAGATTTATCAACAAGTGATATTCTTGTTATCACTCGTTACTAATATTAAATGTTTAATCCAACCAATCAGCTCCTAACTGTCATTTAAGATTAGTAACGAGTGATAACAAAACAAAACTATCACTTGTTGATAAATCTGGACCATAGAGTGCTACAGTATATACAGTATTGATTGTCACCTAGCTAACATAATGTGACCTGCAATGCATGAACCAAGGACATCTTACTTTGGTGTGTCATCATTTGAAAGCATGGATTGACAATGCATATCAGGCTGGAATGCTATATTTCATGGTTTGCTATGTGAATAAACAGGAAACATTTGGTAAAATTATCAAACTGGATCTGAAAATCCAAACAGGACTTCACTATGCATGTGCTAGCCTCCAGAGCAGACCTCCCACCACCACCACTTAAGCCCGAGCTCAGTAGTGTGGGGTGAGAATAATTAAGAGGTAAGAGAGGAAAACTGACCACAGAAGAGCAAGAAAAAAGATTCTATTTTCCTCTAGTCATTCCCAACTACAGCCCCTCCAGAACAGTGGCCATTTCAAATATACATTTTGAAAATAAGATTGTGGAGCAAATGTACATTAAAGTGCTCATGTATTACAGTTGGAAGATGAACATGTACACCTGATGAAATTGTTAAAGTGTTCTTTGAAGTCTCCAAGTGCTAGTCAAAATTATTTAGGGTATCCAGGGTGTGCTTCATTGGGTTACTTTAAGGCTACCAAATTGTCTAAATCTATTGCACCATGTAGTTAAGAAATTGTGTATGTGTGTCCCCTATGTAATACCAGTGATCCCAGCCAGGGGCGTATCTTCCTATTGTCCAGGATTGCCCTTAGAATACACATACGCACTATGGGCCTGATTCAGACCCACTCGCGAGCGCTGAGCGCTCGCAAGCGGGTCGATGTTGGCCCAGTGCGCATGCACCGTCGCTATGGGTCTCGCTACAAAGGGGGCGTGCTGTCGATGGTGAGTGACATCACGCCCCCTTTGGTGGGCGTGGCGGGGGCGTGGCTGGCCAGATGGAGGCGTTCCCATGGGAACGCCTACCGTCTGGGGCCGGCCCCACTGACAACACAAGTGATGTCAGTGGGAATGCTTTTGGCTCTGATAGAGCCAAAAGCACTCCAGGGCTTGCGGCAGACAAGACCCTATCACAAGGGTCTCGTCGCAAGGCCGATGGTCACGATGGTCTTGACCATCGCGACCATCTTTTTGGCCGCTCGCCATAGCTGTGGGTGGTCACCCACAGCTATGCGAGCGGCCAGGAGGCCGCTCTAAAATCAGGATGGACGGCCCTGATTCAGAGCAAGCGCTCTGTCAGAGCGCCCGGCTCTGAATCAGGGCCTGAGTCTGTCACAATCACTACAGAGTAACAGACTCAGTCTGGATCTGGCAGTGCTGGGCGACCGCGTGACCCCTTAGTGAAGTGTGACATCACACATCATGCGTGCTTTGATAGAGAGGACACATGCCTAATGGCAGCATCTAGATGCCCTTCACAGCAGGAGTCAGGGAGTGGTCCGGGCACATGCTACACTGCTGACTCTGTCATCCGGAACCTGCGGGGGTGAGGACTGAGTAGGCAGGAGGAGTGTACAGCAGTGTGAGGACTTGGCCGGGGAAACTGGGATCGGTCTGTGATGGGGTGATGGGGGCTGGTTAAGGAAGGTGATGGGGCTGGTTGCAGGGGCAAACGCAAGATTTTTAAGGGGGTTTCCATACATTATATATATAATTTTATATATATATATATATATATATATATATATATACATACACACATCACACAGAGGCGGCACTCAGAGACCACACGTCCCGAAACGTTGATGCTTCTGCATTAAATCTTCGCCACCTTTTTTGCATCTACAAAGTTCTCTGAGTGCCGCCTCTGTGTGATGTGTGTTTATATATGAGAGATTATAGGCGGCACAGACGGTGTAATGGTTAGCATTACTGCCTGACAGCACTGAGGTCATGGGTTCGATTCCCACCACGGCCCTACCTGTGCAGAGTTTGTATATTCTCCCTATGCTTGCGTGGGATTCCTCTGGGTACGCATATGATAGGGTATATAGATTGTTAGCTCCACTGGGGCAGGGACTGATGTGAACGGTAAGATATTCTCTGTAAAAGCGCTGCGGAATATGTGTGTGCTATATAAATAACTGGTAATAATAATAATTATAGCGCCAGAGAGAAATGAGATCCCTTCACAATTAGAGTTTAACCCGTAATTTAGGTAATCAATATATTAAAACATTAAAACAAAGCACTCCCCATTGGTGTGGGTGTCAGCTTATCAGTAAAATATTAACAATGGTGATTTGTTAAAAGAAAAATGTGTAAATAACGAAACTGATATAAAGGGCCTGATTCAGAGCCGGACGCTATTTGCGCTCGCTCGTCCAGAAAAAGGGGCTGGCTATTTAAATTAACCGTTCGCTCTTTGCGGTCTGTTCACGCCTCTATGTCTGAACGAGCGAACGAAACATGCAAACGTAATTTTGAAAAAAACGCCCCCTGGCTGCTCGCATCATACGTCATGTCCGCTATATATTAGATTAATCGAGTACATCGGACGGCGTATGAACTGCTCGCTATTCTTGTGGTTGGTTTTTCCTACCACAATCATGCGAGCAGTTCTAACTATAAAACAACCAAGTGACGTGGGCAATGACGCTGCTTTGTTAATTATGCACACCCTTAAAACGCCCGTTTTGACCTTTTGGCATGCCTGCGTTCAGATCTCCACTCCCCGTTTTCAAGTACCTTCCCCTGTTACCACCCACAAACACCTCATTCTGTCACTCAAAATAGCAGGCATTCGCTATTTAGCGAGCACACGATTTTCAGCCGCACTGACTGGTTCGCGCATGCGTATTAAAATCCATACGCATGCGCAGTTGTGCGAACATCGGTCGGAACGAACGAGCGGCCGCTTACGAGCAGCTCTGAATCAGGCCCAAAGTGCACTGTGCTAAGTAAGTAAAAACATGGTGTCAACAGTATACTGAATGATAATAATAATAATTAGTAATCTGTGTATATATATATATATGTGTGTACATACACATATATACATATATGTATATATATATATATATATACACACGTAATGTGCAAATATCACAATATAAAGTGTATAACGTGCATATGTAATAAATATGGTAAAAAATCAAATTATTGTATTCATAAAAAACATACATTTAATTACAAAGATACCCTGAACCTACAAGGCAACAACATACAATACATATAATAAATATGCCACTGACAGATGTTAAAAAACAGTTAGCATAAAAAAGAGATTAAAAAGGGGAGGAAATAAAAAGGGAATGGCTTATCTGACTATTAAAAGGTAAGGTGGAATCAGGAGTCGCCAACGCGTTTCGTCCGGCTGCTGGACTTCATGAAATCCCTTTATATTTTTTATGAATACAATAATTAGATTTTTTACCATAATTATTACATATGCACGTTATACACTTTATATTGTGATATTTGCACAATACGTATATATGTATATGTATATACACAGATTACTAATTATTATTATCATTCAATATACTGTTTACACCATGTTTATACTTACTTAGCACAGTGCGCTTTATATCAGTTTCGTTATTTACAAACCGAGGGCTGAGGAGGGAGGAGGAGGGTCGCTGCCGGGGTCCAGCGGAGCTGCTGCTGCTAATCAGCAAGCGGAGCTGCTCCCGCCTCTGCCAAATCCTCTGCAAAGAGCTCTGCCAATCAGAGCTCTCTAAATGAGGAGCGACAGCTCCGTCGCACCCGGCACCGGGGGTGACCCGCGGCCAATGTATGGCAGCATTCAGAGACGGAGACAAGGCGCCTGGCCGACCAAAGCAGAGTTCCCGGCAGTGGAAGCCTGACAGCGCTGGAAATCCTGATTGTCGATAGGTAAGTATTGACTAACCTAACCCCGTAACCCTAACCCTCCTTAGGGGTGCCTAACCCTAACCTCCCCCCCAAGTGCCTAACCCTAACCCCCCCTCTAAGTGCCTAACCCTAACCCCCCCTTCCCCGCTGCCTAAACCTAAGTCCCCCGGGGGGAGTGCCTAACCCTAAGCCCTCCCCGGGGGTGCCTAACCCTAACCCTCCCTCCCCCTAGCCTAACCCTAACCCTCCCAGGGGGGTTGCATAACCCTGAGTCCCTCCCGGGTGCCCTAAACCTAACCCTCCCCCCCGTGGCTGTCCGTTCGCGGCGCCCGGCATCCCTTCGATCGGGATGCCAGTCTCCGGTCTCCCAGCATTGGGGAAATGTCAGGCGTCTACATCTAGACGCCGGGCATTTCACCCTCGCCGGGATATGACAGTCGAAAAGCCGGCAGCCGGTATTAAGGTAGCCGGCTTCCCGATTGTATACCGACAAGGCTGTCTCTGTCTCTATGAAACAAATTTAGTCCGTCAGGGGGGGTTTCTGAGTACTCAGAAACCCCCTCTGAGTGCGCGCATGGGTTGAGGAAGGTGATGGGGCTGGGGGCTAGCTGAGGAAGGTGATGGGGCTGGGGGCTGGCTGAGGAAGGTGATGTGGCTGTGGACTGAGGAAGGCGATGGGGGGCTGAGGAAGGGAGTGGGATCAAGTTCCAATCCACTGGCCTAGTCTGGACTCTCTGGAGGGAGACACTCACTGGTCTGGACTTTCTGAAGTGACTTGAGGCTGGTCTCCTGCAATTAGCTCTGCAGCTATCTGTGACAGCCCAGCAGGTGAGGTTACTCAGTCTTCTGTAGGGGGTGTTTGTTTTTATTTATCTTCTGGCTGTGGGGGCCATGAATCAGTGTGTGTTATTTTATTTCTAGTGGGAGCAAACATTGGAGGGGGCGCCAGTCCTTTAGTTTGCCAGGGGCACTCGGACACCTAGGTACACCCCTGATCCCAGCCATTATTATGCATGCCCATCTTAGATTTATGTTGTGTGAATAGGTCGCAATTACAGGTCTCACATAATAAGTCCTATTAGATTGAACACTGAAATGCCAAACCTGTCCAGTATGACCAAACTGGACCCTGTTTATGGTGAGTATACATAACTGCGGAATTGGCTTTTTGAATGTTCTTCTGATTTGCCAAACGTTTTTTGTATCAGTTGAGGAAATCTGGTTACAAGTCCTATTGCCAGCACACAGAATTACAGAGACTTTTCTGACCCAAAAAGACTGGAGCAATATAAATTGTAATGCGTATTGTTTTTATATTTTACTAATGTAAGTAAAATATAAAAACAATAAGCATTGCCGAGATTATAAAGCAAGAATAATTTAAAGTCAAACAAGAAATAAACCCCCACCCACAAATAAATCATTGTTCACCTCAAGCTTTACTGTATATATAAGCATATTATTAATGTATCTTTTTGCCTATGCTTAAATTCTGGCTGATGCAGAGAAATCTGTCTGCAGACATCATAAACTTGCTAGTGTTTACCAATCAGAAGCTGCCTTGAGGAAACACTGGGACCAAAAAACCAGACCTGACACCCCAGAGATCGCACCTGGAGCAGAGATAGATTCAGACAGAAGTACATGCATAGAAAACGCTACATCACCTCATTTCTGCTGCAATCAACACTACTGTAACTTCCTTATTTAGAAAAAAAAAATCATTCTATTTTTAAACTGTCCTAGAACAATTCATTGCATGTGCACCAAAAAGTCTAGTTACGGCTCTGGTGAATATTATTAAATAATGCTAAATGTGTGAAAAATGTTCAGCTTTAGCTAAAAGCATTTGTGCATTTAATTATAACCTTATCTCAAATGTTCGCTGTGCCCATAGCATGTACTATACCTGTACATTTTGGTACAGTGTAAGTCGGCACTGATTAGAATATAAAAATAGGTCAATGCGCTCTTTGCTATGTTTGGATTTCCTTGGATATATGTCTTGGGGGCCATTTATCATTCCTTAAAGTAGGTGTAAAGATGAATTGTCACCTACTTTTGTAGGAGTGAAGTAACAGGGCTATACATTACATACGTATGTATCACTTCTGCTACTCCCGATGCTGTCCTCAGAAAGTTTGTCTGCAGGAACCTATGGCGTTGGTTCCTCAGATGGCTTTGGTTCTCGGAGTCCCTCTCCTTCCTAGGAGTGAGTTGTCGGTTGCCGTCACACCGCTCAGTTCATGCTTATGCAGGGACCCTGCTGGTTCAAACCTGACAGTATAAAATTCCGCCACTACTAATTAGAGGCAGAATCTGTAGTGCTAGGGATCAATAATACACATACACTGGAGCAAAACAGAATTGCACTGGTAGTATTGTATCCACCTCTGCATTATCATACCTCCCAAATAAACCAAATCAGGCAGCACAGTCCCGATTTTTGGGGACTGTCCTGCTGTCCTGTAGATTAGGACTTTTGTCCCTAATTCCAGCATAGTTGGTATCTGTACCTAAATGATGGGTGCTCGTCCAATGCCATGCATAACAACGGCAGGTACATGCAGCATTGGGGCAGCATGGTTGGTGTAATGGTTAGCATTACTGTCTTACAACACTGAGGTTGTCGGTTCAATTCCCACCACGGCCCTAACTCCAGGTGCTGCGGTTTCTTCCCACAATCCAAAAATTCCTGACAGAAATTAACCCATGTGTGTGTGTGTGTGTGTGTGTGTGTGTCAGGGGCGGACTGGGCCTGGGGGCAGAGTGCTATGTGCCCCCCGGGCCACACCGTCACCTAGTGTCCTGGGCCGCCTCCTCCACAAACTTAGTAAAAAAACACTGTGATACTGCTGCTCATAGGCGGCCGTATCACAACTGAAGACTGCTGTCTGTGGCTGTGCTCACTGCTCCATAAGTCACATCTAACAGCCTGAGCACGCCACGCAGGAGGAAGGTGGAATTGTCTGCTGAGCCTAAACACATTCGGAGATCAAGGCTTCCAGACGGGGCGTAGTGCGAGCGGAGCGGCACTCTCATCAAAGCACTGTTGCATGGTATGCTTGCAAATAGGTATCATGATGACCCTTAATATGCGTGACACTTGGGGTGGGATGCATCAAGCCTCTGGGAGGTTATATATATATAATATATATATATATATATATTTATATATATATAGGTGTATCTTTGGGTTTAGCAATACCATGTCTTGTTTTGTTTTATAAATGTTTGTTTTATGTGAAATCCATTTAAGGATAGGCCGTCACCTATGGGCCAGTGCTCTGTACTTGCCCCCCTGGCTAAAAGTTGCCAGCCAGCCCCTGGTGTGTGTACTGTACACAGGGGCTGGCTGGCAACTTTTAGCCTGGGGGGCAAATGCATGCAAGTGGCCCTGGCAAGTATATAGTCCTGCCATCCGACCCTCTGTAAGCAGTTATGTGGGGCCCCTCCGCCCAAATCTTTATTTTTGACCCTATTACAGGTCAGAGAGGTTTTCTACTGTACGTGTAATAGTTAAATCACAGACCTACCCTGCTTTTGCTCACACGCTAGGGGGTGACGTGACAAGGGGCAATGCTCATTATGGGTGATGACAGGGCTTATATATGATTTTTTTTCTGTTATTGACGCTTTGTTTCGCACACACAAAAAAAAAAATCACTGGCCCAGTGATCGCGATGAGCAACAAAATATATGGGTTCCAGGGACCCTCCACTTAAAAAATATAGGATCCTACCTGACCATTTCTGGGTCCCATCATAATAATTATGTTTTAGCGCTCCCCATATACCCCTCAGACCTCCCCATATGCTGCCACACATCCCCACATACCCCTAGAATGCCCAGCTGATACCCCCAATAGCATGGTAGTGTTTACTTTCCCTTCACAGAGAGGACCCTGACGTCATCAGCTACTGTCCCAACGTCATTCCCTACCATCCAAGTGGGCATAGAAGTGAAACACAATCTTGTGGCGAGTCCAAAGTTAGGCGAGCGTAGTGAGCCTGCGAGGGGACAACTTTCTTCTTTAGGTGGCCTTTATGGGCATGGAACTACACTTCCGCCCTCTCTTACATCATTTCCAGGTCCCTAGCGCGAAGGGGAAATAAGCTCTACCCTATAGAATCAGTTTTATACCTAGAGGTCAGACTGCAGTCCCCATTGACAATAATGGGGACTGCGGTCTGCTGCGGTGGTTAGCCTTCTGCAGGAGATTTCTGTGAAATCTTCTGCATTAGACTTTTCTTACATAGCGGTGATGCATAAAATTATGCAGAAACTGTATGTTTAGCATAATTTTATGAAAAACGACGAACCAATAAATACATTTTAAAAATATACCCAAAATATTTTGTTCTCTTACCTTTGAGCAAAAATGCTCAAGAAATTCTCTGCGTCTAGCTGTGCTCTCTTCTGTCCTTTTATTCTGTGTGAGCTGGATGAGGGCGGCTGCACTCATGCTGCAGGTCCTTTTGGCTCCTCGTCTTCTTGATGAGTGGGAGGCAGAGCTGGGGACAGGTGTAGGAGGCAGGAAGCTGGGCACAGGAGTAGGGGGTGGGGAGCCGGAAACAGGAGTAGGAGGTGGGGAGCTGGGAACAGGAGTAGGAGGTGGGGAGCTGGGAATAGGCGTAGGAGGTGGGGAGCTGGGAACAGGAGTAGGAGGTGGGAAGCCGGGCACAGGAGTAGGGGGTGGGGAGCCGGAAACAGGAGTAGGAGGTGGGGAGCCAGGAATAGGTGTAGGGGGTGGGGAGCTGGGAACAGGAGTAGGAGGTGGGGAGCCGGTGACAGGTGTACGAGGTGGGGAGCCGGGCACAAAAGTAGGAGGTGGGGAGCCTGTGACAGGTGTATTAGGTAGGAAGCTGGGCACAGGAGTAGGAGGTGGGAAGCCGGGGACAGGATTAGCAGATAGGAAGCCGGGCACAGGTGTAGGAGGTGGGGAGCCAGGAATAGGTGTAGGAGGTGGGGAGCCAGGAACAGGTGTAGGAGGTGGGGAGCCAGGAATAGGTGTAGGAGGTGGGGAGCCGGGAACAGGAGTAGGAGGTGGGGAGCCGGTGACAGGTGTAGGAGGTGGGGAGCCGGGCACAAGAGTAGGAGGTGGGGAACCAGCGACAGGTGTAGGAGGTGGGAAGTCAGGGAGCGGAGTAGGTGGTGGGGAGCCGGTGACAGGAGGAATCGGGGAGGGGAGCTGGGAGCATGAGAGGTAGGCAGGGACAGGATTAGGGGTTGGGTGCCACTGGGTATTAGAGGGAGTGAGGAGCCACATACTGAGGAGGTGGAGGGGAGCTGGGGACAAGAGGAACAGGCAGGAGCTGCAGACGGAGCTGGGTGACACTGGGTATTAGGAATGGACAGGAGATGGGGATTAGAGGCAGAAACCCGGGGACTACTGGAGGCGCTGCGGGCACCTGGCTGGCTATTTTGTAACAGGGTGACACTTTAGGCTATGGCCACGCTGTTCTCAGGCAGAGAGACTGGGGGCGGAGCCATAGCGGAGGGGAAGGTAGGGGTTATTGGTGGATTTGGCATGCATAACTCTGAATCCAGGCAGCAGGGTCTGGGCTGACAGGGGGCTGTTCCCTTTACTTGTAAGGGGTGGAGCTGTACACTGCGGTGCTGCACGGGCAGCTGTGTCATACTGACTGACGTCTTCCCAATGGATTTTTACTGCGCATGTCGCTGGCGCAGCCGGCCCAAGGTGCTGAACATGGGACCGGCCTGGGGGGCATCTGTCACCCTGCCCCCCGGCCCAGCCCGCCTCTGACTGTACATGTGATTGGGAATATAGATTGTGAGCTCTACTGGGGCCGGGACTTATGTAATTAGCAAAACATTTTCTGTAAAGGGCTGAGGAATATGTGTGCGGTTGCTCTATATAAATAACTGGTAATAAATAATTTGGGGGGTGAGGACTGTTAATTAATGTAGTCATGTATCTGTGGGTGTTGTGTAGAAATATTTAGATGGATGGGGGTGTACTAATGTTATGGCTTTGTATACTGTTTCTAATCAGGATATATTGAAATTATTTGGGTGTTTGGTTAATGTTGTTTTGAGAGGCGAGGGAGTGTAGTAATGTTATGTGAGAGCTGATGAAGGGGTGTATTACTGTTTTACACACCACCAGCTATCAAACCTTTGTGAATCTGAAAACTAAGAGAAGCGGCTGTCCAGAAGAAGTGGTTTGAAGAGGCAAGCAGCAACATGTGGTTGTAACATACACCCACGCACACATCATATACTGTATATGTACATATATATATGTATGTATATATATATATATATATATATATATATATACAGTGCTCGAAGTGTGACGGTATACGGCGGTATGACATACCGGCACTTCGGCACAAATTTAGAAGTGGACTGCACAGCAGTCTACAGTATAGTCTCAGCCCGACATACAACACTGAGCTTGGACACTGATTCCTCACTCTGACAGCACCACTATTCAGAGCAAAGGAGGCTTGTCACTGCTCCGTCTCCTACAGGCAGAGGATCTCGCTCAAGGACTCAGAGGAGCCATTTTTTGCTAGAGTGCCTACTGTGCAGGTAAGTGTACATATCTCCGCGTATAGTCTCTGTTCCACAGTGCCACATCCGCGGCCCCATATCTCCCTGCACTGCCCGGCTGGTGCCTCCCCTCTGCATAGTCCCTGTCCTTTAATCCCTCACCCTCTATGTCACCCTACTCTGCCCGGCAGCTGCCTCCCCTCCTCCGCACAGTCCCTCACCCCCCGTGTTTCCCAGCATTGATCGGCAGCTGCCTCCCCCTCCTCCGCACAGTCCCTCACCCCCCGTGTCTCCCAGATCTGCCCGGCAGCTGCCTCCCCTCCTCCGCACAGTCAATCACCCCCTGTGTTTCCCAGCACTGCCCGGCAGCTGCCTCCCCTCCTCCGCACTGTCCCTCACCCCCCGTGTTTCCCAGCTCTGCCCGGCAGCTGCCTCCCCTCCTCCGCACAGTCCCTCACTCCCCGTGTTTCTCAGCTCTGCCCGGCAGCTGTCCCCCCTCCGCACAGTCCCTCACCCCCCGTGTTTCCCAGCACTGCCCGGCAGCTGCCCCCCCTCCTCCACACAGTCCCTCACCCCCGTGTCTCCCAGCAATGCCCAGCAGCTGCCTCCCCTCCTCCGCATAGTCCCTCACCCCCCCGTGTTTCCCAGCACTGCCCGGCAGCTGCCTCCCCTCCTCCGCACTGTCCCTCACCCCCCGTGTTTCCCAGCTCTGTCCGGCAGCTGTCCCCCCTCCTCCGCACAGTCCCTCACCCCCCATGATTCCCAGCACTGCCCGGCACCTGCCTCCCCTCCTCCGCAAAGTCCCTCACCCCCCGTGTTTCCCAGCTCTGCCCGGCAGCTGTCCCCCCCTCCTCCACACAGTCCCTTCCCCCGTGTCTCCCAGCTCTGCCCGGCAGCTGCCTCCCCTCCTCCGCACCGTCCCTCACCCCCCATGTTTTCCAGCACTGCCCGGCAGCTGCCTCCCCTCCTCCGCACCGTCCCTCACCCCCCGTGTTTCCCAGCACTGCCCGGCAGCTGTCCCCTCTCCTCCGCAGAGTCCCTCACCCCCTGTGTTTCCCAGCATTGCCCGGCAGCTGCCTCGCCTCCTCCGCAGAGTCCCTCACCCCCCGTGTTTCCCAGCACTGCCCGGCAGCTGCCTCCCCTCCTCCGCACAGTCCCTCACCCCAGTGTCTCCCAGCTCTGCCCGGCAGCTGCCTCCCCTCCTCCGCACTGTCCCTCACTCCCCGTGTTTCCCAGCTGTGCCCGGCAGCTGTCCCCCCTCCTCCGCACAGTCCCTCACCCCCCGTGTTTCCCAGCACTACCCGGCAGCTGCCTCCCCTCCTCCGCACAGTCCCTCACCCCCCGTGTTTCCCAGCACTGCCCGGCAGCTGCCTCCCCTCCTCCGCACAGTCCCTCACCCCCCGTGTTTCCCAGCATTGCCCGGCAGCTGCCTCGCCTCCTCCGCACAGTCCCTCACCCCCCGTGTTTCCCAGCACTGCCCGGCAGCTGCCTCCCCTCCTCCGCACAGTCCCTCACCCCAGTGTCTCCCAGCTCTGCCCGGCAGCTGCCTCCCCTCCTCCGCACTGTCCCTCACTCCCCGTGTTTCCCAGCTCTGCCCGGCAGCTGCCTCCCCTCCTCCGCACAGTCCCTCACCCCCCATGTTTCCCAGCACTGCCCGGCAGCTGCCTCCCCTCCTCCGCACAGTCCCTCACCCCCCGTGTTTCCCAGCACTGCCCGGCAGCTGCCTCCCCTACTCCGCACAGTCCCTCACCCCCCATGTTTCCCAGCACTGCCCGGCAGCTGCCTCCCCTCCTCCGCACAGTCCCTCACCCCCCGTGTTTCCCAGCTCTGTCCGGCAGCTGTCCCCCCTCCTCCGCACAGTCAATCACCCCCCGTGTTTCCCAGCTCTGCCCGGCAGCTGCCTCCCCTCCTCCGCACAGTCCCTCACCCCCCGTGTTTCCCAGCTCTGCCCAACAGCTGCCTTCCCTCCTCCGCACAGTCCCTCACCCCCCGTGTTTCCCAGCACTGCCCGGCAGCTGCCTCCCCTCCGCACAGTCCCTCACCCCCCGTGTTTCCCAGCTCTGCCTGGCAGCTGTCCCCCCCTCCTCCGCACAGTCAATCACCCCCCGTGTTTCCCAGCTCTGCCCGGCAGCTGCCTCCCCTCCTCCGCACAGTCCCTCACCCCCCGTGTTTCCCAGCTCTGCCCAACAGCTGCCTTCCCTCCTCCGCACAGTCCCTCACCCCCCGTGTTTCCCAGCACTGCCCGGCAGCTGCCTCCCCTCCGCACAGTCCCTCACCCCCCGTGTTTCCCAGCTCTGCCTGGCAGCTGTCCCCCCCTCCTCCGCACAGTCAATCACCCCCCGTGTTTCCCAGCTCTGCCCGGCAGCTGCCTCCCCTCCTCCGCACAGTCCCTCACCCCCCGTGTTTCCCAGCTCTGCCCAACAGCTGCCTTCCCTCCTCCGCACAGTCCCTCACCCCCCGTGTTTCCCAGCACTGCCCGGCAGCTGCCTCCCCTCCGCACAGTCCCTCACCCCCCGTGTTTCCCAGCTCTGCCTGGCAGCTGTCCCCCCCCTCCTCCGCACAGTCCCTTCCCCACCCTCCGCACAGTCCCTTCCCCCATGTCTCCTAGCTCTGCCCGGCAGTGCTTCCCCTCCTCCGCACAGTCCCTTACCCCCCGTGTTTCCCAGCTCTGCCCAGCAGCTGTCCTCCCCTCCTCCGCACAGTCCCTTCCCCACCCTCCGCACAGTCCCTTCCCCCGTGTCTCCTAGTGCTGCCCGTCAGTGCTTCCCCTCCTCCGCACAGTCCCTTACCCCCCATGTTTCCCAGTTCAGCCCGGCAGCTGTCTCCCCTCCTCCGCACAGTCCTGTCCTCCTAGTGCTTCTCACCCCCCTGTGTGTGCCTGCACTGCCTAGCAGCTTGCTCCCCTCCTCGAAGTCCCAGTTTTGAAAGTGCCTCTCACTCCAGAATGTACTCTAAGACTGACTGCATTAGCCACCTGGAGAACACCTGGACGCCATGCAGTTATTTTCAAGTAATGTTTTTCTTTCATATGTAGCCTTTTTATTCTTTCCTGTGGGGGCTATTGAGTTTATTTTATTTTTTTTAAGTATTTTGGGGGCCATTATGTGTTTTTGTTTTTTTATTTGGCTTGTGAAGCCTTTGGCCGTGATGCACTAAATGGAAATGCGATAAAAACCCTGTTTTCTGGGTTTTACAGCTTTTTCCATATCCCGTATTGAGTGGCTGCCGAGGCTCCTATGTTTATTTCTTTTCCTGTGGTGGCGTGTGTTTTTTTATTTATTTTTTTCATACCCCCACTTCAAAAGTTCCACTTCGACCACTGTATATATATATATGAAAAAGGGGGTTAAAGAGACATGCGCCTGATAGTGTAGTAGATAAATTAAAGTGATAATTGGTGTTCAAAATGAATGTGCGTACCAAAAAAAAGAACTTTAAAGCTTATCTGGTTTCCAATGATATATCGCTCATATAGGGTGAATATACGGGATGTCATCTACTGGAACACCTTAAGAGGGGCTCATTCAAGCCCAGGAGAAAAAAAGTGATATAGTGTAGTTTGTTTTTACAGGAGTAGCAAGACAGGACTACAATTAGATGCGTACCATATATTGTTGTATATCAAGCATGTAGTATATATATCCAAGATATCTCCCAGTATTCCTCTCTCCTTAGTGCTCCTTGGAGGAGTATGCAATACACATAAGCTTTGGAATGGATACAAAATTGATCCCCCATCAGTATATTTTATCAGGAATTTTATTTTGAAACATTAACATGGGGATACAGTTTGTAGGGAAACATACAAATAAAAGAAATGGTACCCAGTCCTCTTAGGTATAATTGTCCAATGACTAGAGAGCCTGGGTCAGGTGGCCTCAACGCATTTCGTCCGGTAAGGACTTCATTAGGAGTGGTACTATGCATGGGCAGTGCCTTCTATTTATACCCTGCAAAGAGAGAAATGATTTCTGCAAAATCGCGCCAAAAAACAGCCTCTGCGCATGCGTAATGTGAGGCAGCCACTTTGGATGATGTCATATGTGATGCCAGCGCTAGCTCGTTGTTAGCGTTGGCTACAGAGCTACTTTAATAAGGAGGTATGTAACACATACACCAGTGGCTGGTTTGTTAGCCTAGCCGCGTGTATGTGAAATATAACAGCATAAGCGGTAGATAAAAAATGTTGTTTGTACATGGCGGCGGTCATCTTGTTGGTTTGAATAAAACTATACCAACATGGCGGTGGCCATTTTGTTGGTTTGTTACAATCCTCAAAGTGTATGTAACGGTGGCCATCTTTTGGGTTGTCTGCAGAACAGACACTGGGACAGTTTTTTTGAAAATGATGGCAGCCATCTTACAAGATAATACATTACTAAAAAAGTTATTATTTAAAACAATAATTAAAACAACATTAATATTAAAAAATATCAAAAAATATGTAGAGAATGGTTCAGCCTATTGCACTATATATCAAAAGTGCAATACAAATAGTTAGCACATGTATTTAACAATATAGATATATTAGTATGATTGCAACAAGAGAAATATGATCATAAGTAAAATAAAAATAATAAATATATATATATATTAAAAAGAACCTAAAAGTTACTATAAGTAAGAACATAAAAACTCTAAAAATGACCAAGTGTGGTAATTATGTCACATATCAGTATAAAACATAATAGCATACATTAACAGCAAAGTAATTACATGTATTAAAGGAACGGTGCTATTTCATAGCTATCATTCATGCCATAAGGTACAAGAGTATTCAAATCAAAAATCCAATACATTTCCCACTGCAAAAGTCTATTCGCCAGATATCCACCCCTTGCGCCCAAAAAAACATGCTCTAAAATCCCTTCAAAGTAATAAGGATCTAGTTTTAAAACATGCGGACAAAGGTGGAGGTCTGGTTGTAATGAATAAATCTGACTATACCAAAGAAGCTGTGCGGCTCCTAGGAGATCAGAATTCTTATAAACCCCTTACTAGAGACCCCACTGAAGAATTTGTCAATTGTCTGAGAGATTCACTAGTAAAAGGCCTACATATGGGGATTTTAACAAAAGATGAATATCAATACCTTATGCAATCAAACCTGGTGATCCCAATCTTTTACCATCTACCAAAAATTCATAAAGATTTAAACAATCCACCAGGTCGACCCATTATAGCAGGTATTGACTCCTTAACTTCACATATCTCAGAGTATATAGACATCTTTTTAAATAAATATGTTAAGGAGCTTCCATCGTAAAAGACACTACTAGTCTTCTGAACTTAATACAAGAAATTCCCTGGAATAATGATTTTTTATGGGCTACCATATATGTACAATCTCTTTATACTTGTATTCAGCATCCTAAAGGTATTGAGTTATGTAAAACATTTCTAGATGAAGATCCTCTGTTAGATACCAAACACAAACATTTTATTTGTGAATTGATCTAATTTATTTTAACCCATAACTATTTAAAATTTTTAGATCAATTTTATTTGCAAATATGCGGTACCGCCATGGGCACGATATTCGCACCCAGTTACGTGAACCTTTTTATGGGTAACTGGGAGGTCGAATTCATCTATGAAAAAAAAACCTTTAAAGATAGAATCCATCAATATAAATGATATATTGACGATATCATTATTATATGGAAAAGGGAAGAGGAGGATTTTATGGATTTTATGGATTTTATCAATGTTAATGATTTTAACCTTAAATTCACTTCAAATGTACAAAAAACTGAAATTGAATTTTTGGACATCATTCTGAAAGGTACTGAAAACCATATTTCAACTAGAACATACATTAAGTCCGTAGACACAAATAGCTATCTTCATTACAGTAGTGGACATGTCAAAAGCTGGATAGACAACATTCCTTACTCACAATTTCATCACATTAAAATAAATTGCAGTAATAAGGAAGTATGTTTGCAACAATTAGGCACCTTTGCTGAGATATTCAAGGACCGCAATTACCCAGAACCATTCATCTCTAAAGCATTAATCAAAACAGAAGCCCTAGAGAGAGAGAACCTTTTGAAATATACAACTAAAAAAAAAATGAGGACATGGTTCCCTTCATTACTCAATTCAGTAACAATGAGAGAAAAATCAGACAAGTTCTAAATAAACATTGGGGAATATTAAAGATGGACCCAGTCCTAGGTAACATCTTACCCGAGAAACCTTCCATCATTTTCAAAAAAGCAAGAAACTTAAAAAACATCCTGGCTCCTAATATGCTCAGACACACTGATGCAAATAAAGTAGACCATTTGAAATGTGTCAGATCATACAAGTGTGGAAGATGCAACATGTGCAAACATCTACATCCAAATAGGAAATCATTTAATGATGTACAATGTTCAAAACAATATAACATCAAAGATTTTATTAACTGCAACACCACCTCTGTCATCTATTTACTTGAATGCCCATGTGGATTAAAATACGTGGGCAAAACGAAAAGGAACCTAAAGCATCGTATTCAGGAACATGTAAGGAACATTAGGAATAAAATCGAGAGTCACTCAGGATCCAAGCACTTCAAAACAACCCACGACTCAAATCCAGAACTCCTGACGTTCAAAGGCATTGAACATGTGAAGTTGGGCGCAAGGGGCGGAGATCTGGTGAATAGACTTTCGCAGTGGGAAATGTATTGGATTTTTGAATTGAATACTCTTGTACCTTATGGCATAAATGATAGCTATGAAATAGCACCGTTCCTTTAATACATGTAATTACTTTGCTGTTAATGTATGCTATTATGTTTTATACTGATATGTGACATAATTACCACACTTGGTCATTTTTAGAGTTTTTATGTTCTTACTTATAATAACTTTTAGGTTCTTTTTAATATATATATATATTTATTATTTTTATTTTACTTATGATCATATTTCTCTTGTTGTAATCTTACTAATATATCTATATTGTTAAATACATGTGCTAACTATTTGTATTGCACTTTTGACATGTGCTAACTATTTGTATTGTACTTTTGATATATAGTGCAATAGGCTGAACCATTCTCTACATTTTTTTTATATTTTTTGATATTAATGTTGTTTTAATTATTGTTTTAAATAATAACTTTTTAGTAATGTATTATCTTGTAAGATGGCTGCCATCGCTTTCAAAAAAACTGTCCCAGTGTCTGTTCTGCAGACAACCCAAAAGATGGCCACCGTTACATTCACTTTGAGGATTGTAACAAACCAAAAAATGGCCACCGCCATGTTGGTATAGTTTTATTCAAACCAACAAGATGACCGCCGCCATGTACAAACAACATTTTTTATCTACCGCTTATGCTGTTATATTTCACATACACGCGGCTAGGCTAACAAACCAGCCACTGGTGTATGTGTTACATACCTCCTTAATAAAGTAGCTCTGTAGCCAGTGCTAACAACGAGCTGGCGCTGACGTCACATATGATGTCATCCAAAATGGCCACCCCACACTGCGCATGCGCAGAGGCTGTTTTTTGGCGCAATTTTGCAGAAATCATTTCCCTCTTTGCAGGGTATAAATAGAAGGCACTGCCCATGCATAGTACCACTCCTGAAGAAGTCCTTACCGGATGAAATGCGTTGAGGCCACCTGACCCAGGCTCCCTAGACATTCAACACATACCTAAGAGGACTGGGTACCATTTTGAAAGATAAGTACTTTTTTTCTTTTATTTGTATGTTTCCCTACAAACTGTATCCCCATGTTAATGTTTCAAAATAAAATTCCTGATAAAATATACTGATGGGGGATCAATTTTGTATCCATTCCAAAGCTTATGTGTATTGCATACTCCTCCAAGGAGCACTAAGGAGAGAGGAATACTGGGAGATATCTTGGATATATATACTACATGCTTGATATACAACAATATATGGTACGCATCTAATTGTAGTCCTGTCTTGCTACTCCTGTAAAAACAAACTACACTATATCACTTTTTTTCTCCTGGGTTTGAATGAGCCCCTCTTAAGTAGTTCCAGTAGATGACATCCCGTATATTCACCCTATATGAGCGATATATCATTGGAAACCAGATAAGCTTTAAAGTTCTTTTTTTGGTACGCACATTAATTCTGAGCACCAATTATCACTTTAATTTATCTACTACACTATCAGGCGCATGTCTCTTGTACCCCCTTTTTCAGAATCACCCCATCCGCTGGCTAAAACGGAACACTAAGAAGACTGCTGCCGCCTTTTAATCAAGGATCAGTGACTTATAAAATAATTTCTTCCATTGACTATATCACATTCACACTACACTTTTTTATTTACATTTCATTTATATTTCACTTGAGGGAATCACTGTATTTGTGCGCTGTCCCTACACACACTTTCACACATGTATATATATATATATATATATATATATATATATATATACTCACCTTTCACTTCCGATGTGGCCCGCTGTCCCCATACAATACTATGGAGACCTAAATTCATCAAGCTAGTATGTTAAATATTGGGGTCCACTCAGACCCCACTAATTAACATAATGAATAGACCCCTTAGTGAGTACCAGTGAGTACCAGACACACACATGCATCTATGTTCTCTATTTACTGGCTATTCATCCTCAGGCAACCAGCCTCACCCCTTCAGCACATGTTATTTCATGGGTCCCTTGCATTACATTCCCCCGGTGCAGTGGTTTACAGACTTCTTGAATCACGGCGCCCTAGTGTATCAGCATTCTTCTCACGGCATCCCTAGGCCAAAGGTTTCTTAATGAAATTTAATAAAATATATACATATTACATTTTGTAAATTGTGCTTATATGTCACCCTTAGGTGGTTTTGGGGTGGTGGACAGAGTTGTGCTTCTGTTTGTCCACACATTTTATGATTGGCAGCCACCAGCACTGGTTCTGCCTATCACACTGACCATAAATAATTGCAACCCTGCAAATACCCCATTGTGCCATGCCACCCAGTTTAGTAGCCACTGCCTCAGTGGGTCCTTATCTCCTTCATTACCCGATCTGATACTGCCCCTGCTGTTTTTCATTACAATTCAACTTGGCCGCAAATTCTGGCCATGCTCCTCCCCTATTGAGCTTACTTCTGGGGAAAAGGTTGTCCTAGCACGCAGGACTGAAATTAGAAATTGTGTTGCCTGAGACTGACAAAATAGGCAGGGCCCCCCACCCAACCCCTCCTTCCGCTACCCCCACAACCCCCCTTCCCCCGCTACCTTATTCATGCACAATATAAAAAAATGTACAAATATTTTGGGCAAAAATTATTAAGCCAGACCAGACCAGTGCTCAGACTGCCCTCCCCAGCTTTTTCCCAATCCCCCCACCACTGGTTTATTACATATATGACCAGAGCCGTAACTAGACTTTTTGGTGCCCTGTGCCAGAAAGAGCATTGGCGCCCCCCTCATTTTTCAAAGGGACATAATGCACCCAAAAAAGGGGAATGGCCTTATGGGGAAGGGCTAGGGAAAAGATAGGAGAGGCCAGGAGATGCTGGGGATGAAATAAGTGGAAGCTACAAGTGAGAATGTAAATAAACAGAAAATTGACAGGCCCAAACAGCGCCCCCTGACCTGTGGTGCCCTATGCGATGGCACCGGCTGCACTACCCTAGCTACGGCCCTGTATATGTACCAGACCAGTGCTCAGAATTCTTTTCCCCCCCTCCATCCCCCACCTCCCGTTCTTCTAGGGATCCGGCAGTCCCCCCCCCCCCCCCCCCTGATGGCAGCCCTGCTAGTATGCACTTTCTATGTGCGTCATGACTTCACTATGCTGTGTGGAAGCCACCTCTCTTTCACTGCATCTCTTTCGTCCAAAGCAAACTGTGCAGATCATAATTCTGCTGGTCTGGACGCTATTCCTGCACTCAGTCTTTTCCACATCTGACTTTTCAGTAATCATAATTTACTATCACCAGAGCCTTATGTGGCACAAGGCTGCTACCTACACAAATCCATGTGCTATGATGATGTAAGTTATGTGGTTGGGAAATGACTGCATTAATCATTTACTGTTTTTATTATGTCATATAACAAATAACCTTTATCATCCGAACACATACTGGCAACATAGTGCAAAAGTGGAAAAAATTTAATCAAATAACTAAAAGCTGATGCAGAATTGAATGTACGCCTGTTTATGGAGCGTACAGTACCTTGCGTGCTTGCAGGGTTGTATCGAGGGTGGTTCCAGTGGAGCATGAGCTCCAGGCGTCAAAATGGACGGAGGGCGCCATCCAGGGTTCCCAAATTCATGGGGCGCTGCACAGTATGACGGCCGCCTGTCAGTTTTATCTCAGTTTGTTTGCTCTATATCCTAAATAAACTAAGCAGTATAGTACTGCAATACCTGGCCCTAATAGTAATTAAACTGAATACCTGCTGCAAGTAATAAAGGTCTAGTTAGGACCCCAAGGATACAGCTATGAACACCTACAAATAAATAAATATTACTGCGCTAGGTAGTCGTTTTCAATTGAATATTTCTATATGGTACTTGCTCTCTATTAATTGGACAAAAAGGCTTGTTTAAATATCAACATTATAATATTTTAATTAGACACTTGCACAAAACGTATAAATCACTTTAACATTAAAACATTCGGTCTGCTTGTATAGCAACCAATCCCACCCAATAAAAGGACTTCTTATTAAATAGGATCACAGGAACTGCAGGGATGAATCTGACATAATATCTTAATAGCACTAAAGTCCGTATAAAACAACTCATTTTTCTATAACACTTGGTTAATACTTTCATTAATTAAGTATCCATTTGGTGTATATGTGGCTATATATTGCCACTTTGTAGTCTCACAACTGAGCCAGCAAAACTGACACTGATTTATCAATAGTATGTTGTATAGTCCATGAACACTGGCATCCCAGCAGTTCACTAATGAGCCCAAAGGCTTCTGCCGTTTAAGATGTAAGTTTCAGTACTTCCGTCCTGGTTATGTATAACAATCGTCACCTCGAAGTAATGTGGCCATTCAGAGGTGTGTAATCCGGTTGCTGTTTCCTTGCCGCGAGATAGCAGCTGGAGCTGTGGCGTAACTATAAATTTTACTCCCTCATGCCAAAAAAGTTTCAGGCTCTCCCCCCCGCCCAAAATTCAAACACACTGAAAGACGACGTTTAAGCTGTTGGTTTCATGATACAGTAATGTACATTACACCAGAGGTTCCCAAATGCAGTAATCACGGCTCCCCTACAGTTCAGGTTTTAGTGATAACCATGGTTAAGCACAGGTGGTTAAATCAAATTGACTGAGGTACTAATTAAGTCACCTGTGCTCAACCATGGTTATCACTAAAACCTGAACTGTAGGGGAGCCTTGAGAACTGTGATTGGGAACCTCTGCCTTACACATTATAACACACTAACTAAGTAATGCCACTGTATACCACATTATGCCACACCGGAATACCCCTATAACACATTATGCCACACCGTAATGCCCCTTACAACACATTATGCCACACCGGAATGCCCTTTACACATGTCACACAATAATGCCACATATAACACATAATGACACACAGTAATGCCCTTATAACAAATTATGCCATGCCGTAATGCCCCTATTTCACATTATGTCACACCGTAATGCCACATACAATACATTATGCCACACAGTAATGCCCCTTACACAGTATGCCCCTTATAACACATAATGCCACACAGCATGTCACACTAAGTAATACCCCTAATAGCAAATTGTGTACACAGTAATGCCCATTGCACATTATGCCACAGAGTAATGCCCATTACATCCCACCCCGACAGATCTACTTCACCAACCCTTCTCTCCGCTCCTGCCAGTCTATCACGTCAGCTCAAGACAGGTTGCACAGTTTTTATGTCTGTGTAGAACCAGATTATTGGGAACATAGTTTATAACCTGTAAACTGCGTATATCAAGTTACTGCCGTTATACTGTGTCCCCTGTACTTGTGCCCCTTATGCAATGCCCCCTGTAATAGTGCCACTTATGCAATGCCTCCTGTAGTAGTGCCCTTTATGCAATGCCTCCTGTAGTAGTGCCCCTTATGCAATGCCCCCTGTAGTAGTGCCCCTTATGCAGGGCCCCCCTGTAGTAGTGCTCATTATGCAATGCCCCCTGTAGTAGTGCCTATTATGCAGGCCCCCTGTACTAGTGCCCCTTATGCAATGTCCTCTGTAATAGTGCCCCTTATGCAATGCCCCCTGTAGCAGTGCCCATTATGCAGGCCCCCTGTAGTTGTGCCCCATATGCAATACCCCTGTACTAGTGCCCCTTATGCAATGCCCCTGTAATAGTGCCCCTTATGCAATGCCCCTTGTAGCAGTGCCCATTATTCAATGCCCCCTTATGCAGTGCCCATTATGCAGGGCCCCCTGTGGTAGTAAAGTAGTGACCCCCTGTAGTTGTGCCCATTAGGCAATGCCCCTTAAAGTAGTGCCCATATGCAGTGCCCCCTGTAGCTGTGCCCATATGCAGTGCCCCCTTAGTTGTGCCCCTTAAAGTGGTGCCCCTGTAGTTGTAGCCTTTAAAGTAGTGCCTACTGTAGTCGTGCCCCCTCCCCAGTACTTACCTGACTCTGCGCATCATCCTGGCTGTCACTTCTGCGGCCACGCTGACTGGATCTAAATCGCGGGGGCTGCGGGGACAGTAGTTATGCCATTGAGCTGGAGGTGTAGAAAGGCATCTCAGGAGTAGTTCAGCGGCTGCTGTATCAGTAGACGGCTGCTCTGATCTGAACGGCGTGTAGTCAGACTAATGTTGGGAACCAAGTGTAGCTGGAGGTTATAACATCAACGTGTTTCGTCCCACACACTGTTGGGACTTTCTCAATCAAGTACTCACGCGTGCTGTAGCAGGTCTGACCTCATGCTTGCAAAGCCACATCTCCTGATGTGCTATTTGAGGCATGGCCGTGTGTCGCGCCCCCACCCTCATCATGCTGGGAGGCTTGCCCAGCACTCTGGGAGCTGCTGAAGAGCCCCCAGTCTCCCCCAGAGTCATCCATCACCTATCCAGTGCTGTTTGGTGACACTATCCAAAGCAGCTCTGCTTTTTTGGTGTCACCCCCCTCAGATGGTGTCCCCTGGTGCGGCTCCTCAACCCCTTTTTGACGCCACTTTAACAGGGCAATATCAGCGCTTGTTGGAGTCATATCTCCTAGGATAGTGGTGGTGCAAGTATACACTGACGATTATGATCAGTAGCAAACCAAGTGTACAGGGTCACACCTTGAGATGCATATATACAGTACAGTATATCATATTATACATATTTTTTCTATGCACGCTTCTTTGGAGCAGTATAAGCCTGATTTACATCCAGCTTTGCACCAGGTCTAAAAAGTCTGAACAAGTCTATAAAAAGAGAATATTATCCTTATATCAAATGTGCACTCTAGGATATAGCTAATATATATGCAACGTCTGCTTTTAGGGTATCTAAAATCATTGAAGTAAGGTATTCTGTACAGCTGCCAATCTCTATGGAGGTAATTAGAATGACTAAAATACACTGCAGTCACCCACGAGTCATACGGAAGGTAATACCTTAGGTAGCACTGATGCACCTTCATTAAAACAATGCACCATAAATAATCACTTCTTTTAATGAGAAATATTATGTAAATTCTTGTCAAGAGATATTAATGTTCTTCGTATTCACTGGACATTACACACATTGACAGAGAACACTGTTTAAAAGTACGGTGTGTTATGAACCACTTAATTAAAATTCATTGCAGTATATAATATAAAAATAGATTTGGAAAATATTTCTTAAATTAGGATTAATGTAATACATGCTTAGATCTTCTTGGAAATTCTCTATGTAATTAAAGTTCTCCGTAATTCGTTTTTTAGAGGAGGGTCTTTTGTCATGACGCTTGTTACCTCTATATTAACAGGGGAATTGTATTATCTTCTACCCAGGAGATGAAGGGGTTATCCCTGCTAGGACAGCCCTTCTCAGCGGAGGAGTTGGAAAGGAGGGGTACCCCAAGAATAATTATATGCACGCAGAGAATGTGGGATGGGGATCCCTGTCATTTCACAGCAAGGTGGCATTTTAATTCTAGGCTGTCGTTATGAAAATGTCATGTGGTAGTTGGGTGGGTGTGAAATCTTCATACGCTCTATCCTTGTGCTTGCTGAATATAGAGGTACTAGTGTACAGGTACAAGGGAAGGAGGGGGGTTAAGAGAGGTGGTGTACAAACTTTCATAGCTTGTATCTGGTGTTTCATTGTTCTGGAACGCCTTCAGAGATAGTTGTTTCGCATACAGTATATGGCAACATGGGGACCACAGCTATGGTCTCAGCCCGAAGTCTAGTCTATGTATCTCTGCTCTAGATGATTACACCCTTAAAAAGTCAATAGATTTCTCTATATTATAAATGACACACAGATTGTTCCAGGCAGCATTTCATTTTAACTAGTTAGCTCTTAAAGTACATTTTAAATTGATAATTCATTATTTATCTGCAGATGTTTTTTATAAAATCTGAAAAATCCTGCTTGCATGAGTATGTAACCCCTGCAGGCTAGCATTTGGTAGAACCACGTTTTGCTACAGTAACAGCTTTAAGTGTGTTGGGGTAAGTTTCTGCCAGGTTTGCACCCTATTTGGGAGTCATTTTTCGCCCATTCCACCTTGCAGGTTTGCTCCAAGTTATTCAGGTTGGTTAGATGACGCTTGTAAACTGCAATTTTCTAATAGTGTTGCAGATTCTCACCTGGACTTTAACTCGGACATTGTAGAACATTCACATTTTTGTTGTTCATCAATGCTAGTGTTGCATTGTGCTTGGGTTCATTATCCTGCTGAAAGGTGATCTTTCTCCCAAGCTTTAGTTGTCTAGCAGATTGAAGCAGGTTGTATTGTAGTATCACCCTGTATTTTTACAACCAAGGCCCGTATTCAATCTGAGGCGAAAAGCCGTTTTCGCGTGTTTTTGGCGAAAATTTTTTGCCGATGACGTCATTTTCGGCTCTTTTTATTTTACTCCGTATTCAATTTCAAAGACTTTTCGCCTAGGCCTAGACGGAAAGTCAATGCAATGTAGTAGGCGTACTAGTTTTGCATGTGAATAGCAGGCGGAAAAAAGTGCAGAATTGGGGGTTTTGGGGTGCAACGTTGCGGGAACCCCCGTGCAGCCTTCAGACAGTCCCCCAAAGGAAAACTGCGTAATTTTTTTTTTACAAAAAACACTTAAGATTACCCAAAAAAAATCACTTTGATTTTGGAAGCGGACTTGACTCCAGGGGGGTCCAGCAAGTATGCCCCAGGTGTTTTTTTCATTGCAGGGGCTTGCGGCAGGTGGATTTTTCACAATTTTTTAAACTTAACTTTAGCAACTTTAAAATATGCTGACCCCCATTTTCAAGTACCCCAAATTTGCTGGGATAAGTTATTTGCTGCAAAAAAACCTCCTGAATACTATTCTGCACCACTTATACAAAAACGCTATTTAGCAGCTATTGAGCCCATTTAAAAACACCAAATACCTTCAGCAAGCCAAATCGGGGGGTACCATAGGGATCCCCCATATCAGAGCATCTTTTGGGGGGTGTCAGGCTGATTTCCACAAAATCTGTCAGTGCTTTACGCTTGTTTAAGTTACGCTGGGTCCTGTTTTCGCCTACTTTCAAATTGAATACGGCGATACGCAGGCACACGCGCGGTACTTTTCCGCCTGCAAAATACGCGATGTAGGCAAAAAGTCCGGGAGGCGAAAAAGTATCGTGGCTCAGCTCAAATTGAATATGGGCCCAAGCATCAGTCTTTAAATGTTATCTGGATGTCCAGTCCCCACTGAGGAATAGCATCCCCACAACATGATGCTGCCACGCCATATTTCACTGTTGGGATGGTGTTTGTTGACCAGTGTTAGGTTTATGCCACCCATAGCATTTGGAATTGGGGCCAAAAAGCTAAATTTTTGTGTCAACTGACCACAAAACCTTATCTCACGTTTCAGCTGAGTCACCTGGATGTTTACTGGCAAACTCAAGACATGCCATCATGTGGTTTTTCTTTTGTAATGGTTTCTCTCTACCATCCTCCTATACAGGTAAGTTATGTGCAGACTTCTTTAATTGGGTGGCTGGTGCACCTAAACTCCAGTCTCAGCTTCTGAACTCTGTGGTGTCTATTTACTAAGCTTTGTTAGGACATAAAGTGAACGGAGATAAGGTTTTTCAAACACAGCCTGTGACATGGCAGTTAGGAGCTGATTGGCTGGTACCTTATCACCATTCACTTTATCTCCTAAGAAAGCTTAGTAAATAGACCCCTGTAGCTCTTTCAGAGTGACAATAGGCATTTAGTTGGCCTCTAGTGGACCCAAAAGGGACCTGGTATGTGAGATTGCTGTTGCTTGGTTGAATCATGGGAGGGGCTTATTTGTATCTTGACTTAAAAAAAAATATGTTGGAAGGTAGGTAGTCATACAGGGCTGTAACTAGAGCTGTGCGGCTGCAAAGAGCTGTACGCCATGGACTTCCGGGTTTATGCCCCGGGAGAACATCTGTGCACGAGCAGAGTGATGCGGCGGCCGTGGGGCATCCTGGGAGGGATCCGATTGGATCCCTCATACCAGCGTGATGCGTCAGAAGCCCATAGGCTTCTATAAGGTAACGCCAGCAAAAGCTGGCGTTACCCTCCGCCGTGCAGCCCGGCGGCAAGCCAATAATACATATGGAAAATGCGGTAAGACCCCGAAAACTGGGTTTTCTACTTCAGGGTCCATAGGGTATCCACAGGATACCTTGGGGTATAGGTGTGACGTCAGTCGCAGGGCACCAAAGAGTTAAGCTTTCAGCCTCCCAGGATGCACTAGGTCCCCCTCCTATACCCCGCCCCCAGGCCAAGGCACCTCAGTTTAGTTTGGTGCCCGGCCGGAGTCGGGTGCACCTGTTGGAGTGGGGGCTAGAAGAGCCCCTGAAGCTTATTCTTCATGCAGCTGTGGCTGCACAACTGGATGAACAGCATGGACAGTCAGTCCTGACGTCCATGCTGTCTTCCCTACACCCCGCCGGTACCAGAACGCCGGTACTGATCCGGGGATGCTGGTGGGCGTCTGGGGTCACAGCTAGCGGTGACCCCAGATGCTCCGGACCATGGCCGGATTCAAGGGGGACAGAGGTAAGCAGCGGGGTCCCGCGGTGGGTCCCCGCTGATCACATGGTCCTAAGTCCCCAGGCAGGGGGCTCCCTGGGGACTGGCTGCAGCGTGGAGCCAGGCGACCAACCTGCGCTTCCACTACCCCCTGGGACAGCGGACCGCAGCAGAGCGGTAGCGCTGCGGCGTCCCAGGGGTTAAATGCATGCCAGGGGAGCGCGCCTTCCCTGTCTCACAGCCGGCGCCTCCCCCGCTGCACACAGCCCTCTCTGCACTGTGCTGACTGGTCCTGTGTCAGCGCTCCTCCCCCAGGCCAGCTTCTCTCTGCTCCTCGGCGGCCATCTTCTCTGCAACGCATGGTGAACGCTGCTGGAAGTCTGGAAGGAAGCATCGTGGTCTGGGTCCCCCCGCATACCTCTCCTCCGCTGTGGCTCAGGTCTGTGTATGCAGCGCTGTGTCCTACCAGGCCCTGTGTCTGTGTAGTTGAGTGATCAGCGCTGTTAGTGCAGGAATTGTTATTTCTCTGCATTGTATGTGACTGTGCTAGCGCTGCCTGTAACTATTCTTCACTAAACTGTCAGCTTTATTACTGTCCCTGTTCTTTCTGCTAAAGCCCTTGCGGTGCGGTGCTGCAGGGTGGTCTCTCGCCTATTTAATACTTAATTGGTGAGAGAGGTCACATACGTGGTGCCATCATGTCTGAAAGTGATTTTCCCCTCCGGCTACAGTGTACCACGTGCAAAGGACCGTTAGCGGAGGGGGAGGGTAGCGCGGAGGGCCTTTGCCGGCAGTGTTGTCCATGGCGCGGCCTATTACGGTTACAGCACCGGTACAGGAGCCGCCCTGGGCTTGTTTCGCTCAGGCGTTAACAGCTTTAGTGGGCCAGTTAGCTCCGCAGCCCGCGTTTACTCCGATGGGTTTGTCCCAGCAGTCTGTGGTGTCGTCACCCATGCAGGGGTTCCCACGACAATTGGTGGTACCCCACAGTCTCCCTATTTCCCCACTCCCGGGTTCTCAGGAGCCAGCGTGGGTTAACTCCCTGACGAGTTCTGTACAGCACTTGTCGGATGTGTTGCAAGGGGAGTCTGTGATGCGGCCTCATAAAAGGCCGGTGGCGTCTCTGTCCGCTCCTTATGAGGATGACGAAGGGACGTCTGATGATGGGGAGATTCTGGATCCTTACGATCAGGAACCTTTCCATACTAAGGACGCTGATGCTAAGTCCAAAGTATATATTCCTGGACTTATTCGGGCGGTCCGCACAGCCTTGGTGATTGAGGACGAAGTTCCCCCAGCGGCTAAATCTAAGTATGCCTTTTTCAAAGATGTGAAGGGCGATGCCACAGTCTTTCCTCTTTCGGGTCAGTTGGTGGACCATTTAGAGGAGGCGTGGAAACAACCTGGCAAAAGATACCAGCCGCAGAGACGCCTGGCGGTGGCTTATCCGTTCGCGGATAATTATTTTGCTAAGTGTGAATCCCCTCCACAGGTGGATTCTCACGTGACCCGTCTTGTCCGTAGTGCCACATTGCCGATGCCATCCATGTCCTCCCTTAAGGATGCTACGGACCGCAAGGTAGAAATCTGCCTGAAGTCCGCTTATTCCCTTGCAGGGGGGACAGCACGGCCGGCTATGGCCATTTGCTGGGTTGCCAGAGCGATGGAGCGCTGGGCGGATTCATTAGAGGCTTCTTTTGAATCCGACTGTCCGGCCGAACAAGCGGAGTTGATTGGCAATCTCCGTGATTCGGCCACCTACATCAACGAGGCGGCTCTAGACATTAGTACTCTGGTGTCTAGAATTTCTTCAGCAGCGGTAGCTGCTCGTCGCACCTTGTGGCTGCGATCCTGGAAGGCGGACGCAGATCCAAGAAAGGTCTGGAAGCGTTGCCGTTTACCGGAGAAGTTCTCTTCGGTCCGGATCTGGATAAGATTGTGGCCACGCTGGCGGCAGCCAAATCTGCTTGTCTCCCGTCGGCCGCTGCTCCTTCTGGTTCTGGACCATCGTCCTTTCGGTCATCTAGGGCCCAGGGCAGGCCCAAACCACAGTCGTTTCCTCGACAGGCTGGCCCTAAGAAATCGGGCAAGCCCCGGAAACAGGCATGGAGTACCAGACGTCCGGCCCCCAAGCCAGATGACAAGCCTGCGGCCTGACGGTCCGGGTCTCCCCTTGGGGGATCCCAGGGTGGGAGGCCGCCTGCTGCAGTTCTCCCGGTGTTGGTCGTTCACTACGACAGACACTTGGGTTCTGGAGGTGGTCTCTCACGGGTACGCCCTCTCCTTCCGGCACAGACCCCCGGCTCGATTCTTCACCACGGGTCTACCATCAGACCGGAACAAGGCTACGGAGCTGCGGAAGGTATTGCACACTATGCTCCAGGCTGGAGTTATAGTGCCTGTTCCATTCTCCCAGAGGGGCCAGGGTTTCTATTCAAATCTATTTTTGGTACAGAAACCCAATGGGTCATATCGTCCGATTCTCAACCTCAAAGCACTCAACAAGTCTTTGCGGGTCCTGAAGTTTCGGATGGAGACCCTACGGTCCATCATTCTGGCGCTGGAACCTGGGGACTACATGGTGTCATTGGACATACAGGACGCTATGGCGGTCATGGCGGCTTCTCTGCGGCTGCAAGGAGTCCGCATGTTGCCGTACTTGGACGACCTGTTATTGGTGGCAGGATCTCCAGAGCTCCTGTTACACCACTTGGACCTGACCATTGCACTGCTGCAACGGCACGGCTGGCTAATTAACTGGCAGAAGTCCACTCTAATCCCGTCTCGGAGGATTCTGCATCTTGGAGCCTTATTGGACTCGGGACAGCAAAGGATCTTCGTGACGGAGGACAAGATCTCTGCTTTACAGTCAAGGGTGCGCAGTTGTCTGCACAGCCGCCGGGTGTCCTTACACTCGGCGATGAGGTTACTGGGCTCCATGGTGTCGGTGTTCGACATGGTGGAATACGCCCAGTTTCACTCTAGACCTCTGCAGCACCTGATCCTGTCCAAGTGGAACGGGCTGCCTCAGTCTCTGAAGTTCCAGACGATTGTGCTCACCCCGGAGGTTCGCCTGTCCCTTGCGTGGTGGTTAAAGATGACCCACCTCAACAAGGGACGTCCGTTCTGGGTTCCAAATTGGGTCCTGTTGACAACGGACGCCAGTCTTCGAGGCTGGGGAGCAGTTTCGGGTCCACACTTGTTCCAGGGCAGGTGGACACCGACAGAAGCGGAGCTTCCAATAAATATCTTGGAACTCCGTGCGGTCTTCAATGCTCTCCTGCAGGCACAGCGGTTTCTCCAGGGTCACCCGGTGCAGGTCCAGTCGGACAATGCTACCACCGTGGCCTAAATAAACAGGCAAGGAGGAACTCGCAGTCGGGCGGCTCTCGTAGAGGTCTCTCGGATCCTGGTTTGGGCGGAGCGCAATCTTCCGGCCATATCAGCGGTCTTCATCCCGGGAGTGCTAAATTGGGAGGCGGACTTTCTAAGTCGCCAGGACGTTCATCCAGGGGAATGGTCCCTGCACCCGGACGTTTTTCAACTACTGGTGGACAGGTGGGGTCTTCCAGAAATCGACCTCATGGCGTCCCGGCACAACAACAAGTTGCCGGTGTACGGGTCTCGCACAAGAGACGAAGGGGCGTCTCTGGTGGATGCTCTGTCCGTCCGGTGGACGTTCAGGTTCGCATACCTGTTCCCTCCGGTCTCCCTTCTTCCACGGGTAATCCGGAAATTCAAACAGGAAGGAGGGACGCTCCTGTTGATAGCTCCCGCGTGGCCCAGACGACACTGGTTCTCAGACCTTCAGGGTCTGTCCGTGGACAGTCCTCTGCGGTTGCCGCTACGACCGGACCTTCTGTCTCAGGGTCCTTGTCTTCACCCGGACCTGACTCGGCTGTCTTTGGCGGCGTGGCTGTTGAGACGGCCATGCTGAGGTCCTGGGGGTTTGCCAGCTCTATGCTGTGTACCATGTTACGAGCTCGGAAACCGTCTTCCGCGAGGATATACCATCGCGTGTGGCATACGTTCTTCCAGTGGTGTCGACCGAGAGGTTATGCACCGCGGGAGTTTCGTCTGTCTCGGATTCTCGCCTTCCTGCAAGCGGGACTAGATCATGGCCTTCGCCTTGCTTCTTTGAAGGTACAGGTTTCGGCCCTATCTGTCTGGTTTCACCGTAGGATTGCTACAATCCCGGATGTGCGCACCTTTATGCAAGGTGTTCTCCGTATTCAGCCGCCCTTTGTTCCACCTGTGGCGCCTTGGGATTTGGCTGTGGTCCTGAGGACTCTCCAAGGACCGCCGTTTGAACCACTGGGCTCAGTGGATATTAAATGGCTAACAGCTAAGACTGTTTTCCTTCTGGCCGTTGCTTCAGCCAGACGTGTTTCTGAGTTAGGGGCTCTTTCTTGTAGACCCCCTTTCTTGGTTTTTTTCATGGGAACAGGGCAGTGCTCCGCACTCGGCCCGAGTTTCTCCCCAAAGTTGTTTCCCAGTTTCAGGTTAACGAGGAAATAGTTGTTCCGGCCTTTAACTCACCGGGTCTTTCCGTGGGTGAGGCCTCTTTGGATGTTGTGCGGGCCTTAAGGACTTATGTGGACCGCACTTCTTTGTTTAGGAAGTCGGACGCTTTGTTGTCCTCTATGGCTTCTGTAAAAAGGGTTGGCCTGCTTCAAAGCAAACTTTGGCAGCCTGGATCCGTATGGCTATTTCTGAAGCTTATCTTCATGAAGGCCTACCGGTCCCTCCTTCTCTGAAGGCTCATTCCACTAGGTCTGTGGGTCCTTCGTGGGCAGCTTGACGTGGTGCCTCGGCAGTTCAGATCTGCAAGGCTGCTACGTGGTCTTCTGTCCATACCTTCGTGAGGTATTACAGGTTTGACACCTTCGCCTCTCAGGATGCTTCCTTCGGGCGGCGGATTCTCCTTTCTGCACAGGAGCGTCCCCACCCTTAAAGGATACTGCTTTGGGACATCCCCAAGGTATCCTGTGGATACCCTATGGACCCTGAAGTAGAAAATATGAGATATGGTAAGAACTTACCCTTGTTATCTCTATTTCTACGAAGTCCATAGGGTTCCACAGGACTCCCGCCCTGTCGCACCTGTGCTGCAGATGGGCTTTGCTCTGGTCACCGGTTTTCCGTCTCCCTCTGGTGAGAATGTGATTCTTGTATGTGTCCAGATCTTTGTTCTCTCTCTTCCTTCTCCTCCTCCGGCCTATGGCTTGGTAACTAACTGAGGTGCCTTGGCCTGGGGGCGGGGTATAGGAGGGGGACCTAGTGCATCCTGGGAGGCTGAAAGCTTAACTCTTTGGTGCCCTGCGACTGACGTCACACCTATACCCCAAGGTATCCTGTGGAACCCTATGGACTTCGTAGAAATAGAGATAACAAGGGTAAGTTCTTACCATATCTCATATTTTTACTAGGGATGTGCAGGCTCGGATTTACTCGGATTTACTCGGTTCTTATCGCCACTTTACCGCAAATTCGGATTTATTATATTGGCTATCCAAAACACATGATAGGCGATAGCCAATAAAATGCCGTTTTGAGATCCGAGTAAATCCGAGTAAATCCGAGCCTGCACATCCCTAGTTTTTACCACATATTCTATTTAGTACATCCCGGCCAGGGTCTTCTGAAGTAGAAAGGGAAGCTGGCAGGTCCATAGAGTGAAACGAGTCTAGTGAAGGGGGAAGGGTCTGGGGTGGGGGCTAAGATTCCACTGTAAGTAAACTTAATGAATTATCAGGTTTGGTTTTGAGGGAAGTCAGGGGGAGGGGGGTACCCCAAGCAAGCTGGAAGTGAAGGAGAGTATTTGGATGGTTGAATATGTAGAGATACTCTCTGTACTCCCACTGGCGAGATTTAACCTGGGCCAAGTGTATAACATAAGAGCAGTTGGGAGGAGGGAAGGTACTATAATTATCCCTAGGATCCATGCATTTGCAATCAATTAGTGAGAATAGAGAAAAGGGGCTGGAGTACCCTAACTTAGCTCTCCAAGTATTATCTCTTTATGGCCTTCATGTATCTGTACCTCTCTAATATTGTCTTTTTATTTACAGTATAACGTCTCTGACTTGTGTTCCCATTAAATTGTAAATGATGTTACTTTCCCCCTTTCTTCTTTCTGGATCCCCCATGTAACAAGTCACTGAAAACCTAATAAAAAAAATAAATGGCAGCTGGGGTGGTGAGAAAGATGGTAACATAAGGAAAGTAATGGAAGAATACAGGTATGGGGCAATATGTGATGGTCTACAAGATAGAAGAGAGGAGGTATCTGTGTAATAAATGAGGAGGTAAGGAGTGGTGGAGATGTGGTGGTGCCGATAAGTCACCAATGTAACGGGAAAGGGTATCACAGTGATCCAGGTGCAGGCCAACCTTGGTGGTGATAAAAATGATACATGGGCAGCACAGTGGCACATTACTGCCTAACAGCACATAGGCCATGGGTTAAATGGGACTATGGGCCTGAATCAGAGATGGACACAACAGCAATAATTCCACAGAATGAGTGATTGTTTGCTAATGTGCATGCGTGAACGATGCACTTCACATGCGCAGCGATTGCTTGGCGACCACGCTCATACAGAGGAACCATTCGCAAAGTGAGTGACAGGTAGTCAACGTTTGGGGTTGGTAACGGGGGTTTGGTTAGAAGAACGCAGGTTTGTGTATGACCGTTTAAATGCGTGCATAAATGAGTAATTGCGATCTCTTGTGCAGCATGAGAGCTCTCTGCGTGTCAGGGGAGCTGCAGTGTTTGCGGCTGGTCAGAATTGCCTTGCATGTTGCATGACTGCCTGCTGTGTGTCAATATACCGATGTTTATGCTGTTGCAGATTGTCGGACGGAAATGAGAAGGCAGCAGTGGGCATCCCTATGCTCGGCTGGTTAGGCCGGATGGGAGGCTGATGGATGGGAGGTTGATGGATATGAGGCTGATGGATGGGAGGCTGATGGATATGAGGCTGATGGATGGGAGGCTGATGGAGGTTGATGGTAGGTTTCTGGGCATATGGGGAATAAAGTGGGGTAACATAGTGCCAGTATGTGGGGGACATGCTGAGGTTGTCTGATAATCTGTCCAGAGACAATGACCAGGGAATAGTACCTATTCGGAAATGAATAAACAAATTTGAGGAAGATATAGCAAGGCTGTGGCTGAGCTTTACCTAGCTCCATAGTGGTATGTTCACAGATGCTGGTGGTACATCAGATCTCACAATAGGACCATAACAGGGGATTGGTGGTACAGCATCTACCGTTAGAACACAGGATTGCACAGCTGTGGTAGTTTAAAAGCAAATGGAGATCAGTCCCAGAGGGTGTTGGTTATGTGAGTTAGTCCTTTCTGGTTAGACCAACATCGACAGCTGCCCCTTTGGTAGCGAGATCTGGAGCGACAGAGTTTCTCTGTCGCACCGGGGCTTGCGCACACGCAGTGCGGCTGCTGCGCGTGCGCAGGCCTAACCATCGAGTCGGTTACAAACGCTTCGGCGCTCGCGACCGACTCTGAATAAGGTCCTCAGTCCCAGCCACGGCCCCCCACCTAGCGCTGTGACAGCGCAGCTCCATGCAGCACGTACTTCCCCTCAGGGTGCCAATCGGGACAAGTGAGTAACTCACTGTCCGTGACTGCCGCGGCGCCCTCCTCAGGCTGGCGCAGTATGCGTATAGGTCGGGCTGGCCCTGGGCATTATCTAAGTTAAATGGGTTATTTACAAGTTATAAGTGAGGTTTAGTGAGTATATAGATTTATAGGAACTAGGTATGTTTATGTCATGGTGATGAGAAGATGCTGTGTTTCTCCACTGAATGTAATTAATAAATGTGCGGTCAATTTGCATCCACTCAAGTGTTGGTGTCAGTTCCTAATGAGTTACAGATGCTTAATGGTGTGATAGGACAGAAGTGGAATTGAAGCTGCACAGACATAATTTATTCTATGCCTGCGTGTATTCCTTTCTCAGCTGTATTAGTCATAATCTAGGGGAAAGGCTCAGAATGATATTTGTTGCACATATGATAATTACTGGGTGTAGCACACAAATACTGGGCCTTATTCAGCAAGGATCGCTATTGCAATTGCTATAGCGATTACGCACACAGTTCAACTGCGATAGTATGCTAATTAATTGCGATTGCAATGCCGCAGCACTGCATAAGGACGCCCACTTTACCTTACACACATCCGTAATGTTTAGCAAGGCTGAAAAAACATCGGTACAATCGAGTACCATCGCAGCCTCACGCACACTTGCACAAGGTCAGAAATTGCTATCTTCGGTGACCGGTTCGCGCACTGCGATGCATGTGCAGTATGCAACAATCGTCCGATTGCTCGCGTATTAGCAACTGCGAACCAAGCTGTGTCAGGCCCACTGTCAGCTTATTTTTACACTGTGATTTAGAGTTGATCTAAGAGTTGCACCACTCCCAAATCTGTCCAAACATTTTAAAACACGACTCGCTTGCAGGCGAACACAGGAGAACACAACATTGACACGGTGCAAAATTGGACCTTGTAGCTGGATTTATTTCCTAACTGCAAATGAAGCCCAAAGTGTCCAGTGGGGGGCGATGTCTGCCCACAATGTTTTATCATTCTGACTTCTGTAATAATATACTGTTCTATGCTTACGTAAGATATAGATCAGATTACAAATATCAGCACGCACAGTTTTATGATGGATGATGGGAAATGTATGTAAGAAACGGTTACAAAAATGTGTATACAAAACTATTGGTAGAACTTAAAAAAGCAGTAACAAATAAATAAAACTTAATTTGTACTGTTATTGTAAACATGTCATAAATTATTGTCACTATATAAAATATTGACATAAAAAATGTAACACAACCCGATAAATATCCCCCATAAGGATTGTAAAATAATGAGAAGTAGATAACACTATGTAACAATTTTTTGTCATTGGGTAGTAAGTGCTGTTTCTTAATTGCTTATGTCTCAAAAGTATGGAAATGGTATTTATTTCCCTCAAACTTTGCTTTTGTAACCAGGCCATTTTATACTTTGAAATGTACTTATTTCAGACGTGAAAAGGGCGAATTTGCATTTGTTTTTACACCTAGGGGCCTATGTATCAAAGCTGGGAGAGAGATAAAATTGTAACAAATAAATCACTAACCAATCAGCTCCTAAATATCATTTTTTAAACACAGCTTGCAAAATGTAAATTGGAAGCTGATTGGTTAGTACTTTATCTCTCACAATTTTATCTCTCTCCCAGCTTTGATACATAGGCCCCAATGTGAAAAAAAAATCAACGTACTCTATGAATGAAAAGTAACATATAAAGTTGAACAAACATGACCACAAAAGAATTACAAGTGGGTAGCTTTTTGCGAATTACGATTATCAGCCCCCAGATATAGTCTCCCATTATGTTCTCGTTATACTGTCCTTGGTAGCTGTCTTCAAACTCCAGTATATCCTGGTGGAAGCGCTCGATTTGCTCCTCCGAACTTCCATGTTCTCCATGAATTTCTCAAGATGAGCATCAAGAATATAGACTTTGAGGGACATCCTGCACCCCATTGTGCCAAAGTTCTTCACCAGTGTCTCAACCAACACCCAGTTTTGTTCTTTGTGCTTGCCCAGGAAGCCCCGAACCACTGTGATAAAGCTGGTCCAAGAAGCTTCTGAGTGAGCATCTTTGGGAATTCCTTGCACTGCAGGATCTTCTTAATCTGTGGTCCCACAAAAACACCGGCTTTGACCTTTGCCTCAGACAGCTTAGGGAAGAAGTCTTGAAGGTACTTGAAGGCTGACAAATCCTTATCTAGAGCTCTAACAAATTGTCCTGACAGCGGCTGTGATATACACCCAGCTAATCTCCAGTGAGCTTACCGTTCCAGCAGACTCCCGGCAATATAAAGCAGCATTTGGAGGTACGGTCAGTGTTATTGGGCTCCCCTCTGGCACAGTTGGACTGCCCTGTATCCCCCGTGTTGCAACCGCACTGGAGTATCAGAAATGTCCTGGATAATAAGAACATTTGAAAATATCTCTGATCAGGTCACAAACGCGTAATTTGTAGGACAAACAAAAAAATACAATTTGTTACATAGTGTAATTATTTATTATGCAGTAATTAAAATATTGGAAATGATTAGAAATCAAATTCTTTCCCACATGCTAAATTGTAGGAATCGGTGATAAAGCTGGGGAAAGGGGTTATTCCTGCTACATAAATAGAGCCCTTAGAGACCTATTTATCAAATAATATTTGCTATATATGAGTGATTTGGGGGGATACCCTCAAATATTAAGTATCCCCCAAATGTATATACGAGGGGCAGCAGAGGATATCTCCATATCTGCTGGGGTCCCGCTATTTCCAACAGCAGCCCCAACCCCTATAGGTTTCTATGGGGGCTGCAAAGCTCTCAGATGTACTAAGCTCTGGAGTTTGGCTCTGGCAGCTACATATGCAACACATATGGTGTTAGCTGCTTTAGCCTATGGGCTAAATTGCGCAAAAATGTACCTGGAGAGGGTTCCTCTTGGATCTAAAATGCTATTGAGCACAGATTTGTGTTAATAACTGGGCTACCAACAATATTGAGGGTAGGATCACCCACCATATTTAATTTGTATGCACTAAGAGTATCTACACAATTACTCTCCCACTCAGAATTTCACATTAGGAGTACATTCACCAGAGGGAAGGGGGTTAGTGTTTGGGAGTGTACACAGAATTACCAATGAGCCAATCAATACAACAAGCTTTGGAATTCTATAGACTTCTCTATGAGTAACATTAAGATACATGTGAAACATTTTTCAAATGCAAAGACCAAAACATTGAATAGACTTCAGCCTCAATAATAAAATAATTCCCCTTTTTATTTAGCCAGCCCTGAGCTTAGGCTATATTAACAGTGGTGGCTCTAGGCGGGCAAGCAGGGCGGTCCCCCTATGGTGCTTTGGCCTGGGGGCACGCCCGCAGTCACCCCACCGGCCGCTTCTAATCTGAATTCCAGGCTGGGCCAGGGGGCAGGGGACCCCCCCCCCGGCTGCTACACTTCTGCAATTTGCTGCTGCTGGCCGGAAGCAGCTTCTTACTGCGTCATATGCCCGGTGGCCGTTAAACAAGCAGAAGCAGTTGAAGGCATACTTGCCTACTTTTAAAAACTAGTTTCAGGGATATTATAGTTGATCGTTGATCGGGGGGATGGGCAGTGTCTAGCTCCACCAAAATATTGCCACTCAGTGGTGTGTGAAAAAGTATCAAGCGCGGCAGGCAGCCAGAGGGGGTTTCTGTATAGATGGAATGTGCAGTCGCAAACAAATTTTTTAAAACCTTCACTGTTTGGGCTGTGTAGGAATTGGGGAAAGCAAACATTAGGGTAAAAAATTATATCAGAGAGGAATCTATGTTAGTGAAGAAAGCCTGTCATTGCCTCCTTGATATACTATGTTACCCCCAAAGATTGCCTTGCTACAACTTGTGAGTAATATTTTGATTCTTGCTACTGAGTGTTACTTCTGATTAAAATATAGTATATATATATATATATATATATATATATATATATACTATATTTTAATCATATAGTCTCTGAGTCTCCCCCTGCCCCGGAAAGTGAAACAAAACTCCCGAATTCCCCACTGTCCTGTTGGGCTTCCAAACTGCACGAGTCCAGATGAGACGTGGCGGGGCCTGGACGAGAGGACTGTCACCATACCAACGCCTACACCAGCCGTAAGCCACTACCCTGAGCGGGAACCAGGAGTCTCCCGCTGGAACTATGGTTGAAGGTGCTTAACTTAAGCTGGGTGCACTCTAGAGCAGGGGTGATCTACTTTTAAAACTAAAAACCTTTCGTGATCTACCGTGTCCGCAAAAGGGGGCGTGGTATGCATAAAAGGGGTGTGACCTTGCAGCAAGGAGCGTGGGTTCTGTCCTGCCGAAATTACACATAGTATGCCCAACTCAATTTACACCACACAGCAGCACAATCTTATTCACATTACACCACATAGTGTCCCTTATTCACGTTACAACATACAGTAGTGCCCCTTATACACAATGCCCAAAGTAGTGCCCCTTATACAATGACCACTGTAGTAGTGCCTTTTATGCAATGCCCACTGTAGTAGCGCCCCTTGTTCAATGCCCCCTGTAGTAGTGCCTCTAATACAATGGCCAGAATTTGTGCCCCTTATGCAATGCCCCCAGTAGTTGTGCCCATTATGCAATGCCCCCAGCAGTTGTGCCCCTTCTGCAATGCCCCCTGTAGTTGTGCCCATTATGCAATGCCCCAGTAGTTGTGCCCCTTATGCAATGCCCCCTGTAGTTGTGCCCATTATGCAATGCCCCAGTAGTTGTGCCCCTTATGCAATGGCCCTGTAGTTGTGGCATTATGCAATGCCCCTAGTAGTTGTGCCCCTTCTGCAATGCCCCCTAAAGTAGTGCCCCCCAGAACTAGCTCCCCCTCCCAGAGCAGAACATCCTGCCCACGCCCCTGCAAATAAACTTACCTGTCATAACAAAGCACTGCTTCATGCCGTCAGTGCAACTGAGCCCCGCCATCACTGCCGCTGACTGCTAGATCTAACTGGACCCAGCAGGCGCGCAGGCTCCTCACGTCACCCTCGTACTGCGTCACTGGAAACACTGGCCTCTGAAGCGATCAGAGGCTTCTTTAGCTTTTGATCACTTCAGAGGCCAACGTTCCCAGTTGCTGTGATTAAGATGGTTGCGATCTACCGGTTGGAGCTCCGCGAGCTATCGGTAGATTACGATTGACCTTTTGGCCGGGCCTGGGATCCCGCGGATCGGAGCGACATATCGGGTAAGTACATTGTTTAGCGTGTACCCATTATATGCACACTCCCGTGGGTCGCTAGAGACTTCGTCCGTCGGCCCTACTGCAGGGCCGACGGGGGATGACGCTTACAATGCCATGCTGCAGAATGCAGCATGACACGTATATCCAAAAAATAGTGACAGGTGTTATTGCGCTTTGAACAAACAAAATTAAGGTAAACTACTCCCCTAATTATGATAATCCTTTGCTTCCACCAGATTATTTCAGATATTTCATATGAAAAAGAGAAGAACAACATACAATAGTGTAATCCTGTTTGGCATATATCAAAAATAAGTGACAAAATTGATCCGAGTCTAAATTGTGGATGTTATTGAGGGTGTCCCCCACTCATTAGCCTCACAGCCGTAAACTTGCATCAACAACTCTTAAGGGTATCTTTTAATCTCTCCCCCTTTAGATATATGAAATAATGATTCGGGGTTTCCCCCTATACATCACACTCACGATTTCCTCCTTAGGGTAACAGACGTATCTCAAGTTCTTGAAGGATTTCTCCGACACTTTGACTAACTCTCACTTTAATGGCTCCCATACAAAAAGAGTTAAAAAATACTCTTATTCAAACAGCATACAATTCCCAAAAGGGATTCCAAAATGAAGAATTTAAAACTATGATATACCCACCGGATAGAGATAAATCTTACTGGACCTTCAGATGTTAGGGATCCCAAATAAAGTCCAAAGTGTGATAGTTCTCCTTCCTCAGTGGGTAAAAATCACAAAATAGTATAAGCCAGTAATCCCCACCAACGCGTTTTGACCTACCGAACATTGTCTTTTTCAAGGTGTGAGGGATATCTGGCTCAATTCCTTTATATACCCTGCTAATTACCCTCATACACTAATTAACCTGTCCCTATCACCAAACAAGCCCTGCAACATGGATAACACATGAGGCCAGCGTTCCCAGTTGCTGTGATTAAGTTGGTCGTGATCTACCGGTGGGAGCTCCCCGAGTTACCGGTAGATCGCGATCGACCTTTTGGCCGGGCCTGGGATCTTGCGGATCGGAGCGACATATCGGGTACACTGTTTAGTGTGTACCCATGATATGCACACTCCCGCGGGTCGCTAGCGACTTCGCCCGTTGGCCCTACTGCAGAATGCAGCATGACACGTACCTCCCCATCAGAAGCAGCATTGACAAGTGTGTAGGCATTTGCCCCGTGCCGGGTCCTGTCGCCGGCGATGTCGTGCTGAGTACACATCGCTTAGTGCAGTAGTTCCCAAACTGTGCACCACGGCACCCAGGGGAGCCTAGGAACACTTGCAGGGATGCCTCAGGTTGGTGATCCAGCATCAAATCAAATTATTTATGGTCAATGTAATGTAAATATGTGGACAAACAGAAGCACAAACCTGTCCACCGCCACATAACTGACCCTAAGGATGACAGGTCAGCACAATTTACTTCACTTTACTACTTCACTACATTTTATTCTGAATTTCTCAATAACAAACTTTAGGCTTAGGGGTGCCGTGAAAACAATGCTGATACTCTAGGGCGCCGCGATTCAAAAAAGTTTGGAAACCATTGGTTTAGTAGTGTATACCCAGCATAAGGCTGTTATTGGTGCAGTGCTGACCTAGGATGGTGTATCAGCCACCGTGGTCCTGCACCTTAGGGGCCAGAGTGGCAGTGAAACTGCCGGCAGTGCTGCATGAACAGGAAGCCAGAGGCAGCAGCACAGGCAGCCCCTTTCTTGGCTTCACAGCCAGTGAGTTACAGAAACTCCGCCCCCTTTACATGAGATTCCATGTAAAATATATTCAGTACAAAATAGTAAAAGAAAGTATTTATTTTGTAAATAAATATGTGCAGTAGATGCTGCTATTCTTTATCACTTTACGATAAATGGTGATTTTGGGGCAAAATTGTGTGAGAGTATCCTGGAGAAATTAGGTTATTTTCTATTTCTATCTGTCACCCACTGCCTTTTACTGTCACCCACTGACTATCCAGTCACCTACTGCCTCGCACTGTCACCCACTGCCTGGGGTAAATCAGTGCGTTTGCTGCTGGCTTCAATTCTAAATATTTTCTGTAGATAGAAATTGGCAACATATTTTATGTGTCCACTGCGCCCATTTTCCAGGTGATTTTGACAGCGCTTATACTAGCACCGACGTGGGACTCTGGCGGAGAAGTGGTATTAAAAATTTGGATGCGGTGTGGGCCTCCCCCTGGACCCAGAGGCCTGTGGGCCTGATTCAGAGCCGGACGCTTTGACCAGAGCGCTCCCTCTGAATCAGGGCCCTCCTACCTAAACTTGGAGCGGCCTCCTGGCCGCTCGCATAGCTGTGGGTGACCACCCACAGCATATGCGAGCGGCCAAAAAGATGGTCGCGATGGTCAAGACCATCGCGACCATCGGGCTTGCGACGAGTCCCTGCGGTAGGGTCTCAGTGACCGCAAGCCCTGGAGTGATTTTGGCTCTATCAGAGCCAAAATCACTCCCACTGACATCACTAGTGATGTCAGTGGGGCCGGACCCAGACGGTAGGCGTTCCCATGGGAACGCCTCTGTCTGGCAGCCACGCCCCCTGCATGCCCACCAAAGGGGGCGTGCTGTCAATCAACATCGCCAGCACGCCCCCTTTGGTGCGAGACCCGGAGCGACGGCTTCCCCGTCGCTAGCCGGGTCTCGCGCATGCGCACTAGGGCACCATCGACCCACTTGCGAGCGCTCAGCGCTCGCGAGCGGGTCTGAATCAGGCCCTGTGTTCCCTGCACCCATTATAGATACACCCCTGGTGCTGTTGTTCTCTTACAATTACCTATCACTGATCACTTACAGCCTGAGTCAAAAATAAAAACATACAGTAGCAACATGTTTTTATAAATGAAAATGCCAGATGCGGCGTTGGTTGGAAATTATGTCTATGTGCTCCTGCACAACGAGCACAGAATGATAATGCGTATATTCACCAGAGTTATGTGAAGCACTAATCAGCTACAGTATCAGTTAAGAGCTCCATACATTTAGCCAGTATCGCCGCAATTCCCAGTTCTGCCGACGGCGGGGCCAAGGATTTGGGGAAATTTAACATGCTGGAAATCTTCGAATCCCTGATCCCGAACAAAAAAATGGTTTGGAATCGGATCGGTGAGTCTGGGATTTTTAACATGCATTTTTTTCCCCGATCCACCGATGGATCCCCGGTCATTGATGACCCCCATCTGCAGATTGGATTGCGGATCGGCACAGTGGAAAACATATGGCTTGCATAACTCATGCCATCACCACCTTCATAGTTTTGTCCTGTGACTTTAAACCATAACAATTTCCAGGCCTGATACTGAAGAATTATTATAGGTTACATTTATGAGTTTAATACCAATGCAAAAATAAATGAGAAGTAGTTACTTTGTCGACAGTAATGTTGTCAGCTGTCAATATGGAAGCTGGAAGAATACTGATGCGGTTGTAACTTAAAGCATTTTTAACTGTGTTGGCATTATAACTTTAAACATAATGCTTAACTTTAAAGTTATAATGCCAACATGATTAAAACACCTTAAATAACTTTACAACTGTGTTGGCATTCTCTCGTTGATTTAATCCTGTCGACATTTTGACTGTTGGCAACATTAATGTTGACAAATTATATGTATCCCAATAAATATGTTGTATTAATTTCTCTGCAGGCACTAATAGAGGTATATAGATTTAAGGACCAATGCCCATGTATTTTGCAAATGTTAATCCTTATTATACAGAGAAAAATTAGTTTTTTGTGTTTTTCTGTCTGCACTGTTACAATACAATTTATTTGGGTAATTCATTGTGTTTACTGCTGGCTTCAATTCTAAATATTTTCTGTAGATAGAAATTGCCAACATATTTTCTGTGCCCTTAAAGCCTTTATATTGGAAAGGTTTATTAAAGAGTGTTTGGGCTCAATGAAAATTGCAATAATAAAAATATACTTCTGTGACAATTTGCCCATTTTCTTTGTGTTGTGACAAGTGTGTGTTTTATTCTCCCACTGGTTTCCAGCACTGAATGCTACCGCTGCAGGCTCTGTACCTATTCTGTGAAGTGGACAATATACTTTCAACCTTTAACGAAGTAAAAAGCATGAGGCCTCTATTTACTATAATCCGCATTTAAAATGCAGTTGTAGTGTGATATTTTCACTCGGATGTACTAAAATCTGCATGCATGGACAGAGCTTGTGATAGAGCTCTGTCCCTGTGATCCTCTTCACACACTTCTCAGGGTATATTCAACAAAAAACACAGCAAGAAAGTGTCTGTGCATGTGCAGCAGCCAGCTACTGACCCCCGCATCTGTGATGTAAATGAGATGCTGGTTTACAGCACGTCATATGCTGGGGTCTTAGAGCAGGACCCCCGCGATGACCGGTGACACAGAGGAGCTCACCGGATCACTGATTACTGGTCCCCTGGATGAAAGATCTTGAGATAAGAAGACACTGATCACAGGGGTCAGACGAGCTGTGTTCTCTACAGCTGGAGATCCAACAAGGAGTTGCTGAGATTCAACAGCAGAGCCTGAACAGCAGTCATATTACTGCAGCAAATCACTGTCCTTGCCCAGAAACTCCTTGGTGGAATTTAAGTTTACTTATGTCAAATTTTCCTAATCAGATGAATAGCTGTTTTAAAGAAGCTGGCACACAAGGGTGTTCTCACTTGTACATCCTGTAAGATGCCGCGTTCCGCATTCATGGTTGTCTGGAAAATTGCTGTATCAAACAGTTACATCGTTGACCTCTGTGTAATTTCCCCGGCACCTGGAAGACTACTCGCAGCCAAATGTTATCTATCGCTTCTCACACGATACATTTTTCAAGCCAGAGAATGATAGTTTATTTTCTCACATTCTGCTGAGCAAAACCTGATTTAAAGGCATTAACTTTTAGACACAAATAGTGATGTTTTAATGAGGGAATGGGCTTAAGGGAAACAAGTAGCCAGCGCTTACACACGACTTTGTACAGCAACATGGAATCTGCACACACTCAGAAATCGGAGAAGCAAAAGTTTTACAGACTGTGTCCAATGGGCCAGATATGCTTTCAGCCTCGCTGCGTCTTTGCGATGCTAATATACAGTATGCTAACACCACAGGAGGCATCTTGTGTGAATAGACGCCTCCTGATGGCTTCTGTGATCCTGTGCTGCGTCCGTGGATTCAGCATTGGATCACTCTGCGTGACCATCGGTCATCTGAGTAACCTGCCGGTTACTCAGGATGGCCGATGTTTCCACGCAGCTGAAGCCAGTCATGCTACATACAGGGCCAACACCTTTTTCTGGGATGCTCCCCTGCTCCGCAGGCTGCGGTGTCAGGGCATTGCATACAAACTTGCAGACACTGATCGGCCAGCATCGGAGTTGTACACAATCCATTGGGTTTGCATACAACTCTGAATCAGGCCCAATCATCGGACATTTTATGCTGGTAAACAAGTATTTGGGTAAAGCTGTTGTAGGCAGTCACAGAAATCATTTGTTGCCAGGTTCATATCTACAGCCAGGGCCAGATTAACAATGGGGCGGATGGGGCTACAGTCTCAGGCCTCCACATAAAAATCGTTCCGTCACCATGACTACATGAGGATGACCAGCTGACCACATAGATGTCCATAAGTCATAAGTATTAAAATTGCATTTTCTTCGAAAAAAAACTCTTACATTTTAAACTTTTAAGTATTTAGGGAGACAGTGGGGCTGATTGTGTAGGGGCGTATCCTCCCACATGGCGCTGGCAACACCCACACAGCACTGGTCACAGCTCCTCCACTTCCATAATAAACCCTTGATCGCTTTCAGCCCCAGGCCGTAGTGGCCCGTGATCCGGCCGTGTCTGAAGCACACTGAGGTATCTATGATCTGTAGTTCTGTGCATGTGTATTATGACACCAATGCAAGTCTAGTTTAAAGGCCTAGCATGACTATTACCCATTGCTATCACAGATTTCTGTAAGCACCTGGCTTTTATTGCTTCTGAAATGACTGTGGCATTAATCGAGCCCCAAATTTCCCTGCTTGTGACTTGTTTCTAATTGTCTACCTTGTTTGAATTCTGCCTGCTTATAACATGTTGCTTACCAATCACCTTGTCTGAACCCTGCCTACCTCTGACTTTCTGCCTATTATACCCCATTCAGTCATGCTCCAAAAACCCGGGTTTTTCCTGTGCACGCACATAGACCCGGGTCTTGTCTACTGTTTGTCTGAACAGAAGTTACCCAGGTTGGAGACCTGGGTCTACATCCCTGAAATCAACCAGGGTTATTCCCGGGTCAGTGCCCCGGCTTGTATCTGAAAGACATAACAGTAACACGGGTCATGCCTAAAAAGACTTGAATGGCAGGCACAGTAGCACTTGGAGATGACATCATCTCCAAGTGTCCACTGTTAAATGGAAGACCCGGGTCCAGTTTGAAGGGTGACGACTCGGGAATAACCTGGGACCATCACCTAGGTGTGAAAGGGGGAAGTACTGAAACCCCAGCTTCAACTCGTGTTCAGTATCTAGGGTTCCGAGCCGGGTTATTAAAGCTGAGTATTATGTCTGAAAGGGGTATAATTGTCTGCTGGTTTTTTGGCCTATTCTGACTGCTTATGACTTTATTGCTTGCTATTCTCTATATGTCACAATGTTTGCTTATGACTTGTTACTTATGATTCACCTTGCCTGACCGCTTCCTACCTGTGACTATTCGCTTTTTATTGCTAGATGGTTTTAAATATATCTAATTGACCCTCTCTATGACAGCTTATCTTCCTTACCATATACCGTGACTCCTTTACACTTATCTCACTCTGCCTATCTGCTAAGTACTTGTGGCTTAACCAAAATTGAAAAGGGGTTGTGATTTGATAAAGACTTTGAGGTACCTCCCCAGCATAGTGCACATTTTTGGAAGTCATGTTTTTGGTATAATACACGTCCATCAAATTAATTGGGTTTATTTATCCACTGTCAGACGGATATGTTTAGCATTTCTAAATCAGCAGAAGGGTCTTCAAGTTTTTAAAGGGAAGGTGATATGGTGATATTAGGATTTTTTTTTTAAAGAATTATAGAACCACTCAACTACTATGTGCAATTGGGCATGGGCATAACTACCATAGGTGTAAGGGGTGCAGCTGCTATGGGGCCCAGAGCTTAGGGGGGGCCCATCTTCCTTGTCAAAGTTATATGTGTTATATGCTTTTTTCACCATTGGGTGTACATAGGGCCCCTGCAAACTTTTGCTATGGGGCCTTCAAATACCTAGTTACGTCCCTGCAATTGGGTCAATGGTATATCGCAGTGGAAGATTTTGCCTTCCTATGACCTTCAGCAATGGGACCCCTTCAGCAAGGGGTATAGCTTTTGGCATGACCTTCAAGATGAATCAGTTATTCATTCCACACTTCTAACTCTATGCCCATATATATGTCATAAGAACATTATAAAGTAACATAGATGTGAAGAAGAAAAAAATAACAGTGAGGAATTATTGACAATAAGACTTGTCCAGAATATGTTAGATTGACATTAATTGTGTAATACTCAGAAAGTAATTATTGAGTAATTTCAGCATTCCGGTCATTGCCAGTCTTTGTAGATATGATTTTCTGAGGATTCTCAGCATATAATGCACATCAGCTTCGGGAATGCAGACACATCATTTAATCAGCCAAGAGAAATCAAATCTATATATTCACATATACACATGCATATATGTTTGGGAGGAAATGGAGTGCAGATTGCCTCTCATCTTTTCTGTGCTTATGGGATTGTTCAAATGCCAGTGACTCAGACTGCGGACACGCCACTGGGATTTTGCAGAAGTGATTTCCTCCTGTTAATGAGTTATAGGCTTCTTAGAAACACTTAACCTTTTGTTTTCTAGATGGTACAAGCTATTTGCAGTTAGTCTCCTCTAAATCCAGCTACTCAGATGCTTGTATATCAGGTTAGTGCGTAATGCCAGCTAATTGCCCTTCTAACAATAGCTACCTGTCATTGGTACGTATTATAGGAGTGTGGTGGCAAGAAGTGAAAGGATTTCTTCTTGAAGTAAACATCCAGCAAGTATGCTAAGAATCTCTGCATTACCGCCATGTAGTGTACAATGTAGAACATGATTCCCTAGTCAATAACAGTCTAGCCCAGTGGTTCCCAAACTTTCTTGAATCACGGTCCCCAAGAGTATCAGCATTTTTTTCTTATTGAGAAATTCAGCAGAAATGTACTAATGAAGTAGATTGTACTTACCTGTCATCCTTAGGTTCAGTTATGCAGTGGATCGGGTGACGCATCTATTTGTCCATGAAATTAATGATTGGTAGCCACCAGCACTGGTTTTGCCTATTACATTGACCATGAAAAATGTAATTTGGTCCTGTGGCACAGCTGCAAGTGCCCAGCGACACCACGGCACCCAGTTTGGGAACCACTGGTATAGCCCCTTTCAATATCCTTTAATGACCACACATGTACTACAACACATGTACTGCAGCACAGATGGTGTAATGGTTACCATTACTGCCTCACAGCACTGAGGTCATAGGTTCAATTCCCACCACGGCCCTACCTGTGCAGAGTTTGCATATTCTCCCTGTGCTTGCGTGGGTTTCCTCCGGGTACTCCGGTTTCCTCCCATACTCCAAAAATATACAGGTAGGTTAATTATCTCCCAACACAAATTAACCCTAGTGTGTATGTGTGTGCGCATGTGACAGGGATCATAGAGTGTAAGCTCCACTGGGGCAGGGACTGATGTGAATGGTAAGGTATTCTCTGTAAAGCGCTGCGGAATATGTGTGCACTATATAAATGGTAATAAATAAATACAATCCTGACAAACCGCAACAAAAGAAATCACACTTCTGAACTGTCTAGGTTGTGCCCAATCTAACTAAGCAGGTCACCACTATATTGTGACCATGCCCCCAACCCTTTTGCATAATGGAATATTGGGTTTGTTCAGCAACTACACATGGGGTGTTGCCTAGAGCAACCAATCAGATTCTACTTCTCATTTATCTAGCACACAAGTTCTCAAACTCGGTCCTCAGGACCCCAAACAGTGCATGTTTTGCAGGTCTCCTCACATAATTACTAGTGAAATAGCTGTATCTGCAGATCTTTTAAAATGTGTCAGTGAGTAATGAATACACCAGTGCACCTGCTGGGTCACCTGCAAAAAGTGAACTGTGTAGGGTCCTGAGGACCGAGTTTGAGAACCACTGATCTAGCACCTTCTAGAAGATAATACCTGGAATTTGATTTGTTGCTATGGGCAAAATCACTTCTTAGTAAATTTACCCCATGATCTCAAACTGTAACACTACTTTTTCTTATTATACTGAAAATCTCTTTTGTCATTTACTACATGACTGATTTTGTGCTATAATGTGTGTAAAAAAGTGCTGTTTGTGGAAATCATACAAAAAGTAACAATACACACATAATGATAGGAATAATATAATATACAATTTGCAAAGTATATTAATTATTGTTGGATTATATAACCAGCAGGATTGACCCTCATGTGGCCACTAGAACAGCAAAATCATTAAATGGAATTACTGCCAAAGAGGCTTAAATTGAAGTCTATGGGTTCAATCCAATTAGGTGCGAATGGTGAGTAGCGAGTTTGTTACTTAAAACTCGCATACATTCGCCGCGAAGTGCCAAATGAGATTTGTGAAAATGTGGGTAGACCATCCTGGACCCCCCAAAATAGATAATTTCACTAGCAGGACTGTATAGATGGCTGTTTGTGGCCATTAGGAAGTTACTGTAGGTTTTGAAATGGCATCAAATGGCTGTTGTGCTTTTTTTTTAAAAGAAATGCAAGAAAATTATATAAAAAAAAACTTTTTTCATTTAATGTCAAACGAATTAAACGAAAAATGCAAAAAAAGTAGGAAAAAGGGTGATTTGGGGGTACTTTGAGGGCACATTGAAAAATAAAAAAAAAATGATATAAACAATTATTTTTCACCTTAAATAAATATTGTAATTAACTTTGGTTTCCCTAAACTAACAAAAAAGTGATTTTGGGGTAATTTAAAAACATTTTTTTTTATCCCCAAAAATGACATGTAATTTTTGGAATAATTAATGTAATTGAAAACTTCCAAATGCTTAACTAGCCATTAGGGGGGTGTCCAAGGGGTTCAGCACAGTGTCCCGACATTTTAACCTTAAAATAAAGATTTTCCTTTCCATCTCTCACCCTCAGGGAGGTGCGAGTGGAAAGTTGCGAATTCAGGGTCTCATTCAGACCCGCTCGCCAGCGGATCAATGTAGAGGCCCTGCGCACGTGCAGCTGCCGCACTGCGCGTGCGCAAGCCCTGGAGCGCAAGAGAAATTCTCTCGTTGAAAGGGCTTACTACAAAAGGGGTTGGCTTGCCAAACGGACATCACTCGTGATGTCAGTGGTGAGCTTTCGGCTCTAATAGAGCCGAAAGCTCACTGGGGCTTGCGGTAGATGAGACCCTACCACAAGGGTCGCGTCGCAAGCCCCGATGGTCACGATGGTCTTGACCATCGCGACCATCAACCTGGCCGCTCGCTAAAGCTGTGGGTGGTCACCCACAGGCTAGTGAGCGGCTGGGAGGCCGGCCCGGAAAATAGATGCGGCCTCCCTCATTCACAGCGAGTGCTCGCATTTTGCGAGCGCCTCTGAATGAGGTCCTCAGTCTGACTGATTACTGCGAATTGCTAATTGGATTGCAAAATGAATTCGCTATGCGAATTCAAAGTGAAAATCGCAACTTGCATCTCGCAAATTCGCACCTAATTAGACTGACCCCGATATGTGGAGTGTATTTTACGTGTTTTTGCACTGCACATGATGCTCCAGAACCAAGGCGCACCCTACTGGGTGGTGCAAAGGGGCTTGGTGCCACATTTGTGTCAATGTGACCCCGCCCCTACTCTGCAATGTCACTATTTCCAACAATGCAAATTGGGAAAGGGTCACGATGATGCAATTCAGGGCAAATCACTTCATCAAGTCGCCCTGACTGCCCACTTCACTAGGAAGTAAGCGGAGGCTGAAACTGGGTGCGGATTTCGGGAGACTTGGCTACTATTTCCGGCATCCAGGAGAGCATCCGAGATTGGGAGTCTTCCTGATGTTCCGGGAGAGTAGGCGAGTGTGACTCAGCATCTGGGCAAATATACGCTTTTAGGGCCTGATTCAGACCCGCTCACGAGCACAGGACGCTCGCAAGCGGGTCGATGGTGCCCTACTGCGCATGACGGAGGGAGCTCCGTCGTGCGCATGCGCGAGACCCGGCTAGCGACGGGGTAGCCGTCGGTCCGGGTCTCGCACCAAAGGGGGCGTGCTGTCGATGTTGATTGACAGCACGCCCCCTTTGGTGGGCGTACCGGGGGCGTTGCTGCCAGACGGAGGCGTTCCCATGGGAACCAAAATCACTCCAGGGCTTGCGGCAGCGAGACCCTACCACAGGGTCTCCGTCGCAAGCCCGATGGTCGCGATGGTCTTGACCATCGCGACCATCATCATGGACGCTCGTCCAAGAGGCCGCTCCATTTTCAGGTAAGAGGGCCCTGATTCAGAGCGAGTGCTCTGGTCAGAGCGTCCGGCTCTGAATCAGGCCCTTAGTTCCCTTGCGACAGTAATTATGGCTGACTTGCCCTTTAACTGTGCATCAGCCCCAGAGTCTACTGTATAAAGAAAATAATCTCCCCAAAATATAATCTTTAATATCTTCAGTTCTGACAGAAACACTTACATAATTATTTATGATTGCTTTTATTTATTTTTTTATATAAGGCAAATTATTAATGTGAATGTTGCGCCAAGTCTGGATTAATCATAAAGTTGACTACTCACACCCACTCCTTCAGTGGGCAAGCAGAGAACAAATTAATTTGGAAGCAGAATAATGGTTGCAATTGGCACAACACAACATTCTACTGAGACCTATCAGCTGGTGTTGAACTACAACTCCCAGCATGCTCTTCCAGCCAACAACCTTAGTGTTTAGAGGAGTTTCTAGTCTTTCATCCATTTTAGCTGTCTCTCTAGAGGCAAGCAACGCTCTCTTCTCCTCCTCACTATCCTGATGCTTCTCTCTCCATACCAGCCCTGAGGCTATGTTTGTTTTCAGTTTGCCTGCCCCACACCATCATGTTTCTAAGCATGATAAGATACTGTATGATCTAGGAGAGAAAGATGAAAATAATCATTGAGGCGAGGCAGAAAACCACAGCGACTTGGAAATGTAAATTCCTCCCACACAGGAGCAAATCTAATCTGTGTCTCCCCGAGAAAGGGAAGTGATAGAGGGACACAGAAAATTACAGGAGGAAAGAAATGAGAAGAGAGCCTGGCAGACATAGGGGATTGGACAGGATGGGTTCGGTGAGAAGGAAAAGACACATGGAGAATGGAAAGACAGAGGAATAGAGAAAGTCAACAAGAGGAGATCAATATCACTGAAGTACAAGTCTTCCTAGAGGCTGTTTAAGCTGCTAAATTTACTTGATGAATTATTTTCAAAAGCCTGTAATGACTGTTTGCTTTAAAGAGCAGGACTGGAAATTAATGTTTGTTGATGCCTACGTGCAGGAAATGGCCATAGACATCAAGGAGAGAGCGCTCAAAATACTCAATGTTAACATGAGTAAATAAGTAATATGATACAAAAACAACCGAGACAGTGGCAATAGCAGGTTACAGGGTCTATTTAGCAAAGGTAAAGAGCGCTAAATATGGGACATTTCTGTAGGATTTTGGTTCCTGACCTACTTATCACAGCTCCCCTACTTGTGAAGACTATTGGCGCCTTCATCAGTGGTGATGAGGGGGAAAGGGAAGAGGGGGTTTCTACAATGCCCCCCCATCCAAAGCACATGAAAAGCCTATTTATCAGGTGTAGCAGTGGCCATCTTTGGCTTCTTCCAGAGAGGATATTTAAAAAGTAGGCAAGTACGATCTAAGCGTAAATACTACGGTTTCATTTGCGCCTAGTATAGGGCCGGTATAAGTGCGCATTGGTTATGATGGGTTGGAAACCAAGCGTATGGATTGGGCGCACCATACGATGCGTACAACTCTGCATATGGGCGAGCTTTTTTTCCCATAAGCACACACATCATAAATATGTAAAGAGAGTAGGAATAAATGACTTAGGGGCCTATTCATCCTCACTTAATTTTCACAAAAGCAGGAGAAAATTTACATTTTCACCTGCAATTGTAAAAATTAAGCTATCTGGCCATTCATCAAGAGGGTAAAGCAGGAGATATCACAGATATCTCCTACTTACCTTCCTCTTGCGGAATGGCCCATTGTCCCCATACACTAGTATCACAGGTATCTCCTACTTACCTTCCTCTTGCGGAATGGCCCATTGTCCCCATACACTAGTATCACAGGTATCTCCTACATACCTTTCTCTTGCGGAATGGCCCGCTGTCCCCATACACTGATATCACAGATATCTCCTGCTTACCTTTCTCTTGTGGAATGGCCCTCTGTCCCCATACACTAGTATCACAGATATCTCCTGCTTTCCTTCCTCTGGTGGAATGGCCCGCTGTCCCCATACACTAGTATCACAGATATCTCCTGCTTACCTTCCTCTGGTGGAATGGCCAGCTGTCCCCATACACTAGTATCACAGATATCGCCTGCTTACCTTCCTCTGGTGGAATGGCCCGCTGTCCCCATACACTAGTATCACAGATATCTCCTGCTTTCCTTCCTCTGGTGGAATGGCCCACTGTCCCCATACACTAGTATCACAGATATCTCCTACTTACCTTCCTCCTGCGGAATGGCCCGCTGTCCCCATACACTAGTATCACAGATATCTCCTACTTATCTTCCTCTTGCAGAATGGCCAGCTTTCCCCATACACTAGTATCACATATACAGTCAGGTGCATAAATATTGGGACATTGACAGAATTTTCATATTTTGGCCTCTATTCACCACCACAATGACTTTGAAATGAAATAAACAAGATGTGCTTTAACTGCAGACTTTCAGATTCAATTTGAGGGTAATTACATCCAAATCAGGTGAACGGTGTAGGAATTACAACGGTTTCTATATGTGCCTCCCACTTTTTAAGGGGCCAAAAGTAATGGGACTATCAACTCAAAAGGTATTTCATGGACAGGTGTGGGCTATTCCCTCATTATTTCATTATCAATTACGCAGGTAAAAGGTCTGGAGTTGATTCTAGGTGTGACATTTGCATTTGGAATCAGTTGCTGTCGACTCTCAATATGAGAGTCGACAGCAACTTTCTCTGGTGGAATGGCCCGCTCTCCCCATACACTGGTATCACAAATATCTCCTGCTTACCTTTCTCTCCAGGAATGGCCCGCTGTCCCCATACACTAGTATGGGGACAGAATTCACCAAGCTCCGAAAATATAATATTTTCGGAGCTTGACTGTGGGAGCATTTGCCATCTTCGGATGGCGAATACTCCTGCTCCGGGATCGCAACCCGTTCCTTCCCTATGGGAAGGAGGTCCAGGTTGTGATGAGGGATCCTTTTGGATCCCTCCGCCCCTGTCCGGCTCCTTCTGCCGGACGTCGGGGTTGTTGTGCGCATGCGTGACCTGTAGGTCACGCATGCACAGACCCGTCACTGCTCCGACTGGAGCAGTGAAAATATTCACTTCTCCAAAAAGGAGCAGTGAAGCCGCTCGTGGGGACAGCTGATTTCGCATCAGCTGTCACCGCGCCGAAGCAATGATGAAGCGGTGAGTTAGAATGTTAATTATCAGGGTCCGTTCAGACCCCGATAATTAACATCATGAATAGGCCCCAAAGTGAGAGAGATAATAGGCGTGATGACAGACAGGCGATATGTGAAAGCCAGGTAGAAAAAGAGCACAAAGGTCATTAGCAGAAAAACGGATGGGAGATACTGTAGTTCCTTCTTTGGATAAAACAAATAACTAATGAAAGGAAAAATGTGATTCTTAAAGAAAAGCAAAGTGTATTGGCAGGAAAAAGCAATATCAGTGTTAGGGGAAAAAAAGTTTGTGTTTTTGTTTCAACTCCAGGAAGAACATAATAAAAAGAATTATTCTTTTGATGAATTTCTCATGTTTTTCACCACATTGAGATGCACATGTCGTTTGTGTCCTGGGATATCCGCAGGAAATAAGCCTTTTCAACAAACAGAATCCTCAATTACAATTGCCATAGTCATGTTCAAAGTTAGACAGCGAGCAGGTTCTGAGGGTGAGGGGAGACTCGGGAGATAGAGCGAGAGGTACACTGAAATGAAGAGAAAGTACTGGCAGGAGCGGAGGGAGGAGCAGAGCACCTGCAGGGTGAGTTATTCGGTTACAGTACCTGCAAGAATGCTGAGCAAGGACGTTTTACAAGAACTTTCTGTGAGAAAATTCTTCTGTTTGGCACTACGAAAACATATTAAATAACCTCCAAAGAGTTAGTAATGATGGCGTATGCAGCAGGATCTCAGCTCCTGCAAACAATTTCTTCTCGGCACACACCTTCTAGACAAATAAATCAGTCTGGCTGCCTGAGATGTGAAGTCAGAGGTTCACAGAAGAAAACAAACAGCATGACAATTATTGTTGACTCCTTTGCACTATTGTAAGAATCACATTCATTTTGCCAATGAATAATATGGTTTCATTTATCCATCTATGTGCTATGCTTATCCGAAACTAAATAGCACCGACCATGAGAAAGTAAAGCTAGGGCTTGGAATAAGCAAACAGCAGGGCTGCCATCAGATATTGTGAGGCCCAGTACAGATGGACCAGACAGGGCCCCCCTCATCCTCCCCCCTTGGCCTCTGACCCATTGGATGCAGAGGTCCAATGCATCCAATCTGGTGCTCAGAACAAGCACATGCTATAATGCTCCATATGATGTGCAAAAGTGCACTACCAATCAGAAATGTACCTTATATTGATATAGCTAATGCAGAGGTGGTCACAATAGGTATCAGGCGGAATGTAGAAAGCGTCTGTTAGGCCACACAGAGCGTCACACAGAGCGTCCTTAGCTATCAACAGGGTAACAAGTAACAGTGGTAACACAGCGGTACCAGGGGTATACAGAATAGTGGTATTACAGTGGTGAGCCGTGGTATTTAGGTGTCTCAGCGGAGGAGCTAAGTACTGTGACACTCTACACACCGTGAAGATGAGGCCAGCTGCACATGAGCAGTAGCTCAGCGGTGACATTATCAGGTCAGAGGTCGTGCTTCCCGCTGATGCTGGTTCCTAGTACCGGAGGGCACTGCTCTCTAACACTTCAAGCAGCTGATGCAGAGGACACGTCTGTTAGTGGAGCATATCTTGTGTGTTCCCACACTGTGCTTGCTCCAGTACCGAGTGTATGCAAATACGGGATGTAGTCAGCATCCTGGTGTACACAATGCCGCCAGCTGCAATCCCAACAGTACGTATTACAGTTAGGGTTAGGCACTAGGGGGAGGGTTAGGGTTAAGGTGCATACACACTAGACGATATGCTCCCTGAGCGATATCGTCTAGTGTGTCCCCGGCAGGGTGTGCTCAATGTCGTTCATGACATTGAGCACAGCCGCTGAACGATATCATTAGCGATATCGTTCAGCGCCGGGCTCTCTCACCCATTCCCTGACATGCAGCAACCTGACGAGGTCGTCAGGTTGGCCTGCATGTCAGCGCGATGAACGATGATGACGAACGACCCGCGGGAACGCGCGTCGTCGTCATCGTTCATCTTTTTGTGTTAAAAATGGACGATAAAGTGGACGACTGAACGATAACGATATCGTTATCGTTCAGTCGTCCACTTTAATCGCCCAGTGTGTACGCACCAATAGGCTGCAAGAGGGGAGGGTTAGGCTGCATGTGTGGAGGGTTAGGGTTAGGCCTAACCCTCCAGGGTATTATCAGCAGCGGGATCATGTACCCAACCCTGCAAATACGGTTGCATCTACGTGCATGGCTGAAAAGGAGTAACAAGACTGTAACAGGGCATTCTCACATAGGCAGAGGCCGGAGAGGACATGTTGACGGCACTGTGGGCTATGAAGAGTTGGATGGAAGCTAAATGTGCACATGTCCAGGTGTATGTTTTGCACCTAGTGCGGGGCTAGTAGAAGTGCGATCCCATGGTGATGTCTGATAGGAACATAAGCAGACGGATAGCGTGCAGATACACTGTATGATGTGTACGACTCTGCGCACAGGCAAATACATTATAATATTTTTTGCTGTACAAAGTTTGGCAGCACATACACCCCATTTACGTCAAACACTGCATCAGGCCGCTAAGAGTCTACACCGCTCTAGCCAGAAGAACCTAACTGTATATTGCGTTTGTTACCTTTGCGCACTGTCAGTAATAATTAATAAACCTCATTGTACAATTAATAATATGCCTCTTCTTCTCAAGATGGTGGCAACTATTACTCTGCTGAGCTAAGCCTGACCTGTTTGTACCTTGTATTCCCTTATAAGTACCCATAATGTGTGTTAGCTTATCCCAGAGGTGTATTCATAATGGGTGCAGCAGGGTGTGCAGTGCACATGGACCCAGTGATCACAGAGAGGCCGTGCATGCTTGGATCACCTAGTAAACATCGACACTTCTTCATTATCTTTGATAGGGCCAGACGGTAGAGGGAGATAGGAGAAACGAGTTGTATAGGTGTTACTATTCACTACTTGTCAATTAGCGATTGCTGAGAGTTGTCATGTGCGTTGTTATTTATTTGTTACACTGACAGTTTGTGAGGATACAATGCTAATGTATAGCTCTTGTGCTGCTCATCTTAGATGGGCAGCCCGTAAGCAGTCTTTTGTGCTAACCGAGTGGCCCTATGACCTCTATGGGTTCTGAATCACTTAGGGAAACAGCTGGAAGGTACAACTGCACTTTATTGTCAATTTACAATAACACAGGGCAAAGCACTACTTTAAGGAATAACTGCCAGATGGTTCACCACACAATGAGCCTACTAAACAACTCTATCCAACAGGGCTATACTCGCACAGTTCCCTTAGAGTGATAATCCGGAGTCCCTCGTTCTGTCAAAATCCCTATCTTCTCCTATTGCAGGTGTACAGGATGACAAAATACACAGAGGCATAAAAGATTTGACCACTGGCGAAGTCCTAGACCAGTTGACAGGAGCAGTGTCCCCTAGTCAGTGCTATCCTGTAAGTAAAGAGAACTGACTAGGGCGGCCAATCCCTGGTGTTTTTTCAATCCTGAAATTCGTGTTTGAAATACGCTCAATTCCAGGATTCCCGGGATACTTGGGATTGAGTTATTCAATGGGGCAGGCGGGCGCGGCTGTAGGGTCAGGCATGAGTGGGGCTGCGCAGCGCGACCTCTGACGTCACGTCATGCTGCACTCAGCACCACAGCCGGGGGCTGGGGCAGCGTCTGAGCAAGTGCTGCAGGTTCTCACCGATGCCCGGCATAAAAAAATACTAAATAGCATATGTGAACATTAGTCCTGAATTCCCGGGATTGGAAGCTCCAATCCCGAGACTGAAATCCCACCAATTTTAGGCCAAAATCCCGGGATCCCGCCGATCCCGGGATTGGCCTCCCTAGAACTGATAGAGTGATGTTCCCTTTTTAATCCACAGTGCTGATTTTAGATAATGATTCCATGGCGGATTGTACACCTTCTTACTGACGCTGTTGTCTCGTCACTCCGCAGGTCTCCTGTGATGTTTAGTTTTGGGTAGTCTGAGGTGAATATCAAAGGGGTCCAACATGACATAACTAAAAGGCATAGGGGTCTATGAACTAAGCCTTGGAGACAGATAAAGTGGACGGAGATAAAGTACCATCAGATCCTGCCATTTTTAAAACACAGCCTTAAAGTGATTGTTAAGAGCTGATTGGTTTATACTTTACTTCCATCTATTTTATGTCTCTGAAAGCCTCAATACACAGACCCCATAATTCCATTAGGAGCTAAAGATCACAGACCCTGCCACAAGTTAACACTTAAGGTGCATACACACACAACGATTTTTTTTAACAATTATCGATAACTTTATCGTTCAATCGTTGAAAAAATCGTTCACTTTCTGAGTTAAAACGATGAACGATTATCGTTCATGCGCGTTCACGTTTCTAGTTTGTAGATTGTACAGTAGTTCAGTCAGACTGACCAACTCAACGATTTTCAGCAAGGGAATATGCAATTAGTAAATGAACGATTTTAGTAAATGATTTTCGTTAATTTTTCCCTTGAAAAAATTCACAAAAATCATTTACTGAAATCGTTCATTTACTAAATCGTTGTGTGTTTTATATTTATTTATTTCCAGGGAGAACAGTCTATGGACTGACCAACATAAATTTTTGGGGTACCGCCAATTACCTAGGTCTCGCCATGGCTCCTTCAAGTGATAGTAGCTCTTTTAGAAAACATGCTGAGGAATCTAGTAGTGCCTGGTGACACTTTAGAACTGTAAATCACAACATCCGAACACAGGGCCTGATTCAGAGCCGCTTGTAAGCGGGCGCTCGTTCGCTCCGAGAGAAGTTTGCCCAACTGCGCATGCGTACGCATCGTAATACGCATGCGCGAACCAGTCAGTGCGGCCGAAAATAATTTGTTCGCTAAATAGCGAATGCCTGCTATTTTGAGTGACAGAATGAGGCGTATGTGGGTGGTAACAGGGGAAGGTGCTTGAAAACGGGGAGTGGAGATCCGAACGCAGGCGTGCTTAAAGGTCAAAACGGGCGTTTTTAGGGTGTGCATAATTAACAAAGCAGCGTCATTGACCAGGTCACTGGGTTATTTTATAGCCAGAACTGCTCGCAAGATTGTGGTAGCAAAAACCAACCCCAAGAATAGCGAGCAGTTCATACGCTGGTCGATGTACTCGATTAATCTAATAAATAGCGGACATGACGTAGGATGCGAGCGGCCGGGGGGCGTATTTTTTCAAAAAACGACCGCAAGTTTTGTTCGCTCGTTCAGACATAGAGGCATGAACAGACCGCAAAGAGCGAACGGTTCATTTGAATAGCCACCCCCTTTTTCTGAACGAGCGAGCGCTAATTGCGTCCGGCTCTGAATCAGGCCCACAGTCAGTTTATGCATATTAAGACTACAGTTACTGGCGAGACGGGATGCCAAGTGGACCTTAACCTTAGTTTTTCAGTGTGCTCAACACTTTAATGTCACCATATTCCTCCCCCTACTTCTAAATCCAAGCAAAGTTGGTTGCCCTACCCCTGGGTGCTTGGTCTTGATCAGACCACGTGAGTTACACAGAAGAGAGCCATATCCCTTGTCTTGACAGCCCACCTGCACTACCATGGTCCCAGCTTTTTTTGTGAGACACAAAGTTATATGCTTCTGGCCCAAGCTCCAAAACAGTCCCCAATGATGAAGTATTGAACTCGCTGCGAGGGATATTTAAGTATCCAACTCGCAGTGGGGGAAACGTGACAACGGAGCAATTCATTGCTCTAGTGAGGGGACAGCTGCTCCAAAAAGCAGTTGTCCCCGTGGTTAGTATCGCAGCTACAGATGCTTACCTGCTCCCCGTTGTCCCGGCTAAGCTTGCGTGACCTCGGGTCACGCATGCGCAAAGCCGCCAGGGAGGTAGTAAGGAGGCGGCGGAGGGATCCGCTTGGATCTCTCTTCGCATCACTGGAACTCCTTCCTATAGGGAGGAGCGGGGATCCGAGAACAAGTGCCGTCTGAAGATGGAGCTTGTTCTCGGAAGCAAACTCCGAAAACTTTTAGTTTTCGGAGTTTGCTGAATATCAGGGGTTCCTATCGGACCCCTGATGATGAATGGCCCGGTAACCTAAATATGCGGAAACTAGAGTTTCCGCATGGTTACCGGGCCATTTATCATATGATGAATAGGCCCTTACAAACTGTTAATAGTATCCTGAGGTTCTATGCACCCACTTTAGGAGATTATGGTCAGTGACAACCAAAAATTCCTGAATGGAGTAAGGTCGGAGTTTTTTGAGTACCTATAATATGATGAGGCAGTCATTCTCAATGGTGGCATTTTCTATCTATTGGTCATCAAGATAAATTGGACGATTGGTGTTCCTGACTATTTTTCTCCACCTGGTTCAGTACTGCTCTAAGGCCCTGATTCAGAGCCGGACGCTCTGACCAGAGCGCTCGCTCTGAATCAGGGCCCACCTCCATAAATATGGAGCGTCCTCCTGGACGCTCGTATAGCTGTGGGTCACCACCCACAGCATATACGAACGTGCAGTATGATGGTCGCGATGGTCTTGACCATCGCGACCATCGCCACTGCGAGCAGAAGCCTGCGGTTGAGTTTTTCAACCGCAGGGCCAGGAGTGATTTTGGCTCTGTCAGAGCCAAAATCACTCCCACTGACATCACTAGTGATGTCAGTGGGGCCGGCTTCTGACGGTAGGCGTTCCCTTGGGAACGCCTCTGTCTGGCAGGCACGCCCCCGGCACGCCCACCAAAGGGGGCGTGCTGTCAATCAACATCAACAGCACGCCCCCTTTGATCAGACACAACGAGCGAAGGAAAGTCCTTAGCTCGTCGCGTCTCGCGCATGCACACAACAGAGCTCCCTCCGTCGTGCGCATGCGCAGTGCACACCATCGACCCACTTGCGAGCAGACAGCCGCTCGCGAGTGGGTCTGAATCAGGCCCTAAGTCTGCAATACTGAACCCAAGGGATCGGTCTGCACTATGTCTTTGGATGTCAAGGACCGCTAACACAAAGTCCTGGGAAATGATGCCTTCATCTGGTTGAATGCTTGCTCACAGACAAAGGGGTCTATTTACTAAGCCTTGGATGGAGATAAAGTGAACTGAGATAAAGTCCCAACCAATCAGCTCCTAACTGTCATTTTTCAAACAACCTGTGACATGGCAGTTGGGAGCTGATTGGTTGGTAATTTATCTCTGTTCACTTTATCTCCATTCAAGGCTTAGTAAATAGACCCCTAAGTTATCTGTTCGGTGTAGTTCTTAGCGGTCATGTCAGTCAGAGGTTTGGAAATTAAACTATCCTGTCTGTGTTGTTTGTGGGTGAGTTGGGTGTGGCTGGTAGTGTAATGAGTTTTGTGGAGTTTATTCATGGTGAGTTGGGGAATGGCTATGGAGACAGGAAGGAGAGCGTGCGGGTAGGGAAGGCCAGGAAGTGGGCGAGGAGGTGCAGAGGTACGGGGAGGAGCCAGGTGATTACATGGTCAAGTGGCCAAAACAAAGTTTAGTAGTAATATTTGTTTCTCCTATGATAAGAATTGTGTTCTCATTTTCTCATGTTTGAGGAGTCATCCAGCAAAAGCATCACTGAGTTGCAAATTATAGTTGCAAAATGAGGTTGACCATGCTCTCAATGCAGTAGATCAGTGTTCCCCAAACTCGGTCCTCAATTCAATTCGGTGTGATGCAACTGCGCACATTGCTGATATTTACAGTAGCCAAAATTAGCTCATTTTACTGCGCAACCCCGTGGGACTGTAAGGTAAAATGAGCGATATTGTGTTGGAGATGCGCAGTTCTGACAGCACATCGACAGCTTCACTCTGAATTAAACTTGCCCAGTCCAGGTTCTAAGAAAATCCATGCTCCAGCACAGGTGACTAAATTAGGTAACTTCAGTCATTTTGATACAACTATCTGTTCTCAAGAATGGATAACCTTAAAACCTTGTACATAGACCCCAAAGTGTTGTATTTGTGTGTATTTCTATACAGCACTGGTAAAAAGTAAAGAGCTTTTGAAAATCACTTATATGAGGTATGGTTCAATTATCTATTTTTTTTACCTGCCTTTCCCCTGTATATTAGCCTCATCACCTGCTGGTAACAGCCCCCCACCACTTCCATGCTGTACAGTGTTATATGAATAGACAGGCCTATGTGGTAGTAAAGCCAAATTGTGAAGTACCTGAACCTGCTCTTCAAAAGTACCAAGTTAGTTTCCTAGACACTAGTGATACTGTATTTTGTAGATATTATAGAGACCGAGCTTTAGCTAATGCCATTGTGATGAAGCAGAAATGGAATCAGTATGATTTACCACCGGCCGCATCTAATCCCGACAGCGGCAGCCTGACAGAGGAAGAAATCCTGATTGTCCTTAGGGTTAGTATAGCTAACCTAATTCCCCCCCTTACCCTAACCCTCCTTTAGGGGTGCCTAACCCTAACCTCCCCCCAAGTGCCTGACCCTAACCCCCCTCTAAGTGCCTAAACCTAACCCCCACTTCCCCATGGCCTAACCCTAACCTCCACCCGGGGGTGCCTAACCCTAACCCCCCTTCCCCTAGCCTAACCCTAAGTCCCCCTGGAAGCCCCCAACCTAACCCTCCCCCCCACAGCTGTAAACTCCCGGCAACCTGGCTTACCTTCGATCAGTAAGCCAGTTGTTGGGCTCCCGGCGTAGGTCTAATGACAGGCGTCGAGATTTCGATGCCTGTCATTTGTACCTTGCGGGATTAAGCAGTCGGGAAGCCGGAAGTCGGCATTGCGACCGCCGGCTTCCCGCAGAAATACGTATGAAACAATCATTTAGAGCAATCAATCCAACATCTCAAACCCCACTGTAATAGAAAGCTTTCTGGCCTATTCATACAAGTCATAGTCCAATTGCAGGGCTGGCACTGACCAATCTGGTGCCCTAGGCAAAATTTGCCTATATAAGCTCTTTTGCAATAGCCCCCTTTTTGCCAGGGCTGTCATCCTTGAATCCTCTGGCGTGACCTGTCATTTTCTACCTTTCTTCTGCTGCTTCTTCTAGTCTTTTGTCTTCTGGCGTCTTTCAGTTTCTTCCCGTCAGGTTGCCTCTTCTGTGTGGGCTTTTCTATTCACCCCTCCGGCTTTGTACTAACTTTGTGTCACACACACCAGCTAATAAAAGCCAGAGATAGTGGGCAGAGTGATGATGCGGCGAGCAGCGATTGGCTCACAGCCACCGCTCCTTATTGATTGGCTCACACTCTGTGCCAAATTTGAAAGGCCACAGCAGCTCCTCCCTCTGCACTGGAATCCAATGCCCAATCCGAGTGTCGGCCACAGATGATTTCCAGATTGTCCAGAGTGACCCGGTGGTAATCCTAGGCGCCCCCACTGGAGCTGGGTCGCCCTAGGGTAGTGCCTAGGTCACCTATGCCCAGGGCTGGCCCTGTCCAAATGCATACAACTTGAGCAATGGTGCCTACCAGAACCACATCTACAATTTCTGCCTTTTTGCTTGCAGTGTCATATGGTGTTGCAAATGGTAGCTTGATACATTGCATGATTTGTAATTTTTCCATGTGGAAATGTTAGGATGGCAGTTTTAGATCTGGCAGTTTGATGTGCGGTTTGGCCTTTAGCAAACCAGACTATTTCCACACCACACATCAAAACGGTAAAAAGCATGCATGCTGTTTGGTGAAACCGTAAACCTATTAGCTGGTACTTTTAGGCTCTATGTGATGGAAATGTTCTTTTATTCAGCTCCGTGATTTTGGAATACTGAGCTTACTCTAATTCCATAAGTGGAAACTGTAGCATTGGGATCACAGTGTGGAAAGTCTGATGAATTAAACCATATATTGTGCTTAACAGAAAAAGTGTGCTGCAGGCTGTAACAGAACGATAAGGTAAGAGAAACAGTGAGAGCAGATCTATGTTTCTAAAATGCTAGCTATCTATGGGGAGATTCATAGTATGTTTCATGAAAGTGAAAGCAGTGGGCTCAGTCGTGCATGTGTCCTATCCACGCTACAGACAGAGAGGCCAGTGGCACAGTGTGACCTCTCTAGGTCGCAGGACAGAATTAGACATAGTAATCCCTCACCTTCTGCATAGCAGCTCCGGAAATGCTGCCTACTGTGTAGACTCATTAAAATATAATATGGGTCTTCTGAATGTCTGACAATGTTGAGGTTATGTTTTCATTAAAGGCTACTCTGTGTAAAGCATTTGTGGGATGAGTGGGATGTGTGATGGAGTTCATTACAGCAACAACTGTAGGAATACTGTTGAATTTATTTAACATATTTTGCTGCAGACCTGACACTCAGTAGGCTTAACATGAAAACAGGGATACTACCTTGTTATTTTTAGATTCCTGGACAGGGGATGTCACGAGGGGGAGTGGCCAGGGGTGTGGTCAAAACCGCAGTAGGCTACAACCATTTTAATTTACAGATTTTAGGGAATTATTTAAACACTCTAATAAAGAGCCCCCACATACATCTTTATATGCATCAGAGCCCATTCATTCCCCATTATATGCCTCAAAGCCCCATCTTACCCTTATATTCCAGCCCAGAACTGCCTCCCATCATATGCCTCAGAGCCCCATCATGCCCCTTTATATGCCTCAGAGCCCACTCATGCCCATTTATATGCCTTAAAGCCCAATTTTACCCTTATATGCCAGTCTAAAACTGCCTCATAACCGTTCATATTCCTCAGAGACCCATCATGCCCCTTTAGATGCCTCAGAGCTCATACATGCCCCTTTATATGCCTCAGAGCCCACGCATGCCCATTTATGTGCCTTAAAGCCCCATCTTACCCTTATATACTAGCCCAGAACTGCCTCATACCCTCCATATGCCTCAGAGTCCTATCATGACCCTTTTAATGCCTCAGAGCTCCTTCATGCCCCCTTATATGCCTCAGAGGTCATTCATGCCCACTTATATGCCTCAGAGGTCATTCATGCCCACTTATATGCCTTAGAGTCCACTCATGCCTACTTATATGCCTCAGAGGCCACTCATGGCCACTTTATATGTCTCAGAGCCCATTCATTCTCACTTATATGCCTCAGAGCCCATTCATTCCCACTTATATGCCTCAGAGCTCATTCATGCCCACTTATATGCCTCAGAGCCCATTAATTCCCACTTATATGCCTCAGAGCCCATTCATTCTCACTTATATGCCTCAGAGCCCATTCATGCCCACTTATATGCCTCAGAGGCCATTCATGCCCTTATATGCCTCAGAGCTCATTCATGCCCACTTATATGCCTCAGAGCCTATTAATTCCCACTTATATGCCTCCGAGCCCATTCATGCCCTTATATGCCTCAGAGCTCATTCATGCCCATTTATATGCCTTAAAGTCCACTCAAGCCCACATGTGAAACGTGCACGTTGGCGTCCCCAGATCTGGACTCTCTAAGGAATGGATGGCGAAAATAAATCTATCTCCAGTGACAGTCCTGACTGTGTTTTTACAGCTCAGCTTAAAAGTGTATTATCTGCTGCCCCAACCCCATGGTCTGTCTCCAGTCTCTGAGCCCACACTGGCTCGTCAATCACAAGAGTTTGGAGTAGGCGGGCTTATGGCTAGGTCGGGGGCCAGGACTAAGCCAGCCGAGGTGGGAAGTAGGCAGGCTTAGGAGGCCAGGAGGTGTGCCACAGGTGACCAGAGTCAGTCAGAGGTGGAGCTGAACGGCAGCCATTGCCAGTGGCAAATTCAGGATTTCTAGAGAGGGGTTTCCAAAAGCTTGATTGAGTGAGTGTTACCAGTCCATGAAGAGGGCAGAATTAGTACTTAACCAGTTTTAATATGCGTCATACAAAGTGTATTGTGTGTCATAATTCCAGTATATACAGGACCAGTGATCACTGTAATTAGCCATTAGATGCATCAGTAGGGCCATCCTGCCAGAGCTGAATATTTTTATTTTATATGTGAGCACCATTCCAGAGTATTAGAGCAAGTCCGGGAGCCTGGAGGAGCAGCAGAAGAACCTAGCACTGCCCTGGACATATATGTACATAATGGGCTCTATAGCAGTGCATCCCTAACAGTGCATTTTTCCAATAACTCCTAGTTGGTGCACAGGTTATTTATTACTGGGTGATACATGTTAAAAGATCTAGAGGTGGTGCTAATTATTTCATTTGTGATACTGAGAAGAACATGAAGCACTACAAAAATTCTATTTCTATTGTGGTCATAGGCTTGGAAGGGGGGTTTCCAGGCAGCCTTGAACCCCCCCCCCCCCCCCCTGCGTTTGCCTATGATTGCCGGACTATCAGGCTATGAAATTAAAACAGCATTGTCCTGCTAACAACTGGCATAGCTAGTAGTTACTACAGACAGAGATGCATGATGTCAGACTGGATCACTGTTTGGATATTTGTGCATCCACTCAACAATATAAACAGTTTGATTTAAAATGGCCATATTCCAGCCAATCCTGATCTTCAACCAGGACAAGTGCATGATACACTGGCCAATAGCACTCATTTTCTAAATGGATTTGTTTTACAAGGAAATTTAGAGTAGGAAGAAAATTGTTGACAAACAGCAGGAGCCAGCAAAAGAAGTGTCACTCCCGCCCACTGCTTCTTACCTAGGCAGGTGGGAGTGCGAAGGTTGGTTGTGACATTGTAGCCAAGCACCACACTCCCAGCCCAGCACAAACATGGAGGAGGATCAGCTCAGATACACAGATAAGAAGCTGCCTGCTTCTCCTCCATTTCAGCACCAGAGCTCCACGTCATAGGCAAACACAGGGGGGGGTTTCCGTCTGCCTGGAAACCCCCCCTCCCCAGCCCTCACCATGACCACAATAGAAAATAATAATATAATAGATTGTTACTAGTGCTGTATGTTCTTCTCAGTATCACAAATTAAATAATTAGCACCACCTGTGGATCTTTTAACATGTATCAGCCAATAATAAATAACCTGTGCACCAACTAGAACATCTGGAAAACATGCACTGTAATACCCCTTTTACACCGGAGCTAAAACCCGGGTTTTTGAAGGGTTAACCCGGGCAGCTCCCTGGTGTAAAAGGGGAGAGAGTTGGATCGCCGGGTCGAGTGACCCGGCAATCCAACCCAGGTAACTAGCAGGGTTTAACACGGGCGTAGCCCGTGAAACCCTGCTGTGAGAACAGCGCACTCCGGGTCCCGATGACCTGGAGTGCGCTGCTAGCCGGCCGATTGGTCCGGCTTCAGCGGCGCTTGGAGATGACGTCATCTCCAAGCGACCACTTTCACTCCGCAAAAGCCGGGTCTATGAAGACCCGACTGCGGTGTGAGCGGCGCTGACTCGGGAATATCCCAAGTCGGCGCCGGCAAAATTCCGGGACTGATCCGGATAGGAACTTTGTTCCAACTCCGGGTCAGACCCGGAATTTAGGTGGAAAAGGGGTATTAGTGATGCACTGCTATAGAGCCCAATATGTACATATACAATATGTCTAGGGCAGTGCTAGGTTCTTCTGCTACTCCTCCAGGCTCCCAGACTTGCTCCTATAGTCTGGAATGGTGCTCATATCTAAAATAAATACATCCAGCTCAGGCAGGATCGCTTTCTGGCGCATTTTATGGCTTACTGTGATTGCTGGTCCTGTATATGCTGGAATTATTACACACAATACCATTTGTATGACACATATTAAAACTGGTTAAGTACTAATTCTGCCCTCTTCATTGACTGGCCACACTCACTCTAAAATTAAGCATTTGGAAACCCCCCACTGGGAATCCTGCATTTGCCACTGCACGTGGCAGCCCTTTATGTCATCCATGCCATGTTTTAATGTGTAGATGTCCCCTCTATATTGGTGCCCTCAGTTTGTCTAGATGTAGAGCTGGCCCTGCAATCACTACACCCTCAAGTGTCCATATTACACCCGAAATGTGATTGTTCGGTAGATAAACATCCGAAAGACTGGCTCAGCTTTGAAGTGGTTAAAAACAAGTAAAGTTCCTTTTAACATCGTTATAATTGGCATATCAAATTGTTTGTTTTAAAGGTAAGTTTATTGCACAACACCTGGTGACATTTGCAGGCAGCAGTTAAACATCTCCCTCCCCCACTCCCCCAGGGCTGCTGTTTATAGGAGTGGTGATGGGACACACACAAAGTACCTTCCTGACAGGTGCAGGACTGGTAATCCAATTGTCACAAATACAGTAAACTGTCCCACCTATTGTGAATACGCACCTACCCCTGGGCTAGCGCTCAGCATAGTGCCCTTTAAACGATACCAGTACTACATGGGAGCTCCTGGTCTGGAAAGTTGTAAGAGATTAAAAAGCTTAATTATAAAAAACGATTATGATATATTTATGTTACACACTTGCATGGAAACTTTATCTAGTCAATCTAATTGTTCTGTATGTAACTTGTGCTTTATCATTCATCCTTCAGTATGTGTTGAGAAACACAAAGGTTGAGAAGTTCAATACCATTCACAGAATCTCATTTTCAACATGCACTCAATGCTGATTTCATTCTGTGGGGGAGATGTATCAAACCTTAGCGAGAGATAAAGTGGAGACGTTGCTCATAGCAACCAATCAACTTCTAAAGCTTATTTTATAAGCTGTGCTAGATAAATGATAGCTAGTAGCTGATTGGTTGCTATGGCCAACTTCTCCACTATATCTCTCTCTAAGATGGGAGTTCTATTTAAGAAGTGATGTGGCCCATAGCAACCAATCAGATTCCAGGTATTCTCTTCTAGAAGGTGCTAGATAAATGAGAAGTAGAATCTGATTGGTTGCTATGAGCAACATCACTTCTTAAATAGAACTCCCATCTTAGTAAATTTACCCCTAAGGCAGAGGTTCCCAAACTCTGCCATTACAGTCCAGGTTTTAAGGATATCCATGCTTGTGTCCAGATGGTTAAATCAAATTGACTGAGGTACTAATTAAGGCACCTGTGCTCAAGCATGGACATCCTTAAAACCTGGACTGTAATGGCGGAGTTTGTGCAACTCTGCTCTAAAGTTTGATGCATCTCCCCCTCAGTGCACTATACTCAAGCTATAGTCTCCATAACTGTTGTGTTCATGTCTGTCATCCCTTTCTACATCCCATGCCAAACTGTCCTGTCTCCATGCGATTTGGTAGAAATTGCATCCATTAATTTTTATTCTTGCTTTTCTAATTGTTGTTTTTGTCTTTTTGCCTCTCCTACCCTGTGGTGTTATGTGTTGCTATGTACTTACGTAATTGTGGTGTAATGAACCTATGCGCTGTATTCTGCAATGTTGAGATTACCCATATACGGAACTGCAGAACTTGTAGATTGTATTACTGTAACTTCACATCATAAATCAATTTGCTCAATATTTTGTAGCAACTGGTTTAAACTTTGTAGTGAATTTTCTTCCATTACAGCTCCATGGAGTAATATTGTTGCAGCTACAGACAATATAAAACAGAGGTAAACACAGGCAAGTTTAAAGTATTTTGAAGTGTCATCTCACCATCCTGCCGAATGAGAACTAGTGAGCAGTACCTGAGTTTACACCACTGGAACACCCTTCTGTCGTCCCACAGCAGAGTCCTCCCTGACAGACAGTGCCTTCCAGGCACACGTGTTCCCGGCTACAACAGCGTTCTCCAGAGACGCACAGCAGATGTTTGCTGACAAGTTGTGATGTCTGTTGAGGGTGTTGTACTTAGGAAATATGAACAGTTGGCTGACGCTTTTTGTCTGCGATAAGACTTCTTCCAGAGCCTTTTGTTGTGTTTTGTTTGCAGTTGTTTAATTACTTAAATACACAAATACTTCATTATCTTACTTTACAAAATCTACTTGAATGATGAATTGCAGCTCTTTAAGGTTTGTTTGCCCTACTATATATATCACATATAACACAACTGGTCCGGCTGGGTAACCATTTTATTGTGAACCTATTACAAAGCTTCCAAACCCATGTGATTTTTTTAAGGTTATGGGCCTGATGCATTCAGGCTGGGTACGTAATGCTGGCACTCAGGATCATTCTGACTGGGTTAGAATGCCGACAGCTAGCGGTAAGTACCCTACCCCAAACCCTCCCTTCCCGCAGCCTAAACCTAATCCTCCCCCTGCAGCCTAACCCCCCTCTCCCCCCACAGCCTAACCCTCCCCCTAGTGCCTAACCCTCCCCCTAACCCCAATACTTACTGTCAGGAAGTCAGCGGTCAGGATGCTGGTGCCGGGATTCTGACTGGTGTTGGGATTCCGGTGCCTGCATTCTGAGCACCAGCTTCCCGACCGCCGGGAACATAACTACATCCCAGAGTTGCCAGTAAATGAGGAGTGTATATTGCTAAAAGGCTTACATGGATAACATTTCAGAGCTTGGTAAAGCTCACAATTTAGCTGGCTCTGCAGAAAAGTACGGTGACTGCTATTGAGATTGAATATAGGGGAACAGCCGCAATAGACTTCTCCAGAATATCTGCTGCGGCACCCCCTACATACATCCTAGGGAATCTCAATTTTTGTGGGTATCCCCCGAAAACTAAAGTTTTGGAGGGATTTCCCACAAAATGACTTTAATAAATATGCCCTTTATACTCATCTAGTTATATGTATGCCAGAAAGCAATAAGGCAATCCCACTCACACATCATTAATAATTGCAAGTATAAACTAATGATTGCTCTGAAGAATAACGTATGTCCATATGTTCTGCTGATTATTTATAGAACATAAATCCAACACATATACAGGGCATGACGTAGATGTTGTGACAAAACAATGAAAAGACATATGTTTCTGCAGCTTAAAATGTTTTCAAAATAAACTCAAGGGTATAAAAGTATATATGCTTATATCCTTGTATTTTCCAGTTCCCACAGATTTCACTGCTATTCGCATCATATTACCATGTTATACTGCTCCAATATACTACTATAGTATTATCAAAGCCAGAGCTGGGCTGGAGAGTTGCCACTGCTGCCTATTCCGTTTGCCAGGTGCCCGCTGAGAATTTATGACCAGCGGGCACCCGGCAGCTCCTGCCCTGCAATGGCAGCCGAAGGCTGGACTGGAGCTCACTCCTGAGCTCCGCCTTCTGGCTCCTGCAGTGGGTGAAGCGAGAGACGTCATAGTGCCAAGCGTGAGGAGCAGTCGGATGGAGGCGGGCGAAGCAGCGGGGCTCCAGGCAAGTATAGTGTGTCTGTGTGTAATTTTGTGTAAGGGGCACTACTAGTGTGGGCACTGCATAAGGGGCACTACTACAGTGGGCATTACATAAGAGGCACTACCACAGTGGGCATTGTATAAGGGGCACTACTAAAGTGGGCATTGTATTAGGCGCACTACTGTGGGCTTTATGTATATAAGGGGCACAACTACTGTGGGCATTGTGTATAAGGGACACTACAGTGGGCATTGTGTATAAGGGGCACTACTGTGTGTCGTATCGTGAATAAGGGACACTACTATGTGGTGTAATTGGGGATGAGCGGGTTCGGATTTTCGAAATCTGAACCCCCCCGGACCCTCCATTCCGAGCCAAGAACAGAGTCCGGCTCGGGTTTTCCTGCCATACTCGGTTCCCGGGACGAGGCAAAACAGCATCATCCTGGTGTCGGATTCTCGCGAGACCCGGACTTTGCACATTTCGCGCCTCCCGCCCTCCATCTTCACTCCAGTCCTGGAGAGGGTATTGAGAGGACGTGTCTATCTAGTGTCTGTGGAAAAGTGGCAAGGCGTGGTGGCCTGCTCTGCTCTATCAGTCTGGAGGTACCTGCTCTGCTGTAAGTCCAGTCCAGTGGTGCTGTGCTGCTGTATCAGTCTGGGGGTGACCTGCTCTGCTGTATCAGTCCAGTCCAGTGGAGCTGTCCTGTGCTGTATATTCAGTCCAAATAATTTTTACCGGGGCTGCCCTGTGTGGTGTAGGACTACAGTGCCCAGTGCTGTGTATTCACTCCAGTCTCCAAATAAAAAGGGGTGATTTAATTCATCCAAATACTTTTTACAGGGGTTATTCAATTAATCTAAATAATTTTTACCGGGGCTGCCCTGTGTGGTGTAGGGGTACGCTGGCCTTTGTATATTCACTCCAAATAAAAAGGTGATTTAATTAATCCAAATACATTTTACAGGGGTTGTTCACTCCATAAAAATAATGTACTCCAAAGAAATAATAGAGGACAAAAATTTTGAGGCTAAAATAGGGAAAGATCAAGAACCACTTCCTCCTAGTGCTGAAGCTGCTGTCACTAGTCATGACATAGACAATGAAATGCCATCAACGTCTGCCAAGGCCGATGCCCAATGTCATAGTAGAGGGCATGTAAAATCCAAAAACCCAAAGTTCAGTAAAATTACCCCAAAAAATTAATTTTATTCGTCTGAGGAGAAACGTAAACCTGCCAATATGCCATTTACGATATGGAGTGGCAAGGAACGGCTAAGGCCCTGGCCTATGTTCATGACTAGTGGTTCAGCTTCACATGACGATGCAAGCCCTCCTCCTCCCACTAGAAAAATGAAAAGAGTTAAGCTGGCAAAAGCACAGCAAAGAACTGTGCGTTCTAAGAAGATATCACAAATCCCCAAGGAGAGTCCAAGTGTGGTGGCGGTTGAGATGCCTAACCTTCCCAACACTGGACGGGAAGAGGTGGCTCCTTCATCATTTGCACGCCCTATGCAAGTGCTGGAAGGAGGACCCACAGTCCAGTTGCTGATATTCAAATTGAAGACGTCACTGTTGAAGTACAACAGGATGAGGATATTGGTGTAGCTGGCGCTGAGGAGGAAGTTGACAAGGAGGATTTTGACGGTGATGTGGTTTGTTTAAATCAGGCACCAGGGGAGACAGTTGTTGTCCATGGGATGAAAAAGCCTATCGGCATGCCTGGGCAGAAGACCAAAAAATCCACCTCTTCAGTCTGGAAATATTTCTATCCAAATCCGGACAACAACTGTCTTGCAATATGTAGCTTATGTAAAGGTGTAATAAGTATGCGTAAGGACGTTAACCACCTAGGAACATCCTCCCTTATACGTCACCTGCAGCGCGTTCATAAAAAGTCACTGTCAAGTTCAGAAACTGTGGCTAAGACCGTAAGCAGTCCAGGGACACCTAAATCCCTTTGCCCTGTTGTATCCAAGCACCTGCAAACTACACCAGCAACTCCCTCCTTGTCAATTTCCTCCTCATTCAGGATCGGACGTAGTGCTGCAGGCCATGTCACTGGCATGACTGACTCCTCTTCTATCTGGGATTCCTCCGGAGGATCCTGCATTGCTACGCCTACTGCTGCTGCTGTTGCTGCTGGGAGTCGTTCATCATTACAGAGAGGAAGTTGGAACACCACTACTTCTTTTACTAAACAATTGACCGTCCAAAAGTCCTTTGCTAGGAGGATGAAATACGACAGCAGTCATCCTGTTGCAAAGCAGATAACTGAGGCCTTGACAGCTATGTTGGTGTTAGACGTGCGTCCGGTATCCGCCATTAGTGCAGTGGGATTTAGACAATTGATGGAGGTAGTGTGGCCCCAGTACCAAATCCCATCTAGATTCCACTTCACTAGGCAGGCGATACTGAGAATGTAAAGAGAGGTCAGAAACAGTGTCCTTAGTGTCCTAAAAAATGCGGTTGTACCCAATGTCCACTTAACTACGGACATGTGGACAAGTGGAACAGGGCAGACTAAGGACTATATGACTGTGACAGCCACTGGGTAGATGTATCACCTTATGCAGCAACAACATCACCAGTAGCATCTTCTCAGAAACGCCAGCTCGTTCCCAGGCAGGCTACGCTGTGTATCACCAGTTTCAGTAAGAGGCACACTGCCGAGAACCTCTTAGAGAAACTGAGGGAAATCATCGCCCAATGGCTTACCCCACTTAGACTCTCCTTGGGATTTGTGATATCTGACCACGTCACCAATATTGTGTGGGCATTACATTTGGGCAAATTCCAGCATATCCCATGTTTTGCTCACACAATAAATTTGGTGGTGCAGAAAAATGACAGGGCCGTGCAGGAGACGCTTTTGGTGGCCCAAAAAATTTCGGCCCACTTTTGCAATTCAGTGACTGCGTGCCGAAGACTGGAGCACCAGCAAACACTCTTGAACCTGCCCTGCCATCTCCTGAAGCAAGAGGTTGTAACGCGGTGGAACTCAACCCTCTATATGCTTCAGAGAATGGAGGAGCAGCAAAAGGCCATTCAAGCCTATACATCCACCTATGACATAGGCAAAGGAGGGGGTATGCACCTGACTCAAGTGCAGTGGAGAATGATTTCCGTGTTATGCAAGGTTCTCCAGCCCTTCAAACTTGCCACACACGAAGTCAGTTCAGACACTTCCAGCTTGAGTCAGGTCATTCGCCTCATCAGGTTTTTGCAGAAGCAGCTGGAGAAAGTGAAGGATGAGCTAAGATGGAGCGATTCCGTTCGGTATGTGGGACTTGTGGATGAAGCCCTTCATTCGCTTTGCCAGGATTTGAGGGTGGTCAATCTGTTGAAATCAGACCACTACATTTTGCCCACCCTGCTCGATCCTAGGTTTACAGCCTATGTGGTGTCTCTCTTTCCGGCGGACACAAGCCTGCAGAGGTGCAAAGACATGCTGGTGAAAACACATGTCAGCTGAGGCGGAACGTGACACGGCAACATCTCCTTCATTTTCTCCCGCAACTGGGGCTGTCAGGAAACAACTTAGATATCCTAACTAACTCGCTGGAGGTGATGCAGGGCAGACAGGACCAAGTTTGGACATCTGGTCCAGACTGAAGGACCTGCCAACAATTTCTGACATGTCTACTGTAACTGCATATGATGCTGTCACCATTGAAAGAATGGTGGAGGATTACATCGGTGACAGCATCCAAGTAGGCATGTCAGACAGTCTGTTCCTGTACTGGCAGAAAAAAGAGGCAATTTGGAGGCCCCTGTACAAACTGGCTCTATTTTGCCAAAGTTGCCCCCCCTCCAGTGTGTACTCCGAAAGAGTTTTTAGTGCAGCTGGAAACCTTGTCAGTGAAAGGCGTAGGATGTTGCTTCCAAAAATGTGGAGATGATGTTCATCAAAATGAATTATCAGTTCTTCCGGGAAGACCAGCCTCCAGAAAGTACAGAGGGACCTGTGTTGGTGGATTCCAGTGGGGACGAATTAATACTCTGTGAGGATGAGGATGTACACAACACTGAAGAGTGTGAGGAATCAGTGGATGAGGACGACATCTGGCCTCTGTAGAGGCAGTTTGTGCAGGGGACAGATTAATTGCCAGCTTGTTTTGTGGCAATTTCAGCCACAGTCGTGTGGCAGACCCTGGCGCTGAAATGATTGGTTTGTTAAAGTGTGCATGTCCTGTTTATACAACATAAGAGTGGGTGGGAGGGCCCAAGGACAATTCCATCTTGCACCTCTTTTTTTTGTTTGCATTATGTACTCTTTGAGGCCTAGTTTTTCAAACTGCCAACCTCTCTGCCACTGCAGTGCCACTCCTAGATGGGCCATGTGTTTGTGCCACCCACTTGTGTCGCTTAGCATAGTCATCCAGCTACCTTGGTGCAACCTTTTGGCCTAAAAACAATATTGTGAGGTGTTCAGAATAGACTGGAAATGAATGTTATTGAGGTTAATAATAGCGTAGCAACAAAAAAAAAACAAATTCTGTGATTTTAGCTGTTTTTATGCTTTTTTCCCCCCAAAAAAACAGTTCCAAAACCAAAACCCGGAAGGGTGGTTTTGGCAAAACCAATCCAGATCCAAAACCAAAACACAAAACACGAAAGTGGCCGGTGCACACCCCTAGGTGTACGGATACTATTGTGTGACCACGCCCCTTTCTTGTAAGAAGACTGCCATGGCAGGGCGCAAATTTATAGTTTGCAGGGGGGCGTCAAACACCCCAGCACCGACCCTGATCAAACCACTTAGCTACTCTGGGAGAGGAATTTAGAGTGCACAAGGTGCCCTCCACCTGGGACCCAGTAAAAAATGAAAAAATAATAAAAGTATTATAGGTTACCATTTAATTATTTTCTTATCTGTTCTCATTTTTGCGTGCTCATCCCTTCTTCCTATCCCTATGTTTCACTTTTTACCTATAATTTAGTATCACTTCAAACAAATGATCTCATCATTCGCTTTATGGAATATTAATGTACTAGCTGGGATACCCGGCGTTGCCCAGGTTGAAGACTTGACGGTGAAGTACACCTGCATCCTTTATTTGTTTACAATGTCCTCGCCTATAACCCCATTTAATTGATCCTGAAGAGAACCCCACTATTTGCTAACATGCACGCAAACAGTGGTGTAACTACTGTGGGTGCAAGGGGTGTGGCTGCTATGATGCCCTAGCTGCCTCTGTGGCCCGCCACTCCTCTTGCACCCAGTCATGCAAACAAGGTGGGTCGGTCCAGTTAGGGCTAATGAGGGGGTCCAAGTGTCGGCGATGTTGATTTGGTGCCTGCCAGCCCGCCAGCTGATTAGCAGCAGTGGCTGCTTCTGATTGACTGTCAGTCCTGGAGCTCCGATTGGCTCATGACCGGCGCCAGATTAAAATTGTGCAGGAGCTGTCTGCCATGTCTGCAACTGCCTGCCAATGCACAAGTTGTAATTAGCTGATGGCCCAGCCCCAAATCCACACCTGCTGGCTGCTGATGGCACACGGGGAGACGAGAAACTGCTGGAGGGACACGGGGAGGTGAGTTGCTGGGAGGGGCATAATGTGTAACGGGCGCTACTATTGTGTGGAATAATGTGTTATATGGGGCACTACTACTAATTGGCATAATCTGTAAAGGGCATTACTGTGTGGTTTAATGTGTAAGGATCACTACTTTCAGGGCCGGCTCTACCATTAGACAGCTGCCTAGGGCGCCGGGAGAGACATTCTTGTACTAAACGCAGGTGACGGCTGTGGAACTTCTAAGATCCACCTCCTCACCTGAGGGGCTGGAAAGTGGGTCTTGGTGGTGGGGGCGGTTCAGTAGGCTGAAGTTTTGCCTAGGTTGCCAAGACACCTTGCACTGGTCCTGATTACTGCTTAGTGTAAGGGGCATTACTGTATGGCATAATGTATAAAGGGCACTACTACTGCGTGGCATAATGTGTATAAGGGGTACTACTGTTTGGCATAACCTGAATGGGCTCTGTAGGTCTGATTCATTACGGATTGCAACTGCCATCGCAGCTGTGATTACACATGCAGTCTCATTGCGAAAATATGCTAATGATGCCGTCGCAGCCTAACATAAGGACGCCAACTTCACCTTACAGCGTTCAAACACACTGGCTCTCCTGTGTTTCCCCACCCCCGTCAATATCCCCAAACAGTCACTTTCTGTCAATTGCTCTGCAATGGGTCTGCGTAGTCACTGCAATCGCAATCCGATAGCTGTGAGACCTTCGTGCACTGCAATGCATATGCATGCGCAGAACGCAACAATCGTCCATCTGCATGCGTAATCGCAGTTGTGATCGGTAGTGAATCAGGCCCTATGTGTCATAACCTGAATGGGGTCTGTGTGGCACAACATCAATGGGCTCTGTGTGGGGGAAATGTATGTGTTTGTAAGATCTTGCTATGTGGCCCACAAAGTTCTAGTTACGCCATTGCATGCAAACACAGAGGCTCTGGATTTATTATGAACTTGCATGAGTCATCAAGTTTGCTCAGGCTAAGGGCCGTATTCAAATTATGAATTGAATGCATCCCGGCGAAACTCTAACAGGCGAAAAGTGTTGGCAGAATTGGAGAAATGAGCCTGACACTCCCCAAAATATGCATTAATATTGGGGATCAATGTAGATGTCCCCGATTAGCCCTACTGAAGTTATTTGGGGTACTTAAGCTTTGTAAATTGCTCCAAAATAGTGGCTTTGCACAAGTGGTGAAGAATAGCATTAAGCAGGTTTTTTGGGGTGAAAATAAGTAGTCCTGGGGTACTTGAAAATGGGTGCAAGCACAGTTAAAAATCGCTAAAGTCAAGTTTTAAGTGCTGCAAAAAACGCACCTTCAGCAAACACCTGCAATAAAAAAACACCTCCCCCATAGTATGAGACCAAAGTCTATTTTGCTAGTTTTTGCGTTTTGTACCCCCAGTGTGTACTTTTTTGCCCCCGTTTTCAAAGTGCTTTTTTGGGGTGTTCCTCTTTTTTTTCTTTTTTTTTTTGATGCAGTTATCCTTTGGGGGTCTGTCCAAAGGGTGCAGAGTGGTTTCCGCACCTTTGCACCCCAAAACCACAATTCTGCACTTTTTTACACCGGCTGTTCAGAGGCAAAACTTTTTCGCCAGGTACATTGTATTGACTTTCTGCACCGGCGAAAAGTCGCAAGAATTTAATACGGCGGGAATTTTCCAACTGGCGAAATGACATCACTTGCGATACTTTACCGCGGATTCAGACTTTTCACCTGGAATTGAATACGGCCCTAAGATTAAAAGGATACTTTTGTAGCTTTCCCACAGGTTTTTGGCAGACTGACAATTTCTGCTTGAGCCAGCCCTGGAACCTGTGTAATTTAAGAGTGTCACACATTGTATAGATTGTGTGACAGTGTGTAGCCTTCACTAAATTCAAACCTATACAAAAACCTAATCCTGGTCAAACTACACCATAATGCAATATTTGGTGGAGCTGGGTCCGAAACTCTGGCCGTGAATAAAGGACAAACAGACAGACGGACAAACACGCTTTCTGATTTATTATATAGATATACCCTGCACCATAGTTCTTATTTCCTGCTGTTATGATGTTATCTTCATTTTTTTTATTTATTTCTTGTTATCATATTATTGCTATGCATATTTGAAGTTTTATTTTGATTTCTACTTCCAGTCTGGCTGATATCCGTAGTATACCTCTGTCTCATCCATCCAAAACTACTGCACACCCATAGTCCAGCATTCTAGTCACCAAAGCATTCATGTGTGCTATACACTTCATTACAGAAACTAGTTTTATTTATAATTATTCAAATTATATAAACTCTCTGCCTTCACATTTTCTGTCCGCCCACCACAATAACCTGTCATATCTAGCATCCATCTCATCAATCTACGCTCCCTCTCTTACATTCCTAACACACAGATCTATCCATCTACATTATAATTTACTATAAGCTCTGATAAGGGAAAGTCCTTCTCCCATCACTATCCTTTTAACCCTCCTATTCCTTATATTCAACTTTGTCTTTTACTCAGCTTATTTTCTTTACTCTTTGGGGTATATTTACTGAAGTGCGGGGTTTTTAGAAGTGGAGATGTTGCCTATAGCAACCAATCAGATTCTACTTAACATTTATCTATCACCTTCTAGAAGATAATAGCTAGAATCTGATTGATTGCTATGGGCAATATCTCCACTTCTAAAAACCCGCCATTTAGTAAATACCCTTTTACTCTAAAACCTAATTTATCCATCTTTTTGTAACCTTGTACACCTACCATGTACCCATACTTGCCGACATTTCGGCTGGGGAATCCGGGAGGGGGCTGGCAGGTCCGTCCAGCAGGGAGGATGGAGGCGGGTCAAATAGGCGGAGCGGGGACGTGCCGACGAGATCGCGTCATAGTGGCCCCGCCCCCGCCTTATAATGCCAATATTACTGGCATTATAAGGCAGGGGGCATGGCTACGATGACGCGATTCAGCGCGAATCGCGTCATCACACCCCCGCACCGCCCAATTTTGCAGCTGGCGCGGGGGTTAGCGGGGCTTTCCGGGGGACTTGCCTAGTCTTGCGGGGTGTCGGGAGCGGCACCCGATTTTTGGGAGGCTCCCGACAGTCCCGGGAGAGTAGGCAAGTATGCATGTAGTACCTATACGTACCATATCCCTGTCCCACTTCACTGTCTCCCAGGTAAACTCCATTTGCTAACCATTTATTATATATAGGGGTCTATTTATCAATACAAGGCACAACTGATTGTAAATTACGTTTTGTATTAGTGCTTCTCGCAGCCATGGCGCCTGGAGCATGTGTGTGCTACTGCTCCCTCCCCCCCCCCCCCCTCCCCTGCCCCATCACTGTGCCAGGTGTCCAGCACGTAGGGGCAAATTAAAGGGAAATAAAAATGAACATTAGTGCCCCTTCTTGGCATGTGGCGTCAGAACAGTCAGACGTGACCTCGCCAGATTCACCACTCGGGCTCCTCCCAGTCACGGGTGCCGCCACTCAGGCTCTCAGCAACAGCAGCACCGGGCTCAGGCTTTCCCTCAGCAGCATGGACACAGCTGCTATGTTCTCTCCTCCGGGCGAACCAGGCAGGCTGACATAAGGGCCAGGGTGGTAGGTGGAAAAGAGGAGAAGCCGGGGGTGATGATGGGAGGGGACCGCCTCTTCCTCCCTCTTTGTTATTGCCCATGGCTCCACCCTTCCTCCCTTCTGTTCAGTACCAGAGCTGGATTAAGACCCCACTGCCTCATGACTCCATATTAATGTATATATAAATACATATTGTATACATTTCTCACACAGCTCTCCCCCCTCACTCATATCTCCCCCCCCACACACATACAGCTTTTCCCCCTCACTCAGCTCTCCCCCCTCACACACAAAGCTCTTCCCCCTCACTCAGCTCTCCCCACACACACACACACACACACACACAGCTTCCCCCACTAACAGCCACCTCCTCACACACACAGCTTCCCCCATTCACTGAGATCCCCACATAGAAGCTCACTCCCCCCTCCCTCAGATGGGATGCAGTCAGGAAGCCGACGGTCGAAATGCCGACCGCTGGCTTCCCCACTGTTAAATCTCAGCAAGGTACTAAAGACAGGCATCAAAATCCCCACGCCTGTCATTAGACCTACGCCGGGAGCCCGACACCCGGCATACCGAATGAGGGTAAGGCGGGTGCGGACAGCAGCGGGGGAGGGTTAGGTTTTAGGGCTTCCAGGGGACTTAGGGTTAGGCACCCCCTGGGAGGGATAGGTTTAGGCTAGGGGAAGGGGGGGGGTTAGGCACCCCCGAGGGGAGGTTAGGGTTAGGCACCCCTCCGCTATACTTGAGTGGGGTTTTAGGGTTAGGCACTAGGGGGGGAGGTTAGGGTTAGGTACCCCTAAAGGTGGGTTAGGGGGGGGGGTTAGGTTAGTTAATACTTACCTTTACAGCTGTCGGGATCTGCACTGGTGCCGGTCTTCCGGCGTCAGGATTTCATACCGATCCCCCTCAGACACACACACACACACACACGCAGATCTCACCCTCTTCACACAGACCAAACCCCCCCCCACACACACACACACGCACACACACACACACAGCTCTTCTCTTAATATAGCTCCCCTCCCTTCACATACACAGATATCCCACCTTACCAGTGGCAAACGCAGAATTTTGAAAGGAGGGTTTCCAATTTCCGAATACAGAGCCAATTAAAAAAATCCACAGACTCACATACATATATATATATATATTTATATTTATATATATATATATATACCAATAGTCCGGCACTCCCACAATCTTACAAATGTCCAACGGTGCCGGTTTGATATAAAACTAGATGAAAACAAGCAGCAGCTCTCGTTGTTTCAAAAATATATATCTATAAAAAAAATATTTGATGGACTGTTCAGCATTACACACGCACTGACAGACACACTCACAAAAACTACACACACCGACACAGATACACTGATAGGGCACTCACAAAGACTACACACACACACTGACAGACACACAAAGACTACACACACACACACACTGATACAGACTACACACACACACATACACACATATACAGACACACACACACTGATAGACACTCACATAGACTACACACACACACTGATACAGACTACACACACATACAGACACACTGATAGACACTCACAAAGACTACACACACACCCTTACACAGACTGCACAAACACACACACTGACACAGACACACAACACACAATCCTTTCACTTACAAACATGAAAGCAGGCAAACAACTACTGCATCATTTAATATAGAACCCCCCCCCCCGCCGGCAACCCCCATCCCCTGGCACCCATTCCCCCCTTCACCTACGGCTCCAGGAGAGAGCGCCGGGAATAGCCAGCACCCGGCGGCAGCTCAGCTTCTCAACCGCCTCTCACAGTGCCCCATCGGAACTGCCTGGGAGGAGCTGCTCACTGCCACTGCAACTCCCCCTACGTTCAGCCAGCAGCCAAGCTCCAGCCAGTTGTAAGCTGAACTCCGGGCCTGGCTGCTCCTTCTCTTTAGAAAAAAAAAATAATTCAGCCGGGCAGCGATGGAGAGCCCTCCAGGGGGGATTTCTAGGTACTCGGAAACCCCCCCTGCGTGGGTGTATGCTTACCGTTCTCCCCCTCTTAACTATTGCGGGGCGCCGGAGATCAGCCATCCGACCAGGTAAGGGGTAAGGTGTATCGCCTGCTGCCGAGCTTAGCCTGAAGCACTTAAACAGATCAGTGCCTCCATACCTGGGGCGTGTTGTGGGTGGAGCCACAAGCAATGCTCCACCCACACCATGCCCCCTGTCTGGAGGCACTGATCTCTTTATGGGGGCTATTTATCAGGCAGTGAAAAGCGTGGAGAAGTGGACCAGTGGAGAAGTTGCCCATAGCAACCAATCAGCTCCTACCTATTATTTTATAGACTGTACTTGATAAATGCTACTTCAAAGGTGATTGGTTGCTATGGGCAACTTCTCCACTGGTTCACTTCTCCACACTTTTCACTGCTTGATAAATAGTGATTCACACCCCAGATGGCTGCTCTCCAGAGCCCTGGCCAGTGCAGGCACCTGGAGCAGGAGTTCCACTGGAATCACCCTCGCTATGCCCCTGCTTGCAGCGACACATATTCAGGTACCACTGGTATTCATGAATACTCACATTTCGCAGTGACCATCTACCTACCCGCTTAGTAGAAAATCAGCTCTTTACTGTATAAATGGAGCCCATAATATTATTATTATTATTATTATTATTATTATGTTTTTATCTATCTAATGTTTTTTATAACTGTTTTCAAACAGCGAATGTTATCCATCTTTTCAGTCTTATATCCCAGCCGTCCTACTACCCCTATTTTTTTATCATACAACTCCAAACATCCACAACTATGAAAGGCTAAGGTTGTCATTGAGCAGCATGAACCTGGAGAAGCTGATCGATGCCATGTAGATACACCCAAATCTGTTTACAGGGCAATTTCTAGACCAATCAGACCAAGTTGAATAGGGTTTTTGGTGCCCCCTCCCTGCTGTTGGGAACTATGGGCTCGATTCAGACCCGCTCACTAGATGCATTCGCACGCAGCAAAAGTATGCAAATCCGCGATCGCTTTGCAAAGCAATATCACGCCCACTATGTCTTGGCGTGCGATCGCGTTATGTATTTTGACGCCCACCAGCCTGTCTTAAGATGCCCACTTATACACGTCATCTCCAGGAAGTGTATGCAACAATCAGTAACATTGATTACCATCGGAAGTGAACGCAGCACTTGTGGTTGACCATACCCTACCGCAAGCACTGCGAGTGCTTCAGTGTGTAAAACAACCATGTGACGTATACTATGATGCTGTATCTTAATTATGCACGCCTCTGAAACGGCGTTAAGATGCTCAGGCACGCCTGCGTTCGCACCACCACTCCCACGTTTCCATCAACCATCCCCTGTCTCCAACCACAAACGGCTTGTCCTGTCACTCATTCTAGCGAGCTGGCTATGCGCAGCGAGTGAACGCTTCCCGATCGCATGGACTAGTTCGCACACTGCGATGCATGCTCAGACTGCATACATCAGCAAGCAGCGTGCGCACGCATCCTAGCGAGCGGGTCTGAATCAGGCCCAATGCTCCAATCCTGCTGTTCTCTGTTCAGAGAGATTTGCACAGCTGATGTCATCATCTGTCTCCTGAGCTGCATGTTTGTGTATGTGCGGCTACGGGACATTTTTAGTCTGTGCCTCTCCGTGTGCCATTCACATGCAAGATGCTATTACCGTTGTAATTCATATGTATATTCTTGTTGCCATAAACCTATCATTCTTTATTGCACCACAATAAAGTTCTGTTCTTGGTTAAGCCAGCCTCATATGAACTTAAGGGCCTGATTCTGTAAGGATCATTATTGCGATCGCAAAAGCAATTACGCACAGTCTCACTGCTAATGATTGCAATCGCAATGCCATACGCAGCTTAACATAAGGACGCCCACTTTACCTTACACACATCCGTAATACCATTGGTAACATTGAGGACCATCGCAGCCTCACGCACACTTGCACAAGGTCTGACCTTACTCAGGAATTGCCAACCTCATCGCACGCAGTAAGCCCAAGCTTTGTATGGCATCCCAGTGGCTAATTTATGCATGCCTCTGTTACGGTGTTCAAACGCACTGGCACGCCTGCATTTCATCGTCCACCCCGTCACCACCCCCAATTATACTTCCTGTCAATCACTCTGTAATGGGTCTTTGTAGTCACTGGGATCGCAATCCTGATCGCAGTGGAGTCTTCGTGCAATATGATGCATATTCAGGCGCAGAATGCTACAATTGGCCATTTGCATGCATAATCGCAGTTGCGATCGGTAATGAATCAGGCCCTAAAATTCATTACACCACCAATACATTACACCATCACACTACAATCTGCATTCCCAATGCAGATTGTAGTAAATAGAGCCCTTGGAGAGAGATAAGGTGAAAAAGTTGGCCAAAGCAACCAATTAGCTTCTGCTATCATTTATCAAGCACAAGCTATGAAATAACAATTAAATGCTGATTGGTTGACTTGGCTAACTGCTCCACTTTGTTTCTCTTCAAGGCTTGATACATCTCCCCTCCAAAAGAGAAACGACTCAAGCTAGACCCAAAGTTTATTCCATGCACCATGCTAGGATGCTGAACTGAAAGTAAGGGCACCAGATTGTGGGAAATTAAAAATCAAAAGCTCATTAAAGCAAGAGATGTAGAGTTTCAGAAAGAAAAATCAAATGTTAATGTACCAAACACCCCACCATCATAAAGGCTTGTCATGTTGGATATGCCCGTGAGTGAAAGTGTGGATGTACAGTGTAAACCTGCAAGTAAAATGTATTCCGAAGATGCCCAAGCACACAGTGTGAGTTCTTTGAGATACAACAAAGGCAAACCACCAAAAGATACTAGGAGGAATTTGCTAACATTGCATACTGTGAACCTCAAAACAAATGCAAAGCAAAAAACAGCAATGATTGGGAGCAATGGAAATAATCAAGAGTTAATGGTATTGACTAACAATGACACATGGACTATTGTAGGTAGACCAAGTGATCGACAAACCTTCAAAAACAAGTGGGTATTCTGCAACACCGATGGATCTCTAGCCCGTTATAAATCCAGAATTGTTGCCATGGGATACATCCAAATGTCTGGTATTGATTTCGTAGAGATCTACTCACCTATAGCAAGGTATAAACTATAAAGCCATATCTATATTGCTATTGTACCAGTTAGATTTCATCTCTGCATTTCTAAATGAACAATTAGTGGAAATCTATAGGGAATCTCCTGAACACTGTAGCAATGATATATATATCCAGAAGGGAAAGTGTGTTTATTAAAGAAGTGGCTATATGGAGAGTGGTCGTCGCTGATACACAAAGTGGGATACTATATTGCTACAAATAGACTTTGTACGTTCAGAGATTGACCACTGTTTGTACTATAAGGGGTATATTTACTAAAGTGAGAGTTTTTAGAAGTGGAAATGTTGCCCACAGCAACCAATCAGATTCTAGCTATTATCTACTAGAAGTAGTTAGAAAAATGTTAAGTAAAATCTGATTGGTTGCTGTGGGCAACAGCTCAAATTCTAAAATCTCTAACTTTAGTAAATATACCCTTAAGTGTTTGGATGGAAAATTGTTCATCATTGTCGTATGTGTTGATGACTTGTTGATCACAGGTCAGAAGGATCAATTAGTCAATGCAAAAGAATCATTAAGAAAAAAATACAGGGCAAAAGATTCGGGACCAACACACCGACTGTTAGGTCTGAGAAAGGCAAGCAGGAACCATGTAATTGACCAGCAAGGGTACCTGTTCATGATGGCCGACACAGTCCAGGGTAGCTTTATCCACAACTGAAGCAGAGTATATGGCTTTTATAGTGCTCTGTCTAAAAAGCAAAGCACCATGGACTCTCAAAACACATTGCGAAGAGACATCAATTCATCAGAAAATTAGTTGATGGTAACCTAATTAATGTAGACATTATTGCAAGACTCTTGCGCACATACCATCAAAGGACTCATGTTACCTAGTATAAATGTGCCCTTACAGAGATGTGGTCTTTAATGCAATTAAATATAATGTGATTGCATATCATGCTGTATTATTGTTTGACAAAATAATTATGAAAGTGTCTTGGGTTATAACAATTCAAACTTTCCAGTGTGATAAAGTTTGTTATTCTGAAACCAGACACAGCTTTGAGAGAGGGAGGTGTGGGGACTATGGACTGGTCCCGGTGTCCTCCATACAAGGAGAGTAGCACAATTACCTGTCTCTTGTATGTGCGGTTACTGGACACCGCTAGTCTGTTTTTCCGTGTGTCAGTCACACGTGCATGCAAAACGCTGTTATTGCTGTACTGCATATCTACACTCCTGTTGCTGTATACCTATTGTTCTCTGTTGTACCAAAATAAAGTTCTGTTCCTGATTAAGTCAGACTTGTATTGGCTAACATCCATTTCTCTATCAATACATATATATCGCTGACTTCAATACCTTCCCCCCCATAAAATGTGCAACTACTGTATCACAGGACATTGCTTTCATTGTTCCAGTTATTAGATGTATAATATATTGTAATTCCCAATCTATACAATTGAAATCAAAATCTGCTATTCATGTGTAGGAGCAGTCGTCTATCGGCTTAGTGTTTCTCTGTGATACACCATAGGACTCTGATGCAGTAATTATGAAACGATAAGTTGAAGCACGATGGTAAGTGTGGAAGTCGCTTGGTAACATCAGAACTTCCTCTACTCAAAGGGGAACTAGACATTAATATAGATCTTTGCAGTAGCTGAACTGTGAAATTCCCCATGAGAGATTACAGATCTGAACTAGCCACATGCCAAAGCCTGTATAAAGGACCATTTTTCCAATACGTTACACATTAATCAGTTGTGAGCCTATTGGCTAAGGTTTGTATTAAGAATCTAATCTTCATTTAATTGTGAACCACACTTGACACTTTCAAGATATATTGTCACCAAACATTAATTGATTGCGATCCTATTGATACCCCTGATGAAGTCCATAAGGGGACAAAACGAGTTTATGTCAAAGCTAATTGCCACAACTTAAAGTTGTCAAGTCCCCTCTAAGATGGGCCAAAAGAATCACAAGTTTCACTGATCTGCAAAATGGCATCATTTTATGTAAGAGATTTATTATTGTATTAAAAAACTTTTTACTGGTAGAACTTTTACAGGATTTTATTAACATTTGGCCATCTGGCCTTATTCTTTGGGTAAACTGTTCTGGTGTGTAAGTATAATTACAGATGCCCATGAAGTATTCAAGCTTATCCTTCTGAAGCTGATTGATGGTACCAAGAGAATAAAGCACCTCATACTTTGCGGTTGTAGCTAAACATTCTATACAAAGATTGATGTTTTAATATATTTTTAATATATTGGATATTCTGTGTCATTAGTGCCCTCTGAGATCATTGGTTCTATATTGTTTTGTGGAGTTCTGCTAACAGAGGATCCTCTTAGAGGTGCAGCTCCAATATTTTGGCGCAAGATAAGGGCTTTTTTCTTGTATTAATATAGACATATTTGTAATGGCTGCAGAGTGTGCAGTGCACACGGGCCTCTGGGTCCAGGGGGTCCCTACACCACACACACCCTGCACCCAGACCCTCCACATCTTACCTTGTGCTGGCAACTGAGTCCTTCCTCCTCCACTGCATCATCTTCCCAATTACTGTATATCTTAGGAAGATGGCCCAGTACAGTGAAAGCAAAGACTCTGGCACCTCCCGCATCCTGCCCAATTGCTATGGGGAGAGAATCCTTGATCTATAGAAAGAGGACAGGGCCAGTATGATGCTGTTTTTATCATTTTAGACCCACCCCCTCCCCGCAATTCTATGCATTTAGCATGATGGGGCAGGGCCTAATTATGTAAAAGAGCCTGGCTCTGCCCCCAGAGTGGTCATCTGTATCTCTTCTCCAGGCTTCTCATCGAGAGGAAAAATGAAAAGTCATCAAGTATGCCTTTACCTCAGTTGATGCAGTGACGTGCGGTGAAGTCAATGGCTGGGGAGGCACACATAGAGAACCTGTCTCATCCCCTACTCACTGTAAATCTCTCCTCACAACACTAAGCTTCAGTGTCCATTGATTCTCCTACCTGCATCACTGTGTCTTCTCTTGCTGCTGCTGACAGCTCCAATCTCTAAACATTGCAGTGCGCTTGACATGTCACATGACACATCCAAGATGTCCATCAGTGCTCAAAACATGCTCCCCCATTCTCAGAAGCATGCCTCTATTAGCTCTGTTTCTGTACAGCTTACTGCCTGTGGGGTGGCCCTGCCCCCAGCTCTGCAAGCAGTGTCTGACTATATAGCAGCGAGGCTGAGCTGTTGCTGGCTTATCTCTTGTCTCCCTGCAGTCCCAGGGGGCTCCACAAAGCTGGTGAGTGTTAACTATAAAAATTATTACAATAAACAGAGAAAATGTTTATAAGTTATAAATATCTTCTTTGTATTATTCTAATCATTTTTATGTCAAATCTTAGGAGAATGACAGGGGAGGCTCTGCCTCCCTGACTGCATGTCCCTGAGTTGATGGGCACAGCTGGCATGTTCAAAGCTACTTGTTGTGAAGGGAATGCCAAGAGTAGATGACGTTGGCAGGAAAAGGAAGAGTATAAGATGGAGAAGGGTCCTGCTAGAGAGAACTTTCAGTTTATAAGGGAAGGACACTGTGTCACTGAGTCATACTCATACATTAGTGACACAGGGGCAGATGTACTAAGTTCTGGAAAGTGATAAATTGGAGAGAGATAAAGTACCAACCAATAAGCTCCTAAATGTCATTTTTCAAACTCAGCCTGTAACATGACAGTTAGGAGCTGGGTGGCTGGTAGTTTATCACTCTCCAATTTATTACTTTCCATTATTCAATAACATTAATTAATACACTATAGCATATGTTGATGCCTCATAGCTTTGTACCAAACTTAATCATTTGTTTTATATATTGCTTTAAATAACATGACATGACAACATTGAGGGACTGTTTTAGAGTTAAATGTGAGTTGTACTCTCAGGATTTAAATTCCTCTTCTCTACAGGTCTTATAAATGAACTACAGTACAATGAATTACAATATGCCATTACACAAATGGTACTGGGCAAATAAAGGGATGAAGAGGGATTGTATTGTCCAGATAGGGGGTGCTGCTGGAGCTGTACTATGGGCTGAGATGCAGGGGACAGTGGAAGCTGGTCACAGGAGGGTGCTGCCGTAGTTATAACGCAGTAGACAGCAGAAGACTGAGGTGGCAGAAGAGTGCTGCAATATCTGAAGTGTAGTCTGAGATCCACCGAACTGTGGAAACTGATCACAGGCTTGAAGCATACTATACTTGCCGACCTGTCGACTGCCCCCTCTGAGAAGTGTTGTTATTTCACTATAGTTACTGGGATGTGCAGGGGTGTTAGGGGCCATCATTTGGCAGATGTCGCGTGACGTCATCGTACCCTGCCGGTAGCATGCGGACGCTGTGTCCATTGCACTGGGTGTTATACTGTAAGATAAGCACATTTTACAGTTTTGTATCCCTGAGTTGGTATAAACTGAAACATTGGATTACTCTATGAGTGTGGAGCTGTCGTTCTTATGAGTGAAAGTCCGTGTTTGCCATCTGTTATTGTGTGTGTGTGTGTATATATATATAATATATATATATATATATATATACCGTATATATATATATATATATATATATATATGGGTTGGGTGCGGGATGCCGGCACCAGCATCCCGACAGTGTCACAATCCCGACAGAAGGAGGTAAGTATACTCTCCTTCCTCCTCACCTAACCCTTCCTCCCCGCAGCCTAAACCTAACCCTCCCCCCTCTAGTGCCGAAACCTAACCCCAATACGTGCTGTAAGGATTCTGGCGCCATAATCCCGTCAGATGGAATAATAACTGCAGGTCACTGTGGAAAATCTCTAATTCAGGAGATTGAAACGATCGCAGTGACTACGCAGACCTGACAGGGGGGAGGGGTGTCGGCAGAACGCAGGCGTGTCAATGCTTTTGAACGCCATTGCAGGAGTGTGCATAAATTATCTCCTGCGATGCCTTGCGCAATTCCTGAGTAAGGTCAGACCTTGTGCAAGTGGGCATGAGGCTGCGATGGTACTCGATGTTACTGATGGAATTGCAGTCTTGCTAAGAATTACGGATTGTGTAAGGTAAAGTGACCATCCTTATGTTGTGTTGCGGCGGCATAGGGATCGCCATGGCTTAGCATACTATCGCAGTGACACTGTGTGCGTAATCACTATTGCAATTGCAGTTGAGATCCGTATTGAATCAGGCCCATTGTGCTGATTGAAAAGTAATGAGACTGATTTTTTTATTCAGAATCAGATGACTCCACAGGATCTGAATTTTTCTTTTTCAAAGTAGCGTCCTTCACATTCAATACATTTTTTGCAGCGTTTCAACGATTCATAGACTGTTTTGTGACATCACTTTTAGTGCTGCAGCTGTGGGATTTTTTACTTCATCATCTGTTGAGAACTTTTTTTCACGCAGTTTCTTTTTCAGGGATGGGAATGCCCAGAAATCACAGGGTCCGGGCTATATGGAGGGTGTACCAGTGCTGTCCCATTAATCTCAGTCAGTACTGCCAATGTAACAGCAGCACCAGAATGTAGTTATCAGACTGGAGGACAGCATGACGCTGGTCTGAATCCCGACGCTGAAAGTCTGACACGGGACTTAAGATAGCCATCAAAATACCGACGCCGGAATCCAGAAGGATGCCAACCCGAACGAAATAAGTCCGGGGCACCCTTAGCTGCTAGCCACAGGGGGGAAGTGTTAGGTTTAGGCAGCGTAGCGGGTTTAGGGTTAGGTTTTGAGGGGAGGTTAGGGTTAGGCACCCCTAGGGGGCAGGGATAGGGTTAAGGACCATTGGGGGGGTTAAGGTTAGGCACTAAGGGGGGGAGGGTTAGGTTTATGCACGAAGGGAGGAGATTTAGGTTTAGGCACTAACCGGGAGGGTTAGGCTACAAGAAGGGAGGGTTTGGCTTAGGGGGAGAAGGGGGAAGGGTAAGTATACTTACCTGACCCCTGTCGGGATACCAACCATTGGGATTCCACTGTTGGTATTTTGACAGGAGACATCCCGACAGCCAGCATTACATACTGATTCCGCAGCACCATGTGGTCGGACATTGTCTTGGAGCAAAAACCACTGTTTCTTCAGCAAATGTGGTCTTTTCTTCCTCACAGCTCCACACATATGGGTTTTCAGGATGTTTGCATAGTAGTCACCATTATTGTCTGTCCACGGGGAACCCAGTGCTGTAAGATCATACCGTGTGCATCAAAGAACAGCATAAGCATGACTTTACACGCCAAAGGAATCACACAGAATTTTTTGGGCGGAGGCAAATTCGTGTGTTTCCATATACTGGACTATTGTTTAGATTCCGGATCATAATGACGAATCCACGATTCGTCACAATCGATGTCAGGAAATCGGGTATCCTCTCCGACATTCGAACAGTGTTCTTGCATGATTCATCTCGTCATCGCATCTGCTCTTCTGTGAGATTCTGGATACCCACCTGGCACACGCACGATGCATTTTTAGTTCCTTTGTCATGCTGAACCTATTCAAATGAGATGCCAAGTGAAGCCGAAAGTTCACATAAAATTAACCTTATGTCATTTTGCAACATCTCCGCAGCTTTGGCAATGTTGATATCTGTAACTGCGGTGGATGGTCTCCCAGAACTTGTGTTTTACTTTACGTCTGAGTATTTTGCCATTTAAGTTAATATTGATATGTGCTATTGGTGAGGAGCCATAGGAGGTCAACAATAGGTACCAGCGGAATGTGCACATGGAGTTTAGACCACAAATGTGTTCCTTACCTAGCGATGCAGGTTTATTGTAGGATACAGCGATACAATCATACAGATAGTAATGGCGATAATAGAGGTATAGGCGGTGAGAGCGGAGATAATAGGCAGACCGTCTGGTCATGTAATACAGCAGTTATACAGGTATTTGTAGGGGAATGTAGTCATAATTTTGGCTGTTGGGCTGCCGGCGCTCACAATGCTGGTGCCAGAGTCCAAACACCAGTAAGAATCCCGGCACCGGCATCCCGATGGTAAGTAGTGGGGTTAGGGGGAGGATTAGAGGTTAGGGTTAGGAACTAGTGGAAGGGTTAGGGTTAGGCACTAGGGGGGGAGGGTTAGGTTCAGGCTGTGGGGAGGGAAGGTTAGGGTTAGGATACTTACCGGCAGGTGTAGGTATCCTAACCCTGTCGGTATGCCGGTGTCGGCATTCTGACTGCCGGGATCCTGAGCTTTAGCATCCTGTACCCAGCCCATTTGTAGCTACTCACACCCAGAGCTAAGTTCTACACGTCCATGTAGCACTGTGACGCTCAGCACAGTAAATATTATGGGGGCAAGCATGCATAGTAACACCCATGGCGGACATCTTGGTAAAGGACGTTGGGCTGTTGGGTTTCTTCACTGTAGGAGCAGACAGAAGACACCGCCGGAATGCACTCTTTCCCAACAGTACACCTGTCATCACATATACTGAGATCACTGTAGACAAGTTTGAAATGGCCTCAGGTCTATTAGTGAGAAACAAGGGATGTACTCCTCCTCCACCTCCTCTGGCTGCTGTCCAGCACACATCTGTGATTCAGCGACAGCTTTTAGGATCAGATTATAGAGACGATGACAAACTGCATTTTCTCTCATTAGTAAACAGGACAGAGAATGATGTCACCAGGATATATAGAATAGATTGTGGGTAATAATCTGGCATAGTTTGATCAGAAAGATACACTTTGCAAACTCATATCAATGCATGTCAAGCACATGGCACCAGAATATAAACCGTGTGACGAAAGGACATCTCTTTTTTTTTTACATGCCCTCTTACTTGCATTTTAAGAAAAGCATTTTAAAGGCAATAGCCTTAGACATGTCTCATAGTCCTTTGTAATAATTCTGTAATGTTTTTTATATATATATTTTAAATTCATAGTTTCTTACAGGGGCAGAACATGTCATTAATGGGCCACATTGCTAGCAATGTTGGTCTACTGTCTTCTGAGCAAGCTCAGGGCTGCAGTGAAGCCCCACCAGCTCAGACTCAAGCTTGGCCAAAAGAGCCACTCTCAAAATCTGAGCATGCACGGGGGCCAGCGCATGTATAGGAATTCCCCATTAGGGTTTTCCTGTGTAAGTATGCACCAGGCACTTGTATGCCACAGTAAGTAGAGAGCTACTGAGCAGTGGTGGCTCCAGAGGTGAGGCTGCAGCACAGTACAACATTCACCAGATGCCACCTCAAACCCTACCAAACACTGGCAGTTGGTGTGGCTCCCCTATTTGAAATTTGAACTGCGCTGCAGCCCCACCTCTGTAACCACCACTGCTCCTGAGGGTAGAGCAGAAGCCTCAGGTGAGTAGCCTGGTATTGCCAGGCTCTCCTCACCTCCATCCCCACTACCTACAGTCACAGTAGTTCTGCCACTGGTTACTTAGTATATTTAGAGATTTTATTGTTTTGTTTTTGTTTATAATATTTAAATGACTGCTGACACTTTTTCAGATTAAGAATCTATATTTTTCTTTATCTGTAGAACAAAGCTAAGTGTTGTTAATATTAAGCATTTATGTATTTAAATGAAATGAATAAAGTAAATAAAAGTAGTAAAAAAATAATGTTACTTCTGTAAAAAAAATTATAGTTTTATTAGATTTTTTTTTATTTTTAAGTTTTCATTTTATTTGCACCTGGAAGCCCAAGGTGTCTATTTACTAAGCAGTGTTAGGAGACAGAGTGAAAAGTGATAAGGTGTCAGCCAATCAGCTCCCAACTGTAAGTTTTTAAACACAGCCTGTGAGATGGCAGTTAGGAGCTGATTGGCTGGCACCTTATCACTTTTCACTCAGTCTTCTAACACTGCTTAGTAACTAGACCCCCAAGACTGAAATGTGCATGCGCCATAGTGCCCACGAGTGCAGTAAGGTGCCGTTTGCTGCTGCCAGTTAGAATCACCGGAAAACTGAGCATCAGCTGCTCTGGTGACTGTGACTGTGGGGAAGCGATGTCTATACTAATCAGGGGCACCGCTGGAGAAATCTCAGATTTCTCCACAGTAACTCCTTCTATGAGTAGGGGGAAGCAGTGAAAAGCCCTGTTATCACTGATAAAGGGATTTTCACTGCTACATGAATAGACCCCTCTGTCTCTGTCTGCTGTTATGTTCTGTCCTGTCTTCCCTCTGTCTTTCTCAGCCCACTGCTCTGTGATGCACCATTCCCCTGTTCCTTCTCTTCTGTAGCTGTATACTTACCCGTTCCCGGCAGGTCCCAACTCCTCTATAATAATGAGGACTATTTAACGAAGTGTATATATAGGAACAGTCGCATAGATATATACAGCTTGGCATACAGAAAAATAACCGCATTTCATTAGTGCATGCAGTGCAAGTGCAAGTACGGACAACTCTAAATCGGCTCCTAACTCTCCAACATAGCACTTTTCAGTAAATATTGCTACATCTACATATTGGTTGCAAGCCAGTTTGCTTATAGTATACAAAGTTTCTATCCTGATCCTGTTTATTGAAAGCCCCTTTTCTGGATTTAAGTAAAAAAAAAAATTGCAAACCGCCACACTTTACATTTGCTGAACAGAATATATAAATGTGTCATACTGTTTCCAATATCAACTATTATCAAGGAGCACAGGCTGTACGACTAACCATGCTGCATAATTGGGTTATCAAGAGGCCATATTATGCCACAGTGATTACTGACAGGACATTCCGTATCACACAAACACCAGGAGGACACATCACTGAGGATATCAGCTGCATTTTATGGACAATATGTGGTTAGTAATATAAGGAGTGAAGCTCCAAATGCTTCAAATGTAAATATTTTTTTTTTACATTGTATTATTGGGATATTATAGACAAACATTTATCTGAAAGAAACACATTTGTTACGCTAAACTAAGATGCTACAGCCCGTATTCAATTAGAGGCAAAAAGCCGTGGTTGGCGAAATATTTTAACTGATGCGCGGTTTTTGCCTGTTTCCAAAGCCTGTTTCCAAAGTTTGCCCTGGTCAATTCCAGGACGTTTTCGCCTAGGCGAAAACTCCATAGACAAAAGCAGGCGAAAATGTTCATCCACCCAAAGGCAGGAGCAAAGAAGTGCCAAATCCATATTTTGAAGCACATTTTGTAGGGCCTTGGTTCAGAACCCTTTCGACACCCCCCTAATGACTAACTACAACATTATCTTAATTCACCCCCCAAAAATGTCATTTTTGAGACGAAAATGAAAACATTTTGGAAAATGGGTATAAAGTACTGGGACAGTTATTTTGGGGGGCTGTATGGATGGGGCAGGTGTTTTGGGGGGCTGTATGGATGGGGCAGGTGTTTTGGGGGGCTGTATGGATGGGGCAGGTGTTTTGGGCGGCTGTATGGATGGGGCAGGTGTTTTGGGGGGGCTGTATCCCCAATTTAACTACAGCAATTATTTTTCCCAAAAGAAATTGCTTTCCATTATTTTTCCACTCTTATGCAAATATGCATATAACAGCCCTTTGACTCAATTTAAGTACCCTAATTACTTTTATTAGGGTTATTAATACACTTCTATATTGATTCCCTGTGTCAGTTATGCTTTTTAGGGGGTACAGGCTTTTTATTCACCCAAAAAAAGCTGTCTTTTTCACTAGTTTCGCTATTCGCTGCATTCGTACATATGCGTTTTCGCCTGTTTTGCAATTGAATAGGGCGAAAAGTGGGGACGCACATAGTGAAAGTATGCGAAAACTTCGCTTCAAAACAGGCGAATGAAGCGAAAACATTGCGCTTTTCGACGATCTCTGCTTTTCGTGGCTAATTGTTTCCGGCTCTACGTATGTAACCACAGTGCTGGCAAACTGGCCCAAGCGTAGAGAATATGCGCACAGACACCGATACAAGATTGTATTTAGTTATAATATATAAGACAAGATCATTTCACTCTCTTCCCGCTTCCCACGTTAAACATAGTAACTCATCAAAAGCACACAGGCACACGTACCCCGATAATTAACATCACGAATAGACCTCTATGGGGCCTAATCAGCATTACTTATATTTTACAAAAGCAGGTGAAAATTAAAATTTTCACATAATTTTGTAAAAATTAAGTCTCAGAGCCATTCATCAAGTTCCGAAAAAGCATTTTTTTCAGATGTTAGATGGTATTACTGAGCCCCCGATAATCTTCACAGCAGCCTGGGAAGATTTACATGCTAGCCACAGCAGAGGGATCTATTAAGATCTCTCCCTGCTGTGTTTGCACTGCAGAGCCTTGGAGCTCACCGCAGACATGTGACCTGGACTCACCGACAGAAGCCAGGTGAACCGGGGGGAGAGGATGCGGCGGCTGGATCGGACACCCGCGATGCCGTATGGGGGGATCGGACACCCGTGGGGTGGAGGGGGGGCCCGATCGGACACCCACGTGTGGGAGGGCGGCCGGATTGGACACCCGCGGGGAATGTTTTGGGATGGACATCCACAGGGAGGGGAGGGGCCGGATCGGACACCTGCGGTGGTCGTGGGAGGGGGGGGTTTGTGGCCAGATGGAACACTAGAGGACGTGGAGGGAGGAAGTGAGACACAGTGGGGGAATAGAGAGTGAGGGGGGGCACACTTCACCTCCCTATTGATAAACTGATCCCCACTGCCAGTCACCAGCCACTGGCCTGCCAACATATTTCTCCTTCCTTCTCCCAGACCCCTTCACCTGCCACCATTCTCTCCTACCATGCTCTAGGCTGGTTCTCCATGCAACTTTTTTGTTATTTGTTTTACAGACTGCTTGACTTTGCGTAGTTCTGTTGTGTTTTATAAATACATTATGATGATCTGATTGACCATAGGCCCTTCTGTCCTTGAAGATATAACAATAAGACCGAGTACACATTAAAACGATATCGGCACGATTTGTCATATCAGAACGACAAATCGTGCATATTGTCTAAAGTGTATGCACAATTGCATGCTCCAGAGGATAACATACAAGATCATTTGATTGACCGTGCTGCATGGTCAATCAAACTATATCGTGTGTGCAGCTGTGCATTTTAATGAAGGACGGAATGATGTTCCGTCGTTCATTAATTGTAGTGTGTTCAGCCAAACTGCTCTGGTCTGGGGCGAAGGGACACTGACCCAACCATCTGCAAAATTGGCCGTTGTTCTAATGTGTACTCGGCCTAGGATGAGCAGAGTCTAGTTAAATGCACCTTGCAAAAAATAAATATTGGGAAAAAAATAAGCATATCAAAAATAATTTTCTACAATGGTTATACTAAAATGTTTCATTTCTTATAATCATGTGCCCTGTTTAAAAGCACTTAGCTTGTGATCTTTTATATAGTAGTTGTTCTGAGTCACTTCTAGTATCTGTAGAGAGAGATGCATTATACTGTACCATATTTATTGTGCCATATGCAGCATTGTACATAAGATAAAAGTAATTTCATGTGTTTATGAACAATACCCAATGGATGGATGAATGAAATTGAAGCAATCTGCAACAAGATATAACTGAGGGACGAACTACCTTTTGAATACTCTAATACTGGAGAAATATTCAAAGCCAGGGTATGTATAACTCTGCTACCAACCCACTCTCCTGCAAGTGCCCCTCGAGGCACTTCATGGTGCCATGGCAAACAGTTATTGAACTGAACTGAGTTAAGCCATTGTAGGTCAATACCTATTGATTATTGTTATTACATGCTGTGAAATGTCTATGTGGACCTGTACAATGTCATTCTGGTTCTTATACAAATGTATTCATTTTAATGTTTCAGGTGGAGGCAGGGAATCGGTACAGTATGTAATGCCGGCTGTCGGGATGCCTCCTGTCAAAATACCAACAGTGGCATCCCGATGGTTGGTATCCCGACAGGCGTTGGGTAAGTATACTTACCCTTCTCCAACTAACCCTCCCTTCTTGTAACCTAACCCTCCCCACCCCGCACCCTAACCCTCCCCGCCAGTGCCTAAATGTAAGTCTCCCCCCTTCGTGCCTAAACCTAACCCTCTCCCCTTAGTGCCTAACCCTAACTACCCCAGTGGTGCCTAATCCTAACCCCCCCCAAGGGGTGCCTAACCCAAACTTCCTCCCCCAAAAACTAATCCTAAACCCGCTACACTGCCTAAACCAAACACTCACCCCCGCGGCTATCGCTAAGGGCGCCCTAGACTTACCTCGTTCGGGCTTGCGTCCTTCTGGATTCCGGCGATGGGATTAAGATAGGCATTGGTATTTCAACACCTATCTTAAGTCCCATGTCGGACTTTCTGTGTCGGGATTCAGACCAGCAGCATGCCGTCTACCGGTCTGATAACTACATCCTGGAGGCAGTGTGGCATTGATGATGTGAGATCTAGCATTACCCCAAGTAACTCCTAGACCCCGTGCATTTCCGTGTCAGGGGGTACACATGCTGTCTACATGAGACATTTTCAGATATTTGGTCATGAGAAAGAGTATGGATTGGAAGGACCTTTTTCTATTTATGATTTCCATGTTTAGAGCTTCTGATAAAGGAAATAAACTTTTGATCTGAAGTCTGTATTCATATAGTATTGATTGCTAATTATATTTCTTACCTCAACATAACAACTACTTGAACACAGATACTGCCACATTATTGTCCTGTATGTATTGTTTTATCATATTTCCGCTTAATTACCCTTTTTATCCATATATGTTCATTTTCTTTATTATTATTTTTTAGCCAAAATTGGGTTAGATTGTTGCAACAAACAATACTATAATGAATTACTGTCACCTATTATTGTTACAAAAGGGTGATACAATAAGTAAGGTAACAAGACTGCTCATGTGTGTAATGTTCTCTATTACATTCTAATTTCCCACCAGGCCAGAGCAGGGAGGCCATTGCTTCCCCTCACGACCATTAGACTGTGCCTCATATCAGACTTACTGTCCCAACATTGGTTGTAAGATGGCGGGCAGGCGGAATCATGATCACACATTGAAGTTCATAGTGTGATCAGATTTCTGCGTCTAAAGGGCACATTAGCTGAAATTCATTGCCAACTTGTCGAGGTGTATGGTCAGGGCCGTAGAGAGCACCGCCGGGCCCAGGTAAAGAGGGGACGTGGCTTAATTGTGGGAGGCATGGCCACGCCCCCCGTGAGAAAAAAAAACACACTTTTGCTCGCTGGGGAGGGGGCACTGTGAGCCCCTCAGCCCGGCGCAAAGCCAGGGGGGGGCACAATCAGTGTGATCGCTCCCCTCCTCAGGCATAGGAGATTGCTGTGGCTGCTGCTTAGCACGGTGATATTGTCATGTCACGGAAACAGGTTTGGGTTTGGCGCAATGCATTTCATAACATCAGGACTGACGTTCATGATGAGCAGCGGTCCGGCCGGCCAAGCAGGTCCACCACAGATGACAATTGAAGGTCTGATTCAGGAGGAAAGAAGGCGATTCGTAACCGACAGTGAAGTTCAGTAAGTCGTCATGTCCCAGCTTCAGGCAATTGATACTAATTTCTTCTATGCCGGGATAGATGCCTTGGTGTACCGTTGGAACAAATGCTTAGACAAGTATGGGCGCTATGTGGAAAAATAATCTGTACCAAAGTCATCCTATTGATTATACGTATATGCACAAGTTGAATACATTTACGTAAAGAGAAGTCTTGTTACCTTATTTCTTATTTGTTTACTTAACTGCATGTGAAGATCTAATATTTTAAAGACACACATACTATATAGTACCACTAAACCAATTAGAACTATCACTAAGACGTGCGCAGAGAGTTTATTTATAATTTCTCCTGCGTAGACACATACAGATATGGGATCAAACTGCTAATATCATCCCAGAGTGTTCCTGGGTAAACTCTGTCTCCTCCCATCACAGACCAAACCCCAGCTGGACAATGGGCAAAGAACTGTGCTATTGGGATCTGAAAGCCAGCAGCCTCACCATAGGGTATTCCTCCTGCGGCTCTTAAGCACTCAGCTGACTACATTGCACTGACCTTAGTTTTAATTGAGCTCATAGGGATTCAAGTAGATTCAATTAGAGTTGTAGAAACTCTTTTTTTTGCTTGAGATATGCATTTGTGTACTATGCATATGTACCAAGAAATGTATATGTAATGTATTTATACATTCTTGCAGATCATGGATATGAGACGGAATAGTGACAGGCAAGCATATGTGCTGAGTACAGTAAAGGGTGTTAATGTAAATGTGCTATAGATACAGCCATGGCCAAAAGTTTTGAGAATTACACAAGTATTCATACTCTCCTCCTCCGTACCCTTCAGACCTTTGGCACACTGTCCATGCCTGGTTCACCTCTTATCTCACCAACCGTTCCTTCTCTGTGTCTGCCTCTGGCTCCACCTTTCCCCCTTCCACCCTTTCCATTGGTGCCCCGCAAGGATCTGTCTTGGACCCGTTGCTCTTCTCCGTGTACACCTCTACACTAGGAGAACTCATCAGCTCCTTCGGCCGCCAATGCCACCTCTATGCCAATGACAGCCAACTATACCTCTCCTCTCCTGAACTCTCCCCTTCTGCCCTCTCTCAGGTATCCAGCTGCCTCTCCGCCATCTCTTCCTAATTTCTGAGCGCTCTCTGTAGCTCAACATGGACAAAACCGAACTCATCAAATTTCCCCCTGATAGAGTCTCCACTCCAACCAATCTCGCTATCACTGTTGACAACACCATTATCTCCCCTGTCCCCCAACTTCGCTGTTTGGGTGTCACCCTTGACTCTACCCTCTCCTTCACCCCCCACATTCAATCTCTGGCTCAATCCTGTCGGTTCCAGGTATGCAACATTGCTCGCATTAGGCCTTTCCTCTCCCAGAAAGCTACCAAACTGATTATTCTTTCACTAATCATTTCTCAGCTTGACTACTGCAACCTTCTCCTTACTGGCCTCCCACATTGCCATCTTCCTCTCCCGCTGTTCCACTTCTGCTTCTCCCCCATGCCAAAACCTGCACTGGCTCCCATTCCCCTACAGAATCCTCTTCAAACTCCTCACCTTCACATATAAGGCCCTTTCTAACTCTACTGCTCCCTACATCTCCAACCTCATCTCCTTACATACTCCCTCCCACTCACTTCGATCTGCCAATGACTGTTACCTCTACTCCACCCTGGTTACCTCATCTCATGCTCGTGTCCAAGATTTTGCCCGTGCAGCCCCCAGCCACTGGAATGAGCTCCCTCACTCGGTCAGGCTATCCCTGACCTTGCAGAGCTTCAAACTTGCACTGAAAACCCACCTGTTCATCAAAGCATACTCTTCCACCACATAACCATGTTACCAGGTCTCTGTCCCTCCCGCCTCAGCCATCTCTACCTTGCTTACTTTACTTCCTGCACTCTGGTCCTTCTCTACACACTCATGCCTCATATCATCTGTCCATCTCCCCCCTCCCCTAGATTGTAAGCTCCTAGGAGCAGTGTGCTCCTCCCCACTGTCTCACAGCCTTCTTCTCTAGCACATCTATGACAGCCTTCACCTTCAGAGCTGTACTGTGTATGGAGAATTGTGTTGCTAATTTTTAAGGTGCCCATACACTGTGCGATGCACCGTGTAGGGCGACTGCCGATCCGTCAGCAGACGGATCGTGCTGTCACCACCGGCAATCGTGTATTGGTATTGGTATTGGTTTTCACAAAGTTTGTGGCTTCAGTGTTTTTTAGACCTTTTTGTTGGATGTTACTATGGGATACTAAAGTAAAATTACAAGCATTTCATACATGTCAAAGGCTTTTATTGACAATTACATTAAGTTTATGCAAAGAGTCAATATTTGCATTGTTGCCCCTTCTTTTTCAAGACCTCTGCAATTCGCCCTGGCATGCTGTCAATCAACTGCTGAGCCACATACTGACTGATGGCCGCCCATTCTTGCCTAATCAATGCTTGGAGTTTGTCAGAATTTGTGGGTTTTTGTTTGTCCACCTTCCTCTTGAGGATTGACCTCAAGTTCTCAATGGGATTAAGGTCTGGGGAGTTTCTGGGCCATGGACCCAAAATTTTTATATTTTGTTCCCCGAGCCACTTGGTTATCACTTTTACCTTATGGCAAGGTGCTCCATCATGCTGGAAAAAGCATTGTTCATCACCAAACTGTTCTTGGATGGTTGGGAGAAGATGCTCTTGGAGGATGTTTTGGTACCTTTCTTTATTCATGGCTGTGTTCTTAGACAAAATTGTGAGTGATCCCACTCCCTTGGCTGAGAAGCAACCCCACACATGAATGGTCTCAGGATGCTTTACTGTTGGCATACAGACACTCCCCCTCCCAGCACCTTAAACCTAACCCTCCCCCCACTGCCTAACCCGAAACCTCCCCCTAGGGCTTAACCCTAACCCTCCCCACAACCTCGCTAATTACCTTCGGGATGCCGGTGGTCAGGATACTGGCGCCAGGATTCTGACAGGTGTTGGGTTTTCTAAGTGTCGGCATCCCCTGCGCCGGAATACTGAACGTATCCCATATATTTTTATAATCTGGTGTAAGTTATACAAGGTCTACCTACAGTACATGTCAGTTATCAGTAACGGCACTAAAGACAGTCTCTGACTACTCTATAAGACAATGTTATGAGCTGCAGGAATCTATATTATTATTTAGTGTTGTTCTCACCAAAGAATAAATGAAGAAGATGAAAAACACTTATTGTATGGTATAATGTAGTATATTGGTACTTCAATTTTATTGCACCATGTGATATTCTCTACACTTGACACCTCTTAATCTTAGTGCAATAGAATCCACAAAAAGGCAGTAGGCACCAATAATTTAAAAGAGCTAAAAAAAAAAGGGACAGTTTCCACTTTGATACACACAAAAATGGGGATAACCACCTTTCTTTTACTATTTATCACCTTTTGGTTTTGTGATTACATACATACATATATACAATGAGAGAACTTCAATAACAACAATCCTTTGATGAGATTCCCAATCAGTCTCCAGTTGTCTCCATTGCCATAGTCTTAGTATAGGGGAATGGAGAGAATGCATCTTGGGCCTGATTCAGCGCCGCTCGCTGTTTGCGAGCGCTCGCTCGGAATCAGGGCGGGGATTTTTTATTAAATTTTTTTCTCCTATCCGCTCGCTAAGCTGTGGGTGCCCACCCACAGCTTCTGCAAGTGGCCTGGAGATGGTCGCGATTATCGCGACCATCGGGCTTGCGAGGAGACCCTGTGGTAGGGTCTCAGCTCTCGCAAGCCCGAGTGGACTCCCTGCTCTAATAGAGCAGGAAGTCCACTACTGACACCACGAGTGATGTCAGTAGGCCGCCCACAAACGCCAGGCGTTCCTAAGGGTACGCCTGCATTTGCCTAATCATGCCCACCTCCCTGTCTACAAAACGGGGCGAGCTGTTAATCAACATCGACAGCCGCCCCGTCTTGAAGCAAGCCCCGGAGCGGCTGAACTTCAGGTGCTCGCTGGGGCTCGCGCATGCGCGTGCCGGAGGCGGCGATTGCGCAGGGGGCAAACATCGACCTGCTTGCGAGCGCTGTGCACTTGCGAACGGCTCTGAATTAGCCCCCTAGTGCATTATCTTTCTTTTTATAGAATAATACTCTTTACTAAATTGCACTCACAAAACAAGTAGATTAATATACATACAATATACACAATGCAACACCAAGTACAGTATATCCAGCCACTTTTTCATCCATTTTTATGTGAAAGTATTATCCTTTTTTATATATAGATGGATACGTCCATTGCCGATTGGGATGAATCATCCTCAATATAAGTGGAGATATGTTAAAGCTAATTAAAGGACAAGTTGGACAGGGAATGATACATTGTATAGCATGCACAACAAGATGCTACTAAAATGATCTTCTCATCTATTCAGCCAGACAACTATCTTCAAATAGAGTAGTGTAATTAAGTTATTAATGGGCCAATTTATTACAGTGCATAAAGCCTGTTGTCCGTAAGACTTATTTTTCACTTTCCCTATATATTCTTCTTATTCTTATTTATCTAGCTAGTTTGTACTGTGGTAACTGGATATCGTTCTGCTGCCACAGCAATGAAATAATATTGAATCCATGGGCGTAGCTATAGTGAGTGCTGGGGGTGCCATTGCTATGGAGCACAGAGGCATAGGGTGCCGTGGACCCAGGTTATTTACTGTAGTTGCCTAGCAATTTCCTGGATTTGCCTGCTAAGCAATATATGTCTGACCCGTTGCCCAGCCTGAATAGGGTGACATTCCATTTTCAGTAAGTAGTGTGTGTAGTGGATGTTATAATGGTAAGGGGCACACTGTAATGTGGCATTATCTAAACTGAAGGGCACCATAATGTGGCATAATCTGACCTGCTCATTGTATTGTGGTATAATATGAACTGGAGGACACTATAATGTTACATAATGTGAACTGGGACACTGTAATGTGGCACAATATGAAGGGGAGGCACTGTAGTGTGGTGTAAACTAAACTGGGGGCACTGTAATGTGGCATAATTTGAAGCTGAGGGCACAGTAATGTGGCACCATTTGAACTAGAGGCACTATAGGGTGACATAATATGAACAGGGGAACATGTGGCACATGATGAACTGGGAACACTATGTCATAATTGGGCTACTAGGTGGCATAATTTGTACTGGCTGCCTTACAATGTGCTGTTATGTGAACTAGGGCACTACTATGGTTCATAAAATAAACTAGGGCACTACTGTGGGGCATAACATTAACTAGGGCACAACTATGGATCAGAAAATGAACTAGGGAACTATTATGGGGCATACTGAACAACTGCTGCAGAGAGGTGTCACTCTAAAGCATCAGGAGCATAGACAGAACTTTGTGAGCCCCATTTAAAATGTTGCTATGGGGCTCACATAATTCTGGCTATGCCCCTGTTTGAATTTAAGGAGCAATTACAAGTAACATCTTAATAAATAGGTTCCCAAGTTACTTCTCCTCATGGACCACCGTGCAGCCTCACTGTCATAACAACCCAAAATACTGTAACTACTGTACGGTGACTTTTGCTGTTATTTGAGATTTTCAATATACATGAGGAATTTGCAGTATCAGGATGCTTGTAAAACATTCAGTTAGGGGAAGGTTGCAGACTCGGTCATCCCAGTCGTACCTTCTCTATCATATCTCAAAATTAATTACGGAGGCTAAATTTAGATTTGGATTTGGAAAGCGCTGTCACACGGGCTGGTTTTGCTAAAAGTCTGAGCACTGCAGAGAGTAGAACGTGGAGCTGGTTGCTATCAGGCACAGTCCCCATTCCTCATACTCAGTGGGGATTTACTTCATAGCTATTGGACTGAATTACAAATCAAAGTACTTAGTTAGAGCTGCCCTGAGTCCCAGCAGATATGTTAATTTTAATGAGTCTGATGTGTTAACTACAGAATGAATATTGATAATAAGGTCTTTACTATGGATACTGATTGTCAGCTACTGTACACAAAAGTCTGCATAAAGACACACACAAGGGGTCTGATTCAGAATTGAATGCTATGCTGATTTTCATGCAGTTGAGTGATTATCGGTGACCTGTGCATTCGCCACAGCCGCATTGCGCACGTGCGGTGAATGAATTGAGATCGCGCTCACCGTGAGGATTCACTGGCAATTGATTGAAAGGAAGAAACTGTTTTGTGAGCGGTTATGGGGAGTTCCGGTCAAAACATGGGCGTGTCAGGGCCATTTCCTGGGCGTGTACTAGCTAGCGTCCGTGATCGCGCACGCAGAGAACACAGCTCCAGCGGTTCAGTTACTGCGGCCAGTGTGAGTGACCATAGACTCACTCGAGGAGTCAATGTTTTCAGGATCTGCATCCAATGCTGCATTTGTGTACACTGTTGCGGGTGTCTACGAGGGCTCCGGTTGGCATCTACAAATTCCGCCGGCTGATGCATTGGCATAATTTACTAATTTTAAGAAATGTGTACCAGTCCTGCGCAAATGATTGCAGCCTAGGGAAACTGAAGAGATTCCTCACTTCTTCTCTTTAAAAATATACACAATTCACCAAAATAGTTTCCCCCTTGGCGCTATCAATAAGACAAAATCAAAGTCTCTTACTCTAGACACTCCATATATGGGCGAAGACCTTAGACCCCACGAAAATCCTCCGACTGATTCACTTGTTTCTTCTTATTTAATTCATATGTTGCGATCAAATTCCTTTGTGTCGAGTGATAATCTCAAAAGAGAAAAAATAGCAAAAGATAGTGCAACAACGTCTCAACCAATGCACAAAAAAGTTTTTAATCAAATACACTCACATGTCAAACATAAAAAAATGACATGTCGCATCGCCAATATGATGCAATACAATTTAGGACAAGCAGGATAGGGGTACCAGTGGTTTCTTTGATGTTACCCAGTGAAGAGTGAACGTCCCGGACACCAAACTACTCCTCACTTATTCCCACGATTTTCCCCAATCTCAGCGTCCAATGTTTAAAAAGTTAAGATCACTAGCTTTACGCGTTTCGGACATCCACGTCCTTCGTCAGAAGCATGGTGAGTTCTGTCAATAATGGCCTTAAAATACCCTTACTAAATTGGAGACCCTCCCACACAACTAACGTCAATTCCCGCCCATCAGTGGGATCGTGAATACAGGAAGTGACATCATTCCGCTTCCTGTAACTCTGTTCAGGGTCACATACGTTCCGCGAAAACGGAAGTGGTCATCACGGGTTCTCTCCTATTTTAGCAATTGCTAAGTAGTAAAATTCGCAAATGTGTTTGCATTAGCGTACAGGTCTGACTCAAGCCAAATGTTCTTTAGGACTTTGCACAAAGAGCCTGCAGTGATTACACATGTTATACAGTATGTAGTGGCTCCAATTTGTTGTTTTATTACCTAATGACAGTATGTGTTATCTAGCTCCTTGTTTGGGCTTTTTCGATAGCAAGGACATAACTATATAACTACAGGTGCGGCGGTCACCCTGGATCTCCAAGATCACAATCTGCTCCAAGTGGAAGGAAACTTTCTTCGCTCACTGGATGGGTCATTCACAAATTGCTTTTATAATGTTACTGATATTGTGTGTAGGAAGTGTTACCTACCACTGTTAAAAAAAGACCAGTGACAGCGCATCTCACAAGTGATCCCATTTTACATGCTGTTTGTAACCACAGCTTACGAAGGGGGTAATAGACAATAATCCATTGATCCTCCTGTGCTCACTTCAGTAATGCTACCGTGCCATCACTGCCCCTAACTGCAGACACAAGGGGCCTAATGCAGAGGTACACGCTAAGCCGATGCTGCATGCTAGCCCCTGATATTTTCAGCCTGCGCCCAATAATTTCAGTCTGCGCAGGCGGCCGAGTCACACCATGCATGTAACCCGAAGGTTACCTCCAAAACCTAACAAATTTAGATGCAGAGAGGCAATTTCAGTGGACGTTTCTGGTTGGCCACAGGGGGGGTAGCCAGATGCGGGCGTGTCACATTCAGGGACTGTGGGGTCGATTCAGACCCGGACGCTAAGCTGCTCTCTCTCGCTGTCAAAAGGGTCCGGGTATGCAAATTCCGTGATCGCACTGTCTGGTGTAAGGACGCGCTCTATGTCTTAGAGAGCGACGGCAGAGCGAACGCACGCCGGTCTAAATACGCCCACTTTTCTTTCTTAACACACGTCATCTCCAGGAAGTTTGTGATTAATCAGAACCATCGAGAACCATCGGAGCTGCTCTCAGCCCTTGAGGTAGACCCTACCCCACCGCAAGAACTGCGATCACTGCAGGCAGAAATACAACCAAGTGACGTGTACAATGACTCTTCCATACTAAATATGCACACCCATAAAATGCCGTTATGACGCCCAGACACGCCTGCGTTCGCACCACATTCCCCCGTTCACAAGCACCTTCCCCTGTTACCACCCACAGACAGCACAATCTGTCACTCAAACTACCGCTCAGTCTTTGTAATATGAGCACACGATTCCAGATCACAGTGACTGGCTCGCGCACGTGCACTGCGACGCATATGCATGCGCGTACTCTCGGTCATAGTGTGCGTTCGCGGCTTAGCGTCCGTGTCTGAATCGGGCCCTGTGTCTTTTGCCACAGTTGCACTGACTTTGGTGGCCGTGTTTAGACGGATAATCTGAGCCTCCATAGGGCTGGTGCAATGTTCGATGGTGCAACTGATGTCCAGGCGATGGTACGTCTTAAAACGCAAAGTGGCAGATTAGCTCTGCAGACGGTGGGCGTCGCTGGATGGACCCCATTGGCTGCAACATACATTAGCAGTCATGCTGCAGAAAAAGACCCAGTCACGGCTGTATGAGCGTGCACCTCTAAATCAGGCCCAAGGAGAGGTGGAGATGGGGTTCATAGGAACCAATAGGAGGAGAGCCCACTATAATGCTCACCGATAGGACTTTTGACAGGTTATATGACATCTTGCATATGCTGAGGCACGGGCCATTCGCAAGGTGCATCCAGCACTTTGGGCCTGATTCAGCAAGGATCGCAACTACGATTACACACGCAATCGGCCAATTGTTGCATTCTGTGCATGCGTGTGAGCAAACACACCACTGCGATTGGGACTGCAGTGACTACGCTGACCCATCGCAAGATGATTGACATGAAGTACTGTTTGGGGTTGGGAATGGGGGGTTGTCGGTGAAACGCAGACGTGCCAGTGCGTTTGAACGCCGTTGCAGGGGCATGCATAAATTAGGCACTGCGATGCCCTACACAGCTTGAGTACTCTCTGTGTGCGATGAGGTTAGCAATTCCTGAGTAAAGTCACAGCAAGTGCAAGTGTGCGCGAGGCTGCGATTGTACTCGATGTTACTGATGGTGTTACGGATGTCATGCTTTGACGGCATAGCTATTGCAGTGGATTAGCATATCTTCGGAGTGAGACTGCATGCGTAATCGCTATTGCATTCGCAGTTGCAATCCATACTGAATTCAGGCCCTTTATCAGGATCATGTCATGCACACATAGGGCCTGATTCAGAGCCACTCGTAAGCGGCAGCTCGGTCGCTCCGAGCGATGTTTGGCCAACTGCGCATGCATACAGATCGTTATACGCATGCGCAAACCAGTCAGTGCGGTTGAAATTCATGTGCTCGCAAAATAGCGAATGCCTGATAATTTGAGTGACAGAATGAGGCGTATGTGGGTGGTAACAGGGGAAGGTGCTTGAAAACGGGGAGTGGAAATCAGAACGCAGACGTGCTTAAAGGTCAAAACGGGCGTTTTATGGGTGTGCATAATTAAAACAGCAGCGTCATTAACCACGTCACTGGGTTATTTTATAGCCAGAACTGCTCGCAAAATTGTGGTAGCAAAAACCGACCACAAGAATAGCGAGCAGTTCATACCCTGTTCGATGTACTCGATTAATCTAATAAATAGCGGACATGACGTAGGTTGCGAGCGGCCAGGGGGTGTAGATTCCCAAAAAACGACCGCAAGTTTTGTTCGCTCGTTCAGACCTAGAGGCGTGAACAGACCGCAAACAGCGAACGGTTCATTTGAATAGCCACCCTTATTTTCAGGACGAGCGAGCGCTAATTGCGTCCGGCTCTGAATGAGGGCCATAATTTCATACACACATCATGTCAGGCACACACAGTGGTGGAACTGTGGGAGACAATGGAGTCAGCTGCCACCGGGGGGCACCTCCACTCAGGGCCATAGTTAGGGTAGTGCGTCTGGTGCCATCGCACAGGGCACCACATAGGCAAACGCAGGGGGGGTTTCCGTCTACCTGGAAACCCCCCCTCCCCAGCCCACACCATGACCACAATAGAAAATAATAATATAATAGATTGTCACTAGTGCTGCATGTTCTTCTCAGTATCACAAATTAAATAATTAGCACCACCTGTGGATCTTTCTTTGTATCAGCCAATAATAAATAACCTGTGCACCAACTAGAACATCTGGAAAACATGCACTGTTAGAGATGCACTGCTATAGAGCCCAAAATGTACATATACAGTATGTCTAGGGCAGTGCTAGGTTCTTCTGCTGCTCCTCCAGGCTCCCAGACTTGCTCCTATAGTCTGGAATGGTGCTCACGTCTAAAATAAATACATCTAGCTCAGGCAGGATCGCTTTCTGGCGCATATAATGGCTTACTGTGATTGCTGGTCCTGTATATGCTGGAATTATTACACACAATACACTTTGTATGACGCATATTAAAACTGGTTAAGTACTAATTCTGCCCTCTTCATTGACTGGCCACACTCACTCATTAAGCATTTGGAAACCCCCCTCTGGGAATCCTGCGTTTGCCACTGCACCACAGGTCAGGGGGCGCTGTTTGGGCCTATCAAATTTCTGTTTATTATCATTCTCACTTGCAGCTTCCTCTTATTTCATCCCCAGCATCTCCTGCTCTCTCCTATCTCTTCCCTGGCCCTTCCCCATGAAGCCATGGCCCTTTTTTCGGTGCATTATGTCCCTTTGAAAAATGAGGGGGGCGCCATTGCTCTTTCTGGCACAGGGCACCAAAAAGTCTAGTTACGGCTCTGCCTCCACTCCTCCATTGTCCCCGTTCCATGTCCTCCTGCTGCAATGCTGTGACAGGAGTTGCTGAGCTGACCGCCGATCATGAATCTTGCTGGCCGGGTGATACTGCCTGTCAGCCCAGGCAGATCCATGTGTCTGCAGTACAAGGGCCAGCTGCTGCGCTTCCAGAATTTGCGTTCTGCTGACCCCCCATCACCACCCCCAAACAGTTACTTCCTGTCAGTCACTCTGTGATGGGCCTGCATGGACACTGCGATCACTCTGATCGCAGTGAAGCCTTCGCACACGCGCCCTGCTATGCATACGAAGTTGCGATCCATAATGAATCAGGCGGCGGCCCCAGGTCAGAAGCGCAAGAATAGTTTTCAAACATTTGTTTTGAAAGTGAAGAACACATTTGCTTTTTAGTTTAATATCAATAAATGAAAAAAGCCTATATAATACTGCAAATAAAATATTTCTTATTGCGTATGGATGAAAGTAGCAAAAAGTTTTTATTTCAAATATTTACACAAATTATTTATAATATAGGCAGATCAATAAAGAAGGCAGCACCTATATGCTTCACAAGTGGAGCCCAATCAGAAATGCCTAGTCAGTGCTGGCAACCAGCATCACAATCATAATCAATGTGTATTTGCAGCAGTCCACTCCTCAGGCAGGTACAAGTGATGCTGCCACAGGCAGGAATATATTTGTTTTAATGTGGGACTCCCTTCCCGTTCCTGTCTTTATAGGTGTAATTGCCAAATGCAAAAAACTCTGCATATGTGTAAATGTGAGAATGTCTTGGGGTAGGTGTTTGGAGCATACACTGTACAAATTTGCAGATTTCATGCTACTTGGAAGGCTATGTCCAATCCAGCACCAGGCTCAGGAGACTGCCGTAAATAATAATAAGAAAAATGCTGCTTGCCTTAATAAAGAGCTGATTTGGGAATAGTATGTCCAGCAGACATTGCAGGATTTTCCGTATTGGCTAGATCATAGGCAAACGCAAGGGGGGTTTCCGTCTACCTGGAAACCCCCCTTCCCAGCCCACACCATGACCACAATAGAAATAGTAGATTGTTACTAGTGCAGCATGTTCTTCTCAGTATCACAAATGAAATAATTAGCACCACCTGTGGATCTTTTAACATGTATCAGTCAGTAATAAATAACCTGTGCACTAACTAGAAGATCTGGAAAACATGCACTGTTAGAGATGCACTGCTATAAAGCCCATTATGTACATATATGTCCAGGGCAGTGCTAGGTTCTTCTGCTGCTCCCCCAGACTCCCGAACTTGCTCCAATAGTCTGGAATGGTGCCCACATCTAAAATGAATACATTCAGCTCAGGCAGGATGGCCCTAATGGCGCATCTAATGGCTTACTGTGATCACCGATCCTGTATATGCTGGAATTATTACACACAATACACTTTGTATGATGCTTATTAAAGCTGGATAAGTACTAATCATGCCCTGTTCATTGACAGGCCACACTCGCTGTAAAATTAAGCATTTGGAAACCCCCCTCTGGAAATCCTGCGTTTGCCACTGTAGATGTATTCTTTAAAAGGGTTCAAAGTTCAAACAACAGTTGCAACAGGCTCTCCACCGTGACCCCTTCCACCGAATACAAGATGATCTGCCCCAAACTTCCACTTAATTTATTGGCTGAATGTATTCATTGGGGTTTTAAAAACATATTTACACATATGTATGTCAAACATTTGGTGACGTTATCTACAATTGTTTCCCCATTAACAGAAGACTTTGGTAAATTATAAAATTTGATTTCATTGCATTTTTTTCTTGCAAAAAACAGCGCTCAGGTTTCATCTCTGACTGCCAGGCGCTGTACAAGTATACAGTATATACTGTATTGTATCAGCCTGCTAGATGGATACACACCTGCCTCGATGGCCCCTTGGTTCTCTGTATCTCCAAGGGGATGATATGGGATATCAATAATTCCTCAGTTTGATTTACAAATGAGCAACATGGACTGGCAGTAGGTGAGCATCATTAACCCCCATAGCAACCGGAATCGACTGGAGATACCAAGCAGGAAGATCATCTTGATACTGTAAATGTTTAATCAGGCAGGAAATATCCGTGGCCTCAGATCAGTTCATGAGAACAATTAGAGGTATTGCAGATAGTTCCCCTTTCCCTTCAATAGCTCAGATCGCTCCCCTTACGCGGAAGTCCCTCATCTTACCAATCTGTGCACTTTTTAGATCATGTGCCACAACTGACAAGTTGGTCACCAGCCACCATCATTTCTAAGCTTGTTGATGTGAAAGTCCTAGCTATTGGTTTCTTGATAACAAATAACTTATATACTGTTGTACACTGTCAAGTACATTGCTCATTAAACAAATCCCTTTAATTCTGTAATCGGAAGATGGAACAGAAATTCAAAAAGGGAGGATGTGTATGTAGGGGGGTGTGTACATTAACATAGCTCATAATGTGTATACCTCATTAGCTAACATAAAGCTATTAAAATATTGAAATCATTAATCTAGGAGGAGATCAGGTTACATCCAGCGCAGGGGCAGAACTATGGGAGACAATGGAGGCGCCTGCCGCCGGGCTCCAGCTCTGAAGGGGCACCTTGTCCACAACATATTCACCCCACTTAGGACTGTAACTATGTACCCGGAGTGTACCGTCACGGCCGCCCAATACATGGCACCCCTTCCCGGCACCTGAGAAGGCACCATACACTAGTGGAGAGCCCCATGTCAGACCATCAGCTGCCGCCTTTGTCTATCTATAGCCTGTCAGCAAGCAAATTGCTACATTACAGTGTCAGCGGCTGTGACGGGGGGGGGCACCAAATTATAACTTGCCTCCGGGCATCTGGGATGAACTTACGCCACTGATCCAGCGGAAGGAGTCGCAGGGGGCCATGTCCCAGGCGGGGGAAGAAGTACATGGGGGTGTTAGTAAAGAGATGAAAGGGAAAGTGTAAAGGTATATTTGATGCTTGAAAATGCTGCAAATATGGCAGCAGTCTAGGAATGGGGTGAGCATTGCAAGTAAAAATGTTAAGTCCATAAGTTGCAGACAGAAAATAACAGATTGGGCTGTTATGCCTTTAGAATGTAAGCTCACGTGAGCAGGGACCTCTTCCCTCATGTGCTTCTGTTTACATTTTCTTCTACTCCTTACTCCCCATTAGGGCACCTAACATGTGACTGCCAACTCCCTGCTGCTTATTGTGAGTGTTTAATCGCTATTGCAGCAATGTATATAAATCGTGTCCTTGTCCTGCACTATAATGTACTATAAGTTACTAGTTTCTTGTTCACCTATTAGTTCTATGTACTATGTAAGGCGCTGCGGAACACTTGTGGCACCACAGAAATAAAGGATAATAATAATATGCAATATGCTAGCTATATGCCCTAGCCTGTCTATCTGACAAATGTTGTTGTTAAGAGAGGGAAGCATGGGGGGAAGAGGGGGGGATCAGGTTTCTCCAAGTGTAAAGCTATTAGGAATCTAGCTGCTGTCAGTACGTGACCTGCAAACTTTCAGATGAGTTCCGGGACTTCTAGTGGTAGGAGATTAAAGCAGAGGTTGTTTTTTTTTCAAACTTGTGTGTCTTTGTCTGCACTATAGGGGGCACTGCATCGGGGGGGGGGACTTCTACTTGGGGCACTACATCAGGGGGGGAACCTCTACTGGGGGGGGGACTACTACAAGAGGCATTGCATCGGGGGGAACCTCTACTGGGGGGGACTACTACTGTAGAACTGCATCGGGGGACCACTACTGGGGGTACTGCATAGGGGGGGACTACTACTGGGGGCACTATATAAAGGGCACTGCATAGGGGGGACCTCTACTGGGGGCACTGCATGGGAGGCCTACTTCTGTGGGCACTATATAGGGGGCACTGCATAGGGGTGGACCGATACTGGAGGACTGCATAGGGGGGACTACTACTGGGGGCACTATATAAGGGGCTTACCTACTGGAGGCACAAGGGGCACTGCAGTGGGGGGACCATTACTGGGGGCACTGAATAGGGAGGACCACTACATGGGGCACTGCATAAGGGGCACTGGATAGGGGGGATCACTATTGGGGACCTGCACAAGGCGGACTACTGGGGGCATTGTATAAGGGGCACTACTAGGGGCCTGCATAAGGGGAACTACTACTGGGGGCACAGTATAAGGGGAACTAATAGGGGCCTGCATAAGGGGGACCACTACTGGGGTCTATGCATAGGGGGTACTGTATAAGGTTCACTGCGTTATGGTGCATATGGAATGGAAAGGAATGTTCAGAGTGACGAGAAAGGGGTGTGTGTCATGTTGACATGCCCCATTTTTAAGTGGCTACGCCCCTTTTGACCACGCCTATTTTTAGGTGCGCACACATAGGGAGAAGGGGGGACGGCTCCATTTTTCAATTTGCCCTGGGCTCCAAATACACTAGTCATGCCACTGCTACAGCCACATGGGAGCGTAGGCAGCGGCCAGCCGGACTTCTCTTCTCAGTAGGATCCTCCCCCAGAAAACAGAAAATAGCCCAGCAGCAATGTGTTTTTTTAGATAAAAGAAAACTTTATTAACACAGTACAAAACAAACAACCTGGACTTCCTGATCCCATTTCAAGAGACAGAAAACAGCACTTAATGGCAGCGTGGGGTCGCATTGCGGCGCTGGAGAAGACAGGAGACAGTAAGTAAAAAAAAAACTTTGATAACACTTATAGCATTTAGCACTGAAAAATACACCTACAGCCAGAGGTGTAGCATGTGGCCGACCAACATGCTACACCCCCCCCCCCCCAAAAAAAGTGTATGCTATATAAAATTACCGCTATATATATATATATATATATATATATATATATTATATACACACACACACATACAGGCAGGATCACACATACATAAATACATACACACATACAAGCAGGGTCACTTACATACAGTCAGGTGCATAAATATTGGGACATTGACAGAATTTTCATATTTTGGCCTCTATTCACCACCGCAATGGCTTTGAAATTAAACAAACAAACAAACAAACTGTTTTTGTGGCTCACGAATGGTTCATCATGAGGTGAACCCTCTATATTCACTCTTGTGAAGTCTTCTCTTGATTGTTGACTTTGACACATATACATCTACCTCCTGGAGAGTGTTCTTGATTTGGCCAACTGTTGTGAAGGGGTTTTTCTTCACCAGGGAAATAATTCTTCTGTCATCCACCACAGTTGTTTTCCGTGGTCTTCCAGGTCTTTTGGTGTTGCTGAGCTCTCCGGTGCGTTCTTTCTTTTTAAGAATGTTCCAAACAGTTGATTTGGCCACACCTAATGTTTTTGCTATCTCTCTGATGGGTTTGTTTTGATTTTTCAGCCTAATGATGGCTTGCTTCACTGATAGTGACAGCTCTTTGGATCTCATATCGAGAGTCGACAGCAAATGATTCCAAATGCAAATGTCACACCTAGAATCAACTCCAGACCTATTACCTGCTTAATTGATAATGGAATAACGAGGGAATAGCCAACACCTGTCCATGAAATAGCTTTTGAGTTGATAGTCGCATTACTTTTGGCCCATTAAAAAGTGGGAGGCACATATAGAAACCGTTGTAATTCCTACACCGTTCACCTGATTTGGATGTAATTACCCTCAAATTAAATCTGAAAGTCTGCAGTTAAAGCACATCTTGTTTGTTTCATTTCAAAGCCATTGTGGTGGTGAATAGAGGCCAAAATATGAAAATTCTGTCAATGTCCCAATATTTATGCACCTGACTGTACATACACACATATAGGCAGGATCACACATACATAAAATACATACATACACACATACAGGCAGGGTCACACATACATAAAAACATACATAAATACATGCATACACATACAGGCAGAGTCATACATACATACATACATTCACACATACAGGCAGGGTCACATACATACATACATACATACATATATACACACACATACAGGCAGGGTCACATACATACACACACACATACAGGCAGGGTCACATACATACATACATACACACATACACACACACACATACAGGCAGGGTCACACATACATACATACATACACACATACAGGCAGAGTCACATACATACATACATACACATACAGGCATGAAGGGTTACACATACAGGCAGGGAAGGTCACACATACACAGATACAGGCAGGGAGGGGGATAGACATAACTGAGGTATACCCTCTCTCACCTTAATGTGGACCCTGCAGCTTCTTCCTCGTCGTCATGCTGCTGTAGCCCCGCCCCCTGCTGGGGTCAGATGAACATGTGCTGAGCTCCACCAATCAGGGCTCAGCACAAGCTCCTCTGACCATGGAGTCTCTCACTAGAGCAGCAGGAAGGCAGGACAGGAAGCTGCTGCTGCTCTGTACCACAGCACCTGCTGGACACGGACCCGGCAGGCTGTCAGCTACTTGACAACTGCTTCCGGAGTCCGACTTCAGGGCGCCCTCTGGCAATTAAGGTCGCCTGGAGCTCGCGCTCCGGTGGAACCGCCCTCCCTATGCCCATGCCTACAGCTAGCGCAGGGAGATTAGTACATAATGAGAAGCGGTATGTACATGGATTTTCCCTAGCTTTAACATAGCTTTAGCGTTTTTACTTTTTAACTCCTGTTAGTACATAGACCTCTTAGTCTGGCTCTCTTTTGATGAGATAAAAAATCCTAGTAACTTTGGATTGTTATGGTGCGTAGACACTAGACGATTTGTCACCCGACCCAGCGGATTGGGTCAACATATCGTCCACATCGTCAAGTGTGTACCCACTATGAGCGACCATGCGACAGATCGAACGTACAAGCTGCTTAATCTGTCAAGTTGATGAACGACCCCATGGTTGTTGATGCGGTTGGTGAACGACATGTCGTCCAGTGGTCCACCAGATTGTGCGGTGTCAAATGACCGCACGATATGTTGTTAGTCGCATTTCATGTTAAAAAGCATGAAACATGGTTGATAAAAGGTTTCTAATACATAGCAATGTTTCACAGTATTAATATAATATGCATGATTAAATTTTTCATTTCAGTAAAACATTAATGCGAAAAAAATGGTTAAAAAAAAGTTGTTGTTTTTTTCCCCTTTCCCAACCCTGTTTTGGAGTCTAGCTGCGAGTGGCTTCATAGCCAAGGCAAAGAGGAAGAGCAACAATGGGCATCCCTCTCCCTGCATCGTACCATTGCGATAAGCACATTCTTAATGCAGTCCTGGCATGGTCATTTCAATGGCTGGTGTGAAGCAAAAATATAATCTCTTCAGTAGCAAAGAAACAATTGTCGGAAATTCATCCCCTTCACCTGAAAGCAAAATTCCTCTCTCTCCCGTACTGCCTCATACATAACAGTCCTGCTGGACTACAGTCCCTCCAATACAGTGCTTCTATTGAGGCTTCCTGCGCTCTACATGGGAATCAGCATGAATACATTCCATTTTGGGGCTCCTACTGGCACTGCCCACCACACCTAGCGTCCATTGTTAAACTCTTTAGCATCCAGAAATTACTCCAGTAATACCTTAATATCCTAGCTGCATAACTATAAATATTCTGCATTTAGCAATTGGGTCATGGCCAGACCAGCTTAAAAAAAAAAGGCAAGGCGACTGAATCACACTAGGGGAGTGGGACTGTATTTACCCAGGGTGGCATGTCTAGGACTTCCCAAAAGCTATGGACAATCCACTAGAACTGAGACAGTTGAGAGGTATGCAGCTACTGATGGGCATTTGGTCCTAATTGCAGTATGTGTTCCCCCCACGTGCCAATAATGACCCTCTCTCTACTTCATTATGATCATTATCAGGAAGATTGGCCAAGGGCCGGCGATTGGCCAACAGTGAATATGAAAGGAATCCGACAGCTTGGCCCTAAAACTGAGTTGGCAGAACATGTCCAATCATGCCAATAGGATCCTGTCCAGCCGCTTGGTTGTGTGGCCAGTTAACTGAAACTTCCAGTGACAAACTAGGTGCAGTGCCATCTAACTCTAAAATGAGATTGCCTGTACATAGTGTTAATGACAGATATGGTGAACGGTTGTGGCAATTTGGCATGTAAGTGTATCTGGAGGAGCGCAGGTGTCAGGTAGTGTAGGAAATCCCTTCCCTGTCACTGTTTGCTCTCTGGTGGCTGATTACACAATAAGATTAGTGCTGGTTATTATCCCATGACAAAACCTCCCTTATTCTCAGGAACTTGTTACACCCTTACATTCTCTCTCTGTCTGACATTATCTAGTCACCATCTCTGGCTGTCATGTTCCTGAACGTCACAAGGAGATGAATCCTTTCTACCTTGTGAGCTAAGAGCATACTTGCCTACCCTCCAGATTTGGTCGGGAGCCTCCCGAAAATCGGGTGCCGCTCCCGACCTCCCGGGAAGGCAGGCAAGCCTCCCGGGCACTAGCGACCCGTCCGCCCCCCCCTGCACTCACCATAAAAATCCCGGGCAGCAGAGGGGCCAGTGACACGATTCGTGCTGAATCGCGTCATCACGGCCCTGCCCCCTGCCTCACAATGCCTTTAAAAACGGCATTGTGAAGAGGGGGCGGAGCTGCGATGACGCGATCGCGATGCCACACCCCCATGCTCTGCCCCAAAATGTTCATCATCGCCGGGCCACACCCCCTTTTTGCTGCGACCCGCCCCCCGCCGAGAAAGCCCGACAGCTCCCTCCCGGAAGGAGGGAGTGAAATGTCGGCATGTATGGCTAAGAGGTTTGCGCAATTGTTAGAACAGGCTTGTGCCCCCTGACCAATATCGTAACCCACCACAGATGAAGATTGCATATATTGTAATTACTTACAGCACAAAGCCTATCCTATTAGGTAAATGTAATTGTCTTTGCTGTCTTCTAAGAATGTGCAATTAAATGCAGAGCCGGTGCAAGGTGTCTGGGTGCCCTAGGCAGCATTTCATCCACCGCCCCTGCTCCCTCCAATACTACGCCATACTATGCCAAACATTAGTGATGCCAGTTTATAATATGCCACACAGCAGTGTCCCATATTCATAATATACTATATGGAAATGCCCCAACTAACATGCCACATAGCAGAGCCCCCAAATCATACAGTGCCTCATAACACTGCCCCCAATTCATAATATACCATACATCTGTGCCACAAATTCATTATATGCTATACAGCTGTGTCCCCAATTCATAATTATAAAAGACATCAATGCCTCTAATACATATGCCACACAGCTGTGCACCAAATGTATGCCACATACCCGCTGAATCATGCTATAAAATGCCCCTAATATCTATGCCACACAGCTGTGCACCAAATGTATGCCACATACCCCTGAATCATGCTATAAAATGCCCCTAATATCTATGCCACACAGCTGTGCACCAAATGTATGCCACATACCCCTGAATCATGCTATAAAATGACATTAATACATATGCCACACATATGCCCCAATATATATTTATGCCACACATCTGTGCCCCATTATATGTCAGCTCCCATTAACCTCCCCCATACACACACCTCCCTGCACCCTAAACCTAACCCCCCCTTACCCTACCCTAACCCTCCTGGGGGGTGCCTAACCCTAAGTCCCCCCAGGGGTCCCTAAAGCTAACCCTCCCCCCCCCTGCAGCTACACGCTAAGGCGTTTGGTAAGCCGGGTTTCAGGATTTAGTAGTGGGGCTAATGATAGGTGTCGGGATTTTGGCGCCTATCTTTAGTCTCATGTCAGGATAACGCCCGCCGGTATCCTGACCGCATCCCTTTCACAGTGATCCCTTGACGGCACCGTTAGGATTGATAAATTACAGCACTGCTAAAATCAGATTTGTTATGATAGGCAGTTATACAGATTCTCAGCTTGCGTCAGTTCTACATTAATAGAATGTAGGAGAATACATTGTTTGCAAATAATGTAATCGCAAATATCACACCATGTAATCCCAGCCCAAAGACTGGCTTATGAACGGCATCAGAAATGTTAATCTATGTTGAGGCAAATTACTTCTGAAATGAGGGGGAAGCCACAGTACACACATTATTGTTGAACGCACGTCAGTTTGTGTACTGTACAGTAAATTGGTACTGCGCATGCCCAGAAAAATAAAACATGTACCTACATACGTATGCAAACCACATACGCTAGTACTTGTGCAAAGCTACACGCCTCTTGCATTTCATCCAGCTTTGCATATTAGCACAATTGCAGGATTTTTCGTGATAGTATTTTATGACTGTAGTTTTGATGCCATTGTAATCAAACTTGGTATTGTTAGAGAGATCAATAGCCCTGAATCCACCGGGCACTAGGACTCAACGTCTCTCTACCCAAAGGGAATATCAGTAGATGCCGCTGGCCTCAGCTGCAATGCTGGAGATGGGGTGTTCAGCCTACAGTTATCCACTCCCAGGAGTTCTGCTATGCAGGCCCAGCAACCTGGCAGGGGAGTGGGGGAGGACTAGGGGCACAGTTGTATCGGCCCTCGAGGGTCCAGGGGGCCCCAGAGCTCACAGATTAACTAAATCTGACGGTTGCCTGTGCACGGCAGTGATCAGCAGTGCGCGGGCAATGAGATCCGTCCGGGGAGCTGCTGTAGATCTCTTTGTTTATTGCGGTGCAGCGCGAATGATGTCATGACGTCATGCAGCACCACACTGCTGCAACAAAGCAAAGTAGACCTGGCAACGTAACTGTGGGGACAGGAGGGCAACTGTACCCTCATGGAAGGACCCTGGGGGCTGTGTCTGGGCTGGAGAGTGACTGTGGGGGCAGGAAAGAGACTATGGAGGCAGGAGAGAGTCTGTGTGGGCTGGAGGGCTACTGGGGTCTAGAGAGACAACAGGGGGCTGGAGAGCCACTGTGTGGGCTGAAGAGCGACTGTGTTGCCTGGAGAGTGACTATGGGGGCTTGAGAGAGAATGTGGGGCTGGGGGGACACTGTGGGCCCTGGAGAGAGACTGTGGAGGCTAGAGAGACACTGTGTGGGCTGAAGGAGCACTGCTATATGACATTGGTTATATTCCTGCGCAAATAGGCATCTTCCAGACCATGTGATTTCTAATGTGAATATCGACTGAAGGGAGGAACAATTCCTTCAGAGTTTCCCCATTGCAGAGAAACCACGTATAGGTAAGGAAGACTCTCAAACAACTGTCCTGTACCTACCAGAGACTCGGGATTGGGGGGGCCTAATGCACAGGTGTACCGGGCCCCATGATTTCTGTTGTCTGCCCTGACGCTATACAGCACTCCCCTATCAATCTGTGCATGGCCCCAGTAGGTAAGTCAAAGGGTGGGATGTATCAATCTAAAAAATGTGGTCAAATCTCTGAAAACTGCAGTTTTCTGAGGTTTACCGCAATACATACGTATACCCGTGTGTATTGATAAGGGTCCACAGCAGATATCAGAGATACAGTATCATTTGCGGACCCGCGGCACAGCAGTCTTAATAGAATTCTATAGACTAGCAATATGCAACAAGCTCCACAAAGGGTAACATTCTAGAGCTTGTGCCCAATTGGCAATGCATTGTCTATAGAAGCCAATGGCCTTTTTTTTAACAAAAGACCCTGTAATGAATTTGAAGGATCCCCCTCCATCCCCCTGTGGCTTGTGCATGTGCATACCGATAGCTGCATATGCTCAACAGGACTCCTGGATCAAAATCCCTGTTCTCTCATCTTATTGGAAGAGAGCTGTCCTGGAAGGTAAGTGCACCTGAATACCCTCTATCACAGATGCCAGTATACAGGCAAAAGAGGGCAGAATGTATTCCAATTTTTCATGCAAAAATTGATACATTAAGCCGTAAATTAGAATATTGACATGAAAATTAACTTCTAGTCCCATTGAGCAGTTGGGAGGAAATTAGAGGTAAGGGTGTAACATTACAGGGGTCATCAGGGCAAGCATAGAAGGGGCTAGGAGTTCCAGTGGCATGCAATAAGATTTGTGCCGAGAGGTAAAGCAGTTCAAAAGGAATCCTGGATGCTGGCTGGATGAGAGGTAGTCTGTACACAGGGGCTATGAGCTGTAGTATAATACACTGTATACAGCCAGCCCTGTATGCTAATAGTATAAAATACTATACACAGACAGCACTGTACTGTATGTTAACTACTGTATACATACGGGATGTAGTTATGAGACCAATACCTACATCCGAATCCCGACAAGGGGCTTAAGATAGGCGTCGAAATACCGACGCCTATCTTAATCCCGATGCCGGAACGGTGAACCGAATGAGGAAAATCTGGGGCGCCCTTAGAGTTAGGGGGATGGTTAGCTTTAGGGAGCGTAGCGGGGTTATGGTTAGGTTTTTTGGGGGTTAAGGATCGAGTTAGGCACCCCCGGGGGGTAGGTTAGGGTTAGGCACTAGGGGGGGGAGATTAGGGTTAGGCACCACTAAGGGAGAGTTAGGGTTGGGAGGGGAGAGGGGTAGGGATAGAGTACTTACCTGCCCTGTTGGGATCTTCTCCCTTCGGGCTGCCGGCATCGGGATATGAACCGGCGGCTATTCAGCCACCGGGACTTCATACCCATTTCTATACCGACAGCCCTGTGTGTTAATATTAATATACTATATACACCCAACCTGTGTGTTAATATTTATATACTGTATACAGCTAGCCCTGTATGTTAATATCAATATACTGTATACAGCCAGCCCTGTATGTTAAATATAACATACTGTATACAATGGGCTTTGCATGTAGCAGCAGCCTGGGACCCACTGTACAGTATGTATCAGCAGAGCATCCTTACCTAAGTAGGAAAGCTGGAAGCAGCAGCAGGGACAATACAGCCAGTCTCCTGCGCTTCTCCCGCCTCATGGCTCCAGCTGTAGTACCAGGTAGGCTGAAATGAGGAAGAGCAGTGGAGATTAGTACCAGCATAAGACTGTGCATCTGTATGAGAGTGCTGCTCAGTTGTGGAGCAGCTAAGGGATCCTGCAATTCCCCGTCCATGTTAGGTGTTCCTCCTGTGTGGCCACACTTGTGGCTAGGGTTACCACCTTTGTTTTTGCAAAATACAGGATGCAGCATCACGCCTAGGCTGAGATCACCTGTGCTCCAAGCTTTAGTTCAGGTTTAGACACATTACTTCAAAAGTTAGGAGCCAGGGCCAAATGTTATCTGCCGGCAGTTTTGTAAAATAAGAAATTATGGAGTTATAGAGTTTATTGTACCAGCCCTGTGCCTATGACTATACCAACCTACATATAAACACATGATATATCAGCCAGATTGGTCCAGACTCTGACATCTCATTCTGTACCGGTCATGCACCCACGAGCATTCCCCCACCCTGTGCCATACATAATACCAGCCATGTACGCACTCATTGTACATAATGCATTAGTCCGTACATTATACTAGTCTTGTGTCCATTTAGGACTTTTCCAGGCATTTAGATCACCTGGCCAAACACTGTGAATTACACTGACCAATGAAGTGAAAAAGCCAGATCACTCTCCTGAGGCTCCACTGTGCCCTAAAAAAGTGAAGTCTCTATTTTCCATGTGCATGACCCATGCATGCTGTTGGCTGTGGATTAAAAGATCTACACTATTTAGATAAACAGTCAAAAGATAGACAGGCAAAAGGTCTACAGGTACATACACAGTCAAAAGGTTATTGGAATGGTTGAAACAAAACAATGGTCGACATTGTTTTTTCTTTATTTTCTAACCCTAATCTTCACCCTAACCCTCCCCTTCGTGCCTAACCCTAACCGTCCCTCCTAGTGCCTAACCCAAACCCTCCAGTAAGTGCATAACTCTAACTGTCCCTCCTAGTGCCTATCCCTGTCGGGCTAAGTACCTAACCCTAACTGTCCCTTCTAGGGCCTAACCTTAACCCTCCGGTACGTGCCTGACCCTGAAAGAAAAACAAAACCCCATGCGTCGACCAATTTTTTGTATCGACCATCCAAATGCCGACATTTTGACCATGTCAACGCTTTTGTACCTGTCTATCTTCATCCCTGTCGATCTTTTTGTGTGTCGACAGTTTGACCATGTCGACCTTTTTTTTATACTTGTCGACCTATTGCCTGTCTACCAGTGGTGTCTATCTAAATACTGTTGACCTTTTCATTATCTATTGACTGCCATCCCGTGTTCATAAGGGACCCCAGCTCTGATCATCTGGGAGTAAAGTGGGACCCTGGGAGGCTGAAGCAGCATCACTGGGCCCTCTCGCAATGTTACTGTGGGATGCAGAGGTGCACTGTTCTGCACATTATAGCTGCCAGAAAAGGTATTGGATTTGTAGAAGCACATCTATGCAGGGGCGCCGAGAAGGGGGGGGGGAGCGGATACTATTTACCCGGGCCCGGGCTTCCTGAGGGGCCCGGGTCCGGCGCAGCCTCCCCTCCCTTCTCTCTCCATCACAGCAGCCCAGCATACAGCGTGTGCTGAGCTGTAGTGGGACTGCTCGTGGCTGCTGAGCAGCAGCCACAACAGTCTCCTATGCCTGTGGGGGGGAGCGATCACACTGATCGCGCCCCCCTGGCTTTGCGCCGGGCTGAAGGGCTCACAGCGCCCCCCTCCCCAGCGCGCAGCGCCGCTTCGAGGTGCTGCAACAGTGTTTTTTTTAAAGGGGGTGTGGCCTCGCATCCCATGATTAGGCCACGCCCCCTCTGTACCTGGGCCTGGCAGGGCTCTCTACGGCCATGCATCCATGTACAGAATAAAGCAGCAATTCCATGATGTGGGATATATAAGTGTTCGGTGAAAGTCCTGCCTAAGCCTTACCAGGAGAAATTGAATATTTGATTGGTAATGGTTACTGATTCAATTGTGACTATTTTTGACACCGTTAATAAGAAAAAGAAGTATGTTGACACTTGGATTTAAATAAAACTCTAAGACTTGTTTTTCAAGGCAGGCTCCGGGCACGATCCTTGTCTGCGGCCACACAGGGGTGCCGAGGTCCTGCTGGAGAAGCTCCCCGCCCTCCACCCACCTGCTACTGTAAATATTTTATGCACAGGGGGAGGGCGCAGTGAGGGAAGGGGAGGAGGGAGAGATATTCGGCTCCTCATTGTCCCTATGTTACATCCAGACACCTGGCCAGACTCAGAATACTCAGAGGTTATGAAACCCTATTGGGCTGCAGCAGTACATATTGGAGATACCTGCTGAAGCCCCTCCTTCATACATTTGGGGGATCCTTAATATTTGCGGATATCTCCTGACAAGTGTTTTTTTTTTATTCCACAAATATGTGTATGCAGCGAAAGAGTCTTAAAGTTGGAGTTCAGTATGGCCAATGCCAGTTCTTCAGGGGGAACCCTACGCATATTTTTTCCTTGTACTTACACAACCAGGACTGGCTATGAAAAGTCCGGGGCTGGTTGTCTATTTAGGGGGGCCCCACGTCATTTTTTTTAACGGTAACTCTTTACAAGCTTGTTACAGTAAGATACATGCATGTATCTCACTGATGTATGCATGTACCTGTGTGAAAACGAACTGCTCATGCTGATAATGAAAGCATGAAGCAGTTCTATTCATTTGGGGATTTGCAGTTCGTTTTGGAGTGGGCTTTGCTGTTCGATTTGGACATGAACATGCAAAATCGAACAGAAAATCCCTTCTTAGGGCCATATTCAAAATAGCTGCAAAAAATCAGAGGTCAGACTGTTCGCCCTTATCAGAGTTTTTTGCAGGGATAAAGTATCGGGAGCGTGTCCGCTTATCCCTGTATTCAATTAACATCCAGCAAAAACGGGACCCGGCGGAAAGGTAAGTATCGAAAAGCCCTGTTAGTTTTTGGGGAAATTATGCTGTCACCCCCCAAAAGATGTCCTGACATGGGGGATCACTATGGGTACCCCCGATTTGGGCTGCTGAAGGTAGTCAGGGTTATTAATAGCCACGGCAGGTGCATAAATGCGGCTTTAGAAGAAGTGGTGAAGAATAGCATTTAGGTTTTGTTTTTTTTTGGGGGGGGGAAATAATTTGTCCCATCAAATTTTGGGTACATGAAAATGGGTGCAAACATATTTTTAAGTCCCAAAAGTAATTTTTTTAAATTTTTTTAAAAATGCACCTGCCGCTACCACCCGCATTCTAGAAAACACCTGCCGCATACATGGGGACCCCTCAGGAATCAATTTCGCTACTTTAGAAGTCTGTCCCCCATTTTTTCTTTTATCACCCCCAAAATAAAAGTACATTTTTGGGGGTGACCAGAGGACATTTAAAAAAAAAATGGACATAGAAAACCTTTGGGGGACATTACAAGGGGTGCAGGCTACTTTTTATTATGTAATACCCCAAAACCCCAATTCTGCACTTTTTTTTCGCCATGTATTATTACATGGTGAAAACTTATCCCCTTTTTTAACAAAGAGTTTTTGCACCTGCGAAAAGACTTTGAAATTGAATATGGGGATAATTGAAACAGGCGAAAATTATAAATTAACTGACTTTTCGCCCCATATTGAATATGGCCCTTAAACTGAAACAAGATCGAATTTGAGTTGAAAATCGAAAGCAAAATCCATTATTAGTAAATTTGAGATTTGCTATCCATCCACGCTCTGAATGAGGGCCGGCCTCCATAACTATGGAGCGTCCTCCTGGACGCTCGTATAGCTGTGGGTCACCACCCACAGCCTATACGAGCGTGCAGTTTGATGGCCGCGATGGTCTTGACCATCGCGACCATCGAAACTGCGAGCCGGAGCCTGCGGTTGAGGTTTTCAACCGCAATGCCCGGAGTGATTTTGGCTCTATCAGAGCCAAAATCACTCCCACTGACATCACTAGTGATGTCAGTGGGCCGGCTTCTGACGGGAGGCGTTCCCTTAGGAACGCCCCCGTCAGGGAGGCACGCCCCCCGGCACCCCCACCAAAGGGGGCGTGCTGTCAATCAATATCGACAGCACGCCCCCTTTGATCAGACACAACGAGCGAAGGAAAGTCCTTCGCTCGTCGCGTCTGGCGCATGCGCACGACGGAGCTCCCTCCGTCGTGCGCATGCTCAGTGCAGAACATCGACCCACTTGCGAGCGGACAGCCGCTCGCGAGTGGGTCTGAATCAGGGCCTGAATGTTAGTAAATTAAGGGATCCTATAGTTCTCTATGTGAATACATCGATGTTTATCAGAAATTTCATTTCAAATTCCTTTTTCTGTTCGATTTTACATTCAATTTTGCCTTTAGTAAATCCTTTCATAAAAAAATCTAACCAAAATCGAACAGAAAACAAAATCGAACTTTAGTAAATTTACCCCCTAATGTTCACCTATGCATTTATGCTTTGAATAAAGGGCCTGATTCAGACCCATTCACTATATGCGTGCGCTTGCAAGCGGCCCAATGCTCTGCGTTGTTCTGCGCATGCGCGAACTACTCACTGCGATTGAATACTGCTCGCTCGCCATGCAAACACAGCCCAGTGTAATGAGTGACAGGAGAGGCCGTTTGTGGGTGGTAACAGGGGCAGGACACTAATAACGGGGGGTTGGAGATGCGAACGCAGGCGTGCCAGAGTGTTTCAACGCCGGTTTAGAACCAATGTTTTAATACACTTCCTGGAGATGACGTGGTGCTGGTGGGCAGCTCAGCCTGTGCGATTGGGCGTACGCAAACACAAAGTGGCCGCTCGCTAAGACATAGTGGGCCAGGTGTCACCTTGGCGAGCGATCGCTTCCCGTGGCGTCACTTTGACAAATTTGCATACGCATCGTGCGAGCGTACGCTCATACCGACCGGGTCTGAATCAGGGCAAAAGTACATCATTTCCAATACTTAATTTACTGCAATACCACTTACCAAAGCTATCTATTAACAAGCAAAGACAAATACGGTAACAATTCAAATGTCTGGAAACCTCTACAAAGGGAAGAACATACAGCATAAATACAATGAACAATGAAAAATGAAAATGTTTGCTCAGGGACAGATCTGACTGCTTCTCTTTGTGACAATCATTTACTTACTATTTAAAAAAATATATATATATTTTTTTTTTTATTTTTTGTTGTAAAAAAAAGTCTTATTGGACAGATGTCTTTTACAATAACTAAAATGTCATATAAACTATATTTTCTCTGCACTTAAAGTGTACCTATCACCTGTACACTAATCAGCCATAACATTAATACCACCTGCCTAATATTGTGCAGGTTCTCCTCGTGCCGCCAAAACAGCTCTGGCCTATCGAGGCATGGACTCCATAAGGACTAGGGGTGTGCACCGGCCACTTTTCGTGTTTTGTGTTTTGGTTTTGGATCTGGATCTTTCTTCGTGTTTTGGATCTGGATTGGTTTTGCCAAAACCACCCTTCCGTGTTTTGGGTTCTGGGTTTTGTGTTTTGGATCTGTATTTTTTTTTTTTTAAAAAGCATAAAAACAGCTAAAATCACAGAATTTGTGGGTTTTTCTGCTCCTATGCTATTATTAACCTCAATAACCTTAATTTCCACTCATTTCCAGTCTATTCTGAACACCTCACAATAGTGTTTTTATGTCCAAAAGGTTGCACCGAGGTAGCTGGATGACTATGCTAAGAGATACGAGTGGGCGGCACAAACACGTGGTCCATCTAGGAGTGGCACTGCAGTGGCAGACAGGATGGCAGTTTGAAAAACTAGGCCCCAAACTATACATAATTCAAAGAAAAAAAAGAGGTGCAAGATGGAATTGTCCTTGGGCCCTCCCACCCACCCTTATGTTGTATAAACAGGACATGCACACTTTAACAAACCAAACATTTCAGCGCCAGGGTCTGCCACACGACTGTGGCTGAAATGATTGGTTCGTCTGGGCCCCCACTAAACAAGCTGGCAATTAATCTGTCCCTGCACAAACTGGCTCTACGGAGGCAAGATGTCGTCCTCATCCTCCTCATCCACCGATTCCTCACCCTCTTCAGTGTTGTGTACATCCTCATCCTCACAGAGTATTAATTCGTCCCCGCTGGAATCCACAACCACAGGTCCCTCTGTACGTTCTGGAGGCTGGTCTCCCTGGAAGAGTTAATAATTCATTTTATGAACATCATCTTCTCCACATTTTGTGGAAGCAACCTCCTACGCCTTTCGCTGACAAAGTTCCCGGCTGCACTAAACACTCTTTCGGAGTACACACTGGAGGGGGGGACAACTCAGGTAAAATAGAGCCAGTTTGTACAGGGACCTCCAAATAGCTTCTTTTTCCTGCCAGTACAGGTACGGACTGTCTGACATGCCTACTTGGATGCTGTCACCGATGTAATCCTTTAACAGACAGACGCACGCTTGTCGCTGCTGCTTTGAGGATGCAAGTGCGGCTACAGCCCACACAATTCACAAAGACAGAAAAAAGAAGAAGAATATTTTTATTGTTTGTGGAGCGCACTTTGAGGGTTACACCACCCTTTAACAGACAGACGCACGCTTGTCGCTGCTGCTTTGAGGATGCAAGTGCGGCTACAGCCCACACAATTCACAAAGACCGAAAAAAGAAGAAGAATATTTTTATTGTTTGTGTAGCACACTTTGAGGGTGTCACCACCCTTTAACAGACAGACGCACGCTTGTCGCTGCTGCTTTGAGGATGCAAGTGCGGCTACATCGCACACAAGTCACAAACACATTAAAAAAATAGTTTTTTATTTTTTGGAGCACTTTGAGAGTTACACCACCCTTTAACAGACAGACGCACGCTTGTCGCTGCTGCTTTGAGGATGCAAGTGCGGCTACAGCCCACACAATTCACAAAGACAGAAAAAAAAAGAACAATATTTTTATTGTTTGTGTAGCACACTTTGAGGGTGTCACCACCGTTTAACAGACAGACGCACGCTTGTCGCTGCTGCATTGAGGACAGTATCATATGCAGTGACAGTAGACTTGTCAGAAATTGTTGGCACGTCCTTCAGTCTGGACCAGATGTCCAAACCAGCCCTTGACTTATGACACAGGCGCACGCTTGGCGCTGCTACTATGTTGATGCATGTGCGGCTACATCGCACACAAGTCACAAACACATTCAAAAAATAGTTTTTTATTTTTTGGAGCACTTTGAGGGTTACACCACCCTTTAACAGACAGACGCACGCTTGTCGCTGCTGCTTTGAGGATGCAAGTGCGGCTACAGCCCACACAATTCACAAAGACAGAAAAAAGAAGAATATTTTTATTGTTTGTGTAGCACACTTTGAGGGTGTCACCACCCTTTAACAGACAGACGCACGCTTGTCGCTGCTGCTTTGAGGATGCAAGTGCGGCTACAGCCCACACAATTCACAAAGACAGAAAAAAGAAGAATATTTTTATTGTTTGTGTAGCACACTTTGAGGGTGTCACCACCCTTTAACAGACAGACGCACGCTTGTCGCTGCTGCTTTGAGGATGCAGGTGGAATCTAGACGGGATTTGGAACCGGGGACACACTACCTCCATCAATTGTCTAAATCCCACTGCACTAATGGCGGATACCGGACGCACGTCTAACACCAACATAGCAGTCAAGGCCTCAGTTATACGTTTTGCTTCAGGATGACTGCTGTCGTACTTCATCCTCATCGCTAGGGACTGTTGGAGGGTCAATTGTTTAGTAAAAGTAGTGATGTTCCTACTTCCTCTCTGGGAAGATGAACAACTCCTAGCAGCAGCAACAGCACTAGGAGGAAGTGGTTCTTGATATTTCCCTATTTTATTTTTATCGGAGAAAGTTTGGTCCTCCATTTATGTTATATTGATATATACGTGCGGCTAAAGCGCACACAAACACAGAAAATATTTTTTTATTTTTGCTGGAGAGTAGTGCACTTTGTGGGTTACACCACCCTTTAAGAAATGAGCCAGCCGGCCCTTTACTTATGACACAGGCGCACGCTTGGCACTACTTTGTTGATGCACGTGCGGCTACTGCACACACAATTCACAAACACAGAAAATATATATTTTTTGGGTTTGGAGTGTACTTTGGGGGTTACAGCACCCTTTAACGGTCAAGCCAGCCGGCCCTTTACTTATGACACAGGCGCACGCTTGGCACTACTTTGTTGATGCACGTGCGGCTACTGCGCACACAATTCACAAACACAGAAAATTATTTTTTTTTTGGTTTGGACTGGAGTGTACTTTGGGGCTTACAGCACCCTTTAATGGTCAAGCCAGCCGGCCCTTTACTTATGACACAGGCGCACGCTTGGCACTACTTTGTTGATGCACGTGCGGCTACTGCGCACACAATTCACAAACACAGAAAATATATATTTTTTTGGTTTGGACTGGAGTGGACTTTGGGGGTTACAGCACCCTTTAATGGTCAAGCCAGCCGGCCCTTTACTTATGACACAGGCGCACGCTTGGCACTACTTTGTTGATGCACGTGCGGCTACTGCGCACACAATTCACAAACACAGAAAATTATTTTTTTTTTGGTTTGGACTGGAGTGTACTTTGGGGCTTACAGCACCCTTTAATGGTCAAGCCAGCCGGCCCTTTACTTATGACACAGGCGCACGCTTGGCACTACTTTGTTGATGCACGTGCGGCTACTGCGCACACAATTCACAAACACAGAAAATAATTTTTTTTTTGGTTTGGACTGGAGTGTACTTTGGGGCTTACAGCACCCTTTAATGGTCAAGCCAGCCGGCCCTTTACTTATGACACAGGCGCACGCTTGGCACTACTTTGTTGATGCACGTGCGGCTACTGCGCACACAATTCACAAACACAGAAAATATTTTTTTTTTTGGTTTGGACTGGAGTGTACTTTGGGGGTTACAGCACCCTTTAACGGTCAAGCCAGTCGGCCCTTTACTTATGACACAGGCGCACGCTTGGGACTACTTTGTTGATGCACGTGCGGCTACTGCGCACACAATTCACAAACACACAAAAAATATTATTTTTTTAGCACTTGGGGGAGCACCCCTGATGGACAGAGCACCCCCTGGACAACACTACAGCACCCCTTTAGGACTGGGGCACTGCACAGGACTTTGGAGTGGACACAGCCCCTATGGAGAACTGACTGCACAACACAGTCCAGCCAGCCCCTATGGACTTTGAAGTAGTGGACACAGCCCCTATTAACAACAGCAGCACAGCACAACACAGCCAGCCCCTATGGACTTTGAAGTAGTGGACAACAGCAGCACAGCACAGCACAGCACAGCACAGCACAACACTACTCTGCACTACACTACACTACACAGCCCAGCCAGCCCTATCTCCCACCCTCCCTCTTCACTGTCCACAGCCGAGTGAGAAAATGGCGCCGACGCGGGTACCTTATATAGGTTCCAAAACCCGCAAGACTCGGAAGGCGGGATGATGACGTTTTGCCTCGATTTCAGATCCGAGTCAGGCGGGAAAAGTCGAGCCTGACTCGGATCTGCCTCGGATCGGGGGGGTTGGGATTTCAGAAATCCCAACCCGCTCACCCCTAATAAGGACCTCTGAAGGTGTCTTAGCAGCAGAACCTTTAAGTCCTGTAAATTGTGAGGTGGTTCCTCCATGGCTCGGACACATCCCGCAGATGCAGATCGGATTGAGATTTGGGGAATTTGGAAGCCAACTCAACACCTTGTACTCTTTGTCATGTTCCTCAAACCATCCCAATTTTTGCAGTTTGGCAGGTCACATTCTTCTGCTGAAAGTGGCCACTGCCATCAGGGAACACCCATGACATAAAAGTGTACTTGGTCTGCAACAATGTTTAGGTAGGGGGTATATGTCAAAGTAACATTCACATGAATGCCAGGACCCACAGTTCCCAGCAAAATATTGCCCAGAACCTCAGACTGCCTCCGCCGGCTTGCCTTCATTCCATAGTGCATCCTGGTGCCATCTCTTCCCCTGTTGAATGACGCATAAACACCTGGCCTTCCACATGATGTAAAAGAAAACGTGATTCCTCAGGCCAGGCCACCGTCTTCCATTGCTTCATGGTCCAGTTCTGATGCTCACGTGTCCTTAGTAGGCATTGGGCAGGGGTAAGCATGGGCACTGTGACAGGTCTGCGGATACGCGGCAAGTTACAATGTACTGTACTGTGTGTTCTGACACCTTTCTATCATAGCCAGCATTACCTTTTTCAGCAATTTTTGCTACAGTAGCTCTTCTGTGGGATTGGACTACACAGGCTAGCCTTCACTCCCCATGCGCCTCAATGAGCCTTGGCCCTGTCAGTGGTTGTTCTTCCTTGGACCACTTTTGGTAGGTACTAACCATTGCATATCGGGAACACCCCACAAGACCTGCCGTTTTGGAGATGCTCTGACCCAGTCATCTAGCCATCACAATTTGGCTTGTGTCAAAGTCGCTCAGATCCTTACACTTGTCCATTTTTCCTGGTTCCAACACATCAGTTTCAAGAACGAACTGTTCACTTGCCGCCTAATATAACACACCCCTTGACAGGTGCCATTCTAAGGACATAAACAATGTTATTCACTCTACCTGTCAGTGGTTTTAATTTTATGGCTGATGCGTGTATTCTACCGCACATGGGGTCTGATTCAGAGATGGGTGTCAAATGCAGCAGGAGGTGTCTAGACACCTCCTTGCTGCTTCTGCGACCGAGGTCGCAGCCTGGGGTCACCATCACAACCATCTTGTCCAGTTGCTCCTTTGGCCAGGCTGTGGTAGCTGACGGGTCCTTGCAGCGGCGAGACCAGGAAATTTGCGTGCACTGATGCAGACCCTAGCCTCGTCCCTCCCGGAAAATGGGGGCAACACGCGTGATGACATTGCGCAAAAGAGGTTGGGCTGGCAGCACCGGTAAGTGCATCTTTGACTGGGTGTCCTGCAGGTAAGTGCAGCTCTGTGTATGACTGCTTAACCCAGCGGGGACCACATCGATCTCGCCATCTAAAGATGACGAGAGTGATGCTGTGACAAACAGCTGTAATCTTAGATAGCCGCTGTTTGCTAAATACAGAAAGGATGACATAATCCTTTTAGTGAGTGCTAAAGGGGTTATGCATCATTGATAAATGGGGACCTTAGTCACCTGATTCCTGTCCCCTTCGTGTACCAAATATTGACAATGTATAAAAGCATTAAGTTAACTGATTGGGGACAAAACTGGTACCATGTCTGGGCCCCATGGGGTCTGGTCCAGAGTGCCCCAGCTGTAGGAGTGCAGGTAGGACATGTACTGCGGCTGCTGACTTATGGAGGTACACACACAGCGGGCACAGCCTGGGGGGTGGTGCTGACAAGAGCGGGAGGGCCCCCTTAAGTGCTCAGGCCCCTCGAAGGCTTACTCCGGCCCTGATTGTCTGTGTATGATTACAAGCAGGGCACTGAGGGGGAAGGAGATATCATACTTCTCAATATATGCCTCCCAGAAATTGGGAAAGGCAGTTTGCGAGCTTGTAGAGCGCACCCAACTTGTGAAGCGGCTCCGCTATATTGGGGGCATGTCTGACGATAGGCTGCCGCCATCTGCGCTCCTCCTTCATGAAAATAATTTTTTTTATTGCAATGAGCAGGGACCTACCTCTCACCTTGCTGGGAGCCAGCACAGAGTGGGGACAGTATTGCCTCACCTACTTAGGAAAGTTCTATACTGCTCAACTGAATGGAAAATTATCACATTACATGGGAGCAATTCCCAACAAAGGTGGCACATACTTCTGAAAAGCTGGACCGTACTAAGGGCCTGATTCAGAGATGGACAGATTGACACAGCCGCATACAAGCAAATCCGTGTAAATCCATCCATCTCTGAAGCAAATGCAGAAGGAGGTGTCAGACACCTCTTTGCTCTTTGCTGCATCTGCGATCCCAGCACTGTGACAGACGTCTCAGGTTGGGATCACCACCACGATCATCGTGACCGATGGTTGCTCCTTCGGTCAGGCTGTGGGAGCTGAAGCCTCACACAGCTTCTCAGATGCTTGGTAATGCAACAGGCCCGGAATCTGCGTCCGCCAACACAAACCCTAGCCTCGTCCCTCTCGGAAAACGGAGGCGACACGCCTCCATTTCCGGAAACGGCGCCCAGGCACGCCCGCCAAACACCACAGCATGTCAATTACACTGCTGCTTGGGGGGTCTCCGAGCAAGATAGCAGGACCCGTTCTGCACATGCACAGAAAGGGTCTAGCGCAGGCGCAGATCCTTCAACTTCGTAGATGTGCGTACATCTCTGAATCAGACCCTAAGCTCTCCTTCCACCTAAACATATCCCTTCAATGTCACAAACTCCTGCCCAGGGCTGCCAAGAGCCGGCCCGTGCCTGAGAGGAAGTGGGCGCGGCTGAATCGCGGGAGGCATGGACACGCTCCCTTAAAAAAAAAGAAGAGAAAAACATAGGTGCAGCGTTGCGAAGCGGCGCTGCGTGCTGGGGGGTGCAGTGACCCCCTCAGCCCAGCGCAAATCGAGGATTATTGCTTCCCCCACAGGCAGCAGCAAGCAGTCTCCCTTTGCAGCCCAGCTCAGCTGACAGAGATGCGCCCCTATTCCTGCCTAAATATTAAGATAGTCCTGCCATAATAAGGACTATTGGGAAGTTAGGGGGTAGCGATATTCTTCAGAATACAGAGTACTCATTTACTATGACCTTATCAACATATTTGTTTAGTCTCCAGGGGGCATTTTTACTAAAGGTCGATTTTAATCAATTTAAAATCGATCAACATCGATTTTGTGTTTCTGGGGTTAAATCACACATTTACTGACAGACAATTTTTGATTTGGTGTTTTAAGTTTTAGTAAATGTGTGATTTAGTGCCAAAAAACACAGCACTGAACCATTTTGACCGATTTTAAATCGATTAAAATTGACCTTTAGTAAATACACCCCAGGAAGATCTGAGAAGATAATGATTTTCAGAGAATTGTACCAGGAGAGTAGACGAGCCTCCAGATCCCAACCACTTTCCCGGTGAAGTGAGCTGTCTGGGGGGTTTGATCAAGGGCTAGCTTTGACGTGATTCGCGGCAGCACCACACTCTCCTCACCTCCCATAGGGACCTCCCGCTGGCAACCATTGAAAACTCTGCAGGTATTGCATGCTTATGAATTTTGGCAATGAAACACTACAGTGTCTCACAGGTCAATAGTAAATGGATATGCTACATTCCAAGAAATATTAGTTCTACCTCAACTGTATGCAGATCGTTTACAAGTTATTTACAGCGTATGAGTAATAACATCAATTTATGGGCTGGATTCAATTCGCTGCAGTCATTTACCGCGTGAGGAAAAGGCTGTAAAATTGGGGGCAACACATGTTAAACCATAGGTCCCGGGATGAGTGGCCGGAGAAATGGGTTAATGCGTTTGTGGCTCCCGTGAGAAGGGCAATTACCAACGATTTCTGTTCGAGCCTCTCTCCGGCTGGAACAGAAATCTGCGTTAATTGCAGCTTGCGGGATGTAATTGAATAGCTCCGGCCGACCAATTAGCTGGCGGTTACTTACCATGGCTAATTGAATCCAGTCCAATGAGTATGCACAGTTAGAGCATGTAAGGGTTAAAAAAAATGTGTGCTACAGGGCTTCTTTTTCTCATATGAGTTGCTGTGTGTGACTTGCAAGAAACCATTGTGTGTTCTAACTGATGGGAAATACACACACACACATACACTACATTATTCATTACTTATGACATAAGTGTACATAATGCTAAACACAGGAAGCAAACACCCATGCAGTTGTAGACACAATGCTTACACTAATTCCTAACGGCAGCAGCCACAGTGTCTGACATAAATAGGGTTAATTATATAAGGGTTAAAGCTTTGTTTGCTCCCAGACAGGCCATGATCTCTGAGCAAATAAAGGTGTATTCTGTAAAAAGTCAAAGTTCCATCTATAACTGCACTGTCCTGTTAATTGTAGGACTGACTTACACGTAACAGTAGCTGGAGTGTCAAGATCTGGATTTATTAATCCATGAGAAAACTGTACTTTAGGGAGCAGTTTACTTTTATCTTCATAACAAGGGATTTATAGATCTGCTGCTGAGATCTATTGAAGCTCCTTTGGAAGCTTACTCTAAATTTAGATGGCATCCTGGAACGTAGTTCCATTTCACCATAAAACATTTTTTTACTAAAGGTGCATACACACGTAACGATTTTTTGAACGATTTAACTATAATGACGTCGTGATCTTTCAATCGTTGAAAAAATTGTTCCGTTTCTGAGTTATAACGATGAACGATTATCGTTCATGCGCGTTCCCGTTTGTAGTTTGTAATTTGTAGTTCCACCTGAACGATTTTCATTAAGGGAAGTTCCAAAAATCGTTTGCAGTTAAAGAAATCGTTCATTACACTTTACAAAATCTGACAGGTAATCTGACAGAAAATCATTGGTAACAAAATCGTTGTGTGTGCATGTAGCTTAATGGTGCGCATACACACGGTCAGATTTTTCTTCAGATCTGAACGATAACGATTTTAAAAATCATTCAATCGTTCATATCTGAAGGAAAATCTGACATAACTGACATGTTTGTCAGATGAACGATGCGCGTTCCCGCCAGTGGCGTAACTAGGGCAGGGCGAGCGGGGTGCATGCCCTGGGCGCCGTTGGGCCGGCGGCGCGGGGGGGCGCCACCGGCCACGGTACCGGCCCGCCCACCCTAGTTAGCCAGTGTAGCGCCAACCGCAATGAGTGTGGTCAGCGCTACACATATACACAGGACCGGCGCTAGGCTTCCAGCGCCGGTCCTGTTCTGCACACCTGAGCCCGTTCCCTCCCCCTGAGCTCTTGCCCAATAGCGCTAGGAGGTGGGCTCAAGCTGTGCATAACACACGCATCGCCGCCAGCGCTGGCGGCGATGCGTGTGTTAAACAGCAGCCAATGAGAGTCAGATAGACTCTCATGGACTGCTGCAGCACCAACTGCAAGAGTCGGGCTTCCGTCCGGCTCCTGCAGTGGGTAATGGGACAGACGTCATGACGTCTGTCCCATAATGCTGAGCGTGCCAGCCCAGGAGGACTGGCGGGCGGCGGCAGGAGCGGCGTCGCGGACCGGAGCAGCAGCAGCGTGGATTCAGGTAAGTATATTTTTATATATATATTTTTTTTAACCTATCTGCACTACTGGGGGCACAACGGGGGAGGGGGGTGACTACTACTGGGGGACCTCTACTGGGGGTGGGGGCACAACGGGGGAGGGGTGGCTACTACTGGGGGCACCATTATTAGGAGGACCTCTACTGGGGGGGGCTACTACTGGGGGCACTTAATCGGGAGGGGGAACCTCTACTGGGGACTACTACTTGGGGGGGGGAACTACCACTGGGGGCATTATAAAAGGGGCCTACTACTAGATGCACTGCACTCGGGGGACCACTACTGGGGGCAATAATAGGAAGGGCCACTACAGGGGGCACTGGATAGGGGGGATCACTACTGGGTGCCTGCATAAGGGGACCACTACTGGGAAAACTGCATGGGGGGGACTACTGCTGGGGGCACTATATAAAGGGCACTGCATATTGGGGGGGGGACTACTACTGGGGGCACCATGTAAAGGGCACTGCATAAGGGGATACCGCTGGGTGCACTGCATTGTGGGGACTGCTACTGGGGGCACTGCATAAGGGGGAACATTACATGGGGCACTGCATTTGGGGGGCCACTACTGGGGTACTGAGTAAGGGGAACTAATTGGGGGCTGTATAAGGGGGACCACTACTGGGAATACTGTATAAGGAGCAGTACTATGGGCCTGCATAAGAGGGACCACAACTGCAGACTGGGGATACTGTATAAGGGGTACTACTGGGGTTAAGGTGCATATGGATAGGAATGTTCAGTGTGAAAATAAAGGGGTGTGTCATGTTGACACGCACCATTTTAAAGTGACCACGCCCATTTTTTTGCCGCGCGCGCCTTAGGCGCGCGCACATCGGGGGGGTGGGGTCTCCCTTTTCAAATTTGCCCTGGGCTCCAAATACCCTAGTTACGCCACTGATTCCCGCTTGTCAGATAACGATATCTGACATCTGATGTGTTTGCAGTCACAGTTGGACGATTCCATTCATTTTAATGCAGTCAAAAATCGTTCGTAGTTCAAATCGTTGGTCAAATCGTTCAATTGTTCAATCGTTCATCTGACACATCTGACAAATCTGACCGTGTGTATGCACCTTAAGACATATACTACTAGTTTTGTATTGAAGTGGCCACTAGGTGGCAATGTTCAATCTCAATTTAATAATACCCCTTTCACATCGCAAACCTGGCTCTGACCCGGGATTTTGAACAGGGGCGCAACATGGCTGCAACCCAGGTCAGACCCCTTTCACACTGTACCTTCGACCTGGGTTATTCCCAGGTTGGCCCCGTTCACACTAAACCCGGGTCAGCCCTGTAAAACCCTATGGATGTCATAAAAAATTAACTTTTTCAGGCTCACAAAGATGAGATCACAAAAGAGAACACAAGGAGGGATGATGACTGCTCACAGCATTGCAGGAATCATGGCTGATGAATTACCACTGTATAGCCCTGAGTTTGTGCTTTACTGCTGTTTGATTCAGCCACAGTGAGCATGATGAAGCTTCTGGCAGCATAGTGCACAGTTCACTTCTTCATCACTCCAATTAGCCATCACTGTAATGACAGTAGTGGTATTAACCCCCTTCAGACTGCCAGAATGCTGCCTCTGCTGTTGTCTGCATTGTGCTGCCTGTGTGTCTGGCTGCTGACATCATCAAGTGAGACCCAGGAACATCCAATCAACATTGTTTGCTTAGTCTCGGGTTGGAAAATCAGGGTTGGTCCTGTTCACACTGCACTTCAACCTGGCTTGTTCCCGAGTTCAACCCTACTCAATTGCAGGTTTGAAATGCAGAGTCGGCACGTTCACACTGCACCTTGACCCAGGTCAATATACTGTGTTACTTTTGCGATGTGAAAGGGGTAGTATACTGTATTTAATTTTACAAGGATATATAGCATGTGAGATGGCAGCTCCTATATATAGGAAAAGTGTACACATACCCTTAAGGCAACAAATTCCTGTTCCAGCATCACCACAGCAATAAGGAGAAAATTCTATCATCCAGACGGTGCTCCAGCAATGAGAAAACATCCCTCACAATGAGGATTTTATCCCTCACAACATCACAACATCAATATATCGAGACCTGTAAAGCTGGGTACACACTAGGTCGACAGGTCGGCCGACCTATCTTCCAATTGCTAAGTATGTACACACTTACCAATCGTCTGCCCGATATGCTGGGGTTGACAGCTCAACCGGGTTGGCATTTAAATTTGCCCGCTCAGTTGAGCTGTCACTCACCGCCGGGTTCCTGCAGCATGTATACTGGCGATTGACGGGTCGTCTGTACATACCAGCAGATGACCAACAAATCTTTCAGATATGACGGCCATCTGCTGTGCTGCACAACAGATCGGATATGTCTGTGAACGTTGTCGTTTAGTCATATCCGCTGTTCAATGGAACAGTAGATATATCTATCAGTGTGTACCCAGCTTTACATCTCTGTTTGAAGCCATTGTAAAGTCACTTAACAGTTAGTGCAGCTTCTATATGCCATGGCATTGTGTCCTCCAATGTCTGGAATTGTGTTGCATCGTTCTTACACAAGAAAGTTACTCAGCTGCCGTCTGGTTGACTTTAGGTGAAAACCCTGGGCCTGATTCAGAGCCGCTCGTAAGCGGCCGCTCGTTCGCTCTGAGCGATGTTCGCACAACTGCGCATGCGTATGGGTTGTAATGCGCATGCGCAAAACAGTCATTGCGATTGGAAATCGTGCGCTCGTAAAACAGCGAGGGGCTGCTAATTTGATTGACAGAATGTACCATTTGTGGGTGGTAACGGGAAGGGGCTTGAAAACGGGGAGTGGAGATCCGAACGCAGGCGTGCCTAACGGTCAAAAGGGCGTTTAATGGGAGTGCATAATTAGTAAAGGAGTGTCATCGACCACGTCACTTGGTTGTCTTTTAGCCTGAACTGCTCGCAGTGATAGCGGTAAGAAAATCCTACCACAAGCACTGCGAGCAGTTCAGATGTCTTTCGATGTTCCCGATTAATCTAATAAATATCGGAGATGACGTGTGATGCGAACGGCAAAGGGGCGTCTTCACAAAATAGCGAGCGCATTTTTCGGACGCTCGCTCAGACATAGAGGCGTCAACAAACCGCAAAGAGCGAGCGCTCAATTTAAATATCCTGCCCCTTTTTTAGAACGACCATCTGCAAATAGTGTCCGGCTCTGAATCAGGCCCCCTGTCTCCACGTCATCCCTGGATATTCCACTAATAATCTCTGTATTCTCATCCTGGAAGACATTGTGGAAGATACCTGTCTTTTCATCGTAGGAATGCTGCAAGGAGATGCCTCAATATTATTAGTATTCATTTTGGACGCACACCATGCACCACATAACATTATGGAACCACCAGACCCCGTTCCTTTGGGAAACAAGTGCTCGGTGCTTTAGAGATCTCTTGGTTGGTGCCAGTCATTCGTATATTGAGAACACGGTGAAGGATGTCTCTTCTGACCATGTCGCATCCTATACTGCTCAATATTCCACTGCCTGTGATCTTTGCACCAATCCAATTTGTAGTCAGTTGAGAATGTATCACATGAACACTTTTACAGTTCAAGGGGTCTATTTACTAAGCAGTGTTAGGAGAGAGAGTGAAAAGTGATAAGAAAGTGATAAGGTGCCAGCCAATCAGCTCCCAAATGTCATCTCACAGACTGTGTTTGAAAAATGACAGTTGGGAGCTGATTGGCTGGCACCTTATCACTTTTCCCTCTGTCTCCTAACACTTCTTAGTAAATAGACCCCTAAGGAGCTTATGTAATAAAGTGCATACACATGTAAAAATTTTCTGTCCAACCAGCCAACTAGTTGATTGGTTGGAATGAAAATCTGGTAAGGTATGAAAGTAAAGGACAATCAGCAATTTGCTCCCAAACGCCGGAAAATGGACAAAAACTGTTGTTTGTTAAATGTTTGATCTAAACAATTTGTTCAAACTTGTCTGACGGCCATTTTCATCTATTTTCTGGCATTTAGGAGCAAATTGCTGATCATCAGTTACTCCCATATGTTACCAGATTTTCATTCCAACCAATCAACTAGTTGGATGGTTGGACAGAAAATCTTTACGTGTGTAGCCAGCCATAGGGTGCGAGTTGCAGCCGCTGTGAGACCTCCTCCAGGTCTTCTCATATTTTTAAAGCGGCAATCATTTTAAAGGCAAAACCAGCTTGGATTTGCCATTAAAATGACTGCCAATTTAAAAATACAGGACGACTTGTAGGAGTTCCCGTAGTGGCTACAGTTTGCAACCTATTACATAAGCCCCCAAAATGAGAGGTAGCCACCATCACAAGGGAAATCCACATGTCACGTTAGCTTTCTTGTGACACATACTGTACATCAGCAGTAACAAGATGAATAATTGCACATTAGTTTGATGTCCCTCCTTAAGCAAATCGTAAGCATCCAGAAATCCTTTTAGTACATGTGTTGCCTGCTGGGAATCTGCCCAATATTCCTCCCTTTCTTTAGACTATTAACTTCCTCATATTTCACCTACACCTGCAACTCATGTGCGTTTATTTTCTCTCCAACGTCTCCTACCTGCACATTGTGTAAGGGTTAGCAGACTTAATTCAAATATGTGGTCTAGCCACTTAAAAGGATTCAGTAACTTGAGAGCCCTGTTCAATGATCCGAATGTTCACCGCAATGGGAGATCAGACATGAGTAGTGTTTTCGCTCACTTTTATATTCTATAAATATTTACTAAATAATATAGGTTGAAGGTACAAAATGATAGATTATATTTGCAGAGCTGTACACGTCTGGAGATGAACCCGCCTCTGCATGGACAGAACATGCACCTGGTTTACCGATAGTCATTATCAGCTGTGTCCACTTGCAACTCACAGATGCAAAAGAATTACCCCCCACTGCCAACATAAGTAAACACTTTTACATACTGGTCTGCATGACCACACTAATGTACCTTTCCTCCCCCATTGATGACTCTCTGATAGTAAGTGTAGATACATTGGCAAAGCTTTGACCCTGCATTCCTGCTTTGCTTGACCTCATTTTCCATACCCTCCAACATTTCTCAGTTAAAACTCGGTATGGGGGAGTGGCCATATAAAGGGGGCGTGGCCATAGATTAAAGGGCGTGTCCATGGGTACTGTTTGGTACACTGCCTTGCTCTTTTGTGCACTGGCGCTGGCGTGATGACGTCATTTTGTGCAGACTGCAGAGAACCACGGAAGGACGGAGACAATTGTCACTCAGCAGCGCTGTGAGAGTCCTGTGTCCCAGCAGCGCTGCTAAAGAAATCGGGAGATTGTACCCACCCGGTACAAAGCGGTACAGCCCCTGTTTGCCGGTACAGACCATTAAAAACCGGTACTGTACCGGCTAAAACGGTATAGTTGGAAGGTATGCATTTTATAAGCATGCGCAGTGCAAATTCATGCAAGGTACGTGCGTCAGCCTCTAGATGTGCAGAGCAAACACTGAGCCTGATTCATTACCGATCGCAACTGCGATTACGCATGCAATCAGCCAATTGCTGCGTTCTGCGCATACGTATGCATCGCAGTCTGTGTGCGCGAACCAGCTACTGCGATCGGGACTGCGACCGCAGTGACTACGCAGACCCATCGCAGACTGATTGACAGGAAGTGCCGTTTGTTGGAGGTGATGGGGGTGGTTGGCGAAATGCAGACCCATCGCAGACTGATTGACAGGAAGTGCCGTTTGTTGGAGGTGATGAGGGTGGTTGGCGAAATGCAGGCGTGCCAGTGCGTTTGAACCCTGTTGCATGGGCGTGCATAAATTATCCAGTGCAATGCCGTACACAGCTTGAGTACTCATAGCGTGCGATGAGGTTAGCAATTCCTGAGTAAAGTCAGAGCTTGTGCAAGAGTACGTGAGGCTGCGATGGTACTCAATGTTACAGATGGTTTCGCAGTCTTGCTAAGGATTACGGATGTAAGGTAAAGTGGGAGTCCTTATGTTGCGCTACGATGGCATAGTAAATGCAGAGGATAAGCATACTATCGCAGTGAGACTGCGTGTGTAATCACTATTGCACTTGCAGTCAGGGGCGCCGAGAAGGGGGGGGTAGAAATTACCCGGCCCCGGGCTTGCTGGAGGTCCGGCACCGCTCCCCCCTCTTACATCACAGCAGCCCAGCGCATGCTGCTGTGTGCTGGGCTGCACTGGGAGACTGCTCGCGGCTGCTAAGAAGCAACCACGGCAGTCTCCTATGCCTGTGGGGGAGTGATCAAGCTGATCGCGCCCCCCACTGGTTATGCGCCAGGCTGAGGGGGCTCACTGCACCCCCCTCGCCAGCTTGCGGGCGTGGCCACGCCTCCTGTGATTAGGCCACGACCCTTTTTTACCGGGCCCCGGCGCTGCTCTTGACGGGCCTGATTGCAGTTGCGATCTGTAATGAATAAGGCCCAGTGTTTTTATATCTGTGCAGGGACAGATTTTCCACTAGGCAGTACAGGCGGGTGCCTAGGGCTCAATGTGTTCTAAGGGGCCCGTCTGACACCGTCACAGTGTGCAATGACTAGGCTGCTGAAGCCTCAAGGCTGAAGGTGCCCATCCACTAGCAGACATGAAAACGACTGCACGGTTACGACATTGTAATAGTGCAGTCGTTTGTCAGTCTGTGATGAGCCTGCACTGAACGAGCAGTCGTTCAGTGCAGGCTCATCAATCATCTGCAAACATGCTCAACCTGACGTTATCGTCAGGTTGACCAGCATGTTTGCACGATGATAGATGTCTAAACGACCAGCGGGCACGCGCATCGCTGGTCGTTTTAGACATTTTTGCAAACGATTTGCAGACGATTTATGAACGATTGAACGATCGTTATCGTTCAGTCGCTCAACTTAATTGTCTAGTGGATGGGCACCTTTAATGGGGCCCAGCAGCTACATGCAGAGGATCAGGACACACTGCAGTGAACTACTGGGTAAATACCATTAGACTCTGCAGAGGGAGGAGCATGTGCTGAGCTCTGATTGGAGGAGCCCATCACATGCTCCTCTGACCCATGGAGATCAGCAGCAGCCTCATAGGAGTGATTAATCTGAGGCTGTACCTGCCAGGTGAGTATAGTGTATCCAAATACAGCTCTCTGCACATTTCACAGTGATCGCAATAACAAGTGTGTACCTAACCCTCACTATCCACCTGTCATTTATTATCCCCCTTTTAAAGCTGCCCATATGAAGACATGTTGTTGTAAAATGTATAAATCTATAACTTTCAAATTAGTTTTCCAAAGAAAAGTAATACATAAAAATAAAATTTCTCTTAGAATAAGGCAGAGTACCATAAAATACTGAAGGGCCAATGTAAAGTTAGACACCAAATAGACATAAAATGCCCCATAAAATATTTTATTTAATTTTGTTTTGCAGGTTGCAGAGCTGGGCGGATCTCTAAATGCGTCCATCTCTAACAGCATATGCACCTGTTTTATGGCTAGAGAACAGTAGTATATGTGCCAGGTTGAAGCCAGGAGAAAACACTAGTTACAGTATACTGAATGTGCCTGGTTTACTCTAGGGTCATACATTAGGGCAGTGATAATCAACCTGATACACTTTGGGGACCACATTGGGAGGCCCTCTAACCTTTTTAATGGCCGCACATGGGGATACTGTGATAAAGATGATGCTATGTCCTGTTAGTATGATGGAGATTACTTGATAAAGTAGAATTAATAGTTCTCTTATAAAATTGGTTCAAGGGGGGTTGGCTATGTTTAGTATGGTACTAATTAATTATCATGCAGTGGCTAGAGGCAGAAGTTTGCCTTCCCTGGAGGAACATTAAGGTTACCACTAGAGGTGACTCATGGGGGGGAGGGTATGATGGTAATTGCCACGTAACAGACACACTTTCTTCATGAGCACTTCGGGCAGCTGCAACCCCCCCCCCTCTCCTGGTCCTCATGCTGCAGTTGCTATATCTGACTGTAATGGAGTCCAGTGTCTGCCAGAATATGGAGTCATCCACATCTGTAAAAAGTAGGTTAGTTTCTTAGGGGGAATAATGGTATTTGGAAGGGGATGTTATATATAAGTGGGATAGGTATTAATGTGTGTGTTTGTGGCGGACTGGGGGGTTATTTCGTTTTTAGGATTATTTAGGTTGTCTGGAAAAAAAATATTTTTGAAGAAACAAATTGGGGAGGGAGGGCCCCAAACCAGAATCTTGCCTAAGGCCCCATAATGTCTTGATGACATAATTTGTGCCCCAGTCCCCTGTGGCATAATGCCGGGAATTGCGGTATCAGACAAAGGACGTGGGCAGTTTCACCCTTAGGGAGCTTCAGACATTGCAGGGGGCTGTGAGGAGGGGGGACGTGTGGGATTTGTTCAGGAAACAGCAGATTTGACCTGTCGTATGCTGCGCGAGGGGGGCCATGGTGGCAAGATTATGAGTGGAATATAATTAAGGGTGAATCCGATCGCCCTGCTGACTCTCTTTATGGCAGCGGGATCACGCACAAAAGTATTCGCTACTCCATAGGGTAGCGAGCAATTTGCACCCTTCGCTGACAATCTAATTCCCCTCTTTAAGTATATGAAACAAATTAACTACAAAAAAAGTGTCTGATTTAGGCCTATTGCAGCACATTTTTCTTTAATTTGTCCCTAAGTCAAGTAATTGCACCCCCCCCCCCCCCCTGCAAAAAATACTGTGATGGGCCCGCCTCCCGTCCTCTCCCTTTTCACTAGGAAGTTGGAGAGATGCGAGAGGGTGACCTGCTGCTCTCCCAGGGATCCGTGGGGACTACTCAAAATTCACTAGTTCCAGGAAAGTAGGCAACTGTACATATTGGTGGCAGGAAGAGGAAGATCCTCAGTTCAGAGGCACTACTGTATCTCCAAAAAGACCATATTAAAATAGAAAAAAATTAGAAGAGCTGCTAAAATTATGCATGGGCTATATAGCAAGTCTTATTATGAGTGATTTTAAGAGCTGAACATTTTGCAGATTAGATGGCTGGGACAGAGTAATAAGATAGAAACATTGAAATATATCAAAAGTATTCAGGAATGCAGTATTGTGTTGTACATAATAAGATGAGTTCTTTGTAACACCCTCTAGGGAAAGATAATAGAATAACGCCCCTTTCAGTGTTAAATGCTGCTGCCCATTGTAGATACTGCATGTCTGACCCTGGTTTTTGTAGAAAAAGGGGCATGGTCAAATTGTGGGACTCGCAAAAGGGGTGTGGTCAAGCAGAAAAAATCTTTAAAGGGGGAGTGGAATCTATTAGGGGAGAGGTTTCCCACCCTTGGGAAAACCTATGTTCCCACCTTTGGGAATATGATCTTAGAGCCGGGAAGCAGGAAGGGAGCACCTCCACTCCCCTGGCGGGGGAGAAGGGCATGGCCGTGGCAATTGCCATGATGCCCATCTAATGTCCAAGGAAAGAGAGACTAGGAAAGAGGTCTGGATAGAGACCACAAAGAAAGATTGGGATATGTGAGAATCTGCAGCCAGAAGTTTGCAGTGTAAGCAGCCCAGTGAGGTCTCCATCATTCAGCACCCAGGAGAGGGTAAGAGCTGCAGAGGAATTGCTGAGATGGGGAAATGGACTACTCTCCATCCCAAGCCTCCCGCTGGGACATAGACTACTCAATTGAGCGACCTGGGCGATAAGTAGTGTATGTCCCAGAGCGGGGGAAAAGGATAGTCCATGACTTGCAAGAGGAGGTCTCTTTGAGGCAACCCCTGGCTTCTGCACATGTCTATGCCACCTGACATGTCAAGTATTTGTGCTGGAGGGAGAGAAGAATATTTTTTGTAACCATATTAATGTCCTTTAAAGTCATGGGCAGGAGGAAAAAGACGAGGTATATTTTTACAAAAGCTGGTCTGGTGCCCAGATAATTTCATTACTGTGTATGCCTGTTATCATAACATACTGTTTAAAAGCCTGCATGGGCAAGGGATCCCCTTCTTGGGTATTGCCCACACCCTGGAGAGCTAGCCTTTGGCAAAGGTAGGTGTATCACTCCAAATGCACCTTGCACCACACCCCAAAGGGGGGTTACATCCAAAACAAGGGTAAACACTTGGCTGATCAATGAAATATTCTTTCAGCAGTTGTGTTGGAGACTCATACAGTAAAAGAATGAGAGAAAGCATGGGACAAACATGCCTCGGCTTACCCAGTGTTCATTTAGATGGACTATCACAGATCGAGTCTCATTATTAACTGCATCTTAAAGTTGTATTTCAGCTGAGTAGAACATATCTAGGCTAATTAGGAAAAAGTTTCAAACACACAACAGTTCTACAAACCCAAAAAATTGGGCAACCCTAAAACTGTGCGCACTCCTTATAAAGTAGCACACATCATTCAGCAAAGAAACCAATACAATACTATAAGTATAGTCTTACTGCCCAAAGGAAATGTTCAATGTGATGGATGCAGTTGTAGTTCTTCTTGTATGGAATCTTGCCGAAAATGTAAAAAAGAGAACAAACAAGAAGAAAATAATATAGTGTAGTAGTTCATAATGAAAAAAGTCTCTCAAATAACACAAAGAAGTGGTAATATTGGGACATTGACAGAATTTTCATATTTTGGCCTCTATTCACCACCACAATGGCTTTGAAATGAAACAAACAAGATGTGCTTTAACTGCAGACTTTCAGATTTAATTTGAGGGTAATTACATCCAAATCAGGTGAACGGTGTAGGAATTACAACGGTTTCTATATGTGCCTCCCACTTTTTAATGGGCCAAAAGTAATGGGACAAACTAAACAATCCTAAATCTAACTTTCACTTTTTAATACTTTGTTGCAAATCCTTTGCAGGCAATTACAGCCTGAAGTCTGGAACGCATAGACATCACCAGAGGCTAGGTTTCATCCCTGGTGATGCTCTGCCAGGCCTCTACTGCAAATGTCTTCAGTTCCTGCTTGTTCTTGGGGCATTTTCCGTTCAGTTTTGTCTTCATCAAGTGAAATGCATGCTCAATCGGATTCAGGTCAGGGGATTGACTTGGCCATTGCATAACATTCCACTTTTTAGCCTTAAAAAACTCTTTGGTTGCTTTTGCAGTATGCTTCGGTTCATTGTCCATCTGCACTGTGAAGCGCCGTCCAATGAGTTCTGAAGCATTTGACTGTTTATGAGCATATAATATTGCCTGAAACACTTCAGAATTCATTCTGCTGCTTTTGTCAGCAGTCACATCATCAATAAATACAAGGGAACCAGTTCCATTGGCAGCCATACATGCCCACGCCATGACACTACCACCACCATGCTTCACTGATGGGGTGGTATGTTTTGGATCATGAGCAGTTCCTTTCCTTCTCCATACTCTTCTCTTCCCATCACTCTGGTACAAGTTGATCTTTGTCTCATCTGTCCATAGGATGTTGTTCCAGAACTGTAATGGCTTTTTTAGATGTTGTTTGGCAAACTCTAATCTGGTCTTCCTGTTTTTGTGGCTCACCAATGGTTTACATCTTGTGGTGAACCCTCTATATTCACTCTTGTGAAGCCTTCTCTTGATTTTGACTTTGACACATATACACCTACCTCCTGGAGAGTGTTCTTGATTTGTCCAACTGTTGTGAAGGGGTTTTTCTTCACCAGGGAATTAATTCTTTTGTCATCCACCACAGTTGTTTTCCATGGTCTTCCGGGTCTTTTGGTGTTGCTGAGCTCTCCGGTGCGTACTTTCTTTTTAAGAATGTTCCAAACAGTTGATTTGGCCACACCTAATGTTTTTGCTATCTCTCTGATGGGTTTGTTTTCATTTTTCAGCCTAATGATGGCTTGCTTCACTGATAGTGACAGCTCTTTGGATCTCATATTGAGAGTCGACAGCAACTGATTCCAAATGCAAATGTCACACCTAGAATCAACTCCAGACCTTTTACCTGCTTAATTGATAATGAAATAACGAGGGAATAGCCCACACCCGTCCATGAAATAGCTTTTGAGTTGATAGTCCCATTACTTTTGGCCCCTTAAAAAGTGGGAGGCACATATAGAAACTGTTGTAATTCCTACACCGTTCACCTGATTTGGATGTAATTACCCTCAAATTAAATCTGAAAGTCTGCAGTTAAAGCACATCTTGTTTGTTTCATTTCAAAGCCATTGTGGTGGTGAATAGAGGGAAAAATATGAAAATTCTGTCAATGTCCCAATATTTATGCACCTGACTGTACATACATTTCTTTAGGGTAAGAAAACTTGGAAATGTGCTCAGTGGCGTCACTTACCTGTGGGACACCCGGTGCGGTCTCCTCCTTGGCTGATAGTACTAAACACGGCAAAGCCGTGTGTTGGTTAAAAGGGGGTGTCATCTTGTAGGAGGGGCGTGACCTCTCACCCCTCAGCGACAACAGGTGCAGCCCGCATCCCCCTTTGTGACGCCGCTGAATGTGCTGTAGCAGGAGCCAGTGTTCTAGTGTGGTCACTGGCCCTGCTACTAGGCATCGTCACCTTCCACGCCTGGAGGGTGGGTGTGCCTTGGGTCGGAGGGGGCCCCGGATCAGGGTGGGGTGGGATACGGAGGGATCCCAGCCCTGTCCGAAGGTGTGGCGGGGTCTGGGTTCAGCAGCAGGCAGGGCGGCGGGCCGGGATCGGTCGTGATCCTGCCCCCACCCGGCGCAGCGGGCGTGGAGGTAGCGGTGGACTACCACCGCTGCTCCATGTGTGTGATGGTGGCAAGTTTGAATCCTCAAGGATTGAGACCCCGCCAATCAACACGTGGCCATTTGAACTTGGCGCCGACTGTGAGCCAATCGGGGCTCGCAGACCCGCAGCCAGCAGGGGATGGCTGCCGCAAGCCAATCACGGCTCCCCGCATCGTTTCCCCCGCCCCCTGGCACCGGCTTGAATTAGCTGACGCGAGGGGGCAGAAGGTAGTCCGGCGGCCGGGAAGGAGCGGTGAAGAGCTCCAGAAGACGGAAGCAAGAAGACGGCGCCGGAAAAAGAGCTTACACAGGACGCCACCCGCCGGGTGAAGAGCAGCCCCCCGACGTCCTCTGGGAGTGGGGTCGGCTAGCACCGGCCACTGCTGCCCAGGTGAAGACTTCAGGAAGTCTGGAGGTGGAGGAAGGCGTTCCACCTCCGGTGAAGACCACGCGGAGGCCGAAGACCCCAGGACTGGTAAGCCCCGCATACCTACCTAGACCATCAGGGTCGGCGCAAGGCCGTGGGCACGTTACTCGGCACTAGGCCGTGGGTCATTGTAACTCGGCGCTAGGCCGTGGGTCATTGTAACTCGCCGCTAGGCCGTGGGTCATTGTAATTCGGCGTTAGGCCGTTGGCTTTGTAAGCAGGCGCTAGGCCGTGGATAAAGGGAACGCGGCGCTAGGCCGTAGCCACTGGTATGGTTGGCGTTAGGCCGCAGAAAGATTGCTATATTTTCGACCCTAGGCCGTAGACAAAGGTAGTCCGGCGCTAGGCCACGGTAAGTTCAGCACTAGGCCTTGGACATTGGTAAATCAGGCTAGGCCGCAGGCACTGTTACTTTTGGTGTTAAGCCGCAAGGATTGTTATTGTTGGCGCTAAACCTTGGACATTGGTAAGTCAGGCTAGGCCACAGGTATTGTTATTATTGGCGCTAGGCCACAGGTTCTGAGGGCAGAAGACCTAAAGGCATTGTGGAATTTGGTCAGGTGGTCAGACCCCATTAAAGATAGGCTGTTCTGGGACCGTGACATTCTCCCAGTGGTCAGGCCCCCATTGAAGGTAGGCTGTTGGTAAGTCGCTGAATCTCCCGCGGTCAGGTCCCCATTAAAAGGTAGGCTGTGGTAAGGCATTGGTTATTGCATTGGGTTCTGGGTTGGGCTTGTGCTGTTGTGTTCGATGCGGAGATCAGGACCACTCGCCCAGCAAGGAGATAAGAGTATATTCGGTGAGCGTGAACTGTGTTTTGTGTAATGTTGTGTGTCATCCCCTTCCCCCCTTCCCTTTCGGGAGTTTTCGTTCGGGGTGCACCCATGTGCTTGGCACGTAGGTGTACCCAGTCTGAGGCCTCAAGTGCCAATGATGACCATCCACTGATCCCAGTGGAGTTCACCCCGCCTCGGCACATTATCTTCATTCCAGGGCCAGGAATGGGAACCCTAACCGTTACTGTCCGTGTCCGACCTGTGTTCCAGGACCATCGACGGGAGCGTCCTCGGCAGCCTGATGGTGAGAGGCTGGGAGCCGGGAGGTAAGTGTCATGCCACACCTGCACGGAAGCAAGCGCACACGAGGAATTCCTCCTCCATCCCCCCCCTCCTCCTTACAGTGCTTTACAGAACACATCAAATCAAATCAAATATTTTGGTAAATAACAGCAACTGCAGAAAATACAGCTTTAAGCAGGGGCACCATGGGGAGGGGAGCGGTTGTTAAATAACCCCCACCGCATAGCACTTCTTATCTGCTGTCAGCAGAAACAGCCTCTCTCCATAGCGCTGGGAAGGGTCTATACGTAATCTACATGCTGCTTCCGCAGGGCAGCAGCTTCCGCTTTGCTGTGCGGTGGAGAGCGATCACACTGATTGCGCCCCCTCCCCCGTATCCACCCTGGCTAACCGCCGATAGTTTTGATTCTACCCCATTGATGGCACAATGGTTTCATTCCTCTCTGGCGCCGGGACACCATACTCACCCCACAAATCCTTGCCCCCTGACACTGATTGGTCTGCTGCACGGTGAATAGGAGAGCAAGGATGACTATCGGTAGTTCCCTGTCAATGGTTTCATACCATCAAGGTTAACCATCAATGATGCCATCGATAGTTAACCCACGATAGCTGGCAAGCACATGTTTTTTTAAGTAGTGTGGTCACACCACCACTATTTGGCCACGTCTCCTAGTACCCGAACTCGCTCTTTCTGTCCCTGGTTTTAAGTCCCTGTTCTGAAGAGCTTACAGTCTAAGAATCTGACTTAGAGCTAAGATTTTGTATATGCATATGAACAGAGATATTTCTGCACACGTGTGTTTTCATGTCTGTATTTTGCAATGCATGCATCCTAATATATTTTGGAACCTTACATCTAGTGCAGGGGTGTGGAACCTTTTTTCTGCCGAGGGCCATTTTGATATATATAATATTATTTGTGGGCCTGATGCAGGCCACGCCCCCTCCATGTCATGTCACACAGGGGTGGGGTTACAATTGCCGGGGATTACAGCAATGCCCGTAGCATCCTGAGGATGCTCCGGGGAGCTGTAACGGCAGTGGAGTGACAGTCTGAAACATCCTAAGGATGCTCCAGGCGGCACTGCTGCATAGATTATGGCTGCAGGGTGCCATACTGGGCACCCTGCTAGCCAAATGAGAATAGCAGAAAAAGCTCAGAGGCCCAGATCAAATGATTCCGGGGGCTTTACATGGCCCCCGTGCCTGAGGTTCCCCATCCCTGATCTAGTGTATAAATGCAACCAGCGCAAAGATGCAACAGCCATTGTCATCCTCACAACTTGCTGCAATTGTGTGCCCTTACTACACTGCATTTTAACGTCCCAGAACCGGCTCTCCGAGTGCAATGAGACAAGTGCAAGAAACAGTACACAAGATATGCCAGTTCTGCACATACCCAGTTTGTCAATATTGCACCAAGAGAAATGTTTATTTTGCATGAATTCACTAATGTGCCACGAAACATCCAGTCCTAAATGACGATTGTAGGTTGAATATAAAAAAAAATTCAATGCTGCAAGTAATAATAATGGGAGCTAGTTATATTTATAGTTATACAGAGGATATACTGTACTTTGATTACATAATGTGCCACTAACCCCTTTGCTGCTAAAACAGTTTGGAGTCGATTGCAGTGCAGGAGAATGACAGATTTCCTAGCAGAGAGCAATATGTGCATAAGGTCATGTATTGTGTACAGTATGAGCAGACCCACATGTCATTCAGTTTGGATCCCTGTATATCGGCTGTGCTTCAGGTGCCAATAACAGAGATTACGGAGGGATGTGTGTTTGTGTGCAGTTTCTGTTCCTGCCAGCAGCCAGCAGCATGTGGATGTGAGAGAGAAAGCAAGTCACAGGGAAGGGAGCTGGGAGAGACACAAAAAGGAAGAGAGAGAGAGAGAAAGAGAGAGAGGTTGGATTCTTCATAAATCTCCTCATTCATTGACACTCTGACCTGCACTCAGGAGCTCCTAAAGCCACCTGCAGCCACCTGAGCTAATGCTCCCAGAGGTCCAGTCACTGGAGTCAAGGGTACAGAAGACATAAAAGTGGCAGCTCAGTCTTATCTCCCCCCTCTTTATACCACCTCACAGGCTGTCTTTCTATTTTCCTGGGACGTACAAGAGGAAGGGAAGAAAGACAAGGGAACCGCGGAGGAGCAGAGGAAAGCAGGAAGATGCACATTAACCAAGAGCTTTCCACCAGTAAAGGTAATAGTGCTAGTTCTTCTTTCCTCTGCAGATCCCTACGGGCGCAGAGCTTTGTCCTTGTGCTCTGTTGCTGCTAAGATGCTGGAGCTTTGGCAATGATATGTGAAGGGGGCACACCTTACATCCTGCTGCTCTGCCCATGACTGCCGCCCGCCCTCTGCCTGATCTCACAGGTGGATGCCTGATACCCGTGTGCTTTGCTCTGGTGTCTCTGTAAACTGTTTAAAGCTTCCCGTGCTTGGAAAGTCCCTTTACCTTGCATGTCCCCTGATCTGATGCTTCAGGTCTCTGTTGTAATACTAGGTTTGACAGTAGTTAAATCCCTCCACAAGCACCTGCCTTATTGTTTGGGATGACCGTGCTCAGGTGATGTCACAGAAAGGGGCTTAAAATCCTCATCACAATTGTTTTATATGTTACCTTGTTGTACTGTATGTCAGATACGAATGACAGATTTTGTGATACAGCTTCCCCTCTGCCTATGTGTGCGCACCCATACACACAAGTTTACAGATGTGCACACACTGCATATTCATTAGTACCAATATAATCTAGCTGATTGACTTGAGGAGAATATTTATGGCTGCACCTGCTGCTTCTACAAGGCACTGGAGCTCATATTCCCCCTTTGAATGTTAATATTGTGGCAGAGGAAATGATGGCTGACCTCTACCCCTACATTCTGTACCACATGTGTCCTGAGAGGTACCAACCCTTACCTCAATGTCATTCTTCTAACACCATCAAACTTGCCCACTGGTTACCTCTCGTTACACTGTGCATGTTTCACTCTATATTAGCCTTTTTATCTTTTATCCACAGCATTCTTGTTGCATGTGTTTTCCCACTTTCTGTACTCCCACTGATCATCATCCCTTATCACCTCCGTCATTTATAAATCCTCGTCACCTTTCCTTCTGATTCCTGACATTCTGTCTCCTCTTTTAACCATTTCTTCCTTCCACCAGTTTCCAGTATCCCGTTCTGTGTCCACTTTCTCTGTGCACGACCTCCCAGTTTCATTTACTTGCCTAAACTATTGTGCAGATTTTCGCCTGGTTCCATTACACCACAGGTTCTCAAACTCTGTCCTCAGGACCCCAAACACTGCATGTTTTCCAGGTCTCCTCACAGAATCACAAGGGAAATAATTAGCACCACCTGTGGATCTTTTAAAATGTGTCAGTGAGTAATGAGTACACCTGTGCACCTGCTGGGTGACCTGGAAAACGTGACCTGTGTGGGGTCCTGAGGACCGAGCTTGAGAACCACTTCATTACACTGAAATCCCTTTCGTGACTCCCTTGGCTTCCATTTCACATCCCCCTGTACAAATCACTTCCTACCTGTTCTATCCTCTCCATACTCCACCATGAGCCACCTACGGTACCTGCTCTTCTTTCTGTATAGCTGTGCTCATTGATGTTTTAACCTTTGTTTTGTTTTGGAATTACGTGAGTCTTTTTTTTTTTTCAGTAAGTCTCTTTTCACTTGTTGGCACTGATTTTCCCACCTCTTCACCCTTCATTGTGTTAAGATTAATATATGCTAACAAGAGAACAAGAGCAGCTGGGAATGGGAGCTAATGGGAAAGTTTACGCCACATAAAATCCCCGTGTTTATGAGTTCCTGTACCATTGTCTGGGATTTATTCTTCCGTAGAGACCTTTTAGATATAGACATAGGGAAGGGCTGTTAGTGCCTCAATAATCTTTGAAAGTACAGTGGAAAGCTGTTACACAGTATGAAGTTGTTATAGGAATCTATTGAATGGCTTAGGCAGCTTTCATATTGAGCTGTTAGACAAGTTTGTGAATATGGAAATATAGCTGGGTAAAATAGGAGATTTCGTAGGAGCAGCGCGATTAAATATTAAGTAATGCAGAGTGTGGTGTCACAGGGAATACATGGAGCAGAGGGAAGAATCTGTTCGAGGTACAAGGAACAATCGACATTGTTTGAAGTGAAAAGAGTGTATATATAGAACTGTTACAGCACAATGGGATGAGTTGTTATATACCTCCATTGTGTGTGGTATTGCATGAAATGGAAACTTATGGAGCCCAGTAGAAGTCATGGAAAGCAGTTATTTAAATAGAATCCTTAAAGGGGTCCATTTCAGAGACCAAATAACAAGGTAGGTAATATGACATTCTAGAAAACTTACAGCTAGTTGTTATGTGAAGTTACAGTTTCTGCAGTATAAACAGAGGAGTTAATACATAACTGTGTTCAGATATGTATAGACCGGATGTAGTCGGCATCCCGGCGGTCAGAATACCGGCCCTGGAATCCCGACAGCAGTTGGAATCCCGGCTCCAGAATCCCGACTGCTGACATCCCGACGGTTAGGGTTAGGTTTAGGGCAGTAATGGGCGGTCAGGTGAGGCAGAGACTTTCCTGTCACACATAGGTATACTTCAGAGTTTTGACTATAAAAATGATAAGAAAAAAAATTTAAGAAAGTATTATAAATATCTTATGTATTATTCTAATCATTTTTATAGTCTAAACTTTTCCGATAAAACCCTTATCAAAACTCACCAAATTTCCCGCACTATATACTGCTGCACCTTTGTATAATGCCCACATGAACCCTCGTGTTCATATATGTATCTGTAAATCTGATACTAGCCAGTTCTTCCCCAGCCATTTACCTCACCGCACGTCACTGGTTTAGGGATAGGGTTAGGCACTAGGTGGAGGGTTAGGGATAGGCTTTTTAGGGTTAGGCACAAGGTGGAGGGTTAGGGTTAGGCTGCGGTAGGGGAGGGTTAGGGCTAGACTGCGGGAAAGATGGGTTAGGGTTATAGGGGGGGTTAGGGTTAGGCATTAGGTGGTGGGTTAGGTTCAGGCTGCTTGGGGTTAGACGAGGTGGAGGGTTAGGGTTAGGCTGTGGTAGGGGAGGGTTAGAGTTAAGCTGCAGGGAAGATGGGTTAGGGTTGGAGGGTTAAGCTGGCCATACACCTGCACGACCAGCATACGTTCCGATTCAGCATCCGACTCCCCGGCGCTCCCTGGCAGTCCCGGCAGCATGTTTGTTGCTTTTCTTAGCACAGGATCTGTCGTATGATCGATCCTGTGTCTCACAGGCTCATAAGGGAAACAGTCATTGAAATGACTTGAATTGCTGCACGATGGATCGCATGAACAATATAAACGGCACACGATACGATGGAACATATGGGCTGCACATCTGATCATAAGATCCGAATATAGGAGCTGCGGGAGCGCGCATCGGATCTTATCTTACTTAAAAAATACACGATTTTCACAAGATCCATCAAATGACTCATCGAAAATCGGGCAATCGGTCCAAAATCGTGCAAATGTATGGCCAGCATTAGGATTAGGCTGCGGTAGGGGAGGGTTAGGGTTAGGCTGCGGGAAAGATGGGTTAGGTTATAGGGAGGGAAAGAGTGCGGGAAAGATGGGTTAGTGTTATAGGGAGGGAAAGAGTGCGGGAAAGATGGGTTAGGGTTATAGGGAGAGTTAGAGGTTAAGGTTAGGATACTTACCTAATCCTGTCGGGATTCTGACTGTCGGGAAGCTGCTGCCAGCATCCCGACTGCTGGGATCTCGTACCCAACTCTATAGACCCTGATATTTCAACACAACAAATAGACACATTAATAGACTGCAGACTGTAAAATACCTTGGAGCACACATTTTTGTAGCAAGCCTTCTGCACTTATTACAGTAGGAAAACCTTGCTTATTATGGTATCTCTATGGGAGGTGAGCAAATATAAGTGAGGTTTTCCTGATCTAATATACCCCTTAACTGAGTCTGCCCCTTAGTGTTCATGACTAAGGGATCCATTTATTATTTTTTTTGTGGAAAACCCCTGAAACTTAGCATTCCTTATCACAACGATTCATAATTAATATCCGGGGGGGCTATTATTAATAATACTATGACATTACCTCTGAGTTCAGACACGGAGGGCCTAATGTCATCGTGCAGCGCCTGTGCAAATGGTAATTACCAGAGAGAGACCCTTCCGAATTCTCTTCAAAAAATAAAGTGTTACTGTAGCCCATAGGCTACATAATCTAATGCCATATAACCATGGTGTTATCTAACGGGGCCAAGCTAACACAAACTTTTTCGGAGCTTGCTTGCTAAACTGCTTCAGGCCATAATGGGTATTACAGTAACGTGCATTAGGCAAGATTTTCGGAGGAACTTACTTTAATAAATTGGCCCCTAAAGAGGTATATAATTAATACATCAGGACTTAAAACTGTATATAAGTGACTAGGAAGAAAGACAGGGGGAATTTGGTACAAAACATGGATGGCAGGGTCGTATCAGTTAAGTGGAGCTATGGGAATTGTTAGAAAGAGCTGCTATAGGATGTTACAGCAGTATTTCGACGCTTATTCTAAATCCCTTGCCGGGATTACACTGTCAGGATTGAGACCGGCAGCCATGCGGCCACCGGTCTCATAACTGCATCCCGTCATACCCTGATATAGGCGCTCACAGTGTTGCACAGAACTGCTTATCAATGTGACCAAACCCCTGAGGCATCTGGAAGGGTGATCAATAGTTAAAGCCGTTAATGCTCCCATAAAATCGCCTGGAAGCTGAAATTAAATACTTAATTACTGCTACAGTTTCCAGTGATTAAAGTGCATTCACAGTGACAGCGTTCCCAAATGTCATTTTACACTTCTGTTATTGTTAACCCCAACACTTCCAGCATGACCTGTAGCTCAGTGTGGATGATTCAGGAATCACACTGGCCTGGTAGCTGGTGAGTTAAAGCCCTAGCTTTAACTGTTTCTAATAACAATTTCTCATGTGGCTCTGCTAGAGACCTTGTCAGTGACTCAGGTAATATACTGTATATGATTATTGCATACCACAATTCCATATTATATTTGCCATGTAACTGTGCTTTATAATATTTATATTTTCTCCCTCTAAAATCTTTTTGTTTCTCTATATTGTATATCTGGCTGCTCTATTGTCCCTAATACTTCTATTGTACTTCCCTATATGTCCTTACTATAACTGGTGCTGTAAGTCCATATGGCAGTGATTGGGATATATTGTATCTTTTGTTAACAGCATATAATGACGAACTGTCTTCTTTATCGATGCTCTCAGATATATTAGGTGGGTCACCAAAGCAACAAATTACTGGTTCTTATAACTGATCATATTACCTCTCATTAATGGTCATTGTATCTCCACTTGTTACTCAATATCATTGCCACCTATAACCTTCTTTAATTCTTCGTATTAATGCTCCTGATAGCTCCTCTTATTACTCAGTATTACTGCTCCATATAACTCATCTTTCTTCTCTGTGTCATTCATATCTGCCAACATTGTATTGAAAATTGGGCACAAAACACAGCAAACACCACTGAAAAATAGATGGAGCACATACTGTTATTGCAGTAAGCCCACATTCACTGATAGAGCATACGTTTACGTTCCCTGACATTGTTATTTAAAGAGAGAAATCTTGGCCCAATGTGGCATTGGCTTGTTTTAAACCTTTATATTTTGAATGCACTGTGGAATATGTATCCGCTGTGAATTCATGTGAAGTATTATAACTGCTCCTTGCAGTTAGTGGGGCTGTTGCTGCTTACACATGCTGTTTGCACAGAGAATTCCTTCCCAGCACAGAACCTGCTTCACACACACCCACTAACTAAAAATAAACAATGGTTAAAGGTACATGAACACCCACTCAGGCACTTCAACATGAGTGGACGATAAGTAGCACTGTTCACATGGGTTAAAGCACCTGTGGAATAGATGACCCAGTGGTTTGTAACACGGGGTATTTAAATGAGGATTCCAGACAGGCAGGTACTTGGTAAAGCAGTGTATTAGCAGACACTGCACCTTAGCATACGTGAGGTTAGGCATAGACACACACAGGCACATAACAGAAAATAAGCAAACAACATAAAAGTAAATGTCTCAGCACTCCTTGTGCTTAACAGTCAGCAGCTACAATCTCTGTGGACCTTCCAGGTTCTGGCACCCTAACGCTAACCACCACCCTTGGCCTATCGCCAGGGGCGCCGAGAGAGGGGGGGAGCAGGTACTATTTACCCGGGCCCGGGCTTCCTGAGGGGCCCGGGGGCCCAGATCCGGCGCCGCTCCTACCTCCATACTCTCTCCCTCACATCAGCCCAGCTGCAGTGGGAGACTGCTTGTGGCTGCTGAGCAGCAGCCACGGCAGTCTCCTATGTCTGTGGGGGGAGCGGTCACACTCATTGCGCCCCCCCTGGCTTTGCGCCGGGCTGAGGGGCTCACAGCGCCCCCCTCCCCAGCACGCAGCGGCGCTGCAAAAGTGTGTTTTGGGGATTTTTTTTGCTTAAGGGGACATGGCCACTCCTCCCACGATCAGGCCACGCCCCCTCTTCACCTGGGCCCGGCAGGGCTCTCTACGCCCATGCCTATCGCCTGGCCAGTTTGTCTGGCATCAGGAGCAAGGAGCATCAGGTGTGTGAGAGTTTTAAACCCTTCCTGTGCTCCAGTGATTAGTTGCAGCTAGGCCTGTGCAACTGTGAAAACATGTAGTTCCATATTCTATTGCAGCTGTAGAACGTGCAGGTCTTGTTTTCCTCTCCCACTGTGACAACACCTCCACTGCTAATGCAGAACCCACAGGCTTCACTCCAGCCTTTCTTGGAGAGAGCTGATCCCCCAGAGATGTTGGCAATTCAGGTGAGAGACAACCCCTCTCACCACAGCATGAATTATGATACATTATTTGTATTCTCTTTAAGCTCTATTCAACAATTTCCTTGAATTGTATCTTTGGGGAAATGTCTTTATTTTTATAATTATTCGACTATCCCATTGTCTTCTATGTTTATGGATTTCAGACTTTTTGTTTAATTACTTGTCAAATAATAATAATATAAATAATAATAATAATAATAATAATAATAATAATTATTATTATTATTATTAATAGTAGTATTATTAAGGTTGTTATTGTTATTATTAGTTTATTTTACATTCTGTGATTTAACAGTCATTGTACTTGGGATAAATGATCATTTCATGGCTTGAAAAAGTAACATACAAGTAATGTATCATTTGATAGATAGATTGATGTACAGACAGACTGCCAACCAAAATAGGCACTATCTTATCTTGCTAAAGTCATTACAATGAAAATGTTGGCCTAGATAGATTGTTATATCACCATTATATATTATTATATTGCTGCTAAAAATATTAATGAGTTCAGTAATCTGTGTAGTCAGGTTTTATTGAATGTCAAATTCATAACAAAAAAAGTGTAAAAAAAAAAAGATTAGAAGAGAATATGCTGCTCCTTGCATTGCTATTATTCTTCATTGAAAATCTACTTTCCTGGCTTAGTTTTCATTTTAAGCTCAGAAATAGGAGTAAAACGTAGTGGAAAAACAGGGGGGTTGTTGCAGATTTCGGCTGCTGGAAATAGTGTAGCCATGAGCAGCTGTGTTGACACATGGCAAGAAAATGATGTTCATCCATTATTTTCATGATGCCTAGACTACAGGATGCTCCAATTATTGTAATCTATAAATAATTACTGGTTTAGTTCTGGAGTAGGGTTGTCACCGATCTGGGCAAAACAAGAGTCCAGTCTTTGCCCTCAGTGTTATCCCATCTGCTCCCAGAGGAGTGCTAAGAAGTTCAGTAACAGAGCTGATGATGTTTGACAGAATATACTCTGTATTGATCTGTAAAAACCAAAAGAATATAAATGTAGGAGAGAGAATCAGAGAGAGGGAGATCCCCAGGCACCTAACCCAGATCCTAGAACCAAAAAAACAAGTCTGGCTGTGAGAGAGGCACAGGACTAAATAGGGGAGGTGACAGAAACACAGGGAAAGACAACGAGGCACAGGAAGAATAGGGGATAGTGACACAGAAAGTGATATCTCCGTGACACAGTGAAGGCAGGTTTCAGGGTGAAAGAGACAAAATTTAAGTGGAAGGAGATAACAGAGAAAAATACTATGGACTGAGTGAGAAAGAGGACAAAGCTGAGAGAAGGTGGCTGTAAAAAGAATAGAAAGACAGAGTGGATGGAGATGGGAGTGAGAGACAGGAATAGAGCAGAGTGGAGGGAGATGGGAGTGAGAGACAGGAATAGAGCAGAGTGGAGGGAGATGGGAGTGAGAGACAGGAATAGGACAGAGTGGAGGGAGATGGGAGTGAGAGGCAGGAATAGGACAGAGTGGATGGAGATGGGAGTGAGAGACAGGAATAGGGCAGAGTGGAGGAAGATGGGAGTGAGAGACAGGAATAGGGCAGAGTGGAGGGAGATGGGAGTGAGAGACAGGAATAGGACTGAGTGGACGGGGATGGGAGTGAGAGACAGGAATAGGGCAGAGTGGAGGGAGATGGGAGTGAGAGACAGGAATAGGGCAGAGTGGAGGGAGATGGGAGTGAGAGACAGGAATAGGGCAGAGTGGATGGGGATGGGAGTGAGAGACAGGAATAGGACAGAGTGGATGGGGATGGGAGTGAAAGACAGGAATAGAGCAGAGTGGAGGGAGATGGGAGTGAGAGACAGAAATAGGGCAGAGTGGACGGGGATGGGAGTGAGAGACAGGAATAGAGCAGAGTGGAGGGAGATGGGAGTGAGAGACAGGAATAGAGCAGAGTGGAGGGAGATGGGAGTGAGAGACAGGAATAGAGCAGAGTGGAGGGAGATGGGAGTGAGAGACAGGAATAGGGCAGAGTGGAGGGAGATGGGAGTGAGAGACAGGAATAGGGCAGAGTGGATGGAGATGGGAGTGAGAGACAGGAATAGGGCAGAGTGGAGGGAGATGGGAGTGAGAGACAGGAATAGGGCAGAGTGGAGGGAGATGGGAGTGAGAGACAGGAATAGGGCAGAGTGGATGGGGATGGGAGTGAGAGACAGGAATAGGACAGAGTGGATGGGGATGGGAGTGAAAGACAGGAATAGAGCAGAGTGGAGGGAGATGGGAGTGAGAGACAGGAATAGGACACAGTGGACGGGGATGGGAGTGAGAGACAGGAATAGAGCAGAGTGGAGGGAGATGGGAGTGAGAGACAGGAATAGAGCAGAGTGGAGGGAGATGGGAGTGAGAGACAGAAATAGGGCAGAGTGGATGGAGATGGGAGTGAGAGACAGGAATAGAGCAGAGTGGAGGGAGATGGGAGTGAGAGACAGGAATAGGACAGAGTGGAGGGAGATGGGAGAGAGAGACAGGAATAGAGCAGAGTGGATGAGATGAGAGTGAGACACAGGAATAGAGCAGAGTGGATGGAGATGGGAGTGCGAGACAGGAATAGGGCAGAGTGGATGGAGATGGGAGTGAGAGACAGGAATAGAGCAGAGTGGATGGAGATGGGAGTGAGAGACAGGAATAGGGCAGAGTGGAGGAAGATGGGAGTGAGAGACAGGAATAGGGCAGAGTGGAGGGAGATGGGAGTGAGAGACAGGAATAGGACAGAGTGGACGGGGATGGGAGTGAGAGACAGGAATAGAGCAGAGTGGAGGGAGATGGGAGTGAGAGACAGAAATAGGGCAGAGTGGACGGGGATGGGAGTGAGAGACAGGAATAGAGCAGAGTGGAGGGAGATGGGAGTGAGAGACAGGAATAGAGCAGAGTGGAGGGAGATGGGAGTGAGAGACAGGAATAGAGCAGAGTGGAGGGAGATGGGAGTGAGAGACAGGAATAGAGCAGAGTGGAGGGAGATGGGAGTGAGAGACAGGAATAGGGCAGAGTGGAGGGAGATGGGAGTGAGGGACAGGAATAGGGCAGAGTGGAGGGAGATGGGAGTGAGAGACAGGAATAGGGCAGAGTGGAGGGAGATGGGAGTGAGAGACAGGAATAGGGCAGAGTGGAGGGAGATGGGAGTGAGAGACAGAAATAGGGCAGAGTGGAGGGAGATGGGAGTGAGAGACAGGAATAGGGCAGAGTGGATGGGGATGGGAGTGAGAGACAGGAATAGGACAGAGTGGATGGGGATGGGAGTGAAAGACAGGAATAGAGCAGAGTGGAGGGAGATGGGAGTGAGAGACAGGAATAGGACAGAGTGGATGGGGATGGGAGTGAGAGACAGGAATAGGACAGAGTGGATGGGGATGGGAGTGAAAGACAGGAATAGAGCAGAGTGGAGGGAGATGGGAGTGAGAGACAGGAATAGGACACAGTGGACGGGGATGGGAGTGAGAGACAGGAATAGAGCAGAGTGGAGGGAGATGGGAGTGAGAGACAGGAATAGAGCAGAGTGGAGGGAGATGGGAGTGAGAGACAGAAATAGGGCAGAGTGGATGGAGATGGGAGTGAGAGACAGGAATAGAGCAGAGTGGAGGGAGATGGGAGTGAGAGACAGGAATAGGACAGAGTGGAGGGAGATGGGAGAGAGAGACAGGAATAGAGCAGAGTGGATGAGATGAGAGTGAGACACAGGAATAGAGCAGAGTGGATGGAGATGGGAGTGCGAGACAGGAATAGGGCAGAGTGGATGGAGATGGGAGTGAGAGACAGGAATAGAGCAGAGTGGATGGAGATGGGAGTGAGAGACAGGAATAGTGCAGAGTGGATGGGGATGGGAGTGAGAGACAGGAATAGGACAGAGTGGATGGGGATGGGAGTGAAAGACAGGAATAGAGCAGAGTGGAGGGAGATGGGAGTGAGAGACAGGAATAGGACACAGTGGACGGGGATGGGAGTGAGAGACAGGAATAGAGCAGAGTGGAGGGAGATGGGAGTGAGAGACAGGAATAGAGCAGAGTGGAGGGAGATGGGAGTGAGAGACAGAAATAGGGCAGAGTGGATGGAGATGGGAGTGAGAGACAGGAATAGAGCAGAGTGGAGGGAGATGGGAGTGAGAGACAGGAATAGGACAGAGTGGAGGGAGATGGGAGAGAGAGACAGGAATAGAGCAGAGTGGATGAGATGAGAGTGAGACACAGGAATAGAGCAGAGTGGATGGAGATGGGAGTGCGAGACAGGAATAGGGCAGAGTGGATGGAGATGGGAGTGAGAGACAGGAATAGAACAGAGTGGATGGAGATGGGAGTGAGAGACAGGAATAGAGCAGAATGGAGGGAGATGGGAGTGAGAGACAGGAATAGGGCAGAGTGGAGGGAGATGGGAGTGAGAGACAGGAATAGGGCAGAGTGGAGGGAGATGGGAGTGAGAGACAGGAATAGGGCAGAGTGGATGGAGATGGGAGTGAGAGACAGGAAAAGGGCAGAGTGGAGGGAGATGGGAGTGAGAGACAGGAATAGGGCAGAGTGGATGGAGATGGGAGTGAGAGACAGGAATAGGGCAGAGTGGATGGAGATGGGAGTGAGTGACAGGAATAGGGCAGAGTGGATGGAGATGGGAGTGAGAGACAGGAATAGGGCAGAGTGGAGGGAGATGGGAGTGAGAGACAGGAATAGAGCAGAGTGGAGGGAGATGGGAGTGAGAGACAGGAATAGGACAGAGTGGAGGGAGATGGGAGTGAGAGACAGGAATAGGACAGAGTGGAGGGAGATGGGAGTGAGAGACAGGAATAGGGCAGAGTGGATGGAGATGGGAGTAAGAGACAGGAATAGGGCAGAGTGGAGGGAGATGGGAGTGAGAGACAAGAATAGGACAGAGTGGATGGAGATGGAAGTGAGAGACAGGAATAGGGCAGAGTGGATGGAGATGGGAGTGAGAAACAGGAATAGGGCAGAGTGGATGGAGATGGGAGTGAGAGACAGGAATAGGGCAGAGTGGATGGAGATGGGAGTGAGAGACAGGAATAGGGCAGAGTGGAGGGAGATGGGAGTGAGAGACAGGAATAGGGCAGAATGGATGGAGATGGGAGTGAGAGACAGGAATAGGGCAGAGTGGAGGGAGATGGGAGTGAGAGACAGGAATAGAGCAGAGTGAATGGAGATGGGAGTGAGAGACAGGAATAGGACAGAGTGGAGGAAATGGGAGTGAGAGACAGGAATAGGACAGAGTGGAGGAAGATGGGAGTGAGAGACAGGAATAGGGCAGAGTGGATGGAGATGGGAGTGAGAGACAGGAAGAGAGCAGAGTGAATGGAGATGGGAGTGAGAGACAGGAATAGGACAAAGTGGATGGAGATGGGAGTAAAGCCGCATGCAGACTAGACGATTCTTATGAACGATATGGACGATAATTATTTAGTTCAACTATATATCGTTCATATCGTTTAGTGTGTATGCCATGAACGACCAAAAATGTGCGCTCCTGCTGGTCGTTCACAATGTCTTTTGTCGTCCGTACATGCAGGCCAATCCGACAATATCGTCAAGAATTGCCTGCTCAGAAATGTGGCAGCATGACTTCACTGAAATATATCTTTAAAGATATCTGCCAGTGTGTACACCCAATATCGTTTATCCTGCACTACAGAAAGTTCAAGAGAAATCTTGCACTAATAGCGTTCATACAGCACATCTTCTAGGGCAGTGATTTTCAACCTTTTTTAACTCGCGGCACACTACACAAGATTTTAAAATTGCCAAGGCACACTATCCGGCGATGCGGTGTGCGCGGACTATGAAAAAACACACTACATTAGTTCCCACAGGAACAAAACACACTACATTTGCCCCCACAAGAATAAAAAACACACTACATTGGCCCCCACAAGAATAAAACAATCCCATTGGCTGGCCTAACAGAAAAAAAAACCCACATTGCTCCCCACAAAAAAAAACAACCATACCACATTGCGCCCCACAGAATTGCTCCCCACAGAAAAAGAAACCTATGGCTGGCCCCACAGAAACAAAAAACAAAACAAAACACATTGTTCCCCACTAAATAGGCAAATATATGGCTGGATAACATATGGCTGGTTCTCACTAAAAAAAATGACATGACTGGTTCCCATGAAAAAATAAACTATGGCTGGTACCCACGAAGAAGAAAAAAATGTCTGGTCCCCACAAAACCCACATTTCTTCCCCCTTTGTCACTCACACTGCAGCAGGATCGCGTGCGGGCGGGCTTCCAGGCAGAGCCTGCCTGGACAGAGCGCGGGCTGGCTGATTGGCGCAGGGCGTTGGCTGGCAGAGCTGGCTGGAGGGCAGTGGACAACGCGGCTTGCGTGACCTGTGATGTAACGCCGCTGCATCTTTGCAGGTCACTACCCGGTCGCGCCTGAGTCTCCCAGAGGAGCTCAGCGGCCCGGGATGCTGAAGTACAGTAAAATGTGCCCGGTGGCTCTGACAGCCCCGCGGCACACTTCACAACCGGCCGCGGCACACCGGTTGAAAACCGCTGTTCTAGGGTGTATGAGCCTTCAGAAACAGGAATAGGACAGACTGGATGGATATGGGCATGATAAACAGGAATAGGACAGAGTGGGTGGATATGGGCGTGATAAACAAGAATAGGACAGACTGGATGGATATGGGTGTGATAAACAGGAATAGGACAGAGTGGATGGATGTGGGCGTTATAAACATAAATAGGACAGACTGGTTGGATATGGGCGTGGTAAACATAAATAGGACAGACTGGATGGATATGGGCGTGATAAACAGGAATAGGACAGAGTGGATGGATACGGGCGTGATAAACATAAATAGTACAGAGTGGATGGATGTGGGCATGATAAACAGGAATAGGACAGACTGGATGGATATGGGCGTGATAAGCAGGAATAGGACAGAGTGGATGGATATGGGCGTGATAAGCAGGAATAGGACAGAGTGGATGGATATGGGCGTGATAAACAGGAATAGGACAGAGTGGATGGATATGGGCGTGATAAACAGGAATAGGACAGAGTGGATGGATGTGAGCATGATAAACAGGGCTAGGACAGAAAAAAAAAAAAACATTCTTCCCCCACAGGAAAAAAATTCAGCACATTGGCACCTACTGGGAAAAAAATAAAATACACTGCCCCTATAGGAAAAGAATAAACAAATTGGCCCCTACAGGAAAAAACTAAACTCATTGGGCCCCACAGGAAAAATAAAATCCATTGGCCCCCACAGAAAAAAAAAACACAAACACACATTAGTTGCCCCTTTTCCCCCGCAGACGACTGATCTGTCAGTAGCAGAGAAGAGAGAGAGGGCGGCACCGGCAGCACTGGGGTTATAATCCAGCCAGGACATTTTGGGCTGGTCTGCAGTTCTCTGATGTGGGGATGGGACTAGCCAGATCAGCACCTTAAGGAGCAGAAAGTCAATCATGCGGCATGATATGATAGCCCGGCAGGGAGATCAACTGCAATTCCACGGAGCACTCGGAAGTCTAGCAACCACAATGGTTAGAAGGAAACCCCACTCAGGACAGCAGTGAGTGAGAAGCACTGCATTGGCAGTTTAATACATGACGCTTAATGCTGGGTACAGCAGTTCAATAGAGCGGCTGATATATATCGAGACCATTGGCGAGTGTGTACTCAGATATATCGGCGCATCTGGCTGTGTGTACAGGCGCCTCCTCCACTGTCCACCAACCAATTGGATGGGGAGACAGTGACAAAAAATGGCAGAGAGATGGGAGGAAAGGTATGTGTAACAGAGTGATACACGTATGATTAAAAACAGACAGATGAGCCAGGATAGTGAGAGGGGGACAGAAGGGTGCCGAATTGATACTGAAAAGAATGGGGACCTCCTGTATGTAGCAGAGATTCTGTGCACACATGGGAATAAAAACAAGAAAACAATTCACTAGAAATGACTAACGATAGCAGTCTGTGAATCCATTATAAGTAACTATAAAGCACTTTATGGTGGAAGAATGCAGATGACCTTTATTGTTAGGCAGCACTGGAGATAGATACAGTAGGATATGGTGAAGGGCATGGGAAGAGAAAGTGTAGTGAATTAATGTCCTTATTTATGTAATCCAATGATTTTAGAGATTTCTAGACATGGGCTGCTTGATAACTTAGAAAGGCGTTTGGGGGAGATGGCAAGATAGAGGAGAGTGAGCTATTAGTACATTACAATGTCAATACCAAATGCATGGCAATGGCCTGATTGTTGCTGAACGAGTTCATGTGCTTCCATTCATTCTGTTTCTTCATAGAGCTATTTCTCTCTAATAAAATAGTTTGTCTGGACGCCCTTGCTTATACAGACTCAGGGCCTGAATTAGCGACCAACTGTAATGCCGCCGCTACGAATTTCTATGCAGCAGCTGTGCGAAAATATGTAACCGTAGCAGCACTCAGGATTTGTCTTGAGACACCCACTGCCGGCTTCACAAATCCAAGCGTCTGCGTGCAAAGACGCAGCATTGGTCGCAGATCAGTTTATAACAAGCCTCTGAGTAACCCTATAACTGCGTAGAATGGTCGCAGGAACTGTGTCACCGGAGACATATTTGCTGCGCAGAGGATCACAGTCGCATTCTGAGATGTGCACCGAAAATGGTCGCAACACGCCTGCATTTGAGTCAGTGCACTCCTCCAGTATGTGCTATCAAGTTGGTTTACTCAACCAGTCTGTGCTGTCAAGTCGGTTTACTCCACCAGTCTGTGCTATCAAGTCGGTTTACTCCACCAGCCTGTGCTGTCAAGTCAGTTTACTCCACCAGTCTGTGTTGTCAAGTCAGCTTACTCCACCAGTCTGTGCTGTCAAGTCGGTTTACTCCACCAGCCTGTGCTACCAAGTCGATTTACTCCACCAGCCTGTGCTATCAAGTTGGTTTACTCCACCAGCCTGTGCTATGAAATCAGTGCACTCCACCAGCCTGTGCTATCAAGTCGGTTTACTCCTCCAGCCTGTGCTATCAAGTCGGTTTACTCCACCAGCCTGTGCTATCAAGTCAGTTTGCTTCACCAGCCTGTGCTATCAAATAAGTTTACTCCACCAGTCTGTGTTGTCAAGTCAGTTTACTCCACCAGTCTGTGCTGTCAAGTCGGTTTACTCCACCAGCCTGTGCTATCAAGTCGGTTTACTCCACCAGCCTGTGCTATCAAATCAGTGCACTTCATCAGTCTGTGGACCCAAATAAGGGCACTCCACCAGCCTGTGCAATCAAGTCGGTTTACTCCAGCAGCCTGTGCTATCAAATCAGTGCACTCCACCAGTTTGTGGACTCAAATCAGTGAATTCCACCTGCCTGTACACTTAAATCAGTGCACCCCACCAGCATGTGGCCACAAATCCGTGCACTCCACTAGCATGTGAACCCAAGTCAGTACACCCCAACAGCATATGGACACAAATACGTGCATCCCACCAGCCTGTATGCCCAAATCAGTAAATTGAACCAGCTTGTGGTAACAAATCAGTGCACTCCACCAACCTGTGGACCCAAATCGGTGCACTCCAACCAGTCTGTATGCCCAAATCAGTAAATTGCACCAGCATGTGGACACAAATCAGTGCACTCCACCAACCTGTGAACCCAAATCAGTGCACTCTTATCAGCGTTTGGTCTCAAATAAGTACTCTATACCCCAAAACAATGCTGTACAACAGCCTGTGCCACCAACTCTGTGTACTCTATCAGCCTCTCAAATCAAACAAGTGTACTGTATCAACTTGTGCTCGAATTAGGGCACTGTACACTTGTTTGTCACGGGTTGGGTATGGGATCCTGGTGGTTGGGATCAGAATACTGTCAGCGTCATCCCGACCCATTTAGTTAAGTGTCCTAACCCCAACTCTCCCTCCTTCCTCTGCAGCCTAGTTATATCTACACAAAATTGAACATGCTAGTATCTGGTTTACAATGCAAAGCGCATTTTATGAACTATAGAAAACATAGATTATTCAAGTTAACACAGTGCAATGCATAGAGTTGTATTGGCAGATATAATGCAGAAAGACTTGTGGTGACATATATGATGCAGAGCATAATAGTGACTTCTATACAATGGATAATACATGTTAGTGGCTGATATACAGTACAATAAAGAGAGTGTTCTTGTGACTCATACATTACAGAGAACATTATTGTGACTTATGTAGATTAGAGAGCATTCTCATGACTGATAAAACAATACAGGGATTACCCTAGTGACAGATATACAATACAGAAAGCATTCTAATGACCACTATATAATGTCACCCCCTTTCCAGAGGCTGCTATACAATACAGACCATCAAATCTCTGGTGACTTTGCAATTCAAATTCTCAGTTGTCTTGTGGATTTAAAGGGCAGGTCATACAAATCTCTGGTGGATTTACAATGCAGACTCCAGTTTTCTTGTGGGAACAAGGTGCAGGCCCTCCCTAAACTTCTGGTTGCACTACAATGCAAATCCACAAATGCCTGTTGTATTTATAATGCAGACCCACCCATTGTATGGTGAGACAATGAAGTCCTAAGTAGATCACTTATACTTCCTATGGTCCCTCCACATCTCTGTCTCAGTTGGAGTGCTGGAAACAGTCGTTGTACCCAGTAGACGGCTTACAGTGCTGTGTTGTGGATAGCCATGGCCATTAACCAATCTACATGTGAGGAACACTGCACTTTTCAACAGTGCAAGCGCTATTTGGCAAGTAGACACTGTTTTGGGGCATACTGTATGTAAGCTTGCCATTAAATGGGGTCTGTTACTTCAGTTTATCCAGGAAGACATACTAGCTGGTTGTCCCAATGCAAACCAGCAGATAGGAGTGTAAAGGTGGGCTGTGGCAGGTACAAAGTACAAGGGTGCCCCTTGGAAATCTGCCAGTATTGATCATAGTGGGGCAGATGGATTTTGCGTGCACTAATAGCTTTCTATTGGTCCATATGATCACACTATGTCCAGTTAGTGCTGAAGTTGTGCATGCAGGTTGGGGAGCAACCACTTTTCAAAAGGGGATGTAGTCATAATCCCGACCATGGGGATTCTGGTGCTCAGAATGCCAGTGCCGGAATCCCAACGCCTGTCAGAATCTTGGCGCCAGCAATCCCAAAGAAGTAGCGGGGTTAGGGGGAGTGTTAGGGGTTAGGCACTAGGGGGAGGGTTAGGCACTAAGGGAGAAGGGTTAGGTTTTGTCACGGCCAGGGTTTCTCGGCATGGTAGTCGCAGGGTATTACCTGTGAGGTCGTTGTGGTGGGGGGTCTCTGGCACTGGTGCTGGAGTTTGGCGAGGGGCATTGGCTGCGCGTGGTTCTGTGCGGGCACATTGCCACTAGGCCTGGTGAGGTCTGGCGGTGTTTCCGTTCCGTTGGCTTGGGCGCCACCATCTTGCCTGTGGCCATGTGATTCCAGCTGTCCAATCCTGGTAGGTCATGTGCTCATTCCAGCCAGTCACAGCGCGGCGCTGAGTATTTAGGAAGGTCCAGAGCCTTCCTTCCTTTGCCAGTGCAACGTGTTTCTCAGCTGCGGCTGAGAGTACCTGTGCCTTACCTGCCTGCTTGTATAACGCTCCTAGCCTGAACCTTGCCTGCTCCAACCTGCTTCACTTACCCTGCACCCTCCATATACCTTTCACCTGCCTGAGTACCTGAACCTGCTGTTCCCTGCACCTTGCCTCCCTTCACTCCCAGCTGGACTTCATTACCTGAGTCTGCATTTATTACAGCTCATCATTCCTGCATTCGTTACAGCTCATCATACCTGTATTCAGTTACAGCTCATCATACCTGCATTCTGTTCAGCTCACCATACTTGTATACTGGACTGTTCCTGCTTGTTACTATCTGGACATTTTCCCATTAACCCCACTACAGTTATCAAGCGCACTTTAGTGCTATACCTGGACTTTTGCATTTGCCATTCCCATGTCTTCTAAGTCACTTATTAAAAACTCCACTTTTTCATTTAAGTCTGCTTCTGTGTCTGCTCCTATCACCTCCCCGGGTCCACAACAAATTCAGAACCTCACAGGTTTAGGGTGTGGGGAGGGGGAGGTTAGGTTTAGGCACTAAGGGGCGCGGTTAGGTTCAGGCCCCGAGGAGGGAGAGTTAGGGTAGGGAGAGGGGGAGGGTTAGGATACATTCCGACCAGTGTCGGTATCTTAACCCTGTTGGGATGTTGGCGTCGGGATTCTGGACGCGGGATACCAAGCGCTGGCATCCCGTCCCCATCCCTTTAAAAGGACTGAGTGCACAGCATAAACAGGTGCTCCAAGAAGCAGCCTGCCAGGGCCCAAGATTGATTTTGACTGCCCTGCCTGCACACAACAAAGAAGTGTATATATATATATATATATATATATATATATACAGTATCAATAAAAAATAAAAACTCATTAAAAAGTAACTGGATTTTCCTGTATAAAAATACAGTCAGAGATATGATAAATAACCCTGTCAGGATGGTTAACTTATGATGTATATGTATTGGAGTTTTCTGAATCAAAAAGTCACAGGCTTCATTATATTTTCCATTTATATAACAGGAAGTATTAATGATCTCTGGAATATATATGCCTATTTCCCCTCGCTCTCTTCTAGTCATTACCTATCCCTATTCTTTTTTTGTCATCTCTCTCTCGTTTTTTATGTCAATATAGTTCAATATAAGGCAAAATGAATTTGGTAACCTGGATCACTAATTCTCTCCCTGCCTTGAAAAGAAGCCCCCCCACCGCTCCTCTCTCTCCGTATATAGCTCAGGTGTGATAGCACTCTTTGTTAGCTTTGTTATGTTATATTTTTAGTCTTGGATATGCTCGTGCTCCCTGGGTTTCAGACGTCAGTGATGCTTTGTGTCCCAATCCATACTGCTGCCTGCGCAGTTTCTACATGTTTTGTATTACCGGCTTATATATCAGCTGCAGAAGTATATATAATATACTGTATATATTATGAACTGTCCTGGTATTATTAGTGGTTTCCACCATCTTAAAAAAACTATAGGAGTTTTATCATATAAAGCACTTGATTAAAGGGTGATCCATACTTCAGTGCACAATTATTGGCCCGTAGTGATCATTGGGCCTGATTCAGAGGGAATTGGTATGATTTACTGCCGGACATGGGTGAAAATCCCGATCGTCCCTAAGGTAAGTATTGACTAACCTAATTCCCTCCCCTAACCCTCCCTTAGGGGTGCCTAACCCTAACCTTCCCCCCAGTGCCTAACCCTAATCACCCCTCTAAGTGCCTAAACCTAACCGCCCCTTCCCCGCCGCCTAAACCTAAGCCCCCTGGGGGGGTGCCTAACCCTAAGTCCCCCCCCCGGGAACCCTAAACCTAACCCCCCCCCCCCCCGCGCGGCTTGCCACGCTCGGCACCCCGCGTCTCTTCGATCGGGATGCAATGCGCCGGTCTCCCGGCGTCTGTCAAATGACAGGCGTCTAGATTTAGACGCCTGTCATTTAACCCTCGCCGGGATGAAGCAGTCGGGAAGCCGGCTGTCGGGATTAGGTCTGCCGGCTTCCCGACTGCATACCATTCAGAGTTGTACACTAAATTCCACCGCTGCTGCATCTGTCTACGGAGCTGCTATTCGAAATAATGGCAGCCACCATGAGATGTATTGAGACGCCCACCTGCAGCGTTACAAATCCGAGCACCTGTGTAAAATGTCGCAGCATCTGCATGCAAAGACGCAACTACGGTCGCACATCAATCATTTATCGCAGTCCTGAGTAAGCCTACGGTTCCCGCAGAATGGCCGCGGGAACTGAAACGCCAGGGCCATATTTCTTACAAACGGGGTCGCAGGGTGTGACACACCTCTGAAACGGTTGCAACGCCTGCATATTTTGCCGCCACTCCCCATTCCCTCCCCCACACATTTCTTGACTGTCAATCACACTGCGAGTTAATTGCCACTGCGAGCGACTACTGTAATGTACGGTGACGCATGCAATGTGCAACTTAGACGCTCAACTGCATTAATATTGGCATTACGTACAATTCTGAATCAGGGCCTCTTAAACTTTTAGCCTCTTCAGTTCTAGAGTATATAAGGATTATAGCAAAAACCTTTTATTCATGCAATTGTGATATAAAATGTACTGTATGTCGCATGTGTATTTCATATGGGTCCAGATTTGAAAATGCTGAAAGGGCAACCATAATAACTGCATATATGTTTTATCTGAGAATAAGCAACAGTACTGTGTGTTTGCAGTTACATAATGGTTACAGGGGATACTCCCTTACTTGGTAGTTAAAAATATATATACAGATGTGTCCTCATCTAGCCTCAATATGCCATGCAACGCGATATGCCTGCCGTGAGTGAGCCGTCAGGTCCCATGCAGCTCTGCTAGTGTTGGGCGTCTTTTTGTGCCGAAAATGCGACTAGGATGTACCAGGAGACTGCTGATACATTTGACACTTGTATATCTGCGTTTGACTGATACTGTAAATGGCATTTGGCGTGGAAAAGAGCCGCGGAAGCTCATTATACACAGAAATACAAGTTTCACATATAAAATTAATCAGCACAGTCTCCTGGCGCATCACATTTCGACTTAGACTTATTTGTGGCACAAAAAGATGCAAAAAAGATGCGCGCAAGCGGAGGCTCACGCAACCAGTTACGCCACGGGGGCTGTTTGACGTGACTGCAGCAAAGATGAGTGAGGACAGATCTACAAGTGTCAGTACTGGGACAGAACAGGACAATGATACTGAATGTTCAATTACTGTAGAATAAAGGCTGTAAAGAGAAATTTTGTTGGTCCTGTCTATGGGGGTCTACTTATAATTGGTTTCAGCAGGGCCACAAAAAGTATCTTATTGATGCATTTTTTGCAGCGATAAGAAATTATTTTTTGTGGCTATTAATAAAAAAGAACTCTTGCCGGGACAACAGCTCTATAAGAGCTCTTTGACCAAAGAATGTAAAGGAAATGGATAGCTTTTGCTAACACTTCACTTCTGGGTTCTGACCCGGCTAATCTGCTGCGCATGTGAGAGTGTTGGGCCACACATGCCCACAGTCTAGGCTGCCATGGAATAATGCAAAGACCCTGAAAGAAAGAAAACTTTAGCCTATAGGCTACAGCAACTAACACATTCTCAGGATGGCATTAATTATCATGGCCAAGCTCTGAAAAGTTGACTTGGTAAATGGCTCAGACCGCGGTCACCATTGTGATTCATACTTTCCTACTCTCCCAGAATGGTCTCTCTCAGATGCCCTGAAACATGGGCAAGTCTTCAGGAGGGGGTGTGAAGTGGGCAGTTCAGTCAGCTTGATGACACGATTTGTGCTGAATTGCATCATCGTGGCCCCTCCAACATCCGGGAGGGGGCAGCTGACATGTCATCAATTATGTTGTAATTTATGGGGACTGAGGTCTATGGCGTTTCTTTGTTTAATGCAGGATATAAAACTGGTATCTCCTTCGTTAGGCATTTGTTAAATGCCCCCGGTACATAAAATTGACTAAACCAGGCAGAAAAGGCCAAACTGATATACATTGAGGGATTCGTCCAAACTACTCATTTGGTACCTAAAACTTTCTCTCTTCCTTTGGTGTATCAGAACCGGTATGACACACTGCATTAGCTGCTGTCACGGTGTGTCATTCAATACTGTCAGAACCACTAACATGTTCAGTGAAGTATGTGTGAGCTTGGTAGCATATATTTATGTCAGCTGAAGTGATTATCTCTGACTCGCTGGACGGATTATCATAACCATCTATTTTCAAGGAGCCAACCTGAGCTGGTATCGTCAGTCTTATATGGTACTTTTCAGTCCTCTTATTTTTGGCTAGACTGCAGTGACTGCTGTCAGGCTCCTTGTATCTAAATGCCCTAATCAAGAAGCTGACACCGTTGTGTCTCGAGATGTGAGGAAGCTCACAGCGGGCTTCTCATACGTGTAGTTTAGGAAGCTGTTAATGGTGGCTATGTTTTATTTATCAGGAGGATGGTGCTGGAAGGTTTCACATATGTGAATCCCTTCAGTTGGTACCCTTAGTCGTCTCGTTTTAGAAGCTGAGACTGTAAAGGGGGTCTATGTATCAGAAGCACAACAGCCATAACACCCCCCCTACACACACACACACACACATACACACACCAGTGATGAGTATCTCAATTAGTAGTCTTCACTAGGGGCCTCCTGCAATGCTTCCCAATCAGAGAACCTATTTATCATTTACAGCTGCGAGATGCGTTAGCTGGGGGTGCCCCAAGGACAAAATGACTGGAAGCCCAGATACAGTCTTCTAGTTCCAATGCACATACGGGAGCCAGGAAGCCAGCTCACGGGTGAACTCATTGACAACTGTCTGGTCTGGTGAGTGGTAAGACTACTAGTATCACTGCTAACCAGCATTGCCAGGGAACTTAGCTTAATTCAGCTGTCCTGGCATCTTTCTTTATTAAAGAACTATCTCCTGTGCCATATTTCTGAATACATTGCAAGAAAGATAACACCTCAGGGAGCAAACGTAGAGGGGGCTGCCGCACGGACAGTGGTAAATAACCCAGAGGTGTCACCGGGTCTGGTGACACCAGGTACGCACTGTGACTATCTCTGCGCGCCGGAAGCGTGACCTAAAATAAAGGGGCGTGGCCTCACAGGGGATCCCGATTACTTCACTCCGGGGGCAGTTTAGCATCGCCAGAGATGCTGGGGGGGCCCCCGGAGACTGGGCTGTCTGCACTGTCGGCTCCTATTCTATGACAGAAACCCAGGTGCTGCAGGAGAATGTCACACAGCAGCACCCAGCTCCTGTCACTGAGGAGGAGCCGTTATTTTGGTGTCTCCCCCTCCGCGGATGACACCCAGGTGCGGACCGCACCCCCCTCATGACGCCACTGGCCACACCCTTTATAAATGCGTCATTATTAAGGAGTGCTTAGGCTCTATGACAGTGATTCTCAACCTCGGTCCTCAAGGCTAACAGTCCTGGTTTTAGTGATATCCATGATTGTGCACAGATGGTTAAATCAAATAAACTGAGATACTAAATAAGTCACTTGTGCTCAAGTACGGCTATCCCTAAAACCTGGACTGTTAGTGTGCCTTGAGGACCGTAGTTAGGAACCCCTGCTCTATGAACATATGAAAGAAAAGATTGTTCTGTAAGAAAAATAAAATCTCAGCAAGTGGAAACTAAAGTGTTTTTGTGATCTACGTCTAGAATTATTGTAGTGTGTTTGCTCAAATCTTAGGGGACTAACACTGTTCTTTGAGCTGTCATTAGTTTGGATGCCTGGAAGTTCAGAGTTTAAAAAGGAATAGGCTCTGTCAGGTTCCAGAAAGAGTGATTAGAGATGTAAGGTGCATATGCATGCTGGGAATGAGGAGACCTCAGATATCAATGCAGCTTGTTGTAGGGAAGGTTAGACAAACAACTTGGGAGATTGAGAACTGTGTCAACACTGATGAAGCTATGAGTATGTTATCTCCGACTCCAGCGAGATAACTCAGATCTCCGGAACCTGAGAGCACAAAGCTCACATTTCCAGATCTCTAGAGAGCAGAACAGGGGCATGGTCTCAAGAGGCTGCCTAAAGTGTTTTCCTCTATCTGAGATTTTCATATAAATAAATATTTGTTGGAAAGATGCCTGGAATTGAGATTAATTATACAGGCGGATCAGTGATAGCACTATACACCAGAGCTAAGGAGCAAATATGCATGCAATTAGAAAACTTGCGGAGCATTTTGTCTGCAGCTATGGTCAGAGACCTATTATAGTGGTGGTGAGGTGACTCTCATGGACTTTTACTGAATTAACCACTTGCATTGCTTTCAATGCCAGAGAGATCTGTGCAATAACCAATTACAGACATGCACATCGCAATGTAATGGATGGCTGATGGCCTTTTTCTGCAGACGCCTGTCACATAAAACTACAATATAGTCTTATAAACATCACTTTGGGATTTGTCTGCAACAGAACACTGTATGTTAAGACCAGAAAGCATCATTTGTAAGAAGAGTTTTATCCCTCCCTAGGAAGTTTCCTATTTAAACGATAGTACATAGTGTAAGTCAGGGATGCCAACTGTCAGTAAATTGGCTTACAGCCAAAAAACAGGAGGCAAGTGTTCACCCATCATTTATAATGAATTAAAGCAGGGGATGGGGAACCTTTTTTCTGCTGAGGGCCATTTTGATTTATAAAATATTATTCGTGGTGATGTCACAAGGGGGTGGGGCCACAATCACCAGTGATTACAGCAATGCCCGCAGCATCCTGAGGATGCTCCAGGGAGCTGTAAGGGCAGCGGTTTGACTGTCTAAAGCTTCCTAAGGGCGCTCCAGGCGGCACTGTGCATAGATTCTGGCTGCAGGGTGCCATTCTAGGCACCCTGCTAGCCAGATGAGGCTAGCAGAATAAAGCTCTGAGGGCCAGACCAAATGATTCCGGGGGCCTTATACAGCCCCCGGGCCTGAGGATCCCCATCCCTGAATTAAAGGATGCTATTGTTGCAGCATGTGCTTTGTTATTCAACATCAGGCATACAGGTAAGATTGTGGGATAACTTTATTGCAGCCGGCACATGTAAACGTCATAAAATATAAGAAGATTCTGGAAGAGAGTATATTATCACAACAAAGAAAGACTACATAGTGACAACTTATTATACAGTGCCACTGAATGTACACTCAGTATAGCTACTCAATTAACCATTTAACAATTAGGGGTCTATATTTTAAGCCAGGGTGATAACATAGATCAGTGGTTCTCAAACTCAGTCCTCAGGACCCCACACAGTTCACGTTTTGCAGGTCACCCAGCAGGTGCACAGGTGTATTCATTACTCACTGACACATTTTAAAAAATCTACAGGTGGAGCTAATTATTTCACTTGCAATTCTGTGAGGAGAACTGGAAAACATGCACTGTTTGGGGTCCTGAGGATCGAGTTTGAGAACCTGTGACATAGATTTTCAAATCTAGTTTAATTTCAATTTATGAATTTATACACTTCTCAAGCTGCTGATCTGCCCATAGTGCCTCTCCCTAGTGGATGCCATGGGCAATGCAGCAGAGCTCCCAACAGCGGGACAGTGTCTGGAAAGTAGGATGGCTCAGCTTTTGCCTACTGTGCCTAGTGCTGGCGGCAAGCCACCACTGAGCCGCCCGGTCTCCTGGTCCAGCCCCCTCATTGTGACGTCACAGGCTTGGGTGGCGAGGGCTGCGCAAGGTGCATTATCACACTGTTATGGCCCTGGCAGGGGCGCCAAGAGGGGGGGGGGGGCGGGTACAGATTACCCGTGCCCGGGCTTCCTGAGGGGCCTGGCGGGGGCCCGGGTCCGACGCCACCCCCCCCTTCACAGCAGCCCATCACACAGCGTGTGAGCAGCAGCCACAGCAGTCTCCTATGCCTGTGCAGGGGAGCGATCACACTGATCGCGCCTCCCCTGGCTTTGCGCCGGGCTGAGGGGGCTCAGCGGCGCTGCAAATCTTTTTTATTTTCAGCAAGGGGGCGTGGCCACGCCTCCCGAGATTAGGCCACGCCCCCTATCACCGGGGCCCGCCTTGGCTCTTGGCGGCCCTGGACCCTGGCAGATACTGTATTCTAGTCACTGGCAGGTGAGAGGTTACAATGATATGCACATGTACTGATTGCCATCCACATAGTAGTCTGCGGGGAGAAATTTAAACTGCTTCAACTAGGATTGAGATTAGTTAAATTAAGAAAAGGCTTCTCAGATTAATAAATAGATACCTTAAGCCTTGTTCCACTATTTTCTTTAGAAACAATGTTACACCACCTGTACTGTAGTTTGGTTTTGCTGTTATTGCTAAATAACTTGCTCTCCCAAATGTTGGTTGTTGTGGTTTAGGGGCCTGTCTATGAAGCCTAGAAGCAGGGCTGTAACTAGGGCTTTCCGAAAAGGAGCAATTGTCCCGGATGCAGATCTGAAGAGGGACAATTGTTAATTTGGTTACAATTGAGGGTGCCAATTTTCCTTCATGCCTTAGGTGTTAATATTTATAGCTCTGTCTGTAACTATGCGTAAACGGCTATTTCCATATGGTTTAGGCAGTTTTAAGGAATGGGGCAAATAAATGCCTAATGCAACAGATACCAGAGATGTTTCACGCATTAGGCAAACTACTAACACTGCAGATCGCAATCCCCATTATTCTCAATAGGAAATGTGGTGTGAGTATACTTATCATGCTCTGAAGACCTTAGATTTTCAGAGCTTGGCCTGGATAGCTAAAGCCATCTGAAGATGCCATTAGTTATTCTTCTCTCGTCCCCTCTATCACAAAATATTTCTGCGCATGCACAGGGTCAGACTCACCGGTTAAGTGATAGTGATTGCTATAATTTTACTTACGACTCTTCACCGGGTCAATGCTTAACAATAATAAATAGCCTTGAAAAATCATTTTTTTATTGCTGTGTTATGTGGTAACAAGGAATTATATACCCCACTGCCACCTATGAGAAACTAGAGTCCCTAGTAACAGTTGGATAGATTACAATGAATGGTCTACACCAATTAAATACACAATTATCTTCTGATTGTGGTAAATGACTGGCACATTTTCATATATCAGTGTTATAATAATACCAATTACATATAATACCAATTACAGTAAAAAATATTGCATGTGCAGTGGCTAGAAATAGAATTGCCATTCTTCATATTTTATTCTCATACATCATGGAATCTAACTTAATTTACTCTGGATCTCTTACTGCTGAATATATATATATACACATATATGAAAAAATGCAGCGGCACTCCGGGTTTTGATAAAGCAAAGGATGATGGTATTTCAAATCATGTGGACAGTAGCCAACGTTTTGGAGTCACAACGCCCCTTTGTCAAGGTGCTTCACTGTTTGTTTTTATGTTGGTAACTCCTTGTTAAATAGACCCATAAACTAGGTTTCTATACTGTAAAGCTTCTCAGAACAGGGGATTCAAACACTATATTCATCAGCTACTGTCATCTCCCAAAGTATTTGTTTTAACCTTTTTAAATGCCTTATTTTGGACTTGACTGTGCACTGGGGATTAATAAAAAAAAAATCTTAAAAATCTTCTTCTATCCATCCCTTGATTGCTACTCTTCAATATCTTTTTTTCCTGTATTAGCTTTGATTGTTCATTGATCTACATTATTGGAAATGCACTAACCAATTGTGGACCCTCTGCAGATGTGTTTATTTTGGAAATGAACTAAAACACTTTAATTGTACATAGAGGCAACCCAATCAATTAACTGTGTGACCTCTGAAGGCGATTGATTGCACCGGGTACAGTTAGGTATATCTTCAGTGCTCGAATACTTATATTATTAATTGACTGCTCATTGTAAATCTGACCCCCCCCCCCCCCCGTAGTGCACCGTGGTTTGGTTTTGCCAAGGTGCAAATCTGATCCTTTTTGTTTTCTAATTGTCTTTGCTTTGCTCCTAAGGCTGCATGTGCCCTTTTGTAGGATTAGGTAGGGGATACCGGCGGTCAGAGTACAGTCAGTGGCATCCCGATAGTCAGAATCCCAACACAAGTAAGTTAAGTGTCCTAACCCAACTTACCCACAGCCTAACTCTAACCCTCCCCCTAGTGCCTAATCCTAAACCTTCCTCTCACCCTAACCCTAATACTTATCTTCAGGATGCCGGTGGTCGGGATTCTGGAACCGGTATTCCAACTGCTGTTGGGATTCCAGCACAAGTATGAGCGCCGGCATCCCGACCACCGGGATGGTGACTACATCCCCTTTTATATGTACTATGGCAGTAAAGCTTCTTAATAGTCTCACTTCTCTTGTTGGAGAGTATTTGATTGCCACATATTATGGGGCTGATAGAGAGTTGAACGCAAGTCGGCCGCCATTACCCGCATTGTGTTCACAGAATTAATTGCAGATATTCGCCCATATGCTGAGTTGTACTTATCTCTGCAATTACACTGCCCCTATCTGTACCCTGGGTTACATAGTCGTCATCACTGTCACTGTGAACTGAAAACAGGTGTATTTATACTTCTGTGCAACTCTGCATAGCCTGCAATTCCATCCACATGTCCTCAACACGCTCCCACTAAACTTATTCTACATATGAATGACTCATTACAACCCAGTTGCGGCCCTTGACTGGAGAGTGGAGGTGTGACTGACTTACGCATGACTCAGCATGGAGTTACGCATGACTCAGCATGGCCCCCAAGTGTACACAGAGCCAGCTTAAGGCCCCATGGGGCCCTAAGCATGATTCTCTTCTGGGACTCTCGTAAATATAAACATTTATATATATATATAAAATAATCTCCCTGGTTTAGGGGTCTGCCTGTTCGTACAGGATAATCCACTGGACAGACTCTGATGGGGTTTTGACTATTCTATAGAGCATTGGTCGAAGAATTTTTATGTGTATAAACCATTCATTTGTGACAAAGATAGCAGAGCAGTCACGATTTTAGTGAAGCAAGTTACAGGAAACAATATTGCACCAAGCTGCTGTATAGCAGCTAGCCATGGTGCTGAAACAACAAGAGAGCATCTGAAACTCAGAGATACAGAAGCAATGTGTCCTGTTGCTTAGCAGCAGCCTAGAGAGGGGAAGGGAGTCAGGGACTGAACAGTCATGTCTGAGGCAGACAAAGAGTGAGAGACATCCTCCAACGAACCCATGAAGATGCCCTGCTGCAGACACAGTAGACAGGAAGGAGCCAAGGGAGGTGTAGCTGTCAACAATTTTAATAAAAACAAACAACCATCGGAACACCATCAAATGATTTCCTTTCAATGGTGGCAAACATCGGACCACCACCATCAAATTGTAAATACACTACCATTGGAACAAAAACATTGATGGTTAATAATCATTGGATTCCGATGTCCATCCTTATGCTGAACCTGTAGACGGACTCCGGCCACCTCTTTTCCAGCATGAAGTGCTCCCTCTCCAGCGTGATGTTCCCGCTCAGACACACACCCTTGGTGAACAGGAGGCAACTCCTATTGAAGTCAGCCTGTTCTCCTACAGGGGCACCACAGTGAGGAAGCCCAAGAAATACAGGGTACATTGTGCAAAGGGAACATTGCTCTTCGCCATTTTTGGCAGCTGGGAGGGGTGCACATGGAGGCTGTGATAGATATATAAATATATAGTTATTTGATATAAGTAGTATAATTGGGTCGTAGTTATTTGATATAAGTAGTATAATTGGGTCATTGCTGCTGTGTGCTGGGATAGGCTGTGACAGGGTAACTCACCTTCTGTTCCACTGTGTCTCCTCATAAAGTCCCCACTTGCTGAGAGCAGCTTGTAACGACTCCTCGCTCAGACACTTCATAATATGTGCCGCAAAACAGACCGCCCTCCACCTTCTCTACAGCCCCCCTCCTTCTCTACAGCCCGGCCCCGGCATAATGCGAGTTTGGGGTGAGCTGGGCCGCAGATAACTTTGTGATCCGAGCAGCGGCACAGGGGCCCCTCCCCCAGTTTAGACTACTCTTCTAACAGTAATGCCCTCCCCTCCGGGCCATAGGCGCCCACCTACACCACCTTGTGATAAGTCCAGCCCTGAGTGTATACAGTGCAAAAACACGCAAGATCCATCTGCAAAACTGACTTGTATTCAACTTTGTATCAGCTCCTGTATGTATATTTTCTTGATATCTACACTATGATAATAATAATATATGAATATTGTTAATCTTTGGAGACTATGACTATTTTATTAATTTGGATAGTAGAACTACAATCCGTAGGGTTAATGTGGAATATACCTGTAGCTGGTTTAGCGTACATTGATGTCTCACGGGAACCATCACACTCTGTAATGCAGCATAGGATTGTTTTGCTTCTGTATTTTGCTGCTTAGAAGAGCTCTCACTTATATGTGCTCGAACGTTCAGGGGTGAATTTGTAATGCGAAAAAGAACTGGGTCACTTCACAAATTATTACCTATAAAGCCTGATATTTAATGTGCTTCTGGGCATTTCTATATACTGCTGCTGGATTGTCATCCCTGTTTGACCCCTGTGAAAATCAATGCTGTGTCTGTGTACGGCAAGTCATATTGTGCTTGCAGGGGAAAGCACTGTCTGGGTTAACCGTCGTGTTTGTGTATCGTGTTTTTGTGCCATTGATCTATATTCTCACTAATATCACACCACAGCTCCATTACCTCCCATCTGTGTTTGTATCGCCGTCTTGCGGTGATTGGATAATGGAAGGCATTGATATGCGAGACCTGGCACCGTTGCTTCCTAATTACAACTGCAAATAAATGAGAATAAAAGTACATTACAGGCGATCGTGGAGATCTGCTGGCAATTACAGCTAAAAACTAAACCCCATGAGTGCTTGGCACTACCATTGGCTGTCAGGGCAATGAAAAATGTATCATGTTTTGGAAGAAGAGCATTAGGGGCTTAAGGCAGGCGCTGAGGGAATGAGCAATTCTTTGAATGAACATAAGAGAACGTACATCAGGCAGGAGACACTCAGCAAGTTGTTTAGAAAGTTCAGCTTATTAGTAGGAATGCTTTAAACTGTTTTCTATTAATTTCAGCTAGAGATGAGAACACAGTGTTCCACAATGTGCCCTGTCAGAAGCCCTCGCTCCCCAGTTCCTTTTCTTTAAACAAAATTTGGGCACCTTCAGGTCGTTTGTCTTTACCCTGTTTGGCATCATGTACATTCTCTGCGATATTTATACACAAAATTCTATGATTTCTATTTTCTGATGTCATTATACGTATATGTATAGATGAGATATTTTGATAATCATGCAATTAACATACATTTTTGTCTGTGTAGCATTAAATATTGTGAAAATGTGATACGTTAGACTGAATTTGAAGGGCAAAAGATATTGCCGTTCAATGACGTTGACAGGAAGAGTGGAAAACCTTCTCTGCCAATGATGTCACCAAGGACCATACGAGGTCACCAGCTGACCTAGAAGTGGAGGACGGCTACCTCATCTTTGAGCGGGCCAGCTTAATACCTAATATCCCACAGAGTGAAAATTATCATTATTTTGGCTATTTATACAGTAGTCATAAAATAATGTCTGCTTCCACTTTTCCGACGTAATCCCTAACCTATATTTTCTCAATGGCCACCAATATTTTTTTTTTATTTCGAGAACAAACACACACTATCTATCTGAAACAATATAGAAAACAAACAATTATCCATATGAAACAGTATAAAAAACATACAATTATATAGCGATGTGTACTTGTGAAACTTAATTCCAGACATTAGTTTGTGCCTTAGCAGAACAAAATTTCAATGGGCTATTTACTAAATACTGTAGGTCATTCTGATTACGTCATGTCTGTCTTATTATGTACATATATACATCTACATGGCCATTTGAGCCATGTGACTGACACAGATGTTTTCTTTCTGTGCTTCCAGATCATTCAATGGGACCATGACTTATATAGTAGTAAGCACTGTACTGATGGGATCCCTTACAATCTACGATAATGGGAATCTATTGACTATGCTATTGATCTGTCTCCTTACAATGTACAGTATGTGTGCTCAGTGTAATAGGCCTGAGTTTAATTATAACAAGAGACAGGACCTGCTGGACATATGTCTTCTCACAACATCAGCTGCTAGGTTACAGTCTGCCTGTTTTACTGCTCTTTACAGCGAGCATCTGACAGCGTAATGTATGGAGCACCAGGGAAGCGTTACATGTGTGCAGAGGGGTTTCTCAGTCAGCGTATTACATAAGGACATCAAGAACGATCAACTAATGCTGAGATCAATGCATACGCATCTAAAAATAAAACCTCTAAAGAGATGTACTTAAAAATAGCCTATTTATGCCCATATGCTGAGTCAGCGTCCAGCTATGCACCGGTAGCATAGGTGCCAGGTTTACATCAGGTGTACAGTCACCCAGATAGGCCTACACCCAACCAGGTCCTGAACACAAGAAAAGTATAACGTTGGTTTTGAAAGCCTTAAAGATTTGATTTAAAATAACTTTCCTTCTTGTGTACGGATGAAAGTGGAATTCACTCTACAATACGATCACAAAATAGTACAATATATGCAATCAATGTAAAAAAGCTCCTATCAGGTGTTCAGGGGAATCCGCAATTAATATAAATGACTGGTTAGTGTTGTCGAATATCATCATTATCATTAAGATGTATCTCCCCTTCGCCCATAGCCACAGCTATAAAAGCTATATATGCATTATATAAATTAATGTTTGGGCGAGATGACAATCTCAGGTGAGTTTAGGCATGTTTTTCAACTCGCAAATTTACTAAAGACAAACTCAGGTGAGTTTGGGAGAGATTTCTCTTTTCCACTGAAAAACTCGGGTGAGATTGCAAACCCGATTAAACTCGCCATCGGCCAAACTCGAAAGTACTTTCACTGAAAAGTATACAATTCCGGAATTTACCAAGAACCATGATTACAATCACGGATGTAATTGTAGTAAACTTGGACCGAAATAGAAGTTTTAACTAGACCATCTCCTGAGCTGTGAGTTTGGATAAAAAATATACAGATCAGTGTGATCTGTGTATTTTTCTGCGTCCACAGATAGTTTGCTAAAAATACGGGGAAAAAAACTAGGAGGGTTACCCGTACTTTAGGAACCAGCCCTGTGCTGCTGAGCCTGTTCTGGTTTTAAAAATAGGTGGGAAAAATTGCGTAGGGGCCCCCCTATGTTTAAAACCAGCACCACACTCAAATCCAGCTGGGGTGTAAGGCCACAGCCAGGGGACCCTATCACTGGGTCTCCCCGGCCAAAGAATTATCAGCCCAAGCCGGGGATCTCAGGGGAGGTGGGGACCCCCCCCAATAAAGGAGTCCCCCCTCTCTCTAGCACCCCAGGCTTAAGCTGAAGCCTGTGTCTCTTCCCCGAACCCCTGGAGCGTTGGGTACAGGCTTAATAGTAATGAAAATAGATATAAACTATTGTCTTTTACAGTGGAACTACTCGTGCCAGCATGCCTGCCCTTTGGCACTTGTGGAATGACAAGTGCCAGCAGGCGGCCGGCACCCATACCCCCACTGTAAAAAAAAAGTTAAAAAGCCACAAGACACACACCGTAATAAGTTACGTTTTATTACACACTTAACTACCACACTCACACATACTTACCCGCTGCCCGACGATCGGTCCACTTCTCCAAGTAGAATTCCATAGGTGTACCTGTAAAAAAGATCCTATACTTACCTCCGCCCTGGTGCTTGTCTCCATAGCATCCCCGGGTCTTTGCAAAAAAACTGATAGAGCGGCATATGTGACAAAAAGATGTGGGTAGAGGGACATGTAAGGGAAAAGCTGCTCGGCAGCAGAGGGCATGTAAGAGAAAAACTTTTAGGCAGGGGAGCATGTGAGGAAGCTGGTGTGTATGGGGGCATGTGAGAAAAGCTGGTGGGCAGGGGGGTATGTGAAGCTAAAGCTGGTGGGCAGAGGTCATGTGAAGGTAAAGCTGGTGAGCAGAGGGCATGTGAGACAAAAAGGTGGCTGAGGTTTTACTGTAATTTTATTTTCTGAGGTAAAATACACACTTTATGTCATGTAAAAAATTAATCTGGGCCAAATAAACCAATCAAAAATATACCCTGGCACCTGCTCCGCACCTGTGCTAAATATGTTGATATTCCAGCTGCCAACTACGCAAAAAGTGGGGAATGCCAATCTCCACACAAAACCTACCAAACACATTGATTGCAAGGGCGCTTAGAGCATCATCAAGTACACATAAAATTTAGTACATTTACAAGTAAATTCATTAAATAAAATAATAATACACAAATATATACTATAAGCTCCCGGGAGTATAGATGAAAAAAATTCACATTGCAAACATTAATACTTCAGGACAAAATAGAATATTTGGATACAAAATAAAAGGAATATAGTCTTGGTGCCAAATGTAATAGGATGAGAGTTTACAAAATGTGAGAGTGTAGCAGTAACCTCTCACACTTTTTAAACTCGCCCAATGTAATAGAGTCTGAGAACAGACAAACTCGCCCAATGTAATAGAGTCTGAGAACATGCAAACTCGCCCAATGTAATAGAGTCTGAGAACATGCAAACTCGCCCAATGTAATAGAGTCTGAGAACATGCAAACTCGCCCAATGTAATAGAGTCTGAGAACATGCAAACTCGCCCAATGTAATAGAGTCTGAGAACAGGCAAACTCGCCCAATGTAATAGAGTCTGAGAACATGCAAACTCACATGTTTTTAGGCTCAGAAAACTCTCACGATTTAAACTCTCATCCAGATGTTTTCCCATTTTGAAGCTAAAACTCGACCAATGTGAGAGGTTACTGCTAAACTGTCACATTTTCTAAACTCTCACCCTATTACATTTGGCCCCTAGTGATACATTGTTACCTAAACAAAGATTCCAATACTGAGCACAAGTGAAGCCATACACCTCAAATGGTAACTTTAAATTGCTGGTGATGATAAATATTACTGAGCTGTAAGCAGAGGGAATAGAGAGCCAGTTCCAGGTAAATCCTTCAATGCTTGGCCGCCGATTTTCTCCAGTGAGTCCGGTCACACTGGACCTCCTTCCCAAGTATCTCTGTGCTGCTGTAGTATTAAAGCTCCAGCGCTGATTCATTCGCCTGACCGCTCAGAGCAAAGGGCGGCTTCTGTGGCGTAAGGTGCTCCAGAGAGAAACACACCTGTGGGCTTCGATGTGTTTCCCCATAGTGCATGGCTTTCTCAAGAAGCTGGTATAAATAAATCAATGCAAAATGTTTCCTGGATTATTGTGCATCAGGCATCAATATTTCTAGACAGCAGCCTTGCCAACCTGCTAGAAGAGGACATATTTATTGTTTTTATTTTACAAACAGGGACTTAGGAAGTGGCTATTAGGTGGAGACGGGGCAGTAGGCTGAAGCTTTGTCTAGGCCAGATAAAGCTTGCAGTGGCCCAGGTTGGAGGGGGCATGTAGATGCACGTAGACTGCAAAGTACAGTAAGGGTACAATGAAGCAAAATGCATCCAAGATGGCCAACTAAAAGGTCCAAATGTGCCTGTTTAGATAGGCGCATTCAAGCCTTGTTGCAAGTTTTAAGTTGATGATGATGGTTGTGGATCATGTCTGGTTCGCCAAATGCCTCTAAGACACACCCAATAAAGCAAACATAGTATATGCTCGTAAGTGCTGCTGCTGCTGCTATATAAAAGGACTAAATAGCAGCCTGTGAAAAGTGCTATTTGAGCGCTGAAAGGGATAATTTTCGTTAATTTTTGCTCAGCAGCTTGGGGGGACTGTGAGCCGAAATGTTAGCGCCAGCAGCTGTGCGCGCCAGAATGGAGCAACAATTGAATTCCTCTGTCGAGCACCATCTCATAGCCGTCGGCGCACAGCACACTTGAATTCCCCCAATGGAGGTGAGGAACAGCATTAGCATGAACATTGCTGCGGACGTGAAAAGTCCAGTTTGAGCGATCAAACGGGTCTCTTTTCGGTCATTTCTGCTTGCCAGCTCGGAGGGCTGCGAGTAGAAATGTCAGCACCGGCGGCTATGTGTGTCCAAATGGAGCAACATGTCCAAATGGAGCAACAATTGAAATGCTCCATCGTTCGCCACCTAGTGGGCGCCGGTGCGCAACACACTTGAATTTCCCACATAGAGGTAAGCAGCAGCGTTAAAAAATAAAGTGTTTCCTACTCTGTGAAGGGGAAGGCTGCTGATATGTTTATTAATGTAGCCTTTAATAAATGTAAAATGTTATATTTGCGTCTTATTCGATTTGCGCTTCACAGGCTCCGTTCGACTTGGGTACTTATTTACACTCTCCCGCCATGTGTATAAATTGTGTACTGTGTTTTTGCTCATCTTTTGTACTCACAGTGAAGCCACACCTTCTGTAGCATTCCGGGCGCATCTGCTCCTGTTACTTTCATGTGGAGGGAGGCGTATTTGTTACATATGCAGGATTGGTCATATCTAGACTAAGGATTTTTCCTTAAATGCCTATTTTTGTCCTGAAGCGGAAACTGCAGGCTGTCGCATTTAAAAATCCGTTTCAGATGATTCGGGAAGAGAATATGTCACTTTCATTGTGTCTATAAACGCCTGATTTTTTACTTGACAATCTACATTTTCCGCTCAAGTGAAAAATAGACATTTAATGTCAAAATCCTCAGTCTAGTTGCATCAACTCTTCATTGGTAGCAAAATGTGAATTTTTCCCTAGCACAATTTACGTTTTCACTTAGAATTGCGTCCAGCTCTGAATAACGTCCAATAAGCACATTTCTAAACACAAATACAACTGTAATACAATTATTAAAATCATTACTTATTTAATAAATGTGGATCTAATTAAAAGCTTTTTAAGAAAGAAATGAAAACTTGATTTTCCAAAAGTGACCTTTTTCCTTTATACCTACTACATTTGCCACCTGCAATGATACGGGCTGACTTTTCTGTGTCCTTGTCCAGGAGATCCGGGTGGGCAGTTCCAGGAGGGGGAGCTTGTAGGGTGATTCTCGTCCCAAGATTCTTGGGACGAGAATACAATGCCACTGTTCCATGGAAGGGCAGGTTCACGAGGACACTATTTATTATAAAACGCTCCATTGAGCCCCCGGACTGCCCACTTCACTGGGGAAATGGGTGGGTTCCACTAGGTTGGACGACTCATTCAGGAATCCAAAAATGCTGTTCAAGTCCACATTTTTACAGATTTGAATATGACTTTTATTAGGTTGAATATATTTTTCAACAAAAGTATATTCTGTATTGCTTATATTGTTGAGCAAAACAAAGGTTCTCCCACAGCTGTGCAATGCTTCATTCATTCATTCATTCATAGTGTAATATTGTCACCGGGTTTCTACATCAACTATGGAAACTATTCAAAAACTATAAATACAGCCTTGTAACAACAAAAGAAGTTCACAATAGAAAGAATAAAAAGTAAAATGAAAATCTAGGGTCATTTCCCCTTTAAGTGGTGTAAAATAAAAACAGTATTATATGCAATACAATTATGTAGTTCTACTTGAAATATTGAAAGACAGCACGATGCACAAAATTAGAAAATGATATATGAAATGTATCTGCGCGAGAACCATAGAAACAAGCGGAAAGGTCTGAAAGATGTGTCTTTTAGAAGGATCCGAAAATGAAATAGTAAACACAGCAGGGTGGGAAAGCAAATCCTACAGAACTAAGTTAAATCAAAGCAGATGCCTTGTAACTGATCCATATACCCAGGGGTCCTTTGATTTGTACCCCCGTTGTGGGTAGAAGGTGCATCGAATAGCAGTTGTTAGGCATTACTATACAATAGCAGACAGTACTAGACAATGCTATGCACCGTATAGAAGCAAAAACAATACCATACCACATATACATGCCCTAAGTATTAAACCCTGAATATTTCCAATTTTTGCATGACTGTCCGATTTTCAATGGCCAACAGGGACAGCCTTTTCCGTTTGAGGTGGTGATCTTGGTATTAAGGGGCGAGGTGGAGGTTCTACGTAAATCATAGTTGCCTACTTTTGAAAAAGCATTTCAGGGAGATTGTGAAAGCAGCACCTATGAGCGCGTGTTACAGTGGGCGTGTACTGATAAATCTGAGAGGCGTGTCCTAAACATGACTTACATCCAAATGTAAACCAGCTCAAAATCAGTTAGTAAGATCTGTTGTTGATGAAAACACACTAATACTTTTCAGAAATTCATAGGGATCATTGTGCCTTATATTAACCAATGCAAGGAAATGACACTAATGATCCCATTTGAATGTATATATCTCTGTTTTTTAATATAACCGCTTCATAATGGGGGTAAGGATGAAATGAGGGAGATTGCTAGACTCTTCAGGGAGACAGGGAGATTGCTACTATTTCAGGGAGTCTCCCTGACAATGATTTGGCAAGTATGGCTTAGATTGAGGCTGTGCGGATCATGGTAGTGACTAATGGAGCCCATACATCTGCGACTGATTGCTCTGGCGACGGCAGGGTAGAGGATGTTGGGGATATTCAACTTGTTGAAAAATATTGATTCCTCGATCCCGACCCGAAAATAGTCGGATCAGCGAGTTGGGGATTTTTACATGTTGGATCCCCAATCACTGATCATCGATGGCCACCGATCCGAGGATCGGGTCAGATCAGCAAAACGGGGAATCGGGGCTGTGGACATAAGTGGCTCATGATAACATCAGCACAATTTATGACAGAATGGGAAGGCTGCAGAGATAGCGGTTCAGTTGTGTTCTACTCCAGTATCATCATGGTTGTGACTAACCATATGGGTCAATATTATGTACTCCCACTGAGATCACATAGACAGTCAGCAGATTCCTGACCCCAGAGCTTGGTGAAATGAGTCACTGTCCCCTTTCTTCAGGGTGACCATTTCTAATTGATACGCTGTGACGCTGGGTATTACTTATATGGTTTTAAGAATGCTTAGAATTAGATTATATTTGTTTGTTTTTTTGTTTAATAAGTGCTTTGCTCTGTAAATGTTATTTATATATTAAATGCTATGAAGTTTTGCAAAGAGCAAATTTATTCTGTTTAATCAGCAATGTTGTACAGAGCTGCCGGTATATCTATTGAGCCCTGGTACTAGGGGGTGTGTCCAGGGCTGTAGAGTGCCTGGCCGGGCTCGGGTAATGGCAAGGGGACGTGACCTAATGTAAGGAGGCTTGGCTTCGCCACCTGCCCAAATAATAAATAAAATAAAACTGTTATCTGGGAGGGGGGTGTGATCTGTGCGATTGTTTTCCCCTCTCCTATCTGGTGCAGGCAGAGGAGACTTCTGCTGTACTCAGTGGCAGCAGAATTCTTTCTGTATTCACTGCAGCCCAGCACAGCACTGGTGCCGCTGACAGGATGAGGGGAGTGGAGGACCTCTTTCTCTGCGCCCCTAGGTATTCCCAAGCAGAGGTGTGATTATGTCCCAATGGGAATACTGGGGCCCTTTTTACCAGCTGCACATCCTCTGAAGGGGCTGTGGTCATGTATTGTTGGGGGAATGGCTGTGCCTTTTTTGACATCTGGTAGGGATGCCCATCAGTGGATTAGCCATCGATGGTACCATTGATGATTCAAACCTGCTCTCTTACTCACTAGGACCAATCAGAGTTTGGGACGGGACTTCATGGGTCGTATTATGAGGTGGAACTATGCTCTGCGTCCTGGAGCCAGGGAGCAAAATATTAAAACCCACTATGGGGCTTTGTGCCATCGATGACGGAAAACCATTGGATCTCTGCCATCAATGGCATACCATCGGTCATCGATGATTGTTAACCCACGATGATTGATAGCCATCCCTAGCATCTTGAGAGACCTGGGTACTTTTTGAATCTGCTTCACCCCTCTCTCTACGCCCCAGGTACACATAAAGAAACATTAATTGTTACAAATGGCTCAACAAAGTGGCAGTCATTTACTGTCTCACTTGTGCCACCTACCTCTACATCATTACCTAGCACACATCCAAAGTTAAACTATCAAGTGGGAAGATTAGTGTGTTAGTAATCGTCCTTTTCAGCAAATGGTTCTGGATCCTGCCATTTGTCTCATTAAGTACCGGCGAATCTGTAGGTGAAGGCATTGTTTGTATTATATAACTGTAATGGGCTGGCTATAACCCTTGAAGGAACTATCTAGAGCTTAAATTCACTTGAACTTTCTCTAAATGTTTTTTTAAACTTATGGCATAGGATACTAAGTCAGTTTTTTCACAAGTTCTATATCTATTGCCGTTAAAATGAATGGGAGCTGCCACATAGGTTCTTCAGCTGACATAAAATAAATATTAATAATCTGCAATTGAGCACCATCCAAGTAAATCATTTATCATGTAAGTTGTAAGATAATGTAACACTTGTTTGGCTGTATACATCCCCTATAAACACCTTTTAAGCAAAACATTTAACAGACAAAAAGGTGCTCTACGAAACATACATTATTTAAAAAGAAGTGCTGGACAAAACAGTGTTTATCAGTGATGCAATATTCCATTTATAATGTCCATTTAAACATATGCTTCATTTTATTTATGGACATTACTATACTGCATGATGATTATTTTGTGGTATTAATAATCAATTGGGGAGATTTACTAAGCCTTGGAGAGTGATAAAGTGGAGAGTGATAAATTACCAACCAATCAGCTCCTAACTGCCATGTTACAGGCTGTGTTTTAAAAATTTAGGAGCTGATTGGCTGGTACTTTATCTCTCTCCACTTTATCACTCTCCAGGGCTTAGTATGTTCCTTTGATGACCTCGTCCCTCCCCTCAATAAGGGCACGTGTAAATTGCAACATTATCCATTTAACCCCATTTTTATCATTTACTCTAATAAAAGAAAGGTTTCTGTGAATAACCTAAGGTTATTATATAATTAGCTTTGGCCAACCGTATAATCAAGTATGACATTTCTGAGTATGTTATCAGATTATCTTGCCATTAGATTTTTCTTTGGAAAGCGTGTTTTGGATACAGTATGTTTAAAATGAATAAACCCGGTTTCAAAATGATTTTCAGAGAGTAGTCTTGTTCTACACATTACCTCCTTGTTGCTCAGCTTTTGCAGTAGTGTCTATTTTACTTGTCATCTGCTGCTTTTAGCCGCCACATTCAAGAAAAATAACATTGCTTAGTGAAAACAAGTTTAATGCACCCAGCACGGCTTAAGTTACATTGTATAAATGCATGTCAGCCAGGAACAGTTAAATAACATCAAGCCCCGAGTGCAGAATGCAAATGCTAGCTGCCGTGAACACACATTTCCTGACGTATTCAAATATCAAATTTAGTTAGTGCAGAGGAAATATAATGCAGATAAAGTACATAGAGGAGATGTAATGCTGCAGAATATCAGGATGTAATGATGTAAATCATGGTGTTTGCTCTTATTTCTAGGATGATGAACAGCCCACTAGAAATAAGCATGTTAGGACTAAGTGGAAATTGGTATACTTTATGTAGCAGATGGACGGGTCTATTCACTAATGGTGCGTACACACTGGACGATATTATTGAGCGATTGCACGATTACGTCATCGTAATCGTGCAATCGCTCAGTAATCGTGCCCAAATCGTGTGCTTTTATGTCGGAAACGATCAGCGATGCGCGCTCCCGCTGGTCGTTTCCGACATTGTCCATCGCCTGAACATGCTGCACAACAAGCCGATAACGACAGATTGGCCATGTTCAGGAATGATGGAGGGTGCCTACGCTAAACGACTGATCGTTCAGTGCAAACACTACAGGGGATCAGTAACGACTTTATGATTACAATGTCGTATCGTACTGTCTGTCCTGATCGCCCAGTGTGTACTCACCATAAGCCTTGGGGAGAGATAAAGTAAAGAGAGATAAAGTACCAACCAATCAGCTCCTAACTGTCATTTTACAGGCTGTAGGCCTCATTTATCAATGAGTTTTATCATTCACGAGTGATAAAACTTGTTGCGTATGATAAATGGTGCCCCAGCCAATCAGCTCCCGACTGTCATATTTCTAACATATGACAGTCGGGAGCTGATTGGCTGGAGCACCATTACCATACGCAACAAGTTTTATCACTTGTGAATGATAAAACTCATTGATAAATGAGGCCTACAGTCTGTAAAATGACAGTTAGGAGCTGATTGGTTGGTATTTTATCTCTGATCACTTTATCACTCTCCAAGGCTTAGTACATAGACCCCACAGTATTTTATTATACAATGTGCAGCTGCAAAACTAAGAGGGTAAAGTACGTGAGGCTGCTACAGGGCCTGGAGTTGAGCTGCATCACGTGAGGCACCAGTGGTGCCTCCTGAGCCCCCAGTTCTATCCTGAAAAAGATTGGAAACCTCAGCTAAGTGATGTATGCTCAGGAGAGGCCGCCTCACCGCTCTTTCAGGGTAGAGCAGGAGGCCCGAGAGACAGCATCATCGCTCTGATTCAACCTAATATATGGTATCATATGATGAGGAGCAATGAGCTACGCTGTACATGTTTTGTCCCTGTTAACTACACAGAATGGAGACAGCTATATTGTGGGTTGTACCAATATCCACCTTTTCAATTCACTATGAACTAGACAACATCATGCCTCAGTGATGTCGCACACAGTACCCTACTCCACTCATAGACTGAACATTGGTTCTACCCATACAGTACTTGCCTACTGTCTCTGAGTTCTCCCTGATATGCCCACTTACCATCATGGCCTTTCCCTCTGCACTTGCATACCTAACTTGGTTTATATCTGTTTAGACGAGCAATCTTTATAAACAACCACCTCGTTTGTAACACAATATTAAAACAGAAGTTACTATACAATGATATTGAACAGTCACCACAGCCTATGAAGTAAAACAAGACAGAAGAGCATTAGAAGTCAATAAGTAGAATAAAACTTTGTTTCTCTAATTAACTTCTTCACAAAGTGCAGTTAATTGCATTTTCATAAAACTTTGTGCCTAATTTATTTTCGTTTGATGACTCAATTCTAAACCTATAGCCATGCATAAGGCAGTCCTGAATCCTGGTCACTCCATCAGACAACTATACCGAGCAATGGGATGGGTACAAAATGCCGGTGCTCGGATCCCGGTGGTCATAATCCCAACGCAGGCATCCCGACCAGGTAAGAATCCCGAAGTCCCTAGGTAAGGAAGCCTTACCTAACCCTTCTTCCCCGAAGCCTAAACCTAACCTCCAGAGCCGTAACTAGACTTTTTGGTGCCCTGTGCCAGAAAGTGCATTGGTGCCCCCCTCATTTTTTAAAGGCACAGAATGCACCCAAAAAAGGGCCATGGCTTCATTGTTAAGGGCCAGGGAAGAGATAGGAGAGGCCAGGAGATGCTGGGGATGAAATAAGAGGAAGCTAGAAGCAAGAATGATAATAAACAGAAATTTGACAGGTCCAAACAGCACCCCCTGACCTGTGGTGCCCTGTGCGATGGCACTGGCTGCACTACCCTAGCTACGGCCCTGCTAACCTCCCCCCCAGTGCCTAAACCTAACCCTTCCTCCCCGCAACCTAAACCTAACCCCCCCCAGTGCCTAAACCTAACCCTCCGTCCCCGCAACCTAAACCTAACACCCCCCCACACACATCCTAGACCTAACCCTCTCTCTAACCCCAGTACTTACCTTCGCGATCACGGCGGTTGGGATGCCGGCACTGGTATTCTCATAAGTGTCGGGAATCCGGGGCCAGCATTCTGAACGCCAGAATCCCAACGGTCGGGATTATGACCTCATACCCGAGCACTATGGGGCCAGTTGAAAAGTAACTGAACTTGAAAAGATGAAGGCAGATGAAATACTTTGTAGTGTTATGGTGACTTCCTTCTCTTCTTTGTTATATTGTCACCAGTTGTTGTTTTTTTTACCTGAGCAACAAATGAGAATTCAATGCCACATATATGTACTAAAACTGAAAAGCAATTGAACCAAAAATAAGAGTGACTGCATCATGGCTTCTATCATTTCTGCATGTCAATGCCTGTCTGATTCCCTGCACACTCGGAAATCTTTGAGGTGTTCCGTCTGCAAAGGGAAAGGGTAATTATAAAATATGAGTAAGACATTATGACAGTTATGATGTCACCTGGGGTCAGAGTGACAGCACAACTGTCCTAAAAATAGCAACCCTAATTTGTCTATGTTCTAGGTAATATAAAGGTACTGTAATTTAAAAAAAAAATATTGTTAAAACCTGTTAAATAGTTGGGATCTGTATTAAAATCATGGCAACAGCTTTTGCTAAATTCAATTTATTTACAGGCTGTAAAATTTGCCTCTTGATTTGAAAAAAAAATTATCCGTATTTTGGTGATTTGGAATTATTTTCTACTGGATTTAACAAAAAAAGATTTTTCCAAAAAAATATCTGCCTGCTGGGCTGATCTACAGTACCTACCATAAGTAGACCTTAATATTTGTGTTTGAGGACCAGGGCTGAATTAAGGGCCACATGGGCCTGGGGCTGAAAATGAACAAGGGTCTATTATGAGAGGTGGACTATGTGTGACCAGTGGTGTGTGGGTGTGGCCAGTGTCAAGTGGGCGTGTACATCCACTACACTATTAGCCTCAATGTCTCCCTAAATACATAAAGTAGAACTGTACTGCATATATTTTTGTGGAAAATAGAAATACAAGTTTGACACTTGATGATGTATGGCCGACCATGTGGCCAGCTGGGTGGCTGGTCATCATCATGCTTTAATGGTAGTGGATCTATTTTTACATGGAGGTCTGAAGCTGTAGTCCCATTGTTAGTCTGACATTGTTGGGGATGGAGGCACTTACTGACATTGACTATGGTTCAGCAGTTAAAATTGAGGCAACAAATCTGACAAATCATGAATTTAAGAGAAAAGCCCTAAATCCGGTAAAAATGGGTGTTATTGTGTCTGCTACTTGAAGCCTGAGACAGGGTATCTAGTGCAGTGCGCATGTATAACGATAAGTATCTTCTTATCGCTGCCAGCCAGTGGGATTTTTTTAATTGCTGTGATAAGCGTCAATAGAACATTTTTATCATGGTAACTTGATAAATAGACCCCTCATTTTATATAACTCCAGTATTGTTAAACTGCTCCTCTCCCTAATGTTACAGTAGGTGAACCCTCTTTGAAATTATACCACATATTTTTTCAAGAGCCTTTTAAAAGAGCACTAAACCTAGGATACAAGTTCATCCCATACAATGACAAAAGTTACATAATTGATTTAGCAGGGAAAAGAAAGATTTTATCATAGTGTAACAGCAATTGATACCTGAAAGTTAACCATGCAGTTACTTTCGCAAGTTAAACGAACTTCCCGTCCCCAGCATACGTATTCGGGTTATCCATTGTGAGAGAATAGACGCCATGCCCTTCCCCCAGACTCTTACACATTTATTTGAGGACATTTGTTGCTTGTTTTCAGGGCCGTAGCTTGGGTAGTGCGGCCGGTGCCATCGCACAGGGCACCACAGGTCAGGGGGCGCTGTTGGGGCCTGTCAAATTTCTGTTTATTATCATTCTCACTTGTAGCTTCCTCTTATTTAATCCCTAGCATCTCCTGGCCTCCCCTATCTCTTCCCTGGCCCTTCCCCATGAAGCCATGACCCTTTTTTGGGTGTATTATGTCCCTTTGAAAAATGAGGGGGGCGCAAATGCTCTTTCTGGCACAGGGCACCAAAAAGTCTAGCTACGGCTCTGCTTGTTTTATTGGGGCTTGTAAAAAAAAACCTATGTAAAGGAAAATATAAGAAAATGACAAGTTATCTGCACACAATAAACAGTGCACGCGTTTTACTGCCAATTTAAGAGACGATAAACCCTGCTGAGAAAAAAAGGCATACAGTTAGTTTACATCGCTACTAGCGGAGGTGTATAACTGACAGCAGGTATGTGCTTCTCTTCTGGGCACTTTGGTTGCTGACTGATAACACAGCAGATGGTAATTGTTGTATTTCACCACAGCCTCTGGGCTCACAGTCAGGGTCACCATGAGAGATCTCCGGCCCGATACAATGGGGATGGGGTATGGTCAGGTCACTATGTGGTTGATTCAATTTAGCACAATAATGAATAGCCCTGAAAAGGAGTTCCTGGAACTATTAAATTTAGTCCTACTTCAGGATTTCTGCTCGCACTCTCCTGTGGTGCGAGCAGTAATCTGACTGAAGTGCCGGCCGCGATGCAGTTTACCGACTTACAGCCACACGGCCAGCACTTTAGTGGGAGAATGCCGGTTAGCACGACCAAACACTCAGCTTAAGGTGCAGAAACCAGCATTCTCTGATTTAAGTTGTTCTAGTTAGACTTAACAACGCAGTCAATTGAATAGCTCCAGGATCTCCTTCCTGGGGCTATTCAACATCGCGCTGAATTGAATCAACCCCATTGGATGTTAAGGACCCGTTCTGTAGATGTTGGGCCGTCATGAAGCATCAACGCATCGCTAGTAACGGTATGGCCACATCATGTTGGGGTCATGGCTATGTCTTCTTGGTTGGCCCAGAATCCCCACAGAGGCCTGTACTCTGGTACTTTGTATTCCCTTCTCAGCGTCACTACTCAATCTAATGACTTGTACATGCAAGCATTAAATCAAGTGCTTAAAGGTTATTTAGGGTACAAAGACAATAAATGATCTTTTTGGCTACAAAAATAATGGAAGCACATGGAGCTACGTATATACAGTACTTAGGCTTGCCATATAATTCCTTTAATTCAGGACACATATGAATTACACAGGTTCTGTGGCTGGCTGTCTTCAAGTCTTTATTTCACCTGGATTTAATTGGCCACAGAACCTGTGTAATTTACATGTGTCCCAAATTGAAGGGATGATATGGCAAGCCTATATATAGACAAGTGTTCCCTTGCTTAACTTTGCATCAGTTAATGTTGCCAGCAGTAATCATGAGGGGTAAAACTCAGCACAACGTAATGGAGTTCTGTCGGAGCACTTATTGAGTCTGATTCTGAGTTGCACGCAAGTCTGAAAGGGCCTCATTCTGCAATAATTGTGCCATAGCCACCGTAATCATATTTCCATATCTCAATGTGACTCTGAGTTGGAAGCCTCTTGGATGTTACTCTCCATACGTGAAATGGGCAACTGGTTGGCAACCGTACACACGGCAGATCACCGTTTTGTAGTAGTGTCATTGGCGGGTAGCCAGAGGGAATCGGTATAAAAGACCGCTGGCCGCGGTTCGATTCCCTGCAGCGCCTTGCCGACAAAAGCAGAGTTCCCGGCATCGCTAAGGTAAGTATAAACTAACCTAACCCCCTAACCCTAACCCTCCTTAGGGGTTCCTAACCCTAACCTCCCCTCTAAGTGCCTAACCCTAACCCCCCCTTCCCCGCTGCCTAAACCTAAGTTCCCCGGGGGGGTGCCTAACCCTAACCCTCCCTCCTCCTAGCCTAACCCTCCCAGGGGGGTGTCTAACCCTTCCCGCCACGGCTGTCTGCTTGCGGCGCCCAGCTTCCCTTCGATCGGGATGCCGGGCGCCGGTCTCCCGGCGTCAGGGAAATGTCAGGCGTCTACATCTAGACGCCAAGCATTTCACCCTCGCCGGGATATGTCGGGAAGCCGGCTGTCGGTATTAAGGCAGCCGGTTTCATGATTATATACCAGCCAGAGTTGTACCCTTTGATATTGAACCATTTCCTCAAAGCTCATAGTTCACCAACATTTCTACTTCTCCCAAATCACAGTAGTTTTTGTACGTTTGGTGACTGTAACTCTAATCCTGAATTTTGTGAGATGGCATACACATAGGAGATGCAGGGTGTGATGGGGGCAGGCCTATAACCTAGAACAGTGGCAATTCAGTGTATTGAAGGAAAATATCTGGCACCCTAACAACCTTGGAACATAGTCAATAGATTATCTAGCTTGGCATATCTACAGTACTGTATCGAAAGCTGAGTCTATATAAAGGTCACCTTGGCAACCATCCTGGAAAAGTAAAACTGTCTTCACATCATTTATTAACTTGCTGAAATTCAATATGAACAACATTTTTGTAACTATTCAAATATTTGCCTCATTCTGCCATAGGACATACCAACTATACATATTACACTACACACATTATACATTAGGAGTTCCCAGTCTTGTCCCAACAACCCCACACAGCAAAATATATTGGCTGTCATTATCCCAGTTCTAGTTCTAAACTATAAATCACTTAAACTACAGATGGTCCATATTCAGTTCTCCTCTATCTTAAGGACTGTGACTATAGCACCTCAACATCACCAATTTTCCTACACCCATCAATATATGAGTAAATTGGTGTTGGCTGTTGTGAAGGTTGGCAGATCCAACCATCTTGACAGCACAATATATCCATCTCCCACAATTGAATTGCATCCCACAGTATGAATACCGGACCTGATTGAGAGATGGACACAGTGCTGATGATTACGCAGGTGAGCGATGTTTTGCTAGTGCGCATGCACGAAAAGTCCAGGAATCCTTTACTGTGCAGGTGGAGAACGAGGTGCCCTATGCTGTTCACAATCGCTAAAAAAGTGGCGCGATTCCTGGGCGGTTTTCCTATTGGTAATTTATACAGAATTTCCAGGCACAGATAATGGGCCTGATTCAGCTTGGATCGCAGTTTCTAATACGCATGCAATCGGCTTGATTGTTGCGTACTGCGCATCCGTATGCATCGCAGTGTGCATGCGCGAACCGGCCACTGCGATCGAGACTGTGATCGCAGTGACCATGCAGGTCCATCACAGAGTGATTGACAGGAAGTACCGTTTGTGGGTGGTAATGGGGGTGTGAAGCGCAGGCATGCCAATGCGTTTGAACCCCCATTGCATGGGCGTGCATAAATTAGTCACTGCGATGCCCTACGCAGAGGCGTGCGCTGAAGTTAGCAATTTCTGAGTAAGGTCAGAGCTTGTGCCAGTGTGCATGAGGCTGGGATGGTAATCGATTGTACCGATGTTTTCGCAGTCTTGCTAAACATCACGGATGTGTGTAAGGTAAAGTGGGCGTCCTTATGTAGTGCTGTGGCGGCATAGCGATCGCAATGAATTAGCATACTATCGCAGTTGAACTGCGTGCAGCTGCGATCGCAATATCGATCCAAGCTGAATCACGCCCTATGGGCCTGATTCAGAGCCGCTCGTAAGCGGCCGCTCGTTCGCTCCGAGCGATGTTCGCACAACTGCGCATGCGTATGGGTTGTAATACGCATGCGCGAACCAGTCATTGCGGTTGGAAATTGTGTGCTCGCAAAATAGCGAATGCCTGCTAATTTGAGTGACAGAATGAGGCGTTTGTGGGTGGTAACAGGGGAAGGTGCTTGAAAACGGGGAGTGGAGATCCGAAAGCAGGCGTGCCAAACGGTCAAAACGGGCGTTTTAAGGGTGTGCATAATTAACAAAGCAGCGTCATCGACCACGTCACTTGGTTGCCTTTTAGCCTGAACTGCTCGCATGTTTGCGGTAGGAAAATCCTACCACAAGCACTGCGAGCAGTTCATATGTCTTTCGATGTACTCGATTAATCTAATAAATAGCGGAGATGACGTAGGATGCGAGCGGCCAGGGGGCTTTTTTTTTAAAATAGCGAGCGCATGTTTCGTTCGCTCGTTCAGACATAGAGGCGTCAACAGACCGCAAAGAGCGAGCGCTCTATTTAAATATCCGGCCCCTTTTTCTGAACGAGCGAGCGCAAATAGCGTCCGGCTCTGAATCAGGCCCTATGTGCGGCTGGCAGAAGGCAAAAGGCAAGAATAGTAATGTTCAAAATAAAAAAAACACAGAAAAATTAAAGCCATTACTTTGCTGTCCTTTGTACAGAGCTGTACTAATACATGCTGATTATAATAAATACAGCCCTTGTACAGTACAGTCACTGTGTGTGTGGTTAAATTGTGACTAGAGAATGTAGACTTTTCAGGATTTTATTTCAATACTAAGATCAGGGATGTGTCCTGCACAATCCCCCGGATTCCCTGGAAGGGAACCCCTATTACATTACACTAAAGGTACATTGTCCGTATTACTGTGCTCCTTTAGGTTTGCCTCTTAGACTCTCTGCTGTTCTCATCGTTCACTGGAGCTTATCTGCCACAAGGTTATAAATGTTTGAAATTAAGGGCTGGTCCCAATTCCCTCCCAAGCAACAGTTGCTAAGAGATTTTCACACCCAGGCTCGCTATTAGTGAGGTAATAGATGCCAGCATCGCCAAAGTGGAAACATCTTGGCAGTTCTGAGAAAGATACAAGTGCTGAGGGAGCATTACAGGGACATCTAGCCCTGAGGAAGCTTGTACGCTCAGCTCTGCTGTATGTAACAGGTGACCCTACGAAGTTAATGATTTTTAAAGGAAAATAATAGACGGAAAGGTTCATGTTTTATATAACGGAAAGTGAATAAAGTTCCTCGTCCTTAATCAGGAAAAAGACAAAAATCCAGATCTCCCGAGAAATCATTATCAGGGATTGCCCTAATGATTAGCTCTAGTTATAGGCAAATGCTGACTTTCCCATGTTCTTTTAATAAACATTGTAATAGATAACTGCCCTGTGAGCACTTCCTTCCTAGCATGCTTGGTCTGATGTTTAAAGAGACCGACTTGTGTCCAATATACTCTTCTGAATGTAGCAAGAGGAGAGAGACAGTACAGATGTGTCCTCATACATCTAGCCTCGATACACCACACAGCGGGACTTGTCTGGCTTGAGTGAGCCGCCTGGTCCCGTGCAAATCTGCTAACGCGGGCATCTGTTTTTTTCACTGAAAATGCATCTAAGGGCCATATTCAATTGCTGGCGAAAAGCCGTTTTCAGCGAGAAAGTTTCGCCGATGATGTCATTTCGCAAGGCGGAAAGTTTCCACTGTGATAACAGGGCTTTTCACTGCAGCGTTTCATTCACAGATGGGGTTACCATGGAGAAAGCTCAAATTTCTCCAGCAGTGCCCCCGATTAGTGTAAGTATTGCTTCCCCACACACTAGTATGGGGAAAACTATTCAGAGAAGAATGGAAATTTCAGCTTGTGGATGGCGTAATGGGCTTCGTTGGGGGAGAAGAGCCTCCTCCCCGTTCTCCCCGGAGCCCTTTTGTTAAAGCCGCCCCAATTCAAAATGTCCCACAGGAAGGGATCGTCCAAGGTTTCCACTGACCTCCTGTGCCAGGCCGGCTGCCATAAAATGCTGACACCCCGAAGTGGACACATCCAGCAGCCTCTGCCCTCTACCCCAGTCAGCCTGGTAGAGGTAAGCAGAATTTGGGCCCAGCGTTGGGACTTTCTAGCATAATTACTTTCATTGGTAGGGATCAGGACATCACTGGAACCAGCTTGACTGCTTCGGATCGAATCTCCCTGAAAAATCAAAGATTATTACCATGAAGCTATGTGAAAAGATTTCACATCGGTATGGGAAATCCTTATGAAAAGAGCCCTAAGTGTCTTTAGTGCCTCTGTCCTGATCATTTTCTTGAAGCAGTTAACAACAACTGGTCGATGCATTCTTCACACATCAAAGGTCGATCGGAGAGAACCCCTGCTCGTCTCACCCACCACAATTCTGCACAAATTTCAGAGGGGAGCGCATTGGTTTGAATGCAGAAGCTGAAAAGTTAGGCACTTGGGGGCCTATTCATTATACATTAAAATTCTCTGGAGATAATTAGCTTTAGAACTCTCATGGAGTTCTAGCTAATTATAGGTGGAATTCATCATTCCACCTCTCCATAAGTATCTATTCCGAAAAGCTGTCATTTTTGCGATGACAGCTTTTCGGGAAATAGATACTTTTCCCTGCCTACACTACCTTATCGCACCTGGAAACACTGCTGCGCATGCGCTGTTACATCTGTAAAACTAGCGCATGCGCAGCACTGCCTACAGATGCGTTAAGTTTCGTACCCCCCCCGATCCACCCCCCACCCCCCTCCCCCCTCCGCTCACCTCCTCCCCCCCCCACTTACCTGTCCGCGCAGCAGCCTCCGGCTCCGTCCTGCTGGTCTGTCATGTGGTTTCCCAGCAGACCACATGACAGATTAGAAAAAATATATATATTTTTTTAACTTTTTCTTAACTTTCTTGTGCTCTGCTAGGGAGCACACATGACAGACCAGCCTCCGGAGCCTGAGGACGGAGCAGAGCGCCGGAGGGACTCGTCGGGGGACCTGCACACGCTGATACAGGTAAGTGGATTCTGCTATTCGCCACCTCACAGTGGCGAATAGTAACTGCATCAAATTCCGAAAATTGATAATTTTCGGAATTTGATGAATACCACAATTTCCACATCCCCATACTAATGTGGAAATTAACGCAGGGGAACTTAGCAAGGAGATATCTGTGATATCTCCTGTGCTAACTCTGTTCATGAATACCAAAATAACGTTATTTAAGGAAAATGTCCTTAAAAACGTTATTTTAGTGTTGATGAATAGGCCCCTTGATTTGGTAATGGGCAGCAATAGATTAAGAAAGTAAGGGAAAAGCAAATTAACAGGACTAAATAGTTTCACATTTCAACTAGTTGTGCTCGGACCCCTATATTTTGGTTTTGGATCTGAGTTAATCTTTGCATTTTGGTTTCAGTTTTGCAAAGCCACCCTCACGTGTTTTGGTTTTGGTTCTGTATTTAAAAATAAATGAAAAACAGCTAAAATCATGTGCATTGACAATGTTTGGACTTGTTTACATGCAATCCAAAACCCGAGTTCGGTTTTTAAATCGAACTGACTGCAGAACCGAACCGTGGCTTGGTTAGACTCAGAACTCCAAAGTGATCCCGCAATGTGCCACTATAACTCTTCCTGCTTCACCTCTTTACGTGATATCTAGCGCGCAGCCCGGAGCCGGCATCCTCTTGATCTAGCTGCTTTCCCTGCTATGGTGATAGAGGAACGACAGCAGCAACTGTCAATATCAATAGCTGCCACTGACCGTACATACATTGGGTGGCACATCGGCACGCTATCTTGTAGATAGCAGCACCGGGATTGACAGAGGTGCATAGCTTCTCTGTCATTTACCCCCCCAACCCCACATTAATACATGGGGAGAAGTGATACCACTAATACCCCTAACGCCGGATAATACATCTCCGCCTCTGTGTGTAAATTCAAACCTTATAGTAGATTTAAATACTCATATGAAGGTGTTCACATTACAGATTATGCTTGATATATATAATATTGTTAACCTGTGCTACATTCTCAAGGATTCACAGGTGGTTCTATTTATAATCTGACATGCAATCTGCTCATACATTGCTAATTTGAGTTGCAGCATTTTCATAACATATAATGATCCATCCATAAACTGAATTTTAAAATACTTCTAACATTGAAGGTCACCATATGTGAATATAAACTTGCTAATCAGGCTACTCAACCACAACTCTCATCGTGCTGTACCCCAGATCTAAATACACAGAGACCCTGCTTTTACAGATGTGTCCTAATTCACCCTGGCTTCAGTCAAGCCAAATAGTCCCTCTAGTTGCACCTTGTCCGGGGCGATCTATTTGTTGATGAAAACACATTGATACCTATCAGAAAATGCATGTAGCCATAGAGATCATTGTGCCTTATAACCAGTGCAGGGAAATTATACTAATGATCCTATTTGAATGTATATATCTCTGTTTTTTTATTAATATAACCGCTACATAATGGGGGTAAGGTGCTATCAGGGAGATTGGTGGACTCTTCAGGGAGTCAGGGAGATTGCTGCTATTTCAGGGAGACTCCCTGACAATCAGAGAGAGTTGGCAAGTATGGTGCAAATGAGCCAGAATCTGTTTACAAAGTACTACGATGCAGTGGGGGCGGATTTTGGTCACGCCAGGTTCTGTTGTGCTTCATCTGCGACTTGTACTTTCAATAAATGTTATTGATGGTAAAAATATTTTCTGTATAGTTAAAGTCAAAGCCCAGGGTCTATAGTACACTGTAGGCCTGATTCAGACCCGCTCGCAAGCGCTATGCGCTCGCAAGCGAGTCGATGGTGGGGCACTGCGCACGCGTCGCATGTGCGCGCAAGCCCCGTGTGAGAATTTCACTTGCTCCGGGGCTCGCTACAAACGGGGCGGCTGTCGATGTTGATCGACAGCTCGCCTCGATTTGTAGGCGGGGAGGGGGGGTGGCTGGGCAAACAGAGGCGAATGCCTGCCATTTGTGGGCGGCCCTACTGACATCACTCGTGATGTCAGTAGTGAGCTTCCTGCTCTATTAGAGCAGGAAGCTCACTGGGGCTTGCGGGAACGAGACCATACCACAAGGGTCTCGTCGCGACCATCACCTGGCCGCTCGCAAAAGCTGTGGGTGGTCACCCACAGCTTAGCGAGCGGCCAGGAGGCTGGCTAAAAAAAAAAAAACGGCCGCCCTGATTCAGAGCTTTTTGTGAGCGCCTCTGAATCAGGCCCTGTGAGCTGTGTTTCTGCGTCTGTGATGTAAATAAGACACAAAATTGCAAGACAAAGATGGTATGCTACACCTCTCAGGTCATGCCCCCTGCTGCACCGACCTGGTTGCCCCCTCCCGTAGTGTGCTACTGTGATGCATGGGGCTAGAGAACCCTAGGACACTGGTTACCTATGTGTCTAATTATCAGCTGTATATCCCCTGCCCCACCAGAAAGGATTTCAATTGCTGTCGCTGAGTACTCCTGGCTGTACTATTACCCCAGGTTGAGAAGAACCATTATGGATGACAGCGTAAACGGATAATGTCTATGCATCTGGCATCAGTGAAGCAGGCAATCTTCATTATAATTTCCATACTATGGTTAGTGTTGGCAGTTAGGTGAGGGTTATTATTTTACTCCTCACGATTCTGCATTCTGGTGAAATCACAGAGCACTAAGAGATAAGGGAATTTGCATACTGGTACTTTATACTGACTGTCTATCTCATTCACAGGAAGCAGCTCCTTCTACCTGCAAATAGCAGGCAGAGTAAACACCGCTTTCCTGTCACTCTTTCTAGAACCGATAAACTCTGTGATCTCTGTGGGCAGAAGCCCAGCATTATATTGCAGGCAGAAGGGGCAGATAAACACTAGGCCTGATTCAGAAATGGACGCTAATGCGATCGCAGCTGCGATTTTGTAAGCAACGCAGCTGTGAAACTATGCTGTTTCAAAAGCTTACCAGAGCATAAGGACGACCACTGCTGCCTTCTCATATGCGTACGACATCGCTACCGTGCGTAAATATCAGTAACATCGACGCACATTGAGCGGCCATCTTGCCCTTGCGGAAGGTCTCAGGGGCAAACGCAGGATTTTTATAGGGAGGTTTACACACACACACACATACAGTATACTGTGTATGTGTGTATATATATATATATATATAAACATAGATATGCACACACATATATATTACACACATGCACATACATATGTCACACATACATTAAGCACACATACATATATACATTACACACACACCCTTACCTTGCATACCTGGCAAGCTGGCACCATCATGTCATTAGGCTCCTCCCCCTAGCATGAAACTGCTGCGATTCGTGGGTCAATCGGAGGGGGCCGAACCAAGTGACGCAATTCTAATGTAATCGCGTCAATCTCCCGATTGACCTGCGAATCGCAGCATTTTGCAATGATAGGGCGCGGCTTAAGAGCATGATGCCTGCTCTAGAGTCTGTCAGGGGGGGTTCTGGGTACTCAGAAACTCCCCCTGCGTGCGCTACTGGGTCTGACCAGCCGTAACCTCTGCAGCTCTCCTGACACGCAGAGGGCTCTCATGCTGCACAGGAGATCACAAGTGCTAATTTATGCATGCCCATGAAATGGCATTCAAACGGACAGAAGCGGCTGCGTTTTTCTGACCACCCAAACGCTGACAGCCTGTCACTCACTGTATGATGGATTCCTCTGTGCGTCCGTGGTCGCAATGCAATCGTTGCGCATGCGCAGTGCAGCTTACGCACATGTGCAATGGAAAACAATTGCTCAATCTACGTCACCGTGTCCATCTCTGAGTCGGGCCCTAGGATCCTGTTGCTGATATACACTGGGTGTATTGAACGCCACTGCATCACTCCACTATGATAGCAAGATTCCAGGACCACGCAACTCTAGGCTACTAGGGATCTATTCATGTAAGTTGTTTTACTAAACTAGCACCAAATTGTCATGCAAATCCTTCATTTGTTTTTTGGGGGGTTTTATTAGAGCTATTTTTGTACTACTCACTTACTATAAGCTTAACTAATAGTATTTGGGAAACATTAATATTATTTGTACTCAAATGCAAAGTTTCTGTTGTTCAGATTCGCTTTCCAGAGCTCTTTTATACCTGCAATCCTAAAATAGGTTAATTTGGGTTGTGCAGAATTGCATTATTTCACATGCAGGCAGAAAACACCATTCAATTGATTGGAAAATGCTAAACATACTGGACCTGATTCAGAGCCGCAAAAAGCGAGCGCTCGCTCTGAATCAGGGCGGCCACTTTTTTTTTCAAGCCGGCCTCCTGGCCGCTCACTAAGCTGTGGGTGACCACCCACAGCTTTAGCGAGCGGCCAGGTGATGGTCTCAATGGTCTCGACCATCGCAACCATCGAGCTTGCAAAGAGACCCTTGTGGTAGGGTCTCGTCTACTGCAAACCCCAGTGAACTTCTGGCTCTAATTGTGATGTCATTAGGGCCGCTCACAAACGGCAGGTGTTCCTTTAGGAACGCCTCCGTTCGTCCAGCCACCCCCCCTCCCCGCCTACAAAACGGGGCGAGCTGTCGACCAACATTGACAGCCGCCCCGTTTGTAGCGAGCCCCGGAGCGAGTGAATTTCTCACTCGCTCCGGGGTTTGGGCGTGCGCAATGCATAACCATCGACCCGTTTGCAAGCGCACAGTGCTTGCGAGCGGGTCTGAATCAGGCCCACTGTGTAAGCAAGTACTTATTAGTACTTTTAAATGTACTTATGGCTTCAACCTTGATATACACCTTTTTATACAGTATGTTTTGTATTCAGCCTGTTCCGGTGACACTGTGCCCATTCAGCTTACTGCTTTTTGCTCTGAGCTTTCTCGCACTTCATTGAAGAAATCCCAGTTGCTGTCACTGCTCCTTTGCTGGCTGAGGTCACCGCATCCCACACTCCCCTTTGTAGCACTATTCAGCGCATATACTTAATCCCAAGGGTTTACAGTCTTTTTTTTTTCTTGACCTGAGGTTGCTCTCAAGCCTAATTTGTGATGCCAGATAAAATTGAAAGTCATTGCTAAGACATGTGACTGGCACTACAATGTGTTGAAAGTAAATGTAGCCTCTTAGCTTTGTCATTTTATTATTTAAGAAGCAATTCCATTTCCTAGTGTATCAGACAGAAAATATGCACATGCATTAAAGGTTTTGCATGTTCAAAAGCAGATCCCGTCCTCATCCAGCTCGGTCAATCACTGACAGTCTGCTGCGATCACGTGGGACTAGGGGTGAGCGGGTTCGGATTTCTGAAATCCGAACCTCCCCGAGCCCCCCCGATCCGAGGCCGATCCGAGTCAGGCTCGACTTTTCCCGCCTGACTCGGATCTGAAATCGAGGCAAAACGTCATCATCCCGCCTTCCGGGTCTCGCGGGTTTTGGATCCTATATAAGGTACCCGCGTCGGCGCCATTTTCTCACTCGGCTGTGGACAGTGAAGAGGGAGGGTGGGAGTTAGGGCTGGCTGGGCTGTGTAGTGTAGTGTAGTGTAGTGTTGTGCTGTGCTGTGCAGTGCTGTGCTGCGCTGTGCTGCTGTTGTCCATAGGGGCTGTGTCCACTCCTCCAAAGTCCATAGGGGCTGGCTGTGTTGTGCTGTGCTGCTGTTGTCCATAGGGGCTGTGTCCACTCCAATGTCCTGTGCAGTGTCCCAGTCCTAAAGGGGTGCTGTAGTGTTGTCCAGGGGGTGCTCTGTCCATCAGGGGTGCTCCCCCCAAGTGCAAAAAAAAAAATCTTTTTTCTGTGTTTGTGAATTGTGTGCGCAGTAGCCGCACGTGCATCAACAAAGTAGCGCCAAGCGTGCGCCTGTGTCATAAGTAAAGGGCCGGCTGGCTTGACCGTTAAAGGGTGCTGTAACCCCCAAAGTGCACTCCAAACTAAATAAAAAAATATTTTCTGTGTTTGTGAATTGTGTGCACTGTGGCTGCACGTGCATCAACAAAGGAGCAGCGCCAAGCGTGCGCCTGTGTCCCATAAGTAAAGGGCCGGCTGGCTTGTCCATTAAAGGGTGCTGTAACCCCCAAAGGGCACTCCAAAATAAATAAAAATATATATTTTTTTTGTGTTTGTGAATTGTGTGCGCAGTAGCCGCATGTGCATCAACAAAGTAGCGCCAAGCGTGTGCCTGTGTCATAGGTAAAGGGCCTGCTGGCTTGACCGTTAAAGGGTGCTGTAACCCCCAAAGTGCACTCCAAACCAAATAAAAAAATATTTTCTGTGTTTGTGAATTGTGTGCACTGTGGCTGCACGTGCATCAACAAAGGAGCAGCGCCAAGCGTGCGCCTGTGTCCCATGAGTAAAGTGCCGGCTGGCTTGTCCGTTAAAGGGTGGTGTAACCCTCAAAGTGCGCTCCACAAAAAATAAAAAATTCTCCTTTTTTTTCTGTCTTTGTGAATTGTGTGGGCTGTAGCTGCACCTGCATCCTCAAAGCAGCAGTGACAAGCGTGCGTCTGTCTGTTAAAGGGTGGTGTAACCCTCAAAGTGCGCTCCACAAAAAAATAAAAATTTCTCCTTTTTTTTCTGTCTTTGTGAATTGTGTGGGCTGTAAGCTGTACCTGCATCCTCAAAGCAGCAGCGACAAGCATGCGTCTGTCTGTTAAAGGGTGGTGTAACCCTCAAAGTGCGCTCCACAAAAAATAAAAAATTCTTTTTTTTTCTGTCTTTGTGAATTGTGTGGGCTGTAGCCGCACCTGCATCCTCAAAGCAGCAGCGACAAGCGTGCCTCTGTCTGTTAAAGGATTACATCGGTGACAGCATCCAAGTAGGCATGTCAGACAGTCCGTACCTGTACTGGCAGGAAAAAAAGGCAATTTGGAGGCCCCTGTACAAACTGGCTCTGTTTTACCTGAGTTGCCCCCCCTCCAGTGTGTACTCCGAAAGAGTGTTTAGTGCAGCCGGGAACCTTGTCAGCGAAAGGCGTAGGAGGTTGCTTCGACAAAATGTGGAGAAGATGATGTTCATAAAAATGAATTATCAACTCTTCCAGGGAGACCAGCCTCCAGAACGTACAGAGGGACCTGTGGTGGTGGATTCCAGCGGGGACGAATTAATACTCTGTGAGGATGAGGATGTACACAACACTGAAGAGGGTGAGGAATCGGTGGATGAGGAGGATGAGGACGACATCTTGCCTCCGTAGAGCCAGTTTGTGCAGGGACAGATTAATTGCCAGCTTGTTTTGTGGGGGCCCAAACGAACCAATCATTTCAGCCACAGTCGTGTGGCAGACCCTGGCGCTGAAATGATTGGTTTGTTAACGTGTACATGTCCAGTTTATACAACATAAGGGTGGGTGGGAGGGCCCAAGGACAATTCCATCTTGCACCTCTTTTTTTTCTTTGCATTATGTACTGTTTGGGGCCTAGTTTTTCAAACTGCCATCCTGTCTGCCACTGCAGTGTCACTCCTAGATGGGCCACATGTTTGTGCCGCCCACTTGTGTCGCTTAGCATAGTCATCCAGCTACCTCGGTGCAACCTTTTGGACATAAAAACACTATTGTGAGGTGTGAGGTGTTCAGAATAGACTGGAAATGAGTGGAAATTAAGGTTATTGAGGTTAATAATAGCATAGGAGCAGAAAAACCCACAAATTCTGTGATTTTAGCTATTTTTATGCTTTTTTAAAAAAAAATACAGATCCAAAACACAAAGCCCAGAACCCAAAACACGGAAGGGTGGTTTTGGCAAAAACCAATCCAAATCCAAAACACGATGAAAGATCCAGATCCAAAACCAAAATACAAAACACGAAAAGTGGCCGGTGCACACCCGTACGTGGGACCCGTTCTGGTCTTGCGCACACGCAGATTCCCAATAATCACGAATCTGCGTTCAGCGTCGCATGTAGCTGAATCAGGCCCTAAGTTAAATAATTGGATACATCCTCACACATATTAGTTCAACCTACAATATGGCTGTCATAGTGGGTCATACTTACTTTGGCACATTTCTTATTAAAACAATAATTTGTATAGATCTGGTTACTGTTTTAAAGCTATTAAGTGTGCCTGATTTCAGCCCATATTGGGCCAAATGTAATAGGATGACAGTTTAGAAAATATGAGAGTTTAGCAGTAACACTATTACATGAGTCGAGTTGTATCTTCAAAATGGGAAAACATCTGGATGAGAGTTTAAATCGTGAGAGTTTTTTTAGTCTGAAAAACACGCGAGTTTGCATGTTCTCGGACTCTATTACATTGGCCGCAGAGGCGTATCTTTAATGGGTGCAGGGTATGCGGGTACAGGGGGGGCCCACACCGCACACCCTGCACCCATTTTTTTTAATACCTCTCCGCCAGACGGCGCCCCCCCTTGGCTTGTGCGCCTGGCGAGTGCCATCCTGGCCAACGGGTAGATATGCCCATCGGGGGAATATTTTGTTTAAAATATGTTAGCACTTGAAATGCTGAAGGGTCAGACATCCTTTACTATGATCCCATATCCTGATTTGAAATCCCAGAGGAAAAATAAATTTGCACCAAAAGTTTATAAAACCACAAATGATGTGCTGATAATGCTGTATGTATTACCGGCAGCTTTATATACTGTAAACCTGCCCCTTGAGAAACCTCTTCAATTGCTACTGATTCATCTGCTCCAGAGTGTGTATATATACAATAATAACTCGTGGTCATGTAGGAACAGATTTGTAATAGCAAAATGACCCCAAGGGTTTATAACATCTATTTCAGGGAGCAAGAAATGTCCACATTTATATATGAAATATGTATTCACTGAAATGTAATCACTTCTTCTGTGCCAGTGTTTCTTTGACCAAACAATTCCCAAAATCAACATGGACTTCAGGTGGGATATCACAGCAGTTCGTGGGGCGATGGACAGTGGAACACTTCAGGTAGCTCCAGTTACACAGCTATTTTGGCTGGCACTGATTACTTGCAGGAGTGGTGGAAAATGTATTCCTGCCCCCTGCACAGTAAGAGGCTGAAGTGCACAGACCCTACGTGATTTCAGTTACTAAGTACAGCATTTTTATTCATAATGACACATGCTACTGAAACATTACAGAAGAACCCCCATCATCAGGTACAGACAGCATGAAATACCTGTGTCCTTCCTGCTGTGCCTATATTGTGACTGTTATCATCTATTTGGATGTATTTGCAGTATCTGTGTCAGTCCTAAGCCCTGTGCTGGAGGTGCTGTAAAGCCACCCACACGGTGCGATATGCACATTGCGACGCGACGGGAGATCCGACGGCCGACATATCGGGCGGTCCACACACACGGTGAGATCGGGTGGCCGACCACCCGATATGCCAGCACCTCCTCCCCCACCCGCATAACGCTAATAATCCCCAGATCAAATGAATCTGTAGTAAGATCAGGAGCTGCGATGTACGACCCAACTTGAGCGCGCTCTGTCCCGATATCATGCCCATACACAGAACGATATAGCAGCGATATCGTACAAATCTGTCGGATCGGCTGCTTTATCGCACCGGGTATGGGCACCTTAAGATCTAGTAACATTCTGTTCCTCTGGCCAGTGTCTATATAAGTATCATTGTATTGTGCTGGCAGCCTCATTATGGCCACTGACGTCTGTCCTGCTGCTCAGTTTCCCATGCTGCCAGATTCAATATCCATCTGGTAATGTAAAATTGAGGCTTTCATGGAAAACCTCAATTGCTCAGTGTTGGGGAGTAATTGCTATTGGCAGAAAATTGTAATGGTTTGAAAACTAATGTCTGACTCCCAACCCCGTTCGTCCTTGTTATATCCTCTATACTGCTTACAGGACATGACTCTAGTTGTGTTAGCTGCCTATGTGATCATCATAGCTCTAAAGTCTGTATTGCACTCAGGGCCTGGTCCAGACCCGGACGCAACGCTGCGCTTGCACGCTATGGCCGATTGTCACCCGTCTGCACATGCATATGCGCGAGCCAGTCATATCGATAGGGAAGCGTTCACTCGGATAACACAGATGGCCCGCTAGTTTGACTGACAGATTGTGCCATTTATGGGTGGTGACAGGGGAGGGTCCTGGAAACGGGGGAGTGGTGGTGCGAACGCAGGCGTGTCTTTGTGGCAAAACAGCGTTTTAGGGGCGTCCATAATTACAAGGCTGCGTCACTGTACACGTCAGCTGGATTATTTTTTGACTGTAGCATTCGCAGTGCTTGCGGAAGGGTAGGGTCTACCACAAGCACTGCGTATGCCTCCGATGGTTACCGATTGTTATATACACTTCCTGGAGATGACGTGTGTAACGAAGGGCAAGTGGGCGTCATTACACTGGCTTGCGAAGCCATTGCCGCCGCACGCTAAGACATAGAGGGCGTCCTTATGTCTTGCTGTGCAATCACGGGATTTGCATATTTGGCCCCCTGGCGGCTGCGTGGAGCGCAGCGTTGCGTCCGGGTCTGAATCGCCCCCTCAGTACAGGGTCTATTATAGGTACATGCTGTGCAGAATTAGTGCGAGGCTTTGTACCCTTGGCATACAGAGATGCTTGTAAGACCTTATAATGTAATATATAGTAATGCAGTAAGGCCTTTTGTCATCAAAAGTGTTTCATATATTCCTGAATACAAGACACGGGGCCAAATGTAATAGGGTGAGAATTTAGAAAATGTGAGCGAAAACGGTCACATTTTTAAACTCAGGCAATTTAATAAAGTCACAGAACAGGCAAACTCGCAGGTTTTTAAACTCTTATCCAGGTGTGTCCTGTATTGAAAATACTTAATCGGTACCTAAGTCCGGCGGTTCAAATCCCGACACCGGAAGACCGACCAGAGAAGATCCCGACGGGTTAATTAATTAAACTATTCCTAACCCTCTCCCCCACTAACCCTAACCCTCCCTTAGCGGTGCCTAACCCTAACCTCGCCCCATAGTGCCTAACCCTAACCTCCCCCCTAACCTAACCCCCCCTCCCTGCACCCTAAACCTAACCCTCCCAGGGGGATGCCTAACCTCCCCTCGGGGGTGCCTAACCCTAAACCTCCCTTCCCCTAGCCTATCCCTCCCGGGGGGTTGCCTAGCCTAACTCAGCTCCCCCCTTCCCCCCCCGGCTGTCCACTCCCGGCGGCTTCCTGACTACATACCGAAAATACAACTCGATCAATGTAGTAGAGTGAGAGTTTTACTGTTAAACTCTCACATTTTCTGGACTCTCACCCTATTACATTTGGCCCACGGTTCTTAACTATTCGCCACTCTGCAGAAAGCATATTATGATTATTTGCATTTTACAGGTCCTAAAATTAAACAGATCTTTTTCTTTCTCTGCCTCTCACAAAAGATAATTTTTTTCTATTCTTTACCTAATTGGAGCCATCTTGTCATCTGTTTTTTTCCAAGTGCATTTATTGGAAAAGAAAGGGGAAAGGAATTTGTATATGGTGCACATATATTCAAATATAACCTTTATTGTGTTATTTAAAATTAGGCAATTAGCCTAATTTTAAATAACACAATAAAGGTTATATTTTAATATATGTGCACCATATACAGATTCCTTTCTCCTTTCCTTTCCAATAAAAGTATCCTTTGGATCTGTGTTAGCACCGCCTACTATAATTAAGATTGAGAATCATTATTATTAGGGGCATTTTCTGTACATTCTGGTAATAATCTCAACAGATCTCTCCTTCTATTCCATTTTCCTAGCGCATTCCAGAAACGCTGTCTGACTTAAGCTGCCCATCCACTAGGCGATTATACGACGACGGTCGTTATCGCTCCATCTCTTGGTAATCGCCCGCAAATCAGGCAGTAACAGGTTAAAAATGACCAGCAATGCACGCGCCCGCTGGTCGTTTTTACCATCAATCAGCGCCCGAACATGACGGTCAACCAGGTTGCCATGTTCGGGGATGATTGATCTGCATACACTGAACGTCTGAACATTCAGTGTATGCAGTTCACCCTGCGGGAGACGACGGCGTCGTAATCGTGCAGTCGTCCCCCGCATCGTGTAATGGATGGGCGGCATTACTTTCCATGTCTTTCTCTAATGGTGCATACATACGGTCAGATTTTACTTCAGATCTGAACGATAACAATTTTAAAAATCGTTCAATCGTTCATTTCTGAAGGAGAATCTGACATGTTTGAACGATGAATGATGCGCGTTCCCGATGGTCAGATAACGATATCTGAAATCTAATGTGTTTGCAGTCAGTTTTGGACGATTTCAGTCATTTTAATGCAGTCAAAGATCGTTCATAGTTCAAATCGTTCAAATCATTCAAATCGTTGGTCAAATCTTTCATCAAATCGTTCAATCGTTCATCTGACAAATCTGACCGTGTGTATGCACTCTCTGGCTCTGCTGTTTCTCCGTTCATGTCTCTCTATCTGTAATTCTGCCTACCTCAGCTGACAGCACTATGTTAAGGTGTTGTGCAAGAGACTTTCAGTGCTGCTGTAATTGTGTACTTTGTGGCTACACATATGGAGCAGTTCATTGTTACACTGGAGGTCCTGGTCCTATATAGCATGTGTCCCTCACAGTTACAGCTGCGACACTGGAGCCTGGCTAAACAAAGATTTCCTCTTATTCATAAATTTATGTATATCGCTGCAGGACTATTAAGGGACAAGTCCGTCATTTTTTATGGTGAACAACCCTTCGTTACTCTCCATTAGTGCATCTCACTAGTAAAGCATGATTGGGGGTAGCTTCTGCATCCATGGTTCTCTCTGGCTAACCTTCCATGATGGGTATCCGGATAGAAGATCGACAATGTAAAGGTCAACAGTCAATAAGTCGAAACCAAATGGACAACAGGGACAAAACGGCATCAGGTGCAAAAGTTCTACTGACAAAAGGTCAACAGTGTTGAAAGTCAGCAGGTTCAAATGATGGACACACAAATGGTTGACACAAAAATGGTCGACGTGTTTTTCTGGTTTTTCAACATTTTTAGGGTGAGGGTTAGGCAGTTGAGGGAGGGTTAGGGTGCCGGAGGAGTCGGTTAGGGTTAGGCATTATGGGGAGGGTTAGGCTAGGTTTAGGTTTAGGCACTAGGGGGAGGTTTGGGGTTAGGCACCAGGTGGAGGGTTAGGGTTAGGCTAGAGTTAGGTTTAGGCACTAGGAGGAGGGTTAGGGTTAGGCACCAGGTGGAAGGTTAGGGATTGCTTTGGGCACTGGAGGGTGGGTTAGGGCCAGGCACCAGGGGGTAGGTTAGGAGGTTTAGACACTAGGGAGAGGGTTAGGGTTAGGCACCAGGACAAGGGTTATGCACAATGGGAAGAGTTAGGGGTAAATAAAAACAAAACAAAAACATGTCAAGAAATTGCATGTCGACATTTTATGTGTCAACCTATTGACTGTCGACTTCTACATTGCTGATCTTTTATATCACACCTCCATTTAAACTATGTTACTACAATTGACCTCTTACATTTTTCAATAATCCTCCCTTAGCAGGATCTCTCCTGTTAATTAAATTAGGTATTGGCTGATATAGTGAGTACATACACATATTAGTGTTCTAAGAGACACATATAGTAGTATCCCCTCTCTGTTATCAAACTGTTGGAAATTAATATTATCTTTGATAAGTTATGAAGCTCCCATATTATTATCTTTTCCATCATATCATGGTCCTTATAAAACACAAATCAAGAAAATGTTACATAATGCCTTAGAAGCACTGGTCTGAGCAAACTTGGTGAAGCTTCAATTACAGATGTGTCCTTATACATTCTTGGCGGCCAGCTCCTGAGCGACTCCACTAGTGTGCGGGCCTCTTTTTCACCCGCAAATGCGTCTCAGTCGCAATGTGATGTGACATGAGGCACCAGAAGACTGTACTGATTAATGTGATATGCAACACTTGTACATCTGTGTACAACTGAGTCTGAATCTGTACACTACGTGCCACAATGAAGCGGCCATGGCTTTTTCTACGCCCAATTCCGTCGTGCTTCTCAGCGCACACAGATATACAAGTGTCACATATTACATTATCCAGCACAGTCTCCTGGTGCATCCTGGTACATCACAATGCAAATAAGACTCATTTTCCGGGCGAAAAAGACACCCTGCACCAGCAGAGTCACACAGGACCTGCTGGCTCACTCGCACCAGGCATCTCGTGCCACATGGTGTATTCAGGCTAGAAGTATGAGGACACATCTGTAGGTCTATATCGATGAATTTTGTAATTTTTTCCCATGGTCGTTGTCTCAAATGCATACCAAGAACACGTGTGCACGTTACAGAAACGGGTCAAAGGTTTAACTTTTATACAAATAATGAATAATATAATCTCTCAGGCTGGGTAATGAAGACTGACCTAACTAGATCCTGAGACTCCTTTGATTTAGGCCAGGACCAGGAGTCAGGAGAACAGTACACACACAACAGGCAGCGATCTCAGTCGCACATGGGAATAACGGCTACTGCGTTATCACATCCCTTTCTTAGCTTGAAACTGAGGTCCTCTGAACTCTGTTTCATTGGCTGATACCTTTGATGTACTTACATTACACTTTTCACAGTTAAACATGTCTACATTAACCCTGTTCTGACCAGCTAACACCACAAGAGGACTTTTTTTAGTCATCAGCCATCCCTTGCATTAGCTCTTCATTAATCATTCTTTAAAGATGTTTAACTTTCTTCTGACAAACGTTTTTCCTCATGAACAAGACTGCTTGCAATTTATGAAGGTCAATCTTGTTCCCACAAGAAACCTCTTGGTTTATTCATGCAAGTAAGCATTAACTTTAATGTCAGTAAGCCACAGTTTTTGAAGTTCCCCTTTAAGACGACACAGTGCAATTCCTTCAGTTCCATATTTGCCAAGGGAATTGTACATTTAAAGCTTACTGTACACATACATTTTGAAAGTAGGCCTCTCACTACATGGTTATTGTCCTTGTCCTTGTGATTTTTTGAAGAAATAAAACTTTGAGCAGTATATAAACATGGCAGTTTTGTATAATGTATGACATATAATAAGCCATATATTAGTTAAATACAATACATTATGGGATAAACCTTTGATTGCAAGTTTTTTTAATTTGATATTACTGTCAGTATTTCCACAAATTACCATATTCAGGAGTATCACATGACTGATTGAGAAAGTATCTGACTGGTGCATTAAATAATTCACAATTCTATTGGTGCATACACACGTGACGATCGTCAACGAGTGCTGGATGATCGATATCGATCATCCAGCACACCACGAACCCACCAATGATGGCCAACACGGGTCCCTATAGTAACCTGGTCGATATCGACCAGGTTGGCCTGCATGCACGGGCGATGGACTATATCGTTATCGTTCATACGTGCCCGCGCATCGCAGGTCGTTGGTGGGTTGAAGGCACTGAAAAATGCACCATATGAATGATAACAATATGATCGATATCGTTATCGTTCATATCGTGCATTTTAATTATACCGTGTGTACACACCATTAGCCATACTTGCCCACTTTTGAAAAAGAATTTCAGGGAGATTGTGAAAGCAACACCTATGAGTGCGGCGGTAAAGTGGGCATGTACTGATACATCTGAGAGGCGTGTCATCAAAGTGACTTACATCCAAATATAAACAAACCCAAGAGAAGTTAGTAAGAACCATTTGTTGATGAAAACACACTAAGGGGGTATCCAATTAGCTCCGAAAAATTTCTGCCCGCAAAAAAACGGGGTTTTTTCGTCAATGTTCGGGTCTTTTTCAACGTTTTTTTCCCGTACTATCCAATTAAATCCCATTTTTTATGCCTGAAAAGACATAGGATTCATGATTGGGAGAAAAACAGCTTCTTATCAGGGGCGAAACAAAATCCCCGATAAGGGCCGGCATCGGGGCTAATTGGATAGCCCCAGGCAAGGTAATTAGCCATGGTAATCTACCACAGCTAATTGGATACTCCCCTAATACTTTTCAGAAAATGCATAGGGATCATTGTGCCTTATAACCAATGCAGGGAAATACTACTAATAATCCTATTTGAATGTATATATCTGTTTTCTTTTATATAACAGCTTCATAATGGGGGCAATGTGCAATCAGGGAGATTGCTAGACTTTTCAGGGAGACAGGGAGATTACTGACAATGAGGGAGAGTTGGCAGCTGTGCAACAGGGTGGAATTCTTACTGGTCTCCATAGATATCCCACTTAGGCCCTTGTCCTCCGGGCTATGCCCTGCTGTAGACCAGGTGCAGGACATATTTTTAGGTGCATACACATCCTCTTAAATTCTACTTATATAACATCACAAACTGAGGGCTTTTATATGGGTCACATAACTAAGAGGTGACTTCTAATAACCACTGTACTTTACAGTAAGTGAGCACATGACTCCTTCTAATGTCTCAGCTTAAAACACAACAGTTAGCTGGCACCTCATATCCAGGTGTTCTTTTCACTTTCACTAATTAATATGAGATGACACCACTAATAATATATGAATATGTATTTACAGCATACTTATATAGATATGAGATACGTGTGAAGTATATAAATAATAGGCATGAACTATATATATATATATAGAGAGAGAGAGAGAGAGAGAGAGAGAGAGAGAGGGTTCAGAGTTAAAGTGAACCATGAGAGTCAGTTTTGAAAATATTGGATCTCAAAGTTTACTACTGTTGGTGGATAAAAAATTAAAGAATGGACTTGCGTCACCACATACCAGAAAAATATGATGTTTCCACTGTACCATGGCAGTGTTTTTATATATATATATATATATATATATATATTTATTTATATATATATATACACACAGTGGTATATCTAGGGGGGTGTTGAGCGGGGAACGAGAGAGGGGGAGGGGGAGAGAGAGAGAGACTTCAGTCCTGTCCAGGACCAATAAAGAGACCAGCACACCACCATCATCATATGCAAAAACATGTGTAATCAGGGTCGGACTGGTCCACAGGGGTACAGGGGAAACCCCTGGTGGGCCCCACTGCCTGAGGGACCCTCCCTCTTCAAGGAATCAGGTGTATTTTATACAATCCATTGCAGTTATTAATCTGATACATTATCATGCATGCACTAGCATTATTTACTATATATATATATATATATATATATATATATATATAAAGGAGCCCCAACTATACACTCTAATGGCTATGGCTGGCCACACCCCCTAAGTATGGGCCCCTACCACTGCATTCCCCTGGTGGGCCCTTCATGCCCCAGTCCGACACTGTGTGTAATATAGCATTAAAAGGAATAGTTATGCTCAACATTCATAATCAGCAGCTATGGTTCACATAACAGGAGCCAGTATCAAACAGAATATTTATCATACACCTGGTGACCATTTAAATCAGCCCCGGGCACGACGGCCGTTTCGATGTATAAACCTTAAACACCTTGCTCATGATTAAGGTGTGTATACTGTACACCTAAACGGCTGTCGTGCCCGGGGTTGATTTAAATGGTCACCAGGCGTCTGTTTGACACTGGCTCCTGTTATGTGATCCATAGCTGCTGATTATGAATGTTGAGCATGGCTATTCCTTTTAATGCTATATTACACATTTTTGCATATGATGATGGTGGTGTGCTGGTCTCTTTTTTTGGTCCTAGACAGGACTGTAGTGTTCTCTATTTATTACTTATGTGACCTTAGCACCCATAATGCTATTTTAAATGTGGGCTTTTCCTTTGGATATATATATATATATATATATATATATAAATATATATATGTGTATATATATATATATATATATATATACACAGTATATATATATATATATATATATATTATATATATATACTATGTTTATATATCCTGTACAACCAAATAATCTATCTACAGTATATCTATATATACTGTGTTTATATATCCTGTACAAGCACACACAACAGTATGTTATTTACTATTGACATCTCTTTTTATGTAGTCCCCTCTTTCTCTGTCTTGGGATTACCTGACTTTTTCTCTGTCTCTTATTTTCCCTGACAAGCTCTCCCCTCCTCTTACAGTGTCTCTTTGTTGTATCATTTATATGTATGATCCATCTTCTCTCCTATCGCTTTAGCTTTCTGTCCTAATCCCCTTTTCCATGTTAGGATGATAGCATTCCTTTCTCTCTGATAAACCTCAGGCAGAGTGAGGTACTTGCCTGATAATGGGAATTTTATAAGTCAATTAATTGGGGGATTTCGGTGTAATATGTGTGACTTATCCATCTGCTCACATTCCTTACTACAGTATGAGCACACATGCATTCCACTGATTTCAGATATAGGAAACATCTTGGGAATAAACCTTGAAATTAGATTGTTAGTTGTTTGAACAGTTACATTGCTACTTCACTCAGGGGTCGATTCAGGCCCGGACGCTAAGCTGCGCTCTCTCGCTGCCAAAAGGGGCCGGGTACGCAAATTCCGCGATCGCACTGTCTGGTGTAAGGACGCCCTCTATGTTTTAGAGAGCGATGGCAGAGTGTGCGTACGCTGGTATAAAGACGCCCACTTTTGCAGTAGTAGTTGCAACAAAAGTCAACACATTATAATCATCAGGCAATAAAGTACGAGGGCTGATTGAAAAGTAATGAGACTACCTCTGTTTTTCTGTTCCATAGGTAGATGTGGCAACGCTATGCTGGTTATTGTGAAGCCCGTACATCGTTGTGTCTATACGTGCAGTTGGACTGCTGTAGTGTTCTTTGTTTGGTCACAGAGAGTGGAAGATCTTCTTACGTTTCTTCATGGAGGATGATTAAGACGTGTGTGAGATTACGTCAGAGATGTGTGATTGAATTTTGGAAAATGCAGAGATGAAACTCATGAAATGTTACGGCAAGCATACGGTGGTGAAACAATTAGCCGTGCTGCAGTATTTCGGTGGTGGAAGCACTTCAAAGAGGGTAATACGCGAGTGACTGGTGAAGTGCGTTCTGGGAGACCATCTGCCGCAGTTACAGATGACAACATTGCCAAAGCTGCTGAGATGTTGCAAAATGACAGAAGGGTAACTTTGCGCAAACTTTGCATCTCATTTGAACGGGTTCAGCATATTGTGACAAAGGCACTTAAAATGCATCGCTTGTGTGTGCCAGGTGGGTACCCAGAAATCTCACAGAAGAGCAGATGTGACGACGAGTTGAATCGTGCAAGAACACCGTTTGAGGAGTTATGTCAGAAAGGATAACCGATTTCCTGACATCGATTGTGACGTGTGACGAATAGTGGATTCGTCATTATGATCCGGAATCCAAACAACAGTCCAGTGTATGGAAACATTTCCGCTATTTCCAAGTTTAACACAAAATTCAATCACACATCTCTAACATAATCTCACACACATCTGCCATGGCGAAATGTATGAAGATCTTCCACTCGCTGTGACCAAACAGAAGACTGCGGCAGTCTAACCGCAGGTTCAGACACATCGATGTATGAGCTTCACAATAACCAGCATAGCATTGCCTCCTCTACCTATGGGACAGGAAAACAGAGGCAGTCTCCTTACTTTTCAATCAGCCCTCGTACATAATCTTATTTTCGAGGATCGGAATAGGTTCCAAATAGGCCTACAGTATCTGTCACATATGGGAGAAGAATTATATAATGCTCTCAATCAACAGAAAAGGCAATGGCCATCCTTCAATCAGGCATATTACACATTATATTCTTTGGCTTGGCACTGATTGCAATAAATTGTTCATCCATACATTAGGCAGCACAGCAGAGATCCAAACTGGAGAATGGACAGGGGGATCACAGTGGAAAAACATCCAACTTCATCCAGCGGGCCTTAGCATGGAACTGAGGAATTAGCAAGCCAGCTGTAACTAGGCCGGGTGCTCACCACTCCCAGAGGGGAAGAAATAGGGATACATTGTAAATAACATACATGCACACCATCAGTATATTGCTAATGATTTGGGATGTTTTTAAATCTGTCGAAAGCCGGACATAAACGGTGCAATAGGCACCGTGCCACGTGATGGGGATCTGACGTCTGGCATATCGGGTGGTCCCCACACACAGTATGATCGGGTGGCCGACCGCCCAATATGCCGGCTCCCCTCTCCCCCACCCGCATAACGCTGCATGGGATTGCACATCACATCCCCTGATCAACTGGTCCTGCAGTACGATCAGCGGGTGCGATGTACGACCTCATGGGTGCACGCTCTGTCCGACATCATGCCCATACACAGTGCGATATAGCAGCCAAATTGTACCAATCTGTTGGATCGGCTGCTTTAGCACACCGCGTATGGCCCGCTTAAGTTTCACCAGACTAGAGAGATTTGCTCTCGTTATCTTTTACGGCCAGGCCTTGGTACTATACATTCAGGAGACTTCATCTGCTGAATTAGGCACATTGCAGGCAGAGAGAGGGTGAAATGGATTGGACCCCCACTTACTGGCTGCTGTGATGCAGAGCTATGACATACAAAGGGTTTTAAATATTGATTGTACTCCTTTTATGGACTTGCCACAGGGCTCAGGTCTGTGAGGAACCTCTATGATAGACAGTCAGTTTTACAGAGAAGATGTTAAATAAACAAAATGAAGAGCACCAAGCCCAGGCGCACTCATCAACTTCCATTAACGTTCACTAGCAAAACATAACAAGTGGTCGTTTGTCATTCCTATATATGTATGTATACACACAGTGCTACATATTTGAACAGGTGATAGGCGACTAATGTTGTGAATGTTGACTGCAGAAAAGACATTTATTACTGTGCTTCAATTAAAATCTTGCAGTGTAGCGTAAATTAACTATTAGCTCTACCAATATGAGAACAGGGCTGTCTAATGCAACTGAGGACTTGGCTTTCCATGAGCAGCACTGACTGCTGTCCGTGGTGCTGATCTGCCCACCCCTATTGTCTGGCTATCAGTAACTTTCTCACTATGGCTGCACATTGTTCAGGACTTACAGTATATCCCCAGCTGGGTCCCTTTCACCCACACAGCACCTCTGTTTACCTGCTCTATTTAGCACTCTGAGGACACCTTTATTTTTTCAATTACTCCCAGCCTGTTGTCTGTGTTGATTTATCCCCAGCTCTCAGAACTGGTCATTTTCCTGCCTATTGAGGAGTTAGTGATGCGCAGATGAATTATTCTGTTCTCTGGCTGAGAGAGCAAAGGAGAAGTGAATTGGAAGGGGGTGGGGGGTGGAGGGGAAGGAAGGGGTCTGGGAAAAGACTTAACACCTTCACTCCTAGAATGGCATACTGCTCAGTGCAATGCAAGGCTTGGCTGCCCATTGGCAGGAGTTAATAAAGTCACAGTGTCTTCTGAGCAGGAACTAATGATGCTACAATTAAAAAATCTGAACCAGAGGCTACAAATCAGACACCTGGTGCCAGGGAGAGAGAATAAAAAGAGTGAAAAGAAATCCTTTCTCGTTAATGCCTCATTAGGAAGGCAAGTGAGGGAGATTTGTAGCAGCAGTTATTCCTGGCCACTTATAATAAACAGACTGCTGGTCACGTTGTTGCTTATGAAAGGTGTCAAAAAGCCAGACTATCCTGTATATTGATCTAATGGTTTAATCATACTGTAGAGAGAGGTAGATGTTTTTTCTTTATCCTCAATGCATGAGTCAGTTGTTAGAACTTATCTCCTTGTTTGCTTGTTTTGATAAGTGCAGTATGTCTCTATGTCATGTGATCATCCTATATCTGACATGAACCACTGTTGTCTGAAACTTTTTCGGAGAGTCTGCAGGCAATATCACCATACATATGATGGAACCTCCTATACATCATTATAGTAACTTGTAGATGGGTTGTGACTTTGCTTTGAGTACACACCAGAACTACAAAGTAGTCTGCTGTCAGGAGATTAATCTTCATCGGATATAATTCGAGCTCTGCATTATATGTAAGACTATACTGATCTGTTCTTTCACTCAATGATCTTTTATGCAATATTCTGTAGCTAGCCGATAACCATAGATGACCTTGGCAATTCATTTTCACAAGGGGTGTTGTATGATATGTCGACATTCACCACTTCGACATGGTCATAACTGGCCTAATTCAGATATGTACGCAATCCTGATGGTTAACGCACATTTGCGATGGTGCGAAATCTGCGCATGCTCGCGAGATCGCCCACTTTGCCCTGGATGCCACAGCCTGATTGACAGGCTGCAGCCATGTGGGGGTGGAGCGGGTCGGTGACAAGCAACATTGCAGAATACGGGGGCGTATCACCCCAGTGGGAATTCCCGGTCATCCTGGGTAACCTGAGGGTTACTAAGATGACCAACGGTCACACAAATGATCTGACACTGCCTCTTTGGACACAGCAGTGGATCAGCAAAGCCGGCAGAAGGCATCTATTTACACGAGATGCCTCCTGCGACATCAGTATATTATCACACAGCCACTGCGTACATAGACAGAGTGCCCGTGTGATTAGCGTACATATCTGAATCAGGCCCAATGTCAACATTGACCATGTCTACGTTCATCATGTAGACAGTGATGAAATGTCAACATGTTAGAATGCCAACATATTGACCCTGATGGCCCAGCAGTGACTTATCTGCGGCTCAGCGCGGCTTCTGGCTCCCAGTGTTTATGTGACTGTCACTTCTTGTGATCCTGCAGAGTTCCAGTAAATATTCTACTCCTAATCCCTAACCCTCCCTCTAGTGCCTAACCCTAAATACCCCCTCCCGCAGGCTATCCCTAATCCTTCCCCCACAGCCAAACCCTCCTGGTTAGGCAGCCCCCCGGGAGGGTTAGGCTAGGGGAAGGGAGGGTTAGGGTTAGGCATCCCCAGGGGGAGGTAAGGGTTAGGCACCCCCCGGGAGACTTAGGGTTAGGCTGCGGGGAAGGGGAGTTAGGTTTAGGCACTTAGGGGGGGTTAGGGTTAGGCACCCCTAAGGGAGGGTTAGGGTTAGGGGGAAAAATAGGGTTAGCAATACTTACCTTTTTAATGATCAGGATTTTCACCCCTGCCGGGCTGCCGCTGTCGGTAATTGACCCGTCGGCCATGCAGCCGGCGGTAATACCAACTACACCCAGTGATATATATCTCACAATTTTATCTCACATCAAGCTTTGATACATATGCTCCTAATACATCGATTGATTTGTATTTTCAGTACAGGAAACACCTGGATGAGAGTTTAAATCTTGAGAATTTTTTGAGTCTGAAAAACATGTAAGTTCCCATGTCCTGTGACTTTATCACATTGGTTGGGTTTAAAAATGTGACAGTTTCCTCTCACCCTATTACATTTGGCCCAAAAACTTTGAATAACATCAAAGAAAACTGCAGAAATATAATTTAGTGATAGTAGCTGTCCATGTATTGCAGTAACAGTTAATGGTGCACACAGCGTAACTATCTCATCTACTCAGCTGAGATGGTGCCAAGTAAGGAGATAAATGCTTTATGCACTAGCTCACCTGATTGTTGTATCACTGGTATTCTCCTGGTGGTCTTCATTTCCTGCCCAAGTGCTTAATTGGGCTGAAAACGCATTGGAGACACTGGCTGATACTCAATGTACTCAATATCTTTCTACGGTATGCAGTCGGGAAGCCAGTGGACGTAAGCCCGACAGCCGGCTTCCCGACTGCTTTATCCAGGTGAGGGTTAAATGACAGGCGTCTAAATCTAGACGCCTGTCATTTTACCGACGCCGGGAGACCGGCGCCCGGCATCCCGATCGAAGTGATGTCGGGCACCGCAGCGGACAGCCGCGTGGGGGGGAGGGTTAGGTTTAGGGCTCCCGGGGTGGAACTAGGGATAGGCACCCCCCCAGGAGGTTAGGGTTAGGCTAAGGGAAGGGAGGGTTAGGCACCCCCGGGGGGGACTTAGGGTTAGGCACCCCCCCGGGGGACTTAGGTTTAGGCGGTGGGGAAGGGGGGGGGTTAGGCTTAGCCACTTAGAGGGGGGATTAGGGTTAGGCACTTGGGGGGGGAGATTAGGGTTAGGCACCCCTAAGGGAGGGTTAGGGTTAGGGGGGTTAGGTTAGGTTAGTTGATACTTACTGCGGACGATTGGGATTCTCAGCCATGTCGGCCAGCCCCTGTCGGGATTTGAATTCATACCGATTCCCCTTTCTACCACATGTCTGGTCTTACAACATTTCAAATGTGGACACAATGATCTTCTTATTTTAATTGAAATACCTAGTCCTAGTCCTTTGACTGGAATTTTCTATATGCCATATCACTATTATTATCATTATTATCATTTATTTGTATGGCTCCACAAGTGTTCTGCAATACCTTACAAAGTATATAAACAAATAGGTGACCAAAGACTTACAGTACAATACAATACAATACAATGCAGGACAAGGACAAAGACATGGATAATATACATTGCTACATTAGCGACCATAACACCCACATAAGCAGCAAAGCTTAAACAACCAAGTGTTAGGTGATTAGTGATTAGGTGATGTGTTAGGTGCTCTAGTGATGAGTAAAAAGTAGATGAAGAGCTTACATTCTAAAAGGAAACATTCTAAAAGGGAACACTATCCAGAGACGGATTTAGACCTCATGGGGCCCTAGGCAGGATACCAGTTTGGGGCCCCACTCCCTCAAACTACCCTCCTATCTTCTCCATCACAGCCCCTCTCAATCCCCCTCATTACAGTCACCTCCAATAACAGCTCCTCATATCCCCTCTTCACAGCGGACCTTCATCCTAGCTCACTCATTCCCCCCCATGGAGCCCCTCACAGCCCAGCACCCCTCATCACATCCACTCACAGCACCCCTTACCACATCCCCAGTCATCACAGCCCCCTCACTCCCCTCATCACAGCCCACCATCACATCTCAGTCCCCCTCCATCACAGCCCCCTACATCACAGCCCCTCCTTATAGCCCCCTCCATCACAGCCCCTCCATCACAGCCTCTCCTCATAGCCCCCTCCATCACAGCCCCTACATCACAGCCTCTCCTCATAGCCCCCTCCATCACAGCCCCTACATCACAGCCTCTCCTCATAGCCCCCTTCCATCACAGCCTCTTCTCATAGCCCCCTCCATCACAGCCCCCTCCATCACAGACCCTACATCACAGCCTCTCCTCATAGCCCCCTCCATCACAGCCCCCCACTTAGACTTACTTGGTCCTGGTGACTCCAACAGCAGCAGCAGAAGACTGGCGGCGGTGGACAGGTCTCGAAGCGACGTTGGCGGGAACCCCTCTGAGCGCTGTTGCGTGCCTGCGCAGGCAGCTGTATCACAGTGATACAGTCTGCCTGGAGGCTCTCTGGGAGTGGAGATGGGACCGCGTGACGTCATGACGTCACGTGGTACTCGCGCAGTGCTCCTCTGGGAGCGCTGTGATCATGTAACTTCTTCGGGCCAAGGAGCCCGTCCTCGGGCCCCTTGAGTCCCGCCGGGCCCTAGGCGAGCACCTAGGATGCCTAGCGGGAAATCCGGCCCTGACACTATCAGGCATACCATAGAATATATTGAGAAATGTGGCCAAGCTAGAGTGTAGGCCTTGATTGGACCAACGACAAGTCTTCTCAAAGTGCAAAAAGACCAGGCAAAAAAAGGGCATATAAATCAGATAAACAGATTTAAAACCACATAATAGAATTGTCAGTGCAAACAAGAAACATTTTCAAAGGACATGCAGCAGCCATAAAGTAGTTTCTTTTCTCAGAAGTGTCCAAATCCATACTTCTTTTTTTGATACATTATAATAGGGTGATAAGTACAGAAAGTAGAATATTATGAACAAGAAATTGATGGAACTCTCCATGAAATACTGCTGCAGTGTTAATAAAATGATCTTTTATGTTTGGGAGACGTATGGCATGCAATCCTCCATGGCCAGGACATAGTAACTTTTCAGTTGAATTGTCTCAATCTGTTTTGTTGATATACAATGTAATTCTACTTCAAGGCTGTATATATTCTAAATGTGCTTTACAAACTTGTTTATCTGTAAATCACACTTTACACAAATCTATTACATGCCCTCAATTATAAACTGTTGTAGGAGTAGGAAGCATTTATTGCAGTTATTAGTGCACCATGGCTGAGGATTAAGTGGATAATCTGGACTATCTTGTGACACAGCTCTGATTAGTTTAGCTCTTAATAGCTCAGACTAATTGAATTATTTGAAAAAGTATTGTGTGCCATTAAGTGCAGTATGTTCTGTTTCCGTAATGTGCATTTTTTCAGTATATTTTATTACATTGCTCCAAACGGATGGGTATGTATGCCGACTGTCAGGATGCCTCCTGTCAAAATACCGACAGCAGCATCCCGATGGTTGGTATCCCGACAGGGGTCGGGTAAGTACACTTACCCTTCTCCCCCTAATCCTCCCTTCTTGTAGCCTAAGCCTAAACCTAACCCTCCCCACCCCGCACCCTAACCCTCCCCTTTAGTGCCTAAACAGAATTATCCCCCCTTCATGCCTAAACCTAACCCTTCCCCCTTAGTGCCTTACCCTAACCCCCCCCCCAGTGGTGCCTAACCCTCCCCCCTAGTGGTGCCTAAGCCTAACCTCACCTCCAAAAAACCTAACCTTGCTACGCTGCCTAAACCTAACACTCCCCCCCCCCCCCGCAGCTAACGCTAAGGCGCCCTGGACTTACCTCGTTGGGGCTGCCGTCCAGCATCGGGATTAAGATAGGTGTTGGTTTTTTGATGCCTATCTTAAGTCCCGTTTCGGACTTTCAGTGTTGGGATTCAGACCGGCGGCATGCTGTCCACCAGTCTGATAACTATGGCCCTCATTCAGAGCCGTACGCTCTGAGCAGAGCGCACGCTCTGAATGAGGGCCGTCCTCCATAACTATGGAGCGTCCTCCTGGACGCTCGTATAGCTGTGGGTCACCACCCACAGCCTATACGAGCGTGCAGTTTGATGGCCGCGATGGTCTTGACCATCGCGACCATCGAAACTGTGAGCCGGAGCCTGCGGTTGAGGTTTTCAACCGCAAGGCCCGGAGTGATTTTGGCTCTATCAGAGCCCAAATCACTCCCACTGACATCACTAGTGATGTCAGTGGGCCGGCTTCTGATGGTAGGCGTTCCCTTGGGAACGCCCCCGTCAGGGAGGCACGCCCCCGGCACGCCCACCAAAGGGGGCGTGCTGTCAATCAACATCGACAGCACGCCCCCTTTGATCAGACACAACGAGCGAAGGAAAGTCCTTCGCTCGTCGCGTCTGGCGCATGGCACGACGGAGCTCCCTCCGTCATGCGCATGCTCAGTGCAGAACATCGACCCACTTGCGAGCGGACAGCCGCTCGCGAGTGGGTCTGAATCAGGCCCTATATCCCCTCCAAATGTTACACTTGCACAGAAGTTTTTACTTTATTTATCTAGGGCAGTGGTTCCCAAACTGGGTGCCATGGCACCCTGGGGTGCCTTGGGTCACTTACAGGTGTGCCCCTGGTGGTCCAGGATCGAATCAGATTATTTATGGTCCATGTGATAGGGAAAACCAGAGCTTGGTGGCTGCCAATCATAAAATATGTGCGCAAACAGAATTGCCACTCTGTCCACCAACACATAAGTGAACCTAAGGCCACATAACTGACCCTAAGGCCACATAACTGGCCCTAAGGCCACATAACTGACCCTAAGGATGACAGCTAAGCACAATCTACTTCATTCAATCATATTTGCAGAATTTCTCAATAAGAAACTTTTGGCCTAGGGGTTGTGTAAAACAAAAAATGCTGATACTTGAGGGCGTCGTGATTCAGGAAAGTTTGGGAACTACTGGTCTAGGGAATTCTCATTGATCTGTCTCAGTACCTCAATTTGTTTTAGTTTTATAAAGGGAGTGATGCTAAATCGAGGAAACTAGCATGGTGAAATATGGATAACACAGAGTTGTACTCATTTTGGATGCATTGACTCTTGCAGGTCATACAATTGTTCACAAATGCACCTGTTAGCATGCATATGATTTGTACCTGCTATATCGAAGCACAAGTACGTACAATATGTGTGTATGTACCTTATGTGCAGAAATACACTTTTTTTGCAAGAAGGTTTCTTTTGAGCAATTTACTCCAATTTTACTTCCTACTCTGTTCCGGCCCTAAAGTATGACTGTAACTTTACTCCTTTTTGTATGACAACTTTCATTGCACAATCTCCATCTCCGATATTAAGTCTTAATTTTATTTGATCGCATTTTATTAGGTCACTTCACACTGAATTTCAGCCGAGAGCTATGTGACATTGTCCCTGATGGCAAAGCTCTGTCTGGTCAGTGTGAATAAGTGAAAATAGAAGGTCAGGGAACTGACATTTAATATCCCAGCCATTAATGCTTACCGTGCTGAGTAAACATAATACACACTGATTTCAGCTGTCGTTGAGAAAAAAACTCCTTGTAATAATTTTTCCATTGACCTTAGCAAGTGTGAAAAAAAAAAGTTGCAATGCATCTATCAAACCATCCATAAACATAGCTCATATATAGCAATGCTGCGCTGTCCTAGGCTTGTAAAGGAGGTCTTGGGATGTACAGTGTATTGTGATATTTAGATATGGTATTTTTGAGTGGGCTCCTTCATTAACCCCAACAAATCATGCCTCCAACCGTCCCAATGAGACAGTACCGAGTTAAGGGCTGTGTCCCACTGTAACACTTGGGACTCAATCGTTCTGATCGCTGGGCAGTTGGGGAGGTATGTTCATCAACTGCTGTTTTGCAGAGCAGCAGTGAATGGATACCATGCATACGTGCCACGGCCATAGCTAGGGTAGTACGGCCGGTGCCATCGCGCAGGGCACCACAGATCAGGGGGCGCTGTTTGTGCCTGTCAAATTTCTGTTTATTATCATTCTCACTTATAACTTCCTCTTATTTCATCACCAGCATCTCCTGGCCTCCCCTATCTCTTCCCTGGCCCTTCCTCATGAGGTCATTCCCCTTTTTTGGGTGCATTATGTCCCTTTGAAAAATGAGGGGGGCGCCAATGCTCTTTCTGGCACAGGGCACCAAAAAGTCTAGTTACGGCTCTGATACATGCCATTGGTGCAGAGCTGGCCATAGACATAGGCAAACTAAGCAAATACCTAGGGGCATCCAAGCCCGCCAGTGGAGGTTTGGGACCGTGGCACCTGCTGCTGGCTGGGCAGAAACTCTGGCAGTCTGCTATCGCCGCTGCGCATCGTCCACGATCGGAGCTGAGCTGACAGCTCCGATCGGGCCTGGCAGCAGCAAACACTGAGAGGGCAGTGGTGGAACAGTCGACGGCAGTTTGTGAGGGCAGGGCACCTTGATGGTGGCAAGTGGTTAGTGCCAGGCTGGCTCTGGGGCGGCATGCTCCGGGACGATGGATGGCGGTGGCTACTACCGTGATCAGAATGAGCTTCTGAGCATAGGTAGAGGCTCATTCTGAACTATAAGTAAATGGCGGTGGGAGTGCTGCTGCACGTTCAGCGGCTCCTCCCATGGGCCTTTGCGGAGCTCGGAGTAGTGAGTCATCATCACCTTTGGCTAGGGCCAGCTCTGCACTGGTGAGTTTGTAAAGAGTGATAGAAAAGGGGTTCGTAGTCAAATAAGGGGCAGTCTTTCAGTGATAGATACCTCCCTGGGGCGTGGTCATCATCCGACTTTATCATGTGGACATGCCCCCTCTGTGACATGGCCACTCCCCCTCTCCAAGCTCGGAACTTATGCAACAGATAACAGATCTGTGTTTCTTACAAGCCGTGGCTCGTGCAATGGTCACAGAAACTATTCATTTTGTTCCAAGTTGCTTTTTAATTTACAATATCTAAATGGCCTGAATTAATTTCTATATAGTTACATAGAGGTGTCTGGGCGTACATGGCAAGTTAATGTATATTGCAATGAAGCTAATTTTCTCTTTTTAATTGGTAGATACATTTAAAAAAGGAACAAAATAAGCCCCTCCTATAATGTACACCAATATCCACGCAACCACCCACACTTTACGCTCATTTTCCAAGTGTCGCATTTATTTTGGCATCCGAGAATAACTACCGGGAGCAGTGGCAGATTAACATCAGGATGGCCGGTATAGTCGCCTAAGGGCCCACACACATAGCTACATCACAGGCGTAGGGGGCACTGTCACATAATGTAAACTGCATTTTTGAGGTATAATGTAAACTAAGGGGACTACAGTGTGTTCAGCCCATTTGTGGTATATGCACATTATGGGGCCCATTTATTAACAAGTTTTATTAATATACGCAAAGAGTTTTAAAACTCATTGCATTTGATAAATGGTTCTACAGCCAATCAGCTCCAACATGTCAAACAGATGACAGTTGGGAGCTGATTGGCTGGAGCACCATTTATCATTTGCAACGAGTTTTAAAACTTGTTTCGTATGATAAATTGGCCCCTATATTTTGAATGACATCATTTTCACTGTCTATCAGTTTGACAAACTTATTGGTCTGGGCCACCACAAGTTAGTTGCCCTGGGGCCCGCTCAAAGTTTAATCTGGCACCGACTGGTATATATATATATATATATATATATATATATACATACATATGTGTGTATGTGTGTGTATATATATATATATATATATATATATATAAAACTCAAAGGTGTTTATGACTTTCCTTTTTTTCTGTTGAAAGCCTTGTTTTTTTACACAACCATGGAGTCATGTTATCTTCTACTTTCAATATAGCTGAACACTGTACATTGTATAGCTATGTGCTCAACTTTGTAATTTTTAAATGCAAGAAGTACCGTAATAAATAAGAGCCTGTGGAAAGCTAAGAGAGAATGCAGGCAGTGGCAGCGCAGTGCATCAACCGTTGGCCTCAAGTTGGACAGCCCAATGATTTCTTTAACAGGCTAAGCAGAGATTGAGGAGATGAATATTTGCCAGAAACTTCAATACATGATTTAGTGGCACCGCCAGAGAGATAGAACAGTAGGTGCTTGAGAAATAATGGAAACACCACAACATTTATAAATGACGGACAGGGAAACACAGTGAAGAGGATTAGTACTGGCAATTCAACCAAAATATTCTGCAAGCCCCAAGGTCAGGTAGGTCAAGATCAGGTTAATAAATTCCACTGATACAGATGTGTCCACATACATCTATCCTCTGTGCGCTATAAGTCGCAATATACATATCGTGTGAGCGCTGTGTGACTCAGAAGCGCCAAGCGTCTTTTTGTGCTATTTTTTTCCCTTCAAATGCGTATTATTCGCACAGGGATGCGAATAGGACGCACAGGCAGCTTCTGCTGATTAAAATGATATTCCTGTATTCTATGTGCAACTGCGGGTGTATCTGCATGCGAAATGCTACGTTACAGTGTCAGCGGTTTTGACACTGTAACGTAGTGTTTCGCATGAAGATGCTCCCACAGTCGCACATAAAATATAGGAGGCATGCCGCAAATCATTTTGATTCAGCAGAAGCTGATTGTGCGTGCTATTCCCACCGCCGTGCGAATAAGGTGCATTTGAAGGTAAAAAGTTGCACGAAAAGATGCTCGTCACTACCGAGTCACGCCACAGCATGGCGCGACTAGAAGGTCTGTCTAAACCGCAAGGAGTCTAGATGTATGAGGTCACATCTGTAAACACAGAAATTATGTTTGTTGCATTAGTAACACATTACATTTCAGAGAACTTGCCATGGTAAAGTCAGATTTAATTTGGTACCCCTCCGATTTCTGTAGCAATAAGTAATATTTACCGATGAATATTCTGGTGTTGTAGTAGAAAAGAGACCCTATTGTGTTTCCACCACTTCTTCCTGAGATTTGCTGGGCACCACAGATACTTTTCACCCTACATTATAAACCATCATCCAAATCTTACAGTAGTTTCTTCTTAAGGTGCCAGAAATCTCTGCAGCTCCCTGACAGTTTACTGCACTGGTATAACGGGATGAGTATAGATGCTGGCGCTCTGTATCCCGGCAGTCAAAATCCTGACGCCGGTATTCTATCGGGATACTGACACCTGTTGGTAGGCCTCCCCCTCTCCCTACCCTAACCCACCCCGGTGCCTGAACCTAACCTCCCCCCCCTAGTGCCTAACCGCTAACCCTCCCCCCAACCCCGCTACTTACCTTCGGGATTCCGGTGCCGGGATTCTGACAGGTGTCGGGATTCCGGAGCAGGTATTCTAAGTGCTAGCATTCCCTGTGTCGGGACTCTGAACGTATCCCGGTATAACAATCTGCGATGGTGTGCACACTTGGTAAGGAGGTGAATCTTTCCCATGTGACTGCTTGTGCTGCTCTCTCCCTGCTGTGCTGACATCTTCTATAACCTCTGAGGTTTTTGATTAGAGCTGTGTTAGACACAATACATACATATTACATAGTAAAAGTTAACTCGTGATAATTTTATACTATATTGAAGCACAAAAGTATTTTCTACTGCTGCAATAAATGGCACTATTAAATCATTGTTATTGCCACATAATGGGCCTAATTCAGAGATGTATGCTAATCCTATCGGTACTGCGACTTTTTACGCCACTGCTATATGGAAATAGGCAAATGTCGCAGCCGCCGGGAGATGTATTGAGCTGCCCATCTGTGGCTTAGCATATCCAGGCATCTGTGTAAATAGTCGCAACTCGCAACATCTGCGTAAAATGCTGCAGCATCGGTTGCAGATCAACGGCCTGCTTAGTGACCCTATGGCTACTCAGAATCGACGACGGAACTAAGACACCGGCACCACTGAAATTGCGTACAAAGACGCAGTCGCTGGATCCGACAGTCTTATAAAACGGTTGCAACATGTTTTTCTAACCATCTTCCTTTACCACCCACGAATGTCTCATAACTGTCAATCACTCTGTGTCTCAATCCTCCCTGCGAGTGATCCCGCGGAGGCACAGGGACTGCTGCGCTGTGCGACTTAGACGCATCCGCTGTAATAAAAACATCAGCCAACTTGGCAAATATCGGCATAGTGTACAGATCTGAATCAGGCTGATTGTCAAGTAGGGGCCTAATAGTGCTGCTTACTGTTGTCACATATGGTCTCTATGGACAAATACACAGCAGCTGCCCTTGTGCGTAAGTCTAAATATCCATATCTGTCATAGCAATAAGACTGTTTGGTACTAAGCACAGCGAGAACCTCCGCCAGTAATAAGATAGTCACATGCACTCCACCAACATTGAGTCACTGCGGAGGACGTGTGGGCAGATACCTGCAAATATCCATTGTTCACACCTGTTATGGTTCTATTTAGACAGATTTAAACCTTACAGTTGTCAAATGCAATCAGAGATGCAGAAACAACATTTTCGCTATAATATTTTAGATAGACATATATTACTAATTGAAAATAGATATTAACTTGTTTGTGTTTGTATAAACAATGGGCCTGATTAAGAGATGGACGCTAATGCGATCGCAGCTGCAATTTCACACGGAGCACAGAGCGAAAATTTCACACGGAGCGAAAATATGCTAATGCCTGCCAAAGCACAGCCGAGACGCCCCCTGCTGCCTTCTCACGTATGACGTTTACCTGCATTAATATCGGTAACATCGACGCACACCGAGTGGCCATCTTGCCCTTGTGGCAGGTCTGACCTGCCGCAGATTTGGCCGCTCTCCTGATGTGCAGAGCTGCGTAGGAGATCGCAAGGGCTAATTTATGCACGCCCATGTAACAGCGTTCAAACGCGCCTGCGTTTTTTTCTGATCACTCCCCGTTACCACCCACAAATGCTGACAGCCTGTCACTCACTTGGCGATGGATTCCTCTGTGCGTCCGTAATCGCAGTACGATCGCTGCACATGTGCAGTGCGGCTTATACGCATGCGCAACGGCAAACAATTGCGCGATCTGCGTACGTAATCGCCATCGCGTTCATCTCCGAAACAGGCCCAATATTTGCAGATAATCGGGAAACTACAAGTATTTGATTATATCTTTTAGCCATAACTTTGTTGCAAATAAAGAATTTGGCCAGATTCATACAGAATGGTATTTGGCTTTGTAGTTTATAAATGGGGGATAGCAAAGGCCTTTTCTGCTCTCTATATGATTGTGGTTTAATGACTTATTAGCATTTCATCCACCAGGCCTGGAGGTCCCGGATGCCATTCTAGGTTTAATCTGGACAGCCAAGTGAATATCTGTTCCATCCCCCTCCCTATCTATCCCAGGGCGAGAAGGGGGGAGCAGCGATGCTGTGTAGGAGGAAGATGGAAGGCAGATGACATGTCCCTGATTAAGCAGGAGGAATGGGAGCTCAATATGTTCACGGCTGTGGAAAGCGCAGCGCTGACGGGAGCTGGTACAAACTCTCCCCACGCAGCCGGCTGGACAGGAAATGCGCTCATTTGGCTTGTCTCTTGCCCAACACTTGGGATCCCACGCCAGCAACTCTGGTATTATTTCTTCCTGGCACTGCACTGTGCCAAGGGTGTCAGTGGGCTCTACAACTGAGTTTACAATTTACTCTCCACATACAGAGAACTGATACATGCTAGCATGTGTTATTACTAGAGATGTGCACCGACCCCGGGTTTTGGTTTTGGATCTGGATCTCCCCTCGTTTTGGATCTGAATCTGGTTTTGGATTTTTTTCCTTGGTGTTTTGTTTTTAGGTTTTGGTTTTCGTTCAGTATTTTTTTTTTTTAATTATATAAACAGCTAAAACCACATAATTTGGGCCTGTTTTTGTTCCTACAGTATGTATTAACCTTAATAACAATGATTTTCATGCATTTCTAGGAATTTTTAACCACCTCACAGCTTATTGATTTCACTATTTTTCACCAATATAGGCCAAAGGCTGCAGCGAGCTGGCTGGCTAAAGTAAGCAACACAGCAGTGGCACAAACGCACGGCAGTTTAAAAAAATATCAGACATCTATGAAACATTGCCACACAGCAGGGGCAGGCAGGATGGCAGTTTAATAAACTATAATAATGTTAGTCGGCAATGCACAAAATTGTGCCAAATGTAAAGGAAAGAGGTGCAAGATGGAATTGTCCCTCCCACCCACTCTTATGTGAGATATTAAAAAGGACATGCACAGTTTAACAAACCAAGCACTTTAGCCACTAGGACTGACACTTTCGTGGCTGAACTCCTTGGTTCTACCTTCAATTATTAAGGAGGAGGTTGATGATGAGGGTGTTGGTGGTGGAGATTGCATGTTATGGTCCAAACTGCTGGTAGCTGATGCTGGACTGCTTGTTATTCATTTACAAATTATAATTTTGTTAAACAAATTGCATGAACTCACTGCACATGACGTAACAGGGAGGAGGTGCCTAGATGGTTAACGTCCCTTCCTCTGCTAACTTTGGCTTTACAAATGGAACAGATGCCTTCACAACTGTTGTCAGAATTTAGATTAAAATAATTCCACACCCAAGACGCTGTTTTTCTGGCTTTCTTTTTATCATTAGCAAGATCTGCTGCCACTGGTGGCTGATTTATGCAAACCACATCCTTATCATCAGCATCCACATTAGCGTCAGATAGGACACAAATTTCCCCCTCATCCTCCTTTTGCACTTCCTCCACACTATCATCCTAATTTTTTATTATTTCACCATCTAATATTAGCACAGCCGTCATGGCGTCAGTGATCCGCTGTGAAACTGGGTGACAGCTGTTGTACTTACTTCCTCTATCAAAGGACTGTTTAATAGTCAATTGTTTTTTTAAATTACTTCCGATCACGAATGAGGATGTTGGTGATGATGCAGGTGTTGGTGCTGTAGAATGAAGGTGCTTGGATCCCACAGAAAGGGAGCAGGTAGGTGACTCTGGACTTGTTACGTTTTGAGTTTTGGAACTAGGTGACACACACTTTGATATTTGATGAATGCACTCCATGTGACGTAACAAGGAGGAGGTTCCTAGGTGGTTTAGGTCCTTCCCTCTACTCACTCTTGCTTTGCAATGGTTACATATGGCTTGACAACTGTTGTCCGGATTGGGGTGGAAATAATTCCACACGTGAGAAGTGGATTTTTTTGTCTTTTGTCCTGGCATGACAACAATGTGCTTTGGCTTTTTCAATCCATGGGCAACAGCTGTTGCCTTACTTACACAAAGGACATCCTCGGCATCGACATCCTCATCACCAACATCTTCATCATCAACATCCTCAACATCCTTAGCATCTTCAACTATCAAAATATCCTCCTCCTCCATGTGCAGTTCCACAGAAGCATCCTCACTGAATACGTCTGCAAGATGTTGACTGCCCTTCCCCACATTTACAGAGGGCACACAAATGTTGGAACTTGGAGGATCCTCCAGTACACTAGTATTTAGGTCTGGCTCACACATGGCAACCGCGGACACACTTGCACTCTACTCGGGGATTTGTGATTTTTATTTCTCAGGGCACACAGTTGTTTTTTCCGAAGGGCTCTCAGAATCAGAACCAGCAGTCTTCATAAAGAAAGGCCAAGGCCTTATCCTTTCCTTGCCACTTCGTGTAGTGAATGGCATATTGCCAATTTTTTGTTTATCTAAAGGCAAATTTCCTTTCAATTTTTTTTTCTTAACTTCAGTAAAAGTAGCTTTACCATATTGATGGCGTGACTTAAGCCCTAGGGCATGGGCCTTCATAGAGGACGAGGAAGTTGATGGCCTTGCACTGCTGGCGGCAGCTACAACATGTGGTTCTTGGCCTTGCTGTCCTGTCATGTGACAGCCCTCCATATTTTCTGTGGTCTTGAAGCAGTGTCACAAGCACCAATAGTGTAGCCAAGGGGCGATTAAAAAATTCACACGCGTGTTGACAAAAAAATACACTGGTTTTTTTTTTTTTTCGCGGTCCACGACTTGGGCCCAGAGCCCAGATTGATGACGACTGGAGTCGGGCAGCACTAGGTTGCGTTGCCAACTTGCTAGATCTTGAGCTACTAAGCCTAACACGCATAGACACACAGACAATTATTTGAAAAAAAAACAATATGTTTTTATTTTTTTTCCAGCTCCAGAACTTGGGCCCAGAGCACAAATTGATGATGACTGGAGTCGGGCAGCACTAGGTTGCATTGCCGACTTGCTAGATCTTGTGCGGTTAAGCCTAACACGCACACAGACAAATATATATTACACAAAAAATATATATTTTTATTTTTTGGGGGGGTCCAGAACTTGGGTCCAGATGGACACAGCAGACAGCACCAGCCCAGATGGATGCAGCAGACAGCACCAGCCCAGATGGATCAGCAACAGCCCAGATGGACACAGCAGACAGCACAACAACACCAGCCCAGAATGGATCAGCACCAGCCCAGGACACAGCAGACAGAACAGGACACAGCAGACAGAACAGCACAGCACCTCTCCCTAACCCTACACTACCAACCCTCCCTGTTCAGTCTCCACAGCCGGAGTGAAATGGCGCCCGCCGCGTCCCTTATATATAGAGACGAAAGCTCGCGAGCCGCGAGATATCGTCTCTATGGTTTTGCCTCGATTTGAGAGATCCGAGTAAGGCGGGAACATCAGAAGACTGTTCCATAGTACAATGTAAGCAGCCCAGAGCCTGGCAGTGGTGATTATGGCGATGGTGGATGGGCTGTGGTCAAGACCATCGTGACCATCGGGCTTGCGACAGAGACCCTGCGGTAGGGTCTCGCTGCCGCAAGCCCTGGAGTGATTTTGGCTCTATCAGAGCCAAAATCACTCCCACTGACATCACTAGTGATATCAGTGGGGCCGGACCCAGACGGTAGGCGTTCCCATGGGAACGCCTCCGTCTGGCAGCCACGCCCCCAGCACGCCCACCAAAGGGGCCATGCTGTCAATCAACATCGACAGCACACCCCCTTTGGTGCGAGACCCGGAGCGACGGCTACCCCGGTCTAGATCACAGTTATTCATTTATTCTACAAATCCAGTTACTGTACTGCAGCCTACTGTTTCCACAATGGAAGATATTTCATGTATATTCTGTTACTATTACTTAGCTGACTATATGTACTGTTTATTGTCTGTCCAGTACATGCTTCTTTTTGTATCTCGCCATGTTGAATTGATGCTGTCTGGTTGTTGTTATGCACATGGCCATAGAGAGCGGTGTCGGGCCCGGGTACTGTAGGGGGTGTGGCCTAAATGTGGGAGTGTGGCCACATTCCCCAGGAAAAAAAGGTATAGCTAAGCGGTTCCACACAGAGGGGCGCCTTGTGCCCCTCAGCCAGTTGCAGATCCAGGAAGGGGAGCGCGATCACTCTCCCCCCTCCCATCAGTAGCAACCTCCCTGTACTCACTGCTGCAGCTGACAGACTAACTAAAGAGGGGGGGGGGCTCTGGACCTGGGATCCCCTCCAGCAAGCCTGGGAAAGCAGTACCCGCTCCCCACTCCCCCTCTTGGAGCACCTGGCTATGTAAGCTTGCTTTGTCTTGATTGTATTTGTTATTTAAAGGTTTTGTCTTCAGTGACAGTTCCTGACATTGCAGGGGTGTTTACCCATCCCCACCCCCCAAACATTTCACTTTTCTGAATAAATAAACACTCCACAGGCAGTTCTACTGAAGACACAACCTGATCTTGAAGAAGGATTCAGGAGCGTATTATACTGTACTTTGGATCTGCATCCAGGACAGGCGCTACCACTAAGAGCTCCAGGGTTTAGGAGGAATCTAAAACATTGAGGGGCCTATTCATCATGAGGGTTCCCAAATGGACCACCTGATATACCAAATGGACCACCTGATATTCTCGGATCCCCCCCCAAGTGGATCCCTCCGCCGCCTCCTCACTACCTCCCTGGCGGCTTTGCGCATGTGTGACCTCGGGTCACGCATGCGTAGGCGGACGACGGGGAGGAGGTAAGTAACGCAGGTACTTCTGTAGCTGCGATACTAACCGAGGGGGCTGCTGCTTTTCGGAGCAGCTGTCCCTGCACCGTAGCAGTGATGAATTGTTAAGTTTGGTCAGGTTTCCCCTGCTGCGAGTTGGATACTTAAACCTACATCAGGAGCAGCTGGCCTGACAGGCGCCACAAGGCTGTTCTCGCTCACCTCTCCACTGCAAGGGGGCGCAGGGCCTGCCCCTCCTAGTACCTTCCTATCTCTAGGTGATGTTTGAAACCCCCCTAGTCAGTTTTCCCGCCGCCTGCGTGGAATGCAGTAGTGACCTTCCTGGCCTCTCAGGCTCATTGCGCCAGAACTTGTCCGACTTTTGAAGGTACGTATTTCTTTTTATTTTCTCACAATTTTGTGTATTTTGCTTATTTTATGAATGAAAATTACAAAGGTTGTGGGTATTTTGCGGAAGTATGTAAGTTTGTCAGGGGTGGCCTCTTAGGCACACTGCTCCTCTTGTAATTTAGTATTTTTTGTTTAACTTGCTTTAAGGTTAATAAATGTGGTTTTGTGAATCAGATTTCCATATATTCTCTCTTTGTACATCCTAATGAAGGTCACTGATCACTTTAAGAACATTAGAATTTAGTTAATTAGGTGCTAATGACGATTTTATAACAGGCGCCAGTCAGGCGCACTGTGTCTGAACCTAGGAGTCCCAGAGGTACGCCTGACGCAGGGTTAAGTATCCCTCGCAACGAGATCAATACTTAATCATAGGGGGCCATACGGCCTCCGATGATGATTAGGCCCCTTTATGAGTTACGTAATGTCACTCATTCACTGTCTTAGGAATACCTGCAAAATATTAAAAATAAATGGGTCCCCTTGTATCCTCGCAACAGCCCTGCCTGCATCATGTTGTACGATGACTGACTTCTGCTGCTGTGCCCTGGGAGGTGCAGCACTGAATCATGCCTCCCAACATTTGGAATCGGGACACACTCCAGAAGGGGTTGCAGTCGCATCACTGTGACAACATAGACACATGGGGGTATATTTATTAAAGTGAGAGTTTTTAGAAGTGGAGATGTTGCCCATAGCAACCAATCAGATTCTACTTATTTATCTAGCACCTTCTAGAAGATAATAGCTAGAAACTGATTGGTCGCTATGGACAACATCTATAAACTCTCACTTTAGTAAATATACCCCATCACGTTGAGAACATGCTCCAACAGGGACATGTTAGCGATTCTGAAGTGTTAGGCCATCCATCCTATAAAAGGGCTGTAGAAGCTGTGCAGAGCCGTGGGGAGCACACCTCTCAACAGCTATGATAAAAGTTCTGACTGTTGGGATGATCCCACCCAAATCAGGACAGTAGGAAAATATGTAAATCTAAACTATACCCTACCTGTAAATAATATGTAGCTCTATGTTTAGTGTGGATTTTAGTAGTAATTAAAAAGCTGTCATTATGGTCCAAACCGTATACTTTTTTTAATGTAGCGCTTGGAACATGTATTTCTGTTATTAAATCTTGTGGAAAAGCGGGGTGTTTATACTATACACTGTAGAATGGTGTGAAAGGAACCTAGTACCAATTAGATGATACTCTGACAGGAGATGAGCGTGAAATTGAAGCTTGGAATGGAAATGTGAGGTATTTAGAGGAGATGACTGTGTGTGTTTTTGAAGTTAAAATAATAATGTAGTAAATTACACTCTGCAGTGTCAGTGCTGGCATTTACAGATTAAAAACAATACAGAAGGGACGTAGCCTGACTGCAGTTTGTTGGATGGTCTGTGATAGTGATTGGTTCCAGCAGAAACGGATGATGGATGACTTAAAGTCCCCATCTTTTCCGAGGTTCACCATAGCATATTTGTCATAAAAACGATAGGCTCATCTATTCCTACTCTACTACCTGTATGCTGAATGCAGCCATGATCACAAGGAATAAGGGCGCCCAATGGCAACTTAATGACTTATATGTCCACATATAACAGTGCTCTGTACGGTAAAACAGTCACTTTATCCACATTCAGAATGTTTATAGCATAATGTCGACATGTTCTGAATGTCGACAGTCTGGATGTTACCATGTACCGAATGTCATCATTCAACATGACGACATTCACAATAGCGAGAGTGACATAACGTCAACATTGTAAAAATGAATGTAAAGGCGGCGGCGGGTGTCCAATCTCTGCGACCTAATGAGAGCTTCCCCTGAACTTTATTGATTAATGGTGCATACACACGGTCAGATTTTCCTTCAGATCTGTACAATAACGATTTAAAAAATCGTTCAATCGTTCATATCTGAAGACAAATCTGACATATCTGACATGTTTGTCAGATGAACGATGCGTGTTCCCGCTTGTCAGATAACGATATCTGACATCTGATGTGTTTGCAGTCAGATTTGTCAGATTTTCATTCATTTTGATACAGGCAAAAATCGTTTGTAGTTTATGAAATCGTTGGTAAAATTGTTCAAATCGTTCGTAGTTCATTGTTTGTCTGACAGATCTGTCCGTGTGTATGCACCTTAATACTTCATTGGGACACTTCCGCTATGCAAAACTACTGTAGTCTAGAGTTTTTAGAAGTGGAGATGTTGCCCATAGCAACCAATCAGATTCTACTTAACATTTAGCACCTTCGAATCTAGAAAATAGCTAGAATCTGATTGGTTGCTATGGGCAACATCTCCACTTCTAAAAACTTTCACTTTAGTAAATTTACCCCTTCCTCAAATCAAGCAATATAGGACTGTTACAGGTAGTGTCCGCACTTATAAGGAGTCAAACACCCTCTTACCCAAACTTGAAATATGGGCTGCAATTGGCAATTAAGGGATGACCCAACAAAAAGAACGATAATAAATTTTCAAATTACTTTATTAAATAGATTAATGTCATCTTAATACAACTCACTATTAGCGCTGGCGTGTCTATAAATGGGGTCAGGGAGTGCAGTGTACAACATACATACCGTCATTCCTGGGCAGCTTTCCGGAAGCAGCAGGAGGGGTCCAGACGATAGACTACATTAGGCCCCGCCCCTTTACAGAAAACACCCGCGATTCGCGGGTCCGTAAGGCGGGGGCAGGTCTAAATGACACAATTTGCTCCATTAGGCCCCGTCCCTTCCATATGGACCCGAAAATTCCAGGTAAAATCTCCCCATCATGCCCACTTCACTAGGAAGTGGGCGGGATGCGGGAGAAGTGCCTACTCTTCCAGGGGTGTGGGGGGTTACTCGGAAAATCGGGAGCCTCCCGCGATTCCCAGGAGAGTAGGCACGTATGGTGTACACAGGCCCCTGGGTCCAGGGAGGACCACTCCGCACCTATATAATTATTATACTTCCCTCTCAGGGGACCAGTTCTGCAGACTGAGGCCCTGATTCAGAGCCAGACGTTCTGACAGAGCGCTCGCTCTGAATCAGGGCCGGCCCTACTCTTTTTTGGAGCGGCCTCCTGGCCGCTCGCATAGCTGTGGTCAAGACCATCGCCACCATCAGGCTTGCGATGAGACCCTGCGGTAGGGTCTCACTGCCGCAAGCCTAGGAGTGCTTTTGGCTCTATCAGAGCCAAAAGCACTCCCACTGACATCACTAGTGATGTCAGTGGGGCCTGACCCAGACGGTAGGCGTTCCCATGGGAATGCCTCCGCGTGGGCAGCCACGCCCCCAGCACGCCCACCAAAGGGGGCGTGCTGTCAGTCACCATCGACGGCACGCCCCCTTTGGTGCGAGACCCATAATGACGGCTTGGCCGTCGTTATTCGGGCCTCGCGCATGCGCACGACGGAGCCACCTCCGTCATGCGCACTTGGGCACCATCGACCCGCTTGCGAGTGCTCAGCGCTCGCGAGTGGGTCAGAATCAGGCCCTGAAATCACCAGGAAAATGGTGCGACGGCCATTTTCCTGGTAATTTGCACATGCGCACTAGAGATGTCTCCAGGAACATAGGGCCTGATTCAGACTCGGTCGCAAGCGCTGAGCGCATGCAACCGGGTCGAAGGTGGCCCAGTGCGCATGCGCACGACGGAGCCGGTTCCGTCGTGCGCATGCGCGAGACCGGATAGCGACGGGCAATCTGTCGCTCCTGGTCTCGCTCCGAAGGGGGCGTGCTGTCGATGTTGAGTGACAGCATGTCCCCTTTGGTGGGCGGGCCGGGGGGGTGGCTGCCCAGATGGAGGCGTTCCCATGAGAATTCCTACCGTCTGGGGGCGGTCCCACTGACTTCACAAGTGATGTCAGTGGGAGAGCTTTCGGCTCTGTTTGTGCCGAAAGCTCTCTGGGGCTTGTGGCCACAAGACCCTACCACAAGGGTCTCGTCGCAAGCCCGATGGTCGCGATGGTCTTGACCATCGCGACTATCACAATGCGAGCGGCCAGGAGGCCGCTCCATAAAAAAATTCAGAGCGAGCACTCCGTGTACAGAGTCAAACAGTATTAGATAGCACAGTAATAAATAGTTATACACTGGTGCGCTCTGTCAGCTGAATTGCCGACGCGTGTTTCGCTATGAGACAATTATATCCATTACATGTCTATTTTATTTAAAAGAAAAACATAAATAAGTGTAATAATATATTATGTAGTGTAATATAAATATTGATAAAATAAAATAAAATCACCTGTAATGTGAATAATTCTTCCCATTCTACAAAGTTTGTAGAATGGGAAGAATGATTATTATCATTATGTATGTTCTCCTTGGATACAATACAATATCACTATATTATATTTGTATATTGTGTATTCCATCACTGTATTATAAATTATATGTTCCATCATTGTATTAAATATCACTGTATGTTTGAAAGATTTAGATGTATAATAAAGATTTATATATATTTTAAATAGGTTTAAATATGATTCACCATTTGTATGCACATATTCACTTATTTATATCATTTGTAGTTTGAGTTCAGCACGATTGATTATTCACATTACAGGTGATTTTATTTTATTTTATCAATATTTATATTACACTACATAATATATTATTACACTTATTTATGTTTTTCTTTTAAATAAAATAGACATGTAATGGATATAATTGTCCATCTTTTCTTATTATTTTTCTAACAGGGTCTCATAAATATCTCAAATGTATGTTTTCCCAACTTGCATGTATCAAATTGTTTCACAATCACAATTTTTTATTTACGTTTTTCACAGTCACTAATTTTAATTTTAGATTTTATGAGATAGGGACTCAATATTTTGAGTTAATATCCCTATTTCCGTACATTTATAGATTTATCACGTTTTGAGATTTAGAATTTTAGGTTTAAACTTATTCTTTAATCATTTTAATTGATTATATTACTACTTATATAAATATTTTCTTATATACTTTTTGATAACACATAGATATGAGTGTTACAAGTGATTCTCTGAACACATGGTGTTTTTTTTGGGGTCTTACATATAAAAAATATAATTATTTATTTTCATTATTTTATTTATATTTATATATATATATTTTTTTATTATTTTCTTTTTAAATTTAGTTCATAATAGGGTTATTATTTAGGTTAATTATTTGATGTAATACATATATAATATTTATATACTGAAAGAGAGAGAGAGATACATATATCTATTTGATATTTACATTTATTTCTATTTTTCATCACTATTTTCATATTTATTATTATTATTATTTTATTTATTTTTTTTCATATCTATTTGATAATGGTTTTATCCGAAATCAACAAATATGTATTTGATTAATGAAGATGTGTGAATATATATATTTGTATATTTGTGATATCTGCTATTTGGATGGTATTTTTACTTTCAATAGCCACATATAACATGGATCTAGCCTGGGATCGTAATTAGATATTAATTAAACCTGGTTGGTTTCAATTATGCCTGTCACTAACAGACAAAACAGTTTGAATAAGGAGACAGATTCCTATTGGCTCCTGGAAACACAGGATGGAATAAAGAGCGCTCATTGTGAGCAAACGGGTTGGCCTGTGACAAAGCTATTTGTATAGCGAAACGCGCGTTGCCAATTCCGCTGACAGAGCGCACCAGTGTATAACTATTTATTACTGTGCTATCTAATACTTGACTCCGTACACGGAGTCGTCAAGCTAGTGAAGTGCAGGTTGTTTGTTTGTAAGTCTGCGGGAGACAAGATATATTGTGAATGTGTATTATGTCAGATGCGAGTACTGCTTATCAAAGACATGCTGAATGGAAACAACCTCCCTAAGACCATCTTACTATATATCTATACCACAATACCCCTATCTAGTGATACACTGACCCTGCTGGATGTCAGGTCCCTGATGGCAGTGATTATAGGAGCCGTGTTATACCATTGTCACTGATATATATATATATATATATATATATATATATATATAGGACTGCCTTACCATATTAAAGATGTTTTGTCCATATATATAACCCATTAACAACGACAATACATGGGAAATATATGCATAATATTATTGTGGTTAGATATTTACACTTAGAATAACAGTATGTTGCTATAATATCGGCTTTTGGATACAACAAAATATCCAATAATATCTTTGGCAACTAAAGCAAGTATTGCAACATAATAGGGTTACAACTACAGGAGGAATATCTGAAAGAGTTATTAATGATCTAAAAACAACTGCACACAATATATTAAGAATAGCACTACCTCCAATTATTAATTTGTGGTGAAAAGCACAGACATATTTTGGATGCCAATTTATCCACATGTCAGCGGAATTATATTTTAAACACTTGTATCTATCTATTTTTCTTCACATTCTTATCTATGTTCTGTTTTTATTTTGCTAGCTTCACATGTGCTTATTACAATAAAGCATTTTATATGATCTATTAAAAGTTATATTTTAATATTTAATACATTGCTTGAGTGCACCTAGCTATAAGATTCTTTTCCCTTTCTTCCCATTCCTTGTTCAAGTTTTTGGATCTATACTTAATCTTTGGTAGCGCCCCACTCGATTGGACTTTATTAACAATATTATTTACTTCTATATTGTGATGTGTCTGATGAGAGGTATAGCAATGGATCAAAATATTTAGACTCCAGTGCAGTGGAAATATCTATGGTTTTTATGTTCCTTTGTGTATGTGGAATGAATATCTATGGGTCAGTTTTGATGTCTCTCTCCCGACATGTGTTGGCTAGCTGTTTGTACATAGAATACATAGTGCTGTGCAGCTTTGAAGCCCATCTGTGTATGTTGAATGAATATGTAAGCGTCTGTTTTGATGTCCTTTCCTGTATGTAAAATGTATTCCTATTGGACAGCAACTAAGCATGATTCAGAGCCTGCATATGATACACTACTTTGAGTTCTATGCAGCTCAGGTGCAATGTCACTGCTGCTTAGGGGGTATATCTGGGTGGCAACTGGCCATTCGTATACGTAAGATAAGTGTGCCATGGGCATGTAGACAGGATTGTGGGCTATTTTGTGATGAGTGTCCTCAGAGATTTGTCTGATTTCAGGGACAGTGCTGGTGCAAGTCCTCACTTATAGTGATGGCGGCTACTTTCACAAGCAGATGTATACTGTTCCTTTGGGGTATATGTCGTTCTTCTCCTGACCATGTTCCTTCCTCTTACACTGAATATCAATGAGGGGTAAACATATGAGTATAAAGGATAGTTTTATCATGAGTAAATTAAACTTCCACAATTTATTGTGACATCAAAATTAGAATACATATAATGATGGATATAGGTCACTGAACAACATAAATGACAACTGAGGGTTTCACTTCTCTAGACCATTTGGGAACATACGTATATGGAATAAGTATAGCTATACATCCTCTGAGACTGTATCATATCACGGACGTTTAACTGTGATCAAGGAATTGTGGATGGACGTATTTGCCCTAATTTATATGTACCTTACTTGATATATAGGGGCCTATTCATCATACGATAAATGACCCATTAACCATGTGGAAACCATGCTAGTTTCATTTAGGTTACCGGGCCATTCATCATCAGGGGTCCGAATAGGGCCACCTGATATTCAGCAAATTCTGAAAACAGAAAGTTTTCGGGTTTGCCTTCGAGAACAAGCGCCATCTTCAGATGACGCTTGTTCTCGTAACCCTGCTCTACCTATGGGAGGGAGTTCCGGAGATGCAAAGAGGGATCCCTCCGCCGCCTCCTCACTGAGTCCCAGGCGACTTTGCGCATGCATGACCTCAGGTCACACATGTGCAGAAGCCGGCCGCAGGGTAAGGTAAGTAACGCAGCTACTTCTGCCACTACTAATTGCTGGACAGCTGCTTTCCAGAGCAGCTGTACCCCCACCGGAGCAATGATGAATTGCTCTAGTGTTAAGTATCCCCCGCTGCGAGGTGAATACTTTATCTTCCATACGGCCCCCTGATGATGAATAGGACCCTAAGTGAGCACAATTAGTGGCTGTTTGTTTTTTCTACCACTGTTTCTCTTGTATGTTAGGTGACATACAGGGAACATCTTGTTGCAGCTACTAGTGTGCGCAGTGATTATCCCTATATTTGTTATTGTTCCTGTGGCATACTTGCCTACTTTTGAAAAAGCATTTCAGGCAGAGTTGCCGACCTTTAGCTCCCTCCTGTTGGGTATCCTCAGAGGGGGGGGGGGGCGTGTTGCGTCAATAGGGGGCGTGGCCCAGCAAATGACGCGTCAATGGAGACGGAGCATGAGCGTGACAGCACCCCCTTTTCTCAATGCCGAGATTGATGGTATTGTGAATCAGGGGGCGGGGCCACGATGACGCAATTCAGTGCGAATCGCGTTACTGCACCCCCCCCCTCCGCTGCTGGGGATCATGCTGTATTCGCAGGTGGGGCCAGATGGCTCGCCGGGGACCAGGAGGCTTGCTTGCCTTTCCGGGAGGCCGGGATCGGCACCAGATTTTTGGGAGGCTCCTGGCCGAATCGGGAGGGTAGGCAAGTATGTTTCGGGGAGATTGTGAAAGCAACACCTATGAGCACGGCGGTAAAGTGAGCGTGTACTGCTACATCTGAGAAGTCATAAAACTGACTTGCATCCAAATGTAAGTGAACCCCAAAGAAGTTAGTACAAGGGATTCCATATAAGTGGCCACAGGAAACCTTATGTTGGGCAGCTGCCCAAGGTCCCAAAGATTGTAGGGGCCCGCCAATCCGCCCCCCTGCAGTCGCGGCCAATGGGTAAATTTGTGATATTTTTATAAGCCGGCCGCCGGTGCACTGTATTCCGATCTAACCTCACCCACCCCATCTACCCCTGGTGACGAGTACTCACCTCAGTCCCAGTTTCACTTCATCCCCCGGCTTCAGACCAGTCAGACAGAGTCTCTCTGCATGTGTGGGAGGTCTGATGGGCATGCAAGAGGGTTTAATTTTATTGACCATTTAAATTTTTTTCCCATGAATGGGTGTGTAGGGGCCCCAGTGCCTTGGTTTGCCCAGGGCCAACTCTGTTAAGACAACCCTGACTGTATGAAGCCATAGGGATCATTGTGCCTGATAACCAATGCAGGTAAATGGCACTGATGACAGTATATATATCTGATATCTTTTTTTTCCAAGTATATAACAGCTACATAATGGGGGTGAGGTGCAATCAGGGAGATTGCTAGACTCTTCGGGGAGTCAGGGAGATTGCTACTATTTCAGGGACATTCAGGTAGAGTCAGTGGCGTCCCTCCCCGCGGTGTCACCTGGTGCGGGGAGGGACTCTGTAAGCACGGCTCCGTTGTGCGCCGCTGAAAAGGGGCGAGGCCTCCTGGGACGGGGGTGTGGCCTTGCGGCCCGAACCCCTGTGGTCCCGTTCTTGTTACTGGAGGGGGGGTGCAGGAGGCGCCTTGTTGCAGTGCCGGCTCCCTTACAGTGTCAGGAGCCAAGTGCTGCCCTTAATGCTACACTTCAGCACTCGGCTCCTGTCACTGAAGGGGAGTCTGCACCTTGGTGTCACCCCTCGTCGGGTGACACCCGTGTGCGGGCCGCACCCCCCGCACACACCTTGTGACGCCACTGGGTGGAGTAGGTAAGTATACGGCCTGTATACGTACTGTATATATAGTATATGTGTACTGTTCCTGCATGAGTATGTTAGAGACACGTGGTGCTTGAGGATTCCTCTTGGAAAGGGCCTCTATCCCTCTCTCCGTGACACAGTCAGGGTCGTCAGTACGATTAGTTGTGCTGAGTGATTCCCGCACCCTGGGGACACTCACTGAGGATATGGTGACAAACCAGATCAAATCACTCAGTGCTTCTCTCCTCCTTTCTTACCAAATGCTGCTGTGCAAAGGTGTATGTGATTTTATATGAACACAGACACATACAAATTTACCGTACAACAAGTAAAGACATCTACTAACAAAACGGTTTATGGTGTACTATATTTACTTGTTGGGAACACACACTTATACTACATATTTAACCTTAAACATACTGTACCACATTATTTGTATATTGTGCACTGTGCGCTGTGTGGTGAGTGCAGAGGTGCAGAGATTGTCAGAAAAAGCCTCTTTTGTATTTTCCTGGAGCAGTGTGGTTGTATTCAGCATTGTTATGCGGCATACGATGGGCTGTGAGCCATGTAAATCATTATCAGGTTCATGAATAAAAGAGGCAACATGTGGGTGTGAATCATATTTGCATATTGATGCAGGCAATCCACTAGCAAAAAATACAAACTGTCAAAAATAATTTGACCTAATGTATTCTATAGATATTCTATTGTGATCAGTGCTGAGCTAACCACTCTCTGTACATGTTATATTATTTATATATCGGAGTGTGGGATTTATCGAGCTGTGATCTATCTTTCTAGTTAACGTGTTATCCTCAGCAGCACTCAAAAACCATATGCTAAACCCTTTAAGGGAAAATTAACATTTATATATGTTGGAGATTATGTGCGTGCAGGTGTTGATATTGCAGAGTTATGTAGGTACACACCAGCCGATGACTCAAACTATGAACAGTCCTTGTACTTAATCAATGGTGTTGGTTTATTGAAAGATAGCAGGTACAGTCGTACTCACTGTTACATGTACACTGGTAATGTACAGGGGATGAAGGCTCCCTGGAGGAACAGGAAGACTAGAGTCTGCACAGTAACGCACTCCTCTTTTTATGTAGGCATAATTTTCATTTTAATTTAGTTTAGTTCTATCTGTTCAGTGAAACATGTGAACCATTGGTGGGCTTCTAGCCACCACTCTAGAGACTGGATAAAACCAGCCCACGGGGACCAACACAGGTGCATTGAAGATACTTTTGTGTGGGCTTTTGGACCCGGATGTCAACATTAGTTATTCTTCTACTTTATTTGAAACACAAATATAAATAGAGGTTTACCTGCTACCATCTATGAAGAGCTACTGACACCTTTGACACCTGCCGAGAGATTCACTGCCATTCATAGGGATCCGCAGTGCTCTATTGGAGCACCGCACCGAGGCACTAAACCGGCACTTGCTCACATTGAGCTGCGGTGACTACTCGGTGATGCCCATCTGGTGAACGCCGCAGCTTTGAGGGTTTGAAAGCAGCGCGTGTCCACTGAACATACCGCGGAGATCCACCTGGCTGGATGTGTTTGCATGGTGAGAGTCACCTCTATTACATACAGCTATTGGCAACTAAGGAGTCTTGGATAAAAAAAGGGAATACCACTGGTAATTTGAAGTCCTCACACTTAGGGCCAAATTCAATTAGAGATGAAAAGCCGCGATCGGCAAAAAGTTTTTGCCGATTTGTGCTTTTTGCCTGTTTTCAAAGTATCTCCGTATTCAACTCCAGGACGTTTTTGCCTACGCGAAAACTCCATAGGCAAAAACAGTTGAAAAAGTTTCTCCAGCAAAAGGCAGGAGAAAAGAAGTGTAAAATCCATATTTTAGGGTACAAATGTGGGGACTTAGGACCTGATTCAGAGCCGCTCGTAAGCGGCCGCTCATTCGCTCCGAGCGATGTTTGCCCAACTGCGCATGCGTACGGATCGTTATACGCATGTGCGAACCAGTCAGTGCGGCCGAAATTCATGTGCTCGCAAAATAGCGAATGCCTGATAATTTGAGTGACAGAAAGAGGCGTATATGGGTGGTAACGGGGGAAGGTGCTTGAAAACGGTAAGTGGAGATCCGACTGCAGGTGTGCTTAAAGGTCAAAACGGGCGTTTTATGGGTGTACATAATTAATACAGCAGCGTCATTGACCACGTCACTGGGTTATTTTATAGCCAGAACTGCTCGCAAGATTGTGGTAGCAAAAACCAACCACAAGAATTGCGAGCAGTTCATACGCTGGTCGATGTACTCGATTAATCTAATAAATAGCGGACATGACGTAGGATGCGAGCGGCCAGGGGGCGTATTTTTCCAAAAAACGACCGCAAGTTTTGTTCGCTCGTTCAGACCTAGAGGCGTGAACAGACCGCAAAGAGCGAACGGTTCATTTGACTAGCCATCCCTATTTTCGGGACGAGCAAGCGCTAATTGCGTCCGGCACTGAATCAGGCCCTTTGTTCAGAACCCTTTGGACACCCCCTTTAATGACTAATTAGGCCAGGGGTAGGGAACCTTTTTTCTGTCGAGGGCCATTTTGATAAATATATAATATTATACGTGGGCCCAATGCAGGCCACGCCCCCTCCGTGTGATGCCAGACGAGGGTGGGGCCACAATCGTCTATGATTACAGCAATGCCCGGAGCATCCTCAGGAGCTGTAAGGGCAGCGGTGTGATCATCTGAAGCAACCTAAAGACGCTCAAGGCGGCACTGCTGTATAGATTCTGGCTGCAGGGTTCATTCTAGTCACCCTGCTAGCCAGATGAAGCTATCAGAAAAAAAGCTCAGAGGGCCAGACCAAATGATTCCGGTGGCCTTATACGGCCCCCGGGCCTAAAGTTCCCCATCCCTGAATTAGGCACTGAGTAAATAAATAAATCTTAATTCACCAACAAACAAAAAAAGACGTAATTTTTGGGGCGGAAATGTAAAAAGTGTTGGAAATGGGGTAAAATTTAGTGTGTCTGGTATTTTGGGGGGCTATAAGGTTGAGACAGGTGTTTTTAGGATTGCAGGAGGCTGCAGCAGGTGTATTTTTTTGATTTGTTAAATATTCACTTTAGAGACTCCAAAATATACTAGTCCCCATTTACATGTACCCCAAATTTGACTACGGTACTTATTTTTCTAAAAAAAACATTGCTTTATATCATTTTTCCACACTTATGCAAATATGCATATAACAGCCCTTTGACTCAAAAGAAGATCACTAAATACTTTTATTAGGGCAATTAATACTCTTCTATATTGTTTCCCAGGGTCAGTTAGGCTTTTTATGGGGTACAGACTGATTTCCCCAAAATATGCTGTCCTTATCGCTAGTTTCTCTTTTCACTACATTCGCCTATCCGCAATTTCTCCTGTTTTGGAATTGAATAGAGAGAAAAGCGGTGATGCGCATGGCGAAAACATCGCATCCAAACAGGCAAATTCATTGTGCTTTTCGTCAAACCGGACTTTTCGCCTCTAATTCATACTAGCCGACATTCCGGGAGGGAGCTGAATGTCTGCGCACAGCGGGTGGCATGGCCGGATAATGATGCTCCATTAGGGGCGGGGCCATGGGCGGAGCCACGTGATCACGTCATCATGGCCTCACTCCCTCTTCACAATGCCAAAAAAACAGCATTGTGAAGCAGGGGGCGGGGCCACGATGACGCAATTCAGCGCGAATTGCGTAACCGCCCAGCGCTGCGGGGGTTTCTAGTTTAATCTGGGTAATGGAAGGAAAGGTCTACGGCCGCTGGGAGGCTTGCCTGCCTTTCCGGGGGGTTGGGAGCAACACCCGATGTTCGTGAGGCTCCCGGCCATGTCGGGAGAGTAGACAAGCCTGCTCTTATTGAATTTGCCCCTAAGTAGGAATTGTCTTCATGAGCTCTTGGTTTACATAGAGACTTAGGGGTAAATTTACTAAGATGGGAGTTCTATTAAGAAGTGATGTTGCCCATAGCAACCAATCAGATTCCAGGTATTATCTTCTAGAAGGTGCTAGATAAATGAGAACTAGAATCTGATTGGTTGCTATGGGCAACATCACTTCTTAATAGAACTCCCACCCTAGTAAATTTACCCCTTATTGTCATTATTGGCAGATATCGACAGCGATTTACAAGTTTTCTATATGGTGTCTTGTAATTACAAGAGACCTACTGCTTTATAGATGTGCAGTTATATATTAACTTTATATGTAGTGATGTTTCTATTTGTCATTTCTATTTATATAAAGTGTTTTTTTTTATATATACTGTGAGTGGCATCTTGACTTCTTAAATTCTGCCATTCCAAGATTATAGTAGCTGTGTATATATAATTATATATATATATATATATTTATTATCAGTTATTTTATTTATATAGCGCACACATATTACGCAGCGCCTCACAGGGAATATTTGGCCATACACATCAGTGCCTGCCCCAGCGGAGCTTACAATCTATATTCCCTACCACATGCTCACACACACATAAACACTAGGGTTAATTTTTGTTGGGAGCCAATTAACCTACCAGTATATTTTTGGAGTGTGGGAGGAAACAGGAGCACCGGAGGAAACCCACGCAAGCACAGGTAGATATATATATAATAACCACCGATGGCAGCTCTCATAGGATATCAATGATGGGTCACATGATTGAGAGGTCAGTGACCCTTTATTGATATCCCGTGAGTGCCACCGTCGGTGGTTATTGTATTCTCAATGGAGTTGGAGGGCACCCAGCAGAATTTGACTATTAAAAGCCTTGTGGAGTGCCGAGTTTTTGGTCTGTATATATAGAGTCAGGTCCATAAATATTGGGACATTGACAGAATTTTCAGATTTTGGCCTCTATTCACCACCACAATGGTTTTGAAATGAAACAAACAAGATGTGCTTTAACTGCAGACTTTCAGATTTAATTTGAGGGTAATTACATCCAAATCAGGTGAACGGTGTAGGAATTACAACGGTTTCTATATGTGCCTCCCACTTTTTAAGGGGCCAAAAGTAATGGGACTATCAACTCAAAAGCTATTTCATGGATAGGTGTGGGCTATTCCCTCGTTATTTCATTATCAATTAAGCAGGTAAAAGGTCTGGAGTTGATTCTAGGTGTGACATTTGCATTTGAAATCAGTTGCTGTCAACTCTCAATATGAGATCCAAAGAGCTGTCACTATCAGTGAAGCAAGCCATCATTAGGCTGAAAAAACAAAACAGACCCATCAAAGAGATAGCAAAAACAATAGGTGTGGCCAAATCAACTGTTTGGAACATTCTTAAAAAGATATAACGCATCGGAGAGCTCAGCAACACCAAAAGACCCGGAAGACCACGGAAAACAACTGTGGTGGATGACAAAAGAATTATTTCCCTGGTGAAGAAAAACCCCTTCACAACAGTTGGCCAAATCAAGAACACTCTCCAGGAGGTAGATGTATATGTGTCAAAGTTAACAATCAAGAGAAGACTTCACAAGAGTGAATATAGAGGGTTCACCACAAGATGTAAACCATTGGTGAGACACAAAAACAGGAAGACCAGATTAGAGTTTGCCAAACAACATCTAAAAAGCCATTACAGTTCTGGAACAACATCCTATGGACAGATGAGACAGAGATCAACTTGTACCAGAGTGATGGGAAGAGAAGAGAAGGAAAGGAACTGCTCATGATCCAAAACATACCACCTCATCAGTGAAGCATGGTGGTGGTAGTGTCATGGCGTGGGCATGTATGGCTGCCAATGAAACTGGTTCCCTTGTATTTATTGATGATGTGACTGCTGACAAAAGCAGCAGAATGAATTCTGAAGTGTTTTGGGCAATATTATATGCTCATATTCAGTCAAATGCTTCAGAACTCATTGGACAGCGCTTCACAGTGCAGATGGACAATGACCCGAAGCATACTGCAAAAGCAACCAAAGAGTTTTTTAAGGCTAAAAAGTGGAGTGTTATGCAATGGCCAAGTCAATCCCCTGACCTGAATCCGATTGAGCATGCATTTCACTTGATGAAGACAAAACTGAAGGGAAAATGCCCCAAGAACAAGCAGGAACTGAAGACATTTGCAGTAGAGGCCTGGCAGAGCATCACCAGGGATGAAACCCAGCGTCTGGTGATGTCTATGCATTCCAGACTTCAGGCTGTAATTGCCTGCAAAGGATTTGCAACAAAGTATTAAAAAGTGAAAGTTAGATTTAGGATTGTTTAGTTTGTCCCATTACTTTTGGCCCCTTAAAAAGTGGGAGGCACATATAGAAACCGTTGTAATTCCTACACCGTTCACCTGATTTGGATGTAATTACCCTCAAATTAAATCTGAAAGTCTGCAGTTAAATCACATCTTGTTTGTTTCATTTCAAAGCCATTGTGGTGGTGAATAGAGGCCAAAATATGAAAATTCTGTCAATGTCCCAATATTTATGGACCTGTCTGTATATTATATATATATATATATATATATATGTATATATATATATAGCCAAAGAAAGACAGCGGCACTCCAGAGTGCCTGTACAGAATTTTCACCATGATTTCAATGTATATCAGCGACTTACTAAAGGCAAGGGAGATCAAAGTTATCTCCTACGTTCAGCGGTTATACAGGATACCATAGTTAGCATTTTTTTTTTAATGGGGGCTGCGGTTGTCTCCCATTTATAAAGCTCTGAAAAGCAAGCTTGATGGAGCTCAGGGCCCGATTCAGACCCGGTCGCTAGGATGCGTTCGCACGCAGCCATCAGCTTCCAAAGTATGCAAATCCCGTGATCGCTAGCAAGACATTAGCACGCCCACTATGTCTTGCCGTTCGATCGCGGTATGTATTTAGATGCCCACAAGCCTGTCACATGACGCCAACTTTCCCTTAGTAACATACGTCATCTCCAGGAAGTGTATTAAACAATTGGTAACATCAAGTAACATCGGACCCACACGCAGCACTTGTGGCTGACCATGCCCTACCGCAAGCACCTTCGAGTGCTGCTGTGTGTAATTCAGCCATGTGACGTGTATGCTGACGCTACGTCTTAATTATGCACGCCCCTGAAATGGATGCACAAACACGCCTGCGTTCGCACCACCACACCCCCCCTTTCTAGCGACTACCCCCTATCGCCATCCACAAATGGCGTGACCTGTCACTCATGCTTGCAGAGCGTCTGTTAGCTAGCATGGTTCGCGCACGCGCACTGCGTCTTATACAAATGTGCAAATTGCAAACATCGGCAGGCTACGTGCGAACGCAGCCTAGCGAACGGGTCTGAATCAGGCCCTTAATCCCCCAATAGCTAATGACACCAAGGCTACAATTTAGCATTTTTCTTTGGAACCCTCTCTAGTAGTGCAAGTGTAAATATGTGTGGCTGATGGATATATACATTTGCTGTAGTGAGCCGGGCCAGAACCCTGTAGATAGCTTATAATATTACGTCACTCTGTACTGTTCTCCATCATAGGGACTTTTATGTGATGACATGCAATGTTGATTCTCAGAGCTGCACCAGGATTCTTAATAATAAGCCCCTTCCTATCAGGGAAACATTATTATTAATAATAATATATATTTTTTTGTTCAATTTATTTATTACAAAGGTAACAATTATTTTATGGCAGCTCAACTCCCTTAAAAAACATGCATTGAACATTCTCGAGGGTCTGGTGAAGATGGTAAGTACAAGCCCCGCTATGCACAGGTGCCATCTGCGCATAAACAATCGCTACAAAACAATGGTTTTGAACCAATGGTGGAAAACCATCGATGGCAGGACCGTTGATGGTCAACCCTAACTGTGACTGCACAGTACTGTGAGCAAAGGGGAGGAGTGGGATTCAGGCAGCAGCAGTAGAATAGACCTATCGGGCCTGATTCAAAGGTGCACACAATGCAAACAAAATGCCGTGTTTCACATAGTTGAGCAATTGTTTGCAGATGCGTATGTACAAACAGTTGTGAAGGCTAATATGAAAAAAAGGAGGGTGCCACACTCTGCAAAGGGGGACATTCATCCTCCTCAGCAATTGACCCCGGCCCCCACCATATCCCTCCAACAATTCTAGACCTGGCTAAAGAGTACCCCCCTCCCCTCTAGGTGCCTGGGCCCCTAGTGTCGCACCAGCCCCCATTGTATCTTTCTACCGACCTCCATTGCCCTTGTGGACCCTCAGTATCTCTCCAGTGGCAGCCCTAGCCCTCTTTTGTCTCTCAAGCTCCCTTCTGTCTCTAGCCCCCAGGTTCGCTCCAGCCCCAACATCCCTCCAGCTCCAGCCCACAAACATTTACCTTCTTCTATAGAGACCCCTACCATTAGAATTGTCAACATAAAATGTTGGAGATGTTATTAAAAAGTACAAAGTGTAAATTCTCCCAACACCACAAATCTGTTAAACACACTGTAGGGCCCACATTATACCACACACAATCCCCAGTTGACATATGCCACAGTGCCCACGCTGGTGATGTAGCTATGTGTGGTGGCCCCTGGGCGACTGCTCTTGCCACGCTGTTGTTAATCCAGCTCTGATTCATCAGTGGCTGGATGTTGGTAGGTATGCTTTAGAAGTCCTCCTTTCATCGAGAAAAGGCTTTTCATTTTGCTCGTCTTGGTTTCGAATCATCAATCTTACATTAACCATGAGAGTGAGGAGACCTCAACACAGGCTTTATTAATATCTCCACCCTCTCATGGTTACTTTACGATATGAATAAATGTTGTAGTGCTCAACCTTCTCGTTCCGTCCAATAATATATGAATGGCTAATTGTCAAATGAATGACCAATTCCGACATTTATGCCAAGTAGCTACATGCACTGTAGAGAACTAGCCTCTCCCCATCAAGGCCACACCGTACTCCCTGACCCCAGGAACATCATCCCGGACACCGTAATTCATCAACCATCACCATTTTTTCTTTATTAGCGGGACGCCGCAGATTGTTTTGTTTTGTTTTGATTATGCAGTGACATTGGACAGGAACTATTTAACCATTAGATTTCCGATTTACCACTCATCCTACATGATTGAAAGATACAGAGACCATCTTATATTTGTGCACCAGTTTTAACTATCCTTGGTTTAGTGAATAAATATTTTTGTGATACTTTGATACATACGCATACTGGTTACCATTTTGTTACATTGTACATTCCTACCTAATGGGATTTTCATACTAATGAGCTATCATTATCTTATCTTTTTCATTGACTATAACTTGGTACATGGTACTCAATTTACACCATCAGAATCTTTGTTTCAATTTAATGATAATTCGTCATTCATTTGACAATTAGCCATTCATATATTATTGGACGGAACGAGAAGGTTGAGCGCTACAACATACTTTTTTATTAATGTTTAATATATATAGTTGGGGATACCTATAAGTTGTTAGCAGCTTACCTCCTTTAAAGAGCTCAGTGCGCAGGATCATTTTGTTTCACTTACTTTACGATATAAATGAGCAGCTTGAAATGGGTTATTTTGTCGTTGCTATTATGGACAGAAAGATACACCCATAAAATGTGCCCTACCTACTCCATTACATTATCTTATTAATCTATCTCTGCACATTAAATCTCGTTTTTGCACTGTTCCTGGAAACTGGCACGTTGGCGCGTGAACTCTGTGCATGGCAGAGAATGTCTTTGTTCTGGGAAGCTCCTGTCCATCAGTGACTATTTCCTACAGCAGTGTGACATTACCAAAGAGAATCTCACGCTGCGCCTTGTCTGTTTGGCGCATCGGAAATCAGACCCTGTACTGGCTGTAAAGAACGGAAATCTGCGTGATATACTTGTTTTCTGTTTGTGTTTGTCCTGTATGTAAGTTATTTTTTAATTTTACCTCTATCCATATTAATTGTTTAATACAGAAATTAAAGTTATGCTAAAAGAATAACATCTTGAAAATTTTTCACTTCAATCATCACAAGGAGCCTTTTCCGCACTTATCACTTCATTAGTTGTCTGTACAAATTACGTAGTGAGGTTGCTAATTTGCAAATTTTCTCATGTGGTGCTTGGTATGGGGACAGAACCACTAGATGTTTGAATAATAATAAACAAATGTTTATTGTTACATTATGTTGACATTTACTGTACTTGCACTTTTAAGTTCTTATCTTCTTCTCTTCCAAAAGGTGAAGCTACTGTATATGCTGGGAATACAGTAGCATCAAGTTACGCGTATATACCTTTTTAATTGGACTTGTATTGTATTGTTACACAAAATGTTTCAGAGTTCTAAATTGACAACATCAGAGATGTCGGCATTACAAATTCATCTCCCCAGTGTTTCCTCAGTGGTGGCTTCACCCACCGATTCTCTGCCCAGCTTTGGGCAGATGACCAGAATCACTTGGGAGTGTGGGAGATCACTCACTACGAGGGTGGAGCCAAAAGTCGATGTCCTGACCATTAATAACAGAGAAATTTAAGTTCAAATGGCATTTATTTTTTTACATAGTCTCCATTTACTTCAATACACTTCTTCCATCGATGCTCCAACCTCTTGATTCCGTTCAGGAAAAAGTCTGGTGATTGGTCCCCAAACTAGTCCTGTACAGCAGTCATGTCATCGTCATCAGACGCAAAAGTCTTCCCAGGAATGTGTTCCTTGAGCCTGAGTGCAAATTTCAGTAGGCGTCATCTCCTTCATTCAGTGGCGCCACAAGGAGGGTGCGGGCCGCACCCGGGTGTCACCCGCCGAGGGGTGACACCAAGGCAAAGAATCCCACTCAGTGAAAGGAGCTGGGTGCTGCACTGTATAATTAACTGCAGCACTTGGGTCCTGACACTGTGAGGGAGCTGGCCGGCACTGCACACAGGGCAGTCTGCACCTCCGGCACCCCAGTAATAACGGACCACAGGAGTGCAGCCAAGAGGCCACGCCCCTCCCATGTGGCCACGCCCTGCCCTTGAGGCCACACCCCTTTTTGGTGGTGCCGGGCACACAGCATCCCTCCCCGCCCTGGGTGACACCGCAGGGAGGGACGACACTGCCTTCATTTATAGATATTTAGTGACAGCTTAGATTTTAGTTTTCTCCATTTTCAGTATTCTCCATTTTTTTTATCTTTTAGTGATATTGTTCCCAACTTTTAGTGATGTTGCTCCGTTTATTATTCAATATCTGCAAAAATAAAAGAAGAATTGAGCTGTAATTTTCCACTAGTACATACATACAGAAAATCAATACGAGGCAACATCTACTAAAACATCGGAAAACAAACTTTTGAATCCACCCTCGTATTTCAGGAGTCTCCCAGATATATAATGATGGCCACCGAGTATGGATTTGACCTCTCGATGTGGCTCATTTACTAACATTTACTAACACAGCAATGACAATCGGTATTTGGGACAAATGTCGTACGTCATACCTTACATCTGCTCCGATTTCTTTGGGTCAGTCCAGATTTGAGGACCTTGGCAAATCAGTCCTGAATCACGGAATTTGGAAGATTTGTTCCCGTTGATGATGAGAGCGTTTGCTGCACACACCGGAGCAGGCGCTCTCACCTCCCTGGGTTATGCCCTTTACATTACTGAAAAGTGAGTGGCCATGGTTGGATTTAGAATTTTGAAATGTTGGGAGGTTTGGTACATGAATACAGTGCCAAATAATGAGTCCGAATGCATCAGTGAGCAAGATTAAATATTATAAAACTCTATTATATCTAATTTACATTATTATTCTTCTTCCTAAGGCTTAACTTTGATTTCCTATTGAGTTGCATTATTCTTTTTTTCTTTTATATATGTATTAAAGCAAAATTATCACCGAAGTTCAGTTCCAGCTATTAGAAAAATCACTATTGGCAGTCATACAGTATATATGACTTTCCATACAGTATTATCTGTGCTGCATAATCTCCAACCAGATATTAAGTTTTATAGAGAGCGGTCATGATCAAGGTTTCCCTTGAAGTTCTTACGGTGGTTATACATAAGGCAAGGACCCATCACCCAGGAGTACATGGAAGGTTACAATTAAACATCATTATTCCAAATAGTAGAACAAGCAAGGTCTATTTTACATAACAAAAGCCCTGCTATCTATGCTCTGTTCTCATTCCCAGCTTCCCTCACCTCATAAGGGATAAGGAAGCGCATTCAGTTCCTCAGAGTGAGTTCTGGGTATTTGAATCTGTATTTAGCTCCTCATTTCCATGCATACGTACTATTTATGGCAGTGTCGGCTTAACAACCTGTCTAAGGGAGTATATTCCACTGGGAGTTAAAAGAGTTTTAAACTTGTGTTCTTTGTTCTCAGTCAAGCTTAGTGAATATAACAGTCACAGCAACCTCATTTTTGAGCAATAGGGCCAATTTCACAGATATAGTTATTTAGGCAGTACGCAGACCATATAATAACGGCAATCCAGCTTACTGTGTTCTTACCCAGTTTGCACCTCCAGGTTGGTATCTCCAGTACTGGTGGATATCATCACATATCTGACTCTTCATACAGGTAGATCATGTCAAACAACTAGTAATGATGCGTACACACGTAGCGATCAGCCAGCGATACGATATCGCTTGCTGATCGTCCTGCACCCTCCCTGGTGAGCTGGATGATCGATATCGATAATCCAGCACACCACCAATTTACCATCGACTAAAGGTCCCTATAGTAAACTGCTCGATATCGAGCAAGTTTTCCCGCATGCACGGCCGATGATTGATATTGCTATCGTCCATACGTGGCCGTGCATCGCTGGTCGTAGGTGAGTTGGTAGGGACGGAAAAATTTATGATATGAACGATAACGATATGATCATTGTAGCAGGGAGGAAGTGAGAGAGGGGTAGTTACATCAACCACTTTATTACCTAAGCAAATCAAGGTTAAAAAGCACATGTTGAATAGCACCTTGGTAGGTTAAAGCATACATGCCGACTATCTGGCTGCCCCTTCCGGGAGGGAGCAGCCAGATTGGCATTACTGGGGGGGCGTGACCAGCAAACGGGGGCGGGGCCAGCCAGATGACAAGTTTTTGTGGGCGGGACGGGTGCGGAGCCATGCGAGCATGTCATTTTGGCCCCACCCCCGCTACACACTGCCGATATTACAGGCAGTGTGATGCAGGGGGCGGTGCCAAAATGACGCGAATCGCGTCACCGCCCCCCTTCGCTGCCGTGATTTTTACAAGTTATTGCTGTGGGAAAGGAGGGATCCGCGGCAGCCGGGAGACTTGCCTGCCATCCCGGGAGGTCGGGAGCGGCACCCGATTTTTGGGAGGCTTCCGACCAAATCGGGAGGGTAGGCAAGTATGGGTTAAAGTGTTTTGCAATTTAACCACTTGCCTGGCATGGTCGTATCAGATACGACCATTCAGAAATGCCCTGCAGGTGGCTGTTGGAAGAGAATCTTCCGGCAGCCACTAGCCTCAGAGGGACCTTCCGGTCCCTCTGCAACTACGCATTATACTCGTTTGTGCTGATCACTGCTAGGAACAGTGATCAGCAGCCCGACGCCTCCCCCCCCCCCTCCACACAGACACATGCCCGGCGCTGCTCCTTGCAGACGCCGGTTATTAGATTAAATGGAGCCGATGCTCCAGTGTAACCCCGCGCTGCCGGGGAAGAGAACAGGCAGCCTCTGCCTGCTGCCTCCCCCTGCCACTCACCCCCCTTCTTCACTGATCAGCCCGGCGCTGCTCCTTGCAGGCGCCGGGCTATTACTATGAAAATTACTGTTAAATGAGTTTTATATAAGTCTTAAATAGTTTTAAAGTGTTTAAAGTTCAAATTCATGGATTTGAAAAAATTAGCTATTTTTATGGTTTACTATGTTTCAAAATAGAAAAAAAAACAGGAAAAAAAAGATTTTCTTTAATAAAATTGTGTTGAATAAGTTTTAATTAGATGTTCTTGACCTAATTCAATCATAAAATAACCCGACAATTTTGGAGCGGTTTTTGGAAAAACAATTCGTCAGTTAAGTGGTTAATTACACCTACTGTATCTCTCTCCAACACCCTATCTCCTTCTCTCTTGCCAGTCAGGATAAAATAATATTTTAAAAAATAAATAAATAAAGTTTAAAGAATAAAAATAAATAAATAAATATAATATAATAAAAACTGGAAACAAATTACTAAACAGACTTCCCCATTCATTGCACCGAAAGTAGCCAGCGACATCCGGTAGTAGGAAGATCTGTCTACGGCAATTATATGGCTTTCCCAACATTTCAGGCTTTTCTACTTATAATGAGTAGTCTCCTTAATTTGTGATTACAACTTTCATAGAGACCTATTAATTATAGGGGGCAGGGTGACCCCCGGATAATTAAGATTCCAACTGGTGAGTAGCAGTGGTGGATGCAAAATCACCGGAGCAATTTAACATTGCTCCGATGCAAGGACAGCTGATCTGAAAGTCAGGTGTCCCCGCGATCCTTATCACTGCTACTTTAGTATTGGTGAAACAGCCTGATTCAGTGTTAGGGCCGTATTCAATTAGTTTCGTTTTGGCCAAAAAGTTCCACCTGCCCGACTTTTCACCTACATCGCGTGTTTTGGACTCGAAAAGTTATCATGCGCAGCTCCGCATTTTGCTGTATTCAATTACTAACCCTTAGAGTGCAAGCATGAACTGGGGTTTACACATGCGTACAAAGAACCCTGCTTTTATACATGCGCATAGAGAACCTTGCGTTTACACATGCGCATAGAGAACCCTGCGTTTACACATGCGCACAAAGAACCCTGCGTTTACACATGTGCACATAGAACCCTGCGTTTGCACATGCGCATAGAGAACCCTGCGCTTACACATGTGCACATAGGACCCTGCGTTTACACATGTGCACATAGAACCCTGCGTTTACACATGTGAACATAGAACCCTGCGTTTACACATGCGCATAGAGAACCCTGCGTTTACACATGTGCACATAGGACCCTGCGTTTACACATGCGCACAAAGAACCCTGCGTTTACACATGTGCACATAGAACCCTGCGTTTACACATGTGCACATAGAACCCTGCGTTTACACATGCCTACATAGAACCCTGGGCCTGATTCAGAGCCGGACGCTATTTGCTCTCGCTCGTTCAGAAAAAGGGGCCGGCTATTTAAATTGAGCGCTCGCTCTTTGCGGTCTGTTGGCGCCTCTATGTCTGAGCGAGCGAACGAAATATGCGCTCGCTATTTTGTAAAGACGCCCCCTGGCCGCTCGCATCCTACGTCATCTCTGCTATTTATTAGATTAATCGAGTACATCGAAAGGCGTCTGAACTGCTCGCAGTGCTTGTGGTTGGATTTTCCTACCGCAATCATGCGAACAGTTCAGGCTAAGAGACAACCAAGTGACGTGGCCGATGACGCTGCTTTGTTAATTATGCACACCCTTAAAACGCCCGTTTTGACCGTTTGGCACGCCTGCGTTCGGATCACCACTCCCCGTTTTCAAGCACCTTCCCCTGTTACCACCCACAAACGCCTCATCCTGTCACTCAAATTAGCAGGCACTTGCTATTTTGCGAGCGCTCGATATCCGACCACAATGACTGGTTGGCGCATGCGCATTACGACCCATACACATGCGCAGATGTGCGAACATCGCTCGGAGCGAACGAGCGGCCGCTTACGAGCGGCTCTGAATCAGGCCCCCTGTGTGTACACATGTGCACATAGAACCCTGCGTTTAAACATGTGAACATAGAACCCTACGTGTACACATGTGCACATAGAACCCTGCGTTTACACATGCCTACAAAGAACCCTGCATGTACAGATGCGCACTTAGAACCCTGCGTTTACACATGCGCACATAGAACCCTGCGTTTACACATGCGCACATAGAACCCTGCGTTTACACATGCGCACATAGAACCCTGCGTGTACACATTTGCACACATTTTTGTGGCTGACGAGACATTTGCTCTCCATGAAAACTGAACCTGCACTCTACAAAAAACACCTGTATGTGACTATGTGGCCATCTAAAAGACGTCAAAATCTTCACACACCACTGGCAGTACCTGTGGCTCTAGTCTAGTGCAATACTGAACTAATGGGCTCACTGTGGTAACATTCTCCATGCCTGAGCAGCCACCAAAACACCCATACTAAAAACAAAAAATGGTGTTTTCTCTAAGATACTCTGTCATTTTGTCACATTACAGTTTTCGGTGGTTAGAGAAGTGTATCTGCAAAGTTTTTGTTTATAACACACATTACTGGAAGATCAACTTCTCTTACACACATTACACGCTACACATCATAAAGGAGATGTAGCGTGACTAAATACACGCTCTTTAGTGCAGATTACTGCACACCACCTTCAACATCCTTATCTCTTCTCCCAGAATGCCTTAGTAAATTGCAATATATGAGCACCATCATCAGAGCTAAACTAGTTTTCAATACAGGTAAAATGCTTAATTTGATATTAAAATAGTGGGATGTGTGTACATTGCCTAGCGTGGAGTCTGGGCTAATGACCTGTCAATGCCCTTCCCAAAATGACTTAGCAGCAATGCCAATCTTCTTGCCCATAAATGTTTATGTCATACTGGCTACAGATGGTTCCCCCACCAGCCCGGAATTTTTTGGAATGATAGACTTGGCAGCAAGATACACCTTGTTTCATTATGTAAACAAAGTATTATCTCGTGTACACCTTCTTCCAGCATAACAAACTCTCAATTACATACATGTGTAAATATATAACTAGGCATTGCCTTTAACATGTCAACACCAGAATGTCGAAAAAAAATTTCTGTTGATTTTTAGGGGAAGGTTTAGGTTTTAGGGGCTCTGAAACAGGGTGTTTTTTTTTTAATTAGTTTCGGCCTCCAGGCCGCTCGCAAAGCTGTGGGTGACCACCCACAGCTAGTGCGAGCGGCCTGGCGATGGTCGCGATTATCGCGCCCATCGGGCTTGCGTCGAGACCCTGCGGGAGGGTCTCGGCTCCCGCAAGCCCGAGTGGACTTCCTGCTCTAATAGTGCAGGAAGTCCACTACTGACATCACGAGTGATGTCAGTAGGGCCGCCCACAAACAGCAGGCGTTCCTAAGGGAACACCTGCGTTTGTGCAGCCACCCCCCTTCCCCGCCTACAAAACGGGGCGAGCTGTCAATCAACATCGACAGCCGCCCCGTCTTGTAGTGAGCCCCGGAGCGACGGAGCTGCCGTGCACGAAGGTGGCGTATGCGCGGTGGGGGAACATCAACCCACTTGCCAGTGCTGTGCGCTCGTGAGCGGGTCTGAATCAGGCCCTAGGTCATGGTACAGGTTAGGCTAAAAACATTTTAAATGTTGACATTTATCATGTTAAGTGTCGTCATTCAGAACATGTTGACATTTTAACCATGTAGACCTTATTATCGTCAACATATTAGTCATCGAACCTATTGTTCATGTCTACATTTTAACTGTCAACATTCAGAACTTGTAGACATTCTGGTGTCGACCTACTGAAAGTCGGCTAGTCATACCACACGCGTTGTGGCAGCTTTTTATGATACATTTTGTAACTTGAGAAGACAAAATGTTGTCATATATTTGTGCCATTAAGATCCACGGCAACATGAAAAATGATAGCTCCATAGTGTTCCCAAACTAATCAGTGCAAAAGAAAAGTGCCTCTCCCACTGGGCTGCAAATGGAATTTCAACTGTCTTTTGACACGTTTTAATTTATTTCTTTATTTTAACCAAGTCCTTCTTTACATTGCTTTCACCTAGGTGTCTGAAAAATAAATCAAGCTCTTCGGACTCTGACGCAATACAAGCAGCTATACTAAATTAAATTACTGGCAAATCCCCTGTGGCAATGAAATAGTTAATAGAATTAATGCGAATCAATAAAGTGCAATTACATTATCTCAGGTGTTATTACTAAAATCAATTATTGGCTCCATCAGTGCCAATATTTCGTTAGTAAAATATTGACTTTCACCTATTTGACCCTTCAGGCATGACACAGCTAACAGTTATTAGGGCAGTGTCCTAGGACACAGGCTACGCCTCTGTGCATCCTGCTTTCTCCTCCTCCAGGAGGGGTGTGTGTACGACTTGTCTGCTGCCTGTAATTTAATTACATTAGCCTTGTGAGTCCTGGGGAAAGGTACATATTCTCTTAAAGGGACATAATAAACGTAATTATCTCCATAATACAAATTATGTTTAATTATGACCTAAAAGCACTAAGGACCTCATTCAGAGCCGCTCGCAAAAAGCGAGTGCATGCTCTGAATGAGGACGGCCACTTTTTTTTTTAAAAGCCGGTCTCCTGGCCGCTCGCTAAGCTGTGGGTGACCACCCACAGCTTTTGTGAGCGGCCAGGTGATGGTCGTGACCATCGTGACCATCGGGCTTGCGACGAGACCCTTGTGGTAGGGTCTCATCTGCCGCAAGCCCCAGTGAGCTTTCAGCTCTAATAGAGCCAGCAGCTCACTACTGACATCACTGGTGATGTTAGTAGAGCCGCCCACAAAAGGCAGGCGTTCATTCAGGAACCCCTCCGTTTGTCCAGCCACCCCGCGTACAAAACAGGGCGAGCTGTCGATCAACATTGACAGTCACCGCGTTTGTAGCGAGCCTCGGAGCGAGTTCATTTTTCACTCGCTATGGGGCTTGCGCACGCGCGGCGTGCGCAATGCACAACCATCGACCGACTTGCGAGCGGGTCTGAATGAGACCCTAAGTCTAGTTTTGCGTGGACTACGCAAAGCCTCAATTCGTATTATTGGAGAGGCTGGATAACTGGCTGCACTTTGTGGCTATAATCCCAATGGCATTACTGAACACATATTTGGACAATACACTGGAACATAGGCAGGAAAACGTTATAGTGGCAGCCAGATATTGATAACTGTGTTCACTTAGGGGTCTATTCATCATCACCTAAATTCTACAAAAGCAGGTGAAATTGAACATTTTCATCTGCAAGTGTAGAAATTAAGTATTGGGCAATTCATCAAGAAGGTAATGCAGGAGATATCACAGATATGTCTAACTTACCTTCCTCTGGCAGAATAGCCCGCTGTCCCCATACACTGATATCACAGATATCTCCTGTTTACCTTCCTCTGGTGGAATGGCCCGCTGTCCCCAAACACTAGTATCACAGATATCTCCTGCTTACCTTCCTCTGGCGGAATGGCCCGCTGTCCCCATACACTAGTATCACAGATATCTCCGGCTTACCTTCCTCAGGCAGAATGGCCCGCTGTCCCCATACACTAGTATCACAGATATCTCCGGCTTACCTTCCTCAGGCGGAATGGCACGCTGTCCCCATACACTAGTATCACAGATATTGTGATGTTATTGCAAGGGGGTGCGGACATGTCGTCGGGGAGCCGGGAGACTTGCCTGCCTTTCCAGGGGGCCGGGTGAGCGGCACCCGATTTTCGGGAGGCTCCCGCCCAAATCGGGAGGGTAGGCAAGTATGGCTTACCTTCCTCTGGCGGAATGGCCCACTGTCCCCATACACTAGTTTCACAGATATCTCCTGCTTACCTTCCTCTGGCGGAATGGCCCACTGTCCCCATACACTAGTATACAGATATTGTGATGTTATTGCATTAGATATGCCTAATGTTTGTAGACACACCCTAACTTGTATGTGAAAGCCTGAATCTTCAGTGATGGTCCCTAGGACCATGGGGAATGCTGGGAAGTGGGTGTAGTCTTGTGTACAGTATGTTGATAGTTTGCAAATGGTTGAATAAGAAGCATAGCAGTTGTAACCCATGCATCAGTGTCCATATGAATTCATATACAAGCATGCAAACAAAACATGGTGTCAGAAGAAGTGTAAATGGACTCTGCTAGTGCTTAGAATGTGAGATGATCCTGCAGAAGTCTGCAAAGTTGTGATACTCAGTGTGTGAAAACTCTGCCTAGTGCTCTTGTCACATCAAAATGTGACTAGCAATGGATAAGCTGTCTCCTCCAACAGGCATGCAAATATCTGGTAACTTGTCTGAAAACTGGAAAAGATTTAAACAAAGGTTTAATATTTACCTTACTGCATGGGGAGCAGATAATGAGGAAGATAAAACCAAGGCATCCATTTTCCTCCATGTGATAGGAGAGGATGTGCTGGACATTTATAATAGTTTTCAGTTTGCTGAAGGGCAGAATATGATTTTAAACTCTATAATGCAAAAGTTTGAAGACTACTTTGTACCAAGAAAAAATGTGACACATGAAAGATTTAAGTTTTTCACTTGTGATCAGAAGAATGGAGATGGATTTGATCAGTATGTTACAGAACTGCAATAACTCAGCAAAACCTGTGAGTTTGGTGATTTAAAGGATTCACTGATTAGAGATCGTATTGTATGTGGAATACCTGATAATGGACTCAGAGATAGATTGCTGAGAGAGCAAGATTTAACACTAGATAAGGCAGTGAATATGTGTAGATCTGCAGAAATGACAAAGTTTCAAGCTAAAACCCTACACAAGGTAACTGATGGTGCTGTACATGTGAAGAAAACAGAGCCAGAAATGTGTAATAGATGTGGAAATAATCACAATCCTAAAATGTGCCCAGGTTATGGTAAAACCTGCATGAAATGTGGTAAAAGGAATCACTTTGCCAAATGCTGTAAAACCAAAAGTGAAGCAAACACAGGCCCTGATTCAGAGCCGGACGCTCTGACAGAGCGCTTGCTCTTAATCAGGGCCGTCCCTCTGAACTTAAGAGCGGTCTCCTGGCCACTCGCATAGCTGTGCATGACCACCCACAGCTATAACGAGCGGGCAAAATGATGGACGCAATGGTCAAGACCATTGCGACCATCGGGCTTGCGACGAGACCCTTGCGGTAGGGTCTCGTTGCCGCAAGCCTTGGAGTGCTTTTGGCTCTATCAGAGCCAAAAGCACTCCCACTGACATCACTAGTGATGTCAGTGGGGCCGGCCCCAGACGGTAGGCGTTCCCATGGGAACACCTTCGTCTGGGCAGCCACGCCCCCGGCACGCCCACCAAAGGGGGCGTGCTGTCAATCACCATCGACAGCACGCCCCCTTTGGTGCGAGATCCATAATGACGGCTTGGCCGTCGTTATTTGGGTCTCGTGCATGCGCACGACGGAGCCGCCTCCGTGGTGAGCATGTGCACTTGGCCAACATTGACCTGCTTGCAAGCGCTCAGCGCTCGCAAGCGGGTCTGAATCAGGCCCACAGTGCACACTGTTACACAAGCTGAGACTGAAGAGTTTTTTGGGGATTCCATTGAACTTTGCAGTGCAGATAAGAAGGAATGGATTGTTCCTTTAACAGTGAACGAGATTGTCATTCCCTTTAAGCTTGATACAGGCGCACAGGTTAATCTAATATCTTTTCAAGACTATAAGACTTTTAGAGTAAAGGCCCCCATATACAGTGATATTCAAAGTTGGTAAGATCAGTTGTAAGATTTCCCTTGAAATTCTTTATAAGATGTGGTCAAATGGTGTACGATTGACCATTAAGATCATAGGATGAGATGCATAGAAGTGTATCACATCGTACATGATCAGTTGAGATCTCTCTGCAAAACCATCTGATCTGCGATCCAACTAGACGACGGTGGGGACGCGCATCGGGGTCGCAGAAGACTCAAAATAAAACTATTTTCAAACAATTGGTCTGTCCAACCTGTAGAAACTGCCAAAATCGTAATAAAAATCGTCCCGTGTATGGCCACCTTTAAACCTAAAATTCATCCAGCCAATGTGAAAGTTGCAGACTATACTGGTGAGAAAATTCCTGTAAAAGGTACATGCCTAGTGATACTGAAATACAGAGGACAAAAGTTTAAAACCTCTCTACTGATTGTGGATAGAGATGTGCAACCAATCTTAGGACTAAGGGCTTAATTCAGAGGCAGCCGTACGGTCTACGACTGCACGGCCGCCTCGATGTTTGGCCAGTGCGCATGCGCACGAGGGAGCCGGCTCCCTCGTGCGCATGCGTGAGACCCACTATGACCGACAGCGCCGGTCGTAGCAGGTCTCTTTCCAAAGGGGGCGAGCTGTCGATGTTGATTGACAGTTCGCCCCGTTGGGAAGGCGTGCCGGGGGGGTGGCAGGCCAAACGGAGGCGTTCCCATGGGAACGCCTACCGTTTGGGGGAGGCCCCACTGACATCACTAGTGATGTCAGTGGAGAGCTTCCGGCTCTGACAGAGCCAGAAGCTCTCCGGGGCTTACGACAAGTGAGACCCTACCCTAGGGTCTCGTCGTAAGCCCCGATGGTCTCTGACCATCGCGACCATCACCCGAGCGCTCGTTAGAGCTGTGGGTGTAAACCCACAGCCTAACGACCGAAACAGAGGCGGGCGGTCAGGATGCAAGCGGCCGCCCAGTTTCTGAGCGACCACTTGCATCCTCCGACCGTCTCTGAATGAGGCCCTAAGTTCCTTTGAGAAACTTAACTTGATAAGGAAAGTTTTTATGGTGATATCACAAGTAGAAGATAAGTGCAGATTAGTGTTTACAGAATACAGTGACCTATTTGAAGGCTTAGGTTGTCTGCCTGGTGAGCATAAGATAAATATAAACACACAAGTTCCTCCAGTGATACACCCCTATAGAAAAGTGCCATTTGCACTGAGATAAAAACTACAAAAAGAGTTAAACCGCATGGAAGCTTTGGGTGTGATAGAAAAAGTTGATGAGCCTACTGAATGGGTGAGCTCCTTAGTAATTGTGGAAAAGAAAAACTCAGAATATGTCTAGATCCTAGAGATTTAAACAAAGCTATTAAAAGAGAACATTTCAAATTACCAACCAGAGATAAAATCATGTCGCAATTTGTGGGAGCAAAATGGTTCAGTAAATTAGACGCATCTTCAGGATTCTGGCAAATGAAGCTAGATGAAACCAGCTCAAAGCTGTGTACATTTAATACACCAGAAGGTCGATACAGATTTCTTCAACTACCATATGGGATACTGTCCGCTCCAGAAGTATACCACAAAAGAATACACATGATTTTTTAACATATTCCAGGTGTTGAAACAATGATGGATGACAATATTATCTGGGGTTCTACAAAGGAAGAACATGACTCTAGATTGAGACAAATGATGGAACTTACCAGAAAAGTGAATCTAAAGCTAAACAAGGACAAATGTGAATTTGGCGTGAAAACACTTACCTTTATGGGTGACGTAGTCTCAGATCAAGGTGTGAAGCCTGACCCAAGGAAAATATCAGCCATAGTGAATATGGAACGTCCTAACAACAAAGATGACGTCAGAAGATTCTTAGGAATGATTACTTAGGAAAATTTATTTCTCAACTTTCAGAACAATCAGCTCCTCTTAGATGGTTATTGGACAAAGATAATGAGTGGATGTGGTCACATGAACAAGAAGAAAGTTGGCAAAAACTGAAACAGACCATTACAGAGCAACCGGTACTAAGATTCTTTGATCCTGCAAAAAGAATAAGAATTTCAGCAGATGCTTCTCAATTTGGCCTAGGATCTGTATTGTTGCAAGAACATGAAGATACATGGCAACCTCTAATCTATGCATCTAGAGCGTTGACAAGTGCTGAAACAAGGTATGCTCAGATAGAAAAAGAACTTCTAGCAATCACTTATGCATGTGATAGATTTCATCAATGTGTGTATGGTCAAGCGTTTACAGTAGAAACTGACCACAAGCCATTGGTAGCTATCATGACTAAATCGTTGCATGACTGTCCCATGAGAATTCAACGAATGCTTATAAGACTACAGAAATATGATGTACAATTGCTGTACTGTCCCGGTAAATACATGTACATTGCTGACACAATTTCTCGTGCTGTGGACAAAAGTGAAGGTTCCGGAAGTCTGATGGAAAAAGGGATAGAAGCATATGTGGATTTGATTGTAGCTTCTCTCCCAGTGTCTCTTGCAAGACAAGAACAGATTAGAAAAGAAACAGAGACAGATGACACAATGAAAGTGTTAAAATACATCATTTTGAAAGGATGGCCAGCAGAAAAAATGTTTGTCCACTGTCTATTCATGATTATTGGATGTACCGCAGTAACCTTACTGTTGTCAATGACATCATTTACAAAGGCAATAGGTTTGTCATACCTGCACAACTAAGAAAAACTATGCTGTGCAAGATACATGAAGGCCACTTAGGAGAAGAAAAATGTAAGCGGAGGGCACGTGAAGTGATGTATTGGCCAAGAATGAACCAAGACATAGCACAGACAACAGCTACATGTGCGTTATGTCTTATGTTTAGTCCAAAGCAACCAGTCGAACCGCTGAGTCCTCATGCAGTGCCAGAGAGACCATACCAGAAGGTAGGCGCAGATTGTTTGATTGTAATGGAAAGACGTACATTATTCTAATTAGCCTGAGGTGAAGACACTACATACAACTACTAGTAAAGCTGTAATCAATTGCATGAAGTCAATCTTTGCAAGACATGTTGTTCCTATGGAGGTGTTCACTGACAATGATCCTCAGTTTTCCAGTGCTGAATTTAAACAATTTGCTGATGATTGGGAATTTGTCCATACTACGTCAAGTCCCCACTATCCACGGTCAAATGGATTGGTGGAAAGTGCAGTAAAAACTGTAAAGAGTCTCATGAAAAAAGCACAGGAAGGTAAAGGAGATTTCTACAAAAGTCTCTTAATCTACCGCAGTATACCTCTGCAGAATGGATTCTCTCCAGCACAAATGTTGATGGGAAGGAGAATTAGAGCAAATCTTCAAATACATGATGAACTGCTTATAACGCATAGTTCAACATTAGTCAGACTGAGTAAGGAACGACAACAGGTGAAACAAAAACTGTTCCATGATAGACGAGCAAAAAGCCTGTCTGATCTTAGATCAGGTGACCAAGTCCGTCTCCTAGACTATGAGAAAGGCATTTGGATGCAGACAGATACTGAGCAAGCACAAGTAGCACCAAGATCTTATACTATACGCACAGAGCGTGGAACAGAAGTAAGAAGAAATCTGGTGGATTTAAGATCTCAGCCTAACCAATGTGAAGACAACATGACTGAAGAACATCCTTCATCTGACATGTATGATAATCTGGATAACTGTGAACAAACCATGATTCAAGAAAGGTCCAACATGGTTGATGAAACACAGACTGTGTATGAAAGATCCAAAAGAGAAATTCGCAGACCTGAGAGACTTATTGAAACATGTTAGATGATATTCTTAACATATTACATTGTTGAATTATTGCACTGAAGGATACAGGGCTTATTTTTAAAGAAAAGAGGATGTGATGTTATTGCATTAGATATGCCTAATGTTTGTAGACACTCCCTAACTTGTATGTGAAAGCCTGAATCTTCAGTGATGGTCCCTAGGACCATGGGGAATGCTGGGGAGTGGGTGGTAGTCTTGTGTATAGTATGCCAATAGTTTGCAAATGGCTGAATAAAGAAGCATAGCAGTTGTAACCCATGGATCAGTGTCCATATGAATGCATGTACAAGTATGCACACAAAACAGATATCTCCTACTTACCTTGCTCTGGTGGAATGGCGCGTCGTCCCCATACACTAGTCCTACATCGGGATTCCGATGCTGGGATTCAGTCAGACGGCTTCCCGGACGTCGGTATCCTGACTACATCCCGGCTAGACCCCATAGAGAGCAACTGGTCGAGTGATCTCTCCTGTTAGAATTCTACGGAAATTTGGCATTTGTTGATGCTTGCAGGTTGGCTACTGTACTGTACATTCCATGTGCTGTGATTGGCCTGGTTCTAGAGTGGACGTTATTTGCACTTATGGAATATTTTTCCATTAGCAAATTTTTTTCGATTTCAGAATGGACTGAACCCATTGCCCATCTCTGTTAATGAAAGGGGCTTGATTGAGTTCCCGTACGCGCTTGCTGTGCGTTAGTATACTAATTCTTTAGCCGCCTGGAAAAGTATTGAGACACCCACCAGCAGCTTCTCCAATCCAATCAAGTGAATACAAATATGCAGCAGCGATCGCCGATCCTTCGATAATCAACCATCTGAGTAACCTCATGGTCTCGTAGAATGGCCGAGGGAGCTGAGATGCTGGCGCCATATTCTCTGCTTATGGGATCGCAGATTTACGCAGATACATGCCCCAAAAACTGTCACGACACACCTGCGTAACCGGCCCCAAGCAGTCCCTGAATGTCAATCACTTTGCGAAGGAATTCTCACTGCGAGTGGCATCGCTAAGGTATCTTGGCGTGTGCGTAGTGCGTAAGTGATGGCCGATAGTCGCTCAACTATGTAAATATCGGCATTGTGTCCACATCTGAATAAGGTTTGCACTGCACTTAGTAAATGTCCTTGCTAGATACAACGTCGGCCTGTGACAGCACTGAACACTAACTTGTTTCAAACAGTTAAAAAAAATTTTTTTTGAACAGTTGGAGGCACCATTGGAAATCAGCTTTGTACAGTATGTGCCTTCAAATATCTAAAACTAGGGAGAGGAGAGGTCTGATTATGTACAGAGAATGGAGGGAGATCATTTCTATAATAGAGTCTTGATTGTTAGTATAAACTGGAGTGCTGTGCCTAAAAATGAGGCATTCATTGAATCCTGCAGGGATGTTTTGTCTTATATAAGGCTGCCATGCAGGAGTGTTTATGTTCCTCCTGTACCCGCAGTATTTGATGTGCCTTGTATTCTGATTAAACACATTTCATTCAGCGTGCGGGGAGAGGGCAAGTGCAAGATATTCCTCTGAGTGTTAATGTCGTTGCGGATTTAAAGTGGTATATCACGTAGAGGAGACAAAACAGATATTTTAATATATTTGGACCGATATAAAGTTATTAAAGTAAACCTAATGGGGCCCATACATCAGCAATCAATTGGGGACAATTCTGCGTTTTGCAGATGACTGTGGAAAAAAAAAACAGCAATGTATAGAGTTCACCGATCACAGATTCCGAACAAAAAGTGATTAGCGAATCAGGTTGTCCAATATGTTGGATTTCTTCACCCAATCAGGGCTGTAGATTGTCAGTGTATGGTATGATGTGCCTTTCACAATTGGCAGATATGTTCTTTGGTGAAAATGATCTGCAAATTGCTGGTACATAATATCTGCAGTGTTTGGGAGCATATTGATGGATTAGAGATGTTTAGATGTATCCTCAAACACTGTCGCTGAATTCGCAGCAAATAGTCCCTCTCGGCGCGGCAGGTCTGCTTGCACTGAGCATCGTCTTTGTGTCTTTTTTGGTCGAAAATGCATCTTAGTTGCAATGCGATGACACACCAGGAGACTGTGCTGATTAATTTGATATGCGACACTTGTATATCTGTGTGCGACTGAGTCTGAATCTGGGCACGATGCCGCAACTGCAGCTTATGTCCACGCCAAATTCCATTGTTCATTTACAGACTCAGTCACACACAGATATGTCGCATCCGATTGCAACTAAGGGGCATATTCAATTAGGTGCGAAAAGTCCCATACTTTTCGCATGCCAGACTTTTCGCTGTCATCGTTGGTTTTCCATGCGGGAAAGTATCGCGCTCGTCACCGCATATCCCCGTATTCAATTACAAATCGGTGAAAACGGGACCCGGCGTATTCGGGCCTGGCGAAAAGTACTGTCAGATTTGGGGAAATCAGCCTGACACCCCCCCCAAAAGATGCACTGACATTGGGGATCACTATAACTGCCCCTGAATAGCCCTGCTGAAGGTATTTGGGGTACTTAAATGCTCTCAATAGCTGTTATTTAGCGTCTTTGCATAAGTGGTGAAGAATAGCATTTAGCATTGTTTTTTGGTGAAAATAACTAGTTTTAGCAAATTTGGGGTACCTGAAAATGGGTGCTATCATATTTTAAAGTTGCTAAAGTGAAGTTTTAAAAAACTTAAAAAATCCACCTGCCGCAAGCACCTGCAATTATAAAAACACCTGGGGCATACTTGGGGACCCCCCCTGGAGTCTATTTCGCTAGTTTTTAAGTTTGTCCCCCAACTTGTACTTTTTCGCTCCCTTTTTCAAAGTAATTTTTTGGGGTGTTCTAAAGAATTTTTTAAACTTTTTTTTATAGCGTTTACCTTTGGGGGTCTGTCCCAAGGGTGCAGGGTGGTCAATGCATTGATTTTCCGCACCGGCCAAAAGTCTTTGGAATTGAATACAGGGATAAGTTTTTTACCTGGCGAAAAGATGTTACCGGGTAAACTTTTCCGCAGAAACGGCCTTCTCGCACCTAATTGAATATGCTCCTATGACTCATTTTCGTCCGAAAGAGATACAAAAAAGACGCTTGGTGCATAGAGTCACACGGAACCTGGCGGCTCAGACTTCTCTTGCTGTATAGCTTATTGAGGCTAGGTGTATGAGGAGGACACATCTGTATGGGCCCTATTACAGTATCCTTGATTAAAGTGGATCTGTATCTTGTAGCAAAGGCTTATTTGTATTTAACAGCCGAATGCAACTACTACGAACGTGGTGTAACCAGTAGCGACCAAGTAGCTGTTAACTTGCATTAATCTAACTTGTATGTACTAGATTAATCAAAGATTCAAAACGAATGTCTTACTGGCTGCTTTGGATTACTGCACATTGGACTGTTTGCACCATATTATCAAGAGAAAATTATTCCATAAAAATAAATGACTTGTTTTCCCGACAAGAGCATAATGTTTTTTTCCATTAAGCTTATTGCACTGTTCAGCTATTAGATTTAGAACAATGGATTATGAGTTTTTCTTAGAGAAGAGCTTTTTTTAAACACTAGAAATTCTATAATACTACTGTATAAGCATTCAATATAATATGTTATGTTAATAAGTAAGTACACAAATGCTGTATATGCATTCAACGAACTGTACTACAAAAGGCAACAATGGATTAATAGATGATTTGGGGAGTAGAGACAATAGGGTGGGAGGAGAGGTATAAACATGTTAGTGGGAGGAGATGAAGCATAGAGAGAGAGTGCGATGTAAGGGATGAGTGGAGGAGGGAGATCATTGTGATATATGGTAGACAGAGGGGAGAGGTACAATATACAATGAGAGAGTGCAATGTATGGGATGAGTGGAGGAGGGAGATCATTGTGATATATGGTAGACAGAGGGGAGAGGTAGAATATACAATAAGAGAGAGTGCGATGTAAGGGATGAGTGGAGGAGGGAGATCATTGTGATATATGGTAGACAGAGGGGAGAGGTACAGTATACAATAAGAAAGAGAGCAATGTTAATGAAAGAAAAAGGTGTGAAAGAAGCCTTCACCTAGTACAGTCCAACGTCTCCATTTCAGAATGCTTTTGTTTAATTCTCAAAACTGTATAGGGTCGGGCAGTGTGGCGATGTTTTAGAAATATTTGGGAGTCTATTCATGTTGTTAATTATCGGGGTTCGTTCGATAATTAACATTCTAACTCGCCGTGGAATCCGGAGCAATTCAGCATTGATCCGGCGTGGTGACAGGTGATCCGAAAGTCAGCTGTCCCCCGAGCGGCTTCGGAGCAGTGACCTACAGGTCACGCATGCGCACAAGAGCCCCGACGTCTGGCGGAAGGAGCCAGACAGCGGCTGAGGGATCCGAAAGGATCCCTCTTCCCAACCTGGGACTCCTTCCCATAGGGAAGGAGTGGGTTGCGAGTCCGAAGCGAGAGCACTCGCCATCTGAAGAGCTTGATGAATTCTGTCCCCATACTAGTGTATGGGGACAGCTGGCCATTACCAGCTGGCCATTCTGCCAGAGGAAGGTAAGCAGGAGATATCTGTGATACTAGTGTATGGGGACAGCGGGCCATTCTGCCAGAGGAAGGCAAGTAGGAGATATCTGTGATACTAGTGTATGGGGACAGCGGGCCATTCTGCCAGAGGAAGGTAAGTAGGAGATATCTGTGATACTAGTGTATGGGGACAGCGGGCCATTCTGCCAGAGGAAGGTAAGTAGGAGATATCTGTGATATCTCCTGCATTACCTTCTTGATGAATGGCTCAATAACTTAATTATCCGACCTTGCCCCCCTCCCTCTTACCTGTCAGCAGCCCAGCACATGCTGCTGTGTGCTGGGCTGCAATTGGAGACCAGGGAGATTGCTGCCTCTGAGCAGCAGCAGTAGTCTCTTCTCCTCTGTCCATGGGGGGAAGAGGAGATTTGCGCCGGGCTGAAGTAATCACAGCGCCCCTCTCCTCAACGAAATAGGGATTTTTTTCCTAAGAGGGCATGGCGATGCCTCTCGCAATTAGGCCACACCCCCCGATAGTAATGGGGCCCGGGCCGCCTCTCTACAGCCCTGTCAATACGCTGTATCATACAACGGATCGCATATAGTGTGTACCCAGCTTTAGATTTTGCCTCATCGCATCATCAGTGCCTATTATATTAACCCACTCTGGCAAAGCAAACTCATCTGATATGTAAAATTAGTGCTTTGAACTCTTTAAGATTTTGACTGGGGATTCCGAGTACACTTGGTAACTATTCAGTCACAATTAAGCGATCATGTCATGGTTAAATATGTCAATGTACCCCAATGTGTCCTACATTATCTAGTTTTACACATTTGCCTTAATACAAGTTGTCACAAGTCTGACACTCTCTTTGCACTTTCTCAGTTTACCTTCCTGTCAATTTACATGTTCTGTGCATTTCAACTCAATGTTTACTTCCACCCATTCATTATCTCTTTCTATCTCTCAGGAGCTCCAACCAGTGAGGTAATCATAGTGTCCGGTGTCCTCGCCCTCAGCCTGAGTATCACCATCGTCATGTGCGGACTCTGCCAGTGGTGCCAGCGTAAACTAGTAAGTGTACAGCATCTGCCAGTCTTCTTCCTGTTCCATGTCGGTCACATGTGCAGTGCTCTGATAAGTGTTCATTTATAAGATGTGACCGCAGATAACAGCAGCTAATTGTAGCAGAAAGCTCATAATGTGCGTCCTCTGAGCTCGTCACTTAGGAGATTATTATTGCAGTTTTAAGGACCACTAATTCAGATTTGGTCAGAGAAAATACTGCATGCAACACTAGGGGCTGGATTCATTACGGATCACAACTGCGATTACAATAGCGATTACGCACGCAGTCTCACTGCGATTGTATGCTAATCCACTGCGATCACTATGCCGGCCCAGCACAACATAAGGACACCCACTTTACTTTACACACATCCGTAATGTTTAGCAAGACTGTGAAACCATCGGTAACATGGAGTACCATCGCAGCCTCACACACACATGCACAAGCCCTGACCTTACTCAGGAATTGCTAACCTTCAGTACTCAAGCTGCGTATGGCATCGCAGTGGATCATTTATGCACGCCCCTGCAACGGCATCTGAACGCACTGACACACCCGCGTTTCGTCGACCCCCCCAGTCACCTCCCACAAACGGCACTTCCTGTCATTCACTCTGCGATGGGTCTGCGTGGTCATTGCGATCGCAGTCCCGATTGCAGTGGCTGGATCGCGCACTGAGATGCATACGAATGCACAGAACACAACAATCGGCGGATTGCGTGCGTAATCACAGTTGCGATTGGTAATGAATCAATCCCTAGGACACAGTGGGCCTGATCCTGAGTCGGACGTACTGACCATGTCGGACGCAGATGAGCAATTCTTTTCTTCTACACATACGAGTTGCAAGGAAGGGATAGACCACAAGCTAATCACTGTGAAAAATAATAGTTTAAACAAAAAAAATCAAACACTTACCTGCAGGCAAGGGTCCGGTGATCTAGTGAGCTCTTTCCTCCAGTCAGCTGGTCACCTGGGCTTGTGCACTGTGGCACCGGTCACAGACCAGATGCCTGGAGACCAGCTGACTGGGTGAGAGAGGCGGGTAAGTGCGTGCAGTGGGACAAGGGGGGTGGGGGTGGATGGTAGCGCTAGCCAATGGTGGCGCATGCGCAGAGGCACTCTTATAGTGCATACACACGGTCAGATCTGTCAGATGAACGATTGAACGATTTTTACCAATGATTTGAACGATTTTACAAACGATTTGAACGATTTCAGACAGTATTAAAATGAATGAAATCTACCAAATTTTACTGCAAACACATGAGATGTCAGATATCGTTATCTGACAATTGGGAACGCGCATTGTTCATCATTACAGGCTCGCATATCAGATTTTCTTTCAGATATGAACCATTGAAGGATTTTTTAAATCGTTATCATTCAAATCTGACAGAAAATCTGACCGTGTGTATGCACCATTACTGTATTCTTTTGCAAAAAATACAGTGAGAAGTGTGCGGTGATGATTTGCAGGGACAGAGCTTTCTCGAAAGCTCTGTCCCTGCTTGAGAATGTTAATACATACTCGTGATAATTCCTAAATTCACAATGCAAATTTAGGTGAAATTATCAGACTACAACCATTGTAGTAAATAGGGGCCAAATTGATTTGACCAAAGCCCATCTTAAAGTGTCTTTCCCAAATTAATATATTGAAAACATATGTTTGTTTAAGGGAGGTGTTTCCACCTGTGGGTTGTCTGCTGCTGATTCAGCTGTTCTATGCAAGATAGCCAGGTTAGGCCTACAGTAGCTAACAAGAGAAAAACTCAGATTTCCTTTCACAATAGGGAAGGACACAGGTGCTTTGCTATTGTACAGTATTGTTTGGACACATTGCAGGACCAGGAACCAAAAAAATCTGTTCCAAGACACTTGCCGCACCTGCACTCATGGTCATGAGATACATCTACCTGTTGATGTTTAATGATATCATAATGTAGTCTGGCACTGTTTCTAAAGGCCCCCATACATCAGAGATTGATTGCAGCAATCGTGCAATTTGCAATCGATTGTGTATAAAAATCTTTCCCTTTTTCAATCGATTGTGGCAATTCTGCAATCTGCAATCGATTGAAAAAGGGAAAGATTTTTATACACAATCGATTGCAAATTGCACGATTGCTGCAATCAATTGCTGATGTATGGGGGCCTTAAGGCTCATTTTGTATGGAACAGCTAAGAGCTTTAATGACCTTTAAAGGACTTTTATGACCTTGTCATAGATTTGGATTATGGCTCATATTAGATCTAGAACTATTAGAAGTTTGAGATGATTTCTTAGGCAATGGTCAGGATTACAGATGTAGCCACCCTCATCTTTGCCACAATGCGCCCACACATGTGCACGCATCACAACAAATCGCAGCATTCGCCAGGCCGCGAGCGCTTGCAGCCGGTGATTACCCCATTGAAATCTATTGTGTGCCCGTGCATATGCACATGCACGCCATAGACGTAGGCACACTAGTCACGCCATCAATGCCGTGAAGCCAGCGTATCGCAGGATAGATGAGCGTGGCTACATCTGTTTATAAGAGCTAGGATTCAGAGTGTTAGGCTGAAGTTACATTCTCTTAATTGACCAAGGAGAGCTTAAGATCGAAGGGCCAAATTAGCCACTTAGCTCCCTTTCACACTAAAGCCCCGGCTCTGACCCATGTCCGACCCAGGATACTGAATACGGATTGAAGCCAGGCATCAGATGACTTGCCCCGTTCAGACTGCCCGTTGAACCTGGGTTGTTCGTTGCCATTCACACAGGATGCTTGGAGATAACGTCATCCCCAAGCACTCCTGAGTCTGCCAATCAGCAGCCTTTTAGGCATGACCCGGGTCATACCTTTCACGCCGCTGGTTACCTGGGTCGGACACGGGATTAACAATGCTAGCGACCCAGGTAGCAGACCCGGGATGCATGACCTGGATTGACCCTATCACACCAACCTAGGGCCCGAGTCACATCGTCCCGTTATGGGAAGTGGAGGGGGAAAGAGGGAGGTCATGCTGTGCACTTACAAGTAAATGTACTTTTACCACCCCCGCCAGTCATGTAATCAATCCCATTGAGAAAAAATAAATCTATTTTGTCCACTTTAAATTTAGACACACTCATGCACCTAATCTACACATAACCAGAGACAGCCCTGATCCACCCAACTGCTCCTACGTCCTATCGGCATGTAGTCAGGAAGCCGGCGGTAGTCGCTGCTTATTTGTGATTTGAAATGTCTTCGTACTTTCCCATTTTATGTTGCTCCACACCTGGAGAGCTCGCGGGGGATGTGGCAATGTGATCTGCGTTAATATGGCGGCCTCTCTCAAAATGCTAAGAGCGGCATCACTAATTGGTCTTATTGAGGCAATTCTCCACTGTGGGAAGGATACAGGGGGATAAGTTGCTTTCTGAATCCAGGAGAACAAAATAGAATTTAGTTTGGGAGAGTAGTAAAATATGACTTTATTACAGCAAAATGTATTAGCACGTGTGAGGTATATTTACTAAAGTGTGTGTTTTTAGAAGTGGAGATGTTGCTCATAGTAACCAATCAGATTCTACTTAACATTTATCTAGCACCTTCTAGAACAGGGATGGGGAATCACAGGAATCATTTGGTCTGGCCCTCGGAGCTTTCTTCTGCTAGCCTCATCAATCTAGCCTCATCAATCTATGGAGCAGTGCCGCTTGGAGAATCCTTAGGACGCTTCATACAGTCACACCGCTGCCCTTACAACTCCCCAGAGCATCCTCAGGATGCTTCGGGCATTGCAGTAATCACCGACAATTGTTGCCCCGCCCCTATGTGACATCACACGGAGGGGGCGTGGCCTGCACTGGGCCCGCGATTAGTGTTATATATATCAAAATTGCATTCAGCAGAAGAAAGGTTCCCCACCCCTGTTCTAGAAGATAATAGCTACAATCTGATTGGATGCTATGGGCAACATCTCCACTTCTAAAAACCTGCACTTTAGTAAATATACCCCTATAACTCATTCAATGAGACAAATAAAACTTGATAAGTATATCTGTTGAAGAAGGAATAAACACAGTAATTATTGAAGGACATACACCTTTGCTAGGAAGGGGAATACTGCAATTACACACATAATATAATGGCCATTATATATTTCATTTGTGTGGCTACTTGGCTGCATAATTCCAACACAAGTAGAAGCTGCAAGCTAGACCAGTGTGCAGACTACCACTCAGAGCTGGCGGCAATACTGGTTTCCTACTGGTGCACTAAATTCCCATCAGATCGGATACAGAAAATGGAGTTCGTGCTGTGAATTCTTTATTGGAAAATGTTGTTGAAGCTCATGAAATGTAAATTGCCTGAAACAAAATCTCCTGCTTGAGATGAAACCAATAAAACATGTATATGGTAAAAACACCAACTTAGCAAGTTTGTAATGACAGGCTATCCTCATATTGTACAAATTAATTTCCCAAACTGTTATTATGCACAACACGCTGAGTGTTTAATGCTTACAAGACTCTTATCTGCACAATGCATAGCACTTCTATCAAGTGTAAGGAGCGCCTTTTCCATTCCTATTCTAAAAATAATCATTATTACTGAAAAGTTTCAGGTATAGTTAGTTACAGTAGATACAGCACCTGTAGCGGTGGGCTTGCTTGTAATCAATTCCCTATAAAAGCACATATGTAGATACAGTATCTGCAGGTGGGATTGCTTGTAGTTGCAGTCATTCCCTATAAGAGACACATACAGTAGATACAGCACTTGTAGGTGGGATTGCTTGTAGTAAATCCCCTATAAGAGACACATACAGTAGAAACAGTATCTGTAGGTGGGATTACCTGTAGTCATTCCCTATATGACACACATACTGTACAGTAGGTACAGTATCACTGACAGCTGAAGTGAATAACATTGATTATCTCATTACAGTGGCACCTGTCAAGGCATGATATATATTAGACAGTAATACCCCTTTTACACTGACATGAACGCGCATCAACCCGGGATTTTTGGCAGTGGAAATGGCTCAACCCGGGTCCAGTGACCCGGGGATCCAACATGGGTAACTTGCAGGGTTGGGCACGGGTCGTTCCCGTGTCACACTGCAGTGTAAATGGCACAACCTTGATCACGATGGCCCGGGTTATGCCGCTTGCTACCTGATTGGCCGACTTCAGTGGCGCTTGGAGATTACATCATCTTCAAGCGTCCACTGCAACTGGTCACCGCAGACCTGGGTTCGGTGTGAACGGCGCTGACCTGGGGATAACCCAGGTCAGCGACGCAGTATGAAAGGGGTCATGTCCTTGGTCTGATCCGGGTTGGAACCGTGTTCCAAATCCCGGATCAGACCCTGGACCTTGGTGTAAAAGGGGTATTAGTAAACAGCCAGTTTTTGAAGTTGATGTGTTGAAGCAGGAAAAATGGGCAAGTGTAAGGATCTGAGCGACTTTGAAAAGGACCAAATTATGATGGCTACACAGCTGGGTCAGAGCATCTCCAAAACGTCAGGTCTTGTGGGATATTCTCGGTATGGGGTGGCTAGTGCCCACGAAAAGTGGTCTAAGGAAGGACAACTGGTGAACCAGTGATAGGTTAATGTGCACCCAAGGCTCATCGATGCATGTGGGGAGTGAAGGTTAGCCCGTCTGGTCCTGTCCCAGATGAGCTAATGTAGAACAAATTGATGAAACAGTTAATGTGGTCTAGGATAAAAGGTGTCAGAAATTGAATACACAGCGCATCGTAACTTGCTGCGTTTGGGACTGTGTAGCTCCAGACCCACCAGAGTGCCCACGCATGACTCCTCTCCACCGCCTTAAGCACCTATAATGGGCACGTGATCATTAGAACTGGATCATGGAGCAATGGTAGAAGGTGGCCTGGTCTGATGCATCATGTTTTCTTTTACATCATGGGGACGGCCGGGTGCGTGTGCGTCGTTTACCTGGGGAAGAGATGGCACCAGGATGCACTATGGGAAGAAGGCAAGCCGACGGAGGCAGTGTGATGGTCTGGGCAACGTTCTGCTGGAAAACCTTAGGTCCTGGCATTCATGTGACACGTACCACCTACCTAAACAGTGTTGCAGACCAAGTACAAATCCTGTTCCAGGGTAGCCAAAATACTCCACAAAAGGCGACGCAGAACCATGGCAGATTGGACAGTTACATATCTTCAACTAATAAGAGAGGGTAACATTCAATATATCTTACAATTCTGTCCTGGTCCAGGATTTTTTACATCTGTGTTTTCAGTTTCTAATTTATTTAGTGGTCTTTTATTAAAAAATATATTTTTTATTTAAATACTTTAAATATGTGTTCAAAATTAATATTTCTCTGAGAGCCGATACAGACAAGTTTGATTTAGTACAGTAAGTGCTGATTAAGAGACCGCGGGATAATAAAGTACAGCACAGTCTAAGATATCTGACCTGTAAAGAGCATATTGGATATCAATAAGGAACCCAGTGGGAAGGAGTGTGGGATCCTTATATCCTAGATTGTATTATGTACGGAACAAACAGCAATGCAAATATGTACATCCGGTAAATGTAATCTAAGTGCATCAACACTAACATGGTTCTATTGTTTGTGGCACAAATGCTAACTTTTAATACCAAAATGGAACCATCAATCACATTAAAATATCCTATACAAATCTTTCTGGTTTATTATTTAGGAAATTACCTTTTGGTCTCTTCAGACCTTTGGGGCAGAGGTCAGATTTCTTTTTTAATTACTAGAATATGTGATCAATGTGATGCCTTAATGGCATAGGGTGAGAAGGTTGTCAGAGACAGAGTTGTGCACAAGATATATACAATAAAAAGTATTTAGTAGACACAATTCTATAATAAAATACATCTGCACCCCTTTACTTTTTCTTTTAGGTCCCCCAGTCATCTAATAAAAATAGGGTTGAAATGAGAAGTGTAACTATAATACATTATGGACCTCATTCAGAGTCGGTCGAAGCGGCCGCACGGTCGTACGGGAAAAGGGGCCGGATATTCAAATGATTCTCTCGCAAGTTGCGTCCCTAAGTTCGGATCGGTAGCTGGTCGACCAAGGGGAGGAAGCGGTCGGAATTCAAAAAAATACGCCCCCTTCTGTACGCATTGCACGTCATCTCCGGGCATATAAGGATTAATCGAGACCATCAGAACTGGTCGTAGAGCTTAAGGTTGACCATACCCTCTCTTAAGCTCTACGATCATGTCAGTGTAAAAACCTCCCATGTCACATGTGCCATGATGCTACTTTGTTAATTATGCACTCCCATAAACCGTGTGCACTCCCATAAAACGCCGTTCGCATAATTAGGCATGCCTGCGTTCGGATCTCCACTCCCCGTTTTCAAGCACCTTCCCCTGTTACCACCCACAAACGCCTCATCCTGTCACTCAAATTAGCAGGCACTCGCTATTTTGCGAACACACGATTTCCGAGTGCACTGACTGGTTGGCGCATGCGCATTACGACGCATGCGCAGATGTGCGAACATCGCTCTGAGCGAACGAGCGGCCGCTTACGAGCGGCTCTGAATCAGGCCCACCGTTATTTGCTCTATCTGACTCTATTCCCTAATCTGAATCAGGCCCACAGTCAATAGGTCAGAGATGGTTGACAGGGTAGACATGGTCAAATGGTTGGCATGGACTTAGATCGACAGGGTCTATTGCTCGACGTGGACAAAAGGACCGATACGGAGGGCCCCGGGGACAGCACTCAGCGTGTCACCTGGCGTCTGACCACGCGGCTAGTCAGGGGAAGCCGGCGCCGCGGTGAGTAATGGCCGATCCCACGCTGAATCCTCACAGAAAGCAGCCACTATCACTATCACCGGCCCTAACAGACAGACCTCTGGGTACGCTCACCTCTGAATGACCAGCTATTCTGTCTACAAGACCACAATACAACCACAGCATGATACATGCGCACTCCCAATTGCAGCCCGGTTGGACAAACGGAGCCGCCAGTGGAGTTGGGGCTGAGCTGCAGGCACTGATGAATGCACAGTTCCTAACAATCACAAGATCCTAACCCCAAAGCGTCTGAATCAGGCCCTCTGTATTATCCAAGATTAAGTAAAAAAAAAAATTGTAGAGGTTAAAGTGCCTTTGATGTCTGCAAGTGCTTCATCTTTGTGTGCTGGACGTTGTGTTTTATTGCCATAGCATAGTACTTTATACAGTATCAGATTGCATTGCATCTCAGTGAACTGACATAGATATTCAGCTTCACAGCTTCTTTTATTGTGAGCAGTGAAGTACTTGAGGGTTTCAGAATAGACAATCACAGCTCTCAGAAGAAAAGCTAGGCCATGCAAAAACAAATTACAATGTCTGAACAAGGCTTTATTTATTTATTTACAGTCTGAGTAAATATGAGACACAGGGGTCTATTTATTAAAGCGCAAAAGTCCTATCTCCCAGGGAAATGTATGTTTGTCCATGATGAAGTCCATATGCAGTGTATGTACCAGCACAGTATTTGTTCCGTTATCGCTATCTTGATGGCAATAACAAAAGAATATAATATATTTTCATTTGTGATTACATTAAAAGCACACACATTCTATTGCACCAAGGGCAGCTGCGATTACGCATACAGTCTCACTGCGAAAATATGTTAATAATTGCTATCGCAATGCCGTTGCAGCCTAACAAAAGGACGTCTACTTCACTTACACACATCCCTAATACTTTTTGCAAATCTGCAAAACCATCGGTAACATGGAGGACCATCAGAGCCTCACGCACACTTGCACAAGGTCAGACATTACTCAGAAATTGCTAACCTCAGCGCACGCAGCGAAAGCCCAAGCTGCGTATGGCATCACAGTGGCTAATTTATACACGCCTCTGTAACGGCATTTAAACGCACTGGCACACCTGAGTTTCGTCCCCCCCCCCCCTCCCGTCACCACCCTCAAACGGTCATTTGCTGACAATCGCTCTGCGATAAGTCTGCACAGTCACTGCGATCACAGTCTGATCGCAGTGAAACCTTCGCGCACGTGCACTACGATTCATACGCATGCGCAGAAAGCAACAAACGGCCATCTGCGTGCGTAATTGCAGTAGCGATCCTTGCTTAATCAGGCCCTAAGTAAGGTCTTTCAGTTCCACTGTAAAGACATGAACCTGAGCCTCCTAGCCAGGTTGCGCATACGCACATTCCAAGATATATGCCTTATATTTTAATGATTGTAACCCCGGTTAAGGGTTAAATTGACTACAGTATTAATAAAAATACATATTCTGAGGTAATATGTGCACATGGGTTGACAAATGTTATATATGACATATATGTATATTTGTATGTTGAGGTAAATCATGCCTAATTTATTATTTCTTTAAGAAAAAAACCTTTACTAATGGATATGTATGTACAATGTATGAGGTAAAAAGTATACACAGTATATTTCATGTATTTACATAAACGTTTGCAGTGTTCACTCTAGGTCCGGCACCGGGCAGGGCGCCAGGCCTAGAGAAAGGGCACATCTGCGCACGCCCCCGAAAAGGAGGCGTAGCTAAGGAAAAGGGGGCATGTCTTTAAGACATGGCCCCTTTTCATCACTCTTGGGGGTGTACACGGCACTTAAGGACATGACGGGCTGCCCCCAAGCGCTGCTGTCAGGCCCCCCAGTGCCTAACCCCTAACCCTCTCCCTAATCCAACTACTTACCACCCCCAGATGCCAGCGCCAGGATTCTGATTGGTGTTGGGATTCCAGCACCGGCATTCTGAGCACTGGCAACCTGACAGCCGGGTTCAGTTAAACTCTATGGGGGACGTGCGGTCAGATGAGGCAGATTAGCAGAACCTTTCCTGTCATGCATAGGTAGGTATACTCCAAAAGCTTTGACTATAAAAATGATTTAAAAAAAATGTAAAGAGAATATTAAAAATATCTTCTTTGTATTATAGTAATAATTTTTATAGTCAAAACTCTGGAGTAAAAAGTGTATGGCAGGTGAGGCACTGCCTCCCCTGTCTACCTTTTCCGTACGTCCCTGATTAAAACTCACCAACTTTCCTGCACTATGCACTGCTGCTCCTTTGTATAATGCTCACGTGAACCCTCGGGTTCATATATGTATCTGTATATCTGGCTCTAATACTAGCCAGTGCCTCCCTAGCCATGTACCTCACCGCACGTCACTGTGGTATCCAATTAGCCGCGATAACGATAAATCTTCTCCAGAGAAAACTTTTCGGACCCATCACACGAATTTGCCGCTTATCGCATGTATGCGTGCTCCCGTTTATCGTGCAATCCTATTGCGAAACCGGCGATAAAATATTTGCATAATGATTCTTGCAGGGATGACAGGAGAAAAGTACAGGTAAAAATGTGGAAATCAACTGTACCCCAAATAATGGTAAATTAATATTGGTTAACAGCATAGAAGTCTGTTAGTGACCATAATCAAAGGGTTCTTAAATTGTATCAAATAGCTGCTATAGAAAAATGCATATAACAGTGAAAAAATTATAGAAAGCTTTTTTTTGGCCAAAGGTAATGCTCTAGTTCACAGGTTCTCAAACTCGGTCCTCAGGACCCCTCACGGTGCATGTTTTCCAGGTCTCCTCTCAATCACAAGTGAAATAATTAGCTTCACCTGTGGATCTTTCAAAATGTGTCAGTGAGTAATGAATACACCTGTGCACCTGCTGGGTGACCTGGAAAACGTGACCTGTGTGGAGTCCTGAGGACCGAGTTTGAGAAAAAAATATTTTTGCCTAATTAGTCATTAATGGGAATGTCCCATTGGTTCTGCACCAAGTACTGACATTTTCAATAAAAAGGGGGTTTTTGTACAACTTATCAACTACTCAGAGATGGTCAAAACTAATTTGCGTTAATTGCTATGGAAGATTTCGGACCTGCGTAAAAACCGCGGCTAATTGGATAGCCCGATAACCATTTTTGGAGAAAAGTTTTCACAAGTGAACGGGTTAAATTGGCTAATTGCATACAGAGCCGTGACTACGGCTTGCGCCGCCCAGTACAGGCTACGCCCCCTCCATGTGATGTCATGTGGAGGGGCGGGGCTACGAACACCGAGCGTCACAGCAATGCCCGGAGCATCTTCAGGATGTTAGAGGCGCTCCAGGCGGCACTGCTGCATAGATTCTGACCCCAGGGTGCCGTTCCAGGCACCCTGCTAGCCAGATACAGTCGTGGGTGAGCAGCGGTGCCGCCCACAGGGCTTTGCACATAGTTGCCTATTTTTGAAAAAGCATTTCAGGGGGATTGTGAAAGCAGCACCTATGAGCAAGCGTTAAATGAACGTGTACCGCTCGCACACCCCTAGTTACGGCCCTGGCCCTGTGCATTGCTGTATGTGATAAGTTATGTAATGCAAAAAGATAAATTCTTGTTCTTATATAAATTGATTTAAAACTAAACTATACTGGATGGTGTCTACTTACTGGAAAGAGTCATTAGAGACCACACAAATCCAGGAAGGACAGGATGTGAGCAGGAATATTGGTATAAGTGATACATTGTGTTATATACACCACATTACGTAATCGCTATTAGCATTTGGGTTTTCCAATGTAGGCCCGTACCGACTACAAATACAACACCACTACACAATGGTTAAGAATAGGTAAATATTAGACAGTAAGGGAGTTACTAACCTACTGTAGAGTCCCTTTATAGAGCGTAAAGGTGGGTTACATGATAAATTGAATTGATTTCTCATGGCAATAGAAAATAAACTTTATTGCTGTATATTAATAACTAGACCCCACAGTCTGCAGACCGGGTGTGGTATAAAAGATTGACAATCGACAGTCAGTAGGTCGACACCAAATGGTCAACATGCAATAGGTCAACAGGGATAAAATGTTGACTGACAAAAGGGCTAACATTTTTCTTGTAATTTAACCCTAATCCTCCTGCTAGTACCTAAATATAACCCTAACCCTCCCCCTAGTGCTTAAACATAACCGTCTCCTCCATCAGCCTACTCATAACCCCCCCCCCCGCCGAGTGCCTAGCTCTAAACCCTAAACTTAGAAATTTTGAAGAAAACATTAAAAACCATAAAAAACATGTTTACTATTTGTGTGTCGACCATTTGATCCTGTCGACATTTTATCACTTGCGACCTTTTGCACTGTCGACCTTTTGTCCCTTGTGACCTATTGCAGTGACTGTCAACCTATTCATTGTCAATCTTTCATCAGGATACCTGCAGACCAGGGACAAGTACTGAGCAATTGGAAGTTAAGCGAGAAACATTTATGAGTTCTAAAGAAAGAACAGAAAAGCAAAATAAAGTGAGCTCTGTAATAAATATTACATTATGTGATTCTAATAGTGATCATCAATGTCTGCTATAAAGTAGAATAATTGAGTAAAGCTTTTAACTTTCTGGAGATATGAGAACTTTCCCTTATAATAAACTACTCCAATCAGGAATCTTTGCAAGTAAACGCATTGTTTGATGACATAAATCTGCAACAGACTAAATTTATGCAAAACACTTAAATATGACAGGATGGCACAAATGTATGAAACCAGATTAAATTTAACAGTTTATTCCAGATGCAAATTAAGATATCTCAATCTGCTAAAGCATGCGTTCAATTAGTCATTTATCTTGGCATGGAAGATGCAGGAGCTACAAAGTGATGACTTCTTCATTTACCAAACAAAAAGCACTTCTTACAGAGGTCTTCTATAGGGGGATCCACTATATGATCAGGACCGCCAATACTCATAGAACTGTAAGGGGGTGGGGGGGAGATTATTTCTTCCCTGAGATTTAAGATGGTCACATATTGCTTGATAATTGTTCATACCAGTCGACCAAACAATTTTTGTTCTGTTCATGGTACTGAACGATGATTGGTCACTGCCTGTAGTACATACAGTATAGTACATGGAGGCGCACCAACTACCAGAAGACAGTCGTGTTCTCCCCTGTCCCTGTCGCTGTTCTGGTATTGGCAGAATTACTTAGGTGGGGATCCCTTGCCTGTAATGTCTGCTTTTTGCATGATACAGCTGCGTCTCCAGTCCAGACCATCTCCATTATATCTACTGGAGGCAGGGCCAGTAGCTAGAGAGAGTACCAGGATGGAAAGCACCGCAATAAAGCTGTATATTATATATTATATAATATATTCATGCATGTAGCCTTAAAAGGAAAGTAGCACTTTCCAACATTTATTGAACTACTGTACACATGGCAGAATACAAGTTATTAAGTACAAGTGTATTGAGGAGATACTGGGATGGGCTTGGCGTACACGGTCACGTTAGAACCCCCCTACCCTGTCCTACCTTCACCTGGTGCAGACAGGCATTCGAAAAATCTGCAAGGAATGTGTGTGGCTTGTTTATTTGGCATGCATAGAACCGATTTGTATATTTTACACTACGTAAACTGCCATAAGTTCAATTCAGCATCAACTCCAGTATGAGTAGCCAGTGGTAAAGCAGTTATTTTCACACCATAATTCCTTCAACACTGAAATCTCTAGGGGGTTTGTGTTTATGCCCAATATTTAAAAGGGCAATGCTTTTACTAGCAAGACCCGGCTTGTAAAAGCATTTCCCTTTGAAATATTGGACATAAACAGGAACAGAAGTGTAGGGATTTACAACCCGGCACTTCATAAATAAACCCTTAAGTGAGGTATCAGAGCTTTATTTTCAAAATGATAGGGGTTGTCCCCCGTAATACTGAAAAATACCATGCACATAGTCATGAATATTGGGGGTACTCAAGTGACCACAGAACCCACAAAGCTGGCTCCTATGAACTGAAGGATGTAGTTCTACAGCAGGTACAATGCCTCAGGTGGTTTATCAATGAGTCATAAAGCCCCACTCCAGAATGTCACCGTCTTATGCGATGGTTTTTTTATCAAATAAATGCAGTATATGCTTAGAATGAATCTGTTGTGTAACTCTTGAGGAGTAAACTTCAGTATTGATCTTCGTAATCATTTAGAGATAAGCGGAATCATCACTTTAGTGACTTCAGAGGGAGGATATTCTCAAGCAATTGTGAAGCTTAAAAGTCATTTTGTAGCTGCAGTTGTCATTCTGGTTTCAACTTCTTGTTCACTGGAAACAAGTTTTGTTTGTTTTTGTTTTGCTTTGTACAGTTATTTTTGTTAGTCATGAGATGTCATCTGTGACATTTCCTTGTGATGTTTAGGCTTTATTAGCTGGCATTGTATTATTATGACTTTTTGTATGCTGATATTAACTTTAACCTATGCATAAGAATATTTTTCTATGAATGTAACTCACTTCACTACCAGAACAAATGTAGCATGGAGGTGCCCTCAAAGTAAGAGAGTGGAGCGCCGGACCGTGTATGTATGTATATATATATATATATATATATATATTAATGTATTTTTATACATACTTTCATTTGAAACCTTAAAGCATTTCTGCAAATTACAAACCTCCTACATCGGGAAAGTCCAAATGCAGACACTGTGGCATGGGTGCAACATAGTGGGTGGGACCATGTCCCCATGTGACTGTGTAGCACTTCTGCAGTGCCAGGCCACCCTCATCCATCCTTCACTGCTACACTGCATTACCACACGCTCTGGAGGCACTTGCCTACACTGGGTGCAGAAGCAGAAATACCTCCCAAGTTCCCACAAATTATGAGAGCGTGACAGTCCCCTGACATCAGGACAGTCCAGTCGCAAATCGTGATGGTTGGGAGGTACATAATTACAGGTTCAGTGAATGGGTACCAGACGCCCATCCCTCTCAGAATGCCATGTCCCCCAGATGAAACCGATTTAGGCCAGGGTTATCCATCGAGATATACGCCATTGATGGTCAATGATTTTAAACCAATGATAGGAAACCATTGATGGTTGGGTGCTGCGACTTCAGACTTCCACCACTGATGTGTGGTATCGGACATCCCACAACGATAGCAGAAACACTTGCCATTGGTCACATACCACAATGATGGTTTAAAACCATCAATGGTCGATAGCCATTCCTATTGTACCTCGGGCCCTTTGCACATAGTGCTGCTTGCAAAGTCCGGAGTAGGTGCATTGATACGGCTACTTTTGCTGAGTAGTACAACAACAGCATTTTCTGATTACTGATACTAGATAAAGTGTAGGAGAGGATCCATTTTTAAGGATGTTCCTTGTACTCCACAAAAAGACATTTTGCCCTGGCTAAAACCTCGGGGTCTTCGAGGACTGTGTTATCGTTTTAATGAAAACCAGTTTGCTGCTCCTTTGCTTTGGCAGAGAATAGCATTTCTAGCAGAACTCGGAGCAATGTGTTAAAAAGCTTTAGGCACAAAAAAAGTGACACAATTAATTGAATCCATAAATTTGGCTAACCAAGCAGTATTTAAGTTTAATTTAATAAAAATGATAGGAGCCTGAACTTTGCACAGTGCATATCTTCAGATTTGGTATTTAAAAAAAATTATAATTAATTCTACAAGGGTCCATTGTTGTCGATTGGCTTAGGCCATGCAATGGGTTTTACAGAAATAGAGCTGTATTAAGTGAACAATTAAAACATTAATTCCCGAGTAAACTGAGTAGTTTTGACAACCAAGGAAAGCTAACATAATGCAAAACACTCAGCTACATCCAGACATACTTTCCATCATTCTTTATTCCAAAATAAAGACATCCTGGTAATAATCCAGCACTACAATTGTCCACAAATTGATATTAAACACATTAATGAAAACATTGCTAATTAGCATAAATCAATATATAATGGTCGAAAATAATGATGCCCTAAAATTAATATTAACTTACCACAATTTTTATGCACAATTGTCATTATGCTTATAAAATAAAAAATGTATATTTTAATAAAACCCTATCTGACTAGTATGTAATGTAGGTGGCCAGAATGCAATTCAGCCCCAATCTGCACGTTTCTGTACAATTCAGCCCCAGTCTATTGTTTTCTATTCAAGTTAGCCCCAATTTGCTGGTTTCTATACTATTCAGTCCCAATCTGCTGGTTTCTCTACAATCCATTCCCAATCTGGTGACTTCTATACAATTCAGCTCAATTCTGCTGGTTTCTCTACAATCCATTCCCAATCTGCTGTATTCCATGCAATGCAGTTCCAGTCTGCTGGTTTATATGCAGTTCAGCCCCAGTCTGCTGGTTTATATGCAGTTCAGCCCCAGCCTGCTAGTTTCTATACCAATCTAGTGACCTCTACATAATCCATTCCAGTCTGTTATCAGCTATACATTACAGATCGATACCTCCCAACTGTCCCGCATTCAGCGGGACAGTCCCGTTTTTTTGGGACTGTCCCGCTGTGGGAGGGAAGTTGGGGGGGAGCACTCACCATTGCTCTGCATAGCAGAGCAGCGGGTAAGAAGAGCAGCATCTATTCATAGTACGGGGGGGAAGCCCGGGGGCAGCCCAGCATCTCAGAGATGCTGGGCACGCCCCGTAGTGATGTAAATGGGGCGTGCCACGACCCCTTTTCCGGGAAAGCGCGCAGATGTCCCGAGTGGTGATCATCAAATGTTGGGAGGTATGTCGTAATCTGTGGTGGTTACTAATGCTAGCCATACACCTGGAGATCAAACTCACCATCAAACAGACCAATTATGTGACAGTGTATGGCAATGGCAGATAATTGGTCTGTCTGATGGTGAGCATATCCATTGTCACCTTTGAACACAAATGATCGCATCTGTCAGGCATGCTGGTAGATCTCTCATGCCTGACAGCTATAATTACTGCTCAATTATAGGGCAGATCAGCCAATTATAGGCTGATCGGGTCGATAACCGCACAGTATATAGATGCTTTAAGCAATACAAATCCTAATCAGCAGAAGAGATGTACACACTGGCTTCTCCTGCACTTATCTGTATAGCTTTACTATTGTTTCTTCTTATGCAGCAGTGGGAATTGTATACTGCAGAGGTGTAACTAGGGTATTTGGAGGCTAGGGCAAGTTGAAGAACGGTGCAGCCCCCCCCCCAACAATAACAAAGCAAATTCTATATCCGCGCCTACGGCGCGAGCCAAAAAATGGGCATGGTCGCCTACCAAAGAGGCATGGCCACTGAAAATAGGGCGTGGCAACATGATACACCACCCATTTCTCGTCACTCTAGGAACATTACTTTCCATTCCATATACACATTACCTATGCAGTGTTTCTCACAATGTGAAACCTCTGAAGAAATGTATCCTCCCTGGGAAGATGGCGTCTTCAGTCGGTATTCACTATTCATGTAGGTCACATTGCCCGGAAGATGCCTGTTTGTGTAGGAATATTAACAAGGTCATCATCATACAACAGCGTTCAACCAAACTCCTTCCCCCTGTGTAACTTCCTTCCCCCTGCATCTCTCAGCCACATAATCTCCCCCTGCGTCGACTTTCAGCACACCACCACCTCCCCCCCACGTTGTCTCTCAGCCACACCATCACCTCCCCCAGCGTCATCTCTCAGCCACACCATCACCTCCCCCCTGCGTCATCTCTCAGCCACACTATCACCTCCCCCGCGTTGTCTCTCAGCCACACCATCACCTTCCCCCCGTGTCATCGCTCAGCCACACCATCACCTCGCCCCCGCGTCGTCTCTCAGCACGCCATCACCTCCTACCTGCGTCATCTTTCAGTACCACCATTACCTACCTCCGCGTTGTCTCTCAGCACAACATTGCCTCCCTCCCTGCGACATCTCTCAGCACCCTATCTCCTCCCCCTCTGCGTTGTCTCTCAGCACCCTATCTCCTCCCTGTGTTGACTCTCAGCACATCATTACCTCACCCCTGTTGTCTCAGTACACTATCACCTCCCCTGCATCATCTCTCAGCCACACCATCACCTCCCCTGCGTCGTCTTTCAGCCACACCATCACCTCCCCTGCTTTGTCTCCCAGCCACACCATCACCTCCCCTGTGTCGTCTCTCAGCACACTATTACCTTCCCCTCGCGTCATCGCTCAGCCACACAATCATCTCCCCCCCGTGTCGTCTCTCAGCACGCCATCACCTCCCCCTGCGTCGTCTTTCAGTACCACCATTACCTACCCCCGCGTTGTCTCTCAGCACAACACTGCCTCCCTCCCTGCGTCATCTCTCAGGACACTATCTCCTCCCCCCTGTGTTGTTTCTCAGCACACTATCTCCTCCCCCCCTGCGTTCTCTCTCAGCACACTATCTCCTCCCCCTCTGCGTTGTCTCTCAGCACCCTATCTCCTCCTCCCTGTGTTGACTCTCAGCACATCATTACCTCACCCCTGTTTTGTCTCTCAGTACACTATCACCTCCCCTGCGTCATCTCTCAGCCACACCATCACCTCCCCTGCATCATCTTTCAGCCACACCATCACCTCCCCTGCGTCGTCTCTCAGCACACCATTACCTCCGCCCTGCATTGCCTCTCAGCCACACCATCACCTCCCCCCGCGTCGTCTCAGCCACACCATCACCTTCCCCCCGTGTCATCGCTCAGCCACACAATCACCTCCCCCCCGTGTCGTCTCTCAGCACGCCATCACCTCCCCCGCGTCATCTTTCAGTACCACCATTACCTACCCCCGCGTTGTCTCTCAGCACAACATTGCCTCCCTCCCTGCGTCATCTCTCAGCACACTATCTCCTCCCCCCTGCGTTGTTTCTCAGCACACTATCTCCTCCCCCCCTGCGTTATCTCTCAGCACACTATCTCCTCCCCCTCTGCGTTGTCTCTCAGCACCCTATCTCCTCCTCCCTGTGTTGACTCTCAGCACATCATTACCTCACCCCTGTTTTGTCTCTCAGTACACTATCACCTCCCCTGCGTCATCTCTCAGCCACACCATCACCTCCCCTGCGTCGTCTTTCAGCCACACCATCACCTCCCCTGCTTTGTCTCTCAGCCACACCATCACCTCCCCTGCGTCATCTCTCAGCACACCATTACCTCTGCCCTGTATCGTCTCTCAGCCACACCATCACCTCACCCCTGCTTTGTCTCTGCCACACCATCACACACTGACACAAATACTCAGGGACACACACACACTGACACATACACACACACTGACACATTCACACACACACTGACATGTACACACACGCACACACTGACACAAATACACACACAATGACACACACACACTGACACAGATACACACACTGGCCCATACACACACACAGACACATATACACACACAAACACTCTGACACACACAAACACACACACACTGACAGCCTACACAGAGACCAGCTCCCCCCCGACAGTGCACCCTCCCTCCGCCCCCCCTCCCGTGGGGGCAATAGAAGATAATACATACCTGCTCCGGAGCGCCGGGGAAGGAGGAACCTGTCACCCAGTGGCAGCTGTCTGGTTACAGTATGGCAAGACTGCCTTGGAGGGGCTGCGTACCTCTGCTGCAGCTCCCCCTACAGTCAGACCAGCCAACCCCAGCAGGCACACTTGCATGCTCTTTAAAGTGGTCCGAGCGCAATGATGGCGGCGGGGGGGCAGTGCGGGTACAATGCCATGGCCGGCGGCGCCCCCCTCTGCTGGACCTGCCACAGCGCCCAGGGCACGTGCCCCGCTCAAGACCCCCTAGTTACACCACTGGTATACGGTACCTAGTTTTTTCCTAGTGCACAAGATCTCTGGGAGATTTGGGGTGAAAATCTTGAAACCATACTGTACTTGCCAATGCTCCCTGATTGTCAGGGAGACTCCCTGAAATAGTAGCAATCTCCCTGTCTCCCTGAAGAGTCTAGTAATCTCCATGATTGCACCTTACCCCCTTATGAATCTGTTATATTAATAAAAAAACAGAGATATATACATTCAAATGGGATCATTAGTATAATTTTCCTGCATTGGTTATAAGGTACAATGATCCCTATGACTATATGCATTTCCTGAAAAGTATCAGTGTGTTTTCATCAACAAGTAGATCTTACTAACTGCTTTTGGACCTTATTTACATTTGGATGTAAGACAGTTTTATAGCACGCCTCTCAGATGTTGCAGTACACTTTAACGAGCGTTCATAGGTATTACTTTCACAATCCCCCAGAAATGCTTTTTCAAAAGTAGGCAAGTATGCTTGAAACTAAGAAAGCTGAACATAGATATATCTATATAAGTTTTGTTTTAAAAAAAAATCGAACAAATAATTGCAAAATAAGAGCTAATTTCTTATTTTATTTCTTATCTTAGCTCTAATATGTGTGCTTAATGATCTCCTTATGGCAAGAGACAGAGGTGATTGTTCAGTCTTAATCCTTCTGAATCTCTCAGCAGCATTTGATACTGTGGACCACGGGATTATAATTGAGCGCCTGAAAAATTTTGGTGGACTGGATGGCACAGTCCTTAGCTGGTTCAAATAATTTCTGATCGGCAGGTCAGAAAGAGTTTCTTCTGGAGTAAACTCTTCATCACCAGTGCCACTTCCATGCGGTGTCCCACAGGGTTTTATACTATCTCCCATGCTTTTTGCAGTATACATGCTACCATTGGGTGATATAATAAGACGTCATGGCCTGGTCTACCACTTCTATGCAGATGATACACAACTGTACCTGTCCTTTGCTCCAGGTACAAAGGACCCCATAATAACCCTAAATGACTACCTAGCTGAGCTTCAGGAGTGGATGAGTGCCAGTTGGCTGCGACTGAACCCTGATAAAGCAGAGGTCCTTATGATACGTCACAAGGCTACAGCATAGCCAACCAACAGGACTTACGCTTGGGGGATCAGAATTACAAAACACTAACCATGTGCGGAATCTTGGTGTTGTCCTGGATAGTGGCTTGACACTTAAACATCAGGTATCAGCCACAATCAAATTCTCATTCTTTCACCTGAGGAACATTGCCAGAATCAAGCACTTAATTCCCTCAGAAGATCTGCCTATAGTTATACATGCATTTATATAATCACGCCTAGACTACTGCAACGCCCTCTACCTTGGACTCTCAGAAAAAGAATTGCACTGCTTGCAGATTTTACAAAACACAGGTGCAAGGCTATTAACCAACTAGCCCCGTTCCAGCCACATAACACCCACTTTCTACTCCCTTCACTGGCTGCCTGTCAGATGGCGAATTGTTTTCAAATTTGGCTTACTAACTTACAAAGCCCTACATGACCATGGCATAGGGTACCTAAATCAGCTTCTGATTCCTTACCGTCTCACTCGATTACTGCAATCCATTGACGAAGGACTATTAACAGTACCTAGAATCTCCCGGAATTCGTCTTGGGGCCGAGCTTTCAGTTTTGGGGCTCCAACCTTATGGAACTCACTTCCCCGCACAGTTCGAGAGGCCTCCACTCTAGAATCCTTCAAAAATAAACTCAAGACTTACCTCTTCACCCAAGCATTTCACTAATGTCCCTTGTTTAAGCTTATTTTGTATTTTGTACTGTAAAGGCAAATGTAAAGCACTTTGAGTCCTTTAGGAGAAAAGCGCTATATAAATAAAATTATTATTATTTACTATTGTTTTCCATTTTATATTGTATTCCAATGAGATAACTGATGCTGGCCACGCTGACTGGTAAATGACAGTGTTATCATACCTGTGACCCCAGATCTCACCGAGGGGCCCAATTAGGTTTCGTTTAGCAATCAAGAGTATAATTTTCCCTTGTTTCCCACTCTTACATGTGCCTTCAAGAGACTATAAACATTATTTACAAGAACAATGAAGTTTTCCTTTGTGCTGTAGCCAAACACTTCATATCCCATGCCCATAAACAGGACAGGCTTGCGAGACATGTGAGAGAGGTGGCCATCCTGGAACACATATGTCCACCTACAGATGTGTCCTACTATATCTTTGGCGCCACCGCGACTTGCCGCAGCAAGGATGCCTCGAGTGCGCGGCCTCAAATGGGTGCGTGCATTTTGTTCGCTCCCGCAATCCATATGATTGCATGGTGCGAATGCTGCTGCAACCTGGCGTACTGTATCATACACGTGCGTGGCAAGTTGCATGCCGCGATGCATGTGCACGTTTGCCGCATCGGTGGTAAAGTTGTAGCAGGACACGGCTCATTTTCCACTCCCATCCCGCAAATTTATTTCATCATGTTACTCATAGACGTTATTTTCCCCCGTTCAAGATAACATTCGATGATTACACTGCATTCCAAACAAATGTGAGCCAAAAGTATGTTAAAGCAATTGCGGTATCAGCACAGAACCCCATGTGATAGCCAGCCAAACGGGACAGACCAAAATACAATGCATTCTCCAAGAACTCAATAAGGTTCTCTCTCGCTCATCCCATGCCGATTCACCACATTTGAATTATGGTGGAATGGGTGGATGGGATAGAATTTGGAGAAAATCTAACTGTTAACTATTGACTATTTTCTTAACCAAAGAAATCTATTTATTCCAGTGCAGCAGTTAATTTGAGGACTAGCTTACATGAAGTAAGCCCTCTCAGTATTAATAGGGATTTTACATTGAGCAGTTCAAACTTAGCTTTTAAATTTTAATGTACAATTCAGACAAATAGCAAGTTGCTGTCTTCTGTGCCTCTCCATGTGTGGATTTGAGTGGCTCCCCACTGCTTCCTATAAAATGTCGAATGTCACACAAGTCTTACACTTGGATAATCACCTATATTAGTAAGAAAATACATGGTACAAGTGCAGCAAAGTTTTTAGAGGACACCCCTCTCTTCATCAGTTTTCTGTCAGAACACTTACTTTTTTTTACCATGTATTTCTGTTAGTACAATAGTTTATTTGAGTCTAACACAGAGGTTACCAAACAAGGCACTCCCACAGTTCAGGTTGTAGAGATATCCATGGTTGAGCACAGGTAGTTAAATCAACTTGACTGAGGTCACCTGTGCTCAACCAACCATCCATATCTCTAACACCTGAACTGTTGGGGAGCCTTGAGGACCGCGTTTGGGAACCTCTGTCTAACATTTATGGTGTAGTATTTGTTCCGTCACTTTGTCAGAGTGCGGAGGGCATGTTACATGGGCATTTTCCATCTCTGGGGCTGATGCAGAGTTTTATGCAAGTCGCCCATAGTTTGCCCCATATTGTGTGCATAAACTAAAGGCCTGATTCAGAGATGAACGCAATGGCGATTCCGTATGGAGGACAAGCATGTCATTAAACGCTGTCCCCTGCTTGAAGAACTCCGATCCCCGAGAAAATCCCCCCTTTATTCTGCCCATGTCACTAGGAAGTGGGCGTGATGCGGGAGAAGTGCCTACTCTTCCGGGGGTGCGGGGGGTTACCTTAAAAATAGGGAGCATCCCGCAGGTTCCGGGAGAGTAGATTAGTCTGCCCCAGTCTGGGTTTAAAAGATCCGTCTGCAAACGTTTCCATCTAACTCTACATAAGCCTGGGATTATGCTGGCATGCCGTCCCTGAATTTAAATAACATTACAACATAGCCCAGTTACCACCAAGTTCTTCCTCTCTGTCTGCAAGTGGATATGTGACTGAATTGCGTATGACCCTGCATCACCCATACTTGTGCTAACACTACTCTGCATTGGCTCCTGGGTGTGCATTCATGTACCTGGCCAGAAGAACTCGACTAGCCTGGACTCCAACCCTGCCTTAACCCTTCAACCCAAGCTACCCCTGATCATAGCAAACCCCCAGTCTAGAAGAATGTAATCTTGATCCTAACCCCAAACCCTAAGTGAGGTCCTAACACTGACCATCGTGGAGATATATCAAGCAGTGTAAAGATTAGAGAAGTTGCCCATAGCAAGCAATCAGCTTTTACCGATCATTTTTTATAATGTATTGGACAAATGTTTCCTCTAAACTGACTGGTCGCTATGGGCAACTTCTCCAGTTGTCTAGTGTTTACACTGCTAATACATCTGCCCCTTTAAATCGATCAACATCGATGGTGTGTTTCTGGGGCTAAATCACACATGTACTAATACATTAAAAAATAAATTTTAAAAAATGTCTGTTAGTAAATGAATGATTTAGTCCCAGAAACACATCATCGCTTGACTTTCGTAAATTTTAGATCGATTAAAATCAAGCTTTAGTCATTTTTAGAAAGCAAGGAGTAGCACATAAAAAACTCCATATGAGAAAATGAAAAAAAGTCCATGCAGTGTAAAGCATAAGAATGCAATAACAGTTTATATCACAGGAATGACGGCATATAGCATAGCTAAGGCAACAAACGGGTTCATAGCTCACATATAGATGTCAGAGTGGTCAAAGTATAAATAGATGCAACTCGTCATCCATGCCACTGCATTTTTCAGGATGACGGGTTGCATCTATTTCTACTTTCAGCCCTGCAATATGGATTTATACGTTTTGCATTTTTCCATATGAAGTTGGCTCCCCCAGATCTAGTGAACATGCAGTAAGATCTGGAGGTGCGATGTACGACCACAAGAGAGCGCACTGGCCGATATCATGCCCACACGCGGTACGATATAGCAGCGATATCGTACCAATCTGTCGGATCGGCTGCTGTATTGCACTGTGTATGAGGGCCTTTACTTGTAATTTGGGCATGACTCTACATTGTACAGGTGCGACTGCTCAGTGATTTCCTAGAAGATTGAATATTGCTCTTTGGAACAGGAAGCCCTGTGTGTGTTGATGCCCATGCCAAATACCTTTAAGTGTTTTCTGAAGCAACAGCATATCAAATCTGAATGTTAGTGACGTTACTAATAGCTCTTTGAAGTAGATGTCTATGGGCTCTATTTAGTAAATCAAAAAATTAATTTTCTCCAACATTTTAGATTTTTTTTTCTCTTCTCCCTATCTAAAGAATAGAAAACCTCAAATTATAGAAACTATCAAGTTTTCATACTGCTTCTCTTCCTGGTGCAGCCCAATAGGTCTCAAGGGGGGCTGATCAGTAACGCTATTTAAATTTCTCTTTTGGCAAATTTTGTTTTAAAACTATCACCATTTCTAATAAGGCATTATAAGTAGGAGAGAGCAGAGAAGATCAATATCTGCGTCTGCACTCACCCACAGCTCACCTGTGCCCCAGCTTCTCCCTCTTTGTTTGCGTGTGTCCCTCGGTTCTGCGTCTGATGTAAGGAGGGTTGCATCAGACTTATTGATATGGCCTCTTGGTGTAGAACCTGTGGGGCTGCAGAAGGTACTAGCAGAATGTGAAATAGAAATAGAGGTTAGTCCACACAGGAGTTCTTAACCAGGCTGGCAGGTTTATTGGTAACAGCAGTAATGTTATGCCACGGGTATGACCCTTGAGGGTATTAGTCCCACAACAACCTTGAGGGCTGGTATGTCTTGGCTAGATGCGGCCGTGAAGCAATTTTGAGAGCTGATATGCCTTGGCTTTATGGGCCTGTGGGCAGTAAGACACGATGCGGCCTTTGGGCCGTGCAGCATCTTTGAGGGCTTGTATACCTTGGCTAGCTGTGTCCTGTGGGCCATAGGATAAGATGCGGCCTTTGGGCCGCGCAGCAGCCTTTGATGGCTGGTATGCCTTTGCTAGCTGTGGCCTGTGGGTCATAGGACAAGATGCGGCCTTTGGGCCGTGCAGCACCCTTGAGGGCTGGTATGCCTTGGCTATCTGTGGCCTGTGGACAGTAGGACAAGATGCAGCCTTTGGGCTATGCAGCAGCCTTGAGGGTTGGTATGACTTAGCTAGATGCGGCAGATGAAGGACTAGTGCCACAGGAGAGACACAGGCGTTGGTATGCAGGATTGCGTACTTTGGACGCTGTAGTGCGGGTTGACACAAGCAGCTTACGATGGAGTGTGGCCTGTGCCGCCCAGTTGACACAAGCAGCGTACGCAGTACTGCACACTCTTGGACACTGTAGTGCGGCCTGTGCCGCTGCATTGACACAAGCAGTGTACGCAGGACTGGGTACGCTGTGCGGTGGCTTGTGACAAGTAATAGGTCTCACCCTCAAAGGAGCCTATGGCAGAGGAGATAGTGCAGGAGCGCACTCCTCTCCACCACCCCCCATCGCTCTAGGTAGTCTCCAATCACGTAAAACATATTACACTTGGCTCAAATATTTTGGCAAAGTTCACCTGTAACCAAAAACATGCGGTTACACAACAAAATAATCAGTGAATCACATAAACATATTAAATATATACCTCCTACATTTTCTCATGAAATACATTTAGTAGTTGTGAAGTCAGGCCCTGATTCAGAGCCGGACGCTCTGACAGAGCGCTCGCTCTGAATTAGGGCCGGGCTATTTTCTTTTTAGAATGGCCTCTTGGCCGTTCGCATAGCTGTGGGTGACCACCCACAGCTATAGTGAGCGACCAGGAAGATGGTCGCGATGGTCAAGACCATCGCGACCATCGGGCTTGCGACGAGACCCTTGTAGTAGGGTCTCGTTGTCGCAAGCCCCAGAGAGATTTCGGCTCTAACAGAGCCGAAATCTCTTCCACTGACATCACATGGGAACGCCTCCGTCTGGGTAGCCAACCCCCCCCGGCCCGCCCACCAAAGGGGGCGTGCTGTCACTCAACATCGACAGCACGCCCCCTTTGGTGCAAGACCCGGAGTGATGGAGTGCCCGTCGTTATCCGGGTCTCGCGCATGCACACGACGGAGCCGGCTCCGTCGTGCACATGCGCACTGGCCCACCATCGACCAGGTTGCGAGCGCACAGTGTTTGCGACCGGGTCTGAATCAGGCCCTCAGTCCCTTTGTTAAAATATTATCAACATTATTTTCACTTGCTGCTAAGGTGACACTTATAGACTTTCTTTTCACTAACTCATGGATGAAGTGACATCTAATAGCAATGTGCTTGGACTATCCATGGTGCTGTAGGACAAGTCAATTGCACTCTTGTTGCCACACTCTATATTGATAGTCTCATCCTGACTCAGAAGACTTAGGGCCTGATTCAGAGCCGTTCACTATTTGCGGTCGTTCGTTCAAAAACAAGGGGTGGCTATTCAAATGATCCGTTCGCAAATTGCAGTCTGTTCACACCTCTAAGTCTGAACGAGCGAGCAAAACATACGCTCGGTTATTTGTTAAAAACGCCCCCTGGCCGCTCGCACCATACGTCATGTCCGCTATTTATTAGATTAATCGAGTACATCGACCAGCGTATGAACTGCTCGCTATTCTTGTGGTTGGTTTTTGCTACCACAATCTTGCGAGCAGTTCTGGCTATAAAATAACCCAGTGACGTGGTCAATGACGCTGCTGTATTAATTATGCACACCCATAAAACGCCCGTTTTGACCTTTAAGCACGCCTGCGTTCGGATCTCCACTCCCCATTTTCAAGCACCTTCCCCTGTTACCACCCACATACGCCTCATTCTGTCACTCAAAATAGCAGGCATTCGCTATATTGCGAGCACATGAATTTCGGCCGCACTGACTGGTTCGCGCATGCGTATAACGATCCGTACGCATGCGCAGATGTGCGAACATCGCTCGGAACGAGCGTACTGCCGCTAGCGAGTGGCTCTGAATGAGGGCCTTAATTCACATAAAGTATCTTTAAAGTATAAGACTTATTTGGCAATTTCTGTAGGTGCCATGTACTCCGCCTCAGGCCCGTATTCAATTTGAGGCGAAAAGTCCAGACTTTTCGCCTGCTGGACTTTTCGCCTCCTTCACCTGTTTTCCAGGCGGAAAAGTATCGCGCGCATGCCTGCTATTCCCCGTACTCAATTCCAAAGTAGGCGAAAACGGGAACCTGCGAAACTGGGACCGGCGAAAAAAAACTTGAATTTCGGGAAATCATCCTAGGACCCCCTAAACATGTCCAGACATGGGGGATCACTATGGGTCCCCCCGTCTTTGCCTGCAGAAGGAAGTCAGGTATTTAAATAGCCGCAGCAGGTGCATAAATGCGGCTATTGAAGAAGTGGTGAAGAATAGCACTTAGGATTTTTTTTTTTTTTTCAAATAACTTGTTCCATCAAATTTGGGTTACATGAAAATGGGTGCAAGCATATTTTTAAGTCCCTAAAATGATTTTTTCATAGTTCTGCAAAAATGCATCTGCCGCTATCCCTCGCATTGAAGAAAACACCTGCCGCATACTTCCGACCCCCTCTGGATTACATTTACCTATTTTAGAAGTGGTTTTTCTTTTTTTCACTCCAAAATAGAAAAAAAAATTTTGGGGGGTGTCCCGATTTTTTTTTTTTTTCACACAGTTCGTTGTTAGGGGGCGTTCGCAGGAGTGCAGGCTATTTTTTTTAAGCCTGCATCCCTAAACCCCAATTCTGCATTTTTGTTTCCGCCAGCTAAAGGCTGGCAAAAAATGATCCCCGTTTTTTTACATTGACTTTTCGCACCGGCGAAAAGTCAATGTAATTGTATACATTGCATATTTATAAGTACTGCTTCAAGATATCCTTGTTAATTAACTGTGAAAGTTCCCTCAGTTAAGTTTTGCAAGATTCGTAAGCCTGGTATGAGACACGTTTTTGTGAACGGGACCCCCCGATCTCCCTTGATGTTGGGAACTGATGGTGGTAGACCCGGGCTCAAACTATTTTATTTCTATTTAACTCCTATTCATATATTTTTCTATGGATAAACCATTGTATACTGCGTTTATATTGTAATGTGTTTGACTACTGTACAATGGATATTATTCAGTAATTTGTTATATCCACAAATGAATGTGCGTATTTCAAGTTTTATGATGTCCATCTGTTATGCTTCAGTAAAGATTCTTAAGCCTAACAGGTGATGTTCAGGCCTTGAATATTTTAACTTGGATTTCTGCTCCTGCAGATGCTTTCTCCTGACCTGCTAACAAAAGTTCGTAGTACACGACTGTAATCAGTCTCTACACATGCAAAGTCCATTTCCATCAGTGCAGCATCTAACGTAATGTACCAATAATGGCCACTTTGCTTCAGACGACCATATAAAGCTTTCTTCAACAAACAGACTTTTACCTCTTGGAACACATGTCCTCATTGTCATGCTGAGGAGGTTTCATATAAATCTCTTCTATTAACTCTCCATTTAAGAAAATGGAGTCAAAGCATAACTGGTAAAGCTATAAATCAATAATATAAAAAGGGGTGCTTGTATTGGTGTGAAATAAAAATGAAGGCATTGTAAAAAAACGAAGTAAATGATGGGAAATGTAAAATATCATAAATTAGACCAAATAAAATAATTAAAAAGAATAATAAAATAAAATAAAATTAAAAGAATGGGATATAAATTAAAAAATGAAACGTAATAATATTATTAATATAAGAAGAGTATGCAATACCTGTAAAGGGAAAAAAGGTTAGTATAAAAATGTTTATAGCTTTTATTGTGTATATAGTCCGAGCTAATTTGTGATTTTCCACAGCTTCTCCCGCTTCAGCTGCATCTCCATAGCGAACTTCCACATGGCGTAGTTCTCTGAACATCTTAGTTTGCTGAAGGTCATGCTAGCAGCTGCATTGTGCATTTTATGTGCTGATTCAAACATAGGGCTGCACTGTATACATCACACGCAAGATATTGGGGTGCCTGGGCCTATTGATTTGACCTATTGGTGTAGACCCTGGGCGGTTACAATAGGTACCAGCAAGGCCGATGCAAGGTATCTAGGTGCCCTAGGCAAAATTTCACTCTACGCCCCTTTCTCCTCAATATCCTCTTACATACCACACACACGTTACTTTCTAAATAATAAAAATGTTTTAATAACAAAAATGATATGTACATGTATGACCTGGCTTTGTAGGTTCACACATGTGCAGTGGAATTTATGCACTCAGTACCACTTTTGTAGAATACTAAAACAGTTAATAGAAAAAAACACTAAACCATTTAAAATAATAGAAAAAAAATTATAATCTTCTGTGTCATTTAAAAACACATACATAAATTAATGTACCCCTGTTATCACCATCCTCAGTGCATACAAATGTAATTTAAAAGGGATTATCAAGTACCATCAAGGTTTAGTAATTTCTATTGCGCAAATCTTTTTTGGTCCCATTCAGCAAAAAAAGTCAGCTGAGCAATATTCAGTTTTCCGGCAATTCTGGCTCAGAGCAGTAAACTGCAACTCACTGCATCGACCTTATAATTTTTGAAAGTGCGGTCGGCACACTCACTTATTAATCCACATTCACTGGGGTGCTCTCCGAACTTAGTAGTACTCTGCACAGGTTTTACATACATAATTCCAAATAATAATAAAAAAAAGTTCACTCACCAGGTTTCTGATTTATCAAAATTAATTTATCAACTCACAGAAGTCGACATTTTGGTCTTTTAAGAAACCTTCATCACGTGTAGTGCGGTTGCGGCGGCTGTGGATGATGTCAGCGCTCGCGAGCGGGTCAGAATCAGGCCCTGAATGTTTTTATTTCCAGTATGGACTCCATTACAGATCATTTGAGTAATTTCAGGAGTCTGAGGGAGCAGCAAAAGAACATTGCAGTGCCCTGGACATATATCTACACATTGAGCTCCTCTTGCACTGGATAATGTATTATTATACAGTATTATTAATTGACCCTATAGATGGTCTATATCAGTGTATATAACATACAGTGTATGTTTTCCAGATCACCTAGTTGATGCACAAATGTATTCATTATAGGCTCAAACATTTTAAAAGATAAACAGGTGGTGCTGGTTATTTAATTTGTGACACTGAGGGGATCTTAAAAACATGCAGCTTTAGTGTTATCTGCATTTCTATGTGGCCATCATGGTGTAGACTGGGGAGAGGGGTTTCCAGTCAACCGGAAACCCTCCCTGCTTTTGCCTATGAAGTAAACAATTTGTTATGTAATAGCAGCATCTATATATTTTTTACAGAAGACATGCTTTATATTACTAAGTTTATTGTACTTTTACTGTATATTTTAAATGCATAGGTGCTTACCTTTATTCCATGTCCTCATGCAGGTCCATTAGGCTCAGCTCCTTGTCCCTTGTAAAAGGGAGTGGAGTTTCAGTGACTCACTGGCTGGAAGGCCAGGATTGGGATGGCCATTGGTATGGTTACCATCGGTGGCAAAAATGGCAAGTGGTCATCGATGGTAACCAACCATGCAATGGATGACCATCGATGTCTTCACCATTCCTGCTCTATTACTGACTGGCTCGCAAGCCAATCAGAACTGGGGGACGTGGCTTTGCGCTTGTCGGGGGGGCGGAGCTATGCACTGTGGGCCTGATTCTGACCCGGTCGCAAGCGCTGTGCGCTCGCAACCGGGTCGATGGTGGGCCAGTGCGCATGCGCACCATGGAGCCAACTCCGGGTCTCGCACCAAAGGGGGAATGCTGTCGATGTTGAGTGACAGCACGCCCCCTTTGGTGGGCAGGTCGGGGGGGTGGCTGCCCAGACGGAGGCGTTCCCAAGGGAACGCCTACCGTTTGGGGGCGGCCCCACTGACATCACAAGTGATGTCAGTGGGAGAGCTTTCGGCTCTGTTTGAGCCGAAAGCTCTCTGGGGCTTGCGGCCACGAGACCCTACCACAAGGGTCTCGTCGCAAGTCCGATGGTCTTGACCATCGCGACCATCATCCTGGCCGCTCGCATTAGCTGTGGGTGGCATCCCACAGCAATGCGAGCGGCCAGGAGGCCGCTCCATAAAAAAAAAGATGCCCTGATTCATTGCGAGCGCTCTGTCAGAGCGTCCAGCTCTGAATCAGATCCTGTGTCCCGCCACCTTGTAGAAAAAAAAGAAAATACAATTTAGTTATTTTCTTCCATGGATGGAGAGAAACCATCTGGTTCTCCCCCATCGATGGGAAAATCATTCAACATCAGCCATAAACCATCGATGACTATGAATCATCGATGGTTCATGGCTGTCCCTAGGCCAGGAAAGGGGCTGCCTGTGATGCTGCCTGACTGTTCCTGTTCATGCAGCACTGGCAGTTACACTGACACTCTCTGTCACTGTCTCAGCCAGAGTCAGAGCTAGTAAACAGAAGGGGGCGGGGCCGCGGCATCTACACACCATCCAGGTCAGCCCTGCATTAACTACAATACAGATGTCTCTGTAGGAGACATACTTAATTTAATGTTTGGAAATCTCAGCGGCGCACCCACAGGTCCTGGTGCCCTAGGCAGCTGCCTGAAGCTGCCTAATGGTGGCGCCGGCCCCGGGTATCAGGAGGAATGTGAAATTAATGTTTGGCAGCACCATGATCGCCGACATTCTGGCTGCCCCTTTCGATAGGGAGCAGCCAGATTGGCATTACAGGGGGGCGTTGCCGGCATAGGGGGCGCGCATGGACATCTTACCCAGCATTTGCGGGTGGGACAAGGGCGTGGCCACTTGATTGCTTAATTTTGGCCCCGCCCCTGCTACGCATTGCCGAGATTACCGGCATTGCGAAGCAGGAGGCGGGGCCAAAATTATGCGATTCAGTGTCAATCGCGTCATTGCCTACCCCTGCTGGCACCCTTATTTTCGGGAGGCTCCCGGACAAATCGGGGGGGTAGGCAAGTATGGTCCACACTGGTGTCCTTAACCAGGCTTGCAGGTTTATTGGTAATAGCGGCAACTCACAGTTCTAATGCAGGGTAAACAGCGGTAATAGGTCTCACCCTGAGAGGAGCTAAGTTACTGCGACACTCAACACATTAAGTTGCACAGTACACAGGTCAGAGGTCGCGTCACTGTTTGACTTCGGGTCCTGTTGCCCGGAAGTGTATGGTAGAGGAGACAGTGCCGGAGCACAATCTTCTCCAACAAAACTGCCGAACTGTGCATTCGCTTAAACGGTGCATGTCCATTGGAGTTGTTATCTTACTTCAGTAATGCAAAAAACTTCTCGGGATAGACCTTTAAATAAAGGTCTGTCCAGGAATGTTCTTTGATTTAAATAGCATGGAATGAGAGCCTCGAGAAGATGCTGTGTTTTTCAAATAAATATCTAGAGGATGTATTTGTTCACACAGTGCTGGATTCTATAGAAGAGTTTTTCAACTAGCTGCAAATATTATAAACCCAGTTACTGTAGAGCTGCCAGAAACAGCCAATTACTATGTTTCCTTAAGAATTATATGGCAGCTTAAGAGATATTATTTATTAAATATTTACAGAGCATGTGGCTTTTAAATGACCCTCTTTAAGAGACCCTCCTTAAGAATTATATGGCAGCTTAAGAGATATTATTTATTAAATATTTACAGAGTATGTGGCTTTTAAATAGGGGCGAGCGGGTTCGGATTTCTGAAATCCGAACCCCCCCGAGCCCCCCCGATCCGAGTCCGATCCGAGTCAGGCTCGACTTTTCCCGCCTGACTCTGATCTGAAATCGAGGCAAAACGTCATCATCCCGCCTTCCGAGTCTCGCGGGTTTTGGATCCTATATAAGGTACCCGCGTCGGCGCCATTTTCTCACTCGGCTGTGGACAGTGAAGAGGGAGGGTGAGAGTTAGGGCTGGCTGGGCTGTGTAGTGTAGTGTAGTGTAGTGCTGCTGTTGTCCACTACTTCAAAGTCCATAGGGGCTGGCTGTGTTGTGCTGTGCTGCTATTGTTAATAGGGGCTGTGTCCACTACTTCAAAGTCCATAGGGGCTGGCTGGACTGTGTTGTGCAGTCAGTTCTCCATAGGGGCTGTGTCCACTCCAAAGTCCTGTGCAGTGTCCCAGTCCTAAAGGGGTGCTGTAGTGTTGTCCAGGGGGTGCTCTGTCCATCAGGGGTGCTCCCCCCAAGTGCTAAAAAAATAATATATTTTCTGTGTTTGTGAATTGTGTGCGCAGTAGCCGCACGTGCATCAACAAAGTAGTGCCAAGCGTGCGCCTGTGTCATAAGTAAAGGGCCGGCTGGCTTGACCATTAAAGGGTGCTGTAACCCCCAAAGTACACTCCAGTCCAAACCAAAAAAAAAATTATTTTCTGTGTTTGTGAATTGTGTGCGCAGTAGCCACACGTGCATCAACAAAGTAGTGCCAAGCGTGCGCCTGTGTCATAAGTAAAGGGCCGGCTGGCTTGACCGTTAAAGGGTGCTGTAACCCCCAAAGTACACTCCAGTCCAAACCAAAAAAAAAATAATTTTCTGTGTTTGTGAATTGTGTGCGCAGTAGCCGCACGTGCATCAACAAAGTAGTGCCAAGCGTGCGCCTGTGTCATAAGTAAAGGGCCGGCTGGCTTGACCATTAAAGGGTGCTGTAACCCCCAAAGTACACTCCAGTCCAAACCAAAAAAAAAATTATTTTCTGTGTTTGTGAATTGTGTGCGCAGTAGCCGCACGTGCATCAACAAAGTAGTGCCAAGCGTGCGCCTGTGTCATAAGTAAAGGGCCGGCTGGCTTGACCGTTAAAGGGTGCTGTAACCCCCAAAGTACACTCCAGTCCAAACCGAAAAAAAAAATAATTTTCTGTGTTTGTGAATTGTGTGCGCAGTAGCCGCACGTGCATCAACAAAGTAGTGCCAAGCGTGCGCCTGTGTCATAAGTAAAGGGCCGGCTGGCTTGACCATTAAAGGGTGCTGTAACCCCCAAAGTACACTCCAGTCCAAACCAAAAAAAAAAATATTTTCTGTGTTTGTGAATTGTGTGCGCAGTAGCCGCACGTGCATCAACAAAGTAGTGCCAAGCGTGCGCCTGTGTCATAAGTAAAGGGCCGGCTGGCTTGACCGTTAAAGGGTGCTGTAACCCCCAAAGTACACTCCAGTCCAAACCAAAAAAAATTATTTTCTGTGTTTGTGAATTGTGTGCGCAGTAGCCGCACGTGCATCAACAAAGTAGTGCCAAGTGTGCGCCTGTGTCATAAGTAAAGGGCCGGCTGGCTTGACCGTTAAAGGGTGCTGTAACCCCCAAAGTACACTCCAAACCAAAAAAATATATATTTTCTGTGTTTGTGACTTGTGTGCACTGTGGCTGCACGTGCATCAACAAAGGAGCAGTGCCAAGCGTGCGCCTGTGTCCCATAAGTAAAGAGCCGGCTGGCTCATTTCTTAAAGGGTGGTGTAACCCACAAAGTGCACTACTCTCCAGCAAAAATAAAAAAATATTTTCTGTGTTTGTGTGCGCTTTAGCCGCACGTATATATATCAATATAACATAAATGGAGGACCAAACTTTCTCCGATAAAAATAAAATAGGGAAAGATCAAGAACCACTTCCTCCTAGTGCTATTGCTGCTGCTGGGAGTTGTTCATCATCCCAGAGAGGAAGTAGGAACATCACTACTTTTACTAAACAATTGACCCTCCAACAGTCCCTAGCGATGAGGATGAAGTACGACAGCAGTCATCCTGAAGCAAAACGTATAACTGAGGCCTTGACTGCTATGTTGGTGTTAGACGTGCGTCCGGTATCCGCCATTAGTGCAGTGGGATTTAGACAATTGATGGAGGTAGTGTGTCCCCGGTTCAAAATCCCGTCTAGATTCCACCTGCATCCTCAAAGCAGCAGCGACAAGCGTGCGTCTGTCTGTTAAAGGGTGGTGACACCCTCAAAGTGTGCTACACAAACAATAAAAATATTCTTCTTCTTTTTTCTGTCTTTGTGAATTGTGTGGGCTGTAGCCACACCTGCATCCTTAAAGCAGCAGCGACAAGCATGCGTCTGTCTGTTAAAGGGTGGTGACACCCTCAAAGTGTGCTACACAAACAATAAAAATATTGTTCTTTTTTTTTCTGTCTTTGTGAATCGTGTGGGCTGTAGCCACACTTGCATCCTCAAAGCAGCAGCGACAAGCGTGCGTCTGTCTGTTAAAGGGTGGTGACACCCTCAAAGTGTGCTACACAAACAATAAAAATATTCTTCTTCTTTTTTCTGTCTTTGTGAATTGTGTGGGCTGTAGCCGCACTTGCATCCTCAAAGCAGCAGCGACAAGCGTGCGTCTGTCTGTTAAAGGGTGGTGACACCCTCAAAGTGTGCTACACAAACAATAAAAATATTCTTTTTTCTGTCTTTGTAAATTGTGTGGGCTGTAGCCGCACTTGCATCCTCAAAGCAGCAGCGACAAGCGTGCGTCTGTCTGTTAAAGGGTGGTGACACCCTCAAAGTGTGCTACACAAACAATAAAAATATTCTTCTTTTTTCTGTCTTTGTAAATTGTGTGGGCTGTAGCCGCACTTGCATCCTCAAAGCAGCAGCGACAAGCGTGCATCTGTCTGTTAAAGGGTGGTGACACCCTCAAAGTGTGCTACACAAACAATAAAAATATTCTTCTTCTTTTTTCTGTCTTTGTGAATTGTGTGGGCTGTAGCCGCACTTGCATCCTCAAAGCAGCAGCGACAAGCGTGCGTCTGTCTGTTAAAGGGTGGTGTAACCCTCAAAGTGCTCCAAAAAATAAAAAACTATTTTTTTAATGTGTTTGTGACTTGTGTGCGATGTAGCCGCACGTGCATCAACATAGTAGCAGCGCCAAGCGTGCGCCTGTGTCATAAGTCAAGGGCTGGTTTGGACATCTGGTCCGGACTGAAGGACGTGCCAACAATTTCTGACAAGTCTACTGTCACTGCATATGATACTGTCCTCAAAGCAGCAGCGACAAACGTGCGTCTGTCTGTTAAAGGGTGGTGACACCCTCAAAGTGTGCTACACAAACAATAAAAATATTCTTCTTCTTTTTTCTGTCTTTGTGAATTGTGTGGGCTGTAGCCGCACTTGCATCCTCAAAGCTGCAGCGACAAGTGTGGGTCTGTCTGCTAAAGGGTGGTGTAACCCTCAAAGTGCTCCAAAAAATAAAAAACAATTTTTTTAATGTGTTTGTGACTTGTGTGCGATGTAGCCGCACGTGCATCAACATAGTAGCAGCGCCAAGCGTGCGCCTGTGTCATAAGTCAAGGGCTGGTTTGGACATCTGGTCCGGACTGAAGGACGTGCCAACAATTTCTGACAAGTCTACTGTCACTGCATATGATACTGTCCTCAAAGCAGCAGCGACAAGCGTGCGTCTGTCTGTTAAAGGGTGGTGACACCCTCAAAGTGTGCTACACAAACAATAAAAATATTGTTCTTTTTTTTTCTGTCTTTGTGAATTGTGTGGGCTGTAGCCGCACTTGCATCCTCAAAGCAGCAGCAACAAGCATGCGTCTGTCTGTTAAAGGGTGGTGTAACTCTCAAAGTGCTCCAAAAAATAAAAAACTATTTTTTTTATGTGTTTGTGACTTGTGTGCGATGTAGCCGCACTTGCATCCTCAAAGCAGCAGCGACAAGCGTGCGTCTGTCTGTTAAAGGGTGGTGACACCCTCAAAGTGTGCTACACAAACAATAAAAATATTCTTCTTCTTTTTTCTGTCTTTGTGAATTGTGTGGGCTGTAGCCGCACTTGCATCCTCAAAGCAGCAGCGACAAGCGTGCTTCTGTCTGTTAAAGGGTGGTGACACCCTCAAAGTGTGCTACACAAACAATAAAAATATTCTTCTTCTTTTTTCTGTCTTTGTGAATTGTGTGGGCTGTAGCCGCACTTGCATCCTCAAAGCAGCAGCGACAAGCGTGCGTCTGTCTGTTAAAGGGTGGTATAACCCTCAAAGTGCGCTCCACAAACAATAAAAATATTCTTCTTTTTTTTTCTGTCTTTGTGAATTGTGTGGGCTGTAGCCGCACTTGCATCCTCAAAGCAGCAGCGACAAGCGTGCGTCTGTCTGTTAAAAGATTACATCGGTGACAGCATCCAAGTAGGCATGTCAGACAGTCCGTACCTGTACTGGCAGGAAAAAGAAGCAATTTGGAGGTCCCTGTACAAACTGGCTCTATTTTACCTGAGTTGCCCCCCCTCCAGTGTGTACTCCGAAAGAGTGTTTAGTGCAGCCGGGAACCTTGTCAGCGAAAGGCGTAGGAGGTTGCTTCCACAAAATGTGGAGAAGATGATGTTCATAAAATGAATTTTCAACTCTTCCAGGGAGACCAGCCTCCAGAACGTACAGAGGGACCTGTGGTTGTGGATTCCAGCGGGGACGAATTAATACTCTGTGAGGATGAGGATGTACACAACACTGAAGAGGGTGAGGAATCGGTGGATGAGGAGGATGAGGACGACATCTTGCCTCCGTAGAGCCAGTTTGTGCAGGGACAGATTAATTGCCAGCTTGTTTTGTGGGGGCCCAAACGAACCAATCATTTCAGCCACAGTCGTGTGGCAGACCCTGGCGCTGAAATGTTTGGTTTGTTAAAGTGTGCATGTCCTGTTTATACAACATAAGGGTGGGTGGGAGGGCCCAAGGACAATTCCATCTTGCACCTCTTTTTTTTCTTTGCATTATGTATAGTTTGGGGCCTAGTTTTTCAAACTGCCATCCTGTCTGCCATTGCAGTGCCACTCCTAGATGGACCACGTGTTTGTGCCGCCCACTCGTATCTCTTAGCATAGTCATCCAGCTACCTCGGTGCAACCTTTTGGACATAAAAACACTATTGTGAGGTGTGAGGTGTTCAGAATAGACTGGAAATGAGTGGAAATTAAGGTTATTGAGGATAATAATAGCATAGGAGCAGAAAAACCCACAAATTCTGTGATTTTAGCTGTTTTTATGCTTTTTTTCAAAAAAATACAGATCCAAAACACAAAACCCAGAACCCAAAACACGGAAGGGTGGTTTTGGCAAAACCAATCCAGATCCAAAACACGAAGAAAGATCCAGATCCAAAACCAAAACACAAAACACGAAAAGTGGCCGGTGCACACCCTTACTTTCAAGAGACCCTTCATGGCGATAAAAATGTTTGTCCCTGTTATCACAGTGGTAAAAATCCATTATTTCCCCAACTACAGATGTGTATTTTTGCCAGAGCCGTAACTAGACTTTTTGGTGCCCTGTGCCAGAGAGAGCATTGACGCCCCCCCCCCCTCCCATTTTTTAGATAGGGACATAAGATAGTGCAACTGAAATAGGGCCATGGCCTCATGGGGAAGGGCCAGGGAAGAGATAGGGGTGACCAGGAGATGCTGGGGACAGAAGAAGAGGAAGCTACAAGTGAGAATAATAATAAACAGGAAAAGTGACAGGTCCAAACAGTGCCCCCTGCCCTGCGGTGCCCTGTGCCATGGCACTGGTCGCACTACCCTAGTTACGGCCCTGCCTTTTGCATCTTTGCCGCTTCTGCTGCAAATCTCGGCACGCATGGCGCACGTCGTGCACTGTGTTCGCACCCGCAACTCCATAGGATTGTATGGTGCGAACGCAGTGTGCGTCATGGCATAGTGTGGCGCACGCCGCCGCGGTTAATCGCATGGCACGATGCGTTCGCACATTTGCAGCGCGATCAACAAAGATACAAGAGAACTTATCTATATTAATAAGACAGCATAGTAACACTGACCTGAAGCAGTAAGTGTAACATACTGCCACCTTGGTCTCCTACAGTTGTGCTACAGTGCACAGTGGAACAGTCTATATTTGGTCTTAAAGTAAAGTTTAAAAATAAGATATTAAGAAATGCTTTATACCTGAACAGGTTTCGCTGCCGTACTTATTAAACAGGGTTCCTCATGGCCCAGCTAACTGCTTCTAGGGTTATTACCAGTGATAACAATGAAACCACTTTATTGTATCAGAGGAAGTGAAAACAAGCCCTGTGTTACCCCTTTCTTGTATTGGGTGAAAACCAGTCTTCTACTCCCTTTGATAAGCATGCCCCTTGGTTATAAATGGTTGGCTGAGATTCATGAAGCAGTCTAGAAAAAGCTAGTGTGCTGATTATTGCCCTAGTCATAGCAACATTGAATTTGACGGCAGAAAAGAACCATTGGCCCATCTAGTCTGCCCCTTTTTTTTTACTTTTTTGGTAACCTTAACCCTATTTGGTACTTAGGGGTATATTTACTAAAGTGCGGCTTTATAGAAGTTGAGTTGTTGCCCATAGCAACCAGTCAGATTTTACTTATCATTTATCTAACTATGGACAACATCTCCACTTCTAAAAACGCTAACTTTAGTAAATATACCCCCAAACCCCTTAGTTCTTTGTAATTATATTCTTATGCCTTTCCCAGCATGTTTAAATTCCCAGCATGTTTAAATTGCTTGACAGTCTCAGCTTCTACCACCTCTGATGAGAGGCTGTTCCACTTATCCACTACCCTATCTGTCTGTGCTAGATTGTACATCACCTATCCATGTTTGGGATATGTCAAAGAGGTCATCTAATTAATTATCTGATACATTATTTACTCTTTAGTTCAATGCTGTCTACAGACATTTGCAGTTATTTAATGATCAAAAAGCACAATAAAATAACCTGACTGACTGAAGTTTTTTTTTTTCATTACGGTTTATCATAGCTTCAACTGTTACTATAGCAATATTCAGTTACTGCATATTTCAAAGTGTATAGAATTTGTAACTTATTTTATTCTCCTTCTCCAAAACCTCAACAAAAGGTTTTCAGGTGCCGGAATGGAGTCGGAGTTCTGTATTAGTAGATTGAATTGATGGAACTCTTACGTACATACGTGTATCTGTAGCCGAAAGTCCTTTCCTCTGTGCTCACAGATAGATCTAATTCCAGTTTTCAGTATAAGCCCATGTTTTGTCAGAATACTCAGTATAATAGGGCTTATTGTGTAAGGGATGACAGCACTGTGATTGAAGCTTTTGTGACAGGCATCTTTTCAAAAACACATCATCATCATCATCATATCAGCTAATTTTAAAGTGACAGCTGTGAATTCCTGGGCTGGTTCTCATGCAAGCACAGGCTGCAAGTCAATAAAGGGTACAGCGGGATTCACACTGCCTCGCGCTTTGAGTCAAGCAATGAAACATGTAGAGAGTTAAGCAGATTTTTTCTGTCCCTGATTGCGTTCCTCCTTCATGACTAGATTCATAAAAAGTTGGTTAGTTTTTTGTAACATTCTCCTTGTAGCAGCATTAAGATGAACTAATGGAGTGCGGTTTAATACTTCAGCTGGGTACACACGAGACGACGGCGGATCGGAGCGACATATTGGGCACGTCGTCTAGTGTGTATCCGCTATGTCGCTAACGATGCACACTCCCGCGCGTTGTCAGCGCCATCCTCCATATGCCCTGCATGCAGGTCCAATGGGCGATATCGTTAGCGGCATTCGGCAGCATGGCCCCTGCCGTCGCTCCCGGCATCAGCTAGTGTGTATGCACTTGCCGATGCCGTCACCCCCGTCGGGTCCCGTCGCTAAGGAGGTCATACACAGTAGATCGGTCTTGAGGGGGAGTCGTATCAAATCTTCTAAAGAGAACAAGGATTAGCCATCATTTTATAGAAAGTACTAGATAAATGATAGCTAGTATCTGATTGGCTGCTAATGGCAACGCCTTCACTTATCCTCTTTATAAGGCTTGATCCATCGCCCCCAAGCCTTAACTCCGACCAGGGCCGAAACTAGGGTTTTTGTCACCTGGGGCAAGACAGTAATTTGGCCACCCCCCGCCCCGGTAATTCCACCATAGTAATGCCCCCTGCAGCAGTGACCCATTAGTAATGCCCCCTTCAGCAGTGCACCTATAGTAATGCCCCTGTACTAGTGGCCATATGGTAATGCCCCTGTAGTGACCAAATAGTAATGCCCCCTAGTAAAGCCCCTGTAGAGACCCCTGGTAATGCCACCTGTAGAGCCCCCTGGTAATGCCCCTGTAGGTAATGCCACTGTAGTCCCCCTGTAGAGCCCCCTGGTAATTCCACCTGTAGTGCCCCTTGATGATGCCCCTGTAGAGCCCCCTGGTAATGCCCCTGTAGGTAATGCCACTGTAGTCCCCCTGTAGTGCCCCCAGTTAATGCCCCCATAGTGCCACATACACAAAAATACTTACCTTAAACCACGCTCCTGTGACTGCCGCCGTCAGGTCCGCCCGGCTGCTCCTCGGAACTATGGGAGAGACATCATTACGTCTCTCCCATAGTGCCTGTGGAGAGAGCCGGAAGCTGGAGTTCAGAAGAGAACTCCAGCCTCCAGCTAACGCGGCGCTGCAGGGAAGGAGCCGGACGTCCGCTGGTAATAACATCTCAGCGGGCGTCCGGCTTGGAGTCTCTCTGCGGTGCTGGGCTGGAGGACACTGTCGCCGGGTGCAGCGGCGCACCCGGTGCATGTGCACCTCCAGCCCCCCCCTAGTTGCGGCCCTGACTCAGACTCTCACAGGCACTCATTCCTTGAGCTGAGGAAAAGACTCAGAATTCATTTGGATGTGTACAGTATATGGGTGGCCAAATCAGATGACATTCAGCCGTTTGGCACTTGGGTTTAATGGTTGGAAGATGACCGCAGTAATTATCAATGTTCACTCATACCAACCAATAGTGTCGTCTCCCAACTACATTTTCCTCCATTCCCTATAATGATGTCACGATTGGTGTCTGTGAGTTACCTGTCTCAGGTGATGAGCTGGATTCAACGGAGACCGGCATGACTGGAAGCACAGGTGACGTAAATAGCTCTATTGCAAGACTTATGTGGCAGTGAGAACTGCCTTTGATGATAAATGACAGGAACTTGGAACCAGTAGGAAACTTGGAGGAACCGGACTGTAACCGGCAGGAAGACTTGCTGAGTTGAACTGGTGAACTTGGAACTTGACTCTGGACTGGAATAACGTGGATTGAATTTAAGAACTTGGAACTTGACTCTGGACTGGAATAATGTGACACTGGCTGAAAGGAAATCAGGTAATGCTGAGACAAGGGCTAAACAGGGTAATCTGAAAATGCTGTGGCAAAGGCTGGAACTCAGGTGCAGGCTGGATTGGATAATTGGGAATAACAGGTTCAGGAAGGAATGGGTAGGTTTGGGAAGTTTTAGATTCAGGTAGGAGTGGGTAGGTAGAAGGAGCAGGAGTTGATCCACAGCAGGATGCAAGGCAGGGTAACACAATGCAGGTTTGCAGGGAGCCAGGGGCCAACCAGGAGTAGGGCAGGCAGCGGAGCACAAGACTAAGGTCAGGGGAGCAGGAACTCACTTATAGCTGATGCTGAAACACACGAGTTGCACTGGCTTGGGAACTAGCAGGATTTCTGGATGCTCCAGGATTGCTGTAAACAGAACTTCTGGATTTGCCAAGTATTGCTGTAAGCAGGATTTCTGGATTCGCCAAGTATTGCTGTAAACAGGATTTCTGGATTTGCCAGGTATTGCTGTAAACAGGATTTCTGGATTTGCCAGGTATTGCTGCAAGCAGGATTTCTGGATTGCCAGGTATTGCTTCAAGCAGGATTTCTGAATTTGCCAGGTATTGCTGAAAGCAGGATTATCGGATGAACTGGTCTAGGAACCAGTAGGAGCAGGAGCCTGGGATACACTTGTACTCAGAAGTAGCACGAACTAACACCACGGGAAGTAACGAGATGTTCAGGCCCAGAATGCTATCAGAGGAGCGTGTTTATACCCTGGGTCTGGCAGCAATTGGTGGATATGGACAGGTGGTCTGGTAGTAGCACTCTGAGTGGTGGAGGGCACAACATGCAGAGGGAGAGATCTTCTCTGCAGTACTGAGAGTCAGAACCACACCTGCGATTCCAATCAAGGCCAGCAGTGCTCACAGAAGAGGAGGCCCAGGTGAATAATCACTGTGGAAAGGAATGCATTCCCAGCATGACCAGAGCAGATCTCCCAGGCAAATTACACACACAGATCCATAAGACAGCTGGCAGGGTAAGTCTACAGGCAAAAAGGTGAAAACTAGACAGGGTCGTGACAAATGATTTTTTAGATTTTGATAGTATCATTGTTGTGATCTTTGGACCATTTGCCCAGTATGATCTGCACTATTGCAGTGAATTTGGCCAGTTTAAAGAGGGCTCATGACCATACTTATCGACTTTTCAGTGTATCCCTTCTGGAGACCCGGGATGGTAAGATCCATGTGAGAGATGAATGGAAGATTCCTCTGCTGTACAATGCCATCATTTGCAGCACTTTACGATGGGGGGACAGAATGACGTGATTAATTGTGACTAGTGTAGGCTTTTCAAAAGAGGACCTGCAACAGCGATGTCAAGGGTTTCAGAATTTAGGGCCTGATTCAGCACGGATCGCAAGTCTGCAAATGAATGCAATCGCAATACTATACCAAAGACACCTCCAGCCTATAAAGCCACCCACTTCCCATTATATACATCCGCATACCAGCAAAAACATTGGTAATATCGACTAACATCGGACCCATACACAGAGTTGTGGTTGAGCTTGACATGCCGTACTAACTGCAAAGCTTCCCGTCGTCATGCAGAGCTCAGGCTGCGTATGCCATCGCTGGGGTTTTATGCACGCCCCTGTAACGGCGTTCAAATGCACAGGCACGCCTGCGTTCCTTTGACCCCCGCCCCCATGTCTCCGCACCCAAACGGCACTTGCCGTCAATCATTTCTGTGTTACACTGCGTATCCACTGCGTTTGCATACCCGATCGCTGTGGCCAGCTTGCGCACTGCAATGCATAAGCATGCACAGAACACAGACATCGACTGGTTGCGTACGTCCGCAGCCTTGCGATCCAACCTGAATCAGGCCCTTAATGCATTATCCTGTAGGAAACCCATAGAAACACGGGGAGAACATACAAACTGGTTGGCACAGAACCAATTACAGAGGTGCTGTGATATAGCACTTCTAACCACTGTGCCACTGTACTGCCCAATCTTACAAAGAAGTCAATAAAAAAAAGTGCAAAGTACGAAGCTTATACCTAACATAATAGAAATTGTAACATGCATTTCTCCATGTCTCACCAAGTAGACATAGGGCCTGATTCAGCAAGGATCGCTATTCTGCTTATACCCACGCAACGCAGTTGCTAATATCAGCAGTGATATGTAAATGTTTGCATTTGCATTGTGATCGCAGCCTGACTTAAGAACGCTCACTTTCCCTTACACACATCCGTATACTTTGCAAACATAGCAAAACAATCGGTAACATTTAGTAACATCGGATCTATACGCACAGTTAAGGCAGGTGATACCTCACTCAGGAATTGCTTACTTCAGCGTACGATATGAGGCCTCTGGCTGCGTATGGTATCTTAGTGGATAATTTATGCACGCCCATGCAACAGCGTTCAAACGCACTGGCACTCCTGCGCCTGACCACCCCCCTCACCACCCACAAACGGCACTTCCTGTCAATCACTCTGCCATGGGTCGCAGTCCCGATCGCAATAGCTAGTTGGCGCACTGCGATGCATACGCATGCGCAGAACGCAACAATCGGACGATTGCATGCGTATAAGCAACTGCGTTCCTTGCTGAATCAGGCCCTAAGTTATCCTATAAATAATATGATAATATGTAGTAGATTAAAGCTATGACGTACGTGCAGAGAGCTGGCTTGTTATAAGGAGGACTGGATACAGAAAATGGTCTTGGAGTGTTGTGGTGCCATTCTACTGAGCATATTAGGGTTGTGACATGACTGAATGAGCACTAGGCAGTGTATGAATTTCATTAATGCTTTACTGTTTGTGTGGTTGGAAAGAGGAAATGTGATCTAACACTGCAAAAACATGTGGCCAGACTCCAGCGTGCTGTATCATATGCTTTGTGCATAACCAAAGAAAGGCACATTGCTCTGACACGTGCTAGCTGAGACAGGACCCGTGGTGGCTCCAGAGGTGGGGCTGCAGCGCAGATCAAAATTCAAATCAACCAACTGCCACCCCAAACACTGCCAAACCTTGCCATCCGGGACTCACTGGTAGTTGGTGTGGCTCTCCTATTTGAATTTTAGACTATGCCGCAGCCCCACCTCTGGAACCACCACTGAACAATACCATGACCACAGCATTGGCAGTCCAGATACCCCTAACAAAATGGGTCCCCTAACAAACCCTAACTGGGGGGCGTTCAGAAGGCTCGGTAAAATCTGTTGTTAGTGGCTTCAGCAGACTCTCTGGGGGTATATTTACTAAAGGTCGATTTTAATCCATTTTGGTTTATTTAAAATCCATCAACATCGATGTTGTGTTTCTGGGGCTAAATAACACATATTCTCATGCTTTAAAAGCAAATCAAAGATTGTCTGTTAGTTAATGTGTGATTCATCCCCAGAAACACAACATTGCTGTTGATTGATTTTGATCGATTTTAAATCGTTCTAAATCGACCTTTAGTAAATATATTCCATGAAGAGACTTTTAATTCTGGAGTTACATAAGGTAATGGGGCGATAAGATGCCAATAGCTGAGGGTCCTTACTTGGGTTTGGAGAGCAAGATCATATTGATTTAATTAAAATGGAGCGAGTGAGGAGAGATGTGCCTAAAAGAAAGAAAAACCAAGTGAAAACAAAAAGGAAAATAAATAACAGGGGAGAAAGGAGGGGAAAAATAGGGGAGGAGGTCCCAGAGGTTTATGGAGAGGCAGACTCTTAATAATGTGATTAATTTCCACCTCTGTAACATCCTGCTCCCAAAAATCCCTCTGCGTCTGGGTTGTTTTGGGAATGTTACCATAATGAAGAAGCTGAACCTGAAGGTCATCTTTCACCTGGGAAACCATTGTAATAATAATATCAATGAAGGATCTGATACAGGATTAAAATTATCCCCCAAGAGAAGGAGCGAAGTGTCACATTGCACCAAAATTTGAGAGATCAAATTAAAAAAAAGTTGGGGGATTGGAGTTAATTCTCATATATTTAATCAAATGTTCACATACAGTACAATGCAGAATATTTAAGGTGATTAAGCACAGAACAATACGACTAAGGTCCGTATTCAATTCGAAGCGAAAAGCCGAGATCCGCGAAAAAGTATTCTCCATATCAATTGCAAACACTTTTCGCGTACGCGGAAACGCAATGCAATGTAATAGGCGAAAAAGAGTCGCCTCTGAAGAGGTGGAGAAAAAAAGTGCAAAATTGCTATTTTGAGGTGCAAAGGTAGGGAAACCACTCAGCACCCTTGGGACACCCCCCAAAGGACAACTGCATCAAAAAAACCCTAAAAGAAAGTGAGGAACACCCCAAAAAAAGTAAAATTGGGCGAAAAAGTGCAAAGTGGGGGTACAAACTTAAAAACTAGCGAAATAGACTTTTGGGGGGTCTGCAAGTGTGGGTGAGGTGTTTTTTTGATTGCTGGTGCTTGCTTCAGGTGCGTTTTTTAAAACTTTACTTTAGCGACTTTAAACCATGCTTGCACCCATTTTCAAGTACCCCAAATTTGACAGGACTACTTATTTTCTCCAAAAAAACCTGCTTAACGCTACTCTTCACCACTTGTGCAAAGACACTAATTATAAGAAATTGGCACACCTTAAGTTCCCCAAATAGCTTTATTAGGGCTATTCGGAGGTATGTACATTGATCCCCAATGTTAGTGCATTTTTTAGAGGGTGTCAGGCTGATTTCTCCAATTCCGACAGCACTTTTCGACTGGTTTGCATTCGCCGGGTTGCGTTTTTGCGTCTCTTGGAATTGAATAGGGTGAATCGCGGGTACGCTCCCGATAAGTTTCCGCGGCTAAAATACGCGATGGAGGCGAAAAGTACGGCAGGCGAAACTTTATCGCATACGCAAAACTAATTGAATACGGGCCTAAGATGAATAGCCACAGCTTTCAATTTAGTACAGTGGGAGGCAGAAATACACGATCCAATCCACGGTCCCACAGAACCCTAAGAATAGAGAAATCAGTAAGAGTCCAAAGTGTTTTCTTGAGGAAAAGAACATTTCCTTTTAACTACAGTACCAACATTTCAGAAAACTACTTTTAGTTGGACAGGACAGGAACCTGTGTGCAAGTGGTAGAATCCTGTGAAGACAAGTCTAACCCACATGGGATTGACCTACTGTATAACCAGGACAGATAATGGACAAGGAGCAGCAGGTGTGCAGAGACTGACAGTATCCCCTGGGCATGTTAAGGGAAACAAACATAGATGGACATGGAACAATGATACTGACAAATGACTTGAAGTACAAAATACAACAGCACAAGTCAGAAAAATTTCAAGCATCAACAAAATGTAATAAATTTTCCATCCAACATAAACCCAGAGCGGGTATTGCTTTAACAGGGCAGTACACGCAGACAGTAACATTAGAACCATAGTATACGTAATAAGTACAAATGCACAAAAGGAAAATATTTGTCGAATGGGGGAATACTATCACTAAATCACACAAAGAGTAAGGGGATTTACTACCCATCATTGACAAGAAGAAACTCCTCGAAATGACAAAATGTAGAAAAAAACAAAGGAATACAGCAGTATGCACTCTTTAGGGGCCGTGAGGTCAACACGATTGGTGACCTGTGAACTAATAAATGTTGTTTGGTGGCTATACATCTTCTATTGCTAAGATTATTTTACGTCTAATCAAGCTGCAGTCTACCTTGACCCATACATCACTGTCAAAATGTATTATTCAATGAGTATCAGTAGCAGATTCTAATAATGTCATTTTGGGTTGTAGCCTGGAGCCCAAGGCTGTAAGAACGTCCAGTTCTTTCACTCTGGAACTCGGTGGTGCAAGTATGCCCTTGATAACAGATTAACTGAGCTTGCATTTTGGCTGTTGAATATTCCAGTGAACTTGAGGAGATGACTTTGCTGTTTATGGCATTATAATTGCAGCATGAGTCTTGTTGCAGGAACTGCACTTGCAATTAAAGAGTTACTGCGCACTTTTAGGAAAATGTTAACTTTAAAGTGTCCAGCAGAGAATATTTCATAATTATGACTTTTTCAGTGTATAAAAAAGCATAAAGGATGTGGAACAAGGAGGTACTGTACACCATTTGGGCATGCTGTGATCCAACCTAGAATACTGCGTTCAGTTCTGGAGGTCATATCTCTAGAAGGACAGAAGTAAATTAGAGATTGTGGAGAAAATGGGAACTAAAATAATTCATAGTCTTAATCACAAAACCAACTAGGAGGAAAAGCTAAAGGATCTAAATACTTAATGACCTTTGTGACAACAAGTGGGCGGGACATGTATTGATGACACAATTTGCATCACCAAGCACCACCCACCTCAGTGAACAGTAAGAGGACAAATACGTGATGATGACATCAACGAGATTATATGCCTACCGATTGCATCATCAGCACACACCTCTTTTCATACCTATCTCCGTATTCCCCTGAAGGAATATTTGACAGTTAAGGTTTTGGTGTAAGCAAAATGTACAATGGTTGCAGAAAAGGATTATGGGACACTTTTATTTGCCATCCCATAGCTGATATAAGTCTGAAAATCTCTGCCACGTCATAGGACAATCACAAAATTTATTAAACTTTTCTTTAATTTTTCACAGGAATTGAAATAGATGTTTTATTCGGTAGACAAATAACAATAAACAGTAGAACCTACGCAGAGGTCCAGAATAAACATAGTAACAAAAAATAATAATTCAAAATGAGTATAGTACAATTTCGAAAATAAATACTTGTTACACAATAATAAATCATCTACAATTTTACTTTTATATAAATAAAAAACAAAAATATTAAAGTAATAAGAATAAAAAATAAAAAAGTGGAGTGGCAATCCACAGAGATAAGAAAGTGGGGTAAAAAAGGGAGGGAAGAGAAGGAAAAAAAAAAAAAAAAAAAAAGGGGGGGGTGACAAGGTGTGGACCCAACTAGATTAATGTATAGTTGTAGATATACCGAAGAATCTGATATGGATATATATATATATATATATATATATATATATGTAGGATGGAGTTATCATGAATTTGTACAGACAGGCATCAAAGAAATGCCGGAGGCGTCTGAAAATTAGAAATCCAAGGATCCCATACCTTATTAAAACCTGTAGAAGAGTTACGCAGAATGCTCGTCATGTATTCCAAGGAATCTCTCCTAACATAGGGACCTCAGTTTTTTTCCAAGCTGCTGCTAGGCTACATGTAGCTGCCAAAATAACATGTCTGATAAGTTTTTGTTGATGATGAGTGATATCTGGAATATTTAAGGGCAATAGAAAATATTTAGGTGAGAGGGGAATATTTAAACCAAACATTGTGTGCAGGAGAGATCCAATCTCGCTCCAGAAAGAAGCAAGTTTTGAACAACTTCACCATATGTGTAAAAAAGTTCCAATGTCATTACCACATCTCCAACATATATCGGAATTGTTTGGATGCATTTTGTGCAGTCTTGATGGGACATAGGGGGTCATTCAGACCCGTTCGCGAGCAAAGGACGCTCGCAAACGGGTCGATGTTGCCCCACTGCGTATGCGCACGACGGAGGGAGCTCTGTCATGCGCGAGACCCGGACTGCGACAGCCAAGCTGTCGCTCCGGGTCTCGCACCAAAGGGGGCGTGCTGTCGATGTTGATTGACAGCATGCCCCCTTTGGTGGGCGTGCTGGGGGCGTGCCTGCCAGACGGAGGCGTTCCCATGGGAACGCCTACCGTCTGAAGCCGGCCCCACTGACATCACTAGTGATGTCAGTGGGAGTGATTTTGGCTCTGATAGAGCCAAAATCACTCCAGGGCTTGCGGCAGCGAGACCCTACCGCAGGGTCTCCGTCGCAAGCCCGATGGTCGCGATGGTCAAGACCATCGCGACCTTCATCATGGACGCTCGCTATAGCTGTGGGTGGTAACCCACAGCTATGTGAGCGTCCATGAGGACGCTCCAAAAAAAGGTAGGAGGGCCCTGATTCAGAGCGAGCGCTCTGGTCAGAGTGTTCAGCTCTGAATCAGGCCCATAGTACCATCTATAAAAAAGCTTATATGCATTTTCTTTTATGTGTACACAAATGGAGCTGGATGCTACATTAGCTGCAATTTCAACCCAATCTTCATTATCTAATGTTTCACCCAGATCTGCCTCCCAAGACCTTTCATGTGGATCTTTTAGATCAGATTCAGAATTGGAAAGATCAGAATATAATGTAGATATAAGACCTTTTTGTGCTAGTATCACTAAGGGTCAAAGATTCATAAATGGTAAGTGGTCTATTGGTAAGCCGACGTTTCATGGATGAGTGAAAATGTCTCAACTTTAAATAGTGATAGAAATGTTTGTGTGGAATAGTGAATTTGTTTGGTATATCAGCAAACGAGGGAAATATTGGGTCACATGTGATATTTAAAACTTTGATCCCTCCAGCTTGCCAAGTTTCAAATAAAGTGGGGTGAGAGCCTAGTTGAAAATAAGGGTTATTAAATAGTGGAACAATAGGACTTGGATGAGAAGCAATGTGAAATCTTCGGTTAGCCAGATCCCATATTGCTAAGGAGAGTGAAATGACTGGATGAGCTGAAACAGCTTTAGGTCTTGTTAGACGGAGAAGCCATAGAAGAGTGGAGGGCGAGTTGAAATGTTATAAATCTCCTTCGATCATAACCCATATTCTCTCAGATTTTGGTTGGTTCCATAGGATACACTGAGCGAGTCTAACCGCCATATAATATAGTTTAAAGTTTGGGAGACCTAGGCCGCCTCTAGAGGTGTGTTTTTGCAATATGTCGCATTTAACTCTCGGGCGTTTTTTGGACCATATGAACTGCGAGGTGATATGATGTAAATATATGTACACATAAGAAGGGATCCTCACTGGCAATGTTTGAAATAAGTACATCAATCTGGGTAATAAATTAATCTTGACAGTGTTGATCCGACCAATACATGAAATATAGCAGCCACTCCAGCTATCAATGTCCATTTTAAATTGTGCTAAAAGTTTAGTTAGTCTGAAATAATTGATGATGATTTCTAGTCAATTTGATTCCCAAATATTTCATTTGTCGGCGATTCCACTGAAAAAGATTTTATACTGTCTTTTATTACTTTTTATTTTGTCAGGTCTCAATATAACAAAACATAAACATGTGGTAAAACCTGATGTTTGCAGTAACTGGGTGCCAGTGGTTTATACAGATGGGTACAATGGCGATTGTGCATAGATCTGCCCTTTACTGCACTCTGATTGGTGGATGACAAGAGCCACCCACCAGTCAGTGTGTTATTGCAGCCGGACACTGCAGGCAGAGGATTCTGCATGCCCACACGGATGTGTTTAAATCACAATCAGAGCAAACGGGCAGGATCTACCTTTCCCCACTACCACCACTATGATCAACCGCTGCCTGGATCCGCCGCTGCAAACTCACAAAAGGGTCTCAAGTAACATTCATTTAAGCCATAAGGCTTGACTGTGCAGTATTTTATGAAACAGCTATCTCAGTTCATAAAACAAGTATTTAGTAAGTGGTAGGAAGGTTTGCTGTTACAATTACACTTTTCAGACTTTTCTGCCTCTCCTCATACCTGGGAACCCTTCTAGTTGGGCACCATTCTAGTTGGTCTCCTGAGAGCAGAAGGAAGGTGTGTACCATCTTCGTACAGTGGTGGATAACCAAGACACATCCAGTATGATAGGAGATTAGGTCCTCTGGGTACATTTAGAAAATCTGTCCCTAATGATCAAAGGGAAAATGTACTTATATGAGGTTCCAAAACTTCTTTCAGATACGTGGGGCCTTGATTATTTGGACCTGTAAAGGCCAGTTGACCAACCTTAAAGCAAATCTTCCATTTTAATGGCAGACAGTACTTATCCTATATAGTACTGACAGGGATGTTTGAGCATCTCAGAAACTGTGGATCTCTTGGGATTTAACACACAACAATAGAGTTAAGTGCACAAAACTAAAAACATCCTGTGAGTGGCAATTCTGTGGGTGAATATGAGAGATCAGAGGAGAATAATCAGACTGTTTCAAGCTGACAGGAAGGTGACAGTAGCTCAAATATCTCAGCGTTGCAGCAGTAATATGCAGAAGATCATCTTTGAATGAATAGTATGTTGAACCTTGCAATAGATGGACTAGTCTTCTAGGAACAGGAAACTGAGGCTATAGTGGGCACAGAATTACCAACACTGAGCAGTTGAAGACTGGAAAAAACATTGCTTTGACAAATCTCAATTTCCGATCAACACACAGATGTTAGGTTCAGATTCTTGGATGAACAATATGAATCCATGGCTCCATTCTGCCTTTGTGTCAATGGTTCAGGCTGGTTGTAGTGGTGGAATGGTGTGAGGAATGTTTTCTTGACACATATTAGGTCCCTTAATCCCAACAGACCACCTGAGTAATGCTGTGGGCCGTGTGCTTCCTTTCCAGTAGGAAATTGCGTCATATCACAAAGCACACTTTATATTATCATGCTGGTTCCACAAACATGACAATGAGCTTAGTTACTCCAATGGCCTCCGCAGTCACCAGATCTCAATCCAATAGAGCACCGTTGGGATGTGGGGAACAGGGGACTTGCAGCATGAATGTACAGCTGAGAAATCTGCAGCCACTGTGATGCTGTCATGTCACCATGGTTCCGGATCTCTAAAGAATGTTTACAGCACCTTGATGAATCCATGCGATGAAGAAGTCAGGCTTTCCTAAGGGCAATATTCATACATGGATACATCTACAAACATACCTATAAAGAGCAGCACTCCAGGTCTCAATCAGTTTCAAAAATAAAGTTTTCATTATGACATGGATGCCTATGACACTCACAATGTATTTGTCAGGATGGAAGACAATTTTCACATTAACCAAATAATTTCTTCTTGGAGAAGCCTAACACTAATTTGTCATAGTCTAAATGACCTTCAGATCGGGGAACTGGTCCAGCATAGATCGCCTAGTCTACAGGAATAAGCACCTTTTTAAGGCTAAGCTCCACTCCAGATCTCTCCCAATTGGCTGATTTTAAACCCATGTTTTCCCTTTCCCTGAGGCCAGGGCTGCCATCAGGGGAGACTGCCGGGACTCCAGTTCCGGGCCCAGATAGAGAGGTGACCCTCCTCTACAGCTGCGGATGAGGGTATAACTATATAGAAATGTTCTCAACAAATTCTCAACAAAATGTTCTCAACCATGGAGGAGACAAAACAACCGACAATATGGAGTATCAAATACATAGGAACACAAGGAAGCATCACTTTTAACAGTGGTCAGAGAGAAGGCACATTATGTTTGAAGGATCAGCTAGTAAGCACACTGGGAAACTCCTGCTGACAGCGGTGTGGCAGGGCTAGGGTATATCTGTGGGAACGGGTATGAATTACCGCCAGCCGCATGGCCGGCGGTTCGATTCCCGTCGGCGGCAGCCCGACAGGAGCAGAGTGGGAGGCAGCGGAAGCCCGACAGCGCTGGAAATCCCGATCATGGATAGGTAAGTATCCACTAACCTAACCCCCCTAACCCTAATCCTCCTTAGGGGTGCCTAACCCTAACTTCCCCCCCAAGTGCCCAACCCTAATCCCCCCTCTAAGTGCCTAACCCTAACCACCCCCTTCCCCGCTGCCTAAACCTAAGTCCCCCGGGGGGGTGCCTAACCCTAAGTCCCCCCCGGGGGTGCCTAACCCTCCCTCCCCCTAGCCTAACCCTCCCGGGGGGTGCCTAACCCTAAGTCCCCCCCGGGAGCCCTAAACCTAACCCTCCCCCCCGCGGCTGTCCGCTCGCGGCGCCCGGCATCACGATCGTAGACGCCCGGCATTTCACCCTCGCCAGGATAAGACAGTCGGGAAGCCGGCTGCCGGTATATAGGCAGTCGGCTTCCTGATTGCTTCCCTATCTGTGAGTGGGTAGGTGGCTGGGGCAGGGTCTATGTGTGTGTGATAGGGAGGTGACTGGGGCAGTCCTGGCTATACTGTATGTGTGTGAGAGAGAGGTGGTTGGGGTATATGTGTGTGTGTGAGTGAGGTGGAGAAGCCATTAGGGTATTTATGTATCATATTAAGGTCGGGCTAGGGTATGTGTGGAGGGAAGTGGCTGGGACAGGAGCATATATGTATGAGAGGGAGGTGGCTGGGGTATATGTGTATGAGAGGGAGGTGGCTGGGGCAGGGCTGGGTATGTGTGTGTGTGTGTGTGTGGTAGAGCTGCCGTGAGGGCATTTATGCATACTGAGGTGGTTGAGGCAGGGCTAATACTTTATATGATAGATTGACAGGTAATAATAACACCCACCCCCACAGACCAAACTTTGACAATTACAAAAAAAAAAAAGATTTCTGCACCAGCTGATGCCCCACCCCGCTGTTACTCTACCCATATTATTCACAGCTCCGCCCCCCCAAGGGAGGCCTTCCTATACTGTCAGTTCCGGGTCCCACAATTTCTGACCGCAGCCCTGCCTGAGGCTAATGGTTCCCTACTTCCTTATATTAAGCTGATTACCCCGGGTACTTTGCTTGGCTTGTTTGACTGCAGTTTACATTTGACCATTGAAGCTCACACCGTAGATGGTTGGTGATTTTTAATAATTAGTAGGAAACCATCAATGGTTGGTCATTGCTCATGTGCAGTACACTAATGTGCTTGTGCTCACTTCTGCCAATAGGAGCGCTGCCACCAATGTGTTGTATCTGATCTCCCCATCACCACAGATCATCAATGGTCAATAGCCATTCTCACTGCAGCTCCACCCTGCAACCTGTCTGCAGCAGTTAGAGCTTATTTCACTCCAATATAATAGATAGATATATATTTTATATTCAGTGCACACTTGTGTTTGACCGGTTTCATGCAAGATCAATTTTTTGGGCCATTATGAAATTTTCTATGATATGCTTTTGGCATCATGTATAACTGACACCTCTCACAAATGTCTGTACTGATAACCACATTTCCATGTTTTCTCAATATATTTTCTATACATACTGTACATGTTTATTAAAAAGAAAATATTCAGTAGGCTTTAAGCAGATGTTTTGTAGTAGATTTTGTAGTATTTCGTTATATGCATACATAACGCATATCTTAAGAGAACAGTGCAGGAACTTGTCAAAGTAGGGCACATGACATAGCATAGACACTTTAGAAAGGGTAATGATTTGGAGCACAGGGACCCAAGTAATATATACCTGCATAGTAACTGAATCATTTCCTTTAGACTGCAGCCACCAAGAACATAAGTCAGGGCATGCCACATATTACTTCTAATTCTGTCAGATCACTATGCAGGCTCTCTTGTATAATAATCACGCCTCTCTCCTATGGTCCAATGTCAGAACAGCACCAAAACTGGTGATGAAGACCATTGTATGGAAGGGGTGTCGGCACCCTAGGCACTCCCCTGCTCCGGGCGACCCCTCCTCAGGCACTGCCCCACCATGATGTCACTCAGTCAGTGTTTTAGGAACCACCTAAGCCTTGGCGCCCTAGCTATGCTTAGGGGCAGATTCAATTAGCCGCAGGGTTTTCCCCCCGGCTAATTGCCGCGCCGGACAAATTCAATTCCCGGGGATTCCTCGCGCGGGAGTCTCCCAGACCACGCGCGCGAGTCCCCGCAGTCGGACTTTACCTCGCAGCACGTGAGGTAAAATCCACATTTAAACAACCAAATGGGCCTTGCGCGCGGGGAAAAAACACATTGATTACGCAGTTTACATGGAATCAATGTGTTTACGCACGAGTCCCGATTTTACAGTGCAGGGAAAAGGCTATTTAATTGAATAGCTTTTCCCAGCGCAGTAGGGATTTTGGTCGGCAATTAGTCGCTGGGACAACCCCGAGGCTAATTGAATCTGCCCCAGAGTGTCTTAAATAGCTCGGCACACAGAGATTATAATTAATGGGATATCTATATCCGCCCTGACTGGATAGGACGCCGGGAGCTCCATGTGTGGGGCCGGTGTGTAATGTTGATGCCAGCTTGACTTACCTAGCATTAACAGTGATGATTTTGTGGCTTTATATGAGCAAATGCCTTCGTCCAGGGGGAATAAATGTGTCCATTGAAGAAAAATACATTAAGCTGCTGCATTTGACGCATTAGATATCTATTTTTGCCATTTTTTTCATATTTTGACACTAGTCTTGATAAAGGTCTATAAGTGGACCGAAATGTCAAATGAAAATTTTGTGTCTTTTGGACTAAAAATTGATGTCCTCTGAAACTATTTTGCTAAATAAATATTTATATCTTTGAAGATGGTGAGTGCCTTCATTGGGTTTATATCCACTAAGATATATTCATATATAATCTTGGAGATACTGAATGAACTTATTTCCACATTTTGTTATGTTACAGCCTTATTCCAAAATGGAATAAATTAATTTTTGTACTCAAAATTCTACACACAATACCCCATAATGACAACGTGTAAAAAGTTTTTGTTGAGATTTTTGCAAATTTAATAATAAAAAAAAATTAAGAAATCACATAAGTATTCACAGCCTATGCTCAATACTTTGTTGATGCACCTTTGGCAGCAATTACAGCCTCAAGTCTTTTTGAATATGATGCCACAAGCTTGGCACACCTATCTTTGGGCAGTTTCACCCATTCCTCTTTGCAGCACCTCTCAAGCTCCATCAGGTTGGATGGGAAGCATCGGTGCACAGCCATTTCAGATCGCTCCAGAGATGTTCAATCGGATTCAAGTCTGGGCTCTGGCTGGGCCACTCAAGGATATTCACAGCGTTGTCCTGAAGCCACTCCTTTGATATCTTGGCTGTGTGCTTAGGGTCGTTGTCCTGCTGAAAGATGAACTGTCGCCCCAGTCTGAGGTCAAGAGTGCTCTGGAGCAGGTTTTCAACCAGGATGTCTCTGTACATTGCTGTATTCATCTTTCCCTCTATCCTGACTAGTCTCCCAGTACCTGCTGCTGAAAAACATCCCCACAGCATGATGCTGCCACCACCACGCTTCACTGTAGGGATGGTATTGGCCTGGTGATGAGCGGTGCCTGGTTTCCTCCAAATATAACGCCTGGCATTGACTCCAAGGAGTTCAATGTTTGTCTCATCAGACCATAGAATTTTGTTTCTCATGGTCTGAGATCCCTTCAGGTGCATTTTGGCAAACTCCAGGCGGGCTGACGTGCTTTTTACTAAGGAGTGGCTTCCCTCTGGCCACTCTACCATACTAATTGGTGGATTGCTGCAGAGATGGTTGTCCTTCTGGAAGGTTATCCTCTCTCCACAGAGGAATGCTGTCGCTCTGACAGAGTGACATCAGGGTTCTTGGTCACCTCCCTGACTAGGGCCCTTCTCCCATGATCGCTCAGTTTAGACGGCCAGCCAATTCTAGGAAAAGTCCTGGTGGTTCCGAACTTCTTCCATTTACGGATGATGGAGGCCACTGTGCTCATTGGGACCTTCAAAGCAGCAGATATTTTTCTATAACCTTCCCCAGATTTGTGCCTCCAGACAATCCTGTGTCGGAGGTTTACAGACAATTCCTTGGACTTCATGCTTGGTTTGTGCTCTGACATTCACTGTCAAGTGTGGGTTCTTATATAGACAATTTTATGCCTTTCAAAATCCTGTCCAAACAACTGAATTTATCACAGGTAGACTCCAATTAAGCTGTAGGAACATCTCAAGGATGATCAGTGGAAACAGGATGCACCTGAGCTCAATTTTAAGCTTCATGGCAAAGGCTGTGAATACTTATGTATATGTGATTTCTTAGTTGTTTTTTGTTTTTAATTAAATTAGCAAAAATCTCCAAAAAACTTTTTACCTGTTGTCATTATGGGGTATTGTGTGTAGAATTTTGAGGACAAAAATGAATTTATTAAATTTTTGTAATAAGGCTGTAACAAAACAAAATGTGGGAAAAGTGAAGCGCTGTGAATACTTTCCGGATGCACTGTATATTAGGTCTGGGGACTCAGGTTAGGTATCCTTGTTTGAGCCAATGAACATTATACCTTAGACAAAAGCATAATAATCAGTCTGTACTGTTTTAATAAGTTTGTGCTACCCATGTCCCTAAAAAGTCATATTATTTATAGCTTGGAGTACGCTGTGTGTAATTAGAGTTTAAAAACACTTGGGACAAAATTTACTAAGCGGTGGGTTCTAAACCCCGGCAGCTTGGTGGTGGTTTGACGACGGGTTCTATTCTGTTCTAAACCCCGGGGGTTTGCTGGCGGTTTTGCAGCGGTTTCTAAATGACAGCCCTGTTCTATTCTGTTCTAAAATGTGTTTTGACGACAGTTTTGGCCTTACTAAATCTGCAGATAGCAAAACCGCCGCCAAACCGCAGTCAAAACACATTTTAGAATAGAATAGAACAGGGCTGTCAATTAGAAACTGCTGCAAAACCGCCAGCAAACCCCCGGGGTTTAGAACAGAATAGAACCCACCATCAAACCGCCACCAAACCGCCGGGGTTTAGAACCCGCCGCTTAGTAAATTTTGCCCTTGGTCTATTTAAATCATTTTGCAATTTTTGCTGGTTAATTCTCTCCACTATTCGTAGCAATAAGAGATGAAGTAACAGAGCTATTTAATATTTTACTCATGAAGGGAATGCTGCTCTGATATGTAGCTGTGCTGGCCACGCAATCACAACAGCGAGAGATTCCATTCCGCGTTCTGTCCGGCACTATTCATTGCGCATGCGGAACCATAGGTCGGTGCAAGCGCCTATGCTGAATAGGGAGCAGAAGAGATCCCACTTCATACAGCCCTCCAACTGCTGTGGAACTACACCTTCCAGCATTCCATGCTACAGTGTTGCCATTTTGGTATTCTAAAACAGTGGCATGCTGAGATGTTTAATTTCACAGCAGATGGAAGGCCTCATGTTGAATACCCTCCTCTACACACATCCATGGTTTTTTACTTAAGAACGAGAAAAACTAAGCTTTCAGAGCTTCCTAAATTGGACAAGACCGCCATAAGGAGAATTATTGGAATGGGCCACATTTGGGAGATATCTGGCCTTTGTTTGCCTCTGTTACCTACATTTGAGAAATGTTTCATAAATAGGCCCTTTAAAACATGTATTAGTGCACACGTGAATTCTCTGAATACATGAAAGCAATTAGTTATACGGCCATTTCATAATAAGCCTATCACCATAGTCAATGTTTTATCACACCTCCCCACACAGAAAATCAGGACAAATGAGTTCACGCCCTGAGGAGCCTTGGTATGCTCTAAGCACTACCCCTGTCTGCCAAGACCACTTAGTTATGCTCCTTTCACCACAACAAATTCATTATGGCTTGCTTAACTGGCTGGATGTTAGCCTCTAGCCCTATGAGCTCACATTCTAATACTTCTCTCTACATAATGAAAAAAAGATTAAACTCAGATATATCTTTCTAATGAACACTTATCAAGGTGGGGAAGAAGGAGGACAAAGCATATATTTTTTTATTTTCGCATTGCGATGCAGCTCGGAAAATGTGTCTGCCAGTTCTTTCCAAATTTCCAGCCATAGACCCCGGGGCCTGCAAATTATTCTTTCAATTTTTTAAATGCTAACGACAGAAATGAAAGCTTTGACATTTTCAGGTCATACTTTATATTATTCACAAAATGATGCCTAATTTAAAAAAGTAACTCACTTTTGACTACATAGTGCATTCTGATCTTATTATGACTTAATGCTTCAGAAAGAGATCAAGCTTTTATGAAATGCGTCTTCTCTACAGTAAAAATAGTTCACCAGCAGTTTCCTTTTACAATGCAAGTTTTCCTGTCAAAACGTTTAAACTTTTTTTTTCGCATGAGTTAATGAAAACTTAAATGAACGCTCACAGTGTTGTTTTCACACAGGGCCGTAACTAGTGGTGTGCGAGTTGGTGCCGCCACGCAGAGCTCTGTGGTCGGCACCGCTGCTCACCTATGGGCCCTGAATCGAGCTAGCAGGGTGTCTGGAATGGCACCCTGCTGGCAGTATCGCTGCTGCAGTGCCGCTCGGAGCAGGGGCGTCTTTAGAGAGGAGGGGGCACGTGTGCATCCCCTGTCACAGCCAACTGATGCGGCTGGCCGGTCACCGCAGAATCAGTAGACTCTGGGCACTGGAATGTGCCCAGAGTCCACTGCGTATGCGCAGATCGCCGGGGAAATGATGCGGCCACCATTTTCCTGGCGATTTCCTCACAGCGCAAGTGCAAAGCGCCGGAAAAATGGCCACGGAGGCCATTTTCCGCCGTTTTGAGCATTGATGAGAGACCCGACGCGGGACCTCGGAGAGGTAAGTTTTACATAATATGGGTACAGGGTGTGCTGTGCAGACCCGGGGACCCCTGTGCACCGCACACCCTGCACCCATTATAGATACGCCCCTGGCTGGGAGCGAGCTTCAGATGCTCCTGATGTGCACAATACAGCTCTTTCAGCCCCTTAGAGCATCCTGGGGATGCTTTGGGCAGTGCTGTAATTCCAGGTGCTGCCAGCCCCGCCCCCTCTGCATGACATCATGCACTCAGGGGGTGTGGTCAGCACGGCGCAGAAAAGCCCTGTTACGGAACTGTTTTCACATATCATTAAGTACTGTAGGAAATTTCTAGAGATATATATTGTCCATGGCAATATCCCTAATGTGACATTAGCTGTGAGATAGGTATAGATTTTGTCAAAGGAGATATGTCCTATTTACTGCTAATTTTTTTGCGGCTATTGATAAGATTGGCATGGTCATAAGGCTGCGACTTAAGTAAAAGGTTACAGGTAAGTACAGATTTTTTAAGCATACCTCCCAACCATTGGGTTATCAAACTGGAACATGTTCTGTGCGCCGCTGAACACATTCTTCTGGGGCTACGCCCAGCTCTTCAGGAGTCCCCTATTGCAGCTGTAACAGGAGCTTAATTATAAGATGTGTGAAAGATTAATTGTCCGATTCCTATCTTTATCCTCCCTGATACCATAAATAGTACATGCTACAAAATTAACATACCTTTTACTTACTACTTAAACAATATACAGATGTATCCACATACATCTATCCTCTGTGCGCTACAAATCACGTTACACATAACGAGTAAGCGCCGCGCGACTCGGTAGCACCAAGCATCTTTTCTTACAACCTTTTCCCTTAAAATGCGTCTTATTCACATAGTGATGCAAAAGCTGCTTCTGCTAATTAAAATGATATGCGGCCTGCCTATATACTGTGTGTGACCGCGGGTGTATCTGCATGCGAAATGCTACTTTATGGTGGCAGCAGCTGTAATGGGAAGCAGTCGGAAAACCGACAGACGAAATCCCGACTGCCGGCTTCCCGACGGTCTAATCCCGGCAAGGTACTAATGACAGGCATCGAAATCTCAACGCCTGTCATGAGACCTACGCCGGGAGCCCGACAACCGGCTTATTGATTGAAGGAAAGCCGGGCACCGGGCGCAGAGAGCCGCGGGGGGTTATGCCGGGAGCGCCACGACACCCGTCTCACCGATTGAAGGTAAGCTGGGCGCCTGGCGTGGACAGCCGCGTGGGGGGGGGTTAGGGGCTCCCGGGGGGGGACCTTTGGTTAGGCACCCCCCTGGGAGGTTAGGTTTAGGCTAGGGGAAGGGGGAGGTTAGGGTTAGGCACCCCACCGGGAGACTTAGGTTTAGGCTGCGAGGAAGGGGGGGTTAGGTTTAGGCACTTAGAGGGGGGTTAGGGTTAGACACTTGGGGGGGAGGTTAGGGTTAGGCACCCCTAAAGGAGAGTTAGGGGTAAAAAAAAGGTTAGTTAATACTTACCTTTTGTAGATTCGGGATTTTCACCCCTGTCGGGCTTCCGCTGTCGGGATTTGAACCACCGGCCGCATGGTACTGATTCCGCTGTAACACTCGCAGTCACACTCAGACTATAGACATGACATTATCATTACCCCGGACGACTACAATCCTCTAACCCTCAGAATGACTACAGTACATTTACTTACAAGCCTTCTCTACCATCAACTCATACAGATGAACCAATAACCCATTAACTAGATCTGCAGCCAGAACTTTCCCACCCGCCTAATTCAGTACTACATAATAGGGACAGATGCTGTCATCATTGACATACACACCCCCACGGAACCATAGCAACCGAGATTCTCATTAGAACAATTAACTATTCAACACATGATCTCTGAGGGCGGACACACCAATCCCCACCAGTTACCGCACATCAGGAAGTGATTTAAACACCCCACACCTTCACCTGGACATCCTTGACAAAGGCACTCAGTGCTGAAATGCGTTGGGCCAGACACAAACAGGCACACCACCTGTTTCACATCCACGCTCACCCACAACAATACGGCACACTAACTCTGAGCTGGAATAAGCCTATTACCATCTGAAGCAAAAGACGCAAGACCCAGGGACTGGAAGTTAAGGCCATGAGGCACATCATCACACCCCAGGCCTGTAACTAGCACCGCACAAGGTTTTCCGTGAGTGGGAGTATAGGCAGGGGCATCTTAAGAGAGGAGGGGCCCGTGTGCACTCCCCTTGCGGGGCCCCCTCCTCTCTCCCCGGTGGCTGGCAGCCAGCTGTCGCGGCTGGCCAGCCACCAGAGCATTAGTAGACTCTGGGCACTAGAGTGTGCCCGGAGTCTACTGCTCTTGCGCAGAACCCCGGAAAAATATCCGCGGCGGCCATTTTCCGGTGTTCTGAGCAGCGCTGACACCCGACGCGGGTCCACGGACAGGTGAGTTTAAAATAATATGGGTGCAGGGTGTGCGGTGCGGGGCCCCTCCCCCGCACACACTGCATCCATTATAGATACGCCCCAGAACCCCCGGAAGTACCCACAACGGTGAGTAACAGCCGCGCTAGCACCACCATCAGTGTCACAGTGGGCATCGCAACAAGACGCAGCCAGCGCCTAACAACGACCCTGTTGCTTACCTCCCAACATTTTCAGTGAAGGAGTCGCGACCTGCGCGTACCCGAAAAGGGGGCGTGACCTGATCGTAAAGGGGGCATGGTCTGATGACACGCCCCCATGTACATCACTAATGGGGCGTGCCCAGCATCTCCGAGATGCTGGGCTGCCCCCGGGCTTCACCTGTACTGTGAATAGATGCTGTCTGCATACCCACTGCTCTGCATAGCGGTGTATGCTTCCCCCCCACCACGGGACACTGCGGCCCACGGGCGGGACAGCGGGACAGTCCCAGAAAAACGGGACTGTCCCGCTAAATGTGGGACAGTTGGGAGGTATGCTGCTGGCACAACCATCAGTGTCACGGTGCGCAGCACAACAAGATGCAGCCAGCCCATCCCGGCCAGCGTCTAGATTACCACAGCCTGTGGTACACAGCTTCTTGTGATCCCTCTACAGGAACCAAGACCGAGCGAGCACACAATACAGTGTCCCAGGTCTCACACTAGCGCCCCGCAGTGACAAGGACACGAGACACCAGCATCTAACTCTCCCAACCACCACACTTACCAGTAAGTGACCTAGTCTAAGCGGGACGCCGCCTCTAGCACTGGACTGTGCCGAACTGGGTTAACCTCAAGCCCACCAGCTAATCGCAGGGTTTGAACTAGGGGTGTGCACCGGCCACTTTTCGTGTTTTGTGTTTTGGTTTTGGATCTGGATCTTTCTTCGTGTTTTGGATCTGGATTGGTTTTGCCAAAACCACCCTTCCGTGTTTTGGGTTCTGGGTTTTGTGTTTTGGATCTGTATTTTTTTGAAAAAAAGCATAAAAACAGCTAAAATCACAGAATTTGTAGGTTTTTCTGCTCCTATGCTATTATTAACCTCAATAACCTTAATTTCCACTCATTTCCAGTCTATTCTGAATACCTCACACCTCACAATAGTGTTTTTATGTCCAAAAGGTTGCACCGAGGTAGCTGGATGACTATGCTAAGCGACACGAGTGGGCGGCACAAACACGTGACCCATCTAGGCGTGAAACTGCAGTGGCAGACAGGATGGCATTGAAAAACTAGGCCCCAAACTGTACATAATGCAAAGAAAAAAAAGAGGTGCAAGATGGAATTGTCCTTGGGCCCTCCCACCCACCCTTATGTTGTATAAACAGGACATGCACACTTTAACAAACCAATCATTTCAGCGCCAGGGTCTGCCACACAACTGTGGCTGAAATGATTGGTTCGTTTGGGCCCCCACAAAACAAGCTGGCAATTAATCTGTCCCTGCACAAACTGGCTCTACGGAGGCAAGAAGTCGTCCTCATCCTCCTCATCCACAGATTCCTCACCCTCTTCAGTGTTATGTACATCCTCATCCTCACAGAGTATTAATTCGTCCCTGCTGGAACCACAGGTCCCTCTGTACGTTCTGGAGGCTGGTCTCCCTGGAAGAGTTGATCATTCATTTTATGAACATCATCTTCTCCACATTTTGTGGAAGCAACCTCCTACGCCTTTCGCTAACAAGGTTCCCGGCTGCACTAAACACTCTTTCGGAGTACACACTGGAGGGGGGGCAACTCAGGTAAAATAGAGCCAGTTTGTACAGGGACCTCCAAATTGCTTCTTTTTCCTGCCAGTACAGGTACGGACTGTCTGACATGCCTACTTGGATGCTGTCACCGATGTAATCCTTTAACAGACAGACGCACGCTTGTCGCTGCTGCTTTGAGGATTCAAGTGCGGCTACAGCCCACACAATTCACAAAGACAGAAAAAAAAAAAGAATATTTTTATTGTTTGTGGAGCACACTTTGAGGGTTACACCACCCTCTAACAGACAGACGCACGCTTGTCGCTGCTGCTTTGAGGATGCAAGTGCGGCTACAGCCCACACAATTCACAAAGACAGAAAAAAAAAGAAGAATATTTTTATTCTTTGTGTAGCACACTTTGAGGGTGTCACCACCCTTTAACAGACAGACGCACGCTTGTCGCTGCTGCTTTAAGGATGCAGGTGCGGCTACAGCCCACACATTTCACAAAGACCGAAAAAAAAAGAACAATATTTTAATTGTTTGTGTAGCACACTTTGAGGGTGTCACCACCCTTTAACAGACAGACGCACGCTTGTCGCTGCTGCTTTAAGGATGCAGGTGCGGCTACAGCCCACACAATTCACAAAGACAGAAAAAAGAAGAATATTTTTATTGTTTGTGTAGCACACTTTGAGGGTGTCACCACCCTTTAACAGACAGACGCACGCTTGTCGCTGCTGCTTTGAGGATGCAGGTGGAATCTAGACGGGATTTGGAACCGAGGACACACTACCTCCATCAATTGTCTAAATCCCACTGCACTAATGTCGGATACCGGACGCACGTCTAACACCAACATAGCAGTCAAGGCCTCAGTTATACGTTTTGCTTCAGGATGACTGCTGTCGTACTTCATCCTCATCGCTAGGGACTGTTGGAGGGTCAATTGTTTAGTAAAAGTAGTGATGTTCCTACTTCCTCTCTGGGATGATGAACAACTCCCAGCAGCAGCAACAGCACTAGTAGGAAGTGGTTCTTGATCTTTCCCTATTTTATTTTTATCAGAGAAAGTTTGGTCCTCCATTTATGTTATATTGATATATATACGTGCGGCTAAAGCGCACACAAACACAGAAAATATTTTTTTATTTTTGCTGGAGAGTAGTGCACTTTGTGGGTTACACCACCCTTTAAGAAATGAGCCAGCCGGCTCTTTACTTATGGGACACAGGCGCACGCTTGGCGCTGCTCCTTTGTTGATGCACGTGCAGCCACAGTGCACACAAGTCACAAACACAGAAAATATATATTTTTTTGGTTTGGAGTGTACTTTGGGGGTTACAGAACCCTTTAACGGTCAAGCCAGCCGGCCCTTTACTTATGACACAGGCGCACGCTTGGCACTACTTTGTTGATGCACGTGCGGCTACTGCGCACACAATTCACAAACACAGAAAATAATTTTTTTTTTGGTTTGGACTGGAGTGTACTTTGGGGGTTACAGCACCCTTTAACGATCAAGCCAGCCGGCCCTTTACTTATGACACAGGCGCACGCTTGGCACTACTTTGTTGATGCACGTGCGGCTACTGCGCACACAATTCACAAACACAGAAAATAATTTTTTTTTTGGTTTGGACTGGAGTGTACTTTCGGGGGTTACAGCACCCTTAACGGTCAAGCCAGCCGGCCCTTTACTTATGACACAGGCGCACGCTTGGCACTACTTTGTTGATGCACGTGCGGCTACTGCGCACACAATTCACAAACACAGAAAATAAATTTTTTTTTGGTTTGGACTGGAGTGTACTTTGGGGGTTACAGCACCCTTTAACGGTCAAGCCAGCTGGCCCTTTACTTATGACACAGGCGCACGCTTGGCACTACTTTGTTGATGCACATGCGGCTACTGCGCACACAATTCACAAACACAGAAAATAATTTTTTTTTTGGTTTGGACTGGAGTGTACTTTGGGGGTTACAGCACCCTTTAACGGTCAAGCCAGCCGGCCCTTTACTTATGACACAGGCGCACGCTTGGCACTACTTTGTTGATGCACGTGCGGCTACTGCGCACACAATTCACAAACACAGAAAATAATTTTTTTTTTGGTTTGGACTGGAGTGTACTTTCGGGGGTTACAGCACCCTTAACGGTCAAGCCAGCCGGCCCTTTACTTATGACACAGGCGCACGCTTGGCACTACTTTGTTGATGCACGTGCGGCTACTGCGCACACAATTCACAAACACAGAAAATAATTTTTTTTTTGGTTTGGACTGGAGTGTACTTTCGGGGGTTACAGCACCCTTAACGGTCAAGCCAGCCGGCCCTTTACTTATGACACAGGCGCACGCTTGGCACTACTTTGTTGATGCACGTGCGGCTACTGCGCACACAATTCACAAACACAGAAAATAATTTTTTTTTTGGTTTGGACTGGAGTGTACTTTCGGGGGTTACAGCACCCTTAACGGTCAAGCCAGCCGGCCCTTTACTTATGACACAGGCGCACGCTTGGCACTACTTTGTTGATGCACGTGCGGCTACTGCGCACACAATTCACAAACACAGAAAATAATTTTTTTTTGGTTTGGACTGGAGTGTACTTTCGGGGGTTACAGCACCCTTTAACGGTCAAGCCAGCCGGCCCTTTACTTATGACACAGGCGCACGCTTGGCACTACTTTGTTGATGCACGTGCGGCTACTGCGCACACAATTCACAAACACAGAAAATATATTATTTTTTTAGCACTTGGGGGGAGCACCCCTGATGGACAGAGCACCCCCTGGACAACACTACAGCACCTCTTTAGGACTGGGACACTGCACAGGACTTTGGAGTGGACACAGCCCCTATGGAGAACTGACTGCACAACACAGTCCAGCCAGCCCCTATGGACTTTGAAGTAGTGGACACAGCCCCTATTAACAACAGCAGCACAGCACAACACAGCCAGCCCCTATGGACTTTGAAGTAGTGGACAACAGCAGCACTACACTACACTACACTACACAGCCCTAACTCCCACCCTCCCTCTTCACTGTCCACAGCCGAGTGAGAAAATGGCGCCGACGTGGGTACCTTATATAGGATCCAAAACCCGCGAGACTCGGAAGGCGGGAAGATGACGTTTTGCCTCGATTTCAGAATCCGAGTCAGGCGGGAAAAGTCGAGCCTGACTCGGATCGGACTCGGATCGGGGGGGCTCGGGGGGGTTCGGATTTCAGAAATCCGAACCCGCTCACCCCTAGTTTGAACGCACCAGGATCATCACATGGTTCTGAGTTTAGTTTGGGCCCGCAGTATCCTTGAGCACTGTGTCTCACTTTGTGTACTGCCAATAAACAACTATTCACCCTGTATACCCTGTTTCAGTCTTCATTCACATTAATTACTACATAATACCTGCACACCACCTTACCAGCAACAGACAGAACCACGCCATCTCTGGGCTGCTGCCCTTTCCCAATCCCCCCCTTCCCCCGCCCCTTACCTTCCACCATCCTCATCTGTGCAGCGCTGCCTATTCTCACCTTCATATGCATATTTAGAGACCGGACACCTCTAAGGAAACCTGCGCACAGACCACCTTTCCCCACCTCATCTCCTCCCAACCCCCCCATCCATGAGAGCACAGTGTTCAATCAATTTTCTATAGACATGCCACGTATCATTTTAATTACCAGAAGCTGCTTATGCGTTCTGTTTGCATTACTTTGCGCGTGAACACGCATCAACCCAGATCTGGCGTATGTCTGAAAGGGGCAAACCAGGTTGACAGTCCCGGGTCCGTGACTCTGCCTGCTAGCTGGGTTTTTCCCAGGACTTGCAAAACCAGGTCAATGACCCGGCTGAAGTGTGAAAGATGCGACCTGGGTCTTGACGACCCAGGTCACACCTAAAACAAAATGATTGGCCGGGGATAGTGGCACTTGGAGATGACATCATCTCCAAGCACCCACTAAATGCCGGAAGACCCAAGTGACTGCAAGACCCGGGTCTGATGTGAAGGTTGACAACCAGGAATAACCCGGGTCGCCCTCCTAAATGTGAAAGGGGTAGCCCGGCTTCAACTCGTGCTCGGTGTCCCAGGTCCGAGCCAGGTTAAATCCGGAAATTTATGTGTGAAAGTGGTATCAGGCTGGTGTAGTGAGTAGATTTCATGCGATACGATAGGAGTCTGATAGAGGACTGAAGTGCTTCAAAGTAAGTAAGCTTTATTCCAGCAAACGAAGGCAGAACCAGTGCAATGGCTTCTTCCACAGGATTAACAGTAGCAAATGAGGAACATAAAAGTATAGCTTACAAAGAACATCATTCACAGGAGTATAGCATCACAGACAATGGCCGTATTCAATTTGAGGCGAAAAGCTGGAATCCGTGGAAAAGTTTAGCTAATTACGTCATTTCGCCAGGCTGAAAAGTATCGCTGTATTCAATTTGAAAGACTTTCCGCCTAGGCGGAAAGTCAATGCAATGTAATAGGCGGAAAAGTTTCGCCTATGAATGGCAGGCGGAAAAAAGTGCAGAATTGGGGTTTTGGGGTGCAACGTTGCGGGAACCCCCGTGCAGCCTTCAGACAGTCCCCCAAAGGTAAACTGTCAAAAAAAAAAAAACACTTAAGGACACCCCAAAAAAATCACTGTGAATTTGGGGGCGAAAAAAAAGAATGTTGGGGGACAAAGTTAAAAACTAGCGAACTTGACTCTGGGGGGGTCCCCAAGTATGCCCCATATGTTTTTTTCTTTGCAGGGGCTTGCGTCAGATGGATTTTGCAAGATTTTTTCAACTTAACTTTAGCAACTATAAAATATGCTGACCCCCATTTTCAAGTATCCCAAATTTGCTGGGATAACTTATTTACTGCAAAAAATACTCCTGAATACTATTCTGCACCACTTATGCAAAAACGCTATTTAGCAGCTATTGAGCCCGTTTAAAAACACTAAATACCTTCAGCAAGCCAAATCGGGGGTAACCATAGTTAACCCCCATGTCAGAGCATCTTTTGGAGGGTGTCAGGCTGATTTCCCAAAATCTGACAGTACTTTCTGCCTGTTCATGTTTCGCCGGGTCCCGTTTTTGCATACTTTCAAATTGAATACGGCGATACGCGGGCACGCGTGCGATACTTTTCTGCCTACAAAACACGCGATGTAGGCGAAAAGTCCAGGAGGCGGAAAAGTATCGCTCAAATTGAATATGGGCCATCGTCTGACGTATCCAGCACCCAGAGACGTGTTAAAGGTGCACACCCTCCTGTCTATCACCCTGACTGACTCACAGAAACATGTGTTTATACCTTCATTCCTTTAATTGAGGAAAGAGTGTGGTTCTCTCCTGAGCCACACAAAGGTTAACCCTTTCCAACAGTTGGTAAATTACACATATTGCAATGGGGCAGCAGCACTGAGTGGTAGTTTGTTTAAAGCAGGAGGTATCCACAGTACTTATTGTTAAATCAGGGCTGTAATTAGGGGTGGACGAGTGTTGCTAGCACCCAAGGCACAGAACCTAGGAGGCGTCACCTGTAATTGGCTTGCAGGCTGCCTGGTAACGCACATTGCAGCCTAGAGAGCCATCCACAGTGTCCTACGATTTCTTCCTGGTCCCAGTGGACCAACCCCTTTGACGTGACGTCTTGACAATACATGCTCAGGGGCTGGGCTAGCACCGTGGGGGGATTATCGCCCTGCTTCAGTCCTGTGTTAAATGGTCACAATACTAATATTTGCCTTATTCATGAAGAAACAGCTGTGTTGGCATAATTTAAGGAAAATATATACAGATGTGTCCTCATACATCTAGCCTCAATACACTAGGCAGCGCGACTTGCCTGGCGTGAGTGAGCCGCCAGGTCCCGTGCTACTCGGCTAGCTTCGGGCATCTCTTTTTGTCAAATTGAGTTGCAATGCGATGCAACTAGGATGCACCAGCAGACTGTTCTGATTCATTTGATATGCAAAACCTGTATATCTGTGTGCACCTGAGTCTGTATATGAAGCACAACAGAACTTACAATGAAAACAGCTGCAGCCGCTACATGTATAGATTCAGGGATTCAAGTCGCACTCAGATATACAAGTGTTGCATATCAAATAATCTTTGTACAAAGCAAAAATATCTTGCAGTAAACGTTCATTTGGAAGAGCATGAAATGCAAATATGTCTCTTGATTAGATACAAACTATATATTATAAAATTGTTATCACAGTTTTTGATAGTTCTGCTAGCACATAAAACGTTATTATTAATCAGAATTTTCTTCTCAACGACTTAGTGTACTATTCCCCTAGTGGATATTGTTCATGATACGGTTAGATCATTTCAATATATAACTGATACGGAGCAGTCTTGTGACAAGACACAGACAGCATTTCTGTTGCCCACACAATGTCACATGAGTAATTGTTATATTGAAGGATCAGTAAACCCAAAGATTACTTTTTTATTTAAATATTCTGTTAATGAAATGCAATGTGGAGGTTCCACATAAACCCCATTAAAAATATAAGGTGTGGACAGATCTGAGCTGCTGCACAATTCAATTCCTATTACAGAGTAGAGCTAGAAACATCCCTAACATAGACGTATTTATAATGGGTGCAGGTTGTGCAGTGCACACGGGTCCCTGGGTCCAGGGGGCCCCGCACCGCACACCTTGCATCCATAGTAAATGTACCTTTTGTCTGTAAATGTGTCCTTCCTCCTCTGCGGTGCCGTCTTCCCAGTAACATCTTCAAGAAGATAGCGCTTCGCAGTCACAGCAATGACGCTGGCACAAGGTAAGGTGCGGACCTGTGGAGGTGGGTGCAGGCCGGCATAGCGGGGGGCGTGGCTGGGTACATTATCCGGCATTAGGGGCGGGGCAAGGGCGTGACCACGCGATAATGTTATCGTGGTCCTGTCTTTGCTGCACAATACCGATATTACCAGCATTTTTGAAGCAGGGTATGGGGTCATGGTTGGCGCAGATCACTTCATCGGTCCCCCCGCTGCAGGGGTGTGGGTGGGGGGTCAGAGGGTAGACGTCTGGCTGGGAGACTTGCTAGCTTTTCTAGGCGGCCAGGAGCACCAACTGATTTTTGGGAGCCTCCCGGACATTTCGGGAGAGTAGGCAAGTATGGTTCAAGGAACACCTTCACTCCATGCAACTCCCGCGCTCGGCCGGTGCAAAATCCTTGTCTACAAATGCTGCAGTTTTGCTCTATGTGGTTTGGCGGAAATCTAACTACAAATTAAGGCGCAGCTGTCCTCTAGCAATTGGTAAATTGAGAGTTCATTTAGGACTTTTGTTTGGTCTAGGGTTAAAACTTTTAGTGGCATATTTATAAAATAATATCCCTCGGAAAATATCAGTTTTTTGTTGGATATCCAAAAATACCACAAAGATGAATGTTCGGGGGACTGCAGCAGGCATCTGAGTTATCTGCTTCAATCCCATCTTTTCTATTGCAAAAGCAGCCTCCATAGATTTCCATGGAGGCTACTAAAATGCCAAATTTACCAAGCTCCTAAATGCTTCTGGAGCTTGGTCAGATTGCATTAGCTATGGCATTAGCTATGGGCTACACTTCAGAAAATTTACTGGGAGTAGGATCCCTCCCCATCAGTGCACGCTCGCAAATGCATGGTCTGATGATTGCACATGTGCAGGAGCGCAGCCAAGTTCCAAACCCGGAATGGAGTGATCGCAGAGGTGGGCTCCTATCGGAATCCCTGACCCTGTATAGGAAAAATGTTAAATGCCGGTGAACTTTCTTATTGCTGTGATAAGGAATTATAATTATTAGGACCAAGTGCCGATAATTAATAATTAGGCCCCATTTGTAACATTTACTTCTTGGGATATTATTAATGCTCTGTAAGCATACCTTACAGCATTGTCAATGTAGAAGGCACAGTCGTGTATAGAGACCCATTGGCACTGTTTTTTGATGTGTGCCTTGCTCATGCCTCCTGCATCCGCCACAGGTGTGCTTGGCAATGAAGGGCTTTATTTACGGGAGGAGAGAAGTTGGGGACAGCCTATCCTAGCATTGATGTGAAACTGCTTTCAGAGGGATATCATTATGGCCCAAATATCAGATTTTTAATGTTTGGAGGTATGTGTTCAATTTAGGTTACAGTAACTAATAATTTCACGTATGCTGGCCATACACCTGCACGATTTCGGGCCGATTGCCCGATTTTCGACGAGTCTTACGATGAATCATGTAGAAATCGTGTATTTTTGGAGTAGGACACGATCCGATGCGCGCTCCCGCAGCTCCTAAAACAGATTGTATGATCAGATGTGCAGCCCATATTATCCATTGTATCGTGTGCAGATCGTACCATGTATTTTGTGCATGCGATGCGTCGTGCTTCCATTCATGTCATTTCCATGACTTTTCCCTGTTGAGCGTGTGAGGCACAAGATCGATCATACGACAGATCGTGTGCAATAAAAAGCGACAAATCGTGCCCCCGGGGACTGCCAGGGAGCTCTGGGGAATCGTATGTGAATCTGATCTTATGCTGGTCGTGTAGGTGTTTGGCCAGCATTACAGTGGAGACTCCTCTCTTTGAAACATGTGTCTTCCTAAGAAGCCATGTGCCTGAAATAGATGCAGTTTAGCAAGTTCTCCTATGCACGGCCTATTATTAGGGCTAGGGGTAATGTGGGTCCCTTATTTTTCTGGATCCATGACAATTGTCTCTTTCAAATCTCCATTAATCCTGCCTTGGACACAGTTTGGCCTAATGGCAAAACATACCGCCTGCTGTTGTCCAGGAACTTGAGGGTAGGGTGTCTGCAATAATCACTGCACGTGGTGGACCTACAAAGTACTGACGTCAATAACATCTTGTTGATTTATTTGCTGTCAGAGCCCAATAACTTTTGTCTATGTAGTGTAGCTTTGGAGCTACTAGATAGCTAAGCCTGTCTTAAAATTAATTAATAAGTACATAAGACATTTTGTGTACAGATCTGTCCATCCCTTGCTCCATTTCACTGGAAGCTAAACGGTGAGCAACAAACCAATAATATTTAGCAAATCTGATTGAAAACTCCTAATTATCGAGCAATGTGAATATAAAATTGTATTCCCCAGAGACAGAACAGAATTAATGGTGTATCTGTCAGTCTCTGCCGGAGTGCCGATTCACATCCAGCGTCTCTGCTCCCGTTCCTCAGGGTTCTAGAACTCTACTAAACACTAGGCCTCCTCTAACAGAGAATAAAACCCTCTGTTCTCTCTCCCAGGCCCCATTAAAACCTGTTCTCTCCTGTCAGCCACATTCGCATGGAATTTAATAATTCATAAGTAAAACTTTATATAAAGCAAGTTAGTCAGAGAGACGTCATAGCTGTCTAGCTTATGCAAAATACATCTGTTTGATACTTTTTTGTGAAATACTCTGTAGTGTTAACCTGGATGATTTGTTAACTCCTGAATTCATGGGGGAGTTACTGTATCAATCTGGATTTTTGTTTCAGCCCCATTTGAACATCCTTAAAATCCATGTAGAATCAAGGGTCTTCAACCCATGGTCCGCAGAGCCATTCCCTGTGGCCCGCCGAGGGTTACTTTAGTGTAGACCGCAGTAAGTGCAGTCTGCACTACAGAGAGAAACAAACACATTGCCGCACAATGTGTTTGTTTTCTGACACCTCCTGCTTAAAACCCAAAAAGTCAGAAGGGCGCCAGCAGCAGTGTGTTTGTTTTGACAGCCAGCCAATGAGAGTCAGACTCTCATTGGCTGCTGCGCTCACTGCAGGAGCCGGGCTTCCGGCTCCCGAAGTGGGTAATGGGAGAGACGTCACGACGTCTCTCCCACAATTCAAAGCGGGCCGGCCCGGGAGGACAGAGGAGTGGCGGCGGCAGGAGCGGGAGCGGGGATTAAGGTAAGTTTTTATTTTTTTTCTATATGTGTGTGTTTATCTGCACTGCTGGGGGGGGACTACTGCTGGGGACACTGCATCGGGGGGGACTACTACTTGGGGCACTGCTGGGGGGGACCACTACCGGGGGTACTGCATTGGGAGGGGGGAGACTACAACTGGGGGCACTGCATCGGGGGACCTCTACTGGGGGCACTGCATCAGGGGGGTCCACTACTTGGGGCACTACTGGGGGGTTCCACTACTGGGGGCACTGCATCGGGGGACCACTACTGGGGGCACTGTATAGGGGGGGACTACTACTGAGGGCACTATATAAAGATCACTGCATAGGGGGGACCATTACTGAGGGCACTGCATAGGGGGGGACCACTACTGGGGGCACTATATAAGGGGCACTGCATAGGGGGGCTACTACTGGGGGCACAGCAGGGGAGGACTACTGCTCGGGTCACTGCACAATGGGGACCACTATTGTGGCCACTGCATAGGGGGGACCACTACTGGGGGCACTACTGAGGGCACTGCAGAGAGGGGCAGTTATGGGACATAATTAAAATTGTAGGAGGGGGCATTTATGGGTCATAATTGTGTGAGGAGGTGGCAGAGTTTAAATACTGCAGTATAGCTTAGTGGCCCTCGGCTTCATTGAATTTTTTAATGTGGCCCACACTGCCTTAAAGGTTACAGACCCCTAATGTAGTTATTATAATCTGTTTACTTAAAGTGACAGTATTATTATTATTATTAATAATAATTATAATAATAATACTGTAAAGGGGCGCTGAGAAGGGGGGGGCGGGTACTATTTGCTGGAGGTCTGGCACCGCCCCCCCCTCCTCCCTCTTATCTCACAGCAGCCCACCCTGCTGTGTGCTGGGCTGGAGTGGGAGACTGCTCGCGGCTGTTGACTGAGCAGCAGTCGCAGCAGTCTCGTATGTCTGTGAGGGGGGAGCAATCACACTGATTGCGCTCCCCCTTTGCATCGGGCTGATCTATCTATATATCTATCTGTCTATCCACCCAGTTGTGATATCAGTTTTGGCGGTCCCTGCAGCCAGTGTACGAGTGGTTGAGGCAGAGCCGTAGCTAGGGTAGTGCGCAGGGCCAGATTAGCAATGGGGCGGTTGGAGCTACAGCTCCAGGCCTCAACATTAAAATAGGCCCATTGTCATGACAACATGATGTTGACTGGCCATCTGCTCTCCACACTGTCTGCCATAAATCATAAGTAGTAAAATTGTATTTCTATTTACCTCACAAAATGAAGGATTTTTTTTCTTTTATATATTGAGGGAGACATTGGGGCTGAGAGTAAAGGGGGTACACGCCCACATGGCACTGGCCACACCCACACAGCACTGGTCACGCCTCCTCTGCTTCTCATAATAGGCCCTTTGGTCATTTTCAGCTCCAGGCCCATGTGGCCATCAATCCGGCCCTGGTAGTGCAGGGGGCGCTGTTTGGGCCTGTCAAATTTCTGTTTATTATTATACTCACTTATAACTTTCTCTTATTTCATCCCCAGCATCTCCTGGCCTCTCCTATCTCTTCTCTGGCCCTTCCCCATGAGGACATTCCCCTTTTTTGGGTGCATTATGTCCTTTTGAAAAATGAGGGGGCACCAATGCTCTTTCTGGCACAGGGCACCAAAAAGTCTAGTTACGGCTCTGGGTTGAGGGGTCGCCTATACACACAGCCAGGCGTTCTGATATATCTGCAAGATATATCGGCTTTGGCTGTGCTGCACTGGTGACTTGATATGTCTGTGAACTACGTTGTTCACAGACAATTTGGGTATACACACTCACCAATGCACTTGCGATATATATCGTTCGTCTATCGAATGAACGATATATCGACAAGTGTGTCCTTCCGTCCGTCCGTCCCTGTGATACTCAGTGCCTGTGGGTGGTGAGTATGTTTTCTGTCAAGGAACAAGTTTGAGTAATGCTGATTGTAACATATATCTTTTGTACTTGTAAGTAATTAAGTAAGAGCTGTACAGTTATCATTTTTACTTGACATTACTTTGTGTTTATAAGTAGTAACAGTTCCAAAATTGGGGGTCAATCCAATTAGACACGATGATCTTATGGGTGCGAGTCATCCCGGCAACAGCTATACTTCACGGCAGCCCGAATTTGCACAAATTGGTTAGAGCAAAATTGCGCGAATACAAGCTCGGAGCCGGCTGCGAGGGGTGCGAGATGCCGTTTTGACGCCGTGGCAACGGCAGCTCGCACCCTTTGTGGCTAATCTTTTTCAGTCAGTGATGAAAAAAATGTAAAGTGTGAAAAAATGCAGTGAATACTTTTTATAGCTAGCGCAAACTTGTATTATATAGTATTTACTGTACTTTGTGATAATAACCGTTGTTACACTGTGGCTTTGAAAGTAGACCTGACAATAATCAGTTCAGTTCACAGTAAAGTTGCATACACACACAGTAAGATCTGTCAGACAAACGATGAACTACGAATTATTTGAACGATTTTACCAACGATTTCATGAACTACGAGCGATTTTTTGTGTGTATGCACCATTAGTGAGCCACATACTAGTTAAAGAGGTCAATAGGTCATTAAACATCTGTCCATTCATTATGTCAATAAACCCAAAATGGCTACCAACATACTGTAATGCTTTGCTTTATGTATATATTGTAATGTGACATGTCCACACATGTACTTCAGAATTCATAATTGATGCAGAACATAAATACCTACCCTTGCTCTTAATATCAATTTATGGTACTATATGGAATATATTTATATTTGCAATGTATATACAGCAAAATGCGTAACATTCTGCCAGCACTATGTGAAATTTCACATATGTTTAATCTAAATCTACTGTATGCCAGATTGATACAAGGGGAATAATAAACTTATTTTGTGACATGTATCTAAAATCAACAAGACGCAAGAAATATAAGGGTCTATTTGTCAAGCAGTGAAAAAAGTGTGGAGAAGTGAACCAGTGGAGAAGTTGTCCATAGCAACCAATCACCTTTCAAGTAGCATTTATCAAGTACAGTCTATAAAATAATAGGTAGGAGCTGGTTGGTTGCTATGGGCAACGTCTCCACTGCCTCACTTCTCCACACTTTTCACTGCTTGATAATTAGACCCCACTCTATTTTTGTCAGAAGGGTAATAATTAATTATGCTTTAAGTTGCAACTTTGAGGATGTTATGTTTTGTATTTAGGGCTTTTATGTTTTGTAAATCAGGATGTTTTGTTGCTTACAGCTTCTTACAGATGTACCCACATACATCTTCCTTGCGTGTTTAGCAGAACTACATGGCGTGACTCGATAGCGCTGAGCATCTTTTCATGCTACTTTTTACCTTCCAATGCGTTGTATTCGCAAAGCAATGCAAGTAGGACACACAAGCAGATTCTGCTGATTAAAATGGCTGCCCGACAAAGGAGGAAATCCCGATCGTCCTATAGGTAAGTATTTACTAACCTAACCCCCCCCCCCCCCTAACCCTAGCCCTCCTTTAGGGTGCCTAACCCCAACCTCCCCCCCTGTGCCTAACCCCCACTCTAAGTGCCTAAACCTAACCCCCCCTTCCCCGCTGCCTAAATCTAAGTCCCCCGGGGGGTATGCCTAACCCTAACCCCCCCCGGGGGTGCCTAACCCTCCCTCCCCCTAGCCTAACCTTAACCTCCCGGGGGGGGTGCCTGACCCTAAGTTCCCCCCGAGAGCCCTAAAACGGCTGTCCGCTGCGGCGCCCGGCATCCGCTCAATCGGGATGCCGGGCGCCGGTCTCCCAACATCGGGCAAATTACAGGCGTCTAGATTTAGACGACTGTCATTCGTCCCTAGTCGGGATAAAGCAGTCTGGAAGCCAGCAGTCTGCATTTAGACCGTCGGGTTCCAGACTACATCCCCTGCGGGTGTATCTGCATGCCAAATGCCACGTTACAGTGCCACAGCCACTGACACTGTAACGTAGCATTTCGCATGCAGTTATACCCGCAGTCACACACAGAATATGCCGCATATCATTTTAATCAGCAGAAACTGCTTGTGCGTCCTATTCGCACCGCTTTTGAAGGTACAAAGTCGCACAAAAAGACGCTCGGCAATACCAAATTTCATATTGTGCACGCGTTATGTTTAATGCAACTTGTAGTGCACCGAGGTAAAATGTATAGACACATCTATATGTATTGGTTGGTGTATACTTATTTTGCTGAAATGTACATTCACTCTCTAGGGGAAGCGCTACAAAAATTCTCTGGACACAGTGGGAACTCCAGACTCGAGCCGTGGCATTCGCAGCGAGAAGAAAACATTAAAGTAAGTATATGTTCTTGTCAGATGGTTTTTAACATGGTGTCTTAAATTCCATAGAATAATCTAAAAGGGAGCCAGCCACCTTGTATAATGTGAAGTATGACACTTTGCCCACAGTGCCCAGTCACAAACCTAAATGTATTTGCCTCTTGTGGTAAACTAGCACCATTACCCATATCCTAACCATATCACATCCTGACAAATCTCAACAATACTAATCTAGTTTGCGTAGTTGAAAGATCATAGTGCAATATTAGAGAATTAGAGCACCTTACCTCCTGGACAATACTGGACAGTGTATACATCTGACATAAAACATAAGAACATCTTACCTTCTGGACAATGTAGAAATCTGACTGCACCTTACCTCCTGGATAATACTGGACAGTGTATACATCTGACATAAAACATAAGAACATCTTACCTTCTGGACAATGTAGAAATCTGACTGCACCTTACCTCCTGGATAATACTGGACAGTGTATACATCTGACATAAAACATAAGAACATCTTACATAAGAAATCTGACTTAGAACATCAGTTACCTTACCTCCTGGGCAATGCATGGACAGTGCTGGATAATGTATACACTTGACATAGAACATCAGACTACCTTACCTCCTGGACAATGTATACATATGACATAGAACATCAGAGCACCTTATCTCCTAGACAATGTATACATATGACATAGAACATCAGAGCACCTTATCTCCTAGACAATGTATACTGTACATCACACATGGAACATCAGAACACCTTACCTCCTAGACAATTTATACATAGAACATCAGAACACCTTACCTCCTGGACAATGTATACATACTCACATGGAACATCAGAACACCTTACCTCCTGGGCAATGTACACATCTCACATAGAACATTAGACCACCTTACCTCCTGGACGATGCTGGATAATGTATACACCTGACATAGAACATCAGACCACATTACCTCATGGGAAATGTATACATCTCACATAGAACATCAGAACACCTTACCTCCTGGACAATGTATACATATGACATAGAACATGAGAGCACCTTATCTCCTGGGCAATGTATTTACTGTTCATAACACATGGAACATCAGAACACCTTACCTCCTGGACAATGTATACATATGACATAGAACTTCAGAGCACCTTATCTCCTAGGCAATGTATACTGTACATCACACACAGAACATCAGAACACCTTACCTCCTGGACAATGTATACATATGACATAGAACATCAGAGCACCTTATCTCCTGGGCAATGTATATTGTACATAACACATAGAACATCAGAACACCTTACCTCCTGGACAATGTATACATATGACATAGAACATCAGAGCACCTTATCTCCTGGGCAATGTATTTACTGTTCATAACTCATGGAACATCAGAACACCTTACCTCCTGGACAATGTATACATATGACATAGAACATCAGAGCACCTTATCTCCTAGGCAATGTATACTGTACATCACACACAGAACATCAGAACACCTTACCTCCTGGACAATGTATACATATGACATAGAACATCACAGCACCTTATCTCCTGGGCAATGTATATTGTACATTACACATGGAACATCAAAACACCTTACCTCCTGGACAATGTATACATAGAACATCAGAACACCTTACCTCCTGGACAATGTATATATATGGCATAGAACATCAGAGCACCTTATATCCTGGGCAATGTATACTGTACATCACACATGGAACATCAGAACACCTTACCTCCTGGACAATGTACTATACATATGACATAGAACATCAGAGCACCTTATCTCCTAGGCATTGTATATTGTACATCACACATGGAACATCAGAACACCTTACCTACTGGACAATGTATACATAGAACATCAGAACACCTTACCTCCTGGACAATGTATATATATGGCATAGAACATCAGAGCACCTTATATCCTGGGCAATGTATACTGTACATCACACATGGAACATCAGAACACCTTACCTCCTGGACAATGTATACATATGACATAGCACATAAGAGTACCTTACCTCCTGGACAATGTATACAGTATATATGACATAGAACATCAGAACACCTGACCTCCTGGATTAATCATGTGATCGAGTTAGAAATGCTTTTTTTTCAGCTGCTCAAGAACCTCGGACAAGTACATGGGGTATTTACTAAGCATGGTAAAGCTCACTAAAAAGAAATAAACCTGGAACTTTTAATTTTTTCCTTCTGTCAGACCAGTTCAAGTCGTCATTATTCTCCTGCTCTTTTCCTATTGTCCTTCCACCCTCCCTATTGTTCTTCTCCACCCCTCCAAACAGGTGTTTTATTTTTCCTATTAAATGGAAACTGGAATGAAATCAATCTCAGAAAAAAAGCTTTTTGTCTCAGCACTTTCCACCGAGAGGTTTTGTTTCTCCCCCGGCCAACATAACAAAACTACATCTTGTTATCTTTCTATGCGCTGAATGCTGTGTAAAGTATTTAATCAGCTTTTGTATAATCTTCACGGATACCATAATTCCATACTACACACATATAGATGTTTGTATTTGTACATAGTGAGTATGGCTGGGTATTAAAAACCATTACAGTATTATTACGGGGGAGATGTAAATTTGCTTCCATCTGCTTCATCATTCTTAGGACCTTTTGTTTCTGCATTCAGAAGTCTGCTTTGTTATGAAATCTTGCATTATGAATTAGAGCGGGGCCCATAATATATGGTTTTGTCCCTCTACTTCATGGTATAGCAGACTGTACAGCCCTGTGCTCTTTACCGAATAGGAAAGTAGATTGTTATGGCTGAGAGCAGAGGAGATATTTATCTCACTGTTCTTTTCCTCATAAAAAATGTGTTGTTGAGTTTTCACAGTGAAATATTCTCCAGCTCAGCAACGAGTTGCTTTAGAAGATAAATTGTCTGTGGACTTAAAAAAGGAAAATCTGTTCTCTGCATTGTCATAAGTGTGAAGGAATAATTTGTCCTGGTATAAAATTGCTATACCCAGGTTTAGTGTAGGTAACAATGTGTTCTCTGGGGCTAAGCAAGTCTGCAGCCACTGGTCAATCTAGAAACTTACTGGTCTTGTGGTGCTATATCACCATAACTACACATTTGTACCATACAGAACCTCATCATGTTTGCTGAACTCCCTCTAAAGCTGGGAACACGCTATACGATATACAGTATTGGCTGATCTTGTGATCTGTTGTGGATTGCAACGACCATCGTATAGTAGGGTATGCATTCTGGATGCAGACAGTCTAAATGCTGACCGTCAGCATCCCGACTGTCTAATCCCGGCAAGGATTACCTACGCCGGGAGCCCGACGCCCGGCATCCCTGTCGAAGGTAAGCCAGGTGTGGACATCCGTGCGGGGGGGAAGTTTAGGGGCTCCAGGGGGGGGCTTAGGGTGAGGCACCCCCCCGGGAGGGCTAGGCTAGGGGAAGGGGGGTTTCGGGTTTGGGAACCCCGGGGGGAGGTTAGGGTTAGGCACCTCCCTGGGAGACTTAGGTTTAGGCTGCGGGGAAGGGGGGTTTAGGTTTAGGCACTTACAGGGTTAGGCACTTGAGGGGGAGGTTAGGGTTAGGCACCCCTAAGGGAGGGTTGGGGGGGGTTAGGTTAGTTAGTGAATAGGAAAATACTTACCTGTCGGGATTAGAACCGGCGGTATTTCATACCGATCCCGTATAGTAATGTATAGCTCCGAATCCACCCAATTGGGTGGTTGCATCTTCCCAACTGATGTGTTGCACATCAGATTGGATGATGCGACGGACGACACGGTGTTACATTAACCATGTAACTTTATATTGCGTTGACATATAGTGGATCGTGCAATTTGCACGGAGATGTGATATATCGTTACATCACGCCACTGGGTCAACACATCGCTGAGGTTTCTATTCACCTTATGTTTTTGCATTAATAATTCGCAGATCCGTAATCTCTCATATTTGTAGAACTTTGCTATTCTAAGGTCTACGTGTTGACATATTTTGGAATATGTCACCATTAGAGGCCAATCCAATCTTCACACCTTCCACTTATTGGGGCTAGTGCTGAGTTGAATGCAAGAGCTTTTATCAGACAGATTTTGCGTGTTTTGACACTGTGCATGCTCAGTAGACGGGCGCATTAATCTACGTGTTATCCAGAGTCATCCGCCTACCCAGGCAGATCTCCACTTATAACTGAAGGGCGGTAACTGGACATTTGCACATACTGTAGGCTAAATTTGGTGAGTTGACGGAATTATGGGCAATGCAGGATTGTGCATTCATGGAGATCTTTATATTTACAGACTAAAACTTAACACAATTACGAGTCTCCCCTGACATTGTAAAAAAGTGTAGGGCTTATCACACAGCAGAGGCAGAACAATGGGAGACAATGGAGGCGCCTGCCACCGGACGCCAGCACTGAAGGGGCACCTCCTCCATTGCCCACAACATATTCACCCCACTTAGGGCTGGAAATATGTACCCGGAGTGTACCGTCACGGCCGTCCAATACATGGCACCTCTTCCCGGCACCTGAGAAGACCACCAGATGCCACTTCCATCTATCTATAGCAAGTCCCTGCTCATTGATGTTGCTGCTCCTCAGCAGCTTCTCATGTCAGTGTCACTCTGGCGCCCCCCCCTCCCTCACCCACAACTCCCCGTCCCACTCCTCCCTGTTGGCAACTCTAGCTGAGGACCTGTGCAGCGGGCCCGAACATAAGCGCGGCTGCAGATCTTCCAGGAGCTGGATGCCAAGAAGGATGCACCAGACGGAGTTGCGGGTAAGAGGGCATGGGATGCAGGGGCCTGGGGCACCAGGGACTGAGTCTGGGGGCAGATCTTTGGTGGAGCAACTTCCCAGCATGTGAAGCAGTCGGCAGTAGACTGGGCATTTTGTGATTTGTAGTTCCACCACAGTAGCAGTCTTACAGTATCTTGACTCAAACTCAGTCCTCAAAGCCCCCACATCAGATGGTTTTCCCCTCTATCTGGGGTATCAGGAAGGCTCCCCACCCGCATCAGTTGGGTTTCCCCTCCATCAGGGGTATCAGGAGGGCTCCCCACCCACATCTGATGGCTTTCGCCTCTCATCAGGAGGACTCTGAGCCTCATGCTAATTGTACCATACAGGTCACTATCTTATCTGTGACTGACGCATAGCTGTATATACCCAAAAAATTTGCTTTAGTAAATAGGCCTGATAGACACAAATTCACATATTCTATATTAGTGTTTTTGTGCATATGTATAGAGAAATAGATTGATATGCACCATATTAAATGTCCCTTTAATTTTTTTTTTTGGGGGGGGGGGCAAATTCTAACTTGCCTCCGGGCGTCTGGGATGAACTTACGCCACTGGCACACCGGAAAGTTGGACGTGAAGCTGAAAGTTTCAAATCTAGAGCTGATTCTCCAGCTGTTTTTTCCTCATCCATTGAGCCAATGAACAGAAGCTCCAGCATGCCCTTAAAGTCAACGGACGTCATTGCATGCTGAGACATGTATCTCACCAATAAAAAACAAACAAAACATCTGCAGACATATTCCAAACTGTTGTTCACCACTTTAACCACTATATTCTAAAATACAGTCTTTTATTCTCTTTTAGATAATAGGAAATTCTTCTGTCTCTGTAGTCCAATGTGCATAACATCTCCCCATTGAAAATCGAAGCAATTGCAGCAGTTGCTCACTATTATGCTGAATGACTGTAAACACTGGGATTCTGTTAGTCAGTAGCCAATGACATTCCACCAGCATCAAAATTTGCTTGTGATTGGCTAATGAGATTCTCGGTAACTCCCGGGTACAGAGACTGAGTGGTGGGGGCTCATAGCAAGCAGTTACTTCGGTTTTTATGGGGTATTTTACAAAAACAGAAGAATTTTCCACTGAATTACCGCAAAATAAGCAGTGGCCAAGGGAGCATTTTTTTTTATTATTATTTCTTTAAATTCTTTAAATTGAAATATAAGACATTACAGAAGATGTCATGCGGTAGAAACAGAAAATACATTGCAAAACTATACAATCAAAACTATGACATGACAAAAATAAACAAGAGCATATGTTTGCCACTATCATAGTAAGTTTAAAAACATTTTTTCCAGGAAATTACTGTTCCACTAAATTGAGGGTACATTAAAATGGGTGCAAGTATATTTTCATGTCGTAAGAACGCATTTTTAAAAACTGTAAAAAACCGCCTGCTGCGACCGCGTGCGATGTTTAAAAACACTTCACACATCCATTCCACCACGCGACAAATCAGACCCAATACATTAAAACCATTTTCAATGTTTTTTTTTTTAACCAAAAATTGCGCGGTCGTTTTTCGCCAAAGTGCGCAACTTACAAAATTTTTTTGGGATCATTTATTATTAGGGGGGGTGTCCAAAGGGTTCTGAAATAAATCCCCACATTTTTAGCCAAAAATAGGGATTTTGCATTTTTTTTTGCCTGGTCTGGGATGGAGAAAACTTATCTCCAGTTTTTGGAGAAAATATCGCCGTTTTTTGGCGAAAAACGTCCGTTTTCACCAATGGCGAAAAAAACTGCCATTTTCGATGCTAATTGATTATGGCCCTTAGATGGGTAGCAACATATGAAAGCAGACATTGATGGGTAAACAGCTGGTCAATATGATAGGGTTTAGAAGAAAGAGAGGAGAAATGGGGCAAAAAGGAGGGGGGAGAGCCAGTCAGCACTAGGTAGTTGTATCATCGGTTCCTGATATGGGAAGAGCGAGGCTATATAGTGGTTAGGGGAGATTCAGCCCTAAAATGACTTGTCCAAAAGGACCAAGTTTTGACAAATTGGTCTGGAGTGTCATTAATAACTGACGTGATGCGTTCTAATCTATATGTGGACCAGATAGCGTTGATGGTAGCAGACAAAGAGGGTGGGGCAGAAGATTTCCAGCAATCGCATTTGGCCGTGTTTAAAATATGTTTGATCAATTTTTGCTGTGAGCACAAAACATTAGGAATAGGTTGGGATAGTAGGGTGTAAGAAAGAGATGTGGTATTTGTACATGGGCTATAGTTCTAATTAATTTATGTGAACTTCAGACCAGAACTGCTGAATAAGAGAACATGTCCATCAAATATGCGGCAGGGTTCCCCGTTGACCACATGATCTCCAACATAGATCAGAAGACAAGGGGTAAATTGAATGTAGACGGCAGGGCACTAAGTACCAGCGGTAGTAAAGTTTGCAGGAATTTTCTTTTATTCGGACTGAGATCGAGCATTTAGTAATTGCCAGCCTAATTTCGGACTATTCCTCGGTGGTCATGGTCTCACCCAGATCTCTTTCCCCTGCTATCTCATGCGTTTCTTTGTGGGGTTGATTATGGCAGAGCAATAGTTGGTATAAGATTGAGATAAGCCCTCTAGTTGAATGGTGATGTTGACATATTGATTCTATAGGGGAATTATTAATGAGGGTGGATGATTTGTGGAGGGAGTTATGAAAGTGTCGCAATTGTAAAAATTGGTAAAACACTTTATGAGGTAAAGAAAAACGAGACTGAAGGTCAGCAAAATCAGGGAATGTTCGTAGGGGTGCAAGGTCGAGAGGAAAAAGAATATTGTGACAGGTTCAGTGGTAAAAAGCTAGGTGATTCATACCTGGGGGAAATGCCGGATTATTCAACAGTGGGGCCAAAAGAGGGTGGGACGAACGCAACTCATAATGTTGAACACAGAAATCCCATGTAGATAATGTGAAGCGCACGGTTGGTAAGAGTGCTATAGTGCGTGGGCGATTATGAGGAGCGCACCAAAGAAGACTAGAGGGTGAGTACATCTGTAAGGTATCTCCCTCAATAGATATCCAAATCCTTTGAGTGGGAGGAGCATGCCATAAAACATATGAAGTAAGTTGTATTGCACGGAAATATTTAATAAGATCGGGGGTTGCAGCATTTTTGAAGTAGGCGCATCTTAACTCTAGGTTTTTTCCCAGCCCAAATAAAATGTGAAATCTCAATTTGGAGGTTTTTTAGTACAGGGGTGGGGATACGTAATGGGAGTTTGCCATAGGTATAAGAGGCGAGAGAGTATAGTCATCTTGACCACCGCCATACGTCCTATCCAGGATAAGAATAGCCCATTCCAGACAGATAGACCTGATGTTATTCAAGAGAGTAATCTTTGGAAATTAGCTGCATATAGAGCGGAATGTGATTTGGTTAGATAAACTCCCAAGTATTTAAGTTTATCCATCTGCCACCTAAATGAGTACGAAGATTGAAGGAGGCGGAGTTCAGAGGTTGGGACACGAAGGTCCAAGATTTCCGTTTTATCTGTATTAAGAATTAGAAAATTTAAAAATTGGCTATAAATCTTGATTTAATCGAATAAGTGTGAAAGAGTTATATGCAGATTAGTGAGTGTTAAAATCATGTCATCTGCATACAAGGTAACTTTGTGATCATTGTGTCCAACATGGATACCCAAGATATGACGATTAAGTCTAATACTTGCAGCCAACGGCTCCATCACCAGGGCGAATGAAAGAGAGGAGAGGAGAGGGGACTGCCCTGATGGGTACCGTTCTCAATGGGAAAAGAAGGCGACTAAAGGCCATTAACCAGAATATGCGGGGTTCCGGTAATGCGAGGACACTCCCTTATACAATGCTCCGTTCAAACCTATATTGTTAAGGGTTTGCTGGACAAACAACCAAGCTACTCTGTCTAAAGCTTTTTCTGCATCGAGATCCACCACCAGGGCTGGCGTGGATTTTTCATATGTAGGATGAATAAGGTTTAGACGCCTAGTGTTATCAGCAGCTTGTCTATAAAACCTACTTGATCTGGATGAACTAAGGAAGGCAAGATGGGAGCTAGGCGGTTGGCTAAGATTTTGGCGAAGAGCTTTAAGTCAAGATTTAAGAGTGAAATTGGTCTATAATTTTCATATCTAAAGGGTCTCGGTCTGGTTTCGGAATGACAATTATGTTGGCCCTGGTGGTGGCTTCATCGAGCGAGTTACCCTCAAATAGTGAGTTAAACAGTAATTTGAGCATTGGCATCAAGGATTGTGTAAATTTTTTATAATAGAGGATGGTGAAACCATCAGGGTCGGGAGCAGCCGAGCGTCGGAGTTGTTTTATGGCAGTCTCAATTTCTTCCTCAGTAATGGGGGCATTTAGAGTAGCAATATGGGTGTCAGAGAGTCGAGGCAAGTGACACGCAGCAAGGTATTGACGGGTGGCATGTAAAGTTGAGGGGTTAAATGTGGAGTTGAGCATAAGATTATAAAAGTGTAATAAGATTGGAATTGGTCGCCCATTTCTTGTGGGTCATCAGAGCATCGCAACGAAAGGATGCAATTCTGCATGCGTTTAGCTAATTGTCTACGAGCAAGAAGTGTGTCAGCTTTATTAGATTTTTCATAAAATCTCTGACAAGCCATAAAAGAGCCTTAGTCGCCTTCTTTGATAACATTTGCGAAAGTTGGCCCTTAAGCACCAGAATTTTTGAGTAAGTGCGCTTTTTGGGGTAATGCTAATGAAGTTGAGTTAAATTGGCAAGTGAAGACTCAAGTTCAGAAATGATTAAGAGATTAATAACTCGCGAATGGGCCTCCCATAATATAGAGCGGGAGATGTCAGGAGTGGCATTGTTAGCAAAATAATCTGTTATGGCTTTAGTAATTTCAACAATGGAAGCTTTTTTTAAAAGGAGAGATTCATTGAAACGCCAGCTACGGGCGGATGAGTGTACACTTGAAGAGGAGAATTCAAGTTCGATGGCTAAATGATCAGACCAGGAAATTAGGAGAACCTGAGCCCTGAGGAGTTTTTGGGTGGTAGCCCAATCAACAAATAAATAGTCAAGACGTGTGTGGAGATTATGTGGTAGAGAATAATGCCCTTCTGCTCCACGGGAGGTTTCTGTCCTCCCTGAGCTCGCATTAGGACACCTGCGTTAAGGTTTGACAGGTGTACCGCCCCTCTTGCTGAGGGATACGAAGTTTTCCATGCATCGTACAGATTATTAAGAGCAATATGAGATAGAAGAAGCTTAGTCAGTTTGGTATGGTTGTGAGGATTGTGGCCTGGATTAGATCTATCTAAACTAGAGTTTAGAGTAACGTTAAAGTCTCCTCCTATGACCACAAGGCCACCGGGGAATTTGGAGAGTTGGTTAAAGAAAGTAGCGTAAAGGGAACCCTGCTGCAATATGGGAGCATATATTGAGGCAAGTGTAATCGGGGATTGATTACAGGTACCAGAGAGGATAATATAGCGGCCATGATCATCTGCAAAAGATTTGTCGATGGTAATAGGAAGATCATGGTGTAGCATAATCGCATGGTAGACATATTGGAATAGAAGACCTGGGGGTATTGTTTGCAGGCTATAGATGGGTGAGGGGCCTTAAAATGTGTTTCTTGCAACATTGTAATGTCTGGTTTGCGACAGTTAAAAAATTGAATAGCCATAGCTCTTTTAGTGGGCGAATTTAAACCGTTGGCATTTAGGGAGAGTATTTTAAGCTTCATGGTGGGTAATTAAAGAAGTATCAATAAGACTGTTGTAGTAGCAGCAATGACTGGCTAAGGGGAAGGGTTTGCAAAACCGGAAAGAAAAAGTATTGTAAGGATAGAGAAAACTATACTGGTAGACAAGGAAGAGCGACCCTTTCTTATGTAAGGGCTGGGTCTAGACAGGAAAGGATGTGTGTCAATCCGACATTCCTTTCGGTGGAGGTCGTAGCAATGATGTATGAAGATAAACAAAATAAAGTGGACTTTCGGGAAAAATAGTGTGTGTTGCGACCAAGTGATAAGGGAGGGAAAGTGGCTACACAGTGTGAAAACTTGTAGTAAAGAAGCGCAATGAAAAACAGTAACTATAGGTGGTAGACCCAACAGCATAAGTGAAAAATTGTTAAGGAAATGTAACTATGTTAAAACTTCTACTATCAAAATAGGTTAAACAGTTTAGAGTATTAAAACACAGTTTGTCCACAGTATGTAAATATATAAAATTTATCAATACTTTGGTAACATCTGGACCAAAGTAAATAACTGCTCAGCCAAGTTTAACACAGATGAGTGGTAGAGTTAGAAATAAACATATCAGCAACATGAAATTTCAAAAATATCAAAGAAAGTAAAAAAATATTCAGTAAACAGGGTAATATAGCCTAAAGAAAGCATATAGGGCCTCATTCAGAGGCGGTCGGAGGATGCAAGCGGTCGCTCAGAAACTGGGCGGCCACTTGCATCCTGACCGCCCGCCTCTGTTGCGGTCGTTAGGCTGTGGGTTAACACCCACAGCTCTAACGACCGCTCGGGTGATGGTCGCGATGGTCAGAGACCATCGCGACCATCGGGGCTTACGACGAGACCCTAGGGTAGGGTCTCACTTGTCGTAAGCCCAGGAGAGCTTCTGGCTCTGTCTGAGCTGGAAGCTCTCCACTGACATCACTAGTGATGTCAGTGGGGCCTCCCCCAAATGGCAGGCGTTGCCATGGGAACGCTTCCATTTGGGCTGCCACCCCCCGGCCCGCCTTCCAAACGGGGCGAACTGTCAATCAACATCGATAGCTCGCCCCCTTTGGAAAGAGACCCGCTACGACCAGCGCTGTCGGTCGTAGCGGGTCTCACGCATGCGCACGAAGGAGCCGGCTCCCTCGTGCGCATGCGCACTAGACAAACATGGAGGCGGCCGTGCGGTCGTAGACCGTACGGCCGCCTCTGAATACAGCCCATAATCCATTAGCAGATATGGTCAAAGATAACACAGTTACGTCTATGTTGTCAGTGGTCAGTTCAAAGTGTAGTTCAAGCTTTGGATCATTCTGGAGAAGGTACTGAGGAACTACGTTGCGGGGTACATATTTGTTTCTGAAGGTAAGTACTAACTAATCTAATTCTACCCCCTAACCCTCCCTTAGGGGTGCCTAACCCTAACCTCCCCCCAAGTGCCTAACCCTAAAACCCCCCTCTAAGTGCCTAAACCTAACCCGCCCTTCCCCGCAGCCTAAATCTAAGTCTCCCGGGGGGGTGCCTAATCCTAACCTCCCCCAGGTGCTGCCTAACCCTCCCTTCCCTTAGCCTAAACCTAACCCTCCCGGGGGTTTGCCTAACCCTAGGTCCCCCCCCGGGCGTCGGTCTTCTGGCGTATGGATAAGTACCACGCCGGGATTAGAGAGTCGGGAAGCCGGCGGTCAGTATTTAGACCATCGGCTTGCTGACTACATCCCTGTAGGTAGATCCATTTCTGGATTTCTTACTATTAGTTGGAATGGAAAGCCCCATTGTATCTGATTGACTGATTTTGCAGAGTTTTGGTGATGTTGAGAAGGTCTCTACGTTTTTAAAGTGTGGATGGTGCAAGATCTTGGAATAGCTAAAGTTGAGATCCAGAGTAGGAGATTGTAGAGGTCCCTCTAATCGACAACATGATTTGTTCCTTTGCTTTATAGTAATGAAAGCGGAGAATGACATCACGTGGCGGTTGATTAGGCGGCGGTTTAGGACAAAGTGCTCTATGAGCTCGGTCCATGTGGAGCAGGTCTTTCGAGATGTCAGGAGAAAGATAAAGAAATAGACCTTCTAAGTATTCCGGAAAGGATTCGGTAGTCACGGTGTCGGGAATATTGTGGATACGAATGTTAATTAGACGGTTTCGATTTTCGATGTCTTCTAGATGATCTCTATAGGACTCAACATCAGTTTGAAGATCTGTCAACTCTTGTTCCATCACATTTTGAAATTGGCACACTTCATCCATCTTTCGTTCAAAGGTATCAGTGCGGGAGCCTAGGTCAGCCAGTTCGGTCTTGAATTCCGCCAAGACTGATCTCATCTCAGATTGTATGGTCTTGGTGACAAAGGAAATAATATCTTTAGAGGAGGAACCTCTGTAGAAGGACCATCTTCAACATTTGAGGATTGATCTGTAGTAGGCGATTGCCAAGGAAGGGAGCCTGTTTTTTCCCAAGCACGTAAAAGGTTAGATTTAGGAGTGGCCGAGGGCTTGCGATTTCTCTGTGACATGATAACTTTGAGAGGTCAATTGTAGCAGGAGAAAGCAAATAAAGGAAGCTAGAAACTTGAAATGAGGGCTTTAACGGAGTTTCTGTATCAGTGTGGTAAGCTTCAATAATAGTCAGGGCAGATAGAGCAGAACTACACCCTTAAACACTTGACGGTCGCCTCATAGATTATTTATCAGTGAACATTATAAGTGATGATGGCAGACAGTCACTGGAACGAATGTGAAGTGAGATGCAGAGGCAATACAGCCTATGGTATTATAATATGAGTGAGGGATCGGTATGATTTACCACTGGAGGCCTAACCCTAACCCCCCCCAAGTGCCTAAAAATAACCCCCCCTTCCCCGCAGCTGAAACCTAAGTGGGGTGCCTAACCCTAACCTCCCCCAGGGGTGCCTAGCCCTAACCCCCCCCTTCCCCTTGCCTAACCCTCCCGGGGGGGGTGCCTAACCCTAAGTTCCCCCCGGGAGCCCCTAACCTAACCCTCCCCCCTGCAGCTGTCCGCGCCCGGCTTCCCTTCGATTGGGATGCCGGGCTTCGGGCTCCCGGCGTAGGTAAAATGACAGGCGTCGGGATTTCGACGCCTATCATTAGACCCTTGCTGGGATTAGATAGTCGGGATGCCGACGGTCGGCATTTAGACCGTCGGCATCCCGACTGCATACCCTAGAGTGTGCCCGGAGTCTACTGCGCATGCACAAATTGCAGGAAAAATTTCCACTTTCTATACAGCGCTGACACCCGGCATGGAACCTCAGAGAGGTAAGCTTTAAATAATATGGGTGCAGGGTGTGCAATGCGAGTCCCCCCTGGACCCGGGGGCTCGTGTGCACCGCACACCCTGCACCCATTATAGATACGCCCCTGAGCTAAGGAGGGAGGTACCAACACGTCTATTAATGAATACCAGCGGTACCCAAGCATGTGAAAAGCGGTGATACAAAGTGAAAACTACTGCCGGGTGCAGTAAATATTAACTAGTTATTATTTAGAGCTGTGTTGAAGCGTTGTCAGTCACAGTAAAGCAATTAATACAAATGCTATACTATGCAGCCACAGGATATAGTCGGCCGCCGGTCACAATCCCGACACCGCTAGGGATTTATGACAGGCGTCAAGATACCGACGCCTGTCATAATCCCGACGCCGGAATGCAGAGCGCCGTGGGACCGAACGAGGGTAGGTTTAGGGCACCCAGGGGGGCTTAGGGCTAGGTACCCCCCGGGGAGGGTTAGGGTCAGGCTACGAGAAAGGGAGGTTTGGGTTAGGCAACCCCCCCCCCGGGAGAGTTAGGTTTAGGGTGCGGGGAGGGGGGATTAGGTTTAGGCACTAATGGGGGGGAGGTTAGGGTTAGGCACAAGGGGGGGACGTTAGGGATAGGCACCCCTAAAGCCGGGTTAGGGGGGCGAAAGGGGAAGGTTAGATGTACTTACCTCCGCTATCGGGATTTTCAGCCTTTGGCCAGCCACTGTCGGCATTTGAATCGACAGCTATACAGCCGCCGGCAATACAATCCAATTCCGCAGCCACCTCCTGATAGAAATAAGCATATCTGTTTTTTCTTCTTCAGTTTAAAGGGCTGGGTTCAATTAGGCTCGATACTTATCGCACGTGGAAAAGGGCTTATAGCCTTGGACTTTACACACGGAGTTATCCAGTTACAAGCCCTTTCTGTCTCTTGTGATAAATCTGTGCCCATACTTGCTAACTCTCCCTGATTGTCAGAGAGACTCCCTGGAATAGTAGCAATCTCCCTGACTCCCAGAGGAGTCCAGCAATCTCCCTGATTGCACCTTAACCCCATTATGTAGCTGTCATATAGATATAAAAAACAGAGATACTGTATATACATTCAATTGGGATCATTAGTATCATTTCTCTGCATTGGTTGTTAGGCACAATAATCACTGTATGCATGCATTTTCTAATACATGTCAGTGTGTTTTTATCAACTAGTAGATGTTACTGCTTTGGGACTCATTTATATTTGGATGTAAGTCAGTATTATGACACGCCTCTCAGATGTAGCAGTACACGCCCACTTTACCGCAGCGCTCATAGGTGTTGCTTTCACAATCTCCCAGAAAGTATTTTTCAAAAGTAGGCACATATGTGCGTGGCATACTTACCTACTTTTAGTATCTGCTCCCCGAGAGATGGCTGGGGAGCAGACACAGGTGGCCACTTTCACTTGGGGCAGGGCCAGATTCCTATGTCATTAGGTCGAATCGCAGGAGCGTGGAGAGGGGCTAAATGACGCATTTTCGTGTCATTTAGCCCCGACCCCACCATACAGAGCCGCGATTCCCGGCGATCATCTCCCCGCCCTGCCTACTTCATTAGGAAGTGGGCTGGATGCGGGAGATGTAGATACACTTACGGGGGTGCAGGAGATCCCCCAAAATTCGAGAGCCTACGGAAAGTAACGGGAGAGTAGGTAAGTATAGTCTGTGGATAATGTGCCTTAACTAGAGATGTGTGCGGACACCTGTGTTTTGGCTTTGGCAATACCACACTCGAGTATTTTGATTCTTTTTTGGGTTTGGATTTCTTTAAAAATGTATAAAAAAACGATAAAATCACGTAACTTGGACGCTTTTTTTGTTCCAATAGTATTATTAACATCAATAACATAAATTTCCAGTCAGTTTTGTCCGGAGGCATCACCGGGTCTGGGGACACCCAATGCGCACCGAAACAGGGTGTGTACTAAAGAAAGGGGCGTGGCCGTGCTGAGATGCCGGTAACATCTCTCCGAGGCAGTCATGCATTACTGGAGATACTGGGGGGCCCCCGGAGACTGGGCTGTCTGCACTGTTGGCTCCTCTTCTATGACAGAAACCCGGGTGCTACAGGAGAGTGTCACACTGCAGCACCCAGCTCCTATCACTGCAGAGGAGCATTTTGGTGTCATCCCCTCCAAGGGAGACACCTATGTGCGGCCCGCACACCCCTCATGCCGCCACTGATTTTTATCACCTTACAGCACCTGAAATCATGTGAGGGGCTTAAATGCAATCCAAACTTTGCAAAATCTGTTTTTTAGATCTAAATTCTGAAGTTGGTGAGAAGACCTGAGTTGGGATTCGATTCTACCCGTACCCCAAAGTGATCCGAGCAGGGACGCTTTTTGACTCAGAACCCTAAAGTTCTGGAGTGTTCGGTTTTTAACAAAAACAAACAGCTTATCTCTAGCGTTCACCCATACTGTAGACTCCGCAAAATGTGGCCGGAACTATGGGTTAGCGCATTCACGGTGGCCGCGTTACGGGCAAAAAGCCCCCCTTACCGCGGATTTCTGTTTGCACCTCAGGGCGGGGCGAACAGTTATCCATGTTGTGCTGGCTTATCACAGGCTCCAGTTAAATAGCCCTGAGCACTGCTTCAAGGCTAATTGAATCCTATAAATTATTGTAGCCTGAAAATAATATATTTTTCAAGCCAATTTCTCATTTTAAAAAAACAAATTGCCTCTAAGCTCCTAAATTCAATAAAACCTAAAATATTAAAATTTGAAGAAAAATTGTGAAAAAAATGTAGGAAATATTTTCATATACTTTTATTTCAATAATAAGACACTTTTTATTGGCTGTCGCTGCATTTTTTTCTGGCGCTATATGTTGTTCTGCTGCATTTTGTTTACCTATTTTCATTTTCCCGCCTTTATATATGCATGTTATTGTTGCTCTTGTCTCTGTTGAGCACTGATAAAAACTAAGTTGCATTCGGTTTGCAGCTGCAAAATCAGACCCCAGTTCAACCTGACATCCCTGTACTACACGTGCACTTCAGCAATTAACTTTCTTATTGTGTTTTTTTAAATCAAGGACATTTACAAGGTCTATTCATTGAAGTTTTATAAAATCAAGGAAAAGGAAAACACTTCAAGGGAGACATTTTGTTGTGTTTCTGTGCCTGGAGTGGGCTGTGATGTGCGCCCATTGTACAGTGATGGAGTTAGTTGTGCATTGTATAACTATGTATAAGAAATTAGAATGTAAGATACTGTAGAAAACTAGTTATAGATTAACACTCACTGGAGAAATATGCTGACTGAGAAAAGAAAATGCCTGCAATAATCCCAGGACTACTGTCCACTCTGCCACAATGCTACCCTCCAGATCTGATTAATGCTTGTTTTTTGTGGCCCCCAGCTTCCATTTAGGTTTTGTAGTTAGATGGTGTTACCCAATAGAAGCCTTTGGTTATCTTTCTGCAATTCCCCCTGAGAGGATCCCTCCCAGCACCCCCTTGGCACGCGCAGAAGGACAACAGAGGTACATCTGGCATGCTTGCCGACTTATAACTTCTCCTCCCTGGAAGAAGCAGGTGGGTGAAGATGGGGGCGGGGCTGGCCGGGTCTTGTCATCAAGCCCTGTCACCTCGCTGGAATTCACCGCGAACGTCGGATATTTAAAATAGGGGTGGGGCTAAATGTTGCGATTCTCGTAGAAATGCGTCATTAGGCCCCGCCCTCCAACGCACGGACCTGCTGATCCTTTGTAATATTCTCCCCATTCTGCCAACTTCACTAGTTGCCAGTAAACACTGTCCGGTCGGAGCTGAGCTCCGATCGTGGCAGGGGTGTGGGTCGCATATTATATATATTTGGGCCCACACCGTCGGGCTGCATAAAATATTTTCTCGGCCCGCAGGCCTCACGTTAGATATGCCTGCAGTAAATTAACACTCACTGTATTCTCACCTGTACTGGGAGTGTGAGTGATTACCATGCACGACCTTCTCATAGATTAACACTCACTGTAGACTCACCTGTACTGGAAGTGTGAGTGATTACCATGCACGACCTTCTCATAGATTAACACTCACTGTATTCTCACCTGTACTGGGAGTGTGAGTGATTACCATGCACGACCTTCTCATAGATAAACAACTCACTGTAGACTCACCTGTACTGGGAGTGTGAGTGATTACCAAGCACGACCTTCTCATAGATTAACACTCACTGTAGACTCACCTGTACTGGAAGTGTGAGTGATTACCATGCACGACCTTCTCATAGATTAACACTCACTGTAGACTCACCTGTACTGAAAGTGTGAGTGATTACCATGCACGACCTTCTCATAGATTAACACTCACTGTAGACTCACCTGTACTGGTAGTGTGAGTGATTACCATGCACGACCTTCTCATAGATTAACACTCACAGTAGACTCACCTGTACTGGAAGTGTGAGTGATTACCATGCACGACCTTCTCATAGATTAACACTCACTGTAGACTCACCTGTACTGGGAGTGTGAGTGATTACCATGCACGACCTTCTCATAGATTAACACTCACTGTAGACTCACCTGTACTGTAAGTGTGAGTGATTACCATGCACGACCTTCTCATAGATTAACACTCACTGTAGACTCACCTGTACTGGAAGTGTGAGTGATTACCATGCACGACCTTCTCATAGATTAACACTCACTGTAGACTCACCTGTACTGGAAGTGTGAGTGATTACCATGCACGACCTTCTCATAGATTAACACTCACTGTAGACTCACCTGTACTGGTAGTGTGAGTGATAACCATGCACAACCTTCTCATAGATTAACACTCACTGTAGACTCACCTGTACTGGGAGTGTGAGTGATTACCATGCACGACCTTCTCATAGATTAACACTCACTGTAGACTCACCTGTACTGGGAGTGTGAGTGATAACCATGCACAACCTTCTCATAGATTAACACTCACTGTATACTCACCTGTGCTGGGAATATGAGTGATTACCATGCACGACCTTCTCATAGATAAACAACTCACTGTAGACTCACCTGTACTGGGAGTGTGAGTGATTACCAAGCACGACCTTCTCATAGATTAACACTCACTGTAGACTCACCTGTACTGGAAGTGTGAGTGATTACCATGCACGACCTTCTCATAGAGTAACACTCACTGTAGACTCACCTGTACTGGTAGTGTGAGTGATAACCATGCACGACCTTCTCATAGATTAACACTCACTGTAGACTCACCTGTACTGGGAGTGTGAGTGATTACCATGCACGACCTTCTCATAGATTAACACTCACTGTAGACTCACCTGTACTGGTAGTGTGAGTGATAACCATGCACAACCTTCTCATAGATTAACACTCACTGTAGACTCACCTGTACTGGGAGTGTGAGTGATTACCATGCACGACCTTCTCATAGATTAACACTCACTGTAGACTCACCTGTACTGGGAGTGTGAGTGATAACCATGCACAACCTTCTCATAGATTAACACTCACTGTAGACTCACCAGTACTGGGACTGTGAGTGATTACCATGCACGACCTTCTCATAGATTAACACTCACTGTAGTCTCACCTGTGTTACTAGTGTTAGTGAGTGCACTACACAACGTATTTGAATACAATACACAACCTACGCACAGACTAATGTTCACTATATACTTATCTGTGCTGACAAATATTGTGATTGAATACAATCACAATGCATGGTCTTTTTATAGATAAACACTCACCACATACTTATCTGTGTTGTGGTTTATTGAATAAGATCCAGTCTACTCATAGATTAACACTCACTACATACGCACCTGTGCTGGGACTGTGCGTGAGTACATGCACTGCCTCCTCATAGAGTAACACTCACTACTGTACATATGCACCTGTACTGTGGGTCTGAGTGAGTACAATGCACATCTTATGCTGGCCATACACTGTCAGATCAAACTCTTCATCAGAAAGACTAATTATCTAACATTGCCCTACACTGTCAGGTAATGCTCTGTCTGTCTGATGGTGAGTATACTCACTGACATATCCGAGCTGTTGGCAATGCTGGAAGATTTCTAATGCCTGACAGAGTGATAATTGTTGCTTGGTCTTGGCCCCTCACTGTGCAGCTATTGGCTTGATCAGCCTACAATTGGCTGATTGGGCTGATATTTGCACAGTGTATGGATGCCTTTACTCGTATATTCCCTGAACTGGGAATGTCAGCAAATACACTGCACTGACCCCTCATAGATTGACACTCACGGTATTTGTATGTAATATGTGCTGGGTATGTAACTGAATGTAGCGCACTACCTTTTTATATAATAATACTAGCTACATATTAACTTAAAGCTGGATTATCGGCGGAGCAGAAAGGGAGGTAAGGTAACCCTGGGGCCCTGACATACATGGGGCCCCCACACACAGTCCTCCCAATTAGAATCCTCATTTCATTGCCTCCACTCCAGTCCTCCGTGGTTGCTCAGGTTTTCTGTGTATAGTGGCCGCCACGGAGCTATGTTCAGTGTCCACTACTGCCGTAGTGTCTCGTAAGATGTTGAGTCACCATCTCGTGAGACTGATCCGAATGACAGACTTGGGACTCCGATGGATGTCAGGCACCGGCAGGCGGCAGTGAGTTGCACTTATTCTGCTTCACGGCCTCTCGTGGATGTTAAGTTAAATTAAGCGGGCTACCCCACTAACTGACAAACACATAAACGTGTGTGTGTATATATATATATTATATATATATATATACTGTCTGTCCCTCTCTCTCTTTATATATATATATGTGTGTATGTATATATATATATATATATATATATATAGATAGATAGGTAGATAGAAAATTACAGGTTTACTGTCCATTTTCTTCCTATGTTTATCACTTTATTACATTTACATTAATCAGCAGTGAGTAGAATATTTTTTAACAGGTATGCCTTCAGCACGCACGCAAAGATGGGCCTGGCTACGCATCACAAAGGGCATTGCCACACGTCACAGTAGCATGTCCACATGACATGTCCCCGTTTTTCAGCACCCTGGCCCATACCGCCTTACTTTCACCACTGACATTAATCTTATATATATAGTCAGGTGCATAAATATTGGGACATTGACAGAATTTTCATATTTTGGCCTCTATTCACCACCACAATGGCTTTGAAATGAAACAAACAAGATGTGCTTTAACTGCAGACTTTCAGATTTAATTTGAGGGTAATTACATCCAAGTCAGGTGAACGGTGTAGGAATTACAACGGTTTCTATATGTGCCTCCCTCTTTTTAAGGGACCAAAAGTAATGGGACTATCAACTCAAAATCTATTTCATGGACAGGTGTGGGCTATTCCCTCGTTATTTCATTATCAATTAAGCAGGTAAAAAGTCTGGAGTTGATTCTAGGGGTGACATTTGCATTTGGAATCAGTTGCTGTCGACTCTCAATATGAGATCCAAAGAGCTGTCCCTATCAGTGAAGCAAGCCATCATTAGGCTGAAAAATCAAAACAAACCCATCAGAGAGATAGCAAAAACATTAGGTGTGGCCAAATCAACTGTTTGGAACATTCTTAAAAAGAAAGAACGGACCAGAGAGCTCAGCAACACCAAAAGACCCGGAAGACCACGGAAAACAACTGTGGCGGATGACAGAAGAATTATTTCCCTGGTGAAGAAAAACCCCTTCACAACAGTTGGCCATATCAAGAACACTCTCCAGGAAGTAGGTGTATTTGTGTCAAAGTCAACAATCAAGAGAAGACTTCACAAGAGTGAATATAGAGGGTTCACCACAAGATGTAAACCATTGGTGAGCCACAAAAACAGGAAGACCAGATTAGAGTTTGCCAAACAACATCTAAAAAAGCCATTACAGTTCTGGAACAACATCCTATGGACAGATAAGACAAAGATCAACTTGTACCAGAGTGATGGGAAGAGAAGAGTATGGAGAAGGAAAGGAACTGCTCATGATCAAAAACATACCACCTCATCAGTGAAGCATGGTGGTGGTAGTGTCATGGCGTGGGCATGTATGGCTGCCAATGGAACTGGTTCCCTTGTATTTATTGATGATGTGACTGCTGACAAAAGCAGCAGAATGAATTCTGAAGTGTTTCGGGCAATATTATATGCTCATATTCAGTCAAATGCTTCAGAACTCATTGGACGGCGCTTCACAGTGCAGATGGACAATGACCCGAAGCATACTGCAAAAGCAACCAAAGAGTTTTTTAAGGCTAAAAAGTGGAATGTTATGCAATGGCCAAGTCAATCCCCTGACCTGAATCCGATTGAGCATGCATGTTTTGTCTTGATGAAGACAGTTTTGTCTTGATGAAGACAAAACTGAAGGGAAAATGCCCCAAGAACGAGCAGGAACTGAAGACATTTGCAGTAGAGGCCTGGCAGAGCATCACCAGAGATGAAACCCAGCATCTAGTGATGTCTATGCGTTCCAGACTTCAGGCTGTAATTGCCTGCAAAGGATTTGCAACAAAGTATTAAAAAGTGAAAGTTAGATTTAGGATTGTTTAGTTTGTCCCATTACTTTTGGCCCCTTAAAAAGTGGGAGGCACATATAGAAACCATTGTAATTCCTACACCGTTCACCTGATTTGGATGTAATTACCCTCAAATTAAATCTGAAAGTCTGCAGTTAAAGCACATCTTGTTTGTTTCATTTCAAAGCCATTGTGGTGGTGAATAGAGGCCAAAATATGAAAATTCTGTCAATGTCCCAATATTTATGCATCTGACTGTATGTATATACATATATATATATATATATATATATATATATATATATGCATATATATATATATATATATATATATATATATATATTTGAGTGCTACCATCTCCTGTATCTGCATTTTGGCAGCCGTTAACGCTAACCATTTGGAGGGCACCAAGCAACTTACTATCAGCATAGGTGTGTACGACTGCATCTCTACATTTACATAGAGAGAGATGTATATAATATACAGTATATAGTATATATATTATATATACACAGTATAAATAGAGTAATATTCATGTAAATTTAATAAACTGATAAACATGAAGTAAAAAAGGCCAGAAACCTGTAGGTATTTCTGTGTATTACTTCGACAATTTTAGTTATACCCTCCTGCATTCCGCCCACTTCCTAGTGTTCAGGATGGGGAGATTATATGGGGAATTTGCTGGTCCGTATGGGTAGTTGCGGATTCGCGAATGGAGTAATTTTGCTGTGATGGGGGCGGGGACAAATAACGTGAAGAGCTCGGCCCCTTCCCCCCGAAGCTGTCGGCTAGATCTCAAGTCCTGGCTTCTCCCGTAGAGAAGTCAACTAAAGTCGGCAAGTATGATTCAATTGTTATGGGCCCCCACAAACCTTAATCTGGGACTGTAATTAATCGCCTATACTGAGAGTGTGTACTCATAGATTATCACTGACTGTATACACAAATGTGCTGGGAGTGTAACTACAATCTATGCGCCTAATTCAGAGGCGCACACTCTGAATCAGGGCGTCCCTTTTTTTTTTTTTGTCCAGCCTCCAGGCTGCTCGCACAGCTGTGGGTGACCATCCACAGCTTGTGCGTGCGGCCTGGCGATGGTCGCGGTCATCGGGCTTGCGAGGAGACCCTGTGGTAGGGTCTCAGGTCTCGCAAAAGCCCGAGTGGACTATCTGCTCTAATAGAGCAGGAAGTCCACTACTGACATCACTAGTGATGTCAGTAGGGCCGCCCACAGACGGCAGGCGTTCTTTCGGGAATGCCTCTGTTTGTGGAGCCACCTCCCCTCCCCGCCTACAAAACGGGGCGAGCTGTCGATCAACGTCGACATCGATTTGCTGCGATTGGTAGAGAATATATACAGCCTTTTCATACTGTAGTTATGACTGTACTGTATGCTCACCTATGCTAGGTGTCTGAGTGAATATATACAGCCTTCTCATACTGTAGCTATGACTGTACTGTATGCTCACCTGTGCTGGGTGTCTGAGTGAATATATACAGCCTTCTCATACTGTAGCTATGACTGTACTGTATGCTCACCTGTGCTGGGTGTCTGAGTGAATATATACAGCCTTCTCTTACTGTAGCTATGACTGTACTGTATGCTCACCTGTGCTGGGTGTCTGAGTGAATATATACAGCCTTCTCATACTGTAGCTATGACTGTACTGTATGCTCACCTGTGCTAGGTGTCTGAGTGAATATATACAGCCTTCTCATACTGTAGCTATGACTGTACTGTATTCTCACCTGTGCTAGGTGTCTGAGTGAATATATACAGCCTTCTCATACTGTAGCTATGACTGTACTGTATGCTCACCTGTGCTGGGTGTCTGAGTGAATATATACAGCCTTCTCATACTGTAGCTATGACTGTACTGTATGCTCACCTGTGCTGGGTGTCTGAGTGAATATATACAGCCTTCTCATACTGTAGCTATGACTGTACTGTATTCTCACCTGTGCTAGGTGTCTGAGTGAATATATACAGCCTGCTCATACTGTAGCTATGACTGTACTGTATGCTCACCTGTGCTGGGTGTCTGAGTGAATATATACAGCCTTCTCATACTGTAGCTATGACTGTACTGTATGCTCACCTGTGCTGGGTGTCTGAGTGAATATATAAAGCCTTCTCATACAGTAGCTATGACTGTACTGTATTCTCACCTGTGCTGGGTGTCTGAGTGAATATATACAGCCTTCTCATACTGTAGCTATGACTGTACTGTATGCTCACCTGTGCTGGGTGTCTGAGTGAATATATACAGCCTTCTCATGCTGTAGCTATGACTGTACTGTATGCTCACCTGTGCTAGGTGTCTGAGTGAATATATAAAGCCTTCTCATACTGTAGCTATGACTGTACTGTATGCTCACCTGTGCTAGGTGTCTGAGTGAATATATACAGCCTTCTCATACTGTAGCTATGACTGTACTGTATTCTCACCTGTGCTAGGTGTCTGAGTGAATATATACAGCCTTCTCATACTGTAGCTATGACTGTACTGTATGCTCACCTGTGCTAGGTGTCTGAGTGAATATATACAGCCTTCTCATACTGTAGCTATGACTGTACTGTATGCTCACCTGTGCTAGGTGTCTGAGTGAATATATACAGCCTTCTCATACTGTAGCTATGACTGTACTGTATTCTCACCTGTGCTAGGTGTCTGAGTGAATATATACAGCCTTCTCATGCTGTAGCTATGACTGTACTGTATGCTCACCTGTGCTAGGTGTCTGAGTGAATATATAAAGCCTTCTCATACTGTAGCTATGACTGTACTGTATGCTCACCTGTGCTAGGTGTCTGAGTGAATATATACAGCCTTCTCATACTGTAGCTATGACTGTACTGTATGCTCACCTGTGCTGGGTGTCTGAGTGAATATAATGCAGAGCCTACTCACTTATTATCACTCATTGTATACTGACTTGTGCTGGGAGTGTTAGTGAATAACGGCCTACTCATACTGAACTACATACTCACTTGTGCTAATCATAGCATAAAACTCACTGCAGGAGAGTATAGAGTTGCATCTTGTGCAGGTCCTTACTAATGCGACAGGTGCAGCAGAAATATATTAGGATCATCGCGGTTGATCTGGTATGCCCCTACATGGGACATCTGCTCTGCAGAGATGATTTGACCTTGATGTGCATGTATCTATGAATTGACCCACATTCTGCATGTTCCTGAGTAACACAGTGGGAGTGCTACATTTCATCCTGGAAGATCTGACATTACATGAAGATAATATTTTGTACATTCACATTCCTTATGTCCCTAGAGACACGTGCTGCCGTTTCTAAAACACTTGTTCTTATCGCTCCGCTCTCTACCACCTTCTTAGCAGAGGCCTCTTTGTTCCACTATGTCAAAGCAAGAGTTAGGATCAGATATGGAGAGGTGAGAGTGTGTTTTGGTGGGAGAAGGAGAGGGGGTTATTAATTAGGCTCCGAATTCCCGAGGCATGTGGATAAAGGACACGAGGCTGACTTATAGCACATCGATTCTTCTCCCTTTGTGTCCCTTGTGAAGGTCAAGCTGTCAGTTTGTTCTGAATGTCTGCGTGTCATCAAGGGTCTCACGCTAAGAGCACTCTACATTGAACATTCCCAGCACCTTATTTATATCTGCAACCTAGAGCAATGAAGCCAAGCTGGACAACCCTTAACTCTCTCACCTCCAGACACCATCAAGGAGAGGGGATGGTTGTGTGTGTTGTAGCTACAATCCCACATTGAAGGGCTTTTTTTTTAATTATTTCTTTGAATAGTAAATGAAGTATTTTTTAAGTCCGCATTTTATCTAACCTCCTACAAATTATTATCTCCTTTCAAAAACTCTCTGAATGGCAAGCAAAAATGTCTGCCAAACATGAACACAGTGAGTGTGCTTCATAGACAAAGGCTCACAGCTATGAGCATATCGTGTGATGGCAGATGGGGATGATATCATAATGCACGGTCATTCCAAAGCCTCTGTTCTTATTACATCATGTGACTGTGGTTGCCATGGTAATCTAAAATCATAAATCATTAATAGCAGGTTGAAGAAACACCACAAGGGATAATTATAAACACTAGTATTCTCACAACTTGCCACAGTGATTTATGGTAAACAAAAACACACCTGATTTATGTTCATGGGATTGCTGTTTTAAACTCCCATTTATTCTTCTCTTCTAGTGACATCCAAAGTCTCACAAAGTGCTTGTGACTGTTATGTGTACTTAAAAACACCTGCTCTGTTAGCTAAATAGCCACCATTACCATTTCCCGTGATCATTTATTTTTCTACCTACAACATATGTTGAATATCTATTAGTAAACAACATTTAGAAGGAAATCAATTTAATATATTTTTTTCTAAAGACAATTTATCTAATAAAAACATCAAACTCCTTGCAGGGCTGAGCAGTGACATTTAGGAATCATGTGTGCAAATACATTAATAATCGACTGCATAACCAAGTTGATAACTGGCATTGTGATTAGCATGATGGGCTGCAGAACGGAATTTATGACCAGAAGTAAAACCTATGTATAGAATTAACCTTGTGAGTGGACTGTTCCATGCATACTATAAGAAATTCCCAAATTCAGGCAGGACAGTCCCATTTTTGAAGAGACATTGACATCCCAACAATCAGGACCTTTGTCCTGACTTTCGGGAATACTGGGAAGTATGTCCCTCTCATAATGGTCTGTGGGTGCTACTTGCGCCAACTTAACAGTATTTTTAGGGTATGGCAGAGAAAGTGTGTGTGCTGCCACCGCCGCTATGTAGCGGTTCTTACACGTTGCCATTATATAAAGATGGACAGTGTTGGGAGGTATGAAAGGCTACTGTACAGTCACTCAGCACCATAGAGTTTGGGGAGTAAAGTGAACTCATATTCACAGGAATGCAGCCCGTCTATCCATTAGAAACTGATACAAGCAATGATGTATTTTGTACCATGGTGATGTCACCTAACTTACGTACCTCTACTCTGGGAGATCACAGAGAGAGGCAAGTGGGCTGGTGATGTGATAATTTTCCTCAAGTCCCCGCACAGCCTACTTCCGGTATATCGGATGTCCAACTGGCAAGTGCATGAGGCATGACGATGTGATTCACATCTTGGCCCCGACCCCTATTCCTAATATATCATGCAGTGAGGCTGGGCTTGCTGACGTGATCACTGAAAATCTCTTTACTAATGATGTGGGAGAGTTCCGTGAAGGGGCATATTTATAATGGGTGCAAGGTGTGCTGTGCACATGGACCCCTGGGTCCAGGGGGGCCCACACACCACACACCTTGCACCCAATTTCATATACTTACCTCTCCGTCAGCCCGAAGCTGCAGAAATCCCCGGGGAAATGGCCACCGGGGCCATTTCTCCAGTGATTCGCGCATGCGCAGTAGAGATGTTCCGGGAACACAGCGCGGGTGCCATGTTCCCGGAGACCTGCTCAGTAGACTCTGGGACAATGTCAGTGTCTACTGTGGTGCCGTAGAGGAGGGGGCCCGTTCGGAACCTGCACACGGCCTCCCTGCTCTCTTAAAGCACATATCGGGCCAATATCACTCCCATGTGTATCCAACTTAAGTTTAAAACAGAAATTATTCTGCATAATGTATACAGTATAAGTAAGTGGAACGTTATGGGAAGCCATCCAATGCATTTTGTTCTACACCCCTGATGAAGGTTGTGGAATGAAATGCGTTGGGTGGCCTGCCATAATGCATCAGCAGTTTTATTTTTATTTATTATCTTTTTCCAGCCGGTGCAAGGTCTGTGTGCATGATCCTCAGCATCAGTACAGAACCTGCATCTGGGGAAAAAGCTGCCTCAATAGATGCACCTACTAAAATACGTATCTGTGGGTGCATGAACATGCCCTTACTGTAAGGCTATGCTATGCTAGACCCCCACCCTTTTGTCTGCATATTTTTTTGCATATGAAGTTGTACTAATAACATACGTCCCATTCTACATATGCAGCTGGTCTTACACCAATTTTCAGTATAACAAAAATGTAAAAAGATTTTGCTCTTAAAAATTGTTGAAAAAATTGTCCTAGATATACATTCAGTGGCCACTTTATTTTTAGTAGTAGGTTAGAACCACTCTTTGTCCCCAGAACAGCCTGCATTCTTTCTGGTATGTTAATTCAACAAGGTGTTGGAAGCATCCCAATGGTGCTCTATTGGATAGTGAGTGGAGGCCATTGGAGAACACATTGAGGAGGAGCCTTGTGCCACTGCTCTTTACCTTGCTGGAAGTAGCCATCAGATGAAGTAGACTTTGCCCATAAAGGGAGGCATATAGTCAGCTCAATTAGTATTAAGGGGCTTAATGTATGCAAAGAAAATATTCCACCTCGAGCCTGAACAATTAACACAAGGCAGGATGGATGCATTGATCCATGTTGTTTATGCCAAATCATAATCAATAATCAAGATACGTCAGTCCAGGTGACAATTCTCCAATCTTCCAGTTTTGATCAGCCTGTGCCCACTATAGCCACAGTTTCACGTTCTTATCTGACAAGAATGGAATATAGTAGATATTGTCTCCCATGTGAGGCATATGCCTAGGGGAGCAGCTTGCTGGGGGCGGCACAGCCGGCTCTCTTGTGCATCAGAGGCCCGGTAGGCCGATGACCTGATGGAGACTGGATGATTCCTTTTTTTTGTCATTATGACGTAAGTTTTTAATTGAAACTGGGGGGTAAGGTAGTGGGTGCAAAATTGTGGTGAGGGAGGTGGGGGTGAAGTTAGGGCTGCCTTAAGACATCGGGCTGGCCCCAACATAAATACAGAAGTGACATGATGGGGGTAGGGTGGCCAATGTGTGTGGGTGTTTGTCGAGTGGGGGTGGGGCGGCCTGACCCCAAAATCTGCCCCTGTGAGTCACTGTTCAAATCAACTGTCACATTCCAACAATGAATAGAGATGAGTGAAAATGTGGCCAAGTTTCACACTGATTCAGATCTGCTGAGGAACAGACCATTTTGTGTGGCAGAATTCGCAGTTTGCATAATTGATAGCTCAATAGAAGCAGCTATGATAACAGTCAAGTAATTCAAGTAATTCTAGGGTGTGTGGTCTATTTGGTTATGGCTTATAAGACTTAAAGCTAGGGCTGGGTGCATTACTAATGGGTTCCAGTCAATAGATAGACATTAAAAATGTTGACAATGTCTAGACAGACAGGCAATAGGTCGACAGGGACAAAAGGTCAACACAGAACAGGTTGACATGGATGAAGGTCGACAGGGTCAAAAGGTCAACACTGTTTTGTTTTATGTTAGGGTTAGGCACTTACTGGAGGGTTAGGGTTAGGCACTAGAAGGGTCTGTTAGGGTTAGGCACTTACCGGAGGGTTAGGCACTAGAAGGGACTGTTAGGCACTTACCGGAGGGTTAGGCACTAGAAGGGACTGTTAGCGTTAGGCACCAGGAGGGAATGTTAGGGTTAGGTACTAGAAGGGACTGTTAGGGTTAGGCACTTACCCCGATGGTTAGGCACCACGGGGAAGGTTAGAGTTAGGAAACAAAACAAAAAACATGTTGACCATTTTTTTTATCGATCTTTTGACCCTGTTGACCTTTTGTTCCTGTCGACCTTCATCCATGTCAACCTTTTCTGTGTCTACCTTTTGTCCCTGTCAACCTATTGCCTGTCTAACATCTGTTGTCTATCTAAACATTGTCTATCTTTTAAACCAAACCCATTACTACTAACTAACTTGTTAGTTATAGTGAGAGTGGGGATGTACAGCTTGCATACCCCCTGATAAAAACCACTATAGGTAATGGCTTGCTGGAAGCTGGAGAGTTAATTGGTATAACATACTTATTTTTTATTCTCCCTACAGATAGATGCGATGCGATGTTATCGCTGACACAAGCCATATTATTTATTCTCCTGAGCAGTGACGCACTTGTTTTGCCACGAGCATCATTAAATATGGCTATTTTGGGGAGAAATGGCTGCCTCAGAGACAGCAGATCAGCAATGTTTAATATCAATATTAATTGCTCCTGGAATTCTTGTCCAGCTGCATGCACAGAAGCACATATCTGCAGTTTGCGGGTTAGTCTGGCCACTCAGTAGTTAACATACGTGCTCTAATTTAGTCATGCATCCTACTATAGCAGTGCCATCCACACAATGATGCAAAGAGGAGTTAAACATGATGATTAGGGGGTAATGCTTCCCTGTGAATGATCTGTGAGCTCTCACCACGCATCTGAGGGTCCAGAGGCTGAGAATGTAGACACAACTGCTCAGTGCCACTGAGCGAATCATTCTGTCCCATCATGGCTCTTAACACCAGAATATCAAGGTAACAATGAACCTGGCTTCTTCAGTCTGACCCTGCTTGTGGCAAGTTGTTATTTATTTAAAGGAAGGGGCAAAATTTTATGTTAGTTTTAGGCGACTGTTGGCATACGATACCAGTGTTTATATCAACATCGAAATATCTGTGATGTCAACAGATGGGGGAGCCTTTTGACCACACTCGTGTGTGTGTGTATGTTGTGTGTATATATATATATATATATATATATATACACAATTTCCTTCTCTATTGTGATGCAGTTCTCACCGATGGGAGTGTTGTTTTGTTTTCTTATTTTTCTTATATGGGGTCTTACAGACTTCACATTGCAAGTATGTGTAGACGGTATGTAATCCTTTAACCTGGCTGTCATTCCTGGTAGAGCAGTGTGACTGTGCAGGACCCTTAATTTGCTCGCTATAGATTATATGACAGTACGCTTTAGCAGACTGTATGAATAGCACTCTGGAAGACAGAAACAAGGGCCTTGCAGGCTCACAAGTACTGTACAATTTGTGTTCAGAAATCTCTAGGACTGCCCATAGCAAAAAGCACTATTCATGATAATAATATGGCAACTATTGCATAAACTGTTCTTGATGACAATCTCTGTGGGGGGTATGTAGAAAGGTTTCTTTAATCCCATTATTTCAGAATATACTATGTATTCAGGTCTGTAATCGCAGCAGACTGTATACAAGTGTTCAAAATGTCATCTCATGCAGAACATGAAGTCCCAGGCCAAACCACCTATTTCGCTTGTCTGTTTGCATGCTGACGCCAAATTATGGACAGGTTACAACGCCTATGCCTTGTGGGTGTTTGTGGTATAAGAACATAGCTATTGTTCATAATTAAATATCCAGCTCCAAATGGGTTATCTGATCAGTGTTTTTCAACAATTACTCAGGGCCACAGAAGGACATAATGTACAGTGTTCCTGGTAATAGGGAGATTTCTACAGCTACACACAATGGGTCTATGAGTTTTAATTACAATATGTTTTTAGAAATTATTCTTAGGGTATTTTTACTAAGGTGCAAGGTTTTTATAAGTGGAGATGCTGTCCATAGCAATCAATCAGATTCTACTTATCATTTATATTGCACCTTCTGAAAGATAATAGCTAGAATCTGATTGGTCGCTATGGGCAACATCTCTTCTAAGAACCTGCACTTAAGTAGGGGTGGGCTAAAACTGCTGCAATGCATGCTGGGATTTGTAGTTTAACAGCTGGAGGGATGCTTATTGCCCTCCCCTGCCTTAGAGTCTAAGCGGTAGATTTACTAATTGTTGTCTTATAAAACCCGCCGGTGACCGGTGGCTTTGACCGTTTATTTAAAATGGCAACTCTAATAGGTGATAAACAAACCTGATTTAGCATTTATTAAAGTTGATGTTTTAAATTCATCAGTCAAAGTCCCCAGTGATCAGCGGCTCTGACAAACGGCTCATTAGAAAATATCTCCAATCTGATACATTTGATGCAGTTTGCTAGTACCGGAAAGCAGTCACAGATCATTCAGCCTGGCCGCACACATAGAGATTGTTTTCTAGCACTGGACTATAAAA